>JANZYI010000002.1:1349790-2699580 GCA_033846785.1 Elsinoe necatrix | reverse complement strand
CCTAACCCTAACCCTAACCCTAACCCTAACCCTAACCCTAACCCTAACCCTAACATATCGAACGTCGAAGGCGAATAAACGTATCTACGTAATCTATCGAGCGGTAACTAAACTAGGAAGATTAGTAGCGGATCGATTAAGTTATACTACTAAGGTATTAGCGTTAGTCTCGATAATAAATAGGACTCTATAAAGATACGAACGGACCTTCTATAGCGCCTTAAGTACACCGTAGCACTCTCTCTTACTAGTATTATACTTCTTTTTAGCTTTAGACTATATACTAGATTCGAAACGAACGATATAACGTTTCTTCTTAGCCTCCGAGCTCTCCTATATAAGGATTATACCCTAACCTATTAAACTAGCGTCTATAGCTAAGATAATCGATCCGGCTTATTTACTATAATTAATCGACGTAAGTACGGGTATAGAAGTTAGTGCTTATTTAAGTACGTTTATAGAGGATTATGCCTCCTTAGTCTATTCGAAAACGATACTAGCCCGAAGTAGCTAATATAACAGCCGGGCGACGATAGTAAAATCCTTAACCTATATATAGTAATATATATAGATACTAAGGAAAGCGCGTACCTCCGTACCGTTCTTATATAGTAGCTACTCTATAATCTTAACGATCTTAGACTAGTCTAGATAACGGCCTCTAGAATTATAGATAAACCCTACTACCTTAAGACCTAACTATAAAAACTAGGACTTTCTACTAGAAATAGTAACTCTAGCCCTCTCTATGTCGGTAAGCGTATAGTCTAACGTCTATATATATTCGAGCATAAAACGTCTAACACTAGGAAAAGACTCCTCTCTACTATAATCCGTACGAGGTCCCTTAATCCTATTATCGTCTACGAAAGGTTATATATTATAAGGTATCCGATCCTATAGAATTATGTCGTTAATCCTATAGAACTACGTAACTAAATTCGTCGCTCTCTAAGGAAGTCTTATCTATCGAACGAGCCTAATAGGTGTTATAAATAAGGTAATATTACGGCTTTCCTCTATAAGGGGGACTTAGTCGTATCCGGAAAAGTAATCTACGAGTAAGGCGACGTATATACTAGTAAAAGACTCCGAGAATTTATCTATAGAAGGAGGGAGGTTAGTATCTCTAATCGTTACACGATTAATACTTATCGCTACATTAACTAGCCGATACTTATTCGTATCCTTCTTCTTAACTAGGAAATAGGGATTCCTATATAGTACGTAACTTAGCTTAAGGAGCCCGTTCGTAATCCTCTCTTTTACTATATCTACTACGATACCTATTAAGGATCGCGGAATAGGGAAACTAGGTTCCTACTACAGCGTATAGTCTATAGTCCTAATAGACTACGCCGGTATAACGTTACTTCTTACTGTACTAATCTTAGAGAAGTCCTAAGCTAGAACGGCTTCTCGGTTTAGGAGTACTATAGTAGGCTTAGTCGTTATAGTTATAGCTACAGTCATAGGTTACGATATATAGTCTATTAAAGGGCTTAGGTAGAAAGGTAGCGTTTAGTTATGTATATACGGTTTCTACGACTACGAGGTTTCCGAGGGTAGTAACCGACTAACGAGTATCGTCGACGAGCGTATACTATTCACTAACTACCTCGACTAGGAAGATACCTATACTATAACAATAGTAATTTAGTGCTAGGGGTAGTGCCTTACTATTGTTATCGAGTAGTGTTATAGTAGCTATCGAACGAGTAGCTCGTTATTAGTTATATTAGGTTTATTAGGCTTATTAGGTTTATTAGGTTTCTTTAGTGTTCTATAGCCGTCATTATAGCACTATACGAGGACACTAGGACAAGACCGCCGCTGTCTCTTAGGATTTAAAGTTTTTTATACCTCTAAGGACGATTTCTAGTATATATAGAGCACGACGAGTTTCGTAATAGAGAATTAGTTAGGCATCTAGAAGACCCTAATAGGAGCGGCTACAGCTAGTCGATTTAAACGATGTTCGACACGAGTATTAATTAGGAGTCTCTAACTCGTAAGAGTTATCTATATAGACGGAGAATATAGTAACCCTAGACCCGGAATAGACCTAGGTTTAGAAGTAGCGGAAGTAAACGGAGACGACGACTAATACGGAAGGCCTAAGCCTTTATAGATAAAGGGGCTAAAAGTATACGATATAGCGTATAAGGGTTATCTAGATTTAGTCTAGATACTACGTAGTAGTATAGAGTTTACTAATAGTTTATTCGAATACTAAGGCTAATCCTACTACTATTCGAGAATATCCTAGTAGCACTAGTTCTTTATTCTAAGAGGATATCGAGGTTACCGGAAGAGTTTAGTACTAGATAGGGATTTTCTAAATTCCGTAAAGCTACTTATTTAGTCGTAAGTAACGAGTCTAAGGATAAAGGAAACGTTATAATAAATACTAGCCTTAATCTAGAGAGTACCTCTTCTCCTTAGCTAATACCTCCTTCTATAGAGGAGCGTACGACCCCTTCGAACCTACTAAAGGATAAGGAACGAACTCCTTTAATAGCTAAAGGTTTAGTATCGATATAATAGGGAGGGTAGCCTTTTATAGTGTAGATAACACTACTAGCTCCTAGTCCTAGGTAATAAGGTGCTCCTTACTTCGACAGCTATAACGTTATAGAGTTTATAGAAGAATAGGAGACCTTTATTCGATCCTATAACCTTTCTAAGGAGGTTACTATTCGAAGGTTACCTTAGTATTATAGTGTTAAGATCCGTAGATAAGTAAAATCCTATCTTAGTTAGGCTTCGAGAGACTAGGTTAGCCTTAAGAAGGAGATAAAGCTTAGTTTCGAGGATAAGGACTCGGATTACCTAATAACGTCTCGTACTTACCTCGAACAATTAAGGGATACACTAAGGGAGACCTTCTCTAATATACTTTAGTACTGTAGGATGTTTAGGAAGACCGCTAACGCTCTAGGTAAGACTCGACTCGATATTATTACGAGGGGCACGTAGTTCACCGAAGGTCTTCTAGCTAATGTTCGTAGTTACGTTAGAGTAAAGAGTGGTATAGATATAAAGCACCCCGACACCTTTAAGGATTTTCCGAGGATCTACTATTTAGCTAAAGAGAAGATCTCTAAGATACGACGACTCGAATCCTTCTAGTCGGTTCGTAAGGAGCGCGAGAAGGTTACCTCGGTTATTACTAAGGAAAGCACTACTTAGCCTCGTGTCCCCGACGTTTCTACTAAGACTTAAACGAATACTCCTATAGCTACCTCTCCTTCGGATTCGAGTATATAGGCTCTTTATAAGAGAATAGATAAGCTATCGGTCTAAGTTATATAAGTAATAAATAGCTAGTCTCTTCCTATAGGACTACCTCGTCTAGCCCTAGTTTCGTATTAACCGTCTAGATTTACACTAGCTACTAGTTCGAATGCTATTCCTCTTAGTCCTCGTAGGTGCTAGTACTATAAAAAGGAAGGTTACTCTCGACCTAATTACCTAGAGCTTTAGAAGCTTATTAATCTTAGTCTTCTTTATTTAGAAGGTAATAGCTTAGTTTAGGGAACTATAGAGAACCTATAGTGTCTAGTTAGTCGTCTAGTAAGACGTAATAAGGGAGCTACTTAGTTATAATAAGAATAGGTTAAGGCTAGGCTCCGAGCTACTAGGAAGTTAGCGGTTAATAACCTAGACTATAAGATACTAACTATTAACGATAATTCTAAAGATAAAGCGTCTAAGTCTATTTAGTATAAGGATTTCTACCTAGAGGATCTAGTTAGGAGGGATAATAACGATAGTAACGACTTCGTTAAGGAAGTTCCGGTTATAGCTACTACTTAGCCGAGTACTATACCTCGTAATGCTCGAATAGATAAAGGTAAGAGTCCTACTAATAGGGTCTTAAAGGTAGGTCCTTCTAAACCGTCCTACGGCGTTACTAAGTCCCTTCGTACTAGTACTTATCGTCCGGTAGCTACTACTAATGTTCTAGAAGGTGTAACTATTACTAGGACTCGTTCGGCCACTGTTAAAGCCGTTACTAAGACTAAGGAGGAAGACGCCGACATAGAGGATCTAGTCGCTAAGGAGGCTCTACGACCTATAAAGCGTGTTCCTCGCACTAAGCGCTTCGATAAGGTTCTATAATAGGTCACTAATCCGTAGTAAGCTATATAATCCTTATTAAACTCTAATATTATAATAAGGATAGGGTCTCTCCTCGGAATCTTATAACCGTTATCTAAGATCTTTTATCGAAGGTTTAATAACCCTAATCTTCCTAGTAATAACATTCCCGAGCTCTTCTACCCTCGTACCGAGGTAAATCTAGTCTAATAACTAGAGGAATTCGTGAATCTCGATCCTAATACGGATATAGATTAGAAGGGAGCTTCTACCGATTTAATAACTATTACTAGTCCGAGGTTAATTACTAGTCTTAGGTTTAATACGACTATAGTTCGTACGCTTCTCGATAGCGGTGCTAAATGTAACCTTATATCGTTAAGGTTAGCTAAGGAACTAGGTTTGCCGATCTAGCGAGATGTTAAGATTATTATAGATAGTGTAATAGGTATAGGCTCTTTCTCTAGGGCTTATATTAATGTACCCGTTAACATTAGAGGTGTCGTAATCTATACGTATTTCTTATTAACTAGGAAGAGGTTAGAATACGTTATTCTAGGAAGGCCTTTCGAACGTAAGTCTCGTCTTATTTCTTAAAATATAGATAATAGTTCCTAGTATAGGACGATCTAGTCGGCTAACGGTTCGTAAAAGGTTACCTTTTAGAGTACGAAATCGAGCGGACCGAAGAATAGATCTTTCTACGAGTTAACGAGGTTATCGAGGTCTTTAAACGATTAGACGGCATCGGTCCCGGCTATAATATCGCGCGAGGAGAGCCGGGATATCGACTAGGAGTTTCGGTTTCTATTTCTTCTTTATAGGTTACTTATAGATTAGATCTCCCTATTTCTTATATTAACAATACGTATACGGATTTAATTCTTTATAAACTACTAGAAAACGACAAAAACAATTCTCTACTTTTATAGGTTACTTAGGATAAAGGGGTTCGTATATTCGAGGAGAGTATAGGAGAATAGGAGGGTTTCCTTTTTAGGAATAGCGTAAAAATTCCTAGATCTAAGCCGGGCTTAGAACTAGTATTGCCGGAGATTTGCCGAATTCGCTATATAGCTAATATTCTATCCTCTAGAGGGGAATAGCTAGCTAACCTACTACGCGGATGTTTTTAGTTTATACTATTATTAGAGGACGATAGTGTGCCTTAGATCTCTCGAAAGAATAATATCTAATTAATGCTTACTACTATACGGCTTAGAATGCGTCGAGCCTCCTATAGAGTGCCGAGGGTAGGGGTAAATACCTTATATAAAAGGAAGGATAAGAAGGTTCGGCTAGTAGATACTTCGATCTTAGACAGTTCTACACCTAGAGGGGTAAATACGTAGCGAGAATAGTGCTTAGCTCGTAAAGCATTACGACCTTTCTAGTTAGCGCTATATAGTTACCTACTTATTACTAAGTTTTCCGATATTAAGGAGCGATCGCGACTTACACCCGAGAGAGAGCGTAAGCTTATTATTAGTTACGAAGTTACTCTAGCTAAATAGGAGGTATTAATATAAGTACTCCTAAACCGAGAAGCTATTCTAGCTTAGGACTTCTCCGAGATTAGTACAGTAAAAAGTGACGTTACGCTAGTATAGTCTATTAGGACTATAGACTACACGCTATAGTAGGAACCTAGTTTCCCTATTCCGCGATCCTTAATAGGTATCGTAGTAGATATAGTAAAAGAGAGGATTACGAACGGGCTCCTTAAGCTAAGTTACGCACCGTATAGGAATCCTTATTTCCTAGTTAAGAAGAAGGATACGAATAAGTATCGGCTAGTTAATGCGGCGATAAGTATTAATCGCGTAACGATTAGAGATACTAACCTCCCTCCTTCCGTAGATAAATTCTCGGAGTCTTTTACCGGTATATACGTCGCCTTACTCGTAGATTACTTTTCTAGATACGACTAAGTCCCCCTTACGGAGGAAAGCCGTAATATTACCTTATTTATAACACCTATTAGACTCGTCCGATAGATAAGACTTCCTTAGGGAGCGACGAATTTAGTTACGTAGTTCTATAGGATTAACGACACGATTCTACAGGATCGGATACCTTATAATATATAATCTTTCGTAGACGATAACGGGATTAAGGGACCTCGTACGGATTATAGTAGAGAGGAGTCTTTTCCTAGTGTTAGACGTTTTATGCTCGAATATATATAGACGTTAGACTATACGCTTACCGACATAGAGAGAGCTAGAGTTACTATTTCTAGTAGAAAGTCCTAGTTTCTATAGTTAGGTCTTAAGGTAGTAGGGTTCGTCTATAATTCTAGAGGACGTTATCTAGACTAGTCTAAGATCGTTAAGATTATAGAGTAGCTACTATATAAGAATAGTACGGAGGTGCGCGCTTTCCTTAGCATCTATATGTATTACTATATATAGGTTAAGGATTTTACTGTCGTTGCCCGGCTATTATATTAGCTACTTCGGGCTAGTATCGTTTTCGAATAGACTAAGGAGGTATAATCCTCTATAAACGTACTTAAATAAGCACTAACTTCTATACCCGTACTTACGTCGATTAATTATAGTAAATAAGCCGGATCGATTATCTTAGCTATAGATGCTAGTTTAATAGGTTAGGGTGTAATCCTTATATAGGAGAGTTCGGAGACTAAGAAGAAACGTTATATCGTTCGTTTCGAATCTAGTATATAGTCTAAAGCTAAAAAGAAGTATAATGCTAGTAAGAGGGAGTGCCGCGGTGTGCTTAAGGCACTATAGAAGGTCCGTTCGTATCTTTATAGGGTCCTATTTATTATCGAGACTAACGCTAACACCTTAGTAGTATAACTTAATCGATCCGCTACTAATCTTCCTAGTTCGGTTACCGCTTAGTAGATTACGTAGATACGCTTATTCGCCTTCGACGTTCGACATGTTCCTAGCAAGAAAAATAGAGCTACTAATGGGCTTTCTCGCCGCCTACGAGGTCTATTAGATAATAATAATAAGGCATATAATATAGACGTAGACGACTTAATCGATTCCGAGCTATTTTACGTGTCTATTTGTCCTCTCTAGGTAGATAGGAGTAATAAGCGAACTACTCTAGTTCGCGAGGAATATTTAGTAGAATCGTAAGACATTACCGACTATCTTATAACGTTACGACGACTACTACATTTAGACATATCCGAATTTATTAAATTTAAAAGGAATACGTCGATGTTCCTCGTTAATAATAGTTACCTTTTTAGACGTAGTTAGAGGTTAATACTATTACGCCGCGTCGTCGATATAGAGGACTATAGAGATAAGATTATTAAAGAGCTTTATAACGGAAGTAGTTATAAGGGTTATAAGGGTACTTAGAGAAAGATTGCCGACCGGTACTAGTAGAAGACGCTATATGCTAATGTTCGTCACTACGTAGCTACGTACGACGAATGTTAAAGGAGAGCGCTTTTACGAGAAATAGAGGAGCTATATCCGAGCGGCGTCTCTACCCTTTATACGAAGTAGTACGTCGATGTCGTTTATATACCTATATCGGAAGGATATTAATATCTTATTATTGCTCGGGAGGCCGTTAGTTTATAGCTAGAGGCTAAGGCACTACACTATTCTAATAGTAAGTCCGCTACGAAATTCCTATACGAAGAGGTTATATATAGGTTTAGCGCTATTAAGACACTAGTAGTAGATAGAGGTTCCGAGTTTAAAGGGTTAGTCTACTCTCTCGCCGAGTAGTTTAGTATAGATTACGTCGTTACTTTAGCCTATAATCTATAATCTAATAAGGCTAAACGAGGGCATCCGAACATTATAGATAGTCTTTCGAAGATTACGGGTAAGGACAATAGCTAATAGGTTTAATATCTTACTTACGTCCTATAGGCTAAATAGTTAACCGTTAATAGGATCACCGGTTAAACACCTTCGTTACTTATATTTAGGACCGACACTATCCTTCTAGTAGAATTCGATATTTATAGTTAGCGAATATAGGATTAGTCGTAGGTTCGTACTATAGAAGAGCTTATTACTACTCGTACTCGATAACTTAAACGGAGGGACGAGGATCTTTAGGAGACGTAGGATCGTATATATCGTCTTCGTTAAGAATATAAAGAGGCATAGGATCTACGTCGCCGGATTTAATATAATAAGCTTAATATTAACGATATCGTCCTAGTCTATAATACTTATTATAAGAAGATTCGATAAGATAAGCTTAAGAATAGGTAGCGAGGCCCGTATCGCATTATTAAAGTTCACGATTTAGGTTTATATAAGATTACCGAGCTAGATAGCGTCGAGGTTCGTAGTATATATATACGTCGGAGATTAAAGAAGTACTTATCGGTAGATAAGGAGTAAGTACATATAGTAGCACTTCGTCACGTATTAGAATAAGAACCTATCGTCGAGATTATACGTCTAGAGGGCTTTAATCGCGACGAGTACGAGATTATAGAGTAGCTTTAGTGTCTAGGTTAGACACTAGGGGGAGGGGGTAGGGTTTATAAAAGGGGGATTTTTATTATGTATATAGTCGGTTACAACCATTATATACATATTACGCTATAGCCGTTAAGGGTAGTAGATCTAACGAGGTGTTAGAACGGATAAATAGTAAGGTGAAAGGTTTCCTTTATTGTTTCTATTTATAGTACCTAGATTACTTCCTCGAAGCACTTCTACGTTTCCTTAGTTCCGAATTCGATTTCTTTATATATATTTACGGAGGTTCTATATAGTAAATAGTGTAGTAAAAGGACAAAGAGGAAGAAGGTATAAAGGTGCTATATAAACATATAGTGCCGCCGTATATAGCGAATTATAAGAGGTGTAGCGCTTATTAGATGCACCTATATGTGGATATTACTATAGTAGAGCTAGTGTTGCCGCGCGAAAATTTTCTAATATAACCCCTCGATCTCCTATACCCTATTAGAAACCTACCTTTTATTTCCGTAAGATAATATATCTAACGAAGCTCTTAGAAGGTCTCCTTTTCGTAGCAAGACGAGGCTATAGCGTTATTAGACAATAGTTACGCCATTTATTCGTAATACTCTATCGATAGCTACGAGTTTTACGGCCTTATAGCTTTTACGCTATATAAGGAGGTAGAGGTTAGCCTAAGGCTAATCCTACCTTAAGTATAATAATCCTATCTAGCGACTCTAGGGTAATAAACGAAGGCGGTAGTTAGAACGGAGGAGTCGGAGTCTTTACGTATAAGGATAAGAGCTTTACGAATACCGAGGAGGTCTTAAAGTACGCCTATAAGTATAACAATAATATCCGTATAGATTTCATCGCGTAGGTCCTCGGTATCGCTATAAAGGCTTAGAACTACGTCGAGACACTTACCTACGACATTATCTATAGTCTCCTCGAGGGTAATATCGTCGCCTTAAGTAAGAAGGATTAGGAGGAAATGTTTCCTAAGGCTTATAATATATACGAGAGAGTTAAGGAGAATAGGAATAAGAGTTTAGAACATTATAGCGCTCTCTAGCGTAGCGTTTCGGACTATAAATAGTCTTACGAGCTCTATAAGGATTAGTACTCTAGTCTAGGGGATCGTTCTCGTTAGTAATTTAACTATATCTCTAGGGGGAAGACTTTCCGTTAGACTATTAATATAGTAGTTCGCGTAACTATTAAGCGTGTTAGTACCCCGAAGAGCATTATTAGTCACGACGTCCGCCTATAAGACATTACTACTACGGCTAAATTAGTCGAGTCCTCGAAGTAGCCGAGCGTTAAGGCACTTAATGTAAAGGAGCTTCGTATTGTCCGTAATAGGTAATTCACTAAGTATTTCGCCTAGAATAAGCTCGGTTTCTTATATAAGGTTCCCGCTCTATCCTAGATTACTAGTGGCACCCCTACTATCTCGTCTACTACTATATTCGGAAGTCGTTAAGCTTCGGTTTCTAGTTATCCTAGCGTTTCTAACACTAACGTAGAGCGTATTACTAAAGCCGTAATGTTCGTAGGAGGAAGTTCTCGGGTAAACCTCGGTAGTGCTAGACCTAAGCCGGGCTTAGGAGCGGCTACTCCTATATAGGTTTTAAGCCGCTTACGTCGTTCTATACGTCTCTATCTTAGTCGCTTAGAAGAAGAAGAGGATAAAGAAGAGCTAGTCGAATAAGAGGCTATTCTATTAGTAGAGACTAGTCGTAAAGGTTCTCCTTCTAAGAAGCGTCGCTTTAACGAATTCGATAATAGTAATAGGTAGTACGAGATACCTAATCGCTCTATTTCTATATTAGTTACTCCGTAGGACAAGGGTAAGGGTAAGGCTATTACTTCGTCGACTAAGAAGGAGTATAACTATACTAGAGTCCCTCCGAGAGTTAAGGCCGAGTTTACCTTAAAGGAGCCGCTCTCTAATTCCGAACTCGCCGTCATTGTAAATACTTAGATACGTAAGGATTTAGCTACTAATGCGACTATCTATTACTTATATACTCGTCTTCTAGCTCGTCGTCTATACCTACTTACTAACCTTAAGTACGAAGTTTTAGCTAAGCGTATTCGCTATTAGTATAACGCCTACTACGGGGGTACTCTAGACTTAATACGGGTATAGAAAGAGATAGCTAAGTAGCTTATTCCAACTTTCCGTGTCGCTCGCGAGTCTACTAAGCGTAGTGTTTTTAAGTATAAGTCTATAGTTATAGATCGTTACATCTCTAAGGATATAAGGAAGCTTATCCTCGACAGTTTCTATAAGGGGCTTTACGACGAATAGGTTGCCGACGGTAATATAGTTATTAACATCTTTAAATAGTAGGCCGAAGGGGATTCTCCTCTTATAGATATCTTCTACACCGAGATAGATATATATCTTTACTATTTCGGTTATCCTAAGGGTAAGAACTAGCTAGGGTAGTTACGTAATATATTTCACTCTCTTAGATAGTAGGCTATACGTATAGATCCTAAATACTATCGAGTATATATTGCTAGTCGTCCCGATAAGCTTACTTAGTTAATTTCCTACCCTTACTACGCTAAATATACTGTCCCTAGAGATTATACGTAGTTCTGTTATATTAACGTTAACCCTAGCTACCTTACTAATAGGTATAGAGGAGATGCCGTCTAAGGTTCTATTAGCCTTAACGATGAGACGCTAAAGAATTATACTATTGTTATGCCTAAGATATATTACTATATAAAGGAGTAGGTTTAGGACATAAAGGCTCGTAAGGTTCTTACCGACGCCCTAGTTATTAATATCACCGATAAGTACTTTATATAGGACGATATTAAGAAGTATAAGGCCGACTAGGAGTTAATAATTTATAAGGCTAGTGACGTTCGTATTACTATACCTTATACCCTATATAGTTCGACTAGTCCTACCGATTCTATTCGTCGTACTATACTCCCTTAGTTCTGTAGGATTAGTGCCGATTACGAGACTCTAGAGTAGTTCGAGGGTAGTTCGTATAGCGAGCTTACTCTTACTTATATATAGAAGCGCCCTAGTCCTAGGACTCCTTCTAGTAAGCTAAATATATACGGAAGTATACACTCTACTTTCCCCGCCGCTATTACTCTATAAATCGATAGTCCTATTAGTAACGCTCTAGTTAGCTGTATTCGTTAGGACGATCCTACCGTTATTAAGGAAAGAGATATCCTATTAGGTAACGATCTCTAAGCTACTAAGGATCGTATTAGGGAGATTCGTACGGAGATTACTATAGCTATAGAGAAGGCTTAGGTTAAGGTCTAGTAGTATAAGAAGGCCTACTTTGTTAGTGCTCGTTCTTTCTTCTATTATGCCGAGGAGGGCCTAGTCCCTGCCGCGAAGGATAACCCTAATCCTATTATAGTCGAGGGCGATAAGGAGGATATAGAGATAGGTTCTAATAAGGAAGGGGGGGGAGTAGATTTAGATTCTAAAGAAGAGGATAATAAGGGTAAAATAGATTTATTAGAGGATAAAGAGGAAGGTCTTTCTAGTAATAATTTAGAGACATAGCGTCGTTAGCGTAAGGAGGCGGAGGACGGAGCTACCGGCCTCGGCGAGGAGCTCGTTATTAGTAAGGGTCGTCGTTGTATAGCTCGTCGTTAAGGACTCTAAGGCGTATAGGTCGTTCGTGTCTAGGTTAGACACTAAGGGGAAGGGGACGGTTATAGTAGGCTTAGTCGTCATAGTTATAGCTATAGTTATAGGTTACGATATATAGTCTATTAAAGGGCTTAGGTAGAAAGGTAGCGTTTAGTTATACATATACGGTTTCTACGACTACGAGGTTTCCGAGGGTAGTAACTAACTAACGAGTGTCGTCGACGAGCGTATACTATTCACTAACTACCTCGACTAGGAAGACACCTACACTATAACAGTACTTATATTAATACCTCCCGTTTAGCTAGCGTAACTTCGTAACTAATAATAAGCTTATACTCTCTCTTAGGTATAAGTCGCGATCGCTCCTTAATATTAGAAAACTTAGCGATAAGTAGGTAACTATATAGCGCTAACCGGAAAGGTCTTAATGCTTTACGAGCTAAGTACTATTCTCGCTATATATTTACCCCTATAGGTGTAGAACTATCTAAGATCGAAGTATCTACTAGCCGAACCTTCTTATCCTTCCTTTTATATAAGGTATTTACCCCTACTCTCGGCACTCCGTAGGAGGCTCGATGTATTCTAAGCCGTACAGTAGTAAGCATTAATTAGATATTATTCTTTCGAGAGATTCGAGGTACACTATCGTCCTCTAATGATAGTATAAACTAAAAATATCTACGTAGTAGGTTAGCTAGCTATTCCCCTCTAGAGAATAGAATATTAGCTATATAGCGAATTCGGTAAATCTCCGGCAATGCTAGTTCTAAGCCCGGCTTAGATCTAGGAATTTTTACGCTATTCCTAAAAAGGAAACCCTCCCGTTCTCCTATACCCTTCTCGAATATACGAACCCCTTTATCCTAAGTAACCTATAAAAGTAGAGAATTGTTTTTATCGTTTTCTAGTGGTTTATAAAGAATTAAATCCGTGTACGTATTATTAATATAAGAAATAGGGAGATCCGATCTATAAGTAACCTATAAAGAAGAAATAGAAACCGAAACTCCTAGTCGATATCCCGGCTCTCCTCGCGCGATATTATAGCCGGGACCGATGCCGCCTAATCGTTTAAAGACCTCGATAACCTCGTTAACTCGTAGAAAGATCTATTCTTTAGTCCGCTCGATTTCGTACCCTAAAAGGTGACCTTTTACGAACCGTTAGCCGACTAGATCGTCCTATACTAGGAACTATTATCTATATTTTAAGAAATAAGACGAGACTTACGTTCGAAAGGCCTTCCTAGAATAACGTATTCTAACCTCTTCCTAGTTAATAAGAAATATATATAGATTACGACACCTCTAATATTAATAGGTATATTAATATAAGCCCTAGAGAAAGAGCCTATACCTATTACACTATCTATAATAATCTTAATATCTCGCTAGATCGGTAAACCTAGTTCCTTAGCTAACCTTAACGATATAAGGTTATATTTAGTACCGCTATTAAGAAGCGTACGAACTATAGTCGTATTAAACCTAAGACTAGTAATTAACCTCGGACTAGTAATAGTTATTAAATCGGTAGAAGCTCCCTTCTAATCTATATCCGTATTAGGATCGAGATTTACGAATTCCTCTAGTTATTAGACTAGATTTACCTCGGTACGAGGGTAGAAGAGCTCGGGAATATTATTACTAGGAAGATTAGAGTTATCGAACCTTCGATAAAAGATCTTAGATAACGGTTATAAGATTCCGAGGAGAGACCCTATCCTTATTATAATATTAGAGTTTAATAAGGATTATATAGCTTACTACGGATTAGTAACCTATTATAGAACCTTATCGAAGCGCTTAGTGCGAGGAATACGCTTTATAGGTCGTAGAGCCTCCTTAGCGACTAGATCCTCTATATTAGCGTCTTCCTCCTTAGTCTTAGTAACGGCTTTAATAGTAGCCGAACGAGCCCTAGTAATAGTTACTCCTTCCGGAATATTAGTAATAGCTACCGGACGATAAGTACTAGTACGAAGGGACTTAGCGACGCCGTAGGACGGTTTAGAAGGACCTACCTTAGTAACCCTATTAGTAGGACTCTTACCTTTATCTATTCGAGTATTACGAGGTATAATACTTAGCTAAGTAGTAGCTATAACCGGAACTTCCTTAACGAAGTCGTTATTATCGTTATTATCTCTCCTAACTAGATTCTCTAGGTAGAAATCCTTATACTAAATAGACTTAGACGCTTTATCCTTAGAATTATTATCGATAGTTAGTATCTTATAGTCTAGGTTATTAACCGCTAACTTCCCCGTAGCTTAGAGTCTAGCCTTAACCTATTCTTATTATAACTAAGTAGCTCCCTTATTACGTCTTACTAGACGACTAACTAGACGCTATAGGTTCTCTATAGTTCCCTAAACTAAGCTATTACCTTCTAAATGTAGGAGACTAAGATTAATAAGCTTTCGAAGCTCTAGGTAATTAGGTTAAGAGTAACCTTCCTTTTTATAGTACTAGTACCTACGAGGACCGAGAGGAATAGTATTCGAACTAGTAGCTAGTGTAAATCTAGACGGTTAATACGAAACTAGGGCTAGACGAGGTAGTCCTATAGGAAGAGACTAGCCGTTTATTACTTATACGACTTAGACTAATAGCTTATCTATTCTCTTATAAAGAGCTTATATACTTAAATCCGAAGGAGAGGTAGCTATAGGAGTGTTCGTTTAAGCCTTAACGGAAACATTAGGGATACGAGGCTAAGTAGTACCTTCCTTAGTAATAACCGAGGTAACCTTCTCGCGCTCCTTACGAACTGACTAGAAGGATTTAAGTCGTCGTATCTTAGAGATCTTCTCCTTAGCTAAATAGTAGATCCTCGGAAAATCCTTAAAGGTGTCGAAGTGCTTTATATCTATACTACTCTTTACTCTAACGTAACTACGAACATTAACTAGAAGACCTTTAGTGAACTACGTACCCCTCGTAATAATATCGAGCCGAGTTTTACTAAGAGCGTTAGTAGTCTTCCTAAACATCCTATAGTACTAGAGTATATTAGAGAAAGTCTCCCTTAGTATATCCCTTAGTTATTCGAGATAAGCATAAGACGTTATTAGGTAATCTAAGTCCTTATCCTCGAAACTAAGCTTTATCTCCTTCTTAAGACTAATCTAGTCTCTCGAAGCCTAACTAAGATAGGATTTTACCTATCTACGGATCTTAGCGCTATAGTACTAAGGTAACCTTCGAATAGTAACCTCCTTAGAAAGATTATAGGATTAAATAAAGGTCTCCTATTCTTCTATAAACTCTATAACGTTATAGCTATCGAAGTAAGGAGTACCTTATTATCTAGGGCTAGAAGCTAGTAGTATTATCTACACTATAAAAGGCTACTCTCCTTATTATATCGATACTAAACCTTTAGCTATTAGAGGAGTCTATTCCTCGTCCTTTAGTAGGTTCGAAGGGGTCGTACGCTCCTCTATAGAAGAAGGTATTAGCTAAGGAGAAGAGGTACTCTCTAGATTAAGGCTAGTATTTATTATAACGTTTCCTTTATCCTTAGACTTATTACTTACTACTAAATAAGTAGCTTTACGGAATTTAGAAAATCTTTATCTAGCACTAAACTCTTCTAGTAATATCGATATCCTTTTAGAATAAAGAACTAGTGCTACTAAGATATTTTCGAATAGTAGTAGGATTAACCTTAGTATTTAAATAAACTATTAGTGAACTCTATACTACTACGTAGTACCTAGGCTAAATCTAGATAGCCCTTATATACTATATCGTATACTTTTAGCCCTTTTATCTATAAAGGCTTAGTCCTTCTATATTAGTCGTCGTCTCCGTTTACTTCTACTACTTCTAAACCTAGGTCTATTCTAGGTCTAGGGTTACTATATTCTCCGTCTATATAGATAACTCTTACGAGTTAGAAACTCCTAATTAATACTCGTATCGAATATCGTTTAAATCGAGTAGCTATAGCCGCTCCTATCGGGGTCTTCTAGATGCCTAACTAATTCTCCGTTATAAAACTCGTCGTGCTCTATATATACTAGAAATCGTCCTCGGAGGTATAAAAAACTTTAAATCCTAAGAGATAGCGGCGGTCTTGTCCTAGTGTCCTCGTATAGTACTATAATAACGGCTATAGAACACTAAAGAAACCTAATAAACCTAATAAGTCTAATAAACCTAATATAACTAATAACGAGCTACTCGTTTAATAGCTACTATAATACTACTCGATAACAATAGTAAGGCACTACCCCTAGCACTAAATTACTATTATTATAGTGTAGGTGTCTTCCTAGTCGAGGTAGTTAGTGAATAGTATACGCTCGTCGACGACACTCGTTAGTTAGTTACTACCCTCGGAAACCTCGTAGTCGTAGAAACTATATATATATAACTAAACGCTACCTTTCTACCTAAGCCCTTTAATGGACTATATATCGTAACCTATAACTATAGCTATAACTATAACGACTAAGCCTACTATAATAGCGCTAAACCTATATATAACCTCTTTATATAGGAATTTCGTAGCGGACTTACTATTAGAATTATATAGTGCCTTAGCCTCTAGCTATAAACTAACGGCCTCCCGAGCAATAATAAGATATTAATATCCTTCCGATATAGGTATATAAACGACATCGACGTACTACTTCGTATAAAGGGTAGAGACGCTACTCGGATATAGCTCCTCTATTTCTCGTAAAAGCGCTCTTCTTTAACATTCGTCGTACGTAGCTACGTAGTAACGAACATTAGTATATAGCGTCTTCTACTAGTACCGGTTAGTAATCTTTCTCTAAGTACCCTTACGACTCTTATAACTACTTCCGTTATAAAGCTCTTTAATAATCTTATCTCTATAGTCCTCTATATCGACGACGCGGCGTAACGGTATTAACCTCTAACTACGTCTAAAAAGGTAACTATTATTAATAAGGAACATCGACGTATTCCTTTTAAATTTAATAAATTCGGATGTATCTAAATGTAGCGGTCGTCGTAACGTTATAAGATAGTTAGTAATATCTTACGATTCTACTAAATATTCCTCGCGAACTAGAGTAGTTCGCTTATTACTCCTATCTACCTAGAGAGGACGAATAGACACGTAAAATAGCTCGGAATCGATTAAGTCGTCTACGTCTATATTATATACCTTATTATTATTGTCCGACGGATCTCGTAGGCGGCGAGAAAGCCTATTAGTAGCTCTATTCTTCTTACTAGGAACATGTCGAACGTCGAAGGCGAATAAGCGTATCTACGTAATCTACTAAGCGGTAACTAAACTAGGAAGATTAGTAGTAGATCGATTAAGTTATACTACTAAGGTGTTAGCGTTAGTCTCGATAATGAATAGGACTCTATAAAGATATAAGCGGACCTTCTATAACGCCTTAAGTACACCGCGGTACTCTCTCTTACTAGTATTATACTTCTTTTTAGCTTTAGACTATATACTAGATTCGAAACGAACGATATAACGTTTCTTCTTAGCCTCCGAGCTCTCCTATATAAGGATTATACTCTAACCTATTAAACTAGCGTCTATAGCTAAGATAATCGATCTAGCTTATTTACTATAATTAATCGACGTAAGTACGGGTATAGAAGTTAGTGCTTATTTAAGTACGTTTATAGAGGATTATACCTCCTTAGTCTATTCGAAAACGATACTAGCCCGAAGTAGCTAATATAATAGCCGAGCGACAATAGTAAAATCCTTAACCTATATACGGTAATATATATAGATACTAAGGAAAGCGCGTACCTCTATACCGTTCTTATATAGCGGCTACTCTATAATCTTAACGATCTTAGACTAGTCTAGATAACGGCCTCTAGAATTATAGATAAACCCTACTACCTTAAGACCTAACTATAAAAACTAGGACTTTCTACTAGAAATAGTAACTCTAGCTCTCTCTATATCGGTAAGTATATAGTCTAACGTCTATATATATTCGAGCATAAAACGTCTAACACTAGGAAAAGACTCCTCTCTACTATAATCCGTACGAGGTCCCTTAATGCTATTATCGTCTACGAAAGGTTATATATTATAAAGTATCCGATCCCGTAGAATCGTGTCGTTAATCCTATAGAACTACGTAACTAAATTCGTCGCTCCCTAAGGAAGTCTTATCTATTAGACGAGCCTAATAGGTGTTATAAATAAGGTAATATTACGGCTTTCCTCCGTAAGGGGGACTTAGTCGTATCTAGAAAAGTAATCTACGAGTAAGGCGATATATATACTAGTAAAAGACTCCGAGAATTTATCTATAGAAGAAGGGAGGTTAGTATCTCTAATCGTTACGCGATTAATGCTTATCGCTATATTAACTAACCGATACTTATTCGTATCCTTCTTCTTAACTAGGAAATAGGGATTCCTATACGGTACGTAACTTAGTTTAAGGAGCCCGTTCGCGATTCTCTCTTTTACTATATCTACTACGATACCTATTAAAGATCGCGGAATAGGGAAACTAGGTTCCTATTACGGCGTATAGTCTATAGTCCTAATAGACTACGCTAGCGTAACGTCACTTCTTACCGTACTAATCTTAGAGAAGTCCTAAGCTAGAATAGCTTCTCGGTTTAGGAGTACTTATATTAATACCTCCTATTTAGCTAGTATAACTTCGTGACTAATAATAAGCTTACGCTCTCTCTTAGGTGTAAGTCGCGATCGCTCCTTAATATCGGAAAACTTAGCGATAAGTAGGTAACCGTATAGCGCTAACTAGAAAGGTCTTAATACTTTACGAGCTAAGTACTATTCTCGCTACGTATTTACCCCTCTAGGTGTAGAACTATCTAAGATCGAAGTATCTACTAGCCGAACCTTCTTATCCTTCCTTTTATATAAGGTATTTACCCCTACCCTTAGTACTCTATAGGAGGCTCGACGTATTCTAAGCCGTATAGCCGTAAGTATCGATTATATATTATTCTTTCGAGAGATCCGAGGCATACTATTGTCCTCTAATAATAGTATAAACTAAAAACATCTATATACTAGGTTAGCTAGCTATTCCCCTCTAGAGGGTAGAATATTAGCTATATAGCGAATTCGGTAAATCTCCGGCAATACTAGTTCTAAGCCCGGCTTAGATCTAGGAATTTTTACGCTATTCCTAAAAAGGAAACCCTCCCGTTCTCCTATACCCTCCTCGAATATATAAACCCCTTTATCCTAAGTAACCTATAAAAGTAGAGAATTATTTTTATCGTTTTCTAGTGGTTTATAAAGAATTAAATCCGTATACGTATTATTAATATAAGAAATAGAGAGATTCGATCTATAAGTAACCTATAAAGAAGAAATAGAAACCGAAACTCCTAGTCGATATCCCGGCTCTCCTCGCGCGATATTATAGCCGGGACCGATGCCGCCTAATCGTTTAAAGACCTCGATAACCTCGTTAACTCGTAGAAAGATCTATTCTTTAGTCTACTCGATTTCGCACCCTAAAAGGTGACCTTTTATAAACCGTTAGCCGACTAGATCGTCCTATACTAGGAACTATTATCTATATTTTAAGAAATAAGACGAGACTTACGTTCGAAAGGCCTTCCTAGAATAATATATTCTAACCTCTTCCTAGTTAATAAGAAATACGTATAGATTACGACACCTCTAATGTTAATAGGCATATTAATATAAGCCCTAGAGAAAGAGCCTATACCTGTTATACTATCTATAATAATCTTAATATCTCGCTAGATCGGCAAACCTAGTTCCTTAGCTAACCTTAATAATATAAGGTTACATTTAGTACCGCTATCGAGAAGTATACGAACCGTAGTCGTATTAAACCTAAGACTAGTAATTAACCTCGGACTAGTAATAGTTATTAAATCGGCGGAAGCTCCCTTCTAATCTATATCCGTATTAGGATCGAGATTTACGAATTCCTCCGGTTATTAGACTAGATTCACCTCGGTACGAGGGTAGAAGAGCTCGGGAATGTTATTACTAGGAAGATTAGGGTTATCGAATCTTCGATAAAAGATCTTAGATAATAGTTATAAGATTCCGAGGAGAGACTCTATCCTTATTATAATATTAGAGTTTAATAAGGATTATATAGCTTACTACGGATTAGTAACCTATTATAGAACCTTATCGAAGCGCTTAGTACGAGGAATACGCTTTATAGGTCGTAGAGCCTCCTTAGCGACTAGATCCTCTATATCGGCGTCTTCCTCCTTAGTCTTAGTAACGGCTTTAATAGTAGCCGAACGAGCCCTAGTAATAGTTATCTCTTCCGGAACATTAGTAATAGCTACCGGACGATAAGCACTAGTACGAAGGGACTTAGCGACGCTATAGGACAGTTTAGAAGGACCTACCTTAGTGACTCTATTAGTAGGACCCTTACCTTTATCTATTCGAGCATTACGAGGTATAATACTCGGCTAAGTAGTAGCTATAACTAGAACTTCCTTAACGAAGTCGTTATTATCGTTATTATCTCTCCTAACTAGATTCTCTAGGTAGAAATCCTTACACTAAATAGACTTAGACGCCTTATCCTTAGAATTATCGTCGATAGTTAGTATCTTATAGTCTAGGTTATTAACTACTAACTTCCCTATAGCTCGGAGTCTAGTCTTAACCTATTCTTATTATAACTAAGTAGCTCCCTTATTACGTCTTACTAGACGACTAACTAGACGCTATAGGTTCTCTATAGTTCCTTAAACTAAGCTATTACCTTCTAAATGTAGGAGACTAAGATTAATAAGCTTTCGAAGCTCTAGGTAATTAGGTCGAGAGTAACCTTCCTTTTTATAGTACTAGTACCTACGAGAACCGAGAGGAATAGTATTCGAACTAGTAGCTAGTATAAATCCGGACAGTTAATACGAAACTAGGGCTAGACGAGGTAGTCCTATAGGAAGAGACTAGCTATTTATTACTTATATAACTTAGACTAATAGCTTATCTATTCTCTTATAAAGAGCCTATATACTCGAATCTAAAGGAGAGATAGCTATAGGAGTGTTCGTTTAAGCCTTAATAGAAACATCGGGGATACGAGGCTAAGTAGTGCCTTCCTTAGTAATAACCGAGGTAACCTTCTCGTACTCCTTACGAACCGACTAGAAGGATTTAAGTCGTCGTATCTTAGAGATCTTCTCCTTAGCTAAATAGTAGATCCTCGGAAAATCCTTAAAGGTGTCGGGGTGCTTTATATCTATACTACTCTTTACTCTAACGTAACTACGAATATTAACTAGAAGACCTTCGGTAAACTACGTACTCCTCGTAATAATATCGAGCCAAGTTTTACTAAGAGCGTTAGCGGTCTTCCTAAATATCCTATAGTACTAGAGTATATTAGAGAAAGTCTCCCTCGGTATATCTCTTAGTTATTCGAGATAAGTACGAGACGTTATTAGGTAATCTAAGTCCTTATCCTCGAAACTAAGCTTTATCTCCTTCTTAAGACTAACCTAGTCTCTCGAAGCCTAACTAAGATAGGATTTTACCTATTTACGGATCTTAGCGCTATAGTACTAAGGTAACCTTCGAATAGTAACCTCCTTAGAAAGATTATAGGATTAAATAAAGGTCTCCTATTCTTCTATAAACTCTATAACGTTATAGCTATCGAAGTAAGGAGCACCTTATTGTCTAGGGCTAGGAGCTAGTAGTGTTATCTATACTATAAAAGGCTACTCTCCCTATTATATTAATACTAAACCTTTAGCTATTAGAGGAGTCCGTTCCTCGTCCTTTAGTAGGTTCGAAGGGGTCGTATACTTCTCTATAGAAGGAGGTATTAGCTAAGGGAAAGAGGTACTCTCCGGATTAAGGCTAGTATTTATTATAACGTTTCCTTTGTCCTCGGACTCGTTACTTACTACTAAATAAGTAGCTTTACGGAATTTAGAAAATCTTTATCTAGCACCGAACTCTTCTAGCAACATCGATATCCTCTTAGAATAGAGAACTAGTACTACTAAGATATTTTTGAATAGTAGTAGGATTAACCTTAGTATTTAAATAAACTATTAGTGAACTCTATACTACTACGTAGTACCTAGGCTAAATCTAGATAGCCCTTATACGCTATATCGTATACTTTTAGCCCTTTTATCTATAAAGGCTTAGTCCTTCTATATTAGTCGTCGTCTCCGTTTACTTCTACTACTTCTAAACCTAGGTCTATTCCGGATCTAGGGTTACTATATTCTCCGTCTATATAGATAACTCTTACGAGTTAGAAACTCCTAATTAATACTCGTGTCGAATATCGTTTAAATCGAGTAGCTATAGCCGCTCCTATCGGGGTCTTCTAGATGTCTAACTAATTCTCTATTACGAAACTCGTCGTACTCTATATATACTAGAAATCGTCCTCGGAGGTATAAAAAACTTTAAATCCTAAGAGACAGTAGCGGTCTTATCCTAGTGTCCTTATATAGTGCTATAATAACGGCTATAGAATACTAAAGAAACCTAATAAACCTAATAAGCCTAATAAACCTAATATAACTAATAACGAGCTACTCGTTCGATAGCTACTATAACACTACTCGATAATAATAGTAAGGCACTACCCCTAGCACTAAATTACTATTATTATAGTATAGGTGTCTTCCTAGTCGAGGTATTTAGTGAATAGTATACGCTCGTCGACGATACTCGTTAGTCAGTTACTACCCTTAGAAACCTCGTAGTCGTAGAAACCTTATATATATAACTAAACGCTACCTTTCTACCTAAGCCCTTCTATAGACTATATATCGTAACCTATAACTATAGCTATAACTATAACGACTAAGCCTACTACACTAGGAGTTAATAATTTATAAGGCTAGTAACGTTCGTATTACTATACCTTATACTCTATATAGTTCGACTAGTCCTACTAATTCTATTCGTCGTACTATACTCCCTTAGTTCTATAGGATTAGTGCCGATTACGAGACTCTAGAGTAGTTCGAGAGTAGTTCGTATAGCGAGCTTACTCTCGCTTATATATAGAAGCGCTCTAGTCCTAGGACTTCTTCTAGTAAGCTAAATATATACGGAAGTATATACTCTACTTTCCTCGCTACTATTACTCTATAAATCGATAGTCCTATTAGTAACGCTCTAGTTAGCTATATTCGTTAGAACGATCCTACTATCGTCGAGGAGAGAGATCTCCTACTAGGTGCTAATCTCTAAGCTACTAAGAATCGTATAGAGGAGATTCGTATAGAGATTACTATAGCTATAGAGAAGGCTTAGGTTAAGGTCTAGTAGTATAAGAAGGCCTACTTTATTAGTGCTTATTCTTTCTTCTATTATACTAAGGAGGGCCTAGTCTCTACTACGAAGAATAACCCTAATCCTATTATAGTCGAGGGCGATAAGGAGGATATAGAGATAGACTCTAATAAGGAAGAGAGGGAAGTAGATTTAGATTCTAAAGAAGAGAATAATAAGGGTAAAATAGATTTATTAGAGGATAAAGAGGAAGGTCTTTCTAGTAATAACTTAGAGATATAGCGTTATTAGCGTAAGGAGGCGGAGGACGGAGCTACTAGCCTCGGCGAGGAGCTCGTTATTAGTAAGGGTTGTCGTCGTATAGCTCGTCGTTAAGGACTCTAAGGCGTATAGGTCGTTCGTATCTAGGTTAGATACTAGAGGGAAGGGGATAGTTATAGTAGGCTTAGTCGTTATAGTTATAGCTATAGTTATAGGTTACGATATATAGTCTATTAAAGGGCTTAGATAGAAAGGTAGCGTTTAGTTATATATATAAGGTTTCTACGACTACGAGGTTTCCGAGGGTAGTAACTAACTAAGGAGTATCGTCGACGAGCGTATACTATTCACTAAATACCTCGACTAGGAAGACATCTATACTATAACACTATCTAAGGTTCTATTAGCCTTAACGATAAGACGCTAAAGAATTATACTATCGTTATACCTAAGATATATTACTATATAAAGGAGTAGGTTTAGGATATAAAGGCTCGTAAGGTCCTTACTAACGCTCTAGTTATTAATATCACTAATAAGTACTTTACGTAGGACGATATTAAGAAGTATAAGGCCGACTAGGAGTTAATAATTTATAAGACTAGTAACGTTCGTATTACTATACCTTATACCCTATATAGTTCGACTAGTCCTACTAATTCTATTCGTCGTACTATACTCTCTTAGTTCTATAGGATTAGTACCGATTACGAAACTCTAGAGTAGTTCGAGAGTAGTTCGTATAGTAAGCTTACTCTTACTTATATATAGAAGCGCCCTAGTCCTAGGACTCCTTCTAGTAAGCTAAATATATATAGAAGTATATACTCTACTTTCTCTATAGCTATTACTCTATAAATCGATAGTCCTATTAGTAACGCTCTAGTTAGCTATATTCGTTAGAACGATCCTACTATCGTCGAGGAGAGAGATATCCTACTAGGTATTAATCTCTAAGCTACTAAGGATCGTATTAGAGAGATTTATATAGAGATCGCTATAGCTATAGAGAAGGCTTAGGTTAAGGTCTAGTAGTATAGTAGACTTAGTCGTTATAGTTATAGCTATAGTTATAGGTTACGATATATAGTCTATTAAAGGGCTTAGGTAGAAAGGTAGTGTTTAGTTATATATATAAGGTTTCTACGACTACGAGGTTTCTAAGGGTAGTAACTAACTAACGAGTATCGTCGACGAGCATATACTATTTACTAAATACCTCGACTAGGAAGACACCTACTCTATAATAATAGTAATTTAGTACTAGAGGTAGTACCTTACTATTATTATCGAGTAGTATTATAGTAGCTATCGAACGAGTAGCTCGTTATTAGTTATATTAGGTTTATTAGGCTTATTAGGTTTATTAGGTTTCTTTAGTGTTCTATAGCTATTATTATAGCACTATATAAGGACACTAGGATAAGACCGCTACTATCTCTTAGGATTTAAAGTTTTTTTATACCTCCGAGGACGATTTCTAGTATATATAGAGCACGACGAGTTTCGTAATAGAGAATTAGTTAGGCATCTAGAAGACCCCGATAGGAGCGGCTATAGCTACTTAATTTAAACGATGTTCGATACGAGTATTAATTAGGAGTTTCTAACTCGTAAGAGTTATCTATATAGATAGAGAACATAGTAACCCTAGACCTAGAATAGACCTAGGTTTAGAAGTAGTAGAAGTAAACGGAGATAACGACTAATATAGAAGAACTAAGCCTTTATAGATAAAAGGGCTAAAAGTATACGATATAGCGTATAAGGGCTATCTAGATTTAGCCTAGGTACTATATAATAGTATAGAGTTCACTAATAGTTTATTTAAATACTAAGGTTAATCCTACTACTATTCGAAAATATCTTAGTAGTACTAGTTCTTTATTCTAAGAGAATATCGATATTACTAGAAGAGTTCGGTACTAGATAAAGATTTTCTAAATTCCGTAAAGCTACGTATTTAGTAGTAAGTAACGAGTCCGAGGATAAAGGAAATATTATAATAAATATTAGCCTTAATCCGGAGAGTATCCCTTCCTCTTAGCTAATATCTCCTTCTATAGAGGAGTATACGACTCCTTCGAACCTACTAAAGAATAAGGAACGGACTCCTTTAATAGCTAAAGGTTTAGTATTAATATAATAGAGAGAGTAGCCTTTTATAGTATAGATAACACTACTAGCTTCTAGCCCTAGATAATAAGGTACTCCTTACTTCGATAGCTATAACGTTATAGAGTTTATAGAAGAATAGGAGACCTTTATTCGATCCTATAATCTTTCTAAGGAGGTTACTATTCGAAGGTTACCTTAGTACTATAGCGCTAAGATCCGTAGATAGGTAAAATTCTATCTTAGTTAGACTTCGAGAGACTAGGTTAGTCTTAAGAAGGAGATAAAGCTTAGTTTCGAGAATAAGGACTTAGATTACCTAATAATATCTCGTACTTATCTCGAATAACTAAGAGATATACCGAGAGAGACTTTCTCTAATATACTCTAGTACTATAGGATATTTAGGAAGACTACTAACGCTCTTAGTAAAACTTAGCTCGATATTATTATAAGAGGTATATAGTTTACCGAAGGTCTTCTAGTTAATATTTATAGTTACGTTAGAGTAAAGAGTAGTATAGATATAAAGTACCTCGACACCTTTAAGGATTTTCCGAGGATCTACTATTTAGCTAAGGAGAAGATCTCTAAGATATAACGACTTAAATCCTTCTAGTTAGTTCGTAAGGAGCGCGAGAAGGTTACCTCGGTTATTACTAAGGAAGGCACTACTTAGCCTCGTATCCCTAATATTTCTACTAAGGCTTAAACGAATACTCCTATAGCTATCTCTCCTTCGGATTTAAGTATATAGGCTCTTTATAAGAGAATAGATAAGCTATCGGTCTAAGTTATATAAGTAATAAATAGCTAGTCTCTTCCTATAGGACTACCTCGTCTAGCCCTAGTTTCGTATTAACTATCTAGATTTACACTAGCTACTAGTTTAAATACTATTCCTCTTAGTCCTCGTAGGTGCTAGTACTATAAAAAGGAAGGTTACTCTCGACCTAATTACCTAGAGCTTCGTAAGCTTATTAATCTTAGTCTCCTTTATTTAGAAGGTAATAGCTTAGTTTAGGGAACTACGGAGAACCTATAGTGTCTAGTTAGTTATCTAGTAAGACGTAATAAGGGAGCTACTTAGTTATAATAAGAATAGGTTAAGGCTAGACTCCGAGCTACTAGGAAGTTAGCGGTTAATAATCTAGACTATAAGATACTAACTATCGACGATAATTCTAAGGATAAAGCGTCTAAGTCTATTTAGTATAAGGATTTCTACCTAGAGGATCTAGTTAAGAGAGATAATAACGATAAAGACGATTTCGTTAAGGAAGTTCCGGTTATAGCTACTACTTAGCTAAGTATTATACCTCGTAATACTCGAATAGATAAAGGTAAGGGTCCTACTAATAGAGTTACTAAGGTAGGTCCTTCTAAACTATCCTACGGCGTCGCTAAGTCCCTTCGTACTAGTACTTATTATCTAGTAGCTATTACTAATATTCCGGAAGAGGTAACTATTACTAGGGCTCGTTCGGCTACTATTAAAGCCGTTACTAAGACTAAGGAGGAAGACGCTAATATAGAGGATCTAGTCGCTAAGGAGGCTCTACGACCTATAAAGCGTATTCCTCGCACTAAGCGCTTCGATAAGGTTCTATAATAGGTTACTAATCCGTAGTAAGCTATATAATCCTTATTAAACTCTAATATTATAATAAGAATAGAGTCTCTCCTCGGAATCTTATAACTATTATCTAAGATCTTTTATCGAAGGTTCGATAACCCTAATCTTTCTAGTAATAACATTCCCGAGCTCTTCTACCCTTATACCGAGGTAAATCTAGTCTAATAACTAGAGGAATTCGTAAATCTCGATCCTAATATAGATATAGATTAGAAGGGAGCTTCTACTAATTTAATAACTATTACTAGTCCGAGGTTAATTACTAGTCTTAGGTTTAATACGACTATAGTTCGTACGCTTCTCGATAGTAGTACTAAATATAACCTTATATCGTTAAGGTTAGCTAAGGAACTAGGTTTACCGATCTAGCGAGATATTAAGATTATTATAGATAGTATAATAGGTATAGGCTCTTTCTCTAGGGCTTATATTAATATACCTATTAACATTAGAGGTGTCGTAATCTATACGTATTTCTTACTAACTAGGAAGAGGTTAGAATACGTTATTCTAGGAAGGCCTTTCGAACGTAAGTCTCGTCTTATTTCTTAAAATATAGATAATAGTTCCTAGTATAGGACGATCTAGTCGGCTAATAGTTCGTAAAAGGTTACCTTTTAGGGTACGAAATCGAGCGGACCGAAGAATAGATCTTTCTACGAGTTAACGAGGTTATCGAGGTCTTTAAACGATTAGGCGGTATTAGTCCTAGCTATAATATCGCGTAAGGAGAGCCGGGATATCGACTAGGAGTTTCGGTTTCTATTTCTTCTTTATAGGTTACTTATAGATCGGATCTCCCTATTTCTTATATTAATAATATATATACGGATTTAATTCTTTATAAACTACTAGAAAACGATAAAAATATATCTCTACTTTTATAGGTTACTTAGGATAAAGAAGTTCGTATATTCGAGGAGGGTATAGGAGAATAGGAGGGTTTCCTTTTTAGGAATAGCGTAAAAATTCCTAGATCTAAGCTAGGCTTAGAACTAGTATTACCGGAGATTTACCGAATTCGCTACGTAGCTAATATTCTACTCTCTAGAGGGGAACGGCTAGCTAACCTAGTATATAGATATTTTTAGTTTATACTATTATTAGAGGACGATAGTATACCTCGGATCTCTCGAAAGAATAATATATAATCGATACTTATAGCCGTATAGCTTAGAATACGTCGAGCCTTCTACGGAGTACTAAGGGTAGAGGTAAATACCTTATATAAAAGGAAGGATAAGAAGGTTCGGCTAGTAGATACTTCGATCTTAGATAGTTCTACACCTAGAGGGGTAAATACGTAGCGAGAATAGTACTTAGCTTATAAAGTATTACGACCTTTCCGGTTAGCGCTATATAGTTACCTACTTATTACTAAGTTTTCCGATATTAAGGAGCGATCGCGACTTATACCCGAGAGAGAGCGTAAGCTTATTATTAGTTACGAAGTTACTCTAGCTAAATAGGAGATATTAATATAAGTACTCCTAAACTAAGAAGCCGTTCTAGCTTAGGACTTCTCCGAGATTAGTATAGTAAAAAGTAACGTTACGCCGGTATAGTCTATTAGGACTATAGACTATACGCTGTAGTAGGAACCTAGTTTCCCTATTCCGCGATCCTTAATAGGTATCGTAGTAGATATAGTAAAAGAGAGGATTACGAATAGACTCCTTAAGCTAAGTTATATACTATATAGGAATCTCTATTTCCTAGTTAAGAAGAAGAATATAAATAAGTATTAGCTAGTTAATGCGGCGATAAGTATTAATCGCGTAACGATTAGAGATGCTAACCTCTCTCCTTCTATAGATAAATTCTTAGAGTCTTTTACTAGTATATATATCGCCTTACTCGTAGATTACTTTTCCGGATATAATTAAGTCCCCCTTACGGAGGAAAGCCGTAATATTACCTTATTTATAACACCTATTAGGCTCGTAAGCTAGATCGATTATCTTAGCTATAGACGCTAGTTTAATAGGTTAGAGTGTAATCCTTATATAGGAGAGCTTAGAGGCTAAGAAGAAACGTTATATCGTTCGTTTCGAATCTAGTATATAGTCTAAAGCTAAAAAGAAGTATAATACTAGTAAGAGAGAGTACCGCGGTGTACTTAAGGCGTTATAGAAGGTCCGTTCGTATCTTTATAGAGTCCTATTTATTATCGAGACTAACGCTAACACCTTAGTAGTATAACTTAATCGATCTACTACTAATCTTCCTAGTTTAGTTACTACTTAGTAGATTACGTAGATACGCCTATTCGCCTTCGACGTTTAATATATTCCTAGTAAGAAGAATAGAGCTACTAATAGGCTTTCTCGCCGCCTACGAGGTCTATTAGATAATAATAATAAGGTATATAATATAGACGTAGACGACTTAATCGATTCTAAGCTATTTTACGTATCTATTCGTCCTCTCTAGGTAGATAGGAGTAATAAGCGAACTACTCTAGTTCGCGAGGAATATTTAGTAGAATCGTAAGACATTACCGACTATCTTATAACGTTATAACGACTACTATATTTAGACACCTCCGAATTTATAAAATTTAAGAGGAATACGTCGATATTCCTTATTAATAATAGCTACCTTTTTAGATATAGTTAGAGGTTAATACCGTTACGCCGCGTCGTCGATATAGAGGACTATAGAGATAAGATTATTAAAGAGCTTTATAACGGAAGTAGTTATAAGGGTCGTAAGGGTACTTAGAGAAAGATTACCGACTAGTACTAGTAGAAGACGCTATATACTAATATTCGTTACTACGTAGCTATATATAACGAATGTTAAAGAAGAGCGCTTTTACGAGAAATAGAGGAGCTATATCCGAGCAGTGTCTCTACTCTTTATACGAAGTAGTACGTCGATGTCGTTTATATACCTATATCGGAAGAATATTAATATCTTATTATTACTCGGGAGGCTATTAGTTTATAGCTAGAGGCTAAGGCACTATATAATTCCGATAGTAAGTCCGCTACGAAATTCCTATACGAAGAGGTTATATATAGGTTTAGCGCTATTAAGACACTAGTAGTAGATAGAGGTTCTAAGTTTAAAGGGTTAGTCTACTCTCTTACTAAGTAGTTTAGTATAGATTACGTCGTTACTTTAGCCTATAATCTATAATCTAATAAGGCTAAACGAGGGCATCTAAATATTATAGATAGTCTTTCGAAGATTATAGGTAAGGATAATAGCTAATAGGTTTAATATCTTACTTACGTCCTATAGGCTAAATAGTTAACTATTAATAGGATCACTAGTTAAATACCTTCGTTACTTATATTTAGGACCGATACTATTCTTCTAGTAGAATTCGATATTTATAGTTAGCGAATATAGGATTAGTCGTAGGTTCGTACTATAGAAGAGCTTATTACTACTCGTACTCGATAACTTAAATAGAGAGACGAGGATCTTTAGGAGACGTAGGATCGTATATATCGTCTTCGTTAAGAATATAAAGAGGCATAGGATCTACGTCGCTAGATTTAATATAATAAGCTTAAAGTTAATAATATCGTCCTAGTCTATAATACTTATTATAAGAAGATTCGATAAGATAAGCTTAAGAATAGGTAGCGAGGCCTATATTATATTATTAAAGTTTACGATTTAGGTTTATATAAGATTACCGAGCTAGATAGCGTTAAGGTTCGTAGTATATATATACGTTAGAGATTAAAGAAGTACTTATTAGTAGATAAGGAGTAAGTGTATATAGTAGTACTTCGTTACGTATTAGAATAAGAACCTATTATCGAGATTATACGTCTAGAGGGCTTTAATCGCGACGAGTACGAGATTATAGAGTAGCTTTAGTGTCTAGGTTAGACACTAGAGGGAGAGGGTAGGGTTAATAAAAGAGGAATTTTTATTATATATATAGTCGGTTATAACTATTATATACATATTACGTCGCCGCTGTTAAGGGTAGTAGATCTAACGAGGTATTAGAACGGATAAATAGTAAGGTAAAAGGTTTCCTTTATTATTTCTATTTATAGTGTTATAGTGTAGGTGTCTTCCTAGTCGAGGTATTTAGTAAATAGTATACGCTCGTCGACGACACTCGTTAGTCGGTTACTACCCTCGGAAACCTCGTAGTCGTAGAAACCTTATATATATAACTAAACGCTACCTTTCTACCTAAGCCCTTTAATGGACTATATATCGTAACCTATAACTGTAGCTATAACTATAACGACTAAGCCTACTATAACCGTCCCCTTCCCCCTAGTGTCTAACCTAGACACGAACGACCTATACGCCTTAGAGTCCTTAACGACGAGCTATACGACGACGACTCTTACTAATAACGAGCTCCTCGCCGAGGCTAGTAGCTCCGTCCTCCGCCTCCTTACGCTAACGACGCTATGTCTCTAAGTTATTACTAGAAAGACCTTCCTCTTTATCCTCTAATAAATCTATTTTACCCTTATTATCCTCTTCTTTAGAATCTAAATCTACTTCCCTCTCTTCCTTATTAGAACCTATCTCTATATCCTCCTTATCGCCCTCGACTATAATAGGATTAGGGTTATCCTTCGTAGTAGGGACTAGGCCCTCCTCGGCATAATAGAAGAAAGAATAAGCACTAATAAAGTAGGCCTTCTTATACTACTAGACCTTAACCTAAGCCTTCTCTATAGCTATAGTAATCTCCGTACGAATCTCCCTAATACGATCCTTAGTAGCTTAGAGATTGTCACCTAATAGGATATCTCTTTCCTCGACGATAGCGGGATCGTCCTAACGAATATAGCTAACTAGAGCGTTACTAATAGGACTATCGATTTATAGAGTAATAGTAGCGGGGAAAGTAGAGTGTATACTTCCGTATATATTTAGCTTACTAGAAGGAGTCCTAGGACTAGAGCGCTTCTATATATAAGCGAGAGTAAGCTCGCTATATAAACTACTCTCGAACTACTCTAGAGTCTCGTAATCGGCACTAATCCTATAGAACTAAGGGAGCATAGTACGACGAATAGAATCGGTAGGACTAGTCGAACTATACGGGGTATAAGGTATAGTAATACGAACGTTACTAGCCTTATAAATTGTTAACTCCTAGTCGGCCTTATACTTCTTAATATCGTCCTACGTAAAGTACTTATCGGTGATATTAATAACTAGGGCGTCGGTAAGAACCTTACGAGCCTTTATATCCTAAACCTACTCCTTTATATAGTAATATATCTTAGGTACAACGATAGTGTAATTCTTTAGCGTCTTATCGTTAAGGCTAATAGAACCTTAGACGGTATCGCCTCTATACCTATTAGTAAGGCGACTAGGGTTAACGTTAATATAACGGAACTACGTATAATCTCTAGGGACGGTATATTTAGCGTAGTAAGGGTAGGAAATTAACTAAGTAAGCTTATCGGGACGACTAGTAATATATGCTCGATAGTATTTAGGATCTATACGTATAGCCTACTGTCCGAGAGAGTGAAATATATTACGTAACTACCCTAGCTAGTTCTTACCCTTAGGATAACTAAAATAGTAAAGATATATATCTATCTCGGTGTAGAAGATATCTATAAGAGGAGAATCCTCTTCGGCCTACTATTTAAAGATGTTAATAACTATATTGCCGTCGGTAACCTATTCGTCGTAAAGCCCCTTACGGAAACTATTAAGGATAAGCTTCCTCGTATCCTTAGAGATATAACGATCTATAACTATAGACTTATACTTAAAAATACTACGCTTAGTAGACTCGCGAGCGACACGGAAAGTTAGAATAAGCTACTTAGCTATCTCTTTCTATATACGTATTAAGTCTAGAGTACTACCGTAGTAGGCGTTATACTAATAGCGAATACGCCTAGCTAAGACTTTATACTTAAGGTTAGTAAGTAGGTGTAGACGACGAGCTAGAAGACGAGTATATACGTAATAGATAGTCGCATTAGTAGCTAAATCCTTACGTATCTAAGTGTTTATAATAACGGCGAGTTCGGAATTAGAGAGCGGCTTCTTTAAGGTAAACTCGGCCTTAACCCTCGGAGGGACTCTAGTGTAGTTACACCCCTTCTTAGTCGACGAAGTAATAGCCTTACCCTTACCCTTGTCCTACGGAGTAACTAATATAGAAATAGAGCGATCGGGTATCTCGTACTATCTATTACTATTATCGAATTCGTTAAAGCGACGCTTCTTAGAAGGAGAACCTTTACGACTAGTCTCTACTAACGGAATAGCCTCTTATTCGACTAGCTCCTCTTTATCCTCTTCTTCTTCCTCTAAGCGACTAAGACGGAGACGTATAGAACGACGTAAGCGGCTTAAAACCTATATAGGAGTAGCCGCTCCTAAGCCCGGCTTAGGTCTAGTACTGCCGAGGTTTACCCGAGAACTTCCTCCTACGAATATTATAGCTTTAGTAATATATATCGCGTTAGTGTTAGAAACACTAGGATAACTAGAAACCGAAGCTTAACGACTTCCGAATGTAGTAGTAGACGAGGTAGTAGAGGTGCCACTAGTGATCTAGGACGGAGCGGGAACCTTATATAAGAAACCGAGCTTATTCTAGGCGAAATACTTAGTGAATTGTCCTTTATAGACTACACGAAGCTCCTTTACGTTAAGTGCCTTAACGCTCGGCTACTTCGAGGATTCGACTAATTTAGCCGTAGTAGTAATATCTTATAGGCGGACGTCGTAACTAATAATACTCTTCGGGGTGCTAATACGTTTAATAGTTACGCGAACTACTATATTAATAGTCTAACGGAAAGTCTTCCCCCTAGAGATATAGTTAAACTACTAACGAGAACGATCCCCTAAGCTAGAGTACTAATCCTTATAGAGCTCGTAGGACTACTTATAGTCCGAAACGCTACGTTAGAGAGCGCTATAATGTTCTAAACTCTTATTCCTATTCTCCTTAACTCTCTCGTATATACTATAAGCCTTAGGAAACATCTCCTCCTAATCCTTCTTACTTAAGGCGATAATATTACCCTCGAGGAGACTATAGATAATATCGTAGGTAAGTATCTCGACGTAGTTCTAAGCCTTTATAGCGATACCGAGGACCTACGCGATGAAATCTATACGGATATTATTGTTACACTTATAGGCGTACTTTAAGACCTCCTCGGCATTCGTAAAGCTCTTATCCTTATACGTAAAGACTCCGACTCCTCTATTCTAACTACTACCTCCGTTTATTACCTTAGAATCGCTAGATAGGATTATTACACTTAAGGTAGGATTAGCCTTAGGCTAACCTCTACCTTCCTATATAGCGTAAAAGCTATAAGGCTATAAAACCCGCGGCTATCGATAGGGATTACGATTAAATAGCGTAGCTCTTGTCTAATAACGCTATAGCCTTATCTTACTACGAAAAGGAGACCTTCTAAGAGCTTCGTTAGATATATTGTCTTACGGAAATAAAAGGTAGGTTTCTATAAGGTGTAGGAGATCGAGGGGTTATATTAGAAAATTTTCGCGCGGTAATACTAGCTCTACTATAGTAACATCTATATATAGGTATATCTAATAAGCGCTATACCTCTTATAATTCGCTATATACGGCAGCACTATATGTTTATATAGCACCTTTATACCTTCTTCCTCTTTGTCCTTTTACTACACTATTTACTATATAGAACCTCCGTAAATATACATAAAGAAATCGAATTCGGAACTAAGGAAACGTAGAAGTGCTTCGAGGAAGTAATCTAGGTACTACGAATAGAAACAATAAAGGAAACCTTTTACCTTACCGTTTATCTGTTCTAACACCTCGTTAGATCTACTACCCTTAACGGCGGCGACGTAATATATATATAATAGTTGTGACTAACTATATACATAATGAAAATCCCTCTTTTATTAACCCTACCCCCTCTCTCTAGTGTCTAACCTAGATACTAAAGCTACTCTATAATCTCGTACTTGTCGCGATTAAAGCCTTCTAGACGTGTAATCTCGACGATAGGTTCTTATTCTAATACGTAACGAAGTGCTACTATATACACTTACTCCTTATCTACTAATAAGTACTTCTTTAATCTCCGACGTATATATATACTACGAACCTCGACGCTATTAAGCTCGGTAATCTTATATAAACCTAAATCGTGAACTTTAATAATGCGATACGGGCCCCGCTACCTATTCTTAAGCTTATCTTGTCGAATCTTCTTATAATAAGTGTTATAGACTAGGACGATATCGTTAACATTAAGCTTATTATATTAAATCCGGCGACGTAGATCCTATACCTCTTTATATTCTTAACGAAGACGATATATACGATCCTACGTCTCCTAAAGATCCTCGTTCCTCTATTTAAGTTATTAAGTACGAGTAGTAATAAGCTCTTCTATAGTGCGAACCTACGACTAATCCTATATTCGCTAACTATAAATATCGAATTCTACTAGAAGGATAGTGTCGGTCCTAAATATAAGTAACGATAGTATTTAACCGGTGATCCTATTAACGGTTAACTATTCGGCCTATAGGACGTAAGTAAGATATTAAACCTATTAACTATTATCCTTACCCGTAATCTTCGAAAGACTATCTATAATGTTTAGATGCCCTCGTTTAGCCTTATTAGATTATAGATTATAAGCTAAAGTAACGACGTAATCTATGCTAAACTACTTAGCGAGAGAGTAGACTAACCCTTTAAACTCGGAACCTCTATCTACTACTAGTGTCTTAATAGCGCTAAACCTATATATAACCTCTTCGTATAGGAATTTCGTAGTAGACTTACTATTAGAATTATATAGTGCCTTAGCCTCTAGCTATAAACTAATAGCCTCCCGAGTAATAATAAGATATTAATATCCTTCCGATATAGGTATATAAACGACATCGACGTACTACTTCGTATAAAGGGTAGAGACGCCGCTCGGATATAGCTCCTCTATTTCTCGTAAAAGTACTCTTCTTTAACATTCGTCGCACGTAGCTACGTAGTAACGAACATTAGTATATAGCGTCTTCTACTAGTACTAGTCGGTAATCTTTCTCTAAGTACCCTTACGACCCTTATAACTACTTCCGTTATAAAGCTCTTTAATAATCTTATCTCTATAGTCCTCTATATCGACGACGCGGCGTAACGGCATTAACCTCTAACTACGTCTAAAAAGGTAACTATTATTAATAAGGAATATCGACGTATTATAGTAGGCTTAGTCGTTATAGTTATAGCTATAGTCACAGGTTACGATATATAGTCCATTAAAGGGCTTAGGTAGAAAGATAGCGTTTAGTTATATATATAAGGTTTCTACGACTACGAGGTTTCCGAGGGTAGTAACTAACTAACGAGTGTCGTCGACGAGCGTATACTATTCACTAACTACCTCGACTAGGAAGACACCTACACCGTAACAATAGTAATTTAGTACTAGGGGTAGTGCCTTACTATTGTTATCGAGCAGTATTATAGTAGCTATCGAACGAGTAGCTCGTTATTAGTTATATTAGGTTTATTAGGCTTATTAGGTTTATTAGGTTTCTTTAGTGTTCTATAGCCGTTATTATAGCACTATACGAGGATACTAGGATAAGACCGCCGCTGTCTCTTAGGATTTAAAGTTTTTTTATACCTCCGAGGACGATTTCTAGTATATATAGAGTACGACGAGTTTCGTGATAGAGAATTAGTTAGGCATCTAGAAGACCCCGATAGGAGCGGCTATAGCTACTCGATTTAAACGATGTTCGATACGAGTATTAATTAGGAGTTTCTAACTCGTAAGAGTTATCTATATAGATAGAGAATATAGTAACCCTAGACCCGGAATAGACCTAGGTTTAGAAGTAGCGGAAGTAAACGGAGACGACGACTAATGCGGAAGGACTAAGCCTTTATAGATAAAAGGGCTAAAAGTATACGATATAGCGTATAAGGGCTATCTAGATTTAGCCTAGGTACTATATAGTAGTATAGAGTTCACTAATAGTTTATTTAAATACTAAGGTTAATCCTACTACTATTCGAAAACATCTTAGTAGCACTAGTTCTTTATTCTAAGAGGATATCGATGTTGCCGAAAGAGTTCGGTACTAGATAAAGATTTTCTAAATTCCGTAAAGCTACTTATTTAGTAGTAAGTAACGAGTCCGAGGATAAAGGAAACGTTATAATAAATATTAGCCTTAATCCGGAGAGCACCCCTTCCCCTTAGCTAATACCTCCTTCTATAGAGGAGCGTACGACTCCTTCGAACCTACTAAAGGACGAGGAACGGACTTATCTAATAGCTAAAGGTTTAGTATCGATACAATAGGGAGGGTAGCCTTTTATAGTGTAGATAACTCTACTAGCTCCTAGCCCTAGATAATAAGGTACTCCTTACTTCGATAGCTATAACGTTATAGAGTTTATAGAAGAATAGGAGACCTTTATTCGATCCTATAATCTTTCTAAGGAGGTTACTATTCGAAGGTTACCTTAGTATTATAGCGTTAAGATCCGTAGATAAGTAAAATCCTATCTTAGTTAGGCTTCGAGAGACTAGATTAGTCTTAAGAAGGAGATAAAGCTTAGTTTCGAGGATAAGGACTCGGATTACCTAATAACGTCTCGTGCTTATCTCGAACAACTAAGGGATACACTAAGGGAGACCTTCTCTAATATACTCTAGTACTATAGGATGTTTAGGAAGACTACTAACGCTCTAGGTAAGACTCGACTCGATATTATTATAAGAGGTACGTAGTTCACCGAAGGTCTTCTAGCTAATATTCGTAGTTACGTTAGAGTAAAGAGTGGTATAGATATAAAGCACCCTAACACCTTTAAGGATTTTCCGAGGATCTACTATTTAGCTAAAGAGAAGATCTCTAAGATACGACGACTCGAATCCTTTTAGTCGGTTCGTAAGGAGCGCGAGAAGGTTACCTCGGTCATTACTAAGGAAGGTACTACTTAGCCCTATATCCTTAATATTTCTACTAAGGCTTAAACGAATACTCCTATAGCTATCTCTCCTTCGGATTCGAGTATATAGGCTCTTTATAAGAGAATAGATAAGCTATCGGTCTAAGTCGTATAAGTAATAAACGGCTAGTCTCTTCCTATAGGACTACCTCGTCTAGCCCTAGTTTCGTATTAACCGTCTAGATTTACACCGGCTACTGGTTCGAATACTATTCCTCTTAGTCCTCGTAGATGCTAGTACTATAAAAAGGAAGGTTACTCTCGACCTAATTACCTAGAGCTTCGAAAGCTTATTAATCTTAGTCTCCTACATTTAGAAGGTAATAGCTTAGTTTAGGGAACTACGGAGAACCTATAGCGTCTAGTTAGTCGTCTAGTAAGACGTAATAAGGGAGCTACTTAGTTATAATAAGAATAGGTTAAGGCTAGGCTCCGAGCTACTAGGAAGTTAGCGGTTAATAACCTAGACTATAAGATACTAACTATCGACGATAATTCTAAGGATAAAGCGTCTAAGTCTATTTAGTGTAAGGATTTCTACCTAGAGGATCTAGTTAGGAGAGATAATAACGATAATAACGATTTCGTTAAGGAAGTTCCGGTTATAGCTACTACTTAGCCGAGTACTACACCTCGCGATGCTCGAACGGATAAAGGTAAGGGTCCTACTAATAGGGTTACTAAGGTAGGTCCTTCTAAACCGTCCTACGGCGTTACTAAGTCCCTTCGTACTAGTACTTATCGTCTAGTAGCTATTACTAATGTTCCGGAAGGTATAACTATTACTAGGTCTCGTTTAGCTACCGTTAAAGCCGTCGCTAAGACTAAGGAGGAAGACGCCGAAATAGAGGATCTAGTCGCTAAGGAGGCTCCTCGACCTATAAAGCGTATTCCTCGCACTAAACACTTCGATAAGGTTCTATAATAGGTCACTAATCCGTAGTAAGCTATATAATCCTTATTAAACTCTAATATTATAATAAGGATAGGGTCTCTCCTCGGAATCTTATAACCGTTGTCTAAGATCTTTTATCGAAGGTTCGATAACCCTAATCTTCCTAGTAATAATATTCCCGAGCTCTTCTACCCTCGTACCGAGGTGAATCTAGTCTAATAACCGGAGGAATTCGTAAATCTCGATCCTAATACGGATATAGATTAGAAGGGAGCTTCCGCCGATTTAATAACTATTACTAGTCCGAGGTTAATTACTAGTCTTAGGTTTAATACGACTACGGTTCGTATACTTCTCGATAGCGGTACTAAATGTAACCTTATATTATTAAGGTTAGCTAAGGAACTAGGTTTACCGATCTAGCGAGATATTAAGATTATTATAGATAGTATAACAGGTATAGGCTCTTTCTCTAGGGCTTATATTAATATGCCTATTAACATTAGAGGTGTCGTAATCTATATGTATTTCTTATTAACTAGGAAGAGGTTAGAATACGTTATTCTAGGAAGGCCTTTCGAACGTAAGTCTCGTCTTATTTCTTAAAATATAGATAATAGTTCCTAGTATAGGACGATCTAGTCGGCTAACGGTTCGTAAAAGGTCACCTTTTAGGGTGCGAAATCGAGCGGACCGAAGAATAGATCTTTCTACGAGTTAACGAGGTTATCGAGGTCTTTAAACGATTAGGCGGCATTAGTCCCGGCTATAATGTCGCGCGAGGAGAGCCGGGATATCGACTAGGAGTTTCGGTTTCTATTTCTTCTTTATAGGTTACTTATAGATCGGATCTCTCTATTTCTTATATTAATAATACATGTACGGATTTAATTCTTTATAAACTACTAGAAAACGATAAAAACAATTCTCTACTTTTATAGGTTACTTAGGATAAAGGGGTTCGTATATTCGAGGAGGGTGTAGGAGAATAGGAGGGTTTCCTTTTTAGGAATAGCGTAAAAATTCCTAGATCTAAGCCGGGCTTAGAACTAGCATTGCTAGAGATTTACCGAATTCGCTATATAGCTAATATTCTACCCTCTAGAGGGGAACGGCTAGCTAACCTAGCATATAGATGTTTTTAGTTTATACTGTTATTAGAGGACGATAGTGTGCCTCGGATCTCTCGAAAGAATAATATATAATCGATACTTACGGCTATACGGCTTAGAATACGTCGAGCCTCCTACGGAGTACCGAGGGTAGGGGTAAATACCTTATATAAAAGGAAGGATAAGAAGGTTCGGCTAGTAGATACTTCGATCTTAGACAGTTCTATACCTAGAGAGGTAAATACGTAGCGAGAATAGTGCTTAGCTCGTAAAGTATTACGACCTTTCCGGTTAGCGCTATATAGTTACCTACTTATCGCTAAGTTTTCCGATATTAAGGAGCGATCGCGACTTATACCCGAGAGAGAGCATAAGCTTATTATTAGTCACGAAGTTACGCTAGCTAAATAGGAGGTATTAATATAAGTACTCCTAAACCGAGAAGCCGTTCTAGCTTAGGACTTCTCCGAGATTAGTATAGTAAAAAGTGACGTTACGCCGGCGTAGTCTATTAGGACTATAGACTACACGCCGTAGTAGGAACCTAGTTTCCCTATTCCGCGATCCTTAATAAGTATCGTAGTAGATATAGTAAAAGAGAGGATTACGAACGGGCTCCTTAAGCTAAGTTACGCACTATATAGGAATCCTTATTTCCTAGTTAAGAAGAAGGATACGAATAAGTATCGGCTAGTTAATACAGCGATAAGTATTAATCGCGTAACGATTAGAGATGCTAACCTCCCTCCTTCCGTAGATAAATTCTCGGAGTCTTTTACTAGTATATACGTCGCCTTACTCGTAGATTACTTTTCCGGATACGACTAAGTTCCCCTTACAGAGGAAAGCTATAATATTACCTTATTTATAACACCTATTAGACTCGTCTAATAGATAAGACTTCCTTAGGGAGCTACGAATTTAGTTACGTAGTTCTATAGGATTAATAACACGATTCTACGGGATCGGATACCTTATAATACGTAACCTTTCGTAGACGATAATAGCATTAAGGGACCTCGCACGGATTATAGTAGAGAGGAGTCTTTTCCTAGTGTTAGACGTTTTATGCTCGAATATATATAGACGTTAGACTATACGCTTACCGACATAGAGAGAGCTAGAGTTACTATTTCTAGTAGAAAGTCCTAGTTTTTATAGTTAGGTCTTAAGGTAGTAGGGTTTATCTATAATTCTAGAGGACGTTATCTAGACTAGTCTAAGATCGTTAAGATTATAGAGTGGCCGCTATATAAGAACGGTACGGAGGTACGCGCCTTCCTTAGTATCTATATATATTACCGTATATAGGTTAAAGATTTTACTGTCGTCGCCTAGCTATTATATTAGCTACTTCGGGCTAGTGTCGTTTTCGAATAGACTAAGGAGGCATAATCCTCTATAAACGCACTTAAATAAGCACTAACTTCTATACCCGTACTTACGTCGATTAATTATAGTAAACAAGCCGGATCGATTATCTTAGCTATAGACGCTAGTTTAATAGGTTAGGGTATAATCCTTATATAGGAGAGTTCGGAGACTAAGAAGAAACGTTATATCGTTCGTTTCGAATCTAGTATATAGTCTAAAGCTAAAAAGAAGTATAATACTAGTAAGAGGGAGTGCCGCGGCGTGCTTAAGGCACTATAGAAGGTCCGTTCGTATCTTTATAGGGTCCTATTTATTATCGAGACGGACGCTAACACCTTAGTAGTATAACTTAATCGATCCGCTACTAATCTTCCTAGTTCGGTTACCGCCTAGTAGATTACGTAGATACGCTTATTCGCCTTCGACGTTCGACATGTTCCTAGTAAGAAGAATAGGGCTACTAATAGGCTTTCTCGCCGCCTACGAGGTCCGTTAGACAATAATAATAAGGCATATAATGTAGACGTAGACGACTTAATCGATTCCGAGCTATTTTACGTGTCTATTCGTCCTCTCTAGGTAGATAGGAGTAATAAGCGAACTACTCTAGTTCGCGAGGAATATTTAGTAGAATCGTAAGACATTACCGACTATCTTATAACGTTACAACGACTACCGTATTTAGACACCTCCGAATTCATTAAATTTAAGAGGAATACGTCGATGTTCCTTATTAATAATAGTTACCTTTTTAGACGTAGTTAGAGGTTAATGCCGTTACGCCGCGTCGTCGATATAGAGGACTATAGAGATAAGATCATTAAAGAGCTTTATAACGGAAGTAGTTATAAGGGTCGTAAGGGTACTTAGAGAAAGATTGCCGACCGGTACTAGTAGAAGACGCTATATGCTAATGTTCGTTACTACGTAGCTACGTACGACGAATGTTAAAGAAGAGCGCTTTTACGAGAAATAGAGGAGCTATATCTGAGCGGCGTCTCTACCCTTTATACGAAGTAGTACGTCGATGTCGTTTATATACCTATATCGGAAGGATATTAATATCTTATTATTGCTCGGGAGGCCGTCAGTTTATAGCTAGAGACTAAGGCACTATATAATTCTAATAGTAAGTCCGCTACGAAATTCCTATATAAAGAGGTTATATATAGGTTTAGCGCTATTAAGACACTAGTAGTAGATAGAGGTTCCGAGTTTAAAGGGTTAGTCTACTCTCTCGCCGAGTAGTTTAGCATAGATTACGTCGTTACTTTAGCTTATAATCTATAATCTAATAAGGCTAAACGAGGGTATCTAAACATTATAGATAGTCTTTCGAAGATTACGGGTAAGGACAATAGCTAATAGGTTTAATATCTTACTTACGTCCTATAGGCCGAATAGTTAACTATTAATAGGATCACTAGTTAAACACTATCGTTACTTATGTTTAGGACCGACACTATCCTTCTAGTAGAATTCGATATTTATAGTTAGTAAATATAGGATTAGTCGTAGGTTTACACTACGGAAGAGCTTATTACCGCTCGTACTCGATAACTTAAATAGAGGGATAAGGATCTTTAGGAGACGTAGGATCGTATATATCGTCTTCGTTAAGAATATAAAGAGGCATAGGATCTACGTCGCTAGATTTAACATAACAAACTTAATGTTAACGATATCGTCCTAGTCTATAATACTTATTATAAGAAGATTCGATAAGATAAGCTTAAGAATAGGTGGCGGGGCCCGTATCGTATTGTTAAAGTTCACGATTTAGGTTTATATAAGATTACCGAGCTAGATAGCGTCGAGGTTCGTAGTATATATATACGTCGGAGATTAAAGAAGTACTTATCGGTAGATAAGGAGTAAGTGCATATAGTAGCACTTCGTTACGTATTAGAATAAGAACCTATCGTCGAGATTATACGTCTAGAGGGCTTTAATCGCGACGAGTACGAGATTATAGAGTAGCTTTAGTATCTAGGTTAGATACTAGGGGGAGGGGGTAGGGTTAATAAAAGGGGGATTTTTATTATACACATAGTCGGTTATAACTATTATATACATATTACGTCGCCGCCGTTAAGGGTAGTAGATCTAACGAGGTATTAGAACGGATAAACGGTAAGGTAAAAGGTTTCCTTTATTGTTTCTATTCGTAGTACCTAGATTACTTCCTCGAAGTACTTCTACGTTTCCTTAGTTCCGAATTCGATTTCTTTATATATGTTTATAGAGGTTCTATATAGTAAATAGTATAGTAAAAGAACAAAGAGGAAGAAGGTATAAAGGTGCTATATAAACATATAGTGCCGCCGTATATAGCGAATTATAAGAGGTGTAGCGCTTGCTAGATGCACCTATATGTAGATGTTACTATAGTAGAGCTAGTGTTACCGCGCGAAAATTTTCTAATATAACCCCTCGATCTCCTATACCTTATAGAAACCTACCTTTTATTTCCGTAAGATAATATATCTAACGAAGCTCTTAGAAGGTCTCCTTTTCGTAGCAAGACGAGGCTATAGCGTTATTAGACAATAGCTACGCTATTTAATCGTAATCCCTATCGATAGCTGCGGGTTTTACGGCCTTATAGCTTTTACGCTATATAGGAAGGTAGAGGTTAGTCTAAGACTAATCCTACCTTAAGTGTAATAATCCTATCTAGCGATTCTAAGGTAATAAACGGAGGCAGTAGTTAGAACGGAGGAGTCGGAGTCTTTACGTATAAGGATAAGAGCTTTACGAATACCGAGGAGGTCTTAAAGTACGCCTATAAGTGTAACGATGATATCCGTATAGATTTCATCGCGTAGGTCCTTAGTATCGCTATAAAGGCTTAGAACTACATCGAGACACTTACCTACGACATTATCTATAGTCTCCTCGAGGGTAATATCGTCGCCTTAAGTAAGAAGGATTAGGAGGAGATATTTCCTAAGGCTTATAGTATATACGAGAGAGTTAAGGAGAATAGGAATAAGAGTTTAGAACATTATAGCGCTCTCTAACGTGGCATTTTAGACTATAAGTAGTCCTACGAGCTCTATAAGGATTAGTACTCTAGTTTAGGGGATCGTTCTCGTTAGTAGTTTAACTACATCTCTAGGGGGAAGACTTTCTATTAGACTATTAACATAGTGGTTCGCGTAACTATTAAACGCGTTAGTACCCCGAAGAGTATTATTAGTTACGACGTCCGCCTATAAGATATTACTACTATAGCTAAATTAGTCGAATCCTCGAAGTAGCTAAGCGTTAAAGCTCTTAACGTAAAGGAGCTTCGTATAGTCCGTAAAGGATAATTCACTAAGTATTTCGCCTAGAATAAGCTCGGTTTCTTATATAAGGTTCCCGCTCCGACCTAGATTACTAGTAGTACCCCTACTACCTCGTCTACTACTACGTTCGGAAGTTATTAAGCTTCGGTTTCTAGTTATCCTAGTGTTTCTAACACTAACGCGGTGCGTATTACTAAAGCTGTAATGTTCGTAGGAGGAAGTTCTCGGGTAAACCTCGGTAGTACTAGACCTAAGCCGGGCTTAGAAGCGGCTACTTCCGTATAAGTTTTAAGCCGCTTACGTCGTTCTATATGTCTCCGCCTTAGTCGCTTAGAAGAAGAAGAGGATAAAGAAGAGCTAGTTAAATAAGAGGCTATTCTATTAGTAGAGACTAGTCGTAAAGGTTCTCCTTCTAAGAAGCGTCGCTTTAACGAATTCGATAATAGTAATAGGTAGTACGAGATACCCGATCGCTCTATTTCTATATTAGTTACTCTATAGGATAAGGGTAAGGGTAAGGCTATTACTTCGTCGACTAAGAAGGAGTATAACTATACTAGAGTCCCTCCGAGGGTTAAGGCCGAGTTTACCTTAAAGGAGCTACTCTCTAATTCCGAACTCGCTATTATTATAAACACTTAGATACGTAAGGATTTAGCTACTAATGCGACCGTCTATTACTTATATACTCGTCTTCTAGCTCGCCGTCTACACCTACTTACTAACCTTAAGTACGAAGTTTTAGCTAGGCGTATTCGCTATTAGTATAACGCCTACTATAGGGGTACTCTAGACTTAATACGTGTATAGAAAGAGATAGCTAAGTAGCTTATTCTAACTTTCCGTGTCGCTCGCGAGTCTACTAAGCGTAGTATTTTTAAGTATAAGTCTATAGTTATAGATCGTTACATCTCTAAGGACACGAGGAAGCTTATCCTCGACAGTTTCTGTAAGGGGCTCTACGACGAATAGGTTACCGACGGTAATATAGTTATTAACATCTTTAAATAGTAGGCCGAAGGGGATTCTCCTCTTATAGATATCTTCTACACTAAGATAGATATATATCTTTACTATTTCGGTCATCCTAAGGGTAAGAACTAGCTAGGGTAGTTACGTAATATATTTCACTCTCTCGGATAGTAGGCTATACGTATAGATCCTAAATACTATCGAGTATATGTTACTAGTCGTCCCGATAAGCTTACTTAGTTAATTTCCTACCCTTACTACGCTAAATATACCGTCCCTAGAGATTATACGTAGTTCCGTTATATTAACGTTAACCCTAGCTACCTTACTAATAGGTATAGAGGAGATACCGTCTAAGGTTCTATTAGCCTTAACGATAAGACGCTAAAGAATTATACTATCGTTATGCCTAAGATATATTACTATATAAAGGAGTAGGTTTAGGATATAAAGGCTCGTAAGGTTCTTACCGACGCCCTAGTTATTAATATCACCGATAAGTACTTTACGTAGGACGATATTAAGAAGTATAAGGCCGACTAGGAGTTAATAATTTATAAGGCTAGTGACGTTCGTATTACTATACCTTATGCCCCGTATAGTTCGACTAGTCCTACCGATTCTATTCGTCGTACTATACTCCCTTAGTTCTATAGGATTAGTGCCGATTACGAGACTCTAGAGCAGTTCGAGGGTAGTTCGTATAGCGAGCTTACTCTCGCTTATATATAGAAGCGCCCTAGTCCTAGGACTCCTTCTAGTAAGCTAAATATATACGGAAGTATATACTCTACTTTCCCCGCCGCTATTACTCTATAAATCGATAGTCCTATTAGTAACGCTCTAGTTAGCTATATTCGTTAGAACGATCCCGCTATCGTTAAGGAAAGAGACATCCTATTAGGTAACGATCTCTAAGCTACTAAGGATCGTATTAGGGAGATTCGTACGGAGATCGCCGTAGCTATAGAGAAGGCTTAGGTTAAGGTCTAGTAGTATAAGAAGGCCTACTTTATTAGTACTCGTTCTTTCTTCCGTTATGCCGAGGAGGGCCTAGTCCCTACTATAAAGGATAACCCTAATCCTATTATAGTTAAGGGCGATAAGGAGGATATAGAGATAGGTTCTAATAAGGAAGGGGGGGAAGTAGATTTAGATTCTAAAGAAGAGAATAATAAGGGTAAAATAGATTTATTAGAGGATAAAGAGGAAGGTCTTTCTAGTAATAACTTAGAGACATAGCGTCGTTAGCGTAAGGAGGCGGAGGACGGAGCTACCGGCCTCGGCGAGGAGCTCGTTATTAGTAAGGGTCGTCGTCGTATAGCTCGTCGTTAAGGACTCTAAGGCGTGTAGGTCGTTCGTGTCTAGGTTAGACACTAGGGGGAAGAGGACGGTTATAGTAGGCTTAGTCGTTATAGTTATAGCTATAGTTATAGGTTACGATATATAGTCCATTAAAGGGCTTAGGTAGAAAGATAGCGTTTAGTTATGTATATAAGGTTTCTACGACTACGAGGTTTCCGAGGGTAGTAACTAACTAACGAGTGTCGTCGACGAGCGTATACTATTCACTAACTACCTCGACTAGGAAGACACCTACACCGTAATAGTATTCCTTTTAAATTTAATAAATTCGGAGGTGTCTAAATATAGTAGTCGTCGTAACGTTATAAGATAGTCGGTAATGTCTTACGATTCTACTAAATATTCCTCGCGAACTAGAGTAGTTCGCTTATTACTCCTATCTACCTAGAGAGGACGAATAGACACGTAAAATAGCTCGGAATCGATTAAGTCGTCTACGTCTATATTATGTGCCTTATTATCATTGTCTAATAGACCTCGTAGGCGGCGAGAAAGCCTATTAGTAGCCCTATTTTTCTTACTAGGAACATATCGAACGTCGAAGGCGAATAAGCGTATCTATATAATCTACTAGGCGGTAACTAAACTAGGAAGATTAGTAGCAGATCGATTAAGTTATACTACTAAGGTATTAGCGTTAGTCTCGATAATAAATAGGACTCTATAAAGATACGAACGGACCTTCTATAACGCCTTAAGTATACCGCGGCACTCCCTCTTACTAGCATTATACTTCTTTTTAGCTTTAGACTATATACTAGATTCGAAACGAACGATATAACGTTTCTTCTTAGCCTCCGAGCTCTCCTATATAAGGATTACACCCTAACCTATTAAACTAGCGTCTATAGCTAAGATAATCGATCCGGCTTATTTACTATAATTAATCGACGTAAGTACGGGTATAGAAGTTAGTACTTATTTAAGTACGTTTATAGAGGATTATACCTCCTTAGTCTATTCGAAAACGATACTAGCCCGAAGTAGCTAATATAACAGCTAGGCGACGATAGTAAAATCCTTAACCTATATATAGTAATATATATAGATACTAAGGAAAGCGCGTACCTCCGTACTGTTCTTATATAGTAGCTATTCTATAATCTTAACGATCTTAGACTAGTCTAGATAATAGTCTCTAGAATTATAGATAAACCCTACTACCTTAAGACCTAACTATAAAAACTAGGACTTTCTACTAGAAATAGTAACTCTAGCTCTCTCTATGTCGGTAAGCGTATAGTCTAACGTCTATATATATTCGAGCATAAAACGTCTAACACTAGGAAAAGACTCCTCTCTACTATAATCCGTACGAGGTCCCTTAATACTATTATCGTCTACGAAAGGTTATATATCGTAAGGTATCCGATCCCGTAGAATCGTGTTATTAATCCTATAGAACTACGTAACTAAATTCGTAGCTCTCTAAGGAAGTCTTAGGGTTAATTATTATAGTATAGGTGTCTTCCTAGTCGAGGTAGTTAGTGAATAGTATACGCTCGTCGACGACACTCGTTAGTTAGTTACTACCCTTAGAAACCTCGTAGTCGTAGAAACCTTATATATATAACTAAACGCTACCTTTCTACCTAAGCCCTTTAATAGACTATATATCGTAACCTATAACTATAGCTATAACTATAACGACTAAGCCTACTATAACCGTCCCCTTCCCTCTAGTATCTAACCTAGACACGAACGACCTATACGCCTTAGAGTCCTTAACGACGAGCTATACGACGACGACCCTTACTAATAACGAGCTCCTCGCCGAGGCCGGTAGCTCCGTCCTCCGCCTCCTTACGCTAACGACGCTATGTCTCTAAGTTATTACTAGAAAGACCTTCCTCTTTATTCTCTAATAAATCTATTTTACCCTTATTATCCTCTTCTTTAGAATCTAAATCTACTTCCCCCTCTTCCTTATTAGAACCTATCTCTATATCCTCCTTATCGCCCTCGACTATAATAGGATTAGGGTTATTCTTCGTAGTAGGGACTAGGCCCTCCTCGGCATAATAGAAGAAAGAACGAGCACTAATAAAGTAGGCCTTCTTATACTACTAGACCTTAACCTAAGCCTTCTCTATAGCTATAGCAATCTCCGTACGAATCTCCCTAATATGATCCTTAGTAGCTTAGAGATCGTTACCTAATAGGATATCTCTTTCCTCGATAATAGCGGGATCGTCCTAACGAATACGGCTAACTAGAGCGTTACTAATAGGACTATCGATTTATAGAGTAATAGCGGCGGGGAAAGTAGAGTATATACTTCCGTACATATTTAGCTTACTAGAAGGAGTCCTAGGACTAGGGCGCTTCTATATATAAGCGAGAGTAAGCTCGCTATACGAACTACCCTCGAACTACTCTAGAGTCTCGTAATCGGCACTAATTCTATAGAACTAAGGGAGTATAGTACGACGAATAGAATCGGTAGGACCGGTCGAACTATACGGGGTATAAGGTATAGTAATACGAACGTTACTAGCCTTATAAATTATTAACTCCTAGTCGGCCTTATACTTCTTAATATTGTCCTACGTAAAGTGCTTATCGGTGATATTAATAACTAGGGCGTCGGTAAGAACCTTACGAGCCTTTATATCCTAAACCTACTCCTCTATATAGTAATATATCTTAGGCATAACGATAGTGTAATTCTTTAGCGTCTTATCGTTAAGGCTAATAGAACCTTAGACGGTATCGCCTCTATACCTATTAGTAAGGCAGCTAGGGTTAACGTTAATATAACAGAACTACGTATAATCTCTAGGGACGGTGTATTTAGCGTAGTAAGGGTAGGAAATTAACTAAGTAAGCTTATTAGGACAACTAGTAACATATACTCGATAGTATTTAGGATCTATACGTATAGCCTACTGTCCGAGAGAGTAAAACATATTACGTAACTACCCTAGCTAGTTCTTACCCTTAGGATAACCGAAATAGTAAAGATATATATCTATCTCGGTGTAGAAGATATCTATAAGAGGAGAATCCCCTTCGGCCTACTATTTAAAGATGTTAATAACTATATTACTGTCGGTAACCTATTCGTCGTAAAGCCCCTTACGGAAACTATCGAGGATAAGCTTCCTCGTATCCTTAGAGATATAATAATCTATAACTATAGACTTATACTTAAAAATACTACGCTTAGTAGACTCGCGAGCGACACGGAAAGTTAGAATAAGCTACTTAGCTATCTCTTTCTATATACGTATTAAGTCTAGAGTGCTACTATAGTAGGCGTTATACTAATAGCGAATACGCCTAGCTAAGACTTTATACTTAAGGTTAGTAAGTAGGTATAGACGACGAGCTAGAAGACGAGTGTATACGTAATAGACGGTCGTATTAGTAGCTAAATCCTTACGCATCTAAGTGTTTATAATAATAGCGAGTTCGGAATTAGAGAGTAGCTCCTTTAAGGTAAACTCGGCCTTAACCCTCGGAGGGACTCTAGTGTAGTTATACTCCTTCTTAGTCGACGAAGTAATAGCCTTACCCTTACCCTTATCCTACGGAGTAACTAATATAGAAATAGAGCGATCGGGTATCTCGTACTATCTATTACTATTATCGAATTCGTTAAAGCGACGCTTCTTAGAAGGAGAACCTTTATAACTAGTCTCTACTAACGGAATAGCCTCTTATTCGACTAGCTCCTCTTTATCCTCTTCTTCTTCCTCTAAGCGACTAAGACGGAGACGTATAGAACGACGTAAGCGGCTTAAAACCTATACGGGAGTAGCCGCTCCTAAGCCCGGCTTAGGTCTAGCACTACCGAGGTTTACCCGAGAACTTCCTCCTACGAATATTATAGCTTTAGTAATACGTATCGCGTTAGTGTTAGAAACACTAGGATAACTAGAAACCGAAGCTTAACGACTTCCGAACGTAGTAGTAGACGAGGTAGTAGAGGTGCCACTAGTAATCTAGGACGGAGCGGGAACCTTATATAAGAAACCGAGCTTATTCTAGGCGAAATACTTAGTGAATTATCCTTTACGGACTATACGAAGCTCCTTTACGTTAAGTACCTTAACGCTTAGCTACTTCGAGGATTCGACTAATTTAGCCGTAGTAGTAATGTCTTATAGGCGGACGTCGTGACTAATAATGCTCTTCGGGGTGCTAACACGTTTAATAGTTACGCGAACTACTATATTAATAGTCTAATAGAAAGTCTTCCCCCTAGAGATATAGTTAAACTACTAACGAGAACGATCCCCTAAGCTAGAGTACTAATCCTTATAGAGCTCGTAGGACTACTCGTAGTCCGAAACGCTACGTTAGAGAGCGCTATAATGTTCTAAACTCTTATTCCTATTCTCCTTAACCCTCTCGTATATACTATAAGCCTTAGGAAATATCTCCTCCTAATCCTTCTTACTTAAGGCGACGATATTACTCTCGAGGAGACTATAGATAATGTCGTAGATAAGTGTCTCGACGTAGTTCTAAGCCTTTATAGCGATACCGAGGACCTACGCGATGAAATCTATACGGATATTATCGTTACACTTATAGGCGTACTTTAAGATCTCCTCGGTATTCGTAAAGCTCTTATCCTTATACGTAAAGACTCCGACTCCTCTATTCTAACTACTACCTCTATTTATTACCTTAGAATCGCCGGATAGGATTATTATACTTAAGGTAGGATTAGCCTTAGACTAACCTCTACCTTCCTATATAGCGTAAAAGCTATAAGGCTGTAAAACCCGTAGCTATCGATAGGGATTACGATTAAATAGCGTAGCTCTTGTCTAATAACGCTATAGCCTCGTCTTACTACGAAAAGGAGACCTTCTAAGAGCTTCGTTAGATATATTATCTTACGGAAATAAAAGGTAGGTTTCTATAAGGTATAGGAGATCGAGGGGTTATATTAGAAAATTTTCGCGCGGCAACACTAGCTCTGCTATAGTAACATCTATATATAGGTACATCTAATAAGCGCTACACCTCTTATAATTCGCTATATACGGCGGTACTATATATTTATATAGTACCTTTACACCTTCTTCCTCTTTGTCCTTTTACTACACTATTTACTATATAGAACCTCCGTAAACATATATAAAGAAATCGAATTTAGAACTAAGGAAACGTAGAAGTGCTTCGAGGAAGTAATCTAGGTACTACGAATAGAAACAATAAAGGAAACCTTTTACCTTACCGTTTATCCGTTCTAATACCTCGTTAGATCTACTACCCTTAATAGCGGCGACGTAATATGTATATAATAGTTGTAACCGACTATATACATAATGAAAATCCCTCTTTTATTAACCCTACCCCCTCCCTATAGTGTCTAACCTAGACACTAAAGCTACTCTATAATCTCGTACTCGTCGCGATTAAAGCCCTCTAGACGTATAATCTCGACGATAGGTTCTTATTCTAATACGTAACGAAGTGCTACTATATATACTTACTCCTTATCTACCGATAAGTACTTCTTTAATCTCCGACGTATATATATACTACGAACCTCGACGCTATCTAGCTCGGTAATCTTATATAAACCTAAATCGTGAACTTTAATAATACGATATAGGCCCCGCTACCTATTCTTAAGCTTATCTTATCGAATCTTCTTATAATAAGTGTTATAGACTAGGACGATATCGTTAATATTAAGCTTATTATGTTAAATCCGGCGACGTAGATCCTATGCCTCTTTATATTCTTAACGAAGACGATATATACGATCCTACGTCTCCTAAAGATCCTCGTCTCTCTATTTAAGTTATCGAGTACGAGTAGTAATAAGCTCTTCCGTAGTGTAAACCTACGACTAATCCTATATTCGCTAACTATAAATATCGAATTCTACTAGAAGGACAGTATCGGTCCTAAACATAAGTAACGATAGTATTTAACTAGTGATCCTATTAATAGTTAACTATTTAGCCTATAGGACGTAAGTAAGATATTAAACCTATTAGCTATTGTCCTTACCTATAATCTTCGAAAGACTATCTATAATGTTTAGATGCCCTCGTTTAGCCTTATTAGATTATAGATTATAAGCTAAAGTAACGACGTAATCTATGCTAAACTACTTAGCGAGAGAGTAGACTAACCCTTTAAACTCGGAACCTCTATCTACTACTAGTGTCTTAATAGCGCTAAATCTATATATAACCTCTTCGTATAGGAATTTCGTAGCGGACTTACTATTAGAATTATATAGTGCCTTAGCCTCTAGCTATAAACTAATAGCCTCCCGAGTAATAATAAGATATTAATATCCTTCCGATATAGGTATATAAACGACATCGACGTACTACTTCGTATAAAGGGTAGAGACGCCGCTCGGATATAGCTCCTCCGTTTCTCGTAAAAGCGCTCTTCTTTAACATTCGTCGCACGTAGCTACGTAGTGACGAACATTAGTATATAGCGTCTTCTACTAGTACCGGTCGGTAATCTTTCTCTAAGTACCCTTACGACCCTTATAACTACTTCCGTTATAAAGCTCTTTAATAATCTTATCTCTATAGTCCTCTATATCGACGACGCGGCGTAACGGCATTAACCTCTAACTACGTCTAAAAAGGTAACTATTATTAATAAGGAATATCGACGTATTATAGTAGGCTTAGTCGTTATAGTTATAGCTACAGTCACAGGTTACGATATATAGTCCATTAAAGGGCTTAGGTAGAAAGATAGCGTTTAGTTATATATATAAGGTTTCTACGACTACGAGGTTTCCGAGGGTAGTAACTAACTAACGAGTGTCGTCGACGAGCGTATACTATTCACTAACTACCTCGACTAGGAAGACACCTACACCGTAATAGTATTCCTTTTAAATTTAATAAATTCGGAGGTGTCTAAATATAGTAGTCGTCGTAACGTTATAAGATAGTCGGTAATGTCTTACGATTCTACTAAATATTCCTCGCGAACTAGAGTAGTTCGCTTATTACTCCTATCTACCTAGAGAGGACAAATAGACACGTAAAATAGCTCGGAATCGATTAAGTCGTCTACGTCTATATTATATACCTTATTATTATTGTCTAACGGACCTCGTAGGTAGCGAGAAAGCCCATTAGTAGCCCTATTTTTCTTACTAGGAACATATCGAACGTCGAAGGCGAATAAGTATATCTACGTAATCTACTAGGTAGTAACCGAACTAGGAAGATTAGTAGCGGATCGATTAAGTTATACTACTAAGGTGTTAGCGTTAGTCTCGATAATGAATAGGACTCTATAAAGATACGAACGGACCTTCTATAACGCCTTAAGTACACCGCGGCACTCTCTCTTACTAGTATTATACTTCTTTTTAGCTTTAGACTATATACTAGATTCGAAACGAACGATATAACGTTTCTTCTTAGCCTCCGAGCTCTCCTATATAAGGATTATACCCTAACCTATTAAACTAGCGTCTATAGCTAAGATAATCGATCCGGCTTGTTTACTATAATTAATCGACGTAAGTACGGATATAGAAGTTAGTGCTTATTTAAGTACGTTTATAGAGGATTATACCTCCTTAGTCTATTCGAAAACGATACTAGCCCGAAGTAGCTAATATAACGGCTAGGCGACGACAGTAAAATCCTTAACCTATATACGGTAATATATATAGATACTAAGGAAAGCGCGTACCTCCGTACCGTTCTTATATAGTAGCTATTCTATAATCTTAACGATCTTAGACTAGTCTAGATAACGGCCTCTAGAATTATAGACAAACTCTACTACCTTAAGACCTAACTATAAAAACTAGGACTTTCTACTAGAAATAGTAACTCTAGCTCTCTCTATATCGGTAAGCGTATAGTCTAACGTCTATATATATTCGAGCATAAAACGTCTAATACTAGGAAAAGACTCCTCTCTACTATAATCCGTACGAGGTCCCTTAATGCTATTATTATCTACGAAAGGTTATATATCGTAAGGTATCCGATCCCGTAGAATTATGTTATTAATCCTATAGAACTACGTAACTAAATTCGTAGCTCCCTAAGGAAGTCTTATCTATCGGACGAGTCTAATAGGTGTTATAAATAAGGTAATATTACGGCTTTTCTCCGTAAGGGGGACTTAGTCGTATCCGGAAAAGTAATCTACGAGTAAGGCGACGTATATACTAGTAAAAGACTCCGAGAATTTATCTACGGAAGGAGGGAGATTAGCATCTCTAATCGTTACGCGATTAATACTTATCGCCGTATTAACTAGCCGATACTTATTCGTATCCTTCTTCTTAACTAGGAAATAGGGATTCCTATACGGTGCGTAACTTAGCTTAAGGAGCCCGTTCGTAATCCTCTCTTTTACTATATCTACTACGATACCTATTAAGGATCGCGGAATAGGGAAACTAGGTTCCTACTACGGCGTGTAGTCTATAGTCCTAATAGACTACGCCGGTGTAACGTTACTTTTTACCGTACTAATCTTAGAGAAGTCCTAAGCTAGAATAGCTTCTCGGTTTAGGAGTACTTATATTAATACCTCCCGTTTAGCTAGAGTAACTTCGTAACTAATAATAAGCTTACACTCTCTCTCGGGTGTAAGTCGCGATCGCTCCTTAATATCGGAAAACTTAGTAATAAGTAAGTAACTATATAGCGCTAACCGGAAAGGTCGTAATACTTTACGAGCTAAGTACTATTCTCGCTACGTATTTACCCCTCTAGGTGTAGAACTATCTAAGATCGAAGTATCTACTAGCCGAACCTTCTTATTCTTCCTTTTATATAAGGTATTTACCTCTACCCTCGGTACTCTATAGGAGGCTCGATATATTCTAAGCTATATAGCCGTAAGCATCGATTATATATTATTCTTTCGAGAGATCCGAGGCATACTACTGTCCTCTAATAACAGTATAAACTAAAAATATCTATATACTAGGTTAGCTAGCCGTTCCCCTCTAGAGGGTAGAATATTAGCTATATAGCGAATTCGGCAAATCTCTAGCAATGCTAGTTCTAAGCCCGGCTTAGATCTAGGAATTTTTACGCTATTCCTAAAAAGGAAACCCTCCCGTTCTCCTATACCCTCCTCGAATATACGAACCCCTTTATCCTAAGTAACCTATAAAAGTAGAGAATTGTTTTTATCGTTTTCTAGTAGTTTATAAAGAATTAAATCTATATATGTATTATTAATATAAGAAATAGAGAGATCCGATCTATAAGTAATCTATAAAGAAGAAATAGAAACCGAAACTCCTAGTCGATATCCCGGCTCTCCTCGCGCGACATTATAGCTAGGACCGATGCCGCCTAATCGTTTAAAGACCTCGATAACCTCGTTAACTCGTAGAAAGATCTATTCTTTAGTCCGCTCGATTTCGTACCCTAAAAGGTAACCTTTTACGAACCGTTAGCCGACTAGATCGTCCTATACTAGGAACTATTATCTATATTTTAAGAAATAAGACGAGACTTACGTTCGAAAGGCCTTCCTAGAATAACGTATTCTAACCTCTTCCTAGTTAACAAGAAATACGTATAGATTACGACACCTCTAATATTAATAGGTATATTAATATAAGCCCTAGAGAAAGAGCCTATACCTATTACACTATCTATAATAATCTTAACATCTCGCTATATTAGCAAACCTAGTTCCTTAGCTAACCTTAACGATATAAGGTTATATTTAGCACCGCTATCGAGAAGTATACGAACTATAGTCGTATTAAACCTAAGACTAGTAATTAACCTCGGACTAGTAATAGTTATTAAATCGGTAGAAGCTCCCTTCTAATCTATATCCGTATTAGGATCGAGATTCACGAATTCCTCCGGTTATTAGACTAGATTCACCTTAGTACGAGAGTAGAAGAGCTCGGGAATATTATTACTAGGAAGATTAGGGTTGTCGAACCTTTAATAAAAGATCTTAGATAACGGTTATAAGATTCCGAGGAGAGACTCTATCCTTATTATAATATTAGAGTTTAATAAGGATTATATAGCTTACTACGGATTAGTGACCTATTATAGAACCTTATCGAAGCGCTTAGTGCGAGGAACACGCTTTATAGGTCGTAGAGCCTCCTTAGCGACTAGATCCTCTATGTCGGCGTCTTCCTCCTTAGTCTTAGTAACGGCTTTAATAGTAGCCGAACGAGCCCTAGTAATAGTTACCTCTTCTAGAACATTAGTAATAGCTACTAGTTAATAAGTACTAGTACGAAGGGACTTAGCGACGCCGTAGGACGGTTTAGAAGGACCTACCTTAGTGACCCTATTAGTAGGACCCTTACCTTTATCCGTTCGAGCATTACGAGGTATAGTACTCGGCTAAGTAGTAGCTATAACTAGAACTTCCTTAACGAAGTCGTTATTATCGTTATTATCTCTCCTAACTAGATCCTCTAGGTAGAAATCCTTATACTAAATAGACTTAGACGCTTTATCCTTAGAATTATCGTCGATAGTTAGCATCTTATAGTCTAGGTTATTAACTACTAACTTCCCCGTAGCTTAGAGTCTAGCCTTAATCTGTTCTTATTATAACTAAGTAGCCCCCTTATCACGTCTTACTAGACGACTAACTAGACGCTATAGGTTCTCCGTAGTTCCCTAAACTAAGCTATTACCTTCTAAATGTAGGAGACTAAGATTAATAAGCTTTCGAAGCTCTAGGTAATTAGGTCGAGAGTAACCTTCCTTTTTATAGTACTAGCACCTACGAGGACCGAGAGGAATAGTATTCGAACTAGTAGCTAGTGTAAATCTAGACGGTTAATACGAAACTAGGGCTAGACGAGGTAGTCCTATAGGAAGAGACTAGCCGTTTATTACTTATACGACTTAGACCGATAGCTTATCTATTCTCTTATAAAGAGCCTATATACTTAAATCCGAAGGAGGGGTAGCTATAGGAGTGTTCGTTTAAGCCTTAACGGAAACATCGAGGACACGAGGCTAAGTAGTGCCTTCCTTAGTAATAACTAAGGTAACCTTCTCGCGCTCCTTACGAACCGACTAGAAGGATTTAAGTCGTCGTATCTTAGAGATCTTCTCCTTAGCTAAATAGTAGATCCTCGGAAAATCCTTAAAGGTGTCGGGGTGCTTTATATCTATACTACTCTTTACTCTAACGTAACTATAAACATTAACTAGAAGACCTTCGGTGAACTACGTACCCCTCGTAATAATATCGAGCCGAGTTTTACTAAGAGTATTAGCGGTCTTCCTAAATATCCTATAGTACTAGAGTATATTAGAGAAAGTCTCTCTCGGTGTATCTCTTAGTTATTCGAGATAAGTACGAGACGTTATTAGGTAATCCGAGTTCTTATCCTCGAAACTAAGCTTTATCTCCTTCTTAAGACTAACCTAGTCTCTCGAAGCCTAACTAAGATAGGATTTTACCTATCTACGGATCTTAGCGCTATAGTACTAAGGTAACCTTCGAATAGTAACCTCCTTAGAAAGATTATAGGATCGAATAAAGGTCTCCTATTCTTCTATAAACTCTATAACGTCCTAGCTGTCGAAGTAAGGAGTACCTTATTACCTAGGGCTAGGAGCTAGTAGTGTTATCTATACTATAAAAGGCTACCCTCCCTATTATATCGATACTAAACCTTTAGCTATTAGAGGAGTCCGTTCCTCGTCCTTTAGTAGGTTCGAAGGAGTCGTACGCTCCTCTATAGAAGGAGGTATTAGCTAAGGGAAAGAGATGCTCTCCGGATTAAGGCCGACATTTATTATAACGTTTCCTTTGTCCTTAGACTCGTTACTTACTACTAAATACGTAGCTTTACGGAATTTAGAAAATCTTTATCTAGTACCGAACTCTTCCGGTAATATCGATATCCTCTTAGAATAAAGAACTAGTACTACTAAGATGTTTTCGAATAGTAGTAGGATTAACCTTAGTATTTAAATAAACTATTAGTGAACTCTATACTACTACGTAGTACCTAGGCTAAATCTAGATAGCCCTTATACGCTATATCGTATACTTTTAGCCCTTTTATCTATAAAGGCTTAGTCCTTCTATATTAGTCGTCGTCTCCGTTTACTTCCGTAGCTTCTAAACCTAGGTCTATTCCGGGTCTAGGGTTACTATATTCTCCGTCTATATAGATAACTCTTACGAGTTAGAAACTCCTAATTAATACTCGTATCGAACATCGTTTAAATCGAGTAGCTATAGCCGCTCCTATCGGGGTCTTCTAGATGCCTAACTAATTCTCCGTTACGAAACTCGTCGTGCTCCGTATATACTAGAAATCGTCCTCGGAGGTATAAAAAACTTTAAATCCTAAGAGATAGCGGCGGTCTTGTCCTAGTGTCCTCGTATAGTGCTATAATAACGGCTATAGAACACTAAAGAAACCTAATAAACCTAATAAGCCTAATAAACCTAATATGACTAATAACGAGCTACTCGTTCGATAGCTACTATAACACTACTCGATAACAATAGTAAGGCACTACCTCTAGCACTAAATTACTATTATTATAGTGTAGGTGTCTTCCTAGTCGAGGTATTTAGTGAATAGTATACGCTCGTCGACGACACTCGTTAGTCGGTTACTACTCTCGGAAACCTCGTAGTCGTAGAAACCTTATATATATAACTAAATACTACCTTTCTACCTAAGCCCTTTAATGGACTATATATCGTAACCTATGACTACAGCTATAACTATAACGACTAAGCCTACTATAGTAGTACCTAGATTACTTCCTCGAAGTACTTCTACGTTTCCTTAGTTCCGAATTCGATTTCTTTATATATATTTACGAAGGTTCTATATAGTAAATAGTATAGTAAAAGGATAAAGAGGAAGAAGGTATAAAGGTGCTATATAAACATATAGTGCCGCCGTATATAGCGAATTATAAGAGGTATAGCGCTTATTAGATGTACCTATATATAGATATTACTATAGTAGAGCTAGTGTTACTACGCGAAAATTTTCTAATATAACCCCTCGATCTCCTATACCTTATAGAAACCTACCTTTTATTTCTATAAGATAATATATCTAACGAAGCTCTTAGAAGGTCTCCTTTTCGTAGTAAGACGAGACTATAGCGTTATTAGATAATAGCTACGCTATTTAATCGCAATACCTATCGATAGCTACGGGTTTTATAGCCTTATAGCTTTTACGCTATATAGGAAGGTAGAGGTTAGTCTAAGACTAATCCTACCTTAAGTATAATAATCCTATCTAGCAATTCTAAGGTAATAAATAGAGGTAGTAGTTAGAATAGAGGAGTCGGAGTCTTTACGTATAAGGATAAGAGCTTTATAAATGCCGAGGAGGTCTTAAAGTACACCTATAAGTATAATAATAATATCCGTATAGATTTTATCGCGTAGGTCCTCGGTATCGCTATAAAGGCTTAGAACTACGTCGAGATACTTACCTACGACATTATCTATAGTCTCCTCGAGGGTAATATTATCGCCTTAAGTAAGAAGAATTAGAAGGAGATATTTCCTAAGGCTTATAGTATATACGAGAGAGTTAAGGAGAATAGGAATAAGAGTTTAGAATATTATAGCGCTCTCTAACGTAGCGTTTCGGACTACGAGTAGTCCTATAAGTTCTATAAGGATTAGTACTCTAGTTTAGGGGATTATTCTCGTTAGTAGTTTAACTATATCTCTAGAGGGAAGACTTTCCGTTAGACTATTAATATAGTAGTTCGCGTAACTATTAAACGTATTAGTACCCCGAAGAGCATTATTAGTTACGACGTCCGCCTATAAGATATTACTACTATAGCTAAATTAGTCGAATCCTCGAAGTAGCCGAGTATTAAGGTACTTAATGTAAAGGAGCTTCGTATAGTCTATAAAGGATAATTTACTAAGTATTTCGCCTAGAATAAGCTCGGTTTCTTATATAAGGTTCCCGCTCTATCCTAGATTACTAGTGGCACCTCTACTACCTCGTCTACTACTACGTTCGGAAGTCGTTAAGCTTCGGTTTCTAGTTATTCTAGCGTTTCTAATACTAACGTAGTACGTATTACCGAAGCTATAATATTCGTAGGAGGAAGTTCTCGGGTAAACCTCGGTAGTACTAGACCTAAGCCGGGCTTAGGAGCGGCTACTCCTATATAGGTTTTAAGCCGCTTACGTCGTTCTATACGTCTCTACCTTAGTCGCTTAGAAGAAGAAGAGGATAAAGAAGAGCTAGTCGAATAAGAGACTATTCTATTAGTAGAGACTAGTTATAAAGGTTCTCCTTCTAAGAAGTATTACTTTAACGAATTCGATAATAGTAATAGGTAGTACGAGATACCTAATCGCTCTATTTCTATATTAGTTACTCTATAGGATAAGGGTAAGGGTAAGGCTATTACTTCGTCGACTAAGAAGGAGTATAACTATACTAGAGTTCCTCTAAGGGTTAAGGCTAAGTTTACCTTAAAGGAGTCGCTCTCTAATTCTAAACTCGCTATTATTATAAACACTTAGATACGTAAGGATTTAGCTACTAATACGACTATCTATTACTTATATACTCGTCTTCTAGCTCGTCGTCTATACCTACTTACTAACCTTAAGTATAAAGTTTTAGCTAGACGTATTCGCTATTAGTATAACGCCTACTATAGGGGCACTCTAGACTTAATACGTATATAGAAAGAGATAGCTAAGTAGCTTATTCTAACTTTCCGTGTCGCTTACGAGTCTACTAAGCGTAGTATTTTTAAGTATAAGTCTATAGTTATAGATTATTATATCTCTAAGGATATAAGGAAGCTTATCCTCGATAGTTTCTATAAGAGGCTTTACGACGAATAGGTTACCGACAGCAATATAGTTATTAACATCTTTAAATAGTAGGCCGAAGGGGATTCTCCTCTTATAGATATCTTCTATACCGAGATAGATATATATCTTTACTATTTTAGTCATTCTAAGGGTAAGAACTAGCTAGGGTAGTTACGTAATATATTTCACTCTCTCGGATAGTAGGCTATACGTATAGATCCTAAATACTATCGAGTATATATTACTAGTCGTCTCGATAAGCTTACTTAGTTAATTTCCTACCCTTACTACGCTAAATATACCGTCTCTAGCGATTATACGTAGTTCTATTATATTAACGTTAACCCTAGCTATCTTACTAATAGGTATAGAGGAGATGCCGTCTAAGGCTCTATTAGCCTTAATAATAAGACGCTAAAGAATTATACTATCGTTATACCTAAGATATATTACTATATAAAGGAGTAGGTTTAGGATATAAAGGCTTATAAGGTTCTTACTAACGCCCTAGTTATTAATATTACCGATAAGTACTTTACGTAGAACGATATTAAGAAGTATAAGGCCGACTAGGAGTTAATAATTTATAAGGCTAGTAACGTTCGTATTACTATACCTTATACCCTATATAGTTCGACTAGTCCTACCGATTCTATTCGTCGCACTATACTCCCTTAGTTCTATAGGATTAGTGCCGATTACGAGACTCTAGAGTAGTTCGAGGGTAGTTCGTATAGCGAGCTTACTCTCGCTTATATATAGAAGCGCCCTAGTCCTAGGACTCCTTCTAGTAAGCTAAATATATATAGAAGTATACACTCTGCTTTCCCCGCTACTATTACTCTATAAATCGATAGTCCTATTAGTAACGCTCTAGTTAGCCGAATTCGTTAGAACGATCCCGCTATTATCGAGGAAAGAGATATCCTATTAGGTAACGATCTCTAAGCTACTAAGGATCGTATTAGAGAGATTCGTACGGAGATTACTATAGCTATAGAGAAGGCTTAGGTTAAGGTATAGTAGTATAAGAAGGCCTACTTTATTAGTACTCGTTCTTTCTTCTATTATACTAAGGAGGGCCTAGTCTCTACTACGAAGGATAACCCTAATCCTATTATAGTCGAGGGTAATAAGGAGGATATAGAGATAGGTTTTAATAAGGAAGGGGGGGAAGTAGATTTAGATTCTAAAGAAGAAGATAATAAAGGTAAAATAGATTTATTAGAGGATAAAGAGGAAGGTCTTTCTAGTAATAATTTAGAGATATAGCGTCGTTAGCGTAAGGAGGCGGAGGACGGAGCTACCGGCCTCGGCGAGGAGCTCGTTATTAGTAAGGGTCGTCGTCGTATAGCTCGTCGTTAAGGACTCTAAGGTATATAGGTCGTTCGTGTCTAGGTTAGATACTAGGAAGAAGAGGACAGTTATAGTAGGCTTAGTCGTTATAGTTATAGCTATAGTTATAGGTTACGATATATAGTCTATTAAAGGGCTTAGGTAGAAAGGTAGCGTTTAGTTATATATATAAGGTTTCTACGACTACGAGGTTTCCGAGGGTAGTAACTAACTAACGAGTATTGTCAACGAGTATATACTATTTACTAACTACCTCGACTAGGAAGACATCTACACTATAACAATAGATAAAGGTAGTATAGTAAACTTAATAGAGTTAGGCTACTTTTAGTCTAGCTTAGGAATATATAGTGTTCTATATAATCCTTACCTTCTATTAGGTAGGAACCCTAAATATCTATAGTATATATAGAGAAAGTAAACACTATATATTCCTAAGCTAGACTAAAAGTAGCCTAACTCTATTAAGTTTACTATACTACCTTTATCTATCTATACCTATTATATACTATATACCTTACTTATCTTTTTTATTATAGTCGAGGTAGTTAGTAAATAGTATACGCTTATCGCTAGTACTTATTAGTTAGTTACTACTCTTAGAAACCTTATAATTATAGAAATCTTATATATATAATAGATTACTACCTTACTACCTAAGCTCTTTATTTAACTATATATCGTAGTCTATAACTATAGCTATAACTCTAACGACTAAGCCTATAATACTATTAATTCTCTCTCTTATAAATATAAGTCTAGGTATAACTTAGAACTTCTATTATTAACTCTATTTTATAAAAGAAGTAGACTCTAACGTAGAGCCTACTATAGCTCTTTAGGCTATTAGTATTATCTAGTAAGGTAATAAGCTTCTAATACGCCTTCCTTAAGCTAAAAGACTACGCGTATTCTATATAATTATCTCTAATTATTAGGATAATTACGGGTTACAATTGCGGGGCCGTTATTGCTAACGTCTTCCTACTTGTCTCCTTACGTCCTTTTACGATGATCTTCCTATTTGTTTTGTCTTCCGTCACGGTGTCGAAAGCATCCATTGAGTCCGAGTCCTATTACATTAGGGACAACGTAGAGCAAACGTGAGGAAGAAGATGGGTTTTTAGATTTCGCGTCGATGTCTTAATAGCTACACTTCATCCGTCACTCCCTCGTTGTGTAGACTTTATGCTTTATAACAGGAGATGGATTTTGGATCGAAAGCCTCGAAGTTCGTCTTGCAGTTCCCCGGCGCTTCTATCCAGAAGCAGTTGTTTTCGACTGGAGCGACGGATCCTCGCGCTGGGCCGTTTAAGCAAACGATGCTACGGTGGTGATTGCCGGTGGAGAAAATGTTTAGTACGCCAGATTTAGTCTGAGCACTTGGGGGGGCGTAGATAACATAGATGTCTCCACCACACCCTGATTCAGCGCGGGGACTCCTGAGTATGAAAGGTTGACTCTCATAAGGGTCACTCCGAGGCTCAGGCGCTCGTACACAGACGTCGACTGCACTTGCAGTGCCAGCAATGAGGAAGAGGATTGAAATGATCTGCATAGTCGCTTTTTTTTGTTGGAAAGAGAGTGTAGTGCAATGACGAGAGGACTATAGGAATATATACTAGAACAGTTGAAGCAACCCTCACTCACGCTGCGATAACCCTAAGATTGCTGACTGCTCCGCTAACCTCATATGGTGCAAAGAAGTCAAATCCACAGAATGTACAAGCACTTACACAGACTCTTATAGTGTTAGGTGGAACGAGAGTAGAGATCTTAGAGGAGGGTCTTGTCGTAAGCAGGACTAGAGGAACATCGATAACACTACAAATGTAATGTACAAGACGCAGTAGAAGCGATGGAAATTACTTCAGACAAGAACCATTAGGTTACGATATCCTATAGGGTATCCTAAAACCCTACTTACTCTATATATAGGCCTTGAGCGTTACTATCGCTAGCTAGTAAGGGTCATTCTGTGTCTCGAGTGACTGATCCCTTGACATGGAGACTAGATCTATACTATCTGTTTACCTAAGGTGGACGCAACACGTAGCCATACTGTTACTTTGAAGTTGAAACGTGCGAGATATATCTCCGCATGCTAGCTGTACCCAGCTTGTTCTTTTCGAACCCTGTGGCACCGATCGAATTTCTTCTAGCCCTCTGTTTATTTTGAACAAAAATTTAAACTCGTCGTCCTTCAGCCCCCTCACGTGGGCTTCGTTTGGCCTGGTTGACCCTGGAGCCGGTGTCAATCCAGCGATCTCGGCGGCTTGTTTCTCGATGTGATGAGCCTGAGCAGTGACTTATTGGACGATCTGCTTAGCCGTGCTCTATTGCGTTTTTCTCTTCTTCACTGTGACAGTAGATGCGTCGAAAGTAACTAACGAAGTTTGTCTCGACTTCCCGACTCCGGTGTGAACCCCTTTGGTCATTGGTCTTCGCGCTCATTCCTGCTCTACCGGGGCTCGCCACGTTCTATCGGGGGCGACGATCCTACATCCGGCAAGCTCGATCTTTCCCCAGGCTTGGGCGGCGGACAGCAAGCGCCAGCGATGGCTTCCATACATAACGTATCGCATAGTGTCGTCTTCAATCGTCTTTCTAAAGAACGTCCGAATTCGTGTTACGCTTCTACATTTTTTGCCACTCCGTGTGTTAAGTTAAGGATAACATGCGTCTTAGCCCAAAGACAACAACCCAACAAAGTCAGCTAGTAGATATGCCACAAAGAAGACGTCCCCGACCCTCTCCCTTGACCTCAAAAACAGTCCCAAGAACAACAACAAGTGTCCTATGATTCCGAGACTGATCGCCCTCATTAAGCCTAGACCAGATATAACTCGTCGTATATATAGTGATCGTAATGCCATCCACCCACAAGGGAGAAGGAGGAAGATGGCGGTGACAAGTCCAGGATTGTAGCCTTCCCTTCCGTGGTTTCTGTCTATAACAGCAGGCACAAAGTGTACCATAGCATTGGCGCTCGCTAATCCATAGAAATTGGCTCCGGCAGCGGCCGGATCGTAACGACACCTGAATGCTGCAAAACATACAAGACCCAAGTTGATGAAGGTCAAATGCCATGGACGAATGGCACATGACTGCAAATCTGAAAAGCCCTGAATTGTTCGTCATCATCAAAATACTGCTATACGTTACTGAGGTAACATACCAGTTTGGAGCACATAGTATTGTTGAAGTAGAAATGGCGACCTTTCAGATCCAGACCGTATTCTTCATATTGATGAAGCATGTATAAGGGCAACGCTAGTTGCATCCACCAGTTTGGATCTCGAATACGCTTCTGCCAAGAAAACCTGCTATCCATTGTACTGACGCCATCAGCGGCAGTTTGAAAAGGCCGGTGGATCAAGTCAAACAAGCCATAGATGCTGTAAGCGACAGCGAGGAAGGGCCAAGCAGTCAACCATGTAAGTTCCATCGTGGTGGAATCGACCGTGTGCTTGAACTGAGTAAAGAAGGTGTCACAGAATCTGATCTCTCGTCGCTTCACAAACCTTTTTAAACGTTCTCTCCCCGGTCTCGAGGGCTAATTGGCGACCGCGTCGGATCTAGTGACGACCGAACGCCGAGGGCAAATTCCATTATTCAGTGCTAGTCCACTGCGATAATTTTTTAACGGTCCGGATTATAGCATCACGGGCAGTCGGTGAAGGGATATACTTTCACTACCATTCCTGCAAGTCTCATGTATCTGCATCCTGTCGTATACCGAATTGGTGGACTAGATGAACAATTGGAAGGATGCCGAAGCCCAATTGTGGCCTTGAGGAGTACGTTACTGCATCATACTTCCACACACACACATGTAGAGAACCATTTAGGACACTACATATCCCAACATGAAGGTGAGCGAAGATCGTCTGGACTACAGATGAGAACGAAAGTCATTGGAATCAAGCCGCAGCCGCTATTTCCCCCTTGATCTCGTCAGACTTCGTTTTTGCCCAGGCGGCGTAAGAGGTTGGCTGTCTGCCTAGCAGCATTTGTAGCACGTTGGTGTTGCCAACAAGTCCGCGCTCATTGTAATATGCGAAGAGACGGGTGGCCATCGGTCTCATGAATTCTTTACCAGTCCGTTTGACCATAAAATCGACAGCCTGTTCGAGCGGAACACGACTGATCTTGACCTCTTTACCGATGGCCTCGCTGACGTGCCGCACTGCTTCAATGTAAGTAGCAGGCCCGGTGCCGACGAGAGGGTAGAAGGCGTAGAAATGCTTCTGACGCTCCTCTAGCACGTGAGCAGCAGCCTCGCCAATGTCCCTCGTGGCCACCCAAGTAAAGACGACTTCCGGATTGTAAGGAATTTGATAGATTGGCTCCGCCTCACGTACAACTTTCGCCATGGGAAAGTTCTCCATCATGTGTGTAGGCTGCAAGACCGTAAAGGGCAATCCAGACTCGATGAGATATTCCTCGGCGTAACGTTTGTTGTCGTGGTTTGGAAGTTTTCGAAGGATAGAGAAAATGACAGACGAGTAGACCATGTGGGCAAATGGGCCATTGGCGGCCCGCTGTGCAATTGCAGCGTCAACCATCTGGTAAATAGCCATAGCCTCGTGTTTCAAGCTGAGCAAACCATTAGTGCGAGGCTATGCGTGCGATAGTATCCACATACGGAGGGCAAACCATGAAGCAGCACGTAACATCCTTCAATAATCTCGGCGCAGTAAGAGGATCCGCCATGTCAGCCACGACGACTTCGGCCAATGGATACTGCGATTGGAGTCTCTCCTTCGAGGCTTGAGTGCCGACATGCAGGCGTAGCCGCTTCCATTTCTTGCCCACGACACTGAGCAAGCCAGTACTCTGCTTTCCTGACGCACAAGTCACAAGCAAGAGATCAGTCTCCGGATTGGCCGACATGCTCGGACTCTCAAGTGGTATCGAAAGGAGTGGGACAAGAAACCCAGATGAAGTGAATTTGTGTCACCACAAGCTATAGGCACTGACGTCGGGCCCTGGAGTAAAATACCATGAGGATTAAGCTGAAAATGAGTTTCGGCAGATCGGCAAGAAGTCGGGCGGCGGACTTTGGCTCTGCCCGAGCTACATACAAGTGAGGTCACATCGGACAGAACAGTGACCGGAGCCCGGCTACGCTTTATAGGAGCTTGACCACTGTTGACGATCCAGCAGGACGATCTGAAGCATTCCTCGACATCGTGCTAGCAAGACAAAATCTCCATAATGCCATTCCCATATCGACGCATCCTGCTTGTGGGAGCTACGTCGGGCATAGGCGCTGCACTTGCTGATCGTTTCATCCAGGAAGGATCCAAGGTCATCGCAGTTGGTCGCAGGCAGGACAGACTGGATGCTTTCGTTCAAAAACATGGAAAGGACAAGGCAGGTGCCATACAATTCGATGTAACCAATACTCAGGGACTGGATCAATTCGTGGATGAGTAAGAATGGGATCCCATGTACAAGAGCCAACACCCACTAAATTGCTGCAGGGTTACAGGAAAATATCCGGATCTGGACTGTGTACACATCAATTCAGGTTTCCAGCGTATGATGGACCTGTCAAAACCAGAGCTGTTTGATTTGGACCTTTTTCATGCCCAGATTCACACCAACTTCTCGTGTGTAGTGGACATGGCGGTCAAATTCTTGGTTTTCCTCCAAACCAGACCTGTCCAGACCGGCTTGATCTTGTAAGTAATGGCAGTCGTCCGCAAGCAAACTAGCACTTTAACACGTCGTAGCACTTCGTCAAACCTTGGTACCATCCCAGCAACGCCTCTCCCAGCTTACTGCGCGTCAAAAGCGGCCTTGGACTCCTTTGTCCTTGTTTTACGTGAGAAGATGAGGGGCACGTCGGTACAGGTGATCGAGCTCTCTCCGCCTGCCGTTCAAAGTATGTCTGATCATTTGAAATTTCTGCAGGGACAATACTGATATTCTTGTTTGCAAGCTGAACTGCATGATTACCTGGGTTCGGAAAAAGGACGCCAGCTTGGCATGCCGCTCCCCCAATTTCTGGATGAGGCTTATGCAGGCCTTGCAGCGGGACAGGATCATGTCATCGTTGGTTCCATCGGCCCCGCTGAAGAATTTCGTGGCCATGTGGAGAAAAGAAGACATATCTTCGAAGAGGCTTTCAGAAATATGCCGGTTGGCCATTAGAAAACGTACCACATCCACGTTATCTTGGCAGCAGCCGGCCAGACCTTACTTGGCGCCACCGCCATCCGAGGAAAATTCAAGCACCATATCTTCTTCGCACCGGTGCAATGGGATATCAGGACGTGATGCATTCGGCAAGGTGGTCAACAACAAGACATAAGGAAATGAGCTGGAAGTGAACAAGCCACTTAGAATATTATTTCAATGCTCTCTGATGCTACACTGGAGTTCCAATAACGTTGAGCGCGAAAGTATTGAGCAATTGAAAGCTGCTCGCTGTCACTTCTCCGAAGTACCCTCTGCCAAACCCAATATAAGGCAGGACCCACACCAGATGTCCGACAATACCAAGTCCAACAGAACGTGCAACTCCCATCCAAGTGATGGATTTGTCGGCCAGGACTGCACCGTAAAAAAGGTAGGCCGCAGGAACAAAGGCTATGATAGTTGTCAAGAGGCCAGCATTGTAACTATTTTCCCCTACAGCCCGGAAGATGTGTGAAAGGCTGTTGACCACAACCATCCCATAGTAATTAGCACCGCCAGCAGTAGGACTCACATATCGCAGAGACAGTGAACCTATCCACATCGTGATGCCATTGACAGCAAAGACAGGAAGAGGAGTAGCAGGACAGGCACTTGTCTCCGGATAGCCCTATCACAGTAAGCTACGATACTGGCATCCTTCAGATTGATCCAAACGTGATCAAGTCTACTCACAAGATCTGAACAAAGTGACTGGTGAAATGAGTAAGGCACGCCCTTGATGTCGTATCCCCACTCCTCGAATTGGTGTAGCATGTACATGGGCCCGCATATACAACACAGCCAGCGGGCGTCGCGCAATCGAAGCTTCCATGAATCGAAAGACCGCAGACTACTGAATCCGTGAGTGGTCTCCAGATCGCTGAAGACCAGTTGTATCATGAGAGCGGCACCGACGGTGAGACTTATCCAAGGCCATTGCATAATGACATTGTCCACTTCGGGTCCCATCTCGGAAGGTGAGGATGCGATAGAGACTGCGGACCGTATCGATTGTCAAAGAGAAGGAAGTGGTGAGTAGTGGGATGACTGTGGTGGTATGTAATAAAGCTGGGCTCGTGCATGTCTCGGAGTAAGCGAAGCCCGAGCACCGCCCCGGATGTTTCGGCGCTTGTAATAATGACGCTCGAGCTGCACCGCGCTCGAAATTCTTTAGATTCTCTATCGAGTTCTTCAATGAATATACGTTGTCTGGCCCCTGGGGAAACGCTGCACTAGGAAATTTGGCAGGCAAAATTCCGTAAAATGAATTCGTGGACCCGATGGAGAATATGATACTCTCTGTCTTCTACTCTCTAATCAGGCATCCAGGTGAACTTATCTAGCTATAATAACAATGAAGATATGTCGGGTGTTCCCGCCGAGTGTGGTCGAGAAGCTGAAAATCTTGGGAATGCGGGGTAGCTGGCCCAGCAACCGTGGATAATCACATTGAAGAGCCACCAACTAATGAACCTGTTCTTTGCTCTTCTTTCAGAGTTCAATCTGCCATACTGCGAATTAGTCGGAACATGGTTCACATCACCATTCGCCAGCCGATACAACAGGAGTCACAACAAGCAACAATCTCGAGAGTCGAAGTATGCCACCCAGGTTACCAGGATCAAAACAACATCATCTTCTCGCTTCCCGCCGTCGACGTAGCGAATGACGGCACAGCCGGTCTGCTGTACTGCTTCGTTCATGCCGCTTGCAGCGTGATTGCTAATAATGCTTTCCACGGCTATCTGTCAAGATCAGCGCGACCTAGGAGCGACAACAAATCAGAACTCCTCGACAACGATTCCGAAGCGGATGTGCTTCTGACGCCTAATACCTATTACTTCCATGTGCCAGGCAACGGCGATCGCGGAGAAGAGGTGGAACGCACTATACCTCAAAGTCAAATCCTCGATGCCACACCATCATTATCACTTAGACAGGATGCCCGGAGCAACATGGTCGAAAACCGCTCGTCCGTGCACATCGCCGGACTAGCTCAGAACAGCTCAGAACAGAGAATGTTGTCCTTGGGACATAAGTCACGATACCCAGACTTGCTGCCCTACCCTGTCGTCGCCTTACCCAGCCACTGGAGTTTCCCGCACGAGCGAGTACCAAAAGTCTGGTGTGACCTTGAGAAAGAGAATGAGGGGATCAACTCTAATACTCTAGAAGCTGGCTGTGCGCTCACTCGCGGTGTCTCTGCACTTGACGCCAGTCACATCATTAGCCAGAGTGGCACTATGATCGGATGGTTTGCTGCCAACAACATGGACAGGTATACTAGCGAGCCACGAACTGGTAAAGGTATTAACGACAAAGCAAACATGGTCAATCTGCGCAAGGATGTACATTGGTGTTGGGATCAGAGTTCTCTCTCCTTTGTGCCTAAGCCTAACGCAAAAGAGCAACCGGTTCTTGTGGCCCATGCACTGAGAGCGAACCGGGACATCATGTCCGAACTCCACAATCGTCCCCTTCAGCAAGAGCACTACAAACACTTCTCAAGGTTTTACTTTGCGCGTTTTGCGCTGCAGATGATCGCTCAGCAAATGCCAGCATTTTACAAATCTCAGGCCCGACGCCAAACTATCCGCTCTCGCACCGACGGCACGGGTTACGATATCGTTGCTATGAATAGTGCGGATTTTGCTCAAGAGGTCAAACGTATACGCGATCAGAGTCCAACGAAGCGTAAAGCTACTGAAACGCCCTATAGAGAAGAGGACGCGAATGTCGATAGCCTTGAAGATGCTGAACTGGACGACAATTGCTCCTATATAGGTAGCCCTTGGAACGATTCGGGCGTGAGCGATGTTGCAGAAAGTCCGAAGCATGAATCAGGTTTTCGGCAATCTCGTGGTAGAAAGCGCAAAAGAAGTCTTGATTCCGGTCTGTACGATCTCAGTAGAGCAGAATTAGATATCGCTTGACCACCAACAAGGTCAAAGCACGTAGCGTGCGCCTATCGAGCGCCTCATCGCTCAAGTGCTATCATGAAGGTTCATCTGATTTGACCTGATCTAATTGATCCAATACCCCAAAAAGGACACTCCAGTGAACCGCAAGGTCAAACGATCGAGGTTTTGGAGAGGATATCTTTGGCAAGCGTTTGGACCGAGGGATACCCTCTGCGACGACGAAACACTCTCTGACACTAATGTATACAAAGCTGAAACTTCACGAGCAGCCTCATGAGAAGATACTTTAGTCTTTCTAATTTGAATGGTGGTTTTGTCCTTGTGTTTTTGCCTTTCGATTTGACAGTAATATCTGTCTTTCGAGATTTGCTCGGCTGATCTGGCTTGCTAGGCAAAGGTTCAAGCTTCTTTGACTCGTACTTCGCGAGAAGTCTTACTTGCACTTGAAGCTCCATCGATGACCTATTGCGAACTCGCCTTCCAACATTCATCAAATTTGGCCGACTTCACACAGTACGTGGTCATGGCCCAGGTCTGGCGGAAACCTCAGGGGAGAGGCGCTCTGGCCCCTTCCCCTTCGACCTTGAACTTGGCCTCGTCATCTGGAAGCTCCATAGCCTCAAGTTGACGGGTCTGAAAAGGATAGGAACAGGTCATGCCAGCGTTAGGTTCCTATTCCAAATTGATCGAGGTGGAGAGGAAGCAGATGGTGCATAGGAACAGTCAAGAAGTAGGCAACATAGAAAGGGATGCAGCCTTTGGTGCAAACCCTTGCCTATTGATTCTGAACCTATAACACGACAAGCAGAGTGTCTCCCATCCCAATTGCGCCTTCGCGTTGTGGTGCCTTGCGATTCGTTATAGCCAGCAGCGCTAGCATCTTTGATGATGGCACCATTCGACAAGGTGAATGGAGAGTGAAGATCACTCGGCGGCTAATCATACACTGTGGTTGAATAATTCCCGCTCGACGCTCAGTATATTTGCTCTAGGCAGCCATGAAACTCCAGATACAACGGTTATCACCCTTGTTTGAGGCACTGCAGATTTACGCAAAGGAGCGCGTGTCCAGATACTTGTGAGTGATAGTTGTGCTTGAATTCACTGCACTTACAACCACATTAGTATAGAATGCCACACTCGAAGAAAAGTAGATCCAGCAGTACGCGAAGCACTTTCAGTATCGAACATCGTATGACAGCTCCCGACCCAACATGCGAGCTTTGCCATGGTCGGGGACAATATCAACAAGCCCAACGACAAATTCAGGAGCGTAGATGCGAACACTGTAGAGGAACAGGACGAATTATCGCTGTTGGAGAGAGGCACCCGCTGCGCTGCAACGGTTGCGGAGGTCGAGGGACTCGACAGGTTTCAATTTTTGTCACAGTCAGCATCCGTTGTGGTTTTCATCACTAAACGATAGAGAGCATACCATTACAAACCACATAAACCACTTGCCTAGCCAGCGTACTTCTACCTAATTTAGGTTCATCCGAAGATAACGTTATCAACAACCAATTTTTTGGTTAGATAGCCTCAATCTTGTTTCCTTCCATGACAAGTTTACGATACGCCGCTGGATTTGATGTTATGATATCGATTCTCAGGTCAGCTGAAGCGCCTCTGCCTCGGTCGGTTTCATCAGAGAGGTCAACGAAACGTGTATCTCATAGGAAGCCGTATTCTTCGTTGAAGTCATTGCTATCCGGAGTACTTGATCTGTCGATTTGATGTGTGGAAGGTACGATATTGTTGTCTAGACTGAGCGTCGTGTAGGCGCACGATGGAGATTGGAGCTGGCAATGATTTTGTGCTGGAGAATGACTAATCACCAATTCGTGCCATTTTTGTACCCCAAGCTTTCAACCATCTTCTACGCCTCATCATACTACAAGGAGCATTCTATTCACCTCAATAAATTGAGTTCGCAGTGTTGTAATCACAGATTCTGTAGCCATTTCAAAAACGTCTATATACTGTCTCTCTGAAGTGATTAGTCTAGACAGTTCCTGTCCTAACCATTATATAGACTCCGCCGGCCTACGCTATAAAGGACATCGAATCTGTTACTACAGATCTCGGACTATTAACTAGAGTTCTAGTACAGACACTAACTTATCTCCTCCGCTAACGTAAGAGTAGTCTCGTACGGATTAACGCTATATTAGACGAGATATGCCTATTTCACTAGAAATACATATTCGAGTGTCTAAAGTTCCGCTATATAATATATAATGTCGAGTTAGCCTTTCGGAATTAGTAGTGTTTCTTCCTTATCGACTATAGAAAATCCTTAAGTAGGGAAAATATGCTAATTATGTCCTATAAATAGACTAGGACAAATTTATAGGTATTTATTACACTATTAAAAGATATGAAACTTACATACGACTTCTTAGCGTCCTAGTACTATAGCTTGCTAAAAATCTAGAAATTAGAAGGGTACTTCTACACGAGATCCCATTTAGTCGTTAGCGGCCACTACGTAAACCTCCTTTAGTCTATACGACTATAAGAGATAGGCTTCGTAATATAGAATCTATTCCTTTAGAAGAATCAGTTTACATAAAAGAGCACCCTAAAGACTCTAATTAGCTTAAGGCTCGCGTTAAGCTAAGTATGTAGGAATCGTTTATTGCTTAGAGCAGCGCTAATTTAACTTTCGACGAGGTAGAAGAACAATAGGAGGCTACGTGGGATAGGTATATATCGTCGATAACTAACTAATGATAAGAAATTTTAAGGTAGATAACGTTGTCTTTATTACCTAGCCTTTAAGGTATAGTAAACTTTAAATTGTTAGAGTCCTTAAATAATATCAATTAATTATTATTATTGTTCGTTCTTACACTATTATAGCTCTCTACCATTATCTTAAACCTAGAGTAAGTCGTTTACGATGCAGTAGATCCGTGAATATCGCCATCTACAAGGCTATGTCTTTACCCCAGACCTAACATGAGACGTCTTTGGTCTCTGTCTGAACATGTTCGTAGCCACATCAAAAGGTCAAGCCTGGACCGGGCCTCATGATGAGAACAGGGTTCGCCGCGTATCGAGCAATTATCTTATCAGTCCTGCTTTGTGCTCCTACCATGGCAAGTTCTCACGACCTCGAAGGCGTACCCGTGTTGTCAATGTTGCTGAAGTTATGCACAATCGAGTCAAGTCTACCCTCCGTGTCGGTGGCCAGAAAGAGAGCGAAATGTCCACAATTAGCGTACAAGTCAGTGTACCACTCTAATTGAATCTGCCGATCTGGCGCACCGCCCCTGACTTCACAGTAAAGACCCTGGAGAGTACCGCCGTATTGTACAAGTCCTAGGGTTAGTGAGTACAGTGCGAAGGCAATGTTGGGTAAGCCATCGCAACGATGGGTGCCCATGCTACTAGAGATGGACAATGCATCCGGAACGAAAACGCAGCTTGTATCAATTTTTAGACTGATCCAGCCATTAATAGCCATCTGAACAACATTGCTGGAACAGTAGAGGACCAAAGGGGATGGCAATGTTACAGTGTATGATACGTCACCTCAACCAGAGCTGACAAGACAATTGGGACCAACTGTGAGCGTCGTCGATGGGCTGATGGCAATGGCTGTCGCTGACGTGGATGTCGTGAGAGGTGTAGGGCCAGAGGTATATGTATTAGTCGTGCTATCGGCACTGTCCACGGCCGTTGTCGACGTCCTGGTTGTAGTCGTGATCACTGCGCTAGTCGTGGTTGTTGTCGGTACCTTGAGACAATTGCAAGCGGACGATATCTTTTTGAGGGCGTACGTCTCGAGAGCAGTTGGCAGAGTCAACCTGTACATCTTTTCAGGACCTCGTAATGAGCATCATCCCGAGCGTGGTAGGGCCGTCCCACATGATTTCATGGAACAGGACTTGACCATCATAAAACGTCACAACATCAATGCCATACGTGCATCTCACCAGCCCAGCGATTCAAAACTGTACGAGCTCGCTAATGAACTGGGCCTGTGGGTCATGGACGAGGCTGATCTTCAATGCCACGGCTTTGCATCGATCGCAGGAATGCCTTCACCGATCAGGATCGGGCCCAACCTTATGACAAGGGGAAATAATTGCCCATACCGATGCTGCAAATTGGACGTCGGAGAGTCCTCGATGGGAGGCTGCCTATATCGATTGTGCACAGCAGTTGGTGAAGAGGGATAAGAACCACCGGTGTGTTATCATGTGGTCATTAGGGAACGAAGCCTTCTATGAAAAGAACTTCCGGTCCATGTACGACTGGATTTGCAGCTACGACGAGATCCGCTTTGTTCACTATGAAGGAGATACGCATACCCAAAATGTTGATGTCTACAGTCAAAAGTACCCGGAGGTAAATGACATCACGGAGAATTTCGGCAAAGCCAGATATTTTACTGAGCCACTTATACTCTGCGAATACATCCATGCCATGGGCAGTGGCCCCGGAAACATCAAGGACTCTATCCATGCCTTCTACGCATGTCCTTGTCTCCAAGGAGGATTTGTTTGGGAATGGGCGAACCATGGCATGCTGGCCAAGAATAACGACATGAACCTGTTCTATGCATACGGAGAAGACTTTGGTGAAGATGTCCGTGATTACTCTGTATGGACGGCGTGCGGTTCTCGGACCATACACCGGCACCAGGATTGATCGAGTATGCCAAAGCGATCGAACCAGTCCAGCTGATCGAAAGCGGCAATTCGGGGTTGTGAGAGATCATCAACAGATACGATCTCGTCACGTTGGACCACCTCAGGGCAAGCGAGCTTCCAGACTAGGCCTAAAGATAGCATCTCAGAAGCTGTCGAGATACCGGCGGGCGTGCAATCAGGCGGTACTACTACTCCCGAGCTTCGTACAGCCATAGTAAACTATCGAGACGCATTCGCTGTGGAATTCTCTTTCTTTTTGAAGAATACGCCGCCTTAGGTGAGTCTGAATCCGCACAGGGTTGAATGGTTCTAGGTGCCACTTGCGAGTTGGCCAAACTTCGTCCGAACCAAGAATTAGGCCAACACCGAGTCGGAATTTTCTGTTGTAGAAATTGGATCAGATCTCAAAGTGGTCCATAACGACTTTCTATCGTCCCCTGACCGATAATGACCGCCCACAGGATGGTGCTCATTGGCTCGGCAAGCGGGTGCATTAGATGAGAGCCCGAAGCTCAACTGGCGAATGGACCGAGTCTGCGAGCGAAGTCACGATCGTTGTCAAGTCTCGTAGGAATCCTCCAGTCCTTGCATGGGGCGTCGATGTGGTGACGACCTATACCATTGTCCCCTTCGAGAAAGAGTCGTTGCTCAAGGTGCACATTCGAGGCACACCTCGTGGGCAGCATCCGCCGTCGAGTTTACCGCGCATTGGGTCATTTCTCAGTCTCGTAGACTCCTTCGAGCAAGTTGAATGGTTTGGACGTGTTCCCGGTCCATCATATCGAGACATGAAGCTGTCGCAACATGTCGGGTACCATAGACCATCAGTGTCGGACCCGTGGACTTCATGGGAGTTCCCCCAGGGACCAGGTAACCGTACAGACATTTCTTATGTCGAGACCAAGTCAGTCGGTTTTAGTCTCAAAGTCATCTTCGCGGGCCCGTCAAGCTTCAGCGCATCCCAATTTCCTTGAGAAGGACATCGACAACTCGACCCATCCTATTCGATTAGAGCGACACGGGACCAAGGACGTCAATGTTCGTCTGGACTGGCAACATCATGGCTTAGGCACTGGGAGTTGCGGCCTCAAAACGCTTGATGAGTATGCCCTCAACTTCGGGCCATTCGAGCATGAGCTGTGGTTGGTGTAGATTGGCAAGTAGAGGGGCATGCAGAGACTAGTGATGTGAGCGAGAAAAGATCGACGAGAGATTCGCGAAGTATGTGGGCACTCGGATCAGATCTGAGCAGTGGCATCGATCATCGTTTGACTCGAAAGTATGGTGGGTGTGAATAGCGAACAGCTGCAAAGGTCGTGTGAATTCGAGGGTGACGCCGACTCGGATAATGACAGGACCTCGGAAGCGGTTTTGTAGGGTTAGGGTTATATCTGCAGTCATGGTTTGAGATGACACGAAAAATCCAAACCACTCTTTTTAGTCATGTGTCATGTAGTCGTAACCCGGTGCAGGCTGGGCAAGCTATACTGAGGCATGATATCATGAGAGTTCTGACGCCGATAGTGCGGCGTTCCTCACTTCGACGTTTCTCGACGACATCTCGAAGATGCGAGGTACGCGATCTGGCCCAGCTAGAACAGCGTATTACGCCTTCCTTTCAGGGTACAGCTCCAGAGCATCCAGTCGGCTCCTGCATCACGCTGATGATCTCCAGAAACCGCTCACCATGACCTCTTGTCCCTCGAATGGCCGGCTCCTCCACGAAACGTGCTCATCACGCGCAAAGAAGGCTCAAGCAAGGTGAACAATGCCTTGACAGAATATTGTCAGCACATACAATCGACATACCCAGACGTGCGCCTCATTTTCGAGCCTCGGGTGGCCGAAGACTTTCATAGTATTCTCAAATACCCGGTGTTCGCTACGTCAAATCCCAGCCTTCTTCAGTCTAAGGTCGATCTCATCACAACACTCGGAGGTGATGGCACCATTTTACATGCAGCTTCCCTTTTCGCGACTGCGCTCAAAATTCCACCCATTCTTTCTTTCAGCATGGGGACTCTGGGCTTTTTGGGCGAGTGGAAATTCCAGGAGTATAAGAGAGCTTTCCGTGAGGTTTACATGTCCGGCGCAGGAGCTGGAGACAGAAACCCGATACTAGAGCCAAATGAGTCAAATCAACGTGGTAGTCTCGGTGAACCACTTGACCGCGGTCTATCAGGTTGGTCCTCCGTTCGAGGTAAATCGATGGGCAGGAGTAGAGGCTCAAGGGTTCTGCTGCGCAACCGCCTCAAGGTCGGCATCTTTGGACCTGATGGAGCGCGCGTTTCGCATGATCATGAGCTTCCACAGCGGTCCGTCCAGAATACTACGGATGTGGCGACCGAGTGCGACGTATACGCTATGAACGAGGTTCTACTCCACAGAGGTCGCACACCTCACTTATCACAAATTCAGATATTCTTGGGTGGTCGTTTCTTGACAGAAGCTGTTGCAGACGGCATGCTCATTTCAACTCCTACTGGATCCACTGCATACTCTCTCTCGGCTGGTGGTAGCATTGTCCATCCTCTAGTTAGCTCATTGCTGCTCACCCCCATCTGTCCCAGGAGTCTCAGTTTCCGACCGCTTGTGCTGCCAGCGAATACTCCTATAGTGCTCCGACTAAGCGAGAAAAACAGAGCCGAAGAGGTGGAGGTCAGCGTGGATGGCGTCAGGCGCAGCAGGGGTCTGGCAAGAGGCATGGAAGTGAGAGTGGTAGGAGAAGACATCAAGACCGAGGAAGGCTGGCGTGGCGGTATTCCCAGCATCGTGAGGCCGGGTGGTAAAGGTGGACATGAAGGTGAAGATCATTGGGTTGGCGGATTGAACGGCTTGCTAAAGTTCAATTATCCCTTTGGTGAAGACGGATGAGATACACTACCCTGGGCCATCGATGCGGATACTTCTGTGCAGAGCCAACTCCGTCCCAACTTATTCTGGAGGTTCATGATGCTGCACCGAGTCTTCCGAGTGTGGCTGCACTTGCAGTGGCCTGTCGAACTCTACGGTCTAAGTCGTCAGGCGATACTGTTCTTGGTTCAGATCGAAATTGACTACCGTCTCCTTCATGACCAAGATGAGCCACGAAGTCTTTGCCGCTTCAGATGTCCCCGAGCCATAAGCGCCAGCATCCCCAGTTCTCGTTCGAACGGCATCAAATCTGCATCAAAGATCAGGTCGCGAAACGTACCGTTGTCGGGAATGGCACCCATAATCCCGCTGGAATGGACCTAGCATAGGCAGTCTCGTATGGGCGGTCGAATAACTTTCCTAACGTCAACACACACAGCGCGGGCTGAGGCGACCTATCTCGAATTGAGAGACGCAACTGCGTAAACGTGGACATGGTGCACTTCCAACGCACTGCCCAGGTTGCCGTCTTGGCTCGGGCCGCCGGGCATATCCAAGTTTCGTAGCCCTCAAAAGCACAAGGGCCGGCAGAATATGGGGCCCGGCAAGGGATGGCATGTCATTGCCGGCCCCGAGCCTAGGCGGCTGACCTTCTGGAAGGAAGCTGGGATATCGATCGCTCAAAAAGCGCCATGATAGCGAAGATCGTTGCAATCACATCGACCGCAGGGAGTATCGGCAAGGTAGCATTGATCATGAACTAGTAAGAATACGCGGTAGAAGCCAGGATCGCATGCAGATAACTAGCAGCCGCCACCACCACCACCACCACCTCCTCCTCCACCATCTCCACAGTCTCCTCCCCCAAATGCGGCTCCGCCAGACGCCATGGCGCCCCTACCGAGACCAGCTCCAGCTGCAAACATGGCACCTCCACCTATCGCGCCAGCTGCTGTCCCAGCCATGTATCTTGCGTGCTTGGGTGCTTTGATATCAATGTGGGGGCCCAGGCCCTGCTGATTGGTGATTGCCCTGTCACGATGGAAAAGTGCGAGGATCAATGCGATGGCGGCGTGATGAGCGCCAGGATGCACGTGTCTCTCAAAGAGGAGGACGCCCTTTTGCGTGTCATCAGAACCATTCCGATCTACGTTTCCGAAAATCTTATCTCTTAGCCTAGGGCGTTTTTCAGCGTCCATCTCAAGAGACAGGGTCGCAACCTCTTTCCCGTTAGCTGACGGTATGGCTTGTGCCTTGACGTCTTGCCCAGACGGGACGTCGGTGACATCGCTGAGCACCCAGATGTCGTATGCGGACATAGTGTACCAGTCCGCTTTGAACGTGTTGTCTTTAACCATCGAAACTGGTGCTCTTCTCCGGAAACCTTGACGATGAAGGCGGTGTAAGCTCGATTTGCAGGTTGCTCCCAGGCGCCCCAAGGATTACCCTGGCTGGGGTCGCCGATTGTGAGTTCGCCGCAAAAGTAGCCTTCGAAGTGAACGGCAGCAACCATGGGATCCAACTTGGTACCTTCGTGAAGCGCAAAAACCTCATCACCAGGGTTTCTGGGAACTCGAAATATGTAGGCAGCTTGTCCCGTGTCCGAGCGAAGAAGTTGCATATCCAAATCGTCCTTGTATGTATGGAATTGAAGGCCACGATCGCTGGTTTCGCTGCCTACAGGCGATGTGTCGCGACTGATCATGGTGATAGGTGACAATTTCGTAACGTGTTGCTGTATCGCAAAGATACGTGGTCACACTTATGTCCTTATATGCACTTAGTTATGAATGAATGATATTTTTGGTAACGACATTGAGGCACAGCCAAGACGGATATCAATCCTTATTCAGGAAGGCAGTGCTCTTCTGCGTCGCTTTGGACCTCCTAGCTCCATAGTGCGGTGCCAACCACTCTCACGGGTAGGATTATGGTCATACGGATACAAAATCAAAGGGAAGGGTGTGGTAGATCTTGGCTGCATCTCGCTTCCTTCTGTCGATCGAGGCGTCAGCGGCATGATGCAACTACAGTAGTCGCTGGGCAAAATTGCTTCCCCTGATTGTTTGCCTTACGAACCACGACAGGATTGTCAAATATCGTCGCTTGATCATACCTCCGCCCGTCTGATCTCGGACTGTCTCCAAAAACAATGTCGATTTGTGCCTAAGGGACACGCATGCTCTATCTGATTTTGATATGGCAATTCAAGTCCCATTGCCAGTGGAACCACTTGTTCTTGGTCTTCCATGATGCCTCGGGATGGACTAGATCCAAGTCGTATCTCTTGAAAAGCGTGCCAACGATCTTGAAGAGCTCAATCTGTGCAACGTTTTTGCCAATGCAGGCCCTCTTCCCATAACCGAAGGTCATGTCCGTTTCTCTCATCCTCTGCACTCTCTTCTGGAAGGTCTCCTCAGCCTCTCCGTCTTTCTTGAGCCACCTCTCTGGAACGAAATTTTGAACATCCTCGCCGTACACACCGGCATCGTAGTGGACTACCGCTGGGTTCATTCCAACGACAGTACCGCCAGGCAGATACTGACCACCAGGGAGAGTGTATCCTTCATCCGGCACAACCCGCTCTAGGGCAAGAGCGACCGCTGGGTGTAGTCTGTTGCTTTCTCTTATCACCGCATCCAGATATGACAACTTGCTTGCATCCCTCCAGGGTATCACGCCATCTTCAGACGCTGCTGCGTCAAGCTCGACTTGTAGCTTCCGCTTCTTTTCGGGATTCTTGCAAAGATTATAAGTGACTGCACGCAGCTCAATGGCGGTCGTGTCAGACCCAGCAATGACACTAGCCATGACCCATGCGAGTATATGCTGGTCCGTCACAGCTTCGTTGCTCTCCCTGAGATCGAGAAAATCGTCGAGCAGATCCCGCTGCACGGCATGGTCGGTGGTTTTGGAGTCCCGACGTCCCTCGGCGCGATCTTTCTCCCGTTGTCCAATGGTGCCGAGAGCAAAGCCCAAGGCGGCCTGGGATGCAGGAGGACCGTTGCGCCAGTAGAGATTCTTGTCGAGGAGCTTGTCAAGCCAAGGCATTTGACCAACTACAGCCTGATAGTCGAGCGCCTCTTGCCCATATAGAATAAGATTGTCGATGTCTGATCCATTGCTCATGAACCCGAGATTGCGGGAAAATGTGACGGCGGCGATGATGTCCCAAGCCACTATCATGTAGTCAGCACATGACTGCAACCAGGTCAACAGAACATACGCAGATGAAGCCAGAGACCAATGTCACAGGGCTTGTTCGGAGTCGCAAACTGTTCATCCATCCGCTTGTTGAAATATTTGATGATGTCGGACATGAGTGCTTCAAATTGGAGGACATTGGTGGTCGTAAACACTCCGTGCACAGGCTTGGTCATTCCCGTGTGCCAGGCCTCATCACGGGTGCTGAAAACATTACTTAGGATCTGCTTGCCCAGCACTAGATCATGCACGCCGTAGAATGCAGACTGGAATGGAAAAGTCAGTCTTGCTTGAAAGGATGACATACGAGCTGAACTACCTTTTCCCATCTCGTCTTGCTAGAATAGATGACCTTGATCAGATCTGGATCGCTGATGGACACACAATTTGGTCCAAGGCGTACGATCGAGCCGTGTTGCTCGTGGAGCTTCTTCTGGACTTCGTGGGCTTGACCTTTCCAGACGATCAGAAGTCTCCAAAGATCAGTGAATCTCGCTGCCAAAGGCCCCGGGATACGATTGAGGGGCGAAGTGATGAGAGGCGCTATGAACGTGATTGCGACGACAGCTACTGCGGCGCCGACGGCAAAGGTGGTAATGGCCATGGGAAGTTCTGCAGCCTAGCGGAGGTTGAAAAACACTAAATGGCAGCTATCGCGGGGTGGCAGCGAAAGATCCAACAGTGACCTACATATTGTAGTCAACATTTGAAGGTGTTCCAGTGAGTTTGTGACAGCTGAGATGTGGCACGGCCAGAGCTCTGCGAGCTGTCGTCATGGTATAGTGGGCGAGTGGAGAGGTGCCGCGGACATGAGTTGGTGGCGTTTGGACATGCAAGGGCCCCCTTCTTGTCGACAGTTGACCACGAATAATCAGCAGTGATAAGCACAGGATGAGTTCGTCCGTCGACGGTCCGTACCGATTACAGTCAAGAAGCAGTCGATGGCGTCCGGTCTTGATAGATCAGACCAATCTCCGGATAGGGCCTGAGAGTGCGACTGCCCTTCTGTTATGGGACCAACATCAAGGCTGGTGGAGAAGGACCGAGCGGACAGTCCGTGATCGTCTGTCACAGGGCAACCTGCCAGGTTTTGATAGGTGAGATGATGCCATATGGCGGAGCGCCTTTCGGGAGCTGATGACGATCATTCGCAAGGATGTCGCACTTTGCTCGCTCTGGTTTTTCGTATGAACAACCAACATGCACTTCTTATCTAGTTTCTTGTAGCTTGTGCCTAGTCTGAGACATGTAGAGCGATGGGCTGCCTCCGTCTGGTGTGATTGTTTCTTAACGTACATGGAGCATTTTTGCGGTATTGGCCAGACGCTCTACTGAACGCAGCTGGTAGGCCCGCGACACGGCCAACTGCATGAGATCTGCATCAAGTAGTGAAGAATGTCCAGCCTCACCAACACGGGTCTCCATCTTCTAAATCGGTCTCGTGAAGCTCCTGCCCTCGGTTGCAGAAGCATGTCAGCTATGTGTTCATTCATAGCCATGTCCGCTTCTACCTTCCTTCAAGCAATTCTGGCGTGGTATTGAAACCAATTTTTTCATCCCCATAGATACCTCAGACACAATGGTGAAGGACTTGAGACCGACGGTGTTCGGGATCCTGGTGCTGGAGGTGCTACTCGCTCTGCCTCTGGTAGTCGGAAGGTTGTGGTCCAGGCGCATCAAGCGTGCTCTGGGCTGGGATGATGCCCTAGTCTTGGTCGGATATGTAATTGCTGTCATTGATGGCAAGGCAAAGTCCCGTACTGACCAACCCTGCAGCTGTTCGTTCTGGCATATACCATCGGCATGTGTGTTTGCGTTGTGCAAGGGTTTGGCAGACCTGCAGCAAATTACAGCGTGCCGGGTTACATTCAAATCATCAAGACTGAACGAATATCACAAGGCATCTGCGTGCTTGCGTATATTCCAACCAAAGCTGCAGTTGCGGTCACGCAGATGCGCATATTTCCCGGAAAGATACTGCATACGATCCTGTGGTGCCTCATCTTTTCGCTGTTCGCCTCCTACGGTATCAACACCACCTTATGGTACCTCGAGTGCCGCCCGATCTCGGCTACCTGGAATCGTACACCTACCTCTAATTGTTGGGCAAGTAGTTGTGGCAAGCGGGCAGCCAAGCCACATCTAACAATTTGGTAGAACCCAAACGTATACTTGTACAACTCGTATTTCACCGGCTGTGAGGGAAATCTGAGTTGAGCGTCGAGTAACGGCTGACAATGAAACAGCCTGGGGAGCATTCGTTGATTTTGTCATGGTCGCGATTCCGTGGTTCTACATCTCCAAGCTCAACATGAAGCGACGAGACCGCATTGCTATCGCGTGCGCTATGAGTCTCGGTGTCTTGTGAGTCCTGCTGTATGGATTGCTTGATCAAGGCTGACAGGTGTACAGTGCGGGCATCACCGCCATCATCAAGACCGAAGCGCTCGGTAGTGTTACATCCAGGACGGACTATGCCTGTAAGACCTCGAACGTCCTCGCGGTGATGAACCTTGCTGACAGTGACGCAGACGATACAATCGGCCTGGTTATGTGGGCAGCAACAGAGCTATTCTGCGTTCAGGTCGCTGCGTGTTTACCCCTTTGTCGACCAGTAGTCCAGCAGATCACGGGCAGATGGCACTCGACTAAAGGGAGTGGTGGACCAAAGATCTCTTACCCGCTTGAAAACTCGTTCTCGAGAGGCTCGGACCAGAAGACGGCACCCCACTACCATCATCAGCACCATCAAGCCACGCGGTCAAGGACAGATAGCGAGGAGCAAATGCTCGTCGAAGCTGGTCTTGCTCTTCCTCCGACGGTGCCACAGATGGCCCACAAGTACGGAAGAGTATTGTAAGTGTGACAGATGGATCTTGTAAATACCGCGATGAAGCAACTGTAGTGTGGTATAACGACGAGATGTAATATCTGTGTATTAATTATTATGCCGCTCGCTTAGTCATGGTGGGGTAAATCTGTGGTCCGTCCCGTCCGGCAAACCGCGGATCGTTCAAGTAATTTTTGGGGGAAACTGAGCATGTGAACGTCGTTGCTGACCTCTCAAGACGCTGCCTGCCCAAATGTTTCAGCCTGACACCAGCCACTCTGGTTGGTCTTCATGATTATCCCCTATCGACTCACCGTGAAGAATATGTGATCGACATATACATCTCTTCAAGGACGCTGTTGTATCCGCCATGGCCGAACTAGACGGCACGCGACAGCGCAAACAGCCTCTCACTTCTCTCAAACCCAACGGTCATCTTACCCACGAGCTCAAGCTTGCCCCACAGCCTGAAGACGGACACCCAGCAGGCCCAGTCAAACATGGCAAACCAAAGGAACTCCTCCGTATCCTCCTATTTGCCGTCTACTTCTTCGGCAGCTGCCTGTTCATACACGCCAGCCAGATCTTGGGCATCCCTCTTTATTGGATCGACCGCGACCAGTACTACACATGGATGGCCGTCACAAAGCAACACTTCGGCCTGCTCATCACCACCATGACGCAGTGGTGGTCGCCAACAGTCGTGCGTATCTCTGGCGATTCCACCATGGCCGGTCAGCTCCGTCTCACCGCAGATGGGCGCGTCGAGTGTGACTTTCCTGAGCGCCTGGTGCTTATCGCCAACCACCAGATATATACAGACTGGCTCTACTTGTGGTGGATTGCATATACATCAGGGCAGCATGGACACATCTACATCATTCTCAAGCAATCTCTGAAATGGGTCCCCCTGATCGGACCAGCGATGCAGCTGTACAGCTTCATCTTCATGGCTCGCAAGTGGGCATCAGACCAAGCTCGTATGGCGTATAGACTGCAGAAACTCCGGGCTGAGCACAAGGACGACAAGGGCAACACCTACCTCAATCCCATGTGGCTTCTCATCTTCCCCGAAGGCACAAACTTGTCAGCCAACACGAGAAAGAGCTCCGCAAAGTGGGCCGAGAAGAGCGGGACAAAGGACATGAAGCATGTGCTACTTCCGAGAAGCACCGGACTGCAGTTCTGTCTGGCTCAATTGAAGGAGAGTGTCGAGTACGTATACGATTGCACCATTGCGTACGAAAGGATCCCGAAGGGTCAGTACGGGCAGGACATCTATACTTTGCGGTCCGTCTATTTCCAAGGCCGTCCACCAAAGAGCGTCAACATGCATTGGCGCAGGTTCAAGGTCGCAGACATACCCGTCGACGACAAGGAGGCCATGGAGAAATGGGTGATGGACAGGTGGGCGGAGAAGGATGAGCTCCTCGACCAGCACCTACGAACCGGCAGATTCCCCAGCGACGCGGCGGCAGTCACGGTAGAAGGCAAAAAAAATCAAGAGGTGGTGCATATTGAAACAGAAGTCAGGCCGAGGAACCCGATCGAGTTCCTCCAGATCTTTGTTCCTGTCGCTGCTGTGGCCTTGGTCGTTAAGGTTCTGATTAGATTGGTCACATTCGCAACGACGGGCAAGTTCAGAAAGTAGACGAGTGATGTGGCGTTGGGTTTTGCGTTTATACTTGGATTACACGATACCCCTTTCTTTCACGACGCAACGATTTTTTGGGCACTTCAATAAAGAGGCGGATAGGAATAGAAGCGGCCATGGCACTGGAGCGATTCATAGCATGGGTATTCTCCTCTCTTTGTGATCTCCTACAGGCTAAACCTCGTCCTAACCTTTTCGCTCTTGCCCTTCCATTCCCATTCCTGCCCGCTAGTCCTCTGTATGCCCTTGTCGATCCTCCTCAACTTCAATGTGAATCTCGGTCCTAGCTCCTGCAGGCCAGTTCTGATGTCCTCGACTCCCTTTATTGGCTTCCCGTCTGCTCCTTGTACACTCTTCTCGCTGCCTCTCTTGTCTCTGAAGATATATCTATGCCTTCTGACAAAGATGTAGTCCCGCTGATTATGCAGGGTCACTACAGTCCTACCTATCAGCTCAGGCTGGGGAGGGAACAGCGTTCGGAACAAATGTGCTGTGAGCAGACCAAGCGGTGTACGGAATCCATTGAGAATCAACTCCGGATCATGCCCTGTCGGGTTGCCATGTCCTGGTAGCTTAGCGCCCTCGATCCAGTTGGATATGCTGAAATGGAACATGGGCCCGTCTGGTAGGTGAACCACGTCCATGCCAGATGGCCGCTTGAGGTCCTCGTTGAGAATTACTAGACATGTGTAGTTCCGATTCGCTGCAAAGGAGGCAATTTCTCTGACCGAGTATTTGTGGCTGTGAAAGTGGGTATTACGAGGGACAAAGTTTGAGTTGGGAAAGAATGAAGTCAGAAGTTGGGCTTCGTTCTTGAGGCGGGAGTTGATACTGGTTGTGACAAGGACCTTTGGAGGATGCTCGAGAGAGGCGAAGAGGGATGGGAAGCGAGACTGGAGGCTCTCAGGCGTAAGAGTCGGGTCGGTCGCCGTCGAGGGTGCTGGACTGGGTATCCTCTTGCGGTCGGCGGTGGCCTTACTCGTTAACTCTTCGCCATCTTCCTCCCCTTCTTCTTCTGAGTCGGAACCCAGCATACTGTCCAGCTCCTCATCCCTCTCCTCGGATGCAGACCGCTGATCGGCTTGCTCTTCCCCGATTTCGTTGTCTTCGACTACCGCTTCTGGCGCATCGCCATCATCGACCTTCCGTCGCTTGATCGATTGCAGATCCACACTGAGACCCAAGTTCAGATCAACCTCACCATCCGCATCATCCCAAGTGCGTTTCGAATCGATCGTCGCTGGAACATTTCGAGCTCGTCGCTCTTCTCTCAGCTTGGGGTTCTTGTCCTCGTTTCGTCTTCGCCGTAATCGCTCATCCCGCTTAACGCTCTCTTTGGCCTTTTTGAGCTTGAGAAGCTGTTCCTGTCGCTTGAGCTTATTGGGGATTCCTCTCGGATCCTTGAGAATGGCCATGTTTTGGAGAAGCGGATCCGGGAGTGTGCTGTGAAAGACTGCGCAGAAGAGGCTCTTCAAAGACACAAAGACCCTGGAACTTTTTCTCGGAGCAAAATCTTGGCGCTGCGGAGTTCGAAATCGGGGTTTGGTGACTCTTGAAGCGACTCACGTTTCATGTCACCAGCAACTCCTGGCGATATATAAACATCGGGTCACTCCAAAGCCCTGTCCGAGGGGCATTGATCTTGATCTCGAGCGATTGAACTATTCCTGTGATTGTGGATGCGACGCTTTCTTGCTCAAGCCGCACGCCTACGAATACCATCAACCACTGTTGACAGGCAGGTGTGGCACACAAGGAACATCTTCCATAAACGGGAAGCTCATCACGTAGTTCACGACCATCGTCGGACCTCATTCAGCACAAGCTCTTATGTCCAGCGCTTCGAAGCCACCGTCAAATCAAGGCCCTCCACCAAGATGTCTTTGGACTACAAGACCTTAAAAGGTCAAGAATTCGACAGAGCAGCGTTTGAGTCGCTCTTGCGACGCAAGGTCTTTCTTTGGCAATCGTTTGAGCCTTATGGTTCTGTCAAGGGTCTCTTCGACTATGGTCCACCACTCGAAGGTCTGGAGAGCGAAGTGCTCAGCATCTGGAGAGATCATTTCATTCGTTCAGAGAAGATGATGGCATTGAAATGCTCCATGCTCACGCCCTACGAAGTCTTCAAGACATCAGGTCACGTCGATCGGTTCGCTGACTACATGTGCAAAGACCCCAAGACTGGTGAAATTCTCCGCTCTGACCACCTGATTGGGGATGTGCTTGAGCAAAGGCTCAAGTCCGACAAGGAAGCTCGTGGTGAGAAGATCGAAGAAGCTCAGGAGGATCCCAAGCGCAAGAAGAAGGCAGCCAAGGCAGCCAAGGGTGCAGTCAAGCTGGACGATGCTGTCCGCAAGGAGTACGAGCACATCCTTGCAATTTTGGATGATTTCACGGGAGACGCTATGGGCGAGCTGATCAAGAAGCACGATATCCGCAATCCTACCTCTGGCAACCAAGTCGAGCCGCCTGTATCAGTCAATCTCATGTTCCAGACACAGATTGGTGCAGCCGGTAACTCGCCTGCATTCCTCCGACCAGAGACTGCACAGGGCCAGTTCCTCTCTTTCCAGAAGCTGCTCGAGTTTAGTGATGGCCAGCTACCTTTTGCATCTGCAAGCATTGGTTACTCATTCCGCAACGAGCTATCACCACGATCTGGTCTCCTTCGTGTGCGAGAATTCCTCATGGCCGAAATTGAACATTTCGTGGACCCAGACTCTGGCAAGAAGCACCCAAAGTTCGCCACCGTCGCGCACGTCGAGCTACCACTTCTCAGCAGAAAAACACAAACGACTGGTGTCACAAAACCAGAGATGGTCCGAATTGGCAAGGCAGTGGAGAGTAAGCTCGTCGACAACGAGACATTGGGCTACTTCCTCGTCCGCATCTACGAATTCATGAAGCGCATTGGTATCGATCTAAACAAGCTCCGATTCCGTCAACATCTGGAGAATGAAATGGCACATTATGCTAGCGATTGCTGGGACTGTGAACTGCTCAACTCTTACGGCTGGACCGAATGTGTTGGTTGTGCAGACCGATCAGCATACGATCTCAGTGTACACATGAAGGCCACTGGTCAACCGCTTGTTGCCAGAGAGTCTTTGAAGGAGCCATATACCGTCGAAGAGTATGTCGCCGTGCTCGACAGAAAGAAAGCCGGTCCCCGCCTCAAGAAGGACGCCAAAGCAGTAGAGACCGCCCTCAATGAGCTTTCACAAGAGGTCAAGGAGAAATTGACCCTCGAAATGAGCGAGAAGGGCAAAGTCGAAGTCCCGGTTCCCTCGGTCGAAGGCGGCAAGGTCGAACTCGACGAAGAGCTTGTTACTTTTGAGAAGCAGAAACGTCAAGTCACAACCCGCGAGTACATCCCGAATGTGATTGAACCATCCTTCGGTATTGGCCGTATCCTATATTCCTTGATGGAGCACAGCTACTGGACTCGATCAGATGATGTTGCGCGTTCGGTAAGCTTCTATCCACTCCTCCCTCTCTGCCACACACTGACTGCTCCAGGTACTCTCCTTCACTCCGCGAGTGGCGCCAACCAAAGTCCTTCTCGTCCCCTTGCAACGTGATACGCGCTTTGCTCCTCGCATCTCTGCGCTTGAAGCTCGTCTTGACGCCAAATCCATCAGCTACAAGGTTGATCAGTCCGGCGTGTCCATTGGCAAGCGCTACAGCCGTAACGACGAGCTTGGAATCCCGTTCGGCATCACGGTGGACTTTGAGAGTATCGAGAACGGAACGTACACATTGCGTGATAGGGACAGCACCAAGCAGATCAGGAGCACGGAGGAGGAGATTGTCAGGGCTATATCGAGGATGATCAAGGGCAAGGAGACGTGGGCGGACGTTCAGAAAAGATTGCCTGCTTTTGAGACCAAGGAGGAGTAGGCGCTCCTACGGTTTATGGTAGACAGGAGTGAACGGATTGCCATGCTTTTTCCCGAACACTTTGGTTCTATATACGCTTAACATCCCGGATACAATCCTGACTCTGCCTCTACTGATCAAGTTGGACATAGTTGGAAGGGAAGAGACCCTGCTTGCCGTTGTAGACACCAAGCCACCAGTCCTCGTCCGGAAACTCCTGTAATGCAGATAAGTATAAATCCCTTCGTTTTGTTCATACTGAGGAGCACTTACCACTTCTATGATCTGCGCCCCTTCCGGGAAGCTGATCTCGTTGTCCTCGGCCGCCTCATAGTCATACTGCGCCGTTGCAGTCGGACCGCTCTTTGAACCGCCCGCTGGTCCGGCAGGAGGCGCAGCGGCACTCTCTTGCGGTTGCACGGGCGCCGGACCCGCAGCATCTTCATCGACAAGCTCGACATAGTTGCTGGGGAAGAGACCAGTCTCACCTTTGCTGTTCTGTCCCATCCACCAATCTTCGTCCACCATCTCAATGTTGGTAACATACTGTCCTTCCACGAGCTCAATCTCATTGTCCTCGGCTTTTTCGTAGTCGTACTGAATCAAAGCACGCTTACCACCTAAGCTGGAACCTCCGTCAGCTCCGGCGTTGGCTCCGAATGACGTGGCCGCTGCTGCTTGCGAAGCACCACGTGCATCGTCGTCGTCTAACTGCTGAGGTTCGGGTTCTGGGGAGGCAGCTCGAGCAGCAGCTGCGACCGGCCCGCCTGGAATAGAAGGAAGCTCAGAAGACTCAAGCTCCTCTGGCTGTTCGGTACGAGAGACTGGCATAGCAATGCGCACGGGCGAGCCAGATGGGACAGGAGGAGAAGGCGAGCGTGGCTGAGCTGGAGGTGGTGGGACGTCAACGTGCTCCTCGTCGGGCCGATCGTTGGTTGAAGGCGCGCGGGCAGGTAGACCTGGCATTGGCACACCGCGTGCACCCGCATTGGGCTTGCTTGAAGTATCGAGAGTAGGAGGTGCCTCTTGATAACGATCCTTGACAGAGCCGAAGCCACCTGATGGCTCTGCCTCTTCTTGCTGTGGCTCCGAATCGGGGTCCGCATCTGCACTGACATGGCTGTTCCCGGTCTTGGTCATCTGTACGTCGCCCCACTTCTTACCAGTGTAGCCACTCTGCCAACCACCACTCTTCTGAGCCGCCACAGGTGAGGTAGCAGATGTAGCAGAGGGGAGCGAGTCGCCTGTTCCACTTGCTCCTCGCTCGCGAGCCTTCTTCTCAGCCCATAATTGAGCTGGTGTCTTGCCACCCTGGTCAGCAAACGTCTTGCTTGCGGTGCCAACGGGAGCTGCGCTGGGTACAGATTTAGCTGTGAATCCACCAGGGCTAGGCGCCTTTGTCCCGGTAAAACTACTTGCGCCTCCGAACTTGTTCGCAACCTTTGGCTTTGGTAGAGATGTCAGACGCTCCTGTTGCTGGAACGCGGAAGATCTGTCGGCCAGTGACTTTGGTCTCTCATCGTCCTCCTGTTGTTGTGGCGGTGGGGGCGATGAGACAGATTGAGGAGCGCCCTGAGCTTTGGCGCGGATTGCGGCAATGTCGACTTTTCCAACGGGTTCGTACGCACCCTTCACCGTGGTCGGTCTGTCATCCTGTGCCGAGCCTTGCTCTTTAGCCTGTCTCCGGATAGCGGCAATGTCGACTTTCCCAATCGGTTGGTATCCACCTCTTACAACGTCTGGATTTCCGTTACTCGATGCAGGCGCTTCAAATCTCGAAGGAGTCTGCTTCTGGGATGTGAGCTCGGCCATATTGACCTTTGTAGGCTTGTATGCAGATTCGACCTTTTCCAGCTGTGATCGCGTCACTTGTGGTGCATCCTCGCCCCAACCGTCACCGTCCGTGTTGGCCGAGGGAGTTGCTCGTGAGCGCGACCCGAGTGCAGCGAAGCCACCAGCGCCGCTCACCTTGTTGGGCGTGAAGACTGGCTTGGAGGCAACAGGTGGCGCGGGCTTGCTGCCAGAATCAAGTGTTGCTGGACCTCCTGTATACTTTGCGCCAGATGCATCTGCCACCTTTTGAATAATGCTTTCGGGAGTCAGATCTCGATCCGAGCGAGCCGTGACCTGGACGTGGTAGCCATGCAGCAGCCTTGAGACGGCTGTCAAGTGACTTGTGAAGTATCCCTTTGTCCTCTCTGGTACTCCTTCTCCGCACCACGCGATCAAGACGGACTTTGGGAGACCAGAATTGGAGTCCTTTACTTTTACGAAGGCGAATTGAATGCGTCCTTCTGAAAATTCCTCAATCAAGTCGACGAGTTCACCCTCTGATATAGATTAGCATGATGACCCACTCGAATTCAAATGGAGATCCCACCTCCTGTAGTTTGAACCTTTAACACGCTCTCTTTCGACGAGTCATTCTGGAATGCGCTGACGAGTGGTGCCTGAACCGTAAAAACAGCCCATTGTCCGTATGTTGGCGACGATGCTGCGGAACCTGACGGAGCAGGAGAGCCAACCACCTTCTGATAACTCGCCTTGATCGACGGTCCATTCGCAGACAAGTTGAGGGTCGCCATGGTGGTGGACAATTCGGGTCTTGTTGTGGCCCTGTCAGAGCTGTTGGGTTCGAGCGAGACCAGTAGATCGGAGTAGCGAGATGAATGGGCTTGATGGTGTTTCAATCAATCTGGTAGCCCTGCTTCGAGATGAAAAAGATCAATGGCGAATGGTAAGTTCAGTCAGCAGCATTGTCGGAATTGGCATGCGCAGCTCCCAAGCCACATTGGAGAGAGCTCGAGCAGTGGCCGGCCCGATGTTCATCGTCATGCCAAGACTTGACATGTTCTCCCCCCACCCTCCCAGCTCTGGACACTGTCCTCTACGATTATCGACTTCGAGAATCAGCATGAATCGGCTCATCAGCTCATCATTCTTGTCGCATCCGATCCACCATTCAATGTAAGACAGTGGATTCCGCAGCTGGCATGGGTCGAGCGATGGTGAGGCTCCAGTACGAGGTTGCCAGCCTTGCTGCCGCGAGCCTTTCCACAATGGCGAAGAGAACTGTACACTTGACATGCGGCTGAACGGTGGGTCATCACGTATTCAAAGCGTGTCCTAATCTTTTCCATCTCCGTTGCATTAAAGACACCGGGAACAAGATGATCATAAGCGGACAGACTGGATGGTGAGCATGAATCAGCCTATGCCTAATGACAGCTCTGCTTGGCCTGCCTCGAGCACAATATGGATCAATTATCTGGCAGTCAAGACCTGAATGATGGCGGCGGGGTATCGAATAATATATCTGGCCAGCAAGCTGCATTCACTGGCAACGAGATTGGTAGAATCTTTGACGGCAGCAGCGATGCCAACATGTCATCTATGGCCTGGGCCAACAGTCAAATTCTACTCAAATATCCGACTACTGGATGTCTGAGGGAGGCGGCCATACCGCTTCCTCTAGCCCCAGGAGACTTCTGTTTGGACGGATTCTACTGCCCGAATTCAACTGATCAGCTGCCCCCACAATATTGTCCACCGACCGAAGCCTGTCAGGTTTCTAGAGACCATGGACAGATATGTGCACCTCAGGGTTTCTTGGAACCTCAACTCTGTGCGCAAGGCTCGTATTGTCTACCAGGAGGCAAACAACAAGTACAATGTCCATCAAATCACTACTGCCCATATGGTACAGTTGTGCCCATCAAATGCGATCCTGGATCGTATTGCCCAGCTGGAAGCAGCAAACAGATTCCGCTCCTACCACTAGGCATGACCATTGTCGTGGACATCATCCTCGTGACCACGGTCCTTTTGGCATTCCTGCTTGTCAAATGTAGCAAAGCTAGACCGAAATCTCAAACCACTTCGATCGACTACGAAGATCGTATCGACCATCGGGAGCGCAAAGTACACGATCCTGAATGGTTGACCAATCCACCAGTCCTGCCACGAAACGTCCATCGTGTGCAAGAGGGGAAGCTCGACTCTAGAACGGAGAAGCCAGTGTCCCACCTTAAAGGCATTCTACGTACCAGTATGCAGCACTCAAAGAACGATCTGCAGTCGAGCGCGCGCAAAGTCTCCTTCTCCACCTCGGCCGCGGCCTCGGACAGCTCGTCCAAATACAGCAGGTCTACTGGTCCAAGTAGAGCCACAAGCTTCAAGGCTGTCTTTTATCCTGAAATCGAGACCAAAAACCGATTGAACTCTCAAAGATCGAGCGCCCGGGAGGGAAGGCCCAGCATTCCTATCATTAGTTACTGGAGCAAGAATTCGTCCTGGATCAGTACCGATCCATCTCTGCACGGAGTAGCCTATAGTGATACATGGAGTCCACTAGACGATCTCGAAAGCAACCCGCACATGCAGATATATCTCAAAGGTCTTTCGGACGCCATTCACACTCAAGACCTTGGCCTTTCTTTCCAGTTCAAGGATTTGGGATACAACATCAGGAATGTCGGTGACGTCTTGACTGGCGTATCTGGAATCATCACACAAGGAGCGATGGTTGGCATCATGGGCGGCACGGGAGCTGGAAAATCAACGCTCCTGAACATTCTCATGGGTAAAAAGAAGCAGACTCGAGGGAGCATCAAGATTTGCGGACTAGACGTGGACATGGACATGTACGGCAAACTTGTCGGTTATGTGCCGCAGATGGATGTTCTGTTGCCTGAGCTCACTGTACGAGAAAATATGCTGCATTCGGCACGGTGCAGACTGCCAAAGACATGGAAAGATGATCGGATTCAAGGTTTTGTTGATGCACTGATATCCTGCCTCGCACTAAGCCATGTACAACACTCTTTGGTCGGGGATACCCGAAAACCCATCATTTCAGGCGGACAGAGAAAGCGCCTGAGCATTGGTATTGAGCTGGCAGCAGCTCCTATGGCCGTCTTCCTAGATGAGCCGACAACTGGTCTCGATGCCACTTCCGCAGTCTCTATAATGCGTCTCTTGAAAGCTGTCTCGGATATTGGAGTGACCACGGTAGCGATCGTTCACCAGCCGCGAGAAGAAATCTTCAGCTCCTTTGACTCGGTGCTCTTGCTCGCTGATGGGAAGCAGCTCTACAACGGGCCGTCGAACCATTGTGAAGGGTACTTCGCCAACCAGGGATTCCAGTTCCCATCACGGGCTAATCCTGCAGATATCCTGATGGACATCATCACTGGCGATGGTCAGCAATACTCGTCCAAATCTCATTTTGAGACGACTACGAACGCACTTGCCAGCTACTGGCATTCCACTGGCCGTCTGTTCAAGTGGCGCCCTTCGATCCGGAAATCATCCATAAATACTTTGAAGCTACAAAAGTCTCTTCCTCCGCGACCGCACCAGTCATCACACGAACAATCCTCCGCCCTGGTCCGAACCATCTCCTCTCGCGGCGCACCCTGGCTCTCCCAGCTGTACTTTGTTCTTATCCGATCTTCTATCCAACAGCTGCGTACCCGAACGTCCTTCTTCTTCGAAATCTCCGTCTCTTCCATTGCAGGACTTGTCATCGGCCTTTCTGCATTCAGCTCAGGTGGATACCTATTCCACGGCATCTATCGTGCACCGTTCGCACTCTTCTCACCCGCAGTGGACAATGCTTCTTCACTCCAGCTCGCTCTCCTCGCCTCCGTGGCCATTGGTCTCTGCGCATCAGCACCGGGGGTTCGAGTCTTTGGCGAGGAGAAGCTCCTCTACACTCGAGAAGTGGGAGCGGGTCATTCTCGATCAGCTTACTACGTGGGAAAGCATCTCTCGACATTCCTGAGGATCTGTCTTGCAGCTTTACACTTCACCGCATTACTGCTCGTGTTGGCCACTCCGAGGATGAGTTTCACGGAGGCATATAGTGTCAATGTGGCGTATTTCTACGCTGTCTACGGTGTAGCTGGACTTGTGTCGGTTGTGGTCAAGAGGGAAGATGGACCATTACTAGCCCTGCTGGTCAGTCTTGTACTCGGCATCTTTGGCGGTGTGGCTCCTGGCCTTGCCAGAGTTAAGGAATGGGGACTCGAATGGCTGTGGAGAATGGGGCCAGGGGTGTGGCTATGTGAGGCATATTTTGATAAGATAGCTGGAGGGACAGATGGTATCTACATTTTGGACCTAGCAGAGGAAGCCACAGGGATGAAGCTTGGCCGATTCGCAGTCGATGTGGTTGTTATCTTTGCCCTAGGAACTGTGTATAGGATCATTGGGTTTGGAGCCATGTCGGCTGCTGACTGGGTCAAGAAACGAAGAGGTTAAGATGAGCAAATGTAAATAACCAAATGGGTACCATGCCGTAATCAAGCCCATATCGCCCGTGTCATGCGCAAAATCAAATCATGCCTTTCTGAAAGATGCCTTTGAAGTCTGATCATCATCCCTGGCTCTGATCACTACCTCTCCAGATGCATCACACCATACAGGATTAGCTTTCCTGACCTTACTACGGCTCGCCACGTAAAGTAATAGGTATACATGCTCAACCACTTCACCCCAGCAGAAGACTCTCACCTGACCGAGTCTTTCTGACTCATCGGATGTTTGAAGTGCGCCGTCGACATTATCTGAAGCAGGGACCCGTGCGCTCCATATGCCCCAACCAATATTTCCACCCTCTATCACCCTAGTCATAAAGTCCCAGAACTCTCGTTCTAGCTGCATAGTCCACTGAGGTCCGACGGGCTCAAAGGACCAATAGCCTCGTTCCCGCGGTCGAATGGCTCTGGCCACGTACCTTGGTGCATAGCGATCGGCAAGTCTGAGATCATCCTTCATCTTCTGCAGATTCGAGGTAATGAAAGTCGACGGTTCGGGCGTGATTGAGACTGGTGGCGCTGGTGGCAGGATGAGTATTGTCAATGGCATGAGATCAGAAGCGGTCGACGGCCCGCTGGCTTGGTCAATTGGCATCTGTGCCTCTTTCGGCCTTTGGATGGTAGCAGATGCGACTATGTTTTCACTTCCTCTATCATGTTGACTCGTGTTATCGACTGGTACGATTGGAGCGCCAGGCACAGCGAGTCCCTGCGGTAAAATTTGCCGGGCTGACGGAAACTTGGGAGGTAATGGCTTCGCCGCAGCGGCACGAGGCAGCACTGGTGAGATTGGAGTGTGATTCCTCATTGGTCCCTTCGACGTACTGCGAGACGATCGTCCCTGCAGCTGGGGTGGGAGTGTGGGTATCTGCCGAGGTCTGGTAGGTGTCCTAAATTGGTCGAGAGAGTGGGAATGGGTGGCGTTTGAAGCTTTGGACGTTTCGTCACTGATCGAATATGTGCTCGGAAGCTCGATAGCAATGCCTTTGTCAGACCAAGAGCTACTATCGTTGCCAGGCTGGAGAGGTTCAGGATCCTGTGGGGCATCTGCGTCAGGCAGGCTCCCTTCGTGTCGATAAGCAATAGATCCCGTCGTGCCGTGGTCGGTAGGGCCGTCTTTCTGCAAGGGTATCTCCAAAGAAAGATCTGTCTCTGACATATCAACTTGCTCGAGTCTCTGTGTTGGGGCTTCGGTACTGTTCGTTGTACGGTCTGTGTGGCCTCGATTTTGACCAAGGATGCTAAGCGGAGCCGGTTGAGCATGTATTCTGCTCACTTGCTGCTCATGCAGAGACTGGAGACTCCCTTGTGTACCATTGTCGTCCTGCGCCGCCCTTTGGAGGCTGGAGGTGATGATCTGCGACTCGAGTGCAGAGATGGCGAGTTGCGTGTCGTCGATATATGCGAAGTCGCGGACCTCGAGGCCTTGGCCACGTTCTGCAGACATTTCAGCTGCAATTGTATCATTGCTTTCGACATCATCCGAGAGTCTTTGGCGCTTGGCACCTTCAAACTCCGCATAGCTGCGCGCTTGTGTACGATATCTGTCATCATCTTTGTTCGATGTTCGAGCTGAAATGTGAGCGAGTAGTTCCATGTGCCTTTAGGAAATATCCAAGTCGAGGAATGGGCCCATACTCATGATGACTAGCTGCTGAGAGTTCTTGCTTTGCAGATATGACATGATGGCTGCAATTCGATTGAGGCAAAGCTTATATTATTAGGTGAACTCAGGTCGACGACCATGCCATGTGAAGAGGGAGACAAACACACCTTACCGCATCGGGCCTGGTCCGCCAAGATTTCATTCGCCCCACCATCCTGGCTCCGACTTCGAAATGTTCAAGAAATTCGCGACGGTCAGACATTCAAGAGCATATTCGTCTCATTCGCTTATATCCTTCCACCAGCATGGCGCCAGCTTCACTTCTTGATCTGGTGTCGGCGCTGCCTTCTGGTGACTCATGGGGACCACCAACCACCTCCGAGACCACTCTGAATGGTGTTCCTTATGCACCGTACTCCAAGGGCGACAAGCTAGGTCGCATGGCCGACTGGACTTCTGAAGGTCGGGACAGGGAACGAGGAGGTCGCCAGCAGTACAACAGGAACTACAGGGGTCAGTACTACTGTTGATAGAGAAGTTTGTGTCGCTGACAGACTTTCAGATAACATCTACGGCGCGGGGTCCGGCTTGCAGTCAGTCTTTAATCTGGAAGGCGGTAACGAGGAGAGCTCTTTTGCTGTTGTAGACCACACGCGTACATCAACGAGAGGCCGTGGATTTGGTCGTGGCGGTGGGACCGTTTTCCGCGGTCGTGGTCAGCGGGGCGGACCAGCACAGAGGGGAGCTCGAGGCACATTCCAGCGCGTTGGTGGAAGAGGTGGTCAACAGCAATACGACAGCCGTGGTGGTCGCGGCGGACGAGGCGGTCGCAGACTGGGCTGGAAAGATTATGATAAGCCGCAGAGGACTCGCGAGGCATCCGTTCAGCCCAAGGATTCCTGGCGACTGCTGGACGAGATTGACTTCAACCGTCTGCTCAAGCTCAATCTTGACACTGGCGATGGAGAGGATCTGGACGACTACGGCTTCTTGTATTACTACGACCGCAGCCATGACAAGCAGCCTGGTGCACCCACATCTACCAAAAAGCTCAACGTTCTGGAGCGTGCTGCATACAACGTGTCAACCTCACAAGATCCAATCATCCAGGAGCTCGCCGAAAAGCACGAAGCCACAATCTTTGTCACCGATAACATCTTATCCATGCTGATGTGTGCGCCCCGTTCAGTGTATTCCTGGGATTTGATCATCAATCGCCAGAACAACAAGATCTTCATCGACAAGCGCGAGGGATCCAACATCGACCGTGTCACTGTTAACGAGAACGCAGCAGACGCCCCACTCGAGACCACGGAGAATACCAAAGACTCCATCAACAATGTCGCTGCGCTCATGGATGAAGCCACTCACATCAACCACGTCTTTCCCATTCAAGTTGTCCACGAGTCTGAATCCTCCAAGAAGGAGATGTCGAACGAACACCCCTTCTACAATGCCGCGGAGGAGACGGACCCACCGGCGTCCAAGGCATACAGATACAGACGTTTCGACCTCTCCCTCGAGGCTGATGCAGAGCCTTTGCACCTCGTCGTGCGTACTGAGCTTGATGCCGTGGTCAAGAACACGATCAATGGCGAGGATCAGATGCTAGTCATCAAGGCACTCAACGAGTTTGACAACAAGGCACAGGGCAGCGGAGGCGCTCTTGACTGGAGGTCAAAGCTTGCCAGTCAGCGAGGTGCTGTCGTGGCCACCGAGATGAAGAACAACAGCTGCAAGCTCGCAAGGTGGACCACTCAAGCCATGCTCGCCAAGGCTGACCTGATGAAGCTTGGGTACGTGTCTTTTGTCCTTCTTGTACATCATTCGCTAAACAGATTCCAGTTTCATCTCTCGTGTCAACCCTAAGTCGGCTAATGACCACGTCATTCTTGGTGTCCTCGGCTACAAGCCTCGCGAGTTCGCAGCGCAGATGAACCTCAATCTCAACAATGGCTGGGCCATTGTACGTACATTCGTTGACATGGTCATGAGGGAGCCGGACGGAAAGTATGTCCTGGTAAAGGATCCCAATAAGCCCACCCTCCGCATCTATAGCGTGCCGCAAGACACTTTCGAGGAGGATGGTGACGATGGAGAGCCAATGGTGCTGGAGGATGCCAACGAGGAATAGACTTCGGTCATGAGGATATGATCAGGCCTTCTTGATAGATGAGCCGAATATGTTACATTCGCTCCCGTTCCTTATTTGTGGTGCCTGTCATTGTTTTCCACCACGGCCATTCATGAGAACATCTGACGCGTAATTTTTGTGTGTACAGAGGGCACCAGATCCTTCGTGATGTAGGCGCCAAAAATCGGTTGTGGAGGTCGCGAAGCAGCTGTCGTCAAGCAAATCCGGAGGCGTTGATTCTCATCACCACCTCACAATCTTGCACTGTTCACCTATCTTTCCAGTCTCATTCAACCTGGTATAAAGAGCCGTCGAGCAATATCTGGAGACTGCGCGAAGTATGAAAGGGTGGTGATTGTTTGAGTCAACTGAATCGAACGTCCGCATCCGCACGTGCTCGGCTGTACCGAAAGGGTTCGGGACAGCAGACATGTCGCATGGCGCCGTATGATAATAATCTTGATAAATAATCGTCACACATGCTGATGACCGATAGGACAATGGTGTCGGTCCTCTTGCGTCGCTCATCGCTGGGGGTCTAGCGGGCGGTACCGAGGCCACCTTGACGGTATGCTTTTACACGAATCCACAGATCAAATCTGATCTTCTTAGTATCCCTTTGAATTCGCAAAGACCAGAGTACAGCTTAAAGCTGAGACGGGCGCCGTCACAAGTCGTAATCCATTCAAAGTGGTTGGAGATGTCGTGAAGCAGGAAGGCGTTATGGCCCTGTACAAGGGTTGTGGAAGTCTTGTCATCGTGAGTGATTTGATTCCAGCGCTGACAGGTTTCGTTTGACAATTACTGCAGGGGACAGTTGCAAAGGACGCCATTCGTTTCCTCACTTTCGATCGCATAAAAGAAGCCTTCAAAGACAAGGAGACTGGTCAATTATCTGCAGCAAACTCTCTACTGGCAGGCATGTCTGCTGGTATCGTGGCTTCTACATTCGCCGTGACACCGACGGAGCGTATCAAGACAGCCTTGATTGACGATGCCCGTTCTTCTGGTCCTCGCAGATTTCGAGGCGCAATTCATTGCACGACAACTTTGGTGGCGGAGAATGGACTGAAGGACGTCTATCGTGGCTACGTCACAACCACACTAAAGCAAATGGGTACCACGACCTTCCGTCTAGGAAGTTATAGTATTATCAAAGACTATGAGACGGCCAAAGGCATTGAGCAGACAACCGCGGTCAACTTTGCCAACGGCGCGGTGGCCGGTACCGTCACCACATATGCAACCCAGGTACGACGACTTCCTCCTTGCTCATTCACATACTGACGACGTGTAGCCATTTGATGTCATCAAGACGAGGGCGCAGAGTGCGAGAGGTGCTGGGACTGTGGAGGCCTTTCAAAGCGTTATGGCAGACTATGGCGTGAAAGGCCTGTGGCGTGGCACCACCATGCGTCTCGGGCGAACAGTGTTTGCCGGGGGCATCTTATTTACGACTTACGAGGCTATTGTAAAAGCCATGAAGACCATGCTGCCACAGTCAGCACTCACATAGCAATATATATGCATCTCTGGCTCTTCAGGGAACGCCGACCGTCCCACACTTGTCCACAGCAGAGAATGAGACCAGCAGGTCAATCTTGCGCAGCTCAGACAACGGTGTACCTGTCTTGGGGAACTCCTGTGGAAGCTCCGTGGCGTCCTGTCCAAGTGCAGTAGCAGCACTCACGGTGAGGCTTGCTTGGTTCGCCGTACCCGGTCGCCCCGGTACAGTCATGTACAGCAGGACTAGAGTATTAATTTTTAGTCGGATCGGTTTCTCATCTGGACAACGTAACCGTGGTCTTCACGATAGATACATTGATGCCGACGGGCCAAAGATGGAACAGAACACGTGGATGTGGTTGATCGCAATTGGCCGAGACCGCTGAAGATGCCTGACTAGGGGTCCTGACCGACTTCGGATTTCGCGGTCGTCGGCCCTGCAAACACGCCTATATCATCTGCGATACTCCCAATCCTATCTCTGTTCCCCTCGCTGCACTCAAAGACAGCATTCGAATGTAGCCACGAATGACCGCATTTGATGGAACTTTACTATCCGCAAACCCGCGGCACGAATACACATCTCAATCTCCTGGTAGGATCTCTCTTTGCCCCCAAGCAGGACATAGGTGTTCCAGCACATTGTGTTTCCTGTCTGCGACCACATGGATTGCTTTTCAGGAATCTTCGTGGACGGTGCCACGACTTCGTCTTCGCCCGAAATGAGAGCTGCTGATCCGCAAACAACCTCGTTGATGAGCATCCTGGATCCAGGCGTCCTGGCCATGGCTTTTCCAACGTTCGACAGGATCTGGATGGCCTCCTGGTCATCATGTTCTCGGCTGGTTGCTGGTTAGTCTGGAGGACCTGCAACTTTCCACTTGTGATACTCACATGACGCCCCGCAAGAACCATAAATCCCCGTTCGCACTGTTGGGTTCCAGGTAGTCCTGCTGTTCAAAGGATACTTGCGAGGGCGCAACACCCGATGGCAATTCCCGCAGCACGGTCTGAACAATCAGTACAGACCAATATAAACGTCACATGTGCTCAAACCTCTTTCATCTGTTCAAGCACTTCAGCCCTGTCCTGGAAGCGCCACTTCAAGTTTGGATTGAGTTTCAAGACATCAAGACCGACATCGCCGGGCCCACAGCCCACATCAATGACCTCCGAAGCACCAAGATCTTTCCACGAGAAATCATGCAACAAAGCCGGTCTGGTGATGTGCTTTACGCGAATTAGCTTGGCTTTGGCTCGGGTCTGAATGGGCTCACATTTAACCACGGCGTGATGCCCATGGCCATTTTGTGGAGGGTTTTAGCTCCTGCTGGCTTGGCAACGTACTCAAAGATACTTTCACCTTTGCTCGACACAATCTTGCTGAAAGGAGCCTGATTTGGCTCGATGTTGTCGGTTGTCTCGGAGCCAGAGACGTCTTCGCGAAGGCCTGTGCCGCTCATCGCAGCCTCCTCGGCGCTTCCGATATTAGAATTCCTCACGAAAATATCGGAGCGATTGCTACTCACGCGAGCGAGATGAAATACTCTGCGCCTTCGGCCTTTTTGAGGGACACGCTATGGCGGCTGTTGGCAAAGATTCCCTCTTCTATCTCACGGAAATAGAATTGCCCGGTCAGTAATCTCAGTATGCGGCCTACAGGATTAGCCATGGCATTATTGAACAAAGAAAGATGTGAGTACCTAGCTTGTTCTCGTTGACTTTTAGTCTCTTGGACAGGTTGGACAAGTCGATACTACCATGCTCTTCTTCGATGGCGTCAGCTATACCTAAGGCAGCCGCAGCATCCAGCGCGCTCGCAGTCATTTGCAGCATTGCGGTATCCAATACTCTCTGTCTCGCTGGTGTCACAATAGCTTCAATCGCTCGGCAGTCCAACCTTATCTGCTCCATAATTCGAGATGCTTTCTGGCTGGGTAGAGAATTGACGTCGTCGAGAGCGTGGAAAGGAGTTGGTGCCCATAGATGCGGCGGCTCGCTGAATTCCTGCTCAAAGCGTTCAGCATTCTCCAAGACTTGCCGTGCGATAGTAGTGAGGATGCCCATCTCGCCCAGTTGCTGTCTGGAGGCGTCGGAAGAACAATGACTTTTTGGCGACCACTTCCCCCGCTCGGTGGGACAAGATCCTTCTAATATACGGCACACTATCTATACTACTTAGTATCGGTACCCGCAAGTGCTCCAAAGGCTTCCACAGGCGTTCTTGACAAATGTCCAGCAACCCTCCACACCCCCTCCCCCCTCCCCCACAGGCCCCCACATCCACGCCCACACGCTCCACGTCCACTGATCTTGCCAATGGGTGGCGCCGCAAATCCCCTGATACGAAGGAATATAACTTGGACGAAATGCCGGTTGTGTACTATACATGACATCCTTTTTCGAAACGAGCTCGACTTTACTTGCCAGTCACTCTGTCGCATTCGGGGTAATTTATTGCAGAACTCACCAACTTTCACTACTGGACCACTTTTAGGGATGGAGGCTCCTATCAAAGTTATCATCGTCGGTGCCGGGCTGGGCGGGCTCGCTTGTGCAATCGCCTGCCGGCGTAGAGGTATGGACGTCGTGGTCTACGACTCTGTTTCAGCCTTCGCCCGTATCGGTGACTCGATCGGCTTCGGTTCAAACTCTGCCCGACTCCTTTATCGCTGGGGCGTTGGACCTGCTCTGGCGGAGATATCTTGCAAGGCTCAACAGGTCAAGATGTACAATTTCGAGTCCTCCGAGAAGCTGATCGCCGTCGACGACGAGATCGCTCAAGCTGAGGCTCGCTATGGCTGTCGTTCTTTGATCGGCCATCGAGGCGACTATCATCTTATCATGGCAGACTTTGCCAGAAGTCTTGGTGTCGAAATCATCCTAGGGACTCGCATCGTGGAGTACAATGCCACTCAGCCGAGTGTGACATTACACAATGGCGTGGAGGTCACTGCAGATGTCATCATTTGCGCAGAAGGGACAAAGAGCCTAGGAAGAAAGACTGTTCTAGGTTACGTCGACAATCCCATCCATAGCGGATATGCGATCTACAGGGGATTCATGGATGGCAGTCTACTCAAGGATGACCCGATTGCTGGCAAATTCGTTGCATCCGGCGATCAAATGAGTCTATTCTTGGCCCCGGATATGCACGGTTTTGTCAATACGCAACGCGACGGAAAGGAGGTGAATGCAGTGTTGACCCACAAGGACATTGCCGATATCTCAGAAGGCTGGTCTGAGCCTGGTGATATTCAGGATGTACTTCGTCTCCTTGATGGATGGGATCCTGCCGTGAAACGTGTGTGGGAGAAAATGCCTGGTTGCATCGACTGGAAGTTGGCGTATCGACCCTGTTTACCGAAATGGGTAGCTGATTCTGGTCTGGTGGCCTTAATGGGTGATGCTGCTCATCCCTTCCTACCGACCTCGACACAAGGCGCTAGTCAAGCCATTGAGGATGGAGCTACTATAGCGGCGTGTATCGCAAAGGCCGGCAAGGCGAGAATACCGCTCGCGCTGCATACATACTTCGAGATCAGGCACGACTATGTCGCTGATGCACAGGCTTCAGGCGTGAGGCAAAGGGAATACTGGCACAACTTGCACGACAAAGAGACGAAAACATTCCAGGTGGAAATTGATGAGAATCAAGTCAAGATGGCGAACTACTACCTTTGGAAAAATGATGCCGAAAAGGTTGTTGATGAGAAATGGGAGGAGATATCAAGCCAAGTATCCGCAAGATTGTCGGACAACGGAAGGGCTTGAGCAGCTCTCTTCCTTAATCCATATCTCTGTAGCCCCAGTGGCAAGATGGCGTTGGACTTCAAGGACGCGAACCCAGGGAAATAAACAGGAATCATCAAAGACGAATCTGTTTCATTACAGTACTTGCACGTGACCTACCCCACAATGTGGAGATGTGGTTCGGAACACCCAGATCCCATCCCGTCCGGATTGTCTTCATTCTTGCATGCAGGGCTAATGCATCTTTGCTCCCTCAATGTAAAGCCATGCTTCTGATGCAATGACGCACAAGACACCGACAAAGTCTCGGAGGAATAAGGGCAGAGTTCATCAATGTAACGAATGCGTACAGACCTACACTCGGCTTGACCACTTGCACAGGCATTTGAGGACACGTACGAGGCGCACTCCCGAGACGATCGATAGCGAGGATTCCACTGATTATTAATAGACAGGAATGAAAAGCCCTATCAATGTCAAGCTTGTGGGACATGCTATGGAAGAGTCGATGTCCTTCGTCGCCATGCTAAGAAATGCCCGCAACAGCTGCGTGAATGCCCGACGCCGCTATCTGAAGTTTCTGAAGACAGGCAGGGTGGACTCTTTCTTCCATCAAGCAATGACAGCCAGCATATGGATCGTACAGACCTCGGTGAAGAACAAAACAACGTCGCAGGGATAACCCACAGCTGGCCAGATGCCAGAGATCTCGGTGATCTTGGCTGTGCCGGGCAGGCACCAGCTCTTACCAATGGTTCGATCAGCTTTGATGACTCTCCATCGTTATCGGGAGGTGCACAAACCCTCAAGCCAGATATCCTGTTGACTCAGAACGACCTTGCGGCTTGTTCTGTCGGATCCAGCCCCTCTGTTACGTGGCGCTTGCGACCACACTCTCCCAAGGAGATTTCTGTCTCGGAGCAACATGTCATCTCATTCGAGGAGCGGCTGCACCATTTTGACAATTTCGAACGACTCTCCGATTTCGAATTCCCGTCTCGATCACGCCTCGCCAGGTGCCTGAACTCTTTCTTCTACCACTACGTCCCTCATACACCTGTCGTTCATCGACCGAGCTTCGAGTTCCAGTCGGGACATCCGATCTTGGTTCTTGCAATGACCAGCATTGGCGCTATACACAGTGGCGAGCAAGAATTCGCGGACCAATCTTATGAAGTGGTGTATAATTTACTTCTCGATTTTGACAATTCCCAACCCTCTCATATTGGTAAAGAGCTATGGCCTGCTCAAACAGCACTGTTATGTGCTCAGTTTGGAGTGCTCAGTAACACCACCAAACGACTTCGACAAGCAGAGCGACAGCTGCTTCTAGTAGCCAGCTTCTTGCGCAGTTCCCTTGCCGAAGTGGAAGCCTGTTCGGCCGATCGAGGCTCGGATTGGTCAACGTGGATCTTCCTCGAAACATACGCTCGCCTAGCCGCATGTAAGATGGCAACAGCAGGTATGCTGCTGGCCGTTGATCCAGGATCCGTCTCTGTCATCGCACAGCAGGAGACTCGAATGGCTTTGGCTACTCACGATGAAGTCTGGGACGCCCCTGATGAAAATGTTTGGCGCGAATGTTTCCAGGTTCATGGCTGCGCATATGATATTGAGGTTCCCGTTGTAGCTCATACTCTGATGGCTGGCTTCCAGATATATTGCTTCGTCAGTCCATTTGGTCTGTTCGGCTTGATCGCTTCGATCCTAGCCCATATCAGTTGTCATGAGCGACTGCAACTCGCTCTCACTAACGGATTTGACATCACCGTGAAAACCAGACTCGAGGCTACTTTGTCGGCCTGGCAGATCATGTGGTCAGACTACATCGAAATGCAAGACTCGAAGTGCTTGGGGTCACACCCGATCATGACCGACTGTCTACCTCTACTCACGAGCTGCTATTTCCACTTGTATGTGGGAACCGAACTTCGTCGGCTGAAAGCTCTTTCGGGGGTCCTGGAGGTCGGTGGCGATGAGGATTTACCCGTCCTTCGTGATCTCGGATCGACATTGAAGGCGGTACGATACGCTTCTCAGGCATGGCAAGTTCGGTCACGACTCGGCATCGCTCGCATCAAACTCGCAGGACCATTGCAGTGCTCGCCTCAAACACTCATATGCGCATTTGAGGCTGCACTTATCCTGGCGTGGTGGATCTTCTCCACCAGCGACTCTCAGCTCGTAGGCTGCAGCACGCCTCATCAAGAAGAACAAGCACAGCTGCAAGGACAGTTGCACAGCATCTACCGAGAGCTAGAGGAGCAAGGATGGTGCGACGAGTCTATGCCAGCGTGGTCGCGACCCTTGCTGAGCATACGTGATATGGTTTGTACGGGTGCTTGGCCCTATGCCGAAAAGATGAGGCAGCAGCTACTCACGTTCCACGATCGACTCGCTCGACTGGCTGCCGAAAACACGACCACATTATAGCTATTATACATGACACTTTGCACTTGTGGAAGATCGGCCACCCCTGGGGCCATTGAATCACTGCTGCGCTCGATGCAGTAACTCGGATCCAAGTCTGTTGCTGACGTTGATGTCGCTTGCAATGCCGCGACAGTATCTTCTCACGACGACTTCGATGAGAATATCCATAAACAGGTCTTCTTAACAGACGCTTGCACTCTACGAGTATACGCTACCACTTTGCCTGGCTACAACTACCGCTCTCGAGAAGCTTTATGGAATGGAACGAGTTATCGCGCGGCTGTATATGGCACAGAGTTTGAGGGTCAATTGTGCCTTGCAATCTCTCGAAGCTAGATCGTGGCGCATCAGACTATGCATGTCGGCTTATGCCCGCTTGGACACCAGCAAGCGCCTTCACGCGAGAAGTGATTGGTTGCGTCGCGGGGACGCTCACACGCACACCGGTCATGGGTACCGTGGTATGTCTTCGGGCAGTGCTCTCAGTGGGAGCGACGATTGAAAGCTCTCTGCGCCGGGAAATGGCTGCATCACAAATGCCGGGCTACGTACAAACATGCATGATCTCTTTTGAACTGACCTGACGAGACCTTGGATCATCGAGATTCCTATCTAGTGGTGTTATATTACTACGTTCGGAACATAGCTCAAGTCGCAGAATGGCATTCGACGTTCCGAGACACGATCTCGCCAGAAGGTGCCTCTAGCAGCGTAAGATCACATGGGCTTGAGGCACCTTCTCGGTGATACTCGAATCTGTGAATTCCCACAAGTGCGGGCAAGTGATGGTGTCGTTGCAGTTCTCAGCGAGGGACGACCAAAATGAAACCACGGGTAAGGAAAACACAAATACCAATACACAGACAGAGGTAGAGAGGCTGTACAAGATCGAGCAACGAACTTGAGCAAATCATGGTGGAGTCAAGGGCCATGGCGGGGCCCTGTGGTGCCATGCGGCTCCTGGCCTCTGGCTTTGCCGTAGCTCCACCGCACACGAGGAATGTTAATTTTCGCCCAAATACCGATACAGAACCTCTCAATACTTAATCCCCGACCCTTTCGACTGTCCTGATCCATTCGCCTTTGCAAATTACCAACGAGAGATAGTTCCCAATGGAGGCTATGCGTCAACAAAGAGTTCAGGCTGTCATTTCCATACTTGGGATGGATCTCAAACATGATCTCGTGTGGGAGGCGTTGCAAATGCCCGGGTCTGGTGTTTCCTTCATCAACAATCGCCAGCTCTACCAAGGACACAAGACGCTCGCTGGTCTTGGTGATCGGGTAGCAGAGACTGCGTTATTCGAGGCCGCGTTCCTGGCTGGGCTTGCATCGGGTACGGGATACTTTGGCATAGCTGTCGATGCTAAGCTGATCTCGAGAAAGCAACGATCGATGACATGATCCAGACCCGACTGTGCAATGACAATTTCACCAGGATCTGCGATGATTTGCGCATCACGCCCCTGATCCAGGTCAACCCAGCACATCATGGACCCTTGGGCTGGAGGACAAAGAGCTCCACGGTCGAAGCACTCATCGGTGCAGCATACCTCTCTGGAGGCATTGCACTTGCCCGACAGGTCATGGAAGTCATGGGCCTCGTCTGAAGCAGGTAACGTATAACCCGCATCCATCCATGATCTAACGATGCTTTTCACATCCAATCTAGGGACAGCCGCATGTGAATGGACGCTCCCCGGGTGCACCCCAACGAGGACGCGGGATGCCTCTATGCTGAAGACTTCCGCAGGATCCCACCCAGCATCGCTTGTGGAACGGTTCTGGCGGAGTCGATGAGACGGACGTTCTTTCCCCACTGCCAGGGCCGCTTCCGCTTGATATGCTGGGTGAGATCCTCCCTTAGTCCTTTGCGTAGAGGCACCCAGTGACATCGTCGGGGAGCACCCCAGGAGCGCCCATGTACCTGCCTCTTCTGAGGTCGAACATACCAGACGCCGCTGGAGTCGATTTCAGATTTGACCTGTCCGTATGGACTCTGCTCTTACGCAGAACGGTCGAGTTCTGACTGACTCAGGTCAACTCGAAGTAGCCTTTTGAGGTAACGAGGTTAGGGATTCAACACCCTATCCTGGGGGTGGTTATGGTCTGGAATGCTCCATCTGGAGCTTGGTTTTACGGTGGCTCTCACCCAAGTCGTTCACTGCCACACTGCGTTTGAGTTTGATGGTCCTACTGGGTCAAGACGGTGATTCAACATCACAATGACTTTTAATACATGCTTTCTCGTCAGCCCTGTGCTTTGTGAGGTTCGAGTCGTTGTCGTGGTGATGTCGTCTGTCAATGAGCTTTTGGCTTTGAGCTTTAGGATGTCGGTTTGCAGTATTGCACGCGGCAGCAATACTTCCCTCAGTCCAGAGTGTGCCAGAATAGACCTCGACCACAAACGATGGAGACAAGACATGATGACATGGCCAAGAGGACCTGCGTATCCCAGAGAAATCTCTCTGAGCAAGTCTACCTATGCGATCAACTTTGTGGCTGTCCTGTCCAATCCAATCCATGGCGACGCCCGAGGAGAAGAAGCGCCAAAAAAACCCGCAGAGGTCAGGTATACCGCGGGTGCTGTGAGGACACAACACCGGCGACGACCAACGACCAGTCAAGGCGAATAGCCAAGCGTCACAGCGACACACAGTCATCGTACATGAGCCCGATTCTTAGTTTATAAGCATATATCGAGATGCATGGAGGTAATCGGACATAAGGAACAAACAGCTGATCAGGTCGGACATAAGATCGTACGGGTCAACTGCGCGATGGTCATTATAAGCCATTGCGCGCAGGCATTAATTGGTGTTTGATCGTTTAGATACTTCCAAGACACGGCGTCACATCACGACGAGTCTCGCACGTATCAACATGGCAGGCCTCGAAGCAAACATGAAAGCCACGACCGAGGGCTTTCTCTATTCGTTCAATGGTGATTGGCAGCCGGACGCCACCACTGCCTACCGCTCGGTCGACTGTGAGCAACGCATACTCCCGACTACGGTCGGTCATGTGATGAAGAACAGAGATGAATGGACGGCCTACTTCGAGCATGTTGCACCTATGGTCAAGGACGCAACGGTATCCTCATTTTCTTTGCAAAGTACCTCAACTGAGATGATTGACACTGTCAGATGATCATCGACGACTACCTTTCCATTCCAGACCAGAGAAAAGTCGTCTGTCGGTCATCCATGTCAGCCAGCACAGCCGTCGGACCGTTCAACAATGAATATGTATGGTTCTTCACATTCGACGAAGAGGGCAAACAGATCACCAACATTGTGGAGTTCCTGGACAGTGCGGTTACGCAGGAACTGCGGGCCAGATTCGCAGAGGCAAGGAAGCAGTCGGGCAATTGATTAATTGTACTTTCATTATGGACGCGATGTAGTCTCATTGTGTCATCGTTAGAGATTGAAATCAATCCGCCTAAGTAGTGGGTCTCAGAATGATGCGTTTGTAAGCAGTAAGCGGCTGCGGTCTGGTATCCTCGACCGTGAGGATGATGTGGTAGGTCTATGCTCATCAGCAATGATTCGTCTTGTGTTGCAAGCGACTTGTTCACCTGGCTGTCATTGGGAGTGACCTGACCAACACTTCCTTGCCCATTGAGAGGCGTGATGGTCACATTCGGAGATACTCTAGGAACGTTCCCCTCCAGTCTGAAAGTCGGTTCCCGGTAGTGGAACCAATTGAACCTCAACTCGTCGTCATCTGGGTCGTACGACTGCGAGGCATCCACGGTGATAGAATCTCCGAGCCTATACGACACCTCCAATGCATCAAAGCTGCATGATCCATTGACCACTGCTACTGGAATATGGTTCACTTGCGAGGCATCCGAGTTAACACTCCACTGCATTCTCGCAGCAAAGTCGTACTGGAAAGCCTGGCGCCATCTCCAAATGCTGACATATTTGCTGAAAAAGGTATCGTTGTTTTTGCCAATAGCAAAGTCTGAAGCATCACTGTAGGTCGTAGTCAGACCGGAGGAGTCGGCCAGAATGTAGCGACCTCCCCAGCCACCCCACTCGGGATGTTCGGGAGCATTGAGACCGTTCGGTAAAAGTCCCAAGAACGACGGAGTGTCGCCTTCCATGATATATGACCAGTTGAGATAGTGTGCTCCCAGCTCGCCGACACGGATATTGTCCTCTAACCATTCATTTGTGACAAGTGAAGTGTCTGGTCCGCCATCGTCGAATGGACGAAGAACCTCTCCAGAGATGCCCTGATAATAGGTGTTAGATTGGCTCGCTGCTTGTAAACATGTGCTACTCACGATCCAGGTGGGAATGGCATATTCGCTAAAGCCGTGAATTGACACAATGTAGAACAGCGTTGGGAAGTGGAAACGTATCCATGGTCCAGAATTGTCTTGATCCGATATCGAATAGACTCGCAATTTGCGAACAAAGCCATTGACCTGTTCCGGAGTGCGTGAGTGCTTGACCTGATTCAATGCTTCGGCCAGCACGTTTGCACCGCCCCACGCCAGGACCCAAAGAGGTTCGTCAGAAGCATCAGTGGCATTGATCAGGGCTGTCGAAGCATTGCTGGGCATTGCCTCTCCTAAAGCTGCAAGACCGTACACGGGCTGACCGGTGACCACACTGGCCGCCACGTCTTCCGCCGCAGGGTAACGTCCAGCTTCAGGTACGTTGGCGTTCAGGTTATCAACGACCTGCCTGTATCCGTCGATGACTCCAAAGATGGAAGCAGTGTCGATCGAATCGTTCTTCCAAGTAGATGTCACGCCAGCGATGTGGACAATGTCCAGCTCGTTGGCATGGGTCATCAATCTGACCAAGCTCATCTGGTCATCTGGCTCGTTGGAAATGTCAGTCATGACAAAGACACGAGTCTTGTTCTGGTATCGTGCAAGATTGCAAGTGGTGTTTTGCGCGACGCTGAAGGTCGGTTGAAAGGTCAGAAGGCCTGTCAAGACCAGGGATGCATTCGTCTTCATGGTCAATTGCGACTCGACTCGATATTACCCTCTGTAGTGGTCGTGCCCGCTGCTTTTGTTCACCTATACCCCTCGTTATACCTACCGTCATCGCTCGCTACATGTAGTACCGAAGCGGAAAGGTTTGCAGGCCAAGTGGGTTGACACCACGGATGAGATGCTACTGAACGGTAAAGTTGCCCGTCAAGAGCAAGAAATCCGGGCACTTGGAGGACATCGTGGTGGTTTGTGTGGAGAGATCGACATGCCCCGCCGAAGCACCTTGATCGGTGAAGGCATGGTGCGTCATTTGGTCAAGAAGTAAGATCGATCTTGCAGCAGTCTTCGAGCTGATCAGGATATACTGCACCTGTAAAAGGGCTACAGATGATCAAGTGTCTGCTTGCTAGCTGCAGAGTGAAGGTGGTTTCCCTCCCGTCTGGAGAGTGTTGATAATGACCGTACACACCTGATAAGCTGCTCCTCGGTTGTAGACAGCAACCACACTTGGTTTCGTGTCCTCAAGTCGTCTCACAATCAACAATGGTCGTGGCAGTTAGAGACGAATAGGTCTCTGGGTCTCTTGTAGTCCGGCCGAGGTCGACAAGCAACCACTATTCGAGCAATTTTAGCAAGGACTCGAGGGTGACCTGTCTTGAAACCTTGGGCGTGTGCCCCCCAGGGATGAATATAGGGCGACCGGAGAGCATGTAGACAGTGTTAAGAAGACAGGCCTCGCATGGTCTGGTCTCCACGCCTGACCATCAAGGTCATCGAAGCAGATAGGACGGAGATGAGCTGAAGAAGAGATGAAGCGGATTAGCCGAAGCAATTCAGCCAACAGGTGACTGGAGCCAAGTGTGACCAAGGGAATGCGGATCTCGACAGGAGCAGCGAAAAAACGCCTCTCACAATTTCCGGAGATGAGCCCGACCGCCCGACTACATTTTACCTTGTCCATCTCTATTTCTGAAGCACACGCCTGACCGAAGCCAACTCGAAACAGAAACGACTGGCAGGTCCGTCACATGCGCTTGTTGCAAGTCCCCGTGGGTATCCATCAAACAATCACACTGTGCCGCGCAAGGCTTCATTTCCCAACTTGTGCCTCGTGGGTCGGCATCCTAGCCCTCTGGCCCTCACCACTTGGCCCTGCAGGGCCTTCCACAAGTGTATGCCCCGGCTAAAGATAACGACGAGGTTCCTTGTGGATCCAAGATATGTATATCTGTCATTAGATCCTGATTGTGGTCAACCACGGTGCACGACCTTTCCTCACCCCCAGTCACTCATTTGGTTCGTGCCTTTTTTTCCCCCTTTTTCATCATGCGTCATAAGCTATTGACGGCGAGCGCCAGCAAGGCTGTCGTCCTCGTTATGATTACTGTCTTTTTGCTCTACACTTTGCTCGGACAGGACGACTGTGCGGGCGGATGCGAATTTGAAGACGACGATGAGCTAGGACCATTTGCGACACTGCTACGACCTGGATGGAAAGGTTCTGGACTTCTCGACAACCACATCCATTACGCAGAGATCAATCAAGCAGTGGTGGACATCAAGGGCGGGCGGGAGTCAATGCCGCCACCAAAGCGGAGTATCGTCTTCACTGGATGAGACGACACGCGTTCCAGACACCATCAACTACAGAACACGACGTTTAAGAGAGCAACGCGATCACGGTGTGATGCGGGCACAACGCCGATGAAGTATGCATTCATGCATGTACGGGGACTGATATCGACGTCAACCACGCTTTTTGCGCCAGATCAGAAGCATAGCCAAGCCGACGCATGCTGTCACAAGTAAAGGCAGGGGACTTCTGGACGTCTGCGCACCACATCATTTCTAGCTACGGCTTCTTCCGACAGCGACACGAACACCAATGAGCCACACGACTGCCATGTTGTCCCAGCAGTGCCACTGAGTGTGGGGTGCAACAGCACAGTCTCCCCCAATCAAAGAATGGTTCACGAAGAGACAAGGGAGATGGGCATATATGAACGAGACGATACCCGAGCACAGGAGGCTCATACGCGATAGTACAAACAATGAACCAGCTTAGAGGTCAGGATTGCATGAAAGGGTGCACGATTGAATTTGAGACCTTTTCATTGAAAAAAAAGGGCTGCTAGAACGCTACGTTGTGTCGTGATAATTATGTGGGTCATTGTGCTCATGAGATTACGCCTCACTTGGACATCTCTCGTCCTTCTTCCTTGGTTCCACGTTCCTCTCTACAACGCTAGTAGGGGGGCTTCTCCGTTTGAGCTCTCTTGTAGCCACGATTCCTCCTTCCAATGCAACAGTCCGCAGTCCACCAGATGACAGTAATAAACATGGCAGCCGTAGCAGCCCAGGTTAAAGCCAGGAACCGATTGCCTCGCTGTGCTTGAATGCCGACCTGTTCAGCGTACTGATTAATGACGCGTACACCAATGACCCCAATGGCTGTGACGAGACCGCTTGCGACTCCGACGGCGAGCAAGGCGAGGAAGCTGAGCATGAGGACACCGCAAGCCGACAGTCTGCCAGAAAAGAAGATTGACACAATGGCCGCAATGGTCGCCAGTGCGATCAAGCCGATGGCGACGCAGTAGATGATGAATGTAGCGCGCTGGACCGCGTGCAGCGCGCGAAGACCATCGTCGATCTGCGATGGCCAGTTGAGATCCGTCACGTTGATATTTCCATTGCCCGACTCATTCAAGTTTCGCTGGAGTGCTTCGCGTGGGTCGAATTCGAAGTTGGCCGTACGGTTGCTGCAGTATGTAGTGTTGCGATCGATGTCGCTGAGAGACAGAGTAGCATTGGGCAGTGGGCCTGGCTCGTAGAAGCCTTCGCAGTAGGTCATAAGATGAGCCGAGTAGTAATCGCGGAGGCCGAGGCGGCGAGCCACAGAGTTGAGGACATCTTCAGCCCTGTCTTGAACGCTCTCGGGCACGAGGTTGAGGATATCGGAGATTTGCGAGTTGCTGGTGACGAGGTCACTGTCTAGGGCACCCTGACCGATTTCTGATGTGTTGAGCTGTGAAGATGTCAGCATGTTGGTCCCTTGTGCTAGCCGGATGTCTTACGGTCAATAGAGGATAGTCCTCCATAAACGTCGGTGTTGAGCCCGCAAACAAACAGAGGAAGGAGAGCACAAGAGCAGCCAGCCCGAGGAGGACGGGGATGATGGCGGAGAACCTCATGATTGCCTGAACGATTGCGTGAATACTGAGGTGGAAGAGATGTGTGAGTGAGTCGAAAGAAGCGCGTGCTGCGTGTTCATATGCAAAACGAAAAAGGATTAGATCTTGGTGACCTTACCGGGGGTTGGCGTATGACATCACATTCCAGCAGTGCATAGCAACGACAAACTCGGTCGAATCCAGTCAAATCCAGTTTTGAAGGGGAAGATCCATATAGCGACCATTCACAGCGCAGCCTCTGACAAGTCTGCGGCAGATCCTGCTGTTCCTACCTCGTGTACATCGCTTGTACCTCGTGTAGCGTGTTTCACAGACGCTTTGCTGGCGTTTGCTGGCCTGTCGTGGCGCAGTCAGAGATCGAGGCTTGACATCGAATAGTGGGTCTGAAGCGTGTCCCAGCATTTACTGGCTGAAGGCGTGTCTATACGTCCAGTCTGATGGAATATGGAAGGATGAGGTTGAAGATGGGCGGTTGAGGATGGGCGGTTGAGGATACTGTAGGTGGACGATGTCGGGAAGCGTGACTGTCTCAAACGGATGGCCATCGCTCTACCATATGCAACGGTCGATGCCAACTGCTCAACACTCTGGATATTGTTGAGGCTGGAGTTGATCTTGTCTTGTCCCATCAACCACTGGACAAGAGTAGCAAGAAGAAATCTCGGTGGCTGTCCCTGAAGCTGTTCGTCTTCCGTTCCTGCACCTCGTTCCTTTTGCTAACATACCTTCAGGGTTCAGGCCTAGCCCCGCCATCGGCCCTTTCCACGGATTTAGTCATCCTCGATGATTTCGGACTTGACAACTGGTGCCATTCCTCCATGCTCCTCTCACAGCCAACACGCACCTGTATGCCTCTGACAATCAAGCCTCCGCGCCGTCCTTCGACCTCTGAAACCCTTGCCGGCGCCTTCCCGAGCTCCCACACCTCGACGCGGGACACTTCGCCCGTCCCACCGCTTGCCAGTCCGATCAGTCCAAAGGTTCAGCCTGCAAAGACCAAACCTCTACCCAATGCCGAGCTCATAGACAAGCCGCCTTCGCGACCCTTCTCCAGTGAAGACGCGACCGATGCGATAGCTCTCCGCGCAGCTATCTCGAGCTTGCAGGTCCAGCGGAAAAAGGCCGAGGAAGATATCAAAAAACTGCAGAGGATCAGGGATGATGCGCTGGCTAGGCCGGATGAGTTTCAAAAGCACGTGGTAGATACGGCAACCAAGCAGCTGAAGAGGCCGACAAGGTTCGATGTCAACGCGAAGGAGGACGAGGATGAGATGATGGCCGACGATCCGCAAGCATTCCCGTCCATCCCGGAGCCGCAGGATGTAGTCAGGTGCCCTCCAATCAACTGGGAGAAGTATCATGTCGTGGGAGAACCGTTGGATCGCATGCACAATGCGCAGAAGGCGGAGCAAACAGGGGTGGCGATGCAGTATGACCCAGCTGTGGACAAGCTGAATGCGCACAAGAGTAGTACTCCGAGGGGCAGCAGGAAGGACAGTGGAGCGTCTGCAGGTACTGCTGGGACCGAACTGAGACCTTTTACAAAGGTGTCTGGTAGTAAATGAGCTGGACGAGCAGCATGAATTATGAATTATGCGACATGGAGTAGCAAAAGATACAACAACGCGACTTGCAAAAGTTTTCTTTAGGACCACTCTGTTCTCCCCGCGTCCATTCGTACTGTCGTGATCTCCAAATGCTGAGCAAGGACAGCTCGTATGCATGGCTGCCGTTTTGTTGCCTCCCGCGCCGATATCGTTACGTCCCATTTGATATCGGCCAGACCCGAATATGCTCAATGTCCACGTGGTACATAGATCTCTTGCTTTTACACATCATGTCATACCCAAATAAGCCTACTCATGCTCGCCATGAGACTGCTTTGATACATGGTCTTTCCACGGCAGAGTTCGCTCGATTGACGGAAGTCTGCACAGATGCAAAAGCCAAGGCGTATTGTCAGTATATCCCTTTTCACAAGAGTTCGCACTGTTCCCATCGATCCATGCCCAGACGTGCCAAAATTGCACTGGAATATTCTTTGACCTCTGTAATACCCGGGTGGACTTTGATCTGACCACTCTAGGCCCATACTCGTATTTCAGAGTGGGCGCCGCCGTCCTCACTAAATCAGGGGTCTACATAGCTGGAGCCAACGTAGAGAACGCCTCCTATCCAGTCGGCACATGCGCTGAGCGAGTAGCTCTGGGTACTGCAGCCGTCCAAGAGGTACCTATCGTTCACCTACAGTCTCGTTATAACCTCTGATCAGAGCCAGGGCGCGAGACCGGGTGACATCCGTGCCATAGCAGTCGCCACCGACGCCAGCACACCCAGCAGCCCCTGCGGTATGTGCAGACAGTTCATCAACGAGTTCTGCGAGGCCAATACCCCGGTCATCATGTTCGACAAGGATGGTAAATTTGTCGTCATGACAGTCGAGCAGCTTCTTCCCATGGGCTTTGGCCCTGATCAGCTCAAGAGATCAGATGCCGCTGCTGCACAGCTAGAGGCATGATCCTGCGGTAAGAGAGGCATACATGTAAAGGCGAGGAGTTCGTCACTGGGGAGTTGCAGGGGACAGGGCGGGGTGGTGGCGTTGCATGGAGGTGTAGCCAAAAGAATGGGGTATCATAGACTGTACTGTACCAAAATTTAATCTGTCTCCTGGTTGTCCTCTCTGCAACTTGTACTCGTGACCACGTCAATGCACCAGCACGACAGGCTGCCCCTTCTCCCATCCATCTATACTCTCCCGGATATTCACCCAATACCGCAACCTGACCGCCTCTTCTTTCGCCTTATCCATATCGTCATCCTTGAATGCTTCGCTCAGAATTCCCTCACTCTTCTCTATCCGCGTTTCATTCGTCTCCTTCAACTCCTGCAGATCCTCCTCCTTTTCCGCCTCCTCGATAGTCTCCCTCGTCTCCAACACCTCCATCAACAAGTCCGGATCCTCCACCTTGGCCGTCTCGTCTTCCGCCACATCGATCCCCCTTAGACTTAGCAGGTATTGTGCCCGTAGCAAAGGATTCTGCAGAGTCTTGTACGCCTCGTTGATCCGTGACGAGAGTGCTTCGGCCTGCCGCTTCTTCCCTGCCGGTGCCAAGTCAGGATGTGCTTTGGATTGTAGTTGCAGAAACTCTCGTCGCAGGGCCTTCAAGTCGACCTTGAAGGCTGCTTTTGGTGGGATGCGATCCGGCCCGAGGGTAATTGGGAAGTAGTCATAATGGGTCTGGGGCAGCAGTGACTCTTTTGCAGGACTAGCCTCAGGTCGACGGAATCGTACAGAGGTAGAGAAGTTTCGTGTGGTTCGTGAAGCGTGGTGTGGGCCAAGATTTTGGAGAGGGTGAAGGATGTTGATGCTGCATCGCGGACAGATCGATGTGGCAGCGATCCGGGTTAGTCGTGGTGAGGCATCGTGGATGGCTTGTGCAGCCCGTCGCTGTACCGTCGCTCTCATGCTGATTTTTGAAGGAGTACGATATTGACAAAACGTTGTCAGTGTAGTAGTCAAGGACAAGATGCGCGATATCGCCGTCAAAAGGGAAATCTTGAAATTGACGTCACAAAGTGCCAAGCCATCGAGCCAGTAGCTGGCAAGACACTTTGCTGTCCGTGGACTATTCCCTCTACCCATAAACATAGACCTACTGCTCGCGCACATTCTTTTTTCGCTCTTCGATTGACTCTACTTGAATCGTGGAAATCGTCTCGACATATATCTCCAAAGACAAGTCCTCGATGTCCCCTCCAGTCTCCTTCACCAAGGCTACCTTATCCTACCCTGTATACAGCGTAGACTTCGACCCCTACAATCGTGGCTATCTTGTGGTTGGTGGAGGCGGTGGGGAGGGAAGAAGTGGTGTCAGCAACAAGATAGTATGTTCAGATCAAGTCGTTGACCAGAGAGCGTTCTGACCATTCAGACACTTCTTGACACATCATCGCGGAACTCACTATCCGTCGCCGGGGAGGTCGAGCTGTCACGAGATGAGGATTCGGTGACTTCACTGGCGAATCTTGCCTCCAAGGATGGCCTGATATCCCTCACCGGCATCAACTCCTCCGAAGCTGAGCAAAAGACTGGCAAGAACGAGCATTTGCGAGCCTTTGAGGTCCGATATCCTAAACGCAGGCGCAAGAACGATGAAAAGGGAGAGAAGGAGGACAAGGAATCACAGGGCACTATATCTCTGATCGGAAAGTCTACACTCTTCAAGCCCGCGCAAGGACCAAAGCCAGAGCAGTATCAAAGATTGCTCAAACTATCACCCGCTCGAAGGTCGGAGGCCGGTAGCAAGAGAATCGGCGTAGTCGCGACCGGACTCGCGAAGCAATCCCAGCTTGTCGTCTTCGATGCGACCAAAACGCCTGTCAAGGACGCCGACGTGATCAATCGGGTTGACCTAGACGATGAAGCCGCGGACCTGGACATCAGAGATACTGGTGCGCAGGAGTTCTCCATCGCTTGGTGCTCAGACTACTCGGTCTACGAACAGACAGTCTCATATGACTTTCAAACGAAAAAGAAGGAGCTCGTGCCCAAGGGGCCACGGAACATCCACACATTGTCGAAAGAGGACAGCAGCGGCAAAGCGAAGATACGGGCAAAATACAGGAGCGTTCGATTTCTTACCAATCATCACCTGCTCGTTCTGTCCAATAGCCCGAACAAGAGCGGCGCGGAGCTGACCATCATGCATGTCTATCCGACAGGTCCCGCTGCAGTACTGTTTCACAAGGTGTTGCCTTCTCATATCAAGCAAGCTGTCGGAATGGACGTCTGCGCTCTAGACCCGGACGACAAAGGCAGCAGGCAATTTGCAATCGCTGTAGCTGGACAAGACATCAGCATCGAAGTCTACACCATCAATTACGCCCGACATACCGATACCTTCACACCATTCAAGAACTTCACAACCCTAAGAGATGTACATCCTCTGCAAATGACGGCACTCAAATTCGCTACATTTTTCTCTCCGGACCCCAAGAGCCCGAAAGATGAATACATCCGCCTCGCCTCCGTCAGCATGGGCAATACCGTCGTGGTCGATACCTTTGCTCTGCAGCCATTGGACCAGAAACCCAAGACACGCCACGTTCTCTCCCATCCTACCGACGAGAAGTGGAATCAAGCAGCTTATATCGCATTGATATCGCTCATCGTTCTCGTCACGGCCATCCTCTTGCAATCAATGTTCTTCCCTGAGCAAGGGCAAGCGCTCATGCAGAAACTGCCGCCACAGATCCGCAGCATGCTCGATGGATCGGCCGCACAAAGACTTCGACCTGCTGCTCGTCATGCACAGCAGAACGCCGTTGAAGCGGCGCGCAGTCTTCGCGATATTCTACATTTGCACAAGAAAGAAGGTGGCAGCAAAGCTGTTGTGCTGCGGTCGTCGCCAGATGGTTCTACAGCGCTTGATGTGGAGGTCATTCCTGACAGAGTGGAATACCTCAAGAAGGATGACCAAGCGAAACACTGGCATGAGCTGGAAGAACATGAGAAGCACAGCTGGAGAGAGGCATTGATCAGAGCTGGAGAGTGGACGGTCGATGAGGGAGAGGCGGTGCTCAAGGGGGTGTTGTTCAGTAGCTATGCGGGTTTGGTCGGACAGGTCGCCGGCGAAGCCATTAGAGGCATGTAGGATGTGTAGAAAAAGTAGCTTGGAGAATTGCCTACCTAGGAGAGTGTGCAACTATTCATGACGTGCCAGTGCAGGGCAGCCACGGTGTCAATTGTCATCACGAAGGCAATTCTTGAAACTCCAAGATAAATCTTTACATTGGCATGGCAAGACCTCCTAAAGCATTTGGTCAACTCGCAAGTGGTGGATTGTCGACATGGAGTCTCCGAGACAAGCGACCGGATTCATGGCTCGCTAAAGATCGCTATCGACACACAAGCGAGTGGCGATCTTGGCTTCGTATTTGACACAAAGACTGACAAAAATGACGGGGGGGCCGAGCCGAACGGCATCAGATTGGCGACCGCCATGCACCGAAAACTTGTCAGTTCGCGGGATCTACACCTCACAACCACTCTTCAGCTGTGACCCAGAAACCAGGAGTAAGACATTTTACGCCACCACTTGTGGGAACATCCTTCTCTCTCGACCCTTTCGATCTATGACCAAAGCTCTTTTGGGCTCGGGACACCACCGAATGTACGAATCAAGCAAGACAAGAGTCAAGTTCATCCTCGTGGGCGCCACGGGAATTTCTCAGCTCGCCACGAAAGTCATGTGGACGACCACGCTGACGCAGGCCAGTCTGCAGAGATCCAGATCTCTCTGCTCACTCTCATCCCTCGCAACGATCGACAGTCGAAGTCGAGCAGGTCTAGAAGTGATGAACCAGAGGAACCGTCTTCTCGAACGCCAGACAGTGTTTGACGAATCTGCAAGCATTGGTACAGAAAGAATCCATCAGATGATACCATGATTGATTTTGCGTTCGGCATGCGAGTTTCCCCCTTTCAATGCTTCTGCCAGCTGCACCGTCTCCTTGGGAAACGCCTAGACATGCCCTCCTATGGTTCCTGCCTCTCTGCTTGACTTCTTTGGGTCTCCCACATGGCTCGTGCCTGATCCTCCCCCTCCACCACGGCGGCATATCTCGTCTGTGTGCACTCTATCTTTTAGCCACAGAGGTAATGTATGATCTGTATAAGATGTCTCTCGGCCTTTTGCCTTTCTTACCCGGCAACCCTTACGGCTTTCACTATGCAGATCTCATTCCTTGTTTCGTTCCTGCATATCTCAGCTTTGGCAGTTCATGCTAGAGTAGCAAACTATGGCAGGGAAAAGGTACAACGACAAGCTCTGACATGTGCCGCCGCCGGGTACGATAGAAGTTCGCCAATGGCATATTCATACTTGCAGAATGTGAAAGTCCTGGCTACGTGCAAGGCCAGATGCACAGGAACATGTTTGAGCTTCGCAGTCAGCACACAAGGATGTCTCCTATACGACAAGGCCGTCAGTGGCAACTTTGCCGCTGACAGTCAATCCATATGGAGATTCTACGACAAGTCTTGTCCGATAGCAAGTTCGTCGTCGACAACAACGACTCGATCGACGACCACCACTGCGACTATGACGACTAGGCCGGCGACCACCACCACTACCACGCCGGTTGTGACTACAACTCGAAGTGTTTCCACAAGTCCTGGTACGGTTTCCATGCTCTCTACGACAGCTTCGTCAACCAGATCACCTACAACCACTACCACCACTACCACCGCTATTACCTTGTCTACCACCGCACGATCATCAACGACGCCTTTTTCGAATGTACCGCCAACAACAACGGGCTCGACAAGCACAGTGTCAGTACTGCCGTCCACTGCTTCTTCCTTGACTAGCACCACATCGTCAACCACGACTCGATCAACCACTCCAGTCACGACCACCGCCCCGCTCACCTCATTGACGATTACGTTGGCAACTTTGGCGACCACAACTACCACAACAAGCATGACCACTACTTCGATAGGCACGGCAAACACATCGACCTCCACAACCACTACGACCACTAGGACGACAAAGACAACGATATTCACAACGACGGGGTCTGCTACTACCTCAACCACGACCACAACCACAAGTACGACTCCAGCATGCGGTCCAACTGCTCCAGCTGCCGGTGGAAAGCGGGGTGCAGCATACAATTATGTCGCCATCACGGACTTGTTCTCAAATACATGCTCTGCCTCTCAATCGAAAGTCACATGGGCGTACAACTGGTTCAGCGCTCCTCATGACCCAAAACTCGGCACCCAAGTCGGTCAATTGCATCCGAATATGAAGTTCGTTCCCATGCTTTGGAGTAACGCTGCGGATCTACTGCAAGTATGGAACACCAATGTCCAGGCCGCAAAGGCCAAAGGCTGGATGGAAGTCCTCGGCTTCAACGAGCCCGATCTGTGCGTCGATGGAGCCGGTTCATCTTGCATGTCCGTTGCCGATGCCGTGACCGCGTACAGGCAGTACATCACACCTCTGAAAGCGCAGGGGTTCAGACTCGGCGCACCTGCCGTGACGAACGGCCAGGGCGAGAACGTCGGGAACGACTGGCTGGCAAAGTTCCTGACAGTCTGCTCCGACTGCCAGATCGATTTCATTCCCATCCACTGGTATGGCTTGCCGGCTTCATTCGGCGACTTCTACGACCATTTGTACTACACGCACGATACCGTCGGAGGAGGCAAGTACCCCATCTGGGTGACCGAGTTTGGTCTCAACCAGGCCGACGACTCTCAAATCGCGACCGTCTCGGACAATCTGTTCGCGCAGCTGGACAGTATTGCTTTCGTGGAGAAGTATGCTTGGTACATGGCTGGCAGACCGGGCACACTGCCAGGCAATCTGATCAGCACTGATCAGACAAGCCTGACGACCGTGGGCAAGAAGTACGATGTGCAATGATAGAGCTATAGATACCAAAAGTAGAAGATGCAGCCACGAGTACTCGTAATCCTTACCAATCTCTACTAGCCTTTTGACTCTTTCACTTTATTTTTAATGGCCCTCTGTGTCTTCGCGAACAATAATCAAGTGGGCCACCTTGCATCTTGATTCACTCATAGGACGTCCACAAAAATCAAAAAAGATACGACAGCCAGGATTCTCATGTGGTCACCCACCATAATACTAACTGGCCGGTCAGTTGCTTAAGTACACTAGATCTGACGGGATAGTCTGTTTTCAACTGCCTATGGTCGTATCTGCATAAACGGGGTGCATGTAAAAATCATAATCCTTGTTCCGGAAGGCGATATAGGTCCAAACGCGGAGACTGGATGCCCGAGGCCGATCTGTTGACTATTTTCATGCGACAGATTGAACACTTGCTCTTCATAGTTTTCCATTGAGGAAAACACCTCGTTTGCTATCCATGTGTGCTCGACATCAGAGAAGAGACATATTCATAATGACATCTCCGTTAGCGCACCTTGTCGATTCTAGCTGAACTGCATCCTGAAGCTTCCTCGGAATCATATCTTTCTGCGATCCGTCTCGGCGTGGAAAACCCCGCGCCAGGCTCGGTCACCATCGCACCTGCACGTATGAGGCTCTTGACAATGTCCGCATGATTCCCTGCGGCCGCAGCGTAGAGGGCTGTCCTGAAACTTCCGTTGTGAAGTGAGACTCTTGCACCAGCGGCAAGTAGAGTATCTACGACCTTGCCATGACCACCATAGCTTGCGAGCTGAAGAGCATCACCGCATACGCCATGATTGAGAAAGACAGGCAAGTGGAAGAGAGACTGAAGAAGACATTGTCAGTTCAGCTGCCGAATCAGGTGGCGGAGCTGAGAAATAGATGGAGGGGTGATTGACCAATCGTCAGTCGCAAAAGCAGGCGCTAAAATCGTGTCGAATGAAGCGTCTACTGTATCGAGTGCCCAGTCTCGTGCGCAACCTTTCATCATCATCGACAAGGGCGGTTTTTGACACGAGACACACCATCAACAGTCGCTGGATTGCGGTGAGAGGACAAGCACTCGTTGAGGGTTGGACTGGCAAGATTCAATGCAGAAGCTACCCGCGGCTACTGGTGCCTAGGAACATCTCGATGGAAAAGCGAAGACAACTATTCATGGATCGATTCTGAGAAGCTTGCGCTGTTGCCAGCGTCTAGATTGGGGAATAGTTATGTGAAAGAAGTTGTGGGTTTCTGAGGGTATTTCAATTCCCTTTATCCAGGGCACCAAGATTGCCATCGTCCTGACGAGCCAGCTTACTTGCTGTAACCGCTGTAACCCTTCAGCGAATCCCAGGTAAGAATGGTCTCACCGGCGCTTGGCGCAGCAGAGGCGGTGAACAACAGGGCAGCAAAGCCGTTCTGGCCCTTAGAGTCCTTGCCGAAACCAGAGTCAATGGTGTTAACCTTCGAGTCGAGGATGATGTCGCGATGACCCCAGCAGCCAGACGTCTCACTCGCGGTGCAGTCGAGATTGTTGCCACCTGGACCATCGACGTACATCCACAGGTAAATGGCTTGCAGAGGGAACATGCTTCCGCCTCCTGCCCAGATGGATGACCAGCTGCGGAGGGTCTTTGGGCCGATAGGATCGGCACAGTCAGTGACGCCTGTCATGACCTCGGAGTTATAGGTGTTGACCATGGTGGTCAGTGGCCCGAGCTGGCGGGACTCTCGCTCGAGGTTGATGAAGGCGAAGACACGCCCCTCGTACTCCAGGTCCCACCAGTTTGAGGGAAGGGCGAGGGGAGTGAGACCCTCTTGAGAGCTACGAGCATTGTTGATGTCATTGAGGCAGTCTTGCCATGTCCTGCAGTACTGAGGAGAGGCATTGGCCGATGGGTTGGCTGGTGGGAGCAAGGGACCGAGTGGTGCAGCAATGCAAGAGGTAGCGGCAGCGATGGTCGCAATGAGTGCTGAGGAGAAGTGCATGGTTGCGGACGTCAAGTCTAGTCAGAAGGTCTTGGTAAAGGTTGGCAGAGCCACAAGAAGTGAAGGGCTTGGTAAGGAACGTGTGGTAAGGAACGTGTGGTAAGGAACGTAAAGGCTTCACCAGGATGCCGGGAACGAGAGAACGACAAGAGGCAAGCTTCGACAAGCCTTCACCTGGTCTTGGAAGACTGCTTGGCCTTCATATACTCAGCAGCAGAACTGTGCCGCCGAGAGAGCCAAACAGCACAAGCTCTGTGAACCACTCATTGTGAAACGCAGAGATGGTATGAAGGGCCGTATGATTTCCACTGCAACTGGTAATTTTCGCCAAGGGCGTAAAGCCAAACTCTATGGGACCCGCCACCATAATGAATCGTGTGGTCGAGAGGCGTCTATTCGGAGAATAGGGCAGGTCGAGTTGCAGGGCAGGCCCAGTGAACTGGTCATAAGCAATATGGTGTTTCAGGTTGACAGCGGGAAATTCACAAGGGGATCGAATGCTTCAGTCTGATACCCCACATCAACAAGCGATCGACCGGAGAGCCGAGATGGGGGACAGGAAGAGATCCGAAACAGCTAGGATGCCGGGATATCGAGGGCATGTATGCTCAATTTACTATGCGCATTGAGAAATAAGGGTTGACGTGGACAAGCGACAAGTTTTGTTTTTCCCTGCCGATGATCAGGCCATAAAGTCAGCTCTGGCAGTCACGTCACAATCTCAATACGTCAATACACACTCCTGGCCGTTGCGAGACCTTCCACAGCAAGGAGCACATGTAGCTCTAGCTCACGATGTGCACTGGATGCTCAAAAAGGAAGACTCGGTGCTGATGAGCATGCTACAAGGGCGAGTGGAAGACTTTGTTCACGACCGGCTGCCATGTGGAGGTATACCTTGACCATCGAGATCTTTCCGGAACTGGCTGCCCAATACAGACTTCACTATAACCCTGGACGAGCCGGCTTTGACGAGCATGATACCGGGGATCTACTTCCTTATATCTAATTCTCGGAATTCTCGGCATACCGGAAATGATCCACACATTGTCAAAGTCGACCAAACGATGCTTCTTCTCTGGACATTGTACAGTGATCCCGGTGATCTCCTTGTACATCTCTGTCGGCAAAACGGGCACTTGAAACGGTTAGTAAGTGTCGTTCTTCTTAGCTTACTACATACGCTTATGTTCGTTCTGATCCTTGACGGGGTGGACGACTTCGGTATCGGCACAGTGCCCCATTGACCAATTGGAAAGTCAGCAGGAAATTACACAAGGTGCAGTGTACCACTCACCTGCCCAAGCAAGAACGACTTGAGCTGGCTCAATTCCTAGATCCTCCGCCGCCTTCACCATGATAGGATCCTCCATGAGAAATTTGGTCTTGGTATGCAGAGCAGCAGGGTCAGACTGGCTCCCGAGCGGAGAATAAGCTGTCAGTACAATGCCGTGCTGCTTGCAGAAATCTAGCATCCGGAACTGTGGAGAGTAAGGATGTGCTGGAGACCAAGATTTATTACTGCCTTGATCCTCAAAGTTGAGGATGTTCTACGAGCTTATATACGCGCAGATACATCAAATAAACGAATAGCTTGTCACTATAGAATGAGCAAAATATGATCTAATTCCATCATGAGTTGAGGTTGTAGTGGAGCAGGGAGAATTGATGTCTCGGGTCCTGCTATAGCTGAGTTCTGCCTCGGTCAACAGGTCTGGATGATCATCTCATTCATCCTGAGAAATGCTCAAACTTGCTGCCCTCCGGACGATAGCAGCCATGCTTCCCGATACAACCGGTGGTAAAAGGTCGACGTCTTTCGTGATGAATCTGGCTCGAAGATTATGTCGATTCAAGGTGAGCATGTGCGGTAGTAGGCGAGCCTGCATGTCGAGATCTGGGTTATGCATTCGCCCAAGAAGATCCATCAAGCAGCTGGCCGTGAGATATGCTTGGTGTTCCATATTGTGGCTTAGTCGGTCTGGCACGAACATGGTCACGACCGGATGCATTTTGATCATGGGCTGGCCTTGGACGCTGGTCCTTGAGACCAGAGCATACTGTAATAAAACCCTGACTGCGTTCACCAGGCGATACCTATTTGTTTTCTCGCCGCAATCAGACTTGGAATATGTCGATACTGTCGGAAGTTGTCCATGCTGCTCCAGGCGTTCACAAGCCATCGACCAGACTCGCTCAAACAACACGAATGGGATATCGTCAGGAGCCATCATGGCCATTGCAGAAAGAAGCTCCAGTGCGTCTAAGTCTTGTGAAGATGAGCTACGACCCAGAGCATCCATAACCGCGTTAAATGTGGATTCAATGGCGCTGGGTATGGAAGATTGCAATGGATCGTGATGTCCGGATTCTTCTCGAGTTTTATCCAACAAAGCCATGTATTCCGCTATAGAACATCCCTGAGACGATATGTAGGCTGTCGCATGAACAAGAGCTAGCGGATGGTTGTGTAGCATTCTGCAGAGTGCTTGAATCGAAACTGAGTGCTCAGTACCCGTCGCCCTCGTCCCAATGGTCTGTTGAACGAGTATCCAAGCCTCTTCATCCGACAGAGAATCTAGTTGTACGTGAACGTCGTCCGACGTCAATTCCAGCTCTCGATCTCTTGTCGTGATAAGTGCTGCACATCGTGGCGTTCGAGCAGGCCAGTAATTTTCCAGAACGGAGAGATCATCCAAGTTGTCGAGTACGAACAGTCAAGGCTCTGCGTGTCTCGGAAGAGCGCTAAATATGTCCCCTGGAGTATCTCCAGCAATGTTGAGAGCCCTAGCGAGTCTCACAGCGCTTGCCTCAAATGATGTAGGTGAACCCATATCCAGCCAAAACATACCCTCGAACCTAGTCATATAAGCCTCCACGTACTATGATTGTTACACAGTCGTGACTCACCTATTCTTCAATACTTCCGCCACCCGTATGGCGAGCTGCGTTTTTCCCTGTGCGCCTTCACCGTGGAGAATGATTGACGCAGAACTTGACCTAGCCTCTCGCACATCGGCGCAAAAGTCTTCCAACCGAGAACACAAGATTCTCATTTCAGCCCGCCGGCCGACATAATTAGGCGTTGGAGCGCGACCTACCGTCCAGTATTTGTTCACAGTTTCGACTTGACCGTGAGCGACCGTTCCTACATGCAGGTCATTGTCAAAGTCAGCAGAGTCATTGGAATCGTCGGAGTCTTCGGAAGCGTCAGGTGAAGGGGGATATGCAGAGCTGGTCATGTCCGCCCGGGCGGACCGAGATTCAACGAAAGCCTGTCTTTGGAAAGACTGACGCCCGGTCATCTGATCAGTGCCCGATCTCGAGGCCCGTTTTTGTCGGTGCACTGGCTGACTCGCCTGCTCCATGGGTGCTTGCCACAGATGTAGCAATTCCTTAGCGCCGGCAGCGCCGACCAGAGCAGCATAAGCTTGCCATGATTTATCCTTGTGGCTATCTGCATAGTCGCATACTCCCTTGACAACCAGAGTGGGGAAATCCTCCCATGGACCGCTGCCTTCCACCTCGAAGGCGATTAAGCCGTCCACTGCTGCGATATCGTTCCTGAGCGATCCGGAACGCACTACAAGGTTTCCAGATCCAACTGGCCCGAAACGTATTGCGGGCTGTATGTTGAGATCAGCGTCAGAGTCCCATTGCTGTGGTATGATCCTCTTACTGAGGCTACATCCTAGTGTTTCGCAACTGGATTCCACTGCTGACGTACAAATCCTTGTCCGTTTGCTGAGACAGATGTCACAGTCGAAGCCACTCTCTGTTCTGTGCTTGTGCAGATAGTCAGGAAGGTACAAGTGGTCTGAAGCTCGACTGGGTCGGGCTGACGTGGCCTGCTTAAGAAGCATGTCTTGTAAGGTCGTAGCGAGGTTCCTCTGAAGTCTGTCATGGTGGAGTGCTGTCTGACAACGATTCAAGAAAGCCAGGATACTCGTTCTAGGACTCGCAGACGGTGCATCACAAGCTGCTTTCCTCCAGAGTCCATCTTCTTGTAATCTCGCTGCATCGTATTGGATCAAAGCTGAGCTGACGATCAGGTCTCCGAGGTGTATTCGTGCCATTGCAGTGTGACCCGTTGGATGAGGCACAGCCCCACAGATCCCTACAACTAGCACGAGGTTGAGGCATCGAAAGCTCGTGGCGAGTTTAGTCGTGGCTTGCGCAGCTGCCCGGGTGCCCGCACGTGGAAGGTATACCAGAACAACATTATGTGGTCCGATGCGGCCGAAATCGTAAGAATTGTCGTCTGTTCTAGGCAAAGGATACTGTTGCCTTCGATCGAAAATTACGTCGAAGGCAAAAAAAAATGCACAGCATCAGCCTCTTTCCCGAGTGCGCAGATGATAGCCACTCCAAAATCGTCGAAGGAGACGGGGTAGGCAAGAGGCATGGGAACAAAGCATTACAATATTGAGGTTGCGGGAATGTCGTTTGTGCAGAGAATAAGAGAACTCAAAGTTGACCAGAGCTGGTGGGTGCAAAAAGATTCAACAGCCAGGATTCTCATGTGGTCACCCACCATAATACTAACTGGCCGGTCAGTTGCTTAAGTACACTAGATCTGACGGGATAGTCTGTTTTCAACCGCCTATGGTCGTATCTGGGATAATGGAAATCTTATAAAAATATAAACCTAATCAAAATGCCAGCCGCGGCGTAGCTTTCGTAACCGTTCTATACTATCAGCTCAACAATTTATTACATAATAGTATTTGCCTCGTTTCAACTCAGGGTAGGACGAGCCGCACAGCTATGAGAGGGCTACGTCCCAAGCTCGTTGCGGTCGTTTGCCTTGCCCACCGCTTTGAACTCAGACCAATTCGGCGGAGGAATTCACTAGGTCTGGCGCTGTACAATAGACATGAAGAGACAGCTCTCGACATGTTTCGTCGCAGATTGTCAAACTTGTTGGCTAGTGAACTTGCTGCGTGCAGTGAATTCAGTCAGCTATACATCCCATGTTGGTGTAACAGTGTCTCAGTATTTGATCGTGAAAGGTATGGAGACAGCATCATAGGGGAAGATCAATTGGTATTTTTCTGCTCACTGCTCGAAACGAGCCCTGATAGCAAGATCATTCATATCTGGTGATGATTCGTCCAAGGACCAAAGGTCAGTCATCTACGCTTCGATTCGTGACTGGCGTTGAGCAAATGGTCATGATGATTTGCCACTATGATTTGCTCTTCACCGGCGTTACTCCGATAAAGCCAACGCCTTTCCTCGCATCTTCCACAGCTCTCTTGAGCGCCTGGTCCTCATCATCTGTCCATTTGACACTCAACTCATCCCATTTCTTGGTCGCATACTCCTCTTTGAACCGAGCATGCAGTTTCTGCATTTCTATCATCCTCCTTGGATCGCCGGATCCAGAGTAAATGATCACCGCCGTTCTTTCGGGCAGTGATGTGAAGATCTCCTGAATGTGTTTCACTGTTTGAGTGACGGCTTTGCCGAGGGATGACCGGTCGGCAGCAACCTCGACGGAGTGCTCATCGCTGGCGGGGGGCTGATCAATTGGCATATCATTGTCTTCAAGTCTAGCAGCCGCAGATGCAAGGCCAGGTATTCGTGGAGACCAGCCTCTTTCAAATTCAAGCTCTCGTAGCCGTCCAAAGATGAAGTCACAACCGCCGCTGGGCACTTTTGTCTTGCCTATTCCTTTGCTCTCACCTTCTCCTTTACTCTCTTGCTCGAAATCCGCACAAGGGCCAGCGGCTTTGAGAACGCCCTTGACCACCTCCTCATCACTCCCACAGCTGATCGCCATCTTCGCGCTTGCACCAAAACCATGCATGTTTCCGATCCAATCGACCATCGCCCCGGTCTTTCTTGGGTTGCGTTCCCATTCTTCCTCTTCTCCGTGCTTCTTCCCCTTCTCTGCCTTTACTTTGCCCATTCTTGCCAGCCGTTTGAAGATGGGCTCGCCACTAGCCTCGCCCGTTCCCCAGCTCTTACCCTTCTCGCACTTCTGCCGCACCAGATCCAGTACTGCCTTGGCATCTTCGACCGAGTCGTGACCCTTGGTGACATTGCCCTGAATCTCCCGGCCCAGGTATTTTTGCGTGAGCCACTTCAAGCTACTCTTCTGCGGCGGACCTTTTGGATGTGGGTATAGCAGCGTCGTGTCTACCACGAACGGATAGCTGATCTTCAGAGCGCGGAAGTCGGAGTCAAGGCTGTGGCCTGCGAGAATAGTCTGTGGGGTGACGAGCTCTCCCAGCTTGCGTTGGATGTCAGCCAGCGTCAACGTGGCGCCGTCCATCATTTCTTTTGTTATGCCTGAGTAGGGGGTGAGGTAATCTTTGATCTGGTCGGGTGGTTTGACGAGCTCATCCAGCACGACTGCACCGTCCCAGTCGATCAAGGAGATGCGGGCAAGTGCGAAGCGGTCGGTGACTGTGGAGACCATTTCGCAATCCATGATGAGAAGTTGGCGACCTCGGAGGATAGAGCCGGCTTCAATCTCGCTGTCCGGTGTAGCACCATCAAGAGGTGAGGCAAGGTTAGGAAGGAGGTCAGCCCAGCCATCAGTAGGGGACTGGATAGCTTTGTGACGGCGTGCCTTCTCAATGTCTTGTTCGCTTTCGGAGGTGAGATGTGCAGGGTGTATCGCAAAGCCATTCTCGAGAAGTTCGCCTCTGGTCATGACGTATTCGGTAATGGGCGTGCGCTGATTCTTCCAACCACGGGCCTCGGCAGGTGGTTTTGCGCCCTTGATCTTGTTGTCTTCTTTCGGACGAGGAATTGGGGATGACAGCATGCCGTACATAGGAGAGTGCATTCGGCGAGGGTCACCAGGCGTCTTGATGGGCCATACATGGGTGAAGAGATCGGACAAAGGCTTCAAAGGCTCGGGCAGTTTCTGCTGGGCGAGCTTGGAAGGATAGTAGTCGTCTGGTTTGATATTCATCTTCTGCGCTTTTGGCGAAGTTGATGCGTGACCATTGGTACCTGCGTCCCCACCTACCTTCGATTCGCTTTCCTGAGCATCTGACAGATTCTGTATGCCCTTGACATCCAGGTTGACAGTCCCATTCATCAGCTGCGCATCAAGACCAGGCACCATGAGTACCACAACCTTGTCGATGTGCTGGTGATTCTGGACAGAAACCCACTGCGGAGACGTACCGTCTGCCAACAGGTACAATACCAGATTCTGCAAATCAGAGAGCTTCACAAATGATTGCAGCCGTGCATGATGCGAATGCAACAAGGCAGGATAGTTCTTCTCCAGCTTCTTCCTCTTCTTCCTTGTCGTCCTGTCTTCCTGTATTTCCCATCCCTGCTCTTCATGCTTGATGCCATTCTCGAGCTTCGCATTGTGCTCCGAAGCTGCGCTTGATCTGCGCGATTCGCTCTTGCTCTTCGATCCGTGTTCGCTGTTATTGTCATGACCATTGGCATGGTTGACAAGGTCGAGTGCTGCCCCAACAGAGTCAAAGCCTTGACCAGAGTCGCGTTCGCCGCGCTTCCGCTTCATGTCGCACGACAGGACCACTGAAGCTGTCGAGCTGGACTGTTACGAGCCAGCAACAACAGAGACCTCGGGACAAGGATTGGGAAGCTTGCGGCGTGGAAGAGCAGACGTGGGATTCGGTCAAGAGGGGTCTTGGCATCAAAACTTTCAGAGGTCATGCACACATCATCTCCCCCGCTGGACGGAGTTCCCTCCATATTACTGTCGCCACCACCTTTCCGCAGACGGCCGTGTCAACAACAACTTCATAATACTGTTTAATGAGGTGCCGACGTGCCACAAGAGTCTTGACTGTGACACACTTCGTGTCTGGACCAAATTGGCAATGTGCGAACGACGTCCTGCTTTTTGCGTACGGCCTTGTATTGATGGATATCTCGAACAGTCACGTGCTGTGATGCATTATTCTGTACGACAAGGCACGCGAAGCATTGAGGTCCCCGTTGTACGGTGTCCCGATACGTTCTCATACCATTCAATCTGTTGCACTTGGTCACTTTCTCGCCAAGTTCTCCTTTGGCACACTTGGTGAGCAGCTGTTCTCTATCCCTACAAGCATCCATTTCATACTTCAACTTCTCGGGCCGCTCAACTTTGACATCCTCTCATCCGGTTTGAAACTATGTTTGAGATATCCTCAACTTGAACTAAGAAGCGACCACTCCTTATGTGGCATGTGGCCGATTCACTTCTTGCTTCACTCAATTACCATCTCTCAGTCTGGCACCTCACCCATGTCTTCACTCTAGAAGCTGAAAAGTCTCGTGACTTCAGCGATCAGATTTGAAGGTCGGACTCTCATCAGTTTCTTGTTGCTCAGCCTTCTGCCGCTTTATTTATTTCCTCCTTCATTCACTTTACCACCACAAACTATCTGGCATTCCTTCGCTCAACCCCGAGTCATCTTTCGCAAACTTCCAACAATACTCTGCCTTCCATGACGACCCCAACGAAGAAGCGCAAGGCGGAAGCACGAGCAGAAGCAGCAGAGAAAGCTGGAACGGAGAATTATACCAGGGTGAAAGAGAATGAAAAAGATGTTCACTTGCTCTTCCACAGGCTTGCGGGTATGGCCACAGGTCTTATGACCACGCACGAACTTTTCGACTCAAGTACCACGAACCTGTTGCACAAGGCCTCGGATTCCTTGGTGTCCAAGATCGAAGACCGTCTCAGGATTGCTATCGCTGGTGCGTCCGGACAAGGCAAGAGTGCTCTTCTGAATGCGGTGAGCCATCAGAAGTCTCTGTCCCGCACTGTATGCACCTCAACATGATCTGAAATCGAACCTGCTGACATGCACAGGATTCCTCTATCGAAGGATGCACCAGTGCAACCTGCGAGTTGACAGGCGCACTACCTGGACAGACTAGTGCCTATCAGGTTCTTGTCACCTTCTATAGCGAAGAGCAGAGGCGCACCATGTTTACACGATACGTTGACGAGTACTGCCTGCTCCACTTCAGCGACGAAGACATGTCAATCCGGGATGAGACCGAACTCTACCGCCTGAAAACGGTCGCCTCGACCCTTCTACAGCTTCTTCTTTGTATCATGGCTGATGACGGACCTTTCAGCAAGCAGGAGCACATCGCTGGGCTGCTCTCGAAACACAATGAGAGCGGAACAATGGATGATTTCAAGACCCTGATGCTTTCCAAATGCGAACAGCTTGTACAGGGATTCCCAGGTGGCAGTGGTCTCGTCAAGGAGCGCACCTTCGACAACGTCAATGACGTGACGGCTTTCACATATCCTCTTGGCGCAACGAATTCCACCGAAGGAACACCATCACGCTGGCCTCTTGTCAAGAAGATTACGATCTGCATCAAGGACTGTCTCCTGCTCCAGGACGTAGTGATCGGTGATGCCCCTGGTATATCGGATATCAATCAGTGCCGCGAAAGGAATGCGCTCGAATACATTGACGGGTGCGACTTTCTGCTAGTAGTCTTTACCGTACAGACTCGCCTGGCAAGCGATGGTCATGTCGATAAGATCCTGAAGAGATACAGAAGTGCATTCGGCGGCAAGCTTGCCATGGTAGTCACAAGATGCGATGTGAGAAGTTACGATTACTGTTATAAGCACAACGCTGACTTGACGCAGGAGAATGTTCAAGACGACCAGAAGACTCTCCATGCAGAAGCTATCAAGATGGGGTACGCCATCAAGGTCGAAGAATATAATGCTCTGGAAGCCAAGATGCAGGCAGATAGAGTCAAACACGAAAGTGAAGACGATGACGACGACGACGAGGACAATGCAAGAGTCGCAGCCGCCATGTAAGACTCATATAGTTTGCCTACCCGAAGTCACTGACAGAAATCCAGATTCAGGAACAGGAAGACCGAGAAAAGGTGCGCCGGAACGCCAGAACGCCGCATTACTGATCTATCTAACACAATACAGAATGTACGAGCTGGCTGTTGAGCTACGAAACACAGTCAGAGGAGCTCAGTTCAAGATTGTCAAGGACATCAACCTACCAGTCATGTTCGTGTCGAATTCCCACTACTGGGCCAATGTCGAAGGTCGCTGGGGCTCTAACCAGATACTGGACTTGGAGAGTACCGGCATTCCTGAGCTTCGCCGCTTCCTGATGGGACTTTTAGAAAGCAAGGTTCAGGCCCGTCTGGTGCGGCAGCTCCAACGATTCGAGTCGTTCACCGAAAGTGTCCGCGTTGTGGCAGAGCGCCAGCTCCCCAGCGATCCGAAAAAGATTGAACGGCCGTTCTCTGAATTGATTGCTGGTCTCGCGGATGCATCAATCAGTAAGACCAGCCAAGCTGAGATGAAAGGCTTTGTCAAAGATCTTGTCGACGACAAAGTTGCCGTACTTGAGAACGGCAGAAAATTCCGAATCAAGCGCTCAGAGCTTCATCATGGCACGCTCAAAGCAATCTTGGTCCGATCTGGAGTCTTCCGCAGCACATACTCCGGTATTTCCCATGACTTCAATTCTGACGTTAACGACTGCGTCAAGACCACAGCAGAGCGGGCGTTCTCCAGGAGGGAGACAGGCAGAGTGAGCAACGTCAAGTACATCAGCGTAAGACGTGCTGAGCTCTTCACGGAATCGACAAAGACTTTCATCGGTAGGTATTTGAACTATTCACATACCCGCAGGCATGCTGACACGCTGCAGTGCTCAGGGAGAATATTGGTATCGGGGAAGGTCTCATCAGTAACATCGGTCTCACCCATTACAACGATGATGCAGTAGCTATTGCCGAGTTCAAGGAGCACATGGATAGGCTGGACCGGTCCGTCATCTTCCATTCCTACCAAATGCTTGAACCAATCACTGACTACCAGTAGTACCATTAGCCTACAGATCCTCCAAGCTGGCAACCCGGTCTACAGCGAGAGACACATGGCTCCCTTCTACGAGAAAGCACAGCAAGTTCGTGGCACTGGTTCTAAGGATGAGATCCTACGCCTACTGCTCGAGCACATGCAGACTGCGCATGGCGATGTGTTCGGACATATTCTCACAGATATCATTCGTGATATAGAGCAGGGTCAAGCTGAATTGCTTGCGAGGTTGGAAAGGACACTCGACCAGAACCTGGAGGATTATCGCAGCAAGCTCACCGGCAAGTTCTTGCAAGGTCGGCAATTTCAGCAGGCCAAGGTAGCGGCGGGTCGGTTTCTACTAGACGCAGATGGCATCTTCGGCAGAGTGCGCTGGACACTTGGTAAGACTGCACCCCAGGAAACCGTGAAGGAGGAGACTGTTGAGGGAGCGATCATCAAGGAGGAGCACGTGTCTGCATGAGCTCGGAACGCCCAGAGAGTGATGGATTTTACAGAGGCACCGTCAATTGAGGACCAAGACTTTCTTTCTGATCATCAGGATTGCACGGCACAGAGTATGGCAAATCGTGGTAGTTCATTAACACAATCAATTCATAACAAAACACATCTCTACTTTTCCCTATCTAATAAGCCAGCGTAGGACATCTAATGTTTATTTCCACGGCACAGAACATAGCAAATTGGACTAGTTCATTAACACGATTAATTCATAACAAAACACATCTCTACCTCTCCCCATCTAACAAGCTAGCGCAGGACATCCAATGTTCGTCCCCAACTTGCTTCCACTAACACCACCCAGCTCCAGACAAGCACCAACGACACCACCGAGACCTTCACCGGCAATCAGCCCAGCAGCAATGGCGTAGCAGTACATATCGAAGCTCTTAGCTCCACGCTTGGCCCAGATGTGCGCGGTGATGGCACCAATCAACATGGCAGTGGAGTAGTACGTCTGGGGAATGACGAAAGCGAGGGCAACAGCCATCCAATTGGGGAGGTAAAGACGGTACTTTTCCTTTGTACCGACGAGGTAGAAGTGGCGGACCAGAGCCTGGATGGCGGCGACGGCGCCCATGACACATGCGAAACTGTCATCTTATTAGCACATACGTTTTACGATCGGAGGACCTCTGTCCGTGGCTCTGGAGGCGAGGGCGTGACTTACATGGCACTGGATTTGGGGATGTTGAAAGTGGGAGCAGTGACGGCGACGGCGACGGCTCTCCATGCCGCGACAGATGGTGCGGAGAAGGCGCAGGTGTCGTACTCATCCGGCCGAATGACGCATGGGTAGGCGGTCATGAACAGGACAAAGATTCCGGGGGCGAGCCAGACGGCGATGAAGGTGCCGATGGCCTGAGCGTACCACTGCTTGCGGGGAGGGGTCTTGAGGAGGAAACCCACACGGAAGTCGGAGGTGAGGGAGGTGGCCATGTCTGCGGCGCCAGAAGCGATACCACCGGCGACGAGATTCAACGTCTGCTTCTGCGAAACGGAGATGTTCTGGGGCGCAGTCGCGCCGCCGAAGACCAGCTGGGATGCCTTGGCTGCTGCAGTCAAAGGGGTGACGTCCGTGACGCCGCCACATTGGATGCAGAGGAAGGCGAACATGAAAGCCAGGATACAGGCGAGGATGGACATGCCGACGTTCATGTCGAATTGGACAGCACCGATGATGCAGGTCACTACCAGGGTGATGATGGTTCCGAGCGCCCATTCCCAAGTACGCACTTGGTCCTTGGGGAGGGCGAAGTCCTTGACCTCACTGCCGGTACTGTGCGCGGTCTGGGAGTGCTTCTCGAGGAAGGCAGAAGACTTACCACGCTTAGCTGCAACGGCTGCGAGATTCCCTGCGAGTGCGCGCCAGGCAGAGACCAGTCCACGCCAGATGACCTTGTACTGTACAAAGAATTCTGCGAGGGAGGCGCAGACCATGATCATGACGCCGGGCCAGAGAAGCCAGTAGCGAGGAGAAGGGGTAGCAGAGGTGATGGTCTTGGTAGACATGGAGTAGAACGTAACAGACTCCTTCCACTGCTCGTAGAACTCCTGGGTGATGTCGCCGGCCTCGACATCCGCCAAAGTGACATTGGCGATACCGATGCAAATGCCGTACTTGACGAGGAGAGGACCAATAATACCCCACGCGAGGATAGAGCCTGCCATCATGGAGCAGGCGGAGTTGAGTCCGACAAGCATTCCAGAGCCCAAGAAGGCGGCAGTAATCTCAATCAACCAACCCCAGTTTTCCACATAGATGGCAGCATTGCTGTGACCACTCCAGATGAAGAACCAGGTGAATATATGAAGGTCATAGAGGATACCAATGGCGTAGTAGCTAGCCACACGTTGCACAATGGCGGCGGCGAAGGCGTACCCGAGTGCCTTGAGTTTCATCATGGCTTCCATACCACCTGAGCCAGCAGCATGCATGGACCGAATGGTCATGGCGGTAGCAGTAGAGGACGGGAACATGAGACGGAGCTCACGAGCTACGTTGATGATGAAGAATTTTCGAAGAGGTGTGACGAAGAAAAGTCCGAAAAAGGAACAGACCAAGGTGAGAGGGAAGATTCTCCCGATGTCGTCGATGGGGTTGTACGACAGCAGATTCAGTTGGTACATGGCTGGTAGTGCGGCAACGAAGAGACCAGAGAGACCACCTGCACCAGTTGCAGCAGCCTGAATGATGGAGTTCTCTTGAGGGCCAAAGGGGCCGCCAAGTATAGGAGTGTTGCCACAAAACTTGGAGAAGAGCTTGACAATACCGTAGCCGAAGATGGCGCCGAACATGGAAGAGCCAAAGGTGAAGCCAGTCTTGAGACCAAGGTAGACATTGGAGCAGTTGACCAGGGAGCCAAGAACGATTCCGACGATGAGTGCTTGGTGAGCGTCAGTGATATGCCATCCGTGTCTGCTTTGCTACTTACCTCTTGCGGTAAGAATATGTTCTTCTGGCTCAATACCCTCCTTCTCCATAGAAAAGGGAACATATAGATCCAATTCTGGCTCTTCCTGTTCCAGTTCCTTCTCAAAATCCTCGACACTAGCGTGAGGGCCCTTGGGGTCAGGATGCATTGGGAACTCGCCGCCGACATTGAGGGTCTCGGCATCAAAGTGATGATACGACTTGTCGACTGCGGTCTCTTGGACGCGCACAGGGGCGACGCCTTCTTTCTCGTTGTACTCGACTGCGCCCGACATGGTGAATGGGAAGGGAGCGAAGATGCGACAACTACCAGAAGTGGGAAAAGCATAGAGTATTTGAGGTAGAGGGACAATCTACACCTACCACGCCACATGGGCAAACGACTGTCATACTGCGCATGAAACTTAACCTAGATAGCCGATCAGAAGCTCCCGCCGGTCGAATGAAGTTGGTGGCTGTCGTCCTCCGGCTCTTGGCTAGAAGATCAGGGATAGTACCATTCGAGAAACATGGTAGAACTATTATCAGGCTGGCGAAGGGAGGGCAGGAAGAGGTGAACACCTTCCTGATCCACACTCGTCGCATGTGGCGCTGGACAAGCATCCTGTTCCCTGACCAGTGATTGGCAAAAGAAGAGGAGAAGCCATGGCTATCTTCGGCGTAATCAAGATAAGCTGCTGTAGTGACGGCTTGGCATGGAGCAGCCGCTGCGGTGCCGCAGAGCGGAGAAATGCCTGACATGGCTCGATATGGCAGACGACCACGTCGAGACGGAGTGTCGATCCTCGATACAAGCCGCATATCAAGGACGATGCATAGCATGGTGTTGTGAAGGATTGCCGTATCCTATCGCGTCCACGGTATGTTATCATCGCGATGTAACCTGAAAGGGGCATCTCTGCCAAGCATTTGAACCACGAGGGCGGAAGCACCCTGCCTGGCCGGGTCGCTGCTCGCCTGTCGTACTTGAATGATTAAGGTTCAATACAAAGTTTTGAGCACTTTTCATTGTAGTAGTGGCTGGGACTCGTGACTGGCAAGGTCTTGTTCCCTGTCCCGGGGGAAGCTCGCAGCCTTCACGTGGCTAATAGCAGACATTGATTAGCGTTGGCGTTATCGCAGAAATCTTTACCGAGGCTACTAGTGCCTTTTCAACAGGCCAGCAAGCAGAAGAAGCCGAGGGCGAGACACGACGAGAAGAGTCAAGTCGACAACACACCATGAGCGAGAGTCGTGTCTTCTTATGTATGACTGTGAGATTTCAGGCGCGGCAACCTAGCAAGCACTGCCGGTGTTCTGCCAGCGAGATGTGATGATACGTGATACATAATAAAAGGACGGGAAATGGTCACTTTGCGGATGCTGCCGAAGCAGCCAATTGAGTTTGGCCGCTTGTACCTACTTTTTATCATACCAAGGGATGAACTGGGGAGAAGGTGGAACCGAAGGGAGGAAGCGCAGACGCCAAGACTTCTCTCTTGGATCCCATACCTTATTATTACCGCGACTTTGGATCTCGCAATCAACATGTTTCATCGTTGAAGGGATCTTGGTCGGCTTTTCATGTCGACCGCACGCCTTGTGGCTGTAAGACCGACAAGACATGTAGAGGAAGGAACCCCAGTCTCTCGCCCATCTCACCACCTCCTGCGGACTTCTCACCCCTGGGTGGCGCGCCAAGACACCGGATCCGCGTCCTGCGACGCGTCTTCACGACACAAGAGCATTTCCCGTTGTTTCATCTTCTTCACTTCTTCCTCACGACTCTCCACAACCAGCTCCCAACGCACCTCCGTGCCACGCCCATCCTTCCCTTTCCGTCCTTTCATCGGTCATGGTCCCTTGTTCCGTCCCTGTGCTGGCCCCCCTCCCCTGGTCTTGTATCCACTGCTGTGAGACGCCTTTGCTCTCCATGAGATGCAGCCACAGGTAGATTTTGCAATAGCACCTCGAAAGGTGAGACGCATGTCGGGCTTGGCTAGCTTTTCGCCGCCTAGCAAACAATAGACAAAATGTGCCGGTAATCTCATCTACTTCATCTCCATCTTCAACTTGACCTTCTCTACCCTCTCGTGCTCAGACTTGTCTGCGACAGTCTTTCGTTTCTTCTCGCCTTCGTCAACCTCTCTATTGCTCTGGGCAGGTTCCCCGGCTATCACATTCCCTTGTTGACGACAGCGCCTATTTTCACATTCACTCATTCACCATGCACTTCATCTACAATCTCGCATTCCTGCTGGCCCTCGCCAATGCGGCTCCTTTCCCAGGCACACCCAGGACTGGCGTAGAACAGGATGACGATGAGGACGATACTCCCATGGAGTACACCGTCCTCCTTAACCCCGATCAGCCCACACCACCAGAGATCTTGTCCGTCCTCGCTGACTTGGAGCTCACCCCCGAAAGCGAGAATGTGTACGAGATCTACAACAATTCTGCGTTCCGTGGCTTCTCGGTAAATGCCGACCGCGTCGCCCGCAACAAGCTTCACACTATGGACTCTGTCGGCGTCCTTGAAAAGTCTGTCGAGCTTACTCTCGCTGTCGAAACACGTGGTGGTGCGCCCTGGGGTCTCGAGCGTATCTCGACTGGATCAAACGGCGGTGTTACCCGTGGTCTGCAGGCGACCTACCAATACGACGACGGCAATCTCGGTCAAGGCGCAGATGTGTACATAGTAGACACGGGCGTGTATACCGAGCACCTTAACTTTGGCGGCCGTGCTACTTCGGGCTGGCCGGCCAGTGGTGCCGCTGACCAGGACGGGCACGGCACTCACGTCGCTGGCATTGCTGGTTCCAACACATACGGCGTCGCATCAAAGGCCAACATTATCGGCGTGCGATCGCTAGCTGGAGGTTCTGGTACTTCATCTTCCGTCATTGCAGGCCTCAACTATGCCGTTCAAATGCATGATGAGAAGAAGAAGGCTGGTACTCTCGTCGGTTCTGTCATCTCCATGTCTCTCTCAACACCATATGGTCAGCGGTCATCTACTTTCACGCAAGCCGTCAACGCTGCCACCCGTGCTGGTGTGCATGTTGTCGTTGCGGCTGGTAACGACGGCCAAAACTCATGCAATGTTTCACCTGCCGAGGCTGGTGGTTTGCAGGGTCCAGCCATCTCTGTTGGCTCCATCGGCTTCGACAACACTGTCTCCGACTTCTCCAACACTGGTCCTTGTGTGGACGTCTACGCACCCGGCGAGCAGATCATCTCGACGTATATCAATGGTCCTCAGGCCACTGCTTACCTCTCCGGCACTTCGATGGCTGCTCCTTACGTGACTGGTATTGTCGCCTACCAGATGGCCCGCGATCCCACTGTTGCCCAGGACCCGGCTGCCATGAAGGAGTGGCTCAGAAACAACGCTCTCAAGGGAATTGTTGGTGGTAACGTGATCAAAGGCGATTCTCTCCTCCTCGCCAACAACGCCGTCAGCGTCGGTCCCGCCATGACCGCCGCCAGAGATAGACTGGCAGCAGCTGCTATCTCTACATAGATCATGGCCTTGGGCCGATACACTACTTCCGATCTGGACATCTGCGGAGAAACCTGGCGTTCGTTTCTTGTCAATAGACTAGCTAGACAGCTCTTATGAGTGATTGAGACGATTGAAGATGGATAATAGACGGTCGCTACCACGAATGTGTTGCTCCGTATTTGCGACTGCTGATGATGATTGATGTAGTGTGCAGCCCTCCATAGGGCATATCGGACATGGATTGCGGAATCTGTCAAGTGACGCCAGAAGCTTGTCAAACAAATCATCCAGACTCACATTCAAGCTCATCTTCTTCGGCCCAGATTTCCCCACCATCCACAAACCCCCACCATGGCTTGCATCGGCTCTTGCCATCCGAGCATCACGAACCCATCGACACCGCCTTCCTCGACAGCAGTCAAAATGTAGATCTCGGCCCGTGTAGGGCGTACCTTGCATCCCACAGTCTTCAATGTCTTCCAAACTCCTCCCAGTCTTTTCCAAACCATTTTGCGCCCTCCGCTCAGCAAGGAGAGCTGTCGCTGCGCCAAACCTCAATCCCGCAACCGGCATCAAGACCAGGACATACAAATCTTCGGCGGCAGTCATGGCGAGCACAAACGGTATATCCAAGGATTCAATAGAGGCACAGGCCAAGCATATCACAAATGGCACTGTCAAGGTCAACAACTGGTCGCAACCCGGTCCAGCAGCCTTTGACTTTCGCAGTCCGTCTATCATCTGACCGCCACATTGAAACGATCTAACAACCATTTCTCAGGCGATGTAGTCACTACTCCGACGCCATCTATGCTCACGGCCATAGCCTCGACCACCCTCCTCGACGATGTCTTTCAGTCAGATCCGACTACACTCTCCCTCGAATCCTTCATCGCAGACCTGACCAACAAGCCTGCCGCTCTTCTCGTCCTGTCAGGCACCATGGGCAATCAAGTCGCTCTTAGGACTCACCTGCTCGCGCCTCCTCACAGCGTTGTGACGGATCACCGCTCGCATATTGTCAACTGGGAAGCAGGCGGGGTGTCCTCCCTCACCGGCGCCATGGTGCTGCCCGTCATCCCCTCGAACGGACGCTATCTCACCTTGGAAGACATCAAGAAACACGCCGTCGTGAGCGATGACATCCACGCTTGTCCGACAAAGGTGATCAGCATGGAGAACACACTCAATGGCATCATCACTCCGCTGGCAGAAATGCAGAGCATTTCACAGTGGGCAAAAGAGCATGGGATCATAATGCATCTGGACGGAGCGAGATTATGGGAGGCTGTAGCGTCTGGCGCAGGCTCGCTAACAGACTACTGCGACTGCTTCGACAGTGTCTCGCTGTGCTTCTCCAAAGGTCTGGGGGCGCCCATCGGGAGCATTATCATTGGCTCTAACCAGTTCCGAGAGAGGGCGAGGTGGGTAAGGAAGTCCATCGGTGGTGGACTCAGGCAAGCTGGAGTGGTGACGGCTGCAGCGAGAGTGGCGGTCGAAGAGACGTTCTTGGGTGGGAAGTTGAAGGCGAGTCACGATATGGCAAGGAAAATTGAGGCCATGTGGACAAGCTATGGCGGGAAACTGGCAAATCCGGTGGAGACGAACATGGTGTGGTTCGACCTTGAGGCAGCTGGGATAAGTGTCGAGGACTTTATCAAGATGGGAGACAAGGCTGGACTGAGGCTACTGGGAGGAAGACTGGTAGTGCATTATCAGGTCGGAGATGAGGCGGTGCAGAGACTGGACAAGCTTATGAGAGCAGTCCTGAAGGGAGAAGAGCTGGACGGAAAGGTCAAGTACGACCCCGTGAGTCTCGCCATCAAGGTCGAATAGGAGATGTCTCATGCTGTTGCTTGCATCGTACATACCGAGTATAACAAGATATGTAAGGTCCATAGATACATCAGATTATAACAAGATATATGAGCATGCAGTAATGAGCACTCTCGGCATAACTTGGCGCCGAGTATACCGACAATGACGATAACTCAACTCTCGCCTCTCCTCTCCAGTCCTTCATGGACTGATTTCCATACATTTCTATAATGCGTACATCGCCAATCGATGCATCAAAATGGTACAATGACTGGCTACTCGGCGATCACGGCGCAATCAATTCAAGTGCCCGACGGTGATGTCAGTGATGATGTCTCTCATTCATCTACGTCCCTGTGAACCTTGACGTGCGGGGAAGAAACCACGACAGGCACAGCTTTACTAAAGACGACAGTCAAAGTCCACTTCAGAGATTCTTTGCTCATGACAAGCTGGCAAGTACGATTCCTGATCTCACCATGCTGCTATGCCTTTGTTCTCTCCTAAGCCTGCTGTGCTTCTCGGCAGCTCAAGGCTTCCCGAAACATTGTCCCCGTGTACCTACAAGATCACCGAATGCTACCCTAGGCGTTTGTCCAAACGACTTTACCATCATTGGACCGTCCCTCGACCCAGTTCACGAAAGCGTTCAAGCACCCACTGGTCTCGCTGTTGACAATGATCTGAACATCTACATTGCTTACCCTCGCAATTCTGGTGCAACACCAAACAATGTTGTGATAGCGACCTCGTTCAACGCTGAAGAGCCCTGGCCATCTGCCGCTATCCAGAACTGTACGGCAGGACAGAACGTCTCGACCTGCTTCATCAATGTGCAGAATCCCGTTCTGGGCAGCGACGGCAACATCTACGTCGTCGACTCTGGCATCTCTCCCGGCTCCACTACCGCCACGCCAGGCGGCGCCAAAGTCCTCTCCTTCTCTCCCACCACACGCCAACTGTTAGGGACATGGCTCATACCCTCCACCCTCTTCTACGACAACCTCAACCTCAACGACCTGCGCGTGAACCTCACCTTGGGCACCGCAGGCTATGCCTTTCTCACCGACGCCAGCAAAGGCGGGTCCATCCTGTCCATCGACCTTGCGACAGGCCGTACCCTGCGCAGACTGCACAACACCACGGTTGTCATGCCCGACCCCAATTACGTAGGCTCCTACAACGGCGAAGCCATCTACTCCTGGAACGGCACAAACCGCAGCTTCACCTCGCTCGGTTCCGACGGCATCGCTTTGGCCTCGGGGAATGTCTACTGGGGCAATCTCGCCAGCAGGAGATTCTACTACGCCCCTCAGAGCGCCCTGATCGACCCGGGCCTCAGTGAAGCAGAGGTGCTGGCCCAGGTGCAGGATCCAGGGGAGTGCGCCACGGAACAAGCGGGCTTCACTGCCGACGATAAAGGGAGGGTGTACATCCTCGCGTCGGAGCAGAATGCAATCTACTACGTCGATACCGTGCAGGGAGAGGTCACGCAGGAAGTCAATGGTGTGCCCCCCGGTGGAGAGGGGTTGGTGGCGGCAGGGAATTACGTGGTCAAGACACTGCTGAGGAATGCGTTGGTGCAGCACGCGGATAGCGCGGCGATTGTCGACGGGTGGTTGTATTTCTGCACAAATCAGTTGGAGTTGAGCCCCAGATTTCAGTACAAGAACGTGGATAAGAGGAGGGGACCATTCAGGACGTATCGGGTTTGGATCGGTAGGGGGCCGGCTGTGTAGTGGCAGGGGGGGTGTCGACGATAGGGTAAGCCGAATGTAATTCATAATTCGAGGGACTTCTATGAAAGGTCCATTCTGCGTATGTGGCAAAGACATACCTCGGCCTTCCCCGAGATGATAGAGCCTTATGCACGTGAGATCCTTGTATCACATGTTTGACACTATTTGCGCTTCAGAGATGGATCTGATCTATGGCGCCATTTGGCAAGGGTCGAAGGGTTGCAGCATCGCCAAGATATATCTGCAGATGGTGCGACGTGTGCCTGAAGATCTAGAATAATCCTTGCAAGACCGAATGTCTGCCAGATGTATGGAGATGATGCAGCTACTGCACGTGGACCACACACTTTGCATCAAATGTCGCGTAGCATCTGTCGGTCGCAGAGAGGGACCAGATTACAACAGCCACCCAATGTACTGTGCCAGCAACATAGGACACCATCCACGCTGCCCACGACTAGCTGATTACCGGTGACCACTCGTGAATCATGGTGGTTTCCATTAGGAGGGAACCATCAACTGTCGAGAAGACGCCCAAGATTGCACTGGAGGGCGCCACAGCCATATACTTCTCATTGCATGATAAGTGTCCTACCGCGGCCTCTTGTCGTTGGACTGAGACATAGATGACGATGATCACAGTAGGTCCATTCCGGCGTCAACCGTGGACTTTTGATTCTACCATTGCGAGCGAATTACTGGACGGAGGCCAGAGTGGTGCGGGCTCGTTATCAGATCCAATAAAATACCGAACAGGGTGGAGGTGAAAATGGTGGAGCCCCGCGCCCTGCCGCCGGCAATTCTGGGCAGTTGTGCCCTGAACATCTCCCCCACTTCTCTCTTCCTTTTTTTCTCCAATTTTCGACTCAACTTACCCCAAACCAGGTAGGATATCTAGACATGACTTCAATGGTAGGTCTGCAATGATCTACACTCGACATCTCTCATTCAATCGGACTTTTTCTCTGTGCCTCAATTACAGTCGTAGCAGGCACTTTCACCAGCCATTGACCCGCAGCAAGCTCGTCATGGCAGCAACACTCTCCCACCCGATCATTGGCAAGGTCCAAGGCAAAGCCGGAGATGGTGTAACACAATACCTAGGCATCAAGTACGGCAACCTCGAGAACCGTTTGTCCACTGCGACTGCAGTCAAGTACGACTCTAGCAGCACCCTCGATGCGACGCATCATGCCCCGACCGCTCTGCAAGGCCCGGACAATGTCGACGGCGAGCTCGGTCTGATTCAGCATTCCCTGCCGCACACGTACCGCGAAGTCTCTGACCTCGATGGTCTTGCTCTCTCCATCACCGTCCCCGAAGGCACCACTTCTGATTCCTCTCTCCCCGTCTTCGCCTTCATCCATGGCGGCGGGTTCCAAATCGGCAGCACGACATGGCCACAGTACGACATGAGCCGTCTCGTTCGACTGTCTGCGCAGCGAGGCACCCCGATCATTACCGTGGGCATCAACTATCGGCTGGGCATACCCGGCTTCTTGTACAGCGAGGAGATCAAAGCGGCAGGATACAAGCCAAACAGGGGATTATTGGATCAATTGCTGGCATTCAAGTGGATAAGAGATCACATCAAGGGTTTCGGAGGCAATCCGGACAAAGTGACGGTAGGAGGAGAGTCTGCCGGCGCGTCAGCAACGACGATGCATTTCCAGTCGGAAGAGAAGTTGTTCGACCAAGCAATCGTCATGAGCGGGACAGATGTGGCCGTCAAGGCGGTGCCAAGCTTTGTTGGCGAGATGATATGGAAAAAGGCGGTGGATGTGCTGGAATTGAAGGGTTCAGGCGATGACAAAGTGAAGCAGCTGCTCGGCATGAAGCCGATGGATATGCTAGCCAAGGCGGGCATGGCCGTACAGACGATGCCAATCATTGATGGCGAGGTGGTCAAGTTCGGTACCACCCATGAGTTGTTGAAAGAGCAAGGCACGATACCGGGAACCAAGTGGCTAGATCGTCTGCTTATCGGGGACTGCGGGTTCGACGTAGGTCTGAGATGCGGGTGTCATGGCACGGAACTGACCGACTACAGGGCAACATCATGTTTCTTCACCTCGGACGCCACAAGCAAGGCGCCGCTTCCAAGTTCATTGCCACTGCCGAGAAGACGTTGCCAGCTGATGCGGCAAAGCGCTTGATTGACATGTACAGCTTGACTCCATCGACCGATGACGAGACCGCGTTCCTGCAGATACTCCGCTTCGCCAACGACATCTCGTTCTATATTCCCACCAAGGCTTATGCAGCACATTTGGCAGCTGCAGGCAAGGACGCGTTTGTCTACCGCTTCAATGCTGTCAACCCATGGCCGGGACAATTCCACGGTGAGGCCTCGCACATTCTCGACATTGCCTACCTCTTCCAGAACTTCAACGAGTTCTTACCTTCGGACAAGGAGAGGGAAGTGGCAAAGAAGATGGGCGAAGTGTTCATCGATTTTGTCGCAGGCAAGACACCGGTCGAGAAATGGACCAAGGAAGGCGGAAAGGCCATTGTCTTTGGCAACGAGAGTGTTGACGTCGTGGATGATTTGCCAGAGAAGACGGGCAGGAGAAAGGCCTTTGAGGACCTGGGCAACGAGATTGGATTTAGCAAGCTCGATGCGACGCTGGGCGCCTTGATGATGGGCTAGTGTCGTGATATCATATGGGTACGACACGGCAAACCTGGCATGCCAGGCGGGTCTTCAATGCTTGAATGCACACAAACAATTGTACGCGAGCTCCAATGGACTTTTGGCTATCGAATTTCAGGTAACGGACGTATGGTGGATAGGAGTTTGGCTTACGGGCTTAACTATGGCCGGCTCGCCGTACTTCGACGCTGCATGGACGCCTGTTTTCGTGCACAACGGTTGCTGCCCTTGATCGTCGCCGTCATTGCGCCACCAAAAACCGTGTGACAGTTCGCGCTTGCCCCAGAACAGCTCGGATCTTGCGAGAAGTACATCTTGACTTGAATTTCTGTGATAATGTTGAAGACTACAAAAGGTACAGGTAAGCTCGACAGTGTTGTCCAACCCTTTGTTTGCATCCCCCACACACATTTCAGTACTATCAACGAGGAGTTACACAAGCTTGCCGGCAGTCATCATGGTGAAAGACTCGGTCCCATCAACCATGCGCGCCTGGACATATAGTTCCACAGCAGGCGGCATGGAAAAGAACCTCAAGCTTCACACCTCCGAGCCCGTTCCTAAGCCTGACCCCAAACAACACCTTGTCCGCGTCCTCGCCGTGCCTCTTAATCCAGTAGACTACAAACCATTCGAAGCTCCTGTCCTTGGCCGCATCCTACTCCGCAAGCCCGTCACGCCCGGTTTTGACGTTGCAGGCTACCTGGTGACCCCGGCCGATGGCTCCTCTCTCGAACCCGGCACTCTCGTCTACGGCGTCTCGTCCACCAGCCCCTTGGCGTGCGGCACACTAGCCGACTACGTCCTCTGCTCCGCCGCCACCATCGCTGCCGTGCCCTCGTCCGTCTCGCCGCTCGACGCAGCCGGCGCCCCGGTGGCAGCCATCACCGCCTACCAGTCGATCGCGCCACACGTCCACGCTGGCTCTCGCGTCTTCCTCAATGGCGGGTCGGGCGGCGTAGGCACGTACGGGATCCAGATCTGCAAGACGCTCGGGGCGCACGTGACCGTGTCCTGCTCGGGACGGAACCTAGATCTGTGCCGCGAGCTCGGCGCCGGTGATGTGCTGGACTACTCTGCCCGACCGCTTCTGGAGCAGCTGAGGGAGAAGACACCATTTGATCTCGTCGTGGACAATGTCTTCTCCGATCCGAAGCTGTACTGGGAGATGCATACCTACACTACCCCGTCTGCCAGATTCATCGAGAAGACGGGCCGAGCTGGAGTCTATTTTTAAATAACATGAAACTCCCACAACCCCACCAGATTGCTGACTGAAGGCCTGAGGTGGTGCCGATCAACAGACGGGATGCAGATTCACATTCATTGCCCGTTTTTCCTCCGCCATACATGCTGCCATCACAGGAAGACAGGAGAAGCTGTTGACGACTCCACATGCTCTGCAGATATCAGAAAATAGTATACACGAGCTCTGGCGGATGACAACCTCGACAAACCTCTGCACATTGTTCCTCAATCGACCGCGCTGCCTTTTTGCAGAGATGCTAGACCAAATGCGGCTGAGTTCCAATCTACCAACCAACAGGTTCAACCAGTCAGCATCTTCGCACACTGGCCTGCATTGCCTTACCGCCCACTACTGTAGTCTACCGTGACTCTTCGGAAGGATGAATGCTGGTCAGAGCACTGATGACCAAAAAAAATCCTTGCGTCTGCGCTGCCACGCCGCAGGCACAGCTCTGACTCGACCGCCCATCAAACATGCTTCTCCCGTTGCTGCTGCAGGCTGTACTCTCAGCTGGAGTCAAAGAGACGATATAACTATGGTGTAAGTGCCTACTTTGTTTTCCTCGACCTAACGCCACTTGCTTTTCCCATCTCGACCGCACTGCATACATAATCAGACGGCCTGCGACTCATCCATCACCCAAGAACATTTCTCCTTCGCATCTTGCACACACTTGAATCACAATGGGTCTCCCCTCCCTCAAGGGTCTCTCATGGGGCATCGCCCTCTGGGTCCTCGCCATCCCCATCTTCCTCTTCACATTATTCCCACTCATGTCCAGTACCGCCAGCGGCGTGTCCAATATCTACCTCCTCTCCGCTGCATGGAACACCGAAGACCGAAAAGACACGGTCATGCGCATAGGTTACTACGGCCTCTGCTGGGTCGGTGGGCCAAACCCGACGCTATGTGTCGCCACTACCGGTTCTTCGGCCAAGAGTATCGCCGAGAAGCACTTCCCAGAGGACCGACGAGATGACACGATTCGTGGGATCCAATTCGCTCTGGATTTGCAGCGGAAGGTGTTTGTGGCGTTCATGACGGCCGGTGGACTCGCCTGGCTGGTCAGTCTGGGTCTGATCACCATGGTGATCCTGGCCAAGGGCAACGCGGGACGAAGCTGGAGGCTTGCGGTACGCTTGACCGCCAGTGTCGGTGCCGTACTCATGGTATCGTCGGCGTGGGCGACCAATCAGGCCGTGCGGGCCATGATAGTCATGGACTCGTACACGGCGGGTGATCAGAGATTCTTCACTGCTGGAAACACACTGGTGGGGCTGCAGTGGGTGGCTGCTATCTTGGCTTGTATCTTTGCCTTTGGCGTTGGACATGTTGCCGGACAGGGACAGAGGGAGAGTGTGTATACTTACAATATGGGCAGATAGGCATGGTATTCTGGTAGACTGCAGTATCAAAGATCTTGTTCAAACCATGTACAGCCAGAAAGGTGTCTGCAGTGGGGATAGTCCAGCGGTATGCTCTATGTCATCCCACGGGTCATCTTGAGAAGGCAACTCAGCACGACGTTCGTCGTCTCATGTCACAGAAACACTCGCCACGCGTAAGAACCTCAGTCTCTACGCTTATGTTCCATTGGACATCCCGAATTGCTCTCACTTCGAATGCTGGAAATGCAGAATTGGCAGACCCATGTGGCGGGGCTGATGCCAAGCTGCATCGTGGTCGACCAACGATTGCAAACCCGATGCGGAGGCCCATGTGTCCGTCCGGGGTACTCCTCGCAATGTCCTCTCTGTTCTCCTGCAAACCTTGAAGCTTTGACAATTGTCGTCGCTAGTGGTTGTACGAGTGAAAGGAGCGATTGTGGCTCTTTAAGCCAGGGACATAGCCAGTCTTCTGCATGCCATCCGCACAATGCCGCTCCCTCGTGGAGCACATGTGTGCACGGTATGCGATCGTTCCTTCACACGACAGGATCACCTGAACCGACATCGACAATCACACGTAAACTCGCGACGGTTTCAGTGCTCCTTGTGCAACAAAGGTTTCAATCGAGCAGACATGTTGCAGCGACATGTTACGGGACATAGGCAGGGTCAATCTCTGAGATCAGATGCACGCTATACCCCTCGAGCTTCTCAAGCCTGTAGCGCATGTACAAGGGCCAAAGCCAGGTGCGCGGATCGGAAACCATGCACCCGGTGTGTTGCTCGCGGTATCGTGTGCGAGTACTGTGACCAGATCAGTGTACCTAATCCCACTACTAACACGTACCAGGACAGCTTTTATCATCCATCTTTTCGAGGCTTGCAGATCAGTCTTCTTCAGCCAGATGCCAATCATCCACATCGACGAAATCAAATTACCACTCCTTTGCCACGAAGACGTTTTTGAAGCTTCGAGTGAGAAGGATTGGCGACAGAGACGAGCCAAAGCAAGCCCGCTCTGTGTCCTTCACTATCCATTGCTTCTTGCAATGTACATCTCGCAGGCTCCCTTCGAGACTCCCACCAATATCAGCGTCATGGGTACTTTTGTGATGCTACATGGTAAGTGATATCATGGATCTAATCGACGTCACTAACGATACTACCAGGCATCCTACTCGTCATGTGGCAACAAAAGTCGGCCCACGCTCGAGATCCTTCGTTGCCGCGACTTAATCACCAGGATCAGACAGATACAAATATGCTGGAGATGTACCAGCGACAAACTATAAACATGGCGTTTCGATGATGGTGGAGGTTATGGTTGAGCACCATTGCCAATCCCGCAGCCTCGGTTTCAAATGGTCTTTATCGCGAGCGTGCCGTGGCGTATTGGCTGCTCGGACAAGCAATGAACCGGGATCATGGCTTTGCCTCTAGGCATCTCTTTCGATTGTCTGACTCCGGGACTTGGTCGCTGAGAGTCCCACGTCTGTTGAGTAGGCTGATCGCATTGATGGATACGGGAGCTTACGACATGACAAACGCGAACAAGGTGGAACAGGTCAAGGTGAGACTGGTGCAACGTCTCGAAGAGCTGGATGCGCAAATGGACGGTGACGAAGACAGTGGCATGGACTCGATCATCATTAATTCTGTCATGAAGGCTTCTTCGGGAACAAACGTTGGGTAGCCTGACGGGAGACAATTCGGACAGTGCGCTTCCAGAGTACAGTCATAACCAGCCGACATGCGTAGCAATAGACAATTGCAGGACCCATTAAGTGCGCCGCTTCGGTATTCATCGAGCATGCCCTAGCTGATCTCTCTGAATGAGTGCAAGCATCCTCGCCGTCCGCATGAAGCCCCCCTTTTGTGCAGACTGGATAGCCTTGGCGATCGTGTCAGCCGCATTATTTCGAGGGTATTGCTCCTCTACAGGCAAATAGAGGTTGGCGAATCTCAGTGCGCCTTTACAGGCGGTGCTAAATTGCATGGCCTTGGCTATATCCATCTTGCCTCTCACTGCGCCGTTGTTGAGCAGAAGAGCAACAGCTTCTGGCTGAGCATTCCGAATGGCTGCTCGGAGCGGACTTCCTTCATACAGGCCCTCAATATTTGTATTTGCGCCATATTGACACAACAGTGAGATCGCTTCCAGGTGGCCGAAAGCCGCCGCAGCCTGTAGAGGTGTGGCGTACTCGACGCCTCTCGCATTCGGATCGGCGCCTCTTTTCATAAGTGAACGGAGAATGTCGACATGGCCTGCTCGGGCAGCAGCATTGACTGCGGTTCCGTAGCGCCCTGTGCGTAGATTTGGCTGAGCGCCTGCTTGCAGGAGTATCCTCACCAATGTTCCATGACCAATCAGACATGCCAGCTGTAGAGCACTCCCAAAAAGTCTTTCTTCACCCAAGAAACTCGGTCGTTCTCCATAGTAGAGGCTCTGCGATCGACTGTCCAGATTTCCTTCACACAATGTAAATTCCCAGTCGGGCACATCCCATCGTGCATTCACATCTGCGCCGTTATTCAGAAGGTGTCTGACGACTTCCTCATGCCCGTTTGCCACTGCCATCTGTAATGCTGTGCCGTAGAGTTCAAAGCCAGCGATTCCGACTGTACCAAACACGCCGGCGCTTTGAGTGGGAAGCGCACCTCTGGTCAATAGTAATTTGACGCTCTCGACGGATCCATCGTGAGAGGCTGCCTGAAGCGCCGATCCATAGCGGCCACCCTCTATATTAACCTCGGCTCCCTCATTGAGAAGAAACTCAACGAGGTCAATCCTTTGATGAGCTACAGCTGCTTGCAGGATCGATCGAAAGGATCCAATATCACTGTTAACATCGATGCCTCGTTGCAGCATTAGACGGATGACGTCTATCCTACCCTCCGACGCTGCTTGGTCTAGTATCCGAGCTGCTGTATCCGTATGCATCCGCAGGTGCACAGTCTGTAGAATTGCCGCCTTGATAAAGCCGAGAGAGATGCTATGTGGTGGGTTGAAGAAACGATTGGTGAGATCCTCACCAAGCGTCAATCTCTTCCTTGCGCCGTGGTCGACCAACGACTCAATAAGCGTCTCTGATCCTATCTCACAAGCCAGCAACATGGTCGGCGCGGCTGAATTCGCCTCGGCGTTGACGTCCACGTCGTGGCTCAACAGGACATCGACCACCGCTTTCTGCTTCGAGTCTTCCCATTTTTGCTCTCGGCTGCTCTGTGTGTAACTAAGTAGAGCGCTTTGCAGCGGAGAGCCGTAGCGGGTTCTGCTGAAGCGGGCGTCCGCGCCATGGTGGAGGAGTGCATCGATCAGATTGCTGTGGCCTTCGTGTGCTGCCCTGCCCAGCAATAACGTCTCCCGCGATGCCATACCGACCTCGGAATCCACATTCTTAGATATGCCGATTCGGAATATCAACTCGCTGATTTCGGCATATCCGCATTCGTTCGAGATTCGAATGGCAGATTCCAGCTGAGCAAGATTCCGTGTGACTGCAAATTCAGCGAGAAAAGTCACGCCCGCTAGATGACCAGTACGACACAAATGATCGAAGAATGATGGATCTGGCTCTGTTTTGCCAGAATCGTTCTTTATCTGCGACAAATTGAGCAAGCGATGCGCTATTCGTCGATTCCTGCCGAAATCACACACAACATCCGAGAGGCGCTGATCGTCGCCGCCAGCGATTGTGTGTAGGGACCAGTGTTCGATACAGTATTGAAGGAAAGCATACTTGGAGAATAAGGAGGTGCTGTCAATCTTCCACGCGACCACGGTGATTTCAGCTTTTGCAATTCCGATAAAGTACCAAAGACATGTCCGAGCAATTCTCGCATGCGCTTGACCATGTTTGACGGCTTCACTGAATCCTTCATAAACTGAGGTCGAAATCAGAAAATCTTCTACTGAGCGATGAGCCAGCATGACCGGGTTGTCCGGCGTATAGCGCCCATCGGGTCCCGGCACAATCTTGATCAACGTTGGACAGATCGACTGGAGATCTTCCGCGTAACCTAACGACATGGTGGGAGCGTACACTCCAGTCTCGGGATCAACTGCCAGTGCTTCGAGGACTTCTCCTAGAGTCAGAGCCCGTGCTGCATGTAACAGAAGATCCAGAAGGTTACGGACCATTCCCTGGTCCTCCAATCTTATGCTATCCAGCTCTCGGCGATATAGTTCGTTCATGGTCCTGGCAGGATTGGATAGCGTGTCCCTCACACTTTGCATAGTTTGGCATCTGGTCACTGCTTCCACTTGGTGTGCCGCCCACCGGAACCTTGATCGAGTCAATGACACCATCTGAACGTAATAGGTGACTTACGATCCATGAGCATTTCCCGTAATCGAGTCTTCGACCTCCTTCAGTAAGCCCGGCAGATGCGACCATTTACTGCGTACCAATTCGTCCTCGGTAAGCGAAGCATGGACGAATGTTTCAATATCTTTTGTAATCGATACAGCGTTGAGGTTCAAAGCAAAAGAACCCGTTGTCCAGTCTCTGATACTTTCCAGAGTCGTCTTTGTCGACCTTGCAGTCAAGATCCATTTGACGTGTGCTTCTTCAGTCTCGCTAATTCGCCTCACGCATTGGATCGCCTCTCGCATCTCTCGAGACTCGTCGATGGCGTCCACAATAATTGTCATCCCCGGATGGCTAATTAGCACTGACTGTACACAGTGTAGAAGCTGACTTTGGGTAGGTCTGGTCTTGCCGAAACTGTTATTGTACAATCTCGACAGCATTGTATATGAATTGGGGACAGTATAGAGCAGTTGAGCTGCAATGGAGCGTAAGAGAGCATCGACGGTCTGTTTTGCGCCGTCCTGACTCGAGAAGTAGAAATAACATAGCTGCTCAGTACGCAGATGCTCTTGGAAATGCTTGATGATTGCTGCAGAAAGAACAGTCTTGCCGCAGCCTGCATCTCCGTGTAGGAGAAGTATGGCAGGCTTACGGCTCCGCCAGTCTTGAAATTGTGTAGTCTCAAATACCCATTGACAGGTAGATTCGCAATGAGCTTGAGAGGCTCGGTGCAGATCGAGAACAGGATCGCAAGCAGCTAGCCAGTGCGATATTTGTTGCTTGTTGACGTCTTCTCGAAGGCGTAGGATCTGCTCTTGAACCACGACATTATTGATCTGTAGTTCCTGCATCGCAACCGTAACTGGACCAGATTAGCTTTCTGTGTTCAAAGCTGATAGTGAACATACCGTCATGCAACTGGAGCTGGGCCAATGGCAGTCCTTGGACTTTACGAGATGGCACGCCCCTCAAGAGCTCGACTGCATACGCTGCCGCAGTCATGGCTGCGTAGCCCTGCCACGCCTTGTTCTTGTGGCTGTCGGCGTAATCGCAAACTCCTCGGATCACAAGGCACGGTAGCTGATTCATGAGACCAGCGGCCTCCATCTCGAAACAGAGTACACCTTCAGAACGGACAAGCTTATCACGAAAGCGTGCATCCTTGATAAGAGAATTACCAGAGGCTATCAAGCCGTAGTGGACAAGAGGGTCGTCGTCGTCGTCTTGCGACATCCTGGACCTTCGTTCAATAATGGCGGAGGGATTTCCAGAGCCACAATCTTTGCAGGTATCCGTCGAGTCTTTTCGATGGAGTACGTCGACTCTGAACAACCGATCCGAAGATGCAGGGGGAGCCCGCATTGTTGCCTGGAACTTTGCCCTCGTCGGTTTCAATCGGCGTTCGATGTCCTCCTTGTATCGATGTCCGTGCATTCGATGGCGAGAACGTAATGTTGACACTGCTGTCAATAATGCTGTCGGGGGTGCATTCAGATGCCCCATCCGTCTGTACGGACCTTCCTGTGTAGCCTTACCGAAATCGTACTGCAATACTCCTCCATTAGTAGTAGACGGGGTACTCACGACAACGTCTCCAAGGCGTATGTCGTGCAGAGGCAGCTGGGGGGCACCGCCCCCGACACCCACCAGAAGTGCAAGACGCACTTCTGGGAAAGTATGAACTATGTCCCTGACAACACTGGCCGCTGATGTGGTACCATAGACTCCAGAAGGTAATACAGCCAAGATTACACAATGTTCGGAGATCTTGCCAAGTGTGTAATTGTTCTGGTCGTTATGTCCTTGTTCTTTGGGCGGCCCGAAGTTTTCGTCCAAGCTGACGACCGCGGCTTCATACTCGACGGGTAGGGAGCAAATCCAGGCAATAGCGAATTGGGTCGAATGCGGTTGCTCAGTCATTGGCAGTCATCTCAGTGCAAGCCATCAGCTGTCAGTGTAATTTCTCGTAGCAATCGACGGTCCTTACCGTATGAGATTGGTAAGAAGAAATGAAGTTCGGCCTGCACGCGGGTAAGATGCTGCTATTGCAGTGTGGCGGCTTCTTGCTGATATAATTGGATGATCTTGCCGCCTCCAACATCCCCTTTCGATATCTCTACAAACGCAACAGATTCAAGCCATATGTCTACCACGGATCCCTGAGCACGATAAACTCAATCTCGACCTTTGTGTCATCTTCTCCTAATCTCTTTACGCCTATGGTAGTCCAGATGAGCTGATGGTCCGGTATTACTTCTTGGAGTTTTTCGCCATGGCAGCCAGTTCTTTGTCAAGCGGCACGTGATTCTTGCCTTGAAAGTCCTTATTCACAGTCCTATACATTCAGTCTCGCAAATGGGTATCTCAAAGCAGCGCAGATACATAACAAACACATTGTCCCACCCTCTAGCTTCTCTGTCCCTCTCTTGCCCTACCTCTCACACCTTGACTACCTTGCGTAGTACTCCCCCTCACTCTCCTCCTCAGTGGTATACCCCGATCCCCTGGCACTACCCGTACCAGATCCCTCCCCTCCCCTCTCCTCGAAGTAACACCGATCAACAGCCCAGATCCACTCCCCTCGCTCTCTCGCATCTCTCGCACCGAAGATCCAGCTCTTCGTCCGTCCGTACACTGCAAACACCGCCACCCTGCTCGTCTCGCTCAACATCCTTGCAACAGTCGGCTCGGCGTCCACGCGGCTGTTCGTGAGATTGATGGCGCTGATCTGGTCCCCTGTCGTGGTGGAGAAGACGTGCAGGTAAGGGACGCGGAGTTCGACGTACCGTCTCTCCCAGCGCGAGGAGTCGGGGGAGGGCGTGAGGAGGTGGCCTGATTTGAGCAGATTCGGGTTCTTAGAGATCAGACTGGCTGAGGCGAGGAGATGTGTGGGAGGGGTATAGGTTCCGCCTGACGTCGGGCGCTTGGACGGAGCATTGGATGAAGGAGTCTCGGTGTTGGCAGTGGAGAGAATGCGGAGGGTCAGATCTGGGTAGGCTTTCCATAGATCCAGGGCGCGCATAAGTAGAGCCTTTTGATCGTTAGTTAATTCGGTGTGTCCGTTGGTGGCCGGTCTCGATGGCCCATCATCGAAGAAAGATTCACGCTCGTGAATACGACGGTACGGGTCGACTGCTGCTGCGTGTTGGCGCTTCTTGTGCATATCAAGATAGTCCCGTATCAAAGACACTCCGCGGGGGGCCCACGACTCGAGCGCTTCTTCGCCCTTGACGTATGTGTCTTGAGTGCTCAGACGCCACAGATCCTCTGCCTTTCGTGAGGCGGAAGGCTTGACAGCGAGTGAGTATACCACGTTTGTGGAATGTACGATTCGCTCTGACGACCACAGAGAGGACAGCATGGACTGTTGTCGTATATATGATCGCGATCTCATCTGCACAGCGAGCTCCGTAGAGAGTGGCAAAGACTTGTCGAGCTTGACAGACTTCATTTCCCATGTCAACGTCATCTTGACCCTCAAGCCTTCCGCTGTCGGTCTGTTGAGCAGCAATGAGCCATGAGCACCAGAGTCCCATTGAGCGATCAGCTTCATGTTTGTTGTGTAGTCCCTGTTGGTGCGAATGATAGGCGAGTCGACAAAGGTAAGTGGTACCACTGACTGTTCGTTGTTCATGTCTGTCACCTTCCCACCAGCGTCCACGAGCTGTAACTTGCCGACCTGCACAGACGCAACGTCAGTCCATGGGACAATAGCGCCAGCCGTGCTCGTCATCTCAATTACAATCCGTCGCTGTAGTCCTTGATGTAATTGATAAGCTCCAGGATCAAGAGGATTGCTCTGGACAACCTCCACTGGCTGATAGTTGCCATCTTCCCCAATTTCCTGGATCTGCACTCTAGCAAACATGTCATGCCGCTCCTCGTTGTGGAACTCATGCTCACCCAGTCTTGACTTCTTCCTCTTTCTTACCGGTGTCTCGGCAGCATCGCGCATATCGTCCCAGCTGAGTAGCTTGTCGAGATGCATGGCCGATACTTTTGCAAAGAGTGATATACGCAAGATAGAGTCTGGCGGGCTATCGGTCGAGATGCTCATGCTGTGTACACTTTCGAACTTGACTGCTCCTTCATCGAAGCCAGCTACCATCTGTGTTGTAGTCGCACCTTCGTCCTCTGATGAAATGCCTGGGAAGAAGAGTTGCGCATGCACACTCGTGCCTTCACGCTCTGGAAACCCGACAAAGTCGTGCATGACTACGTTGAACTTGAGTGTCGATGATGGAGCTTCAGCCGAAGATGGCTCCAAGGACAGTCTGATGATGCCAATAACAGTGAAAGTGAAAGGTGAGTAGACGTCGAGGGTGAAGTCCTGCACCTTGCACTCGAAGACCGCTGCCAATGGAATATCCGCATCTCCAATGCGTGTGTATTCTGGTAGACAAGATTCCGAGAACGGATTGCCCAACTTGAAGTGCTGCAGATACTCTGGCTTATCCAAGTATTGGTACATCTGTCTCATTGATTTGACTCTTGCATGTAGCTTCTCGATCGACCAAAGATGGGCAACTGTGTTGCGGAAGTCGATAACCCGGACGACCGCAGATGGCTTCACCGAGTTTGGTAGGTGCGCATCATCGTCTGATGTAACGTCGTTGAGCACAAGATCGTAGGTAGAACCAAATGAGTGACCCTGGTCCGCAACAGCAAATTGGAAGACCACGTTTTTGTCCATCCTATGGCTCATGATTTGAGCCTCTTTGAGTTCGACTGCGTTCTGCAAGACGGCCGCGGCCATCGCAACATAACGGCGTTGTCGCCACCGTATGCAAAGCTCTTTGATGACGGCGAGCTGCTCCTCGCTCAGACCCAAAGGGCGAGATGATCTCTCAGAAGCTTCTTTGTTGTACTTGGCAATCTGTTTCTGGTGTTCTTCCTTTTGTGCCTGAAGCTGCTTTTCCATCTCTGCCTTCATCACTTTCAAGCTTTCTTCCATCTGCTGCTTCTCGGCTCTGATCTGCTCAAGCTCAACATTGGAATGTTCGGCATCCTTGAGCCTGGAGTTGTATTGATCTTTCTGACCTTCAAGCTGTTCCTGCATGTTTTCACGAACAGCCTTCAACTTCTCATCCTCGTCGATTGGCTGCGGCGTTGAAGGCATGGTAAGGGCAGTATCCATGGAAAAGTTATCGGTTCCGCTGGAAAGGTTCTTATCGCGGGTAGGATAAGAGTTGACTGAATCAGTCTCATCATCCGCGGTGCCCTCGAAAAGGCGGCTTTCCGGTCTCCCTCGACGGACCGCACGCACTCGCTGCAAATCCTCGAAGAGATTGTCCAATTCGTCATCGGTCAAGGTGGACATCTTGTGATCGGACCCTAACACAGCAGAGATCGCCTCTTTTCGTGCAAAGCTCCAATCCGATTCTCTCGAATTGCCACGGAAAGGTATTGGCGAGACATTCGACGAACGATCTCTGTCAATTTCCGAGTCTGCTCGGCTGATACTACTGAGAGTCCTGTCATGGCCAGGGCGGGTAGACGGTGAATCAACATCATCAGCTGCGAAAGAATGCTTCAGGCGGCTACCCTCTTCGGCGCGCTCTGCTCGAGCTTCCTGGGGATGGTTGAATCGGAAAATGTGGAAATCACCAAGAATGACTCGAAAGCCGCTTCTAAGTCGCTTTGGTTGCTCAATCCTGATACCATTGACCATGACAGGAGCGTTGTCTTTAGGCACAACTGTGACGACTCCGTCCACATTCTCGAATGTACAGTGGTCGTGAAGAATCTTCGAGCCGTTCAGCCGAATGTCTGCGGATTGTGCGGTATCGACATTTCCAACCGTAGTCGCGCCTGGCTTGAGATTATATACGAGGCATTCAGCAAGGAGTGGGTCGTCGCTTAGATTGACCAGGTGAGGCATTCGTTTGGGAGTTGATAGTCCGACGAAGCCTTTCTCGATACTGATTCCGAGCTCTTCGAGGGCAGCCTCTCGCTCCTTGTGTACTTGCTCGGTCTTCTGCAACTTCTGTTCCCAAGTTTGGTTGAGATCTTGATAGAGCTTTTCGGACTGGCTGAGCTGCTCGGCAATTTCTGCTTTTGATACCTTCTTGAGCGAACCATCAGCCTGGGCAATGGATACAAATTGCTGATCCAGAGGCGTCCCGGCTGGATACTGCTCCTGTACTATTCCGCTATCGCCGCCTCCGCCACCACCCAATTTTGATCGAAGCTGCGCAAGCTCCTCCTTTAGTTCCCGAATCATCCTTGCGTTCGGGTCCTCGTTGACCACTGCATGGTTCTTAATACGCTTTGCCGAGTCGGCGTATCGCAACGTCGAGAGAGTCTCTTCGAAATTAATGTCCGCCGGAGAGATTGCTGCGATCATAGCTGTTAAGCTGTTTCCACCTAAAGAGTCCTTCAAAAGCCACGTAAGGACAGAGTCGCGATAGGGTACCATCGAGCCCGCTTTCTTCTTGCCTGTCGATAAGTCTGCCAGTGCAGCAATTACTCTTCCCAGAGTTGACAGTGATCTGTTGATCTCTGCGCCTTCCTTAAGTCTTGCACCAGTGGCTCCGGTGGAAGTGGCTCGTTCAGAACCTGCCAAGTCGACGAGACTGATCTTAGCAACCTTTTCGCTGTCCATGTTTGTCTCCGTGTCATGTCGTCGTTGTGTCAGTGTCAATGTAAAGACTGCATGCGATCGACTGCTGGTCTCATTCATGTTTGTCGCAGCCACAGTCCGAGCCTTATTTCCTTCATCCATTAGATTCTCGATCTCGGGAAACGATCGAACCACGAGCTTCGCCAGGTCTTCAACATAGGGTCCGGTAGAGGGATGCTCTCTGACTTTGAGATTACCCTTGGTGCTGGGGTTGAGAAGATCGCGTACTCTCTCGTTGTAAATTTCCAGGTATGATACTTCGACCGTACAGGTCAAGTTGGGATCCTGCTGCATTTGTCCAATTCTCTCAAACATGTCACGACAGATCTTAGGTATGACACCCTCTTCCGCGCCGTAGCCCATCATGGAATATGACTTGCCGGATCCAGTCTGACCATAGGCGAAAATACAATTGTTGTAGCCTTGAAACGCATTGTCCAACAGCGGTCTTCCCAGGTCGCCAAACACATCGTCCTGTCCTGCAAAGTGTTTGTCATCCCGATTGAAAGACCAGTAGCTCTTGTCAAACGCGAACGTCTTTGTACCCTCTAGTACTGCCTTGTTCGCTTTCGACTTTGGATCTGAAGGTGCTGGGACAAGGACGGTCTGGGTTCCCTTCATCTCCACGATACATTTCGACTTGCGTTCCAATTCTGCCGGGCATGAGTCTCATGATTACTTGGTCTGTTCTGTACCAACCTCTGTTGTTGAAGGGCCGGACTCTCACCACCACCTTGATGTTACCGCCCGCCCCTCCTCCACCGCCTCCACCTCCAGCAGCAGCCATGATTGTCCCGCTGCCTGATCGTTCAGATTATGTGATTTCGCTGGCGCATTTGTGCACGGTTCATCGAGCGCATAGATGCGCAATCGTGTGTCAGATTGATCGTAGCCGAGATTCGTAGAAGATTGATAGATGTGTCATTACTCAATGTTGTCATGTCGTGGATCAAGACAAGCCATTGTTGACGTCGGGTCTTGGCAAGAAATTGTGCATGTGAGCTTCGCCGCGGAGGTTTTGCATTGTTGCACGTCAGGCACCTATACTCTACTTGTATTTATTTCATCTTACATTCACAACGTCTTGCTCTTCGCAATAGGGACCTGGCAGTGTGATCTCGCATTTCATGCTGATGCATGCATGGCTTCAGACATGTTCCGACCACCAGTCAACCTGGCGATGAAGACTCTTGATCGAGCTTTTTTCCAGAAGTCAATACCACTGTCTGCAGCCCGGATATTGAACAACTCGGACATCTCCAACATTCGATCTCAGCTCGACCGAAGCAGAGACAGTCTGAATCTTTCACGTTTCCAGAATGTCAGATCAGACCCGACACCAGACGCGAAAGGCAAGCGATGCATTCTACTTCGCCCGCAGATCAACGATGAAGGTACCTTACTCAGCAGTCGGTAAGTCAACATTTCTCACCAGAGGTAGGTCAAGCGTGGTCATGGACACCGTTGGTGAATCAGCTTGAGCGGGACGATCTCATCAAAATAATACCATATGAAATCCAGTTGAGTTATGATTACTGGACCTATCAGGATATTTCCCAGGCAATCTTGCCCAAAGGCGGAAAGGAGGAAATCCCATCTGGTTTTCAAATCGTTGGTCATATTGCTCACCTCAATTTGCGAGACCAGTGGTTGCCGTACAAAAATCTGATTGGCGAACTCATCCTGGATAAAAATCCTGGTATCCGGACTGTGATCAACAAGATTGACGATGTGGGAGAGGAGAACGAATACCGTACTTTTAAGTATGAGTTGCTTGCTGGCGAGCACGATATGAATGCGGAAATGAAGGAGCAGGCTTGTATCTTCCGTTTCGACTACTCTAAAGTTTACTGGAATAGCAGGCTCAACACCGAGCATGAACGTCTTGTATCGCTGTTCAAAGAGGGCGAAGCTGTGTGCGATGTCATGGCTGGCATTGGCCCTTTCGCTCTTCCTGCGGGCAAGAAGAAAGTCTTTACCTGGGCCAATGATCTGAATCCAGAAAGTTATAAGCACTTGAAGGCAGGGGTTGCGCTGAACAAGGTGCAAGACTTTGTCAGACCGTTCAACGAGAATGGCCATGACTTCATCAAGCGAGCAGCAAGAGATCTTGCTCGCTGCGACCACAGAGTCACCACCCGCTCGACAACGTCCGGCCATGCTCGACCGCCAAAGGGCAGTCGTGCAAAGATCACTGAGCAGAAATTTGTCCAGCCGAAATTCTTCTCTCACTTCGTGATGAATCTGCCCGCCTCAGCGATGGACTTCCTGCCCGACTTCATCGGCTTGTACGACAAGGAGACCGCGGCACTTCTACCCAAAGATGCACCCATGCCAATTATTCACTGCTATTGCTTCGACACGAAAAGCGACGATAACGTAGAAGAGGTGAAGCGAATCTGTCAAAGAATATCTGAACTTATTGGCCACCAAATCACGCCGGAAACTCCCGACACTGTAATCTGGGACGTCAGAGATGTCAGCACGAACAAACGGGACTTTTGTGCAAGTTTCAGGCTACCTCGAGAGGTTGCATTTAAGGTCTAGTCTCATAACAGTACATCATAATAGCGTCCGAAGGCAAGCGCAATCGTCGGGACTCGTCGGATACTAGAGTCGAGCAGCATCCAAACCTCTTTGTCAACGACTCTGTTGATAACGAAAGTTGCTCGCTTGCAGGCACGCTTCGAGAGGTGGGCGACAAGTCTTCGCGCCTCCGAAGCCGCCTGACTCCAAGAAGTAGGTAGATGAATACGATCTTGCGAGATAGCGACGTCTCTAACACGATTTTATTGGATTGACCACGATCAACATGAGACTGGCACACTCTCCAATATCTCATATCCAAACACATGCATTCAAGCGTTTCCAGAAATGGTTTATCACCGGTCTCTCGAGAACAGGGCTCCGTTGGAGGGCCATGTTGCGAGGAGGATGCCGACCATCTCGGAATGAGTGATGCTCACCGCCATGGCAGAACGGTGTCGGCAACAGGAACCCCACATGCCCCTCCTCGTTCACAAGCCCTTGCCGTGACTACATCTGCTTTTCCGAACTCATGTTATTATGGCTGAAGTAGATACCAGAGGCGATGGCCAATCGCTGCTACCTCCACGACAGGTGACATATTGCGGTGGTACGTCGGCCTTCGCCTTATACCTAGATACACATTATTAACAACTCCCAGTCTGCACACTTCCTCCAGAAGTTCGTACCTCTCCAATGCGACGGACTCACCGGGACCTCACACGCGAATACTAACAAACGTTGTAGTACTGCGAGTTCGGTGGTACAACGAAGAAATGCGAAGACTGGCTCAAATCCAAAGACCCGGACCTTCACGGCAAGCTCTACTCTGCCGACACGATCGCCTCGAACCTTTCAGCCCTTTCAGTAGACGCGCAAAAACGAGCGGAGAAGGATGCACAGAAGAAGGCAGCAAAGGCCGAAGCGGCTGAGGCCCGTGAGGCAGAACGAGTGGCCGAAGCCAAGGTCATCATCAAGCGAGTCGAGCGGAACAAGCGCAAGTACGTGACCACTATCAGCGGTCTAGAACAACATGGACTGGACCTCAAGAAGATCGGCAAGGAGATGGGAAAGAAATTTGCCACGGGCGCATCAGTGACCAAGACTCCGAGTGGTGGAGAGGAGATTACGATCCAAGGTGATCTGAGCGACGATGTGTTTGATTGGTTGCTCGAGGTGCATCCAGATGTGCCTGAGGACAACATCGAATTGGTGGAAGACAAGAAGAAGAAGAAAGAGCCATAGGCAATCAGACGCCTCGTATCAATTCAAATGGGGCCTAGCAGGATAGAGGGGTACGCGGTTGACGACAGCAACGATTGCATAGAAGCGAAATGAAAAAAAAATCATAATGTACATGCTATTGTACAGATGAGTGTTTCATGCAGCGACTTCCATGCTCTGCAAGAAGTTCATCGTCCTTTCATACGTCCATACAGTGACTGCACTGCTTGGAGCGGCTTTAATGAGGCTCACTGGCAGACCTCTGTAGAGCCCTCTGATGCCCTCTCTGACCAGGATTGCGCGTACAGTGGAGACCACGCCCTCGTACTCTGGGATATTACGGTGTATATATTTGCTCCTTGTTGGGCCTTGGACCTGCAACCTCTTTCGCACAGTGTCGAGCGGGAAGACTACTGTCTTGCTGACCACACTTGCAACGATACCCGCCATAGCCTCGCCGGATCCAAGACTTTCGAGCGGCAGCTGCACGCCGGCTAGCCGCGGCTTGAGACCTTCATACATTGCGAAGAACATGCCCATGTATGGGACGATCTGCCCGACGCCAGCACTCAAGCCACGGAAGAACCCAGGAAAGCCTTCATGTCGCGTGATATCCCTGACACTTGCTGCCAGACTACCGTATACCTTTTCCGTCCCTTGGGCGGCGAATCGCGTCCGCAGAAGATCGAGGGGATATGTGACGGTGGTTGCCATGGTTCCTGCGACAGCGCCTGACACGAAACTGGTTGCGGTCCCTGGTAGCTGCCATTTGTCGGGCAGTTTTGACAAAGCTTGAGTTGTACTTCGGTATGATAAGAACTGAATGCTCCCATACGTCAAGTACAGGGCCTCAGCAGGCACGTTTCCTTTCCATAACCCCGTAAGACCTTCTTCAACCAGTATTGTCCGTAGTGTCTGGAGTGTCCCCTTGTATACAGGTCCACGGAGGGAACCCTGGGGTAACGATAGTGGATCAGAAAGTGAGTGAGGCTGTAGCTGGAGGCGGATCTTGATCACGTCCAGGGGAGCTATCACGAATCTATCGGACTGTCAGCATGGGACTAATTGGTCTGTCAAAATGCTTGTACCGTGAGACCAAGCCAGCGACAGCTCCAGAAAGCAGGACTTGAGTACGGGTACCCTCATCACGAAGAGCTTCGGCCTTGTAAGGCATACATCTGCTCCTCTTCTGTGGCGTAGAGGCACAGAAGATGGTTTCCCTTTCTCCGCAAACACAGCGAAGCACGACTGCGATTTCACGTGAAGCTAAGAGCAAAGTGAAGTGAAGTAGACTGCATCGTGATTGGTCAAAGACCCACCTAGCTCTAGCCGAGGTAACAACTTGTGGCACCACCTACATACCTCACGCACGCACTAGATCCAACGTGGCATATTGTCCAGTCATGATCAGGTCGCGGTACACTTGGCCGAGAGCCCTACAGGTAGGCCAATGCTACCAGCAAAGATGTCTGGTCAGCCCAAGCAGCTCAAAACCTCGAGCCCAAATTCTTCAAAGCAGTCCTGCGGACTCTGTTGGGGCAGGCGAAAGTGCCGTCGGACCTCAGGCCCCTGATGGATCCCAGGCTACAATCTTCAGAAAAGTGCGCGACTCGTCGCAAGATCGGCGACGTCGTCGGAAAGGGATTGACAGAGCCACAAACGCGACTTTGGCCACCGCTGCTACTACGCGCCACGATCAAGGAGTATGGGAATCTACCGAGCAAACGTTCACAATTCGAAAATTACGGCACGGCTCCCGAGACCAAGGTAGAAGGCCTTCTGCGAATATATCACTGACGGACACTTCACGGCAATCCTTGGAAGGCATTCCTGCTGCTGAGTTGCGCAATACAACCGATCTCGATGCATGGAGAACTGTGAAGGGGGAAACACTGGCTCCGCTGGCAAATCAAGCAGGATCGCGTTTCCACAACGCTCGCATAGACAACCTAAGCAAGTACTTTGTGGCAGGTGGCCCGCTAAGCATGACAGCTTTTGCGACGCCGGGGGTAACGCACGGTGTTCATACTGGTCTCGTGGACCCCATATATCTCCGTGATATGTGCACCTGCGAGCTGTGTGTCGATCCATCTTCTGGTCAGAAGAAGTTCTGGACTGTCGACATACCTGCCAACATTGAGATAGCACAGCGTGCGGACCTCCCCAATGGTGGAGGGTATGCATTCTCCTGGAAGAACGATGTACCAGGCTACCCCCCAGACCACGTCACACAAGTCAGTGACCAGGACCTCTACTATCACCTTTTCAACAAAAGTGACCGTCGTACACGCACGATGGACAGCTGGAACAAGGCGAAGTTAGAGAAGGAGCTGGTTGTGATGGACCACGACGCATACTTGAATGACCTGGTGTCTTACAAGACGATTTTGAGAGCCGTAAGAGACAATGGACTGGCATTTATTGTGAACGTACCAGAGTCGGAGAAGTCTGTGGTAGACATTGCCGAAAAAATCGGGCCTCTGCGTAACTCCTTCTACGGGATGACCTGGGATGTCAAGAGTGTACCGAAGGCCACCAACGTTGCGTATACATCAGGTCATTTGGGATTTCATATGGATCTACTCTACATGGCCGATCCACCCAAACTGCAATTCCTTCACTGCTTGAGATCTTCGGCCGAAGGCGGAGCTTCTTTATTCTCAGACGCATACCAGGCCGTTGATGAGATCTATGCGAATGGCGTCTACGGAACGAAAGCGCTCCATGATCACTGCACTTTGTTCCACTACAACAAAAACGGCAAGAAATATATGCAGACTCGCCCGCTTATTAACATGATTCCAGGTAAAGCTGCAAAACGAGCTGGTAGATTGACACCATTTCTGGACTATGTCAATTGGTCACCTCCTTTCCAGGGTCCTCAGGAATTCAGCACTCTCTTCTCGGATCGTTATGGCGATCAACTCATGAAATGGCACAAGATCGCGAATGAGTTTAGGGAATATACCGAGCGGCCGGATAACGTATTTGAGCGAAAGATGAGCCCAGGTGAATGTGTCATATTCGATAATCGGCGCATAATTCATGCTAGGACAGCCTTCAGACCAGGCGATGTAGGCAGGGAGAGATGGCTGAAAGGGTGCTATGTCGACGGAGATCCATGGGAAAGCGAGCTCAACATACACAACATTTAAGCGCCCAGCTTGAAATACACCCGTTCAGACATACTATTAATGATCAGTAATTTCCGTCGATCTGCCTACCAAGATGGCTGCTGGTGCAAAAGTTGAATGTATAGCGACATAATGAGGTCAACAGTCAAACGCCGGCCACCAACAATGTCTGTCGCAGAAGGCAATGAACACAACTCAGGCGCTGTCATACGTTCGAAAAGACTGGCCAAACACAGATCATACTTGAAATCAAGACATCCCAATGCATTTGCGATCTGTGAATCACCTGAGCAGAGGAAGGCAGTAAGTCTTGGTAATTCTTGTCATCGATCCGAGGAGCTGCCATTGGCCTTTCTGTGGTACTTGCCACTCGACCATCGGGTACAACAACTTCTGGTTCAGATATAGCTTGCTGTTATCAACGACTGCATCCATCATCAGACGAGCTTACTATACACGGTGTTCTCACAGAGTGCAGCTGGCCATTAGTTGCCACGACACGGCGTTCTCGCAAGGCGTCGCGCCACGTTCGGCTTCCATTTCTCGTAGCTGCTTAGACCAGATGTTGTTCACGGTTCTCAGCATGTATTGCACATGGCGCCGTCCGAGCGGCTGGGATGTGTTCGGCGTGAGTCCTCCCCTCATCATAGTATACTTCCTGCTGGTCGGTTCTGGGCCGGTACTCCCTCTCCCGCCGCGATTCCGACTTTAGACGAGGTAATTGTTCAACACAGCCGGCATCGACGTGTTTTTGGCATAACGCCTCGTGGCGAGTACTGACTGGTCTGGAATCTCTCTGTGAAGACATCCTACATGAAGTCTAGTAAGAGCACCACTTTGAGCAATTGCGACCAACACTCGTTCTGGTCTCTCCTCCTCCATGTTGGAACCTTGGCCAAAGTACACCTTTTTCCAACTCTTGTCGATCATTGCAATACTGCATCAGACAAGATACCCTTCACGCTCCTTGCTCTTCCGGCTCTGGCGGTACTTGCTCATGGTGCTATTGTCACCACTGAGGGACCGTTACTACAGGAGCTCCTGTCGCCACTTCTGCTGCTGGCCCAGTTACTCAGATAACTCTGTGAATAAAGACCGTAAGTCACTAAAGTCCTAAAACTCGCCTATGCCCCGCCCCCGTCACAAAACTGATACAGTCTGCGAGTTCCAAATGCTCCATGGCCGGCATATCTAAATCTTCTTATGTCTTTAGGCATCATGCCTGATTCCAACAAGAAATCTATCTGACATGTTTGAGCCAGGTAGACTCTGCGGGGCAGATCCTGCCACTACAAAGTCTTGTGAAACCGACCAGACACATGACGGTGTCCAACGCTCACAATTATGAAGCTGGTGTGTATTCTTCCAAGATCGATTTGCGCTTCCGTTATCGTACAGTTCTGTTGCCCTTGTGCTGTCGCCATTAAATGCCAAAACTATTCGAAAAACACAGCATCCGGCTTGTGTACAGCCACCTTTCCACTGGGTCCATGGCTCCTCAGAACAATCCTTGGATCACTCTCACTTCCCTTTACGTCCTTACCCTCCACCTTCTTTTGGCTCTTCACAACCTCAATTACCTCACCTTCCACCCAGCCTGGCATAGCTTTCCAGGTCACTTTTTGCCCCTTCTTCGGCAGCCTGACCTTACTTCCCTGCGGCGCCGGCGCATTCGGGGTTTGCTTCTTGCTCCCATACGTAGTCTTCCCATCATCAGCATGAGACTTTTTCTCGGTCTCATCTTTCTGCTTTTCCCCCTGCTTCCCCTCGTCCTTCTTCGCAGTCGACCTCGTAGTTCTTCTAGACTTGGCCTCAGGACTGGCGCTGTCCCGCTTCTGCTCCCCCTCTGCCTTACGCTTCTGACCCTTTCCACTCTGCTTCTTCCCCTCACCCTTGTTCTCGCCCTCATCCTTCTCTTCGGCATCCTCGCCAGCCTTCTTCCTCGCCTCCTTCGCTTTCCCTGTATTAGCAACATGCTGCTTCCCCTCCTTACCCCCTTCCTGCTTCTGCTCCTCTGTCGCGTCCTTCTCTTCTTCCGTCATGTTCTCCCATGCCTTTTTCGGGAGGTAGCGTTTCTGGGTGCCGTCGGACTTCTTGGCGTTCCCCGAGCCTTCCCTGGTTTGCCAGTCTTCTTCGCCCCATTTGGAGAGGTTCTTTTGCGATTCGTCCTGGCCGGATTCCTTATCTGTCGTGTACTGCTCGGGCGTCAGGGGACGGTGGGCAGGGAACAGATTGGGGACTTTTACCTCGCCGCCACGCTTCTTGTACTCGCTTGCCATCATTTGGGCTTTGCGGGCGGACCATTGGCCTGGAGCCCCGCCTTTGTCCGAGTTGTGGAGCTCCTCCTTGACTTGGTCGCGGAGCTTTGGGTCGGTGTATTTGTCCTTGGGAGGCATGGTGGGTGGTCGTGTGAAGGAGAAGAGTCTCTTTGGGACTCTGGCTATACGTAGGTATGGGATCGAGGTAACGGTAGCAATGCGGATGCGCATATGGTAACAAAAAAAAAGAACATAGCTAGAAAACATGCAGGTACTTATCCTGGCTGGCACGGTGATGGTGTGAGCGAGCAGCGAGTGAACACGGCCGTCATCACTCCATCACTACAAAAGAACGCGGCAGCGACGACTGCAAGCCATGCGGCTCCCCGGTCGTATGCGAAAAGCAAAAGAACGTCAAGATGCGTCAGATCTGGTCGCAGATCTCACATTTTGCATGGAGAGAGATCGCAGGTGATGTCACTGATTGACATTCCATCAGATCGGCAGATCGGCTGGTGGAGGGCGCTAGTCCTGAAGCGACTACGGTATGGACGAGGGGCCGATCTGATTGGCGTACCTGACCGTCGAAGAGAGATTGGGTTTTTTGAGATCGGTGTTCAGGCGCGATAGCGGTAGAAAGTGCTTGCATGACGACGCGCGATCAAGGACTGTCGAGGACGCGAAGGGCAATCTGACAGGTTGGGTTGCATATGCCCCTACTTGGAGGTCACAACAAATGATTCGTCCTTCATGAAAGTCTACTGCCTGCCGTCTATGTTCATGTCTTCATCTATCATAACGCCTCGCTGTGCATCCTCTGCTTTGCAAATAACTAACCACTCAATCCCAAAATGCCTGCTCTTAGAAATTGCTCTTGAGTGCTTCATATATGGTGAAGATCAAAGCACTGCTAGGTGCACTCCTGGCGACGGTGATACCGCAACCCCTATATAGCCCCTTTAGACCATGCTGACTCCATATCGCTTTTCCGGTGCTCCAGAAGGTGGCCTGCACTCTTGAACCTGCTACAACGACTTCTTCTGTCTGCAAACGAGACTTTATGGTATCTGCCGGGTAGAACGCAAAGTTGTAGCTCATCCCTGCTGCGGCACCTGCAAGCATCTGTTGGTGGATGGGAAGGTCAAACTTCTCCCCATCTACACATGTGGTAGCAGCGGCAGATGTCTTGGCTTGTCGTGCTCGAAAGTATGCAGATACGCTCTCGTAGCTCCCAAACCATGCCGCAGATCCTCCTGTTTCGCGAAGCAAAGTGCCCATTTGTCCTCTCCAGAATCCTGAGAGACCTTGGTGCCGCCATACCGAAGCAATGACAGAAGGTATGCTTGGTCGAATGGTACTACCAGGGTGCAATGGCACTTGCATTTGACACTTGACTAGCTCGATGGGTGTGAGTACCAGAGAGGCGAAGGCGCCAGACATGGCACCACAAGTAGCCAAGACAGGGAGAGACAATTGTGTCGCGTCGGTATAGATGGTAGAGGTAAGTATGTTTTGGAAGACACGATACTGCCAGATTGTCAGTTTGCTACCTCCAACAAAGTGATTTGGCACATACGCTGAAGAAGAGGCTGGCATTCTCAGCAGCAGCTCCTATCAGAGGAGCGCTGATGCCTCGGTACAAACCAAGGAACCCATCCTGACGCAACGACTGACCAAAGCAGTCCAGCGGCCCCGTGTATCGCAGTGGTAGATGATCCGGCTGTGACTGCAGTCTGACCTTGACCGTGTCAAAGGGGTATTCGACGTATTTCCCAGCGATGCCTGCTGCACTGCCGAAAGCAATGTCCTTGAGGGCAGTAGCACCTTGGCTTTGTGTCTCTATGACCTTCTCTGGTGTCTTTGGTATGGGTTCCGACGGCAATATTGGGGAGTCCTGGAGATAGGTGACATCGCGAACGTCCATCTGCTGGCAGACCAGACGACAGTGAATTGACTCGGGGGGATGAAGACGTTCTCAACCAGCAATTGCAGATGAAGCGTTGGAGTGGAGACTTGTCGCGACTGTGAGATGTATACAGTCGCTTCACCCGTAGTCCATCAGTTGAGCTATATTGCAAAAAAAATCGGCGGGTGATTGAAGAGCGAGCGCAAGAGCTTATGTTCTCCTGTCAGACAATGAATCGCCTTTGACGCTTATTGTTTGGCGGTGAAAATTCCCGCTGGCCGGAGTCAACAATTTCTGGACCCCTCACCCCGCTACGACATGTGATTGGACCGGAGTTGACCGTGATGCCATCTGATAAGATTTGATTTTTTCACAGTGGGTCGAGCGTGGATCGAAAGGCTTGACCATCTTCTGTAGTCTTGCGGATCACTTACGCCAACGACAACCGGACTCACAAGTCATACGAGGAATCGCTCTAGGAAGTTCTGCGAGTATCCATCCTGCAATCTCAGACATGGCCGAGGTTCAAGCGCAAACGATCACCCCGGTGCAGTCCATGCGGAAGAATGGTTAGTCTGTTCCGTCCCCGTCCTTTCAGAGGAGAAGCTCATAATGAGGATAGGCAAGAACTGGCATGATACGAAAAAGGCATTCAGGCCTGCCGCCGGACAAACCTCATACGAAAAGAGAGCCGCAAAGGAGAAGGAACAAGCACTTGCAAAGGCACATGAGAAGGAACTGAAGGGAGAGAAAGAAGCAGAGCGACAGGTAGACAATGTCGACAACGATTTGAATACTTTTGCTGATGACTCCCGTAGAGAAGGATACAGGCCATCAAAGACAAACGAGCGGCAAAGGAGGAGCGAGAACGGTACGAAAAGATGGCAGAAAAGATGCACCGAAAACGAGTCGAGAGACTGAAGCGTAGAGAGAAGAGGAACAAGATGCTCAAGTCATGATGCACTGCCAGATGTTCTATGTTTACCATTGGCGGCGTTGTGTTGCATAGCGTTATGATACCCATGTATGAGAATTTGCTCTTCGATTCTTCAGATGCTGTACTACTATAGCTAGTCTTGGCAGTGACCACACTTCTCGTCTCTGCGTACAATCTTATTGCCTTCACCAACACGCAAATTCCACTTGCGCAAGGAATCTTCCATGATGATTCCAGCGCTGAGCGTTCACGCTTCTGCTCCTTGATATCCTCAGCTCTTGTACCTCACTGTCATCGAGCCGTCGGGATGGAAAAGGCAGCAACCTTCCACTCCCCCACCACTGCTCCTGTCCCCACTACAACCACATCAGCCCTGAACGAAACCCGCAAAAAGCGATCCCACACCGTCACCCTGCCCCGCCTCCCCTTCCAACGCCATCATCGCGCCCAGAGCAGCAAGAACGCCCTCACCTCCCCCACGGCACCACCGTCTCTCCCCCTCCCCCCTCTCCCCTTTAGAAAACACGCCCACCTCCACCCCTCCAAGACCTCCTCCCCCTCCGGCTCCCGCCGCGGCTCCATCTCCCACCACGACGCCCCTCCACCGCCCTCCCGCTCCCAAACCCTGCAAGACCGCCTCTCACCCTACCCGCCCAACGTCTCCCTCCTCCCTCCCAATGGCGGCGACGGCGCCACCGCGACTCTCCTCGAGCGCGAAACCGCGCTCCTCGCCTCCCGCGAACGCGACCTGTCCTCCTCCCTCGACGCCCTGAACACAAAAGCCCACGCCGAGACCCGGCGGCTGGACGAAGTGTACTACGCGCTGCTCTCGCGGACGGCCTCGCTGAAAACGCTGGTCGGGACGCTGCGAGACCTGCACGGCAGCGTGGCGGACGGGAGGGCCCAGTTCGGGACCAGAGCCCTGGAGCTGGAGGAGCAGAGCGAGACCGTGGTCCGGGGATGGAAGGGGTTTGCCGACAAGGAAGCCGAGATGGAGCGCCTGGTCAAGCGGTTGGGTGACGCGAGGGATAGGGGGAGGAATGTTGAGGAGAGATTGCAGGGCCTGAGGGATAGGGTTGAGGGGTGGGAACGTGAGGAGGTCACGAGGGGACGGAAGAGGGGGTGGTGGTTCCGCTTTGGCGGTTGGGTTGGGGTTGGGTTGATGGTGGTCCTGGTGACTGTTTTGGCTTGGAGGGGTGTACCGGGGGGTTTCGACGGGGTGGATGATTGGGGGAGTGGATGGGATGGGAGGAAGGGGGAGGTGGGGATCAGGATTGGGGTTGACGAAAAGTGGAAGAGGAAGGAAGAGGAGAGAGGGAAGAGGTGGAGGGGCGTTTTAGACGAGTTGTGATTGCTTTGGATGATACCCTTTTAGCGAGCGATCATGTCTGAATCTATATCGTCGCTGCTCTTATTGAGCCTAGGCATCTTGAGATCCAAGTTGCAACGCCTGCGATCCACAAAGTACGCCTTCAGCTCCTATGCTATGCCTCTTCCTCCTGTAATGGCTGATTGACGAGCAAATCCTCGCTATGCAACTCCCAAAGCACGCTGTCGTGTAAGCCGTATACCCATGGGCAATCCTCCGTGCAAGCCTTGACGCCACGCTAAACGCATGTGAAATTTCCATGTTCCATGCCAACCCTTGCCACATGCTCTTCTGCCGGTCTCACTCGATAGCCTTTCCTTTGCCTTTACCCTGACGTTCCTCATCGCTTCCCTTCCTTCCACCCATCTTGCCAGTCTTGACGGCAAACCCCATCCGATCAGCAGCCGTCAGCACCTCGCTTTGCTTTCCACTCTTGCTTTCGCCCTGTCCCTGGGTCCTCTCGCTGTCACTTCTACTAATCTCTCCCAGGATCTGATCAGTGCCATCCTCTGGTGAAGTCCCGGTGGGAAGGGCAGGGAAATTTGTCTCGGTAATATCAGGCGGAAGAACAGGGTCCGGTCCTGGCGGAGGGGCGATGTACCTCTTTTTCCCACCCCGGTGACTGAATTCAGAGCGCTTGCTTGGCCTTGGGTAAGCAGGACCGGGTGGGATCTTCGCAGGGGCAAAGTACGGAGCAGCAGTTGGGTTGAGAGTTGAGGCCGCTGTTGGAGTCAGACCAGGGGAGTGCATGGGAGGATAGGTTTGGGTAGGTTGGCAGGTATGCCCCGTGTGATATGGACGCATCGGTTCATTGGGAGCCCAAGAGCTTGGTCCAGAAGGAACAGTGACACTGGTGGTCATGTTGGCAGGTCGGGTGGGCATTGTGCCGCGGCCTTTGATCTGTACACTGTTACGGTGCCCACTGGGGCGTCCGGTGGTGCCTGGAAAGCGCTTTGACATGTGAGTGTGGTTCGAACGCTGACGACCTTCGTCAGCAAGTCGGTGGTCAGATTCGGCTGCCGGATTGACAAGGGCCCTTGGATACTTCAGCAGTATACCAACAACATTGTCATAAGGGAGTCCTTCGAGGAAGAAGTAGTAGAACCTGCGATTGTTCCAAATGCTGTTCCCTCGTAGGTCTTCTGCGCTTGCAAATGTGGCAGGCTTTGAGTTGGTGGCAAGAGCTCGCATCAGGTCGTAGAGGTTGACGTGAACGTCTTTCAGGAACTGTTATCGATTAGTACATTCATGAAAGAGGAAAAGTGAGCACACTGACCTTTTTGCAATTGTCCAGTCTGGAGAAGTCGCGCAAGTGCCTGAGATATGGCATAGTCTGAGGATCATAGATGCACTCGCAGATCTTGCGGATCCTGAAGTGGTATTCTTCAGAGCTGCGTGGAGGATAGGTCGTGCCCGGATACAGAATATTTGGGTTGGCCATGAGGGTACGGAAGATCTCGAACTGAACGCATCTGATGAATTCCTCTTTCGTCTTCGGATCCTTCCAGTCCCACTGATACTGATCCATGAGTCTTCTGAACGTATCGTAGAGATGCTCGCGGGCGATCGGCTTCACAAAATCTCCATCGATCGAGTAGCGTCGGCGGATGTCGTGCCAATAGATAGAACGCGGAAGACCATATTCATCGTAAGAGGTTTCTGAAACAGGTCGAGCCATTTGCTCCAATTTGTGGGCGAATATCCTCGACGACCGAGTCTGTGAGTTGGTGATAAAGTGCGCACCAGATTTGGGCGGTACTCGGTACTTCGCTACGAAATCCGCCACTTCCATAGGGCCGACAAAGTCGAGTATCTGGTTGCGTTGATCCGCATCAATCTGGGTGCTAGCTGGAGCACTGGGCGAGTGCAGATAGTATTCGGTTTGGTCTGGTCCCCGTGGGCCAGACATATCAGACTGTAGGTCCATGTGCTGCGAAGGAGGCGCGGCTTGACCAACTGTGAACCTTGATGATAGTGCCGTGGACTCTTCGAAGCTTCTGCGTCCCTGATCGTGGTAAGTACCTGCGTAAGAGTCCATTGATGCTTGGGCATTGGTCTGCGGGAAGGCCCGAGGAGTGGCATGCGAACCGGCATCGGGAACGTGTTGGTAGGATCCGACGTCTGAAGTCATCGAAGCCCGAGATTGAAGCTGGGAAGAGTTCGAAGCACGAGGGTCGGAATGTACGTTGGCCATCGGCCCAGCTTCGACCTGATTGCTATGGATGTGAGATCCCGCAGCTCCGACGACATTCGCCTCCTGCTGCTGAACAGGCTGCTCCTGCTTGCTCCTACGTACGTTAAACGGTAGGAATTTTGACGAAGAGCCATGGTGTGCGGGAATGGGGTCTTCGTCATCTGAGCTGACATCTGATGCTGGTGAGGTGCTGCGGATAATGGGCCTGGATGAAAGGTTTGAATCTCGCCTGAACGCTGGGTATGTCGAGGGTTGCGAGTTTGTGAAAGGGTCGCTGAGCACTACACCCGTCTGAGCAGCTGCATGCTCGCGCCCTGTCGGCTCGTCATTGCCAGATACTAGGGTCTGTACTGAGGGATTCTGCCGACCACGAGCCGCCATCATCTGCAAGTACATGTAGGCACTGGGTGGTAGTGGGTGCTTGCGAGGCATCACAGGTAACCTGACCACAGGGCGATGCTTGACAGGACTCTGTCCGTCATAGATTGGGGCGGTCGAGCTTCGTTCACCAGGGGTGCTGTGAGGGTCTGGTTCGGAGGACATCTTGTGGTTGTGAGTCACTGGCCGCGAAATACTTCTATGACATGAGACGAGCGGCCATGTCAGTGAGTAGTCTCCTTCGAAGCTCGAGGGTGAGGTCGTGAAGATGGGCGTACACGACTTGCAATTTCGATCTGCGGAAGGTCGATGCAGCTCTACCTGGATCAATTGGTAGTACAGCGGTGCTGTCAATGTTCGTCTACCTGTTATGGTTAGTCTTTGGTTATTCACCGACGACTCTGATTAAAAGGTTGCGTACAATCACAAGAGCTGGAGCTCTGAATCCTCCTCGAGGGTCGTGTGAGCTTCTCTTGCTTCCTTCGTTGTTTCTGACGATCGAACGTCGCTGCTCTTGAGCCTAGATATCAAGAAATTGCTGTATAGTCGGCGCTGGACTCGAGCTATGTGGCAGAATTATGAAGTAAAGGTATCTTGTGAAATGAGAGGAAGGTGTTGTGAAGAATATTGATGTGTTGTGAGAGTCCTCGCCGCATCCCATGCACCTTTTCGCGTTGTGGCGTCGTTGGTTAACATGTGATGGCCAAGCTCGCCGCTGCCTCAACAGGTACCACCAGGACTTCGATAGCTTGAGGAACTCCCCATTCCACCTCCTTCTGCAATAAAGTTCAGATCTGTAGCTGGAAAGTCCAAGGCCGCGATATCGACGCAGACAACGATAAACAAAGAAGACTAGACTGACTCACTGGCACAAAAGGGGCAAGTCACTCGCGGCAACAACATAAATCTGAGAACCAATTCATACCAAAAAAGACTATGGTACAAGAAGCTTTTGCGAACGCAAGATTGATCAGCAGATGTGTGATATTAACGATTGGTTTCGTATTAGATGGGGTATGCGGACATCAGAACTCGACATGAACGATAGGGGACTTGTTTCTTTCAATAGAAGACGCATGATCTCAAGGGAAACAAAGAGACGTATCTCGTGTAGTTATCCAAGATTGGCCAGCATCTTATCGAAGCAATATCATCCATGTTTCCCTCTAAAATCGCGTCTTTCCAACATGATCGTAAGAAGTGGGTTGGAGGCGTTCAAAGGGCCAGGGCGCCGAGGGCGATGAGACCCATCATGCCAGCGGCGGCAGTGGCGCGGGGAGCACCACCGGTGGACTGAGCAGATGCAGAGGAAGAGGAACTCTGGAAGCCAGCGCCGGAAGTAGAGGCAGTGTTGCGAGACGAAGTGCCAGAGCTAGTGGCAGTTCCGGTGGTGGAGCCGGTAGTGCCAGATGCGGTGGTAGAAGCAGTGCCGGTGGTAGAAGCAGTGCCGGTGGTGGAGCCGGTAGTGGCAGTGCCGGACGTGGAACCAGTGGTGCGAGTGCCAGAGGCAGAGGGAGAGGCGGAGGCGGACGAGGCAGCAGTGGTCGCGACTGTGTTGGTGCTGTCAATGACGAATTGAGGGGTGTAGTTGACCAGGTCCTTGTTCGAATCGGAGACGATCTCGATGGCGTAGTCGCTGCCACGGACGATAGATGTGGGAACAGACCAGGTGTAAGAACCAGAGTTGGGGATGCTCTCTACGCGTGGAGATTAGTTCGGAGCTCAGCAGAAGACTTGCTTTTGTCGAGTACTTACGAGCAATGGCCTCACCCGCGGAGAGGGCGCTGCTGGCACCGCTCCTCAGTATGAGAGAGACAGTTCCCTGAGTGGTCGGGTTCCATGTGAGAGTCAACGACTGGCCAGCAGTAGCGGTAAGACCAGTGGTAGGGATGTTGAAGGGGTTGGCACTATCTGCAAGCACCAAAAGAGGGGACGCGAGGAAAGCGAGGGCGGCAGAAGCGGAGAACTTCATGTTGTCGGGTTGTTTGGCTTTGAAAATTTGTGGGTCTTGTGGATTAAAAATGTACAAGGATGTAACAAGTTGTCAAACGACAGACTCTTGAATAATACGAGAGATCTTGAGGAGAGGTTCCTGACTGGAATGTGTAGCGGTTTTGAGCAAAGGGGGTAGAACGTCGGTTGGACGGTTAATCTAAACAGTTAGTGAAAATAAAAGTCTCTGTCTCTTACAAACAAAATGATGCAAAGGAACGGTCGAACGTGTTGCAGGTGCGGACGAGGTATTATTATATGTAATTTGCTTCCAGGGCAATCTTGCCCTCGCTCTGACTAGCATCAAGAGGCCAAGGAGCATTAGAGGCGATCATCTCCTTAGCATCCGGTGCTGCCACAGGATAGGGCGAGATGGGATTGGTTGGCAGAAAGATTTGGCCTTGACCAGACGAGACTGCAGACCAGATTTGGAGAAGAGCCCCAAGCGCATATTTGGTGGCGGCGGGCTTACTTCAAGTGCTCCAAATGGTCCTGGGGCGGCCGCCAAGGACCGGGTGTTGTCATTTGGCTCGCCTTGTGACCAAGAATGTGCAGAGATGAGATTGTTAGACCAAGCTGTAGAGGTGCTTCTCCCATGTCAATCAGGGGTATGGGGATCTCCATGATCGACTTTTCCAGGATGGGCAGATCTGTACATCCCCACATGGCCGTCTCACAGGGATGCAGAAAGGACCGGAGACAAGCAACTAGTTCAGGACGGAGCTGCATGAAAAGGTGGACAACTCGGCGCAATAGCACCAAGCCTTGATCCAGCGACTGCCAGAGGCCCTGCCCTGCATGCATTGACCCCCTACTACTGCAGGTCCCAGTGTTTATTCGTTCAACCGCCCGTCCTGCCGATCTCCGGATACCGCGGCGACAGTGGGTTTTTTGTTGACTGCGTCAAAACTGTCGCATCTCCAGTGGTTTTGCCGTCAGTGGGCGTTGAGATCGTGCTGATGCCGGCCCGTATGTCTCTGGTACGAGAGGCTGGCCTCGGCGTGAGATGTGTGCGGCGCAGTGATCTCATGTTTCAGACCGACCAGCAAGGACTCTCTCTGCATCAATCCTGCTCCCAGTGCCTGTTTTTTCTTTTTTCTTTTTTTCTCACGAGCCATGTCCGTGAGGAAGAGACTTTGTTGGTCATGCCCAGACGCCTTCAGGAAGCTTGCTTGCGACGCTCTCGGTCCTGGGGCGAAAGTCTAGGTGTTTGCGAGGCGTGCAATGTTGTTGGTGGCATACAGACAACGACAGAATGCACTCGTGTTCGGATGTGCTACCGAAGAAAGGTCACTTTGTACTAGAACTAGAACATCAGCCATATGCTAGCAGTACGGTAGGTCGTGGCGGACCCTTCCCTTGTGGGTTCTGCCTCTATCCCACAGTCTGGAACCGAGAGATCCAGATAAATCAAGTCCACCACATTTGGGACATTAGTCTCTCAAGTGACACTTTATTGACATCTGTCAAAGGACGGAAAACAAAAAAGGTAGCATATTTTGAACTGGTCTCGAGTGCGCTATGCAGCTAGAAATACAAGCAATCCTTCTGTGTCGAAGAGAACGACCATTGTCTGCGTGTCGTGTATCATTACATTACTGCTTCTCTCCAAAATTGAAATCGCCATATTTGGAAAACATTCGCAAGGCCATGTGAAGCAAAGTCCAGCGCCTGACCGCAACCCGGTCTATTGCATTTGTTGCATTTGTTAGAGGCGATGTCAGCGTCGTCGAGAAGAGTTTTGGGCGCCTAGAAGAAAAGACCGACGACAACAGCGAGCACGAGAGCCAACGGGCTAGATTTGCTGACAGCGTCAAGGGCATGAGCAGCGGCACCGCTCGAGCTGGCGGCAGGTGCGGAACCAGTAGCGCTGCCTTGGCCAGATCCAGCACCACTACTGGCAGTGTTGACCTGCGTGCTCGTCAAAGTGGGAGTGACCAGGGTCTGGTTTCTTGAGATGCCGGTGCCGGTGCCAGAAGCAGAGGGCATGCTTGCAGGCCTCGTCACGGGGGCAGTCAAGTTCTGCAGCGAAGAGTTGTAGCTGGCAATGATGGACTGGATGCTGGACACGGAGGAGGCCTGTGCGAAGGAGGAGGTGATGGCTGCGCCGACGGACGAAAGCGATGCACTGGCAGCTTGCGCGGATGAGACAGCGGCGGCATCAGCGCCAGAGAGGCTGATAGCACCAGAGTAGTTGATTTCACGGCCTTGCTGGATCTGGAGTGCGTAATCGTCACCGTTCTCGAAAGAATTGGCTGGGATCCAAGTGTAGTTGCCGCCTGTGGCATCGGCTAAATCCGGTCAGAAAACGAGGTCTTTGCCACCGCGAACTCATCAATGCGATACTCACAAGTCAAGGTCTGGATAGTGTCGAGATCATCTGGATCGCCTTTGCGCAGAGTAATGGTGACTGGGTCGCTCAGATCCTCAGCGGTATATCTGATAGTGGCAGGTTGGCCGGCGCGAACAGAGGTAGGCACCTCGGAGAAGCCAAGCACAGCTGATTGCGCAGCAGCGAAGCTCGCAAAAGCAATCGCGCTGGCCGATAGAGTGCTGAAGAATCGCATTTTCGCTGTTGTTACACTTGTTGGAGATGTTGGAGATGCGAACAGCGAGGGTTTTGAACATGTGTCTGTTGCTCAACGGTTTCTGTTTTTGTACGCGCGCCCTGTCGATGCGATAGATGGCGAAATTAATGCTGGTATTACTGATGGCTGTAGCGCAAAGGTTGCTGAAAGAGTGGTAATGGTCTGTTTCTGCTTGGAAACAATATCTGGCGGGGAATGGACGTAGATGTTTTGCCTTTGGAAGAAGTCGGTGCTGAAGAGGGAATAATAAAAAGGTGGAAAGCACAAAAGGGTTGGACAGGCTACTGTACAATACCTACAGTACGAAGCTGCAGCTCGAGGGGACCGTGACATGCGTGGATGCGTCCGCTCACGGCTAGTCCTCCCGTCCCGAGAGGCTACATGCGCTACAGGGAGGCTTGCATGCAGAACAAAGGCGTGACTTCGCTTCAGCTTCCATTATTTGATGCTGCTGCTGCTGCTGCTGCTGCTGCTGCTGCGTAGTCATGCCGTTGTCTGGACGCTTGCAGGGGTTCACTTTGCATTCCATGCGACAACAGGAACCGGAAAGCTTGAGCTTGAGCTCGAGCTTGAGATGGATTGGGATCTGGTACTGAACAGATGTCAATTCTGCTTGCCGTCTGCCTGGCGTACGCGGTCAAGTTTCGCCGCCAGCTTCTTCACATTCATCCAGTCTTCCGTCTTGCCTAGGGTATCAATTCCTCCCAACTCACTTCCGACCTCAAACACAGTCACCACACCATCCAGACCTCCCACGGCAATCTTCCGCCCCTCGTTGTGTTCCCATGCTAGTTTGTTCAGGCTTTTCACACCAAACACATCCCCTGCAGCGTGGCTTGGTTCGGCCCTTGCTACAGGAATCTCCACGTCGACGTTAATGTCAAACACCTCCAGCCGACCTGCGCCATCCACGCAACCAAACACCCCTGGCTTGGTGGGTGACCACTTCACATCGTAAACAACGTCCTCCCGCATCATGTCCAGCAATGGCCGTTCGACCTGCAAGCCGTTACTGGCTGTGTTTGCTGTCGACAATGCGCTGCTATGCGGTCGTACGCGCCAGAGCTTGACGCTCCAGTCAAGTCCCGAAGTCAAGGCCAGATCTCCAAGGTCGATCTTGCCCCTACTTGGGTGAAAGTCAAGCCCAGTCACAGGTGCTGTATGACCTCTGTAGACTATTCTCTGGTCGATGCCGGCCTTTGCTCCTGCGCGATCATACCTGTGCACTGGAACTACGCTTCCATCCTCTGTGCCCGCCAAGAAATAGGTGGGATCAGATCTTGGGAAGCTGATGCACGTTGGCGCAACATCCTCAGTTCGGCTTCTCCCTGGAGGAGATATCAACTCGAGGTGCTCTTGCGGTTTGGACAGCATATCAAAGCTCCACGCACATGTAGTTCCATCGGTACTGACGCTGATGATGTTGCTGGCGTTCTGTGTCCCGACCACCGAAAGGCTGTAGATGGGGTGAGCATGGCCGCCTCTCTCACCTGCGAGCGGCGTTCTCTGCACCGGCGCTCCATCTTGGAATTTCTGTCTTGTGTCCCACATGCAGACTTGACCGGAGTATGTCCCCCCGAGAATGATGTTTGGATGGTAAGGTGAGAACTTTGCGCATAGTATATCGCTGGTGGCTGTGAAGGCGTACTCTGGTCTACTCGGCATGTGCGAGTTCCACACCAGAACCAGGCCTGGTGCTGCTTGCACCGTGTTGGGCGCTTTCGTGTAGCTCGCCAGGAGGAGCTCTGGATACCTTGGTGAGAAATCAATGTCACTCAGCATCCTCCGCTTGGTCCACTTCTCGTCATGGAACTGCATGATCTCTCTTATCCTTCTACCACGTCTGCCTTTGGTCGTGCCGCCTTCATCCTCCTCTTCGCCAACGCCGGTGCCCATTGCATAGTCCGCCAGCACATCATACTCTTCTTCAAGAGCACGCTCGATGACCTTGCTGCTCCGTTCCACAAAGTCCAAGAACTCCTCGCTACCCGTTACAGCATTGAGCTCCTCGTTCGTAAGCTGTCGGGCAGGAAATCGCTCTTCTGCAACCACTTCCTTGTCTCTTACTGCTTTGAGCTCTTCCTCGATCTCTGCCCGCAATCTTTGCCTGACCTCCTCCTCTCGCCGCCTCTCAAGCTGTTCGTCGTCCCTCTCGCTGACACTATTCTCGAACCCTGTGCGACTTCTCTCGCCGGCCGGGTCTGGCAAGTCATCCGTTTGTACTCCCTTACTGTATGTGATTACCTCTGTCTTGACCTCCGCAGGACTGTCGTACACGGTTCGAAGCTGTGCAATCCCTAATGTCTGTACCGGGCGCTCTTCCCGTTTCGTAATAGCAGCCCCATCTCGCTCGCCACTCACTGCACTAGTCGGTCGGCTTCCCCTTGTCCTTGAACCTGTTCCTGTCGCAGGGCTACCCTCCCTGCCCCTTGGCGTACCTGTACTCGAACTCGGTCGGTCGACTAGTGACGATATGAGGCTGTCGAGGTCGGCTCTGTTCGCGGTCCGCGAAGAAGGTGTAAAGGTCTCGATCGAGGCGGCATCTAATGATTGTCGAGATGTCTGAAGCTCTTTCTGCCGTTGTTCCCTCTGGCGTTTCAGCTCGGCCAATTTGGCCTTTTTGGCCAGAATCTCGTCACGACGGGATGTCGAAGAAGACATCTTTGATCCTCAATGTCTGACCAGTAGCTGCGCCACTTGACCATTCAAGTGTTTCCTGGTAACCGTGTTGATTGCTCGCTTCAAAGGGCGCTATGCGTTCTGTCATAAGCAATCTTGATCCATCTGGCCCCTCGAACGCGAACTCCCTGGAAAACAAAGTTGATTGGACAGGTCTGTAGATTATAGTCGCGTTTTGTACAAAGTTGATGTTTAAAACAGTGAAGCTCCACCGTTTCGGCCATTCGTGTCGCCAAGACATCGCATGAACGCATGAGCTCCGACAGCTATTCACCATCATCTCCCATCAAACATCACTCACCACATCACTTCAACGCTGCTCGATCCGCGAAACACAAGCTCTCAGCTAGAAAATTACAACATCTAATCCAGATTATCAACAGCTCTCTGACACACATCACATTCACGGCGGATAACGATTACCAACCATGCCTTCGGCCACAGGCCAGAATTGGGAGAAGTACCAGAAGAAGTTTGCAGATGATGAGCAAGAGGAGAAGAAGATCACACCTCTGACCGATGAGTGCGTACCATAACACAGCATTGCCATCGAGAACCTCACTGACACGACACAGGGACATTCAGGTCCTCAAAACCTATGGCGCCGCCCCATACGCCGCGGATCTCAAGAAGCTCGAAAAGGCCATCAAGGACAAGCAGACATCAGTGAACGAGAAGATCGGGGTCAAGGAATCAGATACCGGTCTCGCGCCGCCGCACTTATGGGATATCGCCGCCGATCGACAACGCATGTCCGAGGAGCAACCATTACAAGTCGCACGATGCACTAAGATCATCCCGGACGAGAAGGATAATGAGAAGAGTAAATATGTCATCAACGTCAAGCAGATCGCGAAATTCGTCGTAAATCTAGGAGAGAGGGTATCACCGACTGATATCGAGGAGGGCATGAGGGTGGGTGTGGACAGGAACAAGTACCAGATCATGCTACCCCTGCCGCCCAAGATCGATCCCAGTGTCACCATGATGACGGTCGAGGACAAGCCGGATGTCACATACGGAGATGTCGGAGGTTGCAAAGAGCAGATCGAGAAGCTCAGGGAAGTCGTGGAGATGCCACTGCTCAGTCCAGAACGCTTCGTGAATCTGGGTATCGATCCACCGAAGGGTGCTCTGCTTTACGGACCTCCAGGGACAGGAAAGACGCTTTGCGCTCGAGCAGTCGCCAACAGAACAGACGCTACGTTCATCAGAGTCATTGGGTCCGAGCTGGTGCAGAAGTACGTTGGTGAGGGTGCACGTATGGTCCGCGAGCTTTTCGAGATGGCACGGACAAAGAAGGCATGCATCATCTTCTTCGATGAAATTGATGCTGTCGGTGGTGCACGATTTGATGACGGAGCTGGTGGGGACAACGAGGTACAACGAACTATGCTTGAACTCATCACGCAACTGGACGGGTTTGACTCGCGAGGCAACATCAAGGTCATGTTTGCCACCAACAGACCATCGACACTCGATCCTGCGTTGATGAGACCTGGCCGTATCGACCGCAAGATCGAGTTCTCGCTACCGGACATGGAGGGACGTGCGAATATTCTCCGCATTCACGCAAAGAGCATGAGCGTGGAAAGGGACATCAGGTGGGAGCTGATCAGTAGATTGTGCCCGAACGCGACCGGTGCAGAGCTGAGGAGTGTGGCGACAGAGGCAGGCATGTTCGCTATCCGTGCGAGGAGAAAGGTTGCGAGCGAGAAGGACTTCTTGAGCGCAGTGGAGAAGGTCATTCGTGGTGGACTCAAGTTCAACAGTACTGCAGCTTATGCGCAGTACAACTAGACGACGCATGAGGCGAGGGGAGCGCATGGGTTAGAAGAGCTGTAGCATAGCTTTTGTGTATCAACAGTGGTCACCAACATCTACATTATCCTGCCATCAGTCCAATACAGTACCTATCGAATTCATGCCTTGGTCTTTTTCGCCTTGAAAGCAGCAGCCCGCTTGTTGCTGCTCTTCGTCGGCTTTGCCTTCTTCCCCAAGCCCTTCTTCATCTTCACTCCAGCATCGCCATCACTCTTCGCCCTCTGCCCCTCAAAAACGAAAGACTCGGGCGCTTTGAACCCCTCCGGCGCCCCAGGTCTCGTCCTCTCGGCGCCGCTCGGCCTGCCACCACGGTCTGCGAATCCTCCGCGTCCTGCAAATCCTCCTCGTCCGCCCCGCCCTCCTCGACCAGCATATCCCCCCCTACCCGCGAGCCCTCGTGCACCGCTCTTCCCCAACAACCTCTCGGCCCTACCCACCTGACTCCTCTCCTGATTCGTCAGTTTCCTCACATACCCTCCCTTGCCCCTCCCCTCCTCCCTCTCGCCCTCGACCTTGCGCTTGTTCCGCTTGATGGCCTTTGCCCTACTGACCCGCATCTTCCTCGGAAGCATGGGCGGATCCTTCTTCCCGTCCCAACCCAGGGCTTCCTCGACACTGTTCTGATCGATGAACTGGACGTACGCCACGCCTTTCCCGACCCTCGTCTTGGCGTCGCGGATCACCCTCACCGACTCCACTTTCCCGCTCTTGGAGAACGTGCGCCACAGCCCTTCCTCCACGTCGCCTGGCGTCTTGTTGCCTTGGCGCTTGCTCCGGCCCGATTCCTCGTTGGCTTTGTCAACGCTGGTCTCGTCGTCGACGAAGCTGAGGCCCCCGACGAAGACACAGCGGTGGTGGTCGACGGGGGAAGGGTGGGCGACGCCGTCGACGCGGAGGTGGCGGTCTAGGACGACGGTGCCGTTGAGGTGCTGTGCGGCTGACCGCGCAACGGCGGGAGAGGAGAAGACGGCGTAGGCGTTGGTCGAGTGGGAGGTGGCGTCCATGACTTCTTTCTTGGCAAAGGCAGCGCGTTTGGGGATTGCGGTGGCGAAGGGAGTGGAGCGGAAGCGGAGGGAGGTGAGAGAGGGTGGAGTGTCGGACGATTTGAGAAGCGGGAAAAAGGAGCTGAGATGGGCTTTGAGCGTCTTCTGCGCCGATTTGGAGGAGATGGCGGAGAGCGAGACGTTGCCTAAGAAGACTGTGCGTTGGGCCTTTTCGAACTCGGAGTCTTGCGCTGTGATGGACTCGTGCTGCGGCGGTAGCGTGAGTGATACTGATGAAGCTGCGTCGTCTGCAAGCGCATTCTCATTGTCCTCATCTTGCCCCGGAGCTGAATCGTCCTCATCTGCGACTACAGTGGTCGATGCTGGCTTAGATTTGGCCTTGAGCTTCTCGCTCTCCCGAGATAGCTTGTCCAGGTAACTCGTCTCGAGGTTCTCGAACTCATCCTTCTGCTTGCGCCGCCGCTTTTGAGCAGGTTGCTCGTCTTTTTGGTCGGCCTGTTCCTCTTCTGAGCCTGCACTGATTTCTACGTCGTCTAGGTCTGATGGTGCATCCGAGATAGAAGACAGAATCTCGTCGTCCTCCTCCGCATCAGAGCCACTGTCATCAGCAGCTTCCTTGTCATACTCCAACGTTTCATGCTCTAATGGCGCATTTCCCTCCTCGCCACTGGAGTCGCCATCATCCGATGCAAAAGCTTTCGTTGCGGCTTCTTTGTGGGCTTTCGAGAGAAGAGAGGCATTAACTTCTACCGCTTCATTCGCTGAGAATAAAGAGCTGAGTATTGGATCGAAAGACTTTGCTTGAAGTGAAGGCAAGCTGGCAGAAGTCTGCAGTTTTTCCTCAGCAGCGTCTACCTTGCGCTGCTTCCTAGACTTGGACTTTTCGCCGTCGTCTTGTGCACGAGATTTTCGTTTCCGAGATTTGGAAATGTCCTGGTCTTTGGACATTGTGGCGATAAGTGAGTAGGGTATAAAATCACAGGCTATTCGTGGCAAGAATAATTTTGTGCTGCAGTCTCAAGCTTGCGATCGGCAGAAAAAGCATGATGAGATTAGATTAGATCGTCGGGCTTGGCTTTCTGATCAGCCGAGCGAAGGAAGTTGGAGAGAGAGCCCCGGGGGAGCGAGAGATGCTGTCACAGGCACAGAAGTCGGTTATTCGCTATCTCATCCACCCTCCAAGCACCATACTTGCAGACCTCGGACAGGCCTACCGTCCAGTCTTTGGCTTCGCCAGATCTATTTCCACCATAGCACAACATTCTACCACTCCATCACTACTTGCCAGAACCATGTGAGCGGTTGTCATCTGCGCGAGTTCAAAACCAATATCTGCTGCAATCGTTTCGACCGACCGTGGCAGTCCTCCCTAGACGGCTGCTGGGGCCTAGCATAGCGACGATCAACGGTAAAGAGTACGAAGAAGAGCAAGGAAACACAGACAATCGCGATTGAAACGCAGTAGACAGTATGCTAGCTGCCGCTGCTGCTGGTCGCAGCAACGAGCAGCACCCACCTCCTCACGGTATGCAACATTAGAGAGCTGACCCGGAGGTAACAATGACACGGCAGATGTGCTGACAATATATCTCCCATATACAGATTCGATACACCGTCCACCTACTGCCAACTCTTTCAAATCGCCCAAGTCAATAAATGATGGGCGCAATTCGACCCCCTCAATTTCCCCACTGAGTAGTACCTCAAAAGCGCATCACGACTCCGCCAACGATCCTTCTGACCCAATCACCAACGGCGCGCAAACACACGCTCCAGATGCGCTCGTCCCAGAAGACGAACATGATCGGCGCGATCGGTCTAGTAGCCTGAGCGACATCGAAGGTGACTTTGAAGAGCAAGAGCAAGATCTAGGGCAATTTGGATCCGAAGATGGGTTAACCCCAATGGGTAACGATGAGAACGACTCTGAAGCCGAGACAGAGAGAGTCAAGCCGACTCCTCATAAAGAGAACAGAACACTCCTTGGTACGATCAATACACCTCTCGATGCGCTGCGAGAAGATGGAGTGTCGGACAATGACTCGACAGCGACCATGGATGAAGGCGATCGCTCGCGACATCTTACAGGTAGGTCATATACACCTGTGCTAGGCGCAGTCGACTGACCATTCATCACAGGTCTTGCAGGACGAAAACGCAAGCGAACACTCGCACGCAATGTCTCCAGCTTTGCACAGTCGGATGAATCAGATTCGGAAAGCGTTCTTCAAGATCGCCGAGGACATAAGAAAACTGCGACCGAGGCGAACCTCACGAACGGGGACGATGCTGCGAAGGATGATATCAATCGTGAGGAAGCCCTGGAGGAGAGTGATAATTTGCCTTTGCCCGAGGTGCAGTCACCCACAAAAGAGCACAAGCGAGGGAAAGCAAAGGGAAAATCGCATAAGAAACGTGTTGAAGCTTTGCTCGAAGAGGAAGATACTGGCGAGGCAGAAGATACGGGCGAGAATGGTGATGAAGAAGAGGATGAGCAAGCAGATATGGTGGATCCTGCCGAATGTGAGATCAGTCCCTGGCCCTTGATTGCTTGCATGACTGACATTGATGCAGTGGCTCTCCGCGAACAAGCATTGAAGAATTTCCAGCTCCTTGCCGAGCAGTTCACAGCTCTTCGATCCTCAATTCATGCAGAGAAGATTGCCGAAACAGAAGCAGAATTGGCGCAGCTACAGCAAGCACATCCGATCCACCCAGAATTCATCAAACAGCTGCAGGCAGTCACTGCGCGGCGTGACACCAAGATTCAGCAAGAGATGAGATTGCAGGAATACAAGAAGCAAGCGCTGCGCAACTCAACTCTGGCAAAACGTGCACAACTTCTCAGCCAGTACATGCAGGAAGCGCGAGAGGTACGCGAAAAGCTGCTGTATGAGTTAGGCAAGCAATGGTACGACATTCAGAAGGAGCGCCGTGCTACACAAGCCGATGAGCTGGGAAGTTTTGGTCAAGTCTTTCCCAGCAAGCGATCAGTTCAAGTGCGGCAGCAGCACAAATACAATACCGAGGTGTCGGTATTATCAGGCATTGCGAAATACGTGGGCTTCCCGGCAGCTCCCGATATTAGTGGCATGGATTCGAAGGAAGTCAACGACGATTTGGCAGCTATCAGGACGAAGGTGCAGATGCCACCGAAGCTGATGACATATCCAACCAAGAGACCAGCATACTTTGGGACGGACCCCAAATCAGACCACAGTGCTCAGAAAGAATTCTTGGAGCAAACACCGTGGGCCAACCCTCGACACCCGATCCATGCGCAGTCGAGGACTCCTTCGGCTTTTGGCCATCATGGCTTACAGAACCATTCGAGCCCTGGACTCGGCATGCTCGGAAAACAGACATCGGCCTTTGCCACGCCTCAAATTGGAGTGGACAGACTGCCTGGCAGCGAAGCTCGACCGCCAGGTTCGAATGATACAGTGGGAGTGCTGAGTGATCCACCTTCGAGTGTGCAGCCCGCACCACCCACAGTGGACAGGATTCGTTTGATGACTTACGAACAAGGAGGCGATACATCTCCTACTCCACACGTCAAGCGAGTCACGGGAGGGAAGAGAGACTTTTCTGGATTATCAAGCGCGTCAACGATAGATGCGCCTCCAGATGGGACAGCAGTTGGTGAAGGCCGTACGCCAGGCATGTTGCTCGAGGCTGCACCACCTACTCAAGTCTTTGCCACGAGTGGTCTGCACGGTCAAAGTCAAGAATAGCATATTTTGCGCTTGGGGGAATGTCTTCATTTCATTCCAGCGACGATGATACCAACATAGACGAGCTCTGCAAGATCTAGAGCATGATGACAATCAACGAACTCATAATATGACGGTGAAGCATAAGCACAATGATCGAGACGATGAAAGACCACGTCACGTGTGTGGTAGTTGCAAATGCCGCTTTCCAGATCATCAGCTTAAGCTTCCGGCTTAGATATGCATGTGACATGCGGCCAACATGTACGTGCAGATTCATCGAGCATGCATCATCGTGTAGCTCAAGCTCCATATAGAAACCCCTGATTTTACACAGCTTCCGAGGGATAAGCTTTGAGCTTATGCTTTTTCCAAGCTCCACCGCCGAGAGCCCCGGGCCGGAGCCCCACTGCAAAGCTCTCCAACATCTTTGAATCGTGTGAAGATCCTGTCCCACTCTCAACACAGTTTGACACCTGCTTCTCCGGACCGGCCTGGACAGCAAGGGACTGGATTTTGGAGCACGTGTGGCATGCGTTGATTTTCATTGGCTGCTTTCTACTTCATCTTCTTTCGCTGCGCTTGTCGAACAATACGCCAACATCTGGCCAACTTCTCTTCGGCGCTTTTTGGCTCTGTCTGAAGATGAACCCTGTACGTCATACAGGTCCAGCAAGCTTCTTCCATACAGCAGAAACCACTGCTGTTAACCGACGACAGTGTGTTCAAGAGCCAAGTGTGGGCTGGACTATAAATGTAGTCAAACCCTGATCAAAGCGGTCTCGATCCACGCACCAAACTCCGCTACCGACAAACAAATGAGAATGCAACCCTGGCTTTGATTGACACTGCGCCATGTAGGAGAGGTCCAGCATTTCTGACGTATTCCCGCCAACACAACACAAGGGTCCGTACGCCTCCCAAGTCATCCCCGGGAGGCAGGAAGACCAGACGAGAGCTACAGAAGAAGCACGTTTTCCATCACCATGGGACAAGGATGCCGAAAGAACAATTGCTTTGCCAACTCGTTGCAAATTCTATCGGATGCATCGGGTTTGGCCGTGCGAAGAGCGAGTTCCGCGCCGTCCGTGGTTGATATTGATGATCCACCCCAAGCATGTCCAAGATCCACAAGCTTTTTTGCAAACTCCGCCAGGTGAGCTTAGTATTTCTTTGCCCTCTCCCACGATTATTCGTCCTCTCATTCCCTCTTCTGCCAGGGTGCTGGTAGTCCTTGGTACTTCCATACCAACTCTGAACAACATCTATTCAATATTCTTCAATACTTTTCTGTTGGATTTCAATTGAGCATGGATTCTGTTCGGGACTACGGTGCTGCTGCACCACATGGTCCTAACATGACCGGCCAACATGTTGCTACCGCCAGTTTCGCCGACTTTGCTCACATGAGCGAGAAGGAAGCGACCGTTTTTCAAAGTCTGCTTCGACCAGATGACAGCTATGATGAGAACGGCACATACTGGGCTGACATGCCACTACGACAGCGCACTGCTTTTGTATCCAAAGTCGATGCACAGGAGGCCAAGAAGGAACTCAGTTCGATATGGGCCATGATGAAGAAAGACCCACTCAGTCCTCTTGGCTACTACGTGCGAAACATGGTCATTCCTGGTGCCGGTCTTCTTCTCGAAGGTTACGTCCTCTTCTCGATCGGAAATATCAAGCCCCTACTTGCTGCTGTCTTCCCGTCTTGCTGGGGCAAGACCCCCACAGACTGCAATATCACCTGGGTTCGATCGATCGATTACCTGGAGATCTGTGGTATCATTGTCGGTCAAATTCTGGTAGGCATCATCGGAGACTGGATTGGACGACGATGGGGTTTGATCCAAGACGCCACCATCATGTTCGTCGGTCTGCTCATGCTCACAGCTGCTTGGGGCGTGACATTGAATGGATGGGTCATCTGCTACGTCTGGTCTCTATTCTTCTACGGGATTGGTGTAGGAGGAGAGTACCCCATGACTGCGACATCTGGCATGGAGAATGCAGTGGGGTCTGGCAAAGTCTCGACTAGAGACGATCGTCTTCACCGTGGACGCAAGGTCACATCTGCTTTCTTGATGCAAGGATGGGGTCAATTCTCAAATCAGGTCGTTCTGATCTTGCTACTTCTCATCTTCCACCACGGGTCTGGTAACCCACCATATTCCAAGGTTTCTGCTCAGTGGACCTACCGGATATCCTTCGCAATTCCAGCAGCTGGCACTCTCTGGCTAGTCTACTACCGTACTTTCAAGATGCGATCTGCCTCAAAGCAGCTCGCCTTGGCCAAGAAGAAGTCAAAGGTCACTGGCTACGACAGCCAGTCTCTGAAACTCACTTTAAAGTACTTTGGTCCTCGTCTTCTCGCCACAGCTGGTGCTTGGTTCGCCAACGACGTCTTCTTCTACGGCAACAAGCTTTTCCAAGACGAGTTCATCGCCGTCCTCACTCCCGGCAACAAGTCCGTCATGGTCTCCTGGCTTTACAACTTAATCAATGTGGGCGTCTCTCTGTGCGGGTACTACCTCGCCTCGCTCTTCATCGACAATAAGATGTACGGCCGCCGTACCATGATGAACGTAGGCTTCCTCATGGACTTTATCTTCTTCATCATCCCCGCCTTTAACTACGCCTACTTCACCTCACGCCGCGGCGTCCACGCTTTCCAAGCTTTGTACTTCCTCTCCTCCTTCTTCAACCAATTCGGGCCCAACAGTGTTACCTTCATCGTCGCGGCCGAAGTCTACCCCACCCCTATTCGCGCCACGGCCCACGGCTTCTCCGCCGCAGTGGGCAAACTTGGCGCCCTCACCGCCGCAGTCTTGTACAACTACATTGACACGCAGACCAAGTTCTACGTTGTCCCGTGGTTCGGATTGGCGGGACTGATTCTTACCTTCCTCTTCCTGCCGGACACGACCGGACTGGATCTCAAAGAGCAAGAGCGTCGCTGGGCCTTTATCCGCGCGGGCAGAGAGCAGGATTACCACGGCATCGCGATCCACCCGCGCCACTTGTCGTACTGGGAACGCTGGAGGGGAGCGGGCAAGCACTATGACGCGCAGAAGGATTACGAGCAACGGGTCGAGGAGATGCGCAGTGAGTGGGAGGAAGCACAGGTCAGGAAGGCGGAGGAGAAGGAGAAGCGTGATGAGGCAGAAGAGGGCGAGGATTGGCATAGTGAATTATCTGGCTTCTTCCAGAGGACCAAGGGAAGTAGTACGTTAATGGGGAGTCCTGGGATAAGTGCCAAGGAGAAGACGGCGATGGTGGGTGAAGGGAGTGGGAGTGAGGCTGAGGATGAGAAGAAGATGTCGGGCAAGCAGGGACATGAATTATGATTTGCATATCGTGTGTATTGGGTTGTTTTAGCGCCAACAGTCTCAATGTCAATCGTTGTATGACGATCCCACTATTGTGAAGTGGTGTACAATCGAGTGAACTATTGCCCACTTGGCGCAAACTGATTGTCATCCCATTTCTTTGGCTGCTTTTCGGTACTCCTTCGCGTGGGAAGCGGCAAACCCTTCTCCATTGAACCCTACATCAGAGTCCCTGTAGATGAATCCCGAGTCAGACAGTCTCGCTCACACTTACTCCCCAAGTCATCCATGTCGAGCAGAGGGGTGGAATAGGCAAATGAGGTTGATTGCAGCGACAGGTCCCTGCAACCATGACGTCGCTTCGGGTCGAGGCCCGTCTCCCGGTTGACTTCAGCAGCGGCTGATCGGGACCGCCACCTCCTTCGTCCTGCTGCAAATGTCTACTGCTGCTGCCTTATTACAGGTGGTCAGATGGCATCGAGGAAATTTGACGATGGCTCAATAGACGAGTTCAGACAGCTTGGTCTTTTAGACTTCTTCGCAACAGACTCGAGACCGATATTTGTATTTGACGGTCTAACCGAAAAATTGCCGCCACTAGCGAGTAATTCACCTCTACACCCAGTCTTCACCAACGATGCCTGCCGGAACCACCAGCCATTTGTTGAACACTCCGATGGGAAAGAGACGACCATTCAATGGCTTCATTGGGTTCAGTATGCAAATACTGGAACTACATATACCGCCAGAGGTATACTATGGCATCTGAGTCTATATCAAAACCGATGGCGAATCTACACTGGCACTTCCACACAGGATTATCAGCAGAACGGATCTACTATCGCCACGAAACGAAAGAACGAAATCGACATCGCTTATGAATCGGGATGCATATCGGACTCGCACTATCGATTACTGAGCAGCATTGACTGGAGCACGACAGCCTTTGGACATCCAGATTCATGGTCACCTGAACTTCGACATACGGTAGCATTCGCGCTGACTACTCCGGAACCGTGCTGCATCAATTGGGGTCCTGGGCGGAATCTGCTCTATAACGAAAGTTATCCCGCGATGATAGGCGACTTCCATCCAAAGGCACTCGGCAAATCCGCAAAAGTAGAATTCGCCAGCTTTTGGCCATTCTTCGAGAATCTTGTGGAGAATGTCGAGAAGACAGGGCAGACAAAGGGTCATGAGAACGATTCGGTGAAGCTGAGGAGGTCTAATGTCGGTATCGAAGAAGCTTTCTTCTCCTATCTGTTCATTCCCATCAAGAATGCTCAAGGACGAGTCCTTGGCGTTTGCAACTCAGTGCGTGAAGTCACTAACCACATTGTCTCTGAGCGGCGACTCACCAACCTGCTCAAAGTCGGCGAAACAGCATCATCCGCGACCCCGCTCGGCTCATTCTGGAGCAGCATCCTCAAGTGTCTCAACTTTGCGGGTTCCGAGGTGCCTTTCGCAGCAGTCTACTCTCGTGGCGCGCCTTTGGAGTCACAAGAGCCCAACCAAGACCGCCCGCTCAGAGGAGATGAGGCACTCGTTTGCGAAGGCTCCGTCGGATGGCACGATCATGCATCTTTGCTACCTGCGGCGGTGGACCTCTCCATAGATTCGGGTCTGTCACTTGCGGTCAAGGCGTCTCTACATACATCTGATTTGCCTCCACTTCGCACCGAGGAACTCCTCCAGCCTCATCTAACCAAACACAGCGAAACAGGGCCAAAATCCGAGGAATCTAGAGTGGTAGTCGTACCCATACAAATCTCAACAATGAACTGCGCAGCTTGGGTCATCATCGGCATTCAGACTCTGCGACCTTATGACAGTGATTATAGACAGTTCATCAACTTGCTCGCTCGTCAAATTGAAACTGCAGCAACTTCATTGGTCATGCTCGACGGGGAACGCAAGGATTTGGAGGACACTGTCGAGCAAGCACAGTTAGAGAAGCAGAGACTGTCAAAAGAGCTTGCAAAGCGGGAAAGGGAGGCGGAAGAAGCTGCGGTCAGATTCTTGGACTTTGCCAAGCATGCGCCGGTATGGCATGCCGAGCCAGGAGACGATCGTAAGCTGACAGATGCAGCTTGGGGTATACACATTCGGTCCAGAAGGCCAGATCCTATTTGCAAACGAAGCATGGTACAGATTGTTCGGCATTCCTTACCAATCCCAAGGGGATCAACTTTGGCGATCTTTCGTACACCCAGAAGATCTGTGGATGGTAGATGAAAAGTGGCAAATGCTTGCAAATCATGGGATAAACCATGCTCAATTCGAATTTCGAGTGCGACGTAATCCGATGACAGGAACCATCGACAGTGACGAAGACTGCGGCTACCTCAGTTCGTCTTGCTTCGCAGAGCTGGATGAGGACGGCAATCTTCAGTCCGTGACGGGTGTCATCTCAGATAACACGATACATCGAGCCCATGAGCGGGAGGTGGCAATCCGACTGGCTGACGCTCTCGAAGCAAAACGAGCACAGGAGAATTTCATGGGTACAGCCGACGGATGATATCCGATCTCGAGGATTTTCCTGCTGACATGGTCCAGACATGGTATCTCATGAAATGAGAAACCCTCTCAATGCCATCATACAATGTGCTGAAGAAGCTTCCCAGCTCATAGAGCCACACGTCAAAGGCGACTCGAATCACACGACCAATGATGATGCCGCTGCGATTATGGATGCCGTCAACACTATTCTGTATTGTGGCCACCATCAGAAACATATCATCGACGACGTCTTGACCATTTCCAAACTAGACTCAAATCTACTTACCTTGGCGCCAACCAAGGCAAAGCCAATAGCGGTAGCCCATCAAGCGGTACAGATTTACAACAGCGAGATTCGAGCGTCGGAGATTGACGTCTCTTTCGATGAGAGAGACAGCTACACGGATAGCGATATCATGATGGACGCTGGACGAGTGCTCCAAGTTCTCATCAACCTCATCGGGAATGCTGTCAAGTTTCTGAAGGGGAGGCCACATCGAAGACTTCGAGTCAATACTTCAAACTCGACCACCCGGCCTCCATCCTTCGAAGTAGCATACTTCCCGTCCGGTCAAGTTCGAAAAGATCTTTCGAAATCACCTGGATGGAATGATCACCAAATTGTCTATGCGTACTTCTCGATAATGGACACCGGACCCGGTATGACTCCTGAGGAGAGCAACAAGCTCTTTGGACGGTTCAAGCAAGCATCACCGAGGACGCACACGCAGTACGGCGGCTCCGGACTAGGACTGTTCATATCGAGAGAACTGGCTGAGCTTCATGGAGGGGAGATTGGACTGAAATCAGCACCCCAAGAGGGCAGCACATTTGCCTTCTATATCCAAGGATACATGCCAGCACAATCGAAGGGTGGATCATCTGCTACGACGAATCAGGCAAGAAGAGGTTCTTCGAGTCCACACGCCAGAAGCCTCGCGAACAAAGATGTCAACCCTTCAGGGCCATCTCTAGCGCCACCAGCGGATCCCATGGAGGCAGTCGAGCCGGACAGTAATAGGACTATCACTGTCTTAGTGGTAGAAGATAATCAAATCAATCAGACCGTGCTTGTCCGACAATTGCGGAAAGCAGGGTTCCGGACAGAGACGGCTGGCAATGGAGAAGAAGCACTATCTCAGCTGCGAAGATCAGCATTGTGGACGAAGAATGATGAATCCGACTCTATCGCCATATCTGTCGTTCTCTGCGATCTGGAAATGCCCGTCATGGATGGTCTGACCTGTGTCAAGCGAGTGAGAGACTTTGAGAAAGAAGGGCTATTGGCGTATGTGCCCATGATTGCTGTGACCGGGAACGCCAGGCAAGAGCAGGTCGATACAGCGAAGGAGGCAGGGTTTGACGATGTGGTATGCAAACCGTACTCGATCGGCAAGCTGGTACCGCTGATCAAGAGTATTGCCATTTTAAAGCGAGTATGAGCAGGAGATCGAGACGCTTATCAACGGAGGTATTGTAACAGGAGGGTTGCCATTCAGCATTTACAACAACACACCATGCATTGGCCGTCAGCGATTTTGCCAATGACGTTGGATCATGGACACTTTCACGCATTGGGAAACGGCATGAGCTTGTCTTTCAGGATTTGTACAAGTATAGTCGACAGCACACAATTGATTCAGCTTCTTGGACCACAGTCTCGTTGCCCCATGTACATCAGAGCATGTCGTTGCCCAGCCTCAAGCGCACAGCCACATGTCGACACGCACCCCCCACATCGTCATCCGCCAGAGTTCCGTTTGCGCCGAACCATAACAATAAATCTCTCAATCCTTCCAATTCTGCTTACATATAATTCTGCGACCATATTCTCGTCACCTCCTCGTCGCTATTCGCATTGATAATTGCCATTACTCCGACATGTACTCGACTATAGGCCGAGGCATTCTCGACGAGCGACCCATTGTCTTCTTCGATTCCCATCCCGAACCACCCGCCGGTATCGTACTCGACTCGATATCCCGCTTCACCAAGCACCTCAAGACAGCGTGGACCGGGGATGTCGTGCTGGATGTAGAGCCTGGGATGCTGCGATTGCAGTGGTACACAGTACGTGCCCTCCCTTTTCCCGTCCTCCATTTCACTTCTCTGCCCCCTCCCTGATCCTCCACCGTTCCCGTATCCGGTTTCCCTCCAGCTCGGCACCTATTGACATGTATTGCAGACAGACAACACCTTCGGCAAACGCGACTACCTCCTCCGCGAGCACTCGGAGGCCCAAACGGGGTGGGAAACACTGTGCAACCTCCCCGAAGTGCAACGGGCCATGATCGTGGGCTACCCCTCGCAAAACCCGTACAGCATCGACGGGAAGAGCCAATGGAAGTTGCAGGAGCAGAGAAAGCGGGAGATCCTGCAGGAAGAACGATATAGGGATCTGGTGCCGAGGCAGAAGAAGGAGCCCGGCGTGGGGGATCGGATTGAGGACATTCTTATGGAGGAGGAGTTGAGGGAGAAGAGGCAGCGCAAGAGGGCGGAGAAGGAGGGCCGGAAGGAGGACGTGTGACGTTGACTTTGCAGAATACGTATCGCTATCAGAAGCCTTGCCATGCGCCAGAGCACACGCTGGGAGCCACCAGTGGATCAAGTGGGGGGGGGGGGGGAAAGTGGCTGCAGGCCGCTCCGTGAGGAGATCTGCTTTCTCACAAATCATGTCATCCAAGAATATGGCATAGTATGACACTATATCACGTCGGGTTCGATCAACAATGACGAGTAGATCGCGACTTCGAGTCACACTGCACACGGTCGCGATAACAGGACCCAGGATGTGCGAGGGAGGACGGCCCGAGGAGCAAGGAGTCGAAGTTGGCTCAGGATGAACAGGAGGACGACAAGTCCACAGCTGATATATTCATACTTCATATCATAACCCATCTGTATCCATCTTTAGTCTATGTTATCGGCACCTGCACGTTCCCCATCGCCCTCGCCCCTCCATCTACCACGACGTTACTCCCGGTAACATAACTGCTAAACCCACTTGCCAGAAAGCCCGCCACCCTCGCGACCTCCTCCGCCCTGCCCTTTCTCCCCAGTCCACTCGCCTCCCCACTGTCCTCCACCCCGAGCAATCCCCCTTCTACGCCCCCGAAACTGATCGCATTGATCCTCACCCCTGTCCCCTGGAGCTCCTTGACCCCGCTCTTGACAACCCCCATGCCAGCATGCAGACTCATCGTCCAACCCACGCCCCACTCCCCGCCGTGCTCCGACCCGGTCCCGCCCACGACAATGATGCTGCCGTACGCCTGCTCCTTCGGCGCCGCGTTCACGTAGCTTCCCTTGGTGCAGCGCTTCTGCATCGCAGGCGGCGCGTACTTGAGCGCATAGAACGGGACGAGGGCGTTCGCTTCGAACAAGGCGGACAAATGCGAGGGGGAGGTGGAGGAGAGGTTCTTGGGCCCAAGGAGCGTGGAGAGGGTGACGTAGATGTCGAGACGGCCGTGGGCGTTCAGCACGTCGTCGATGAGTTGAAGCGTGCCTTCTTCTGTGGGGAGGTAGGGATAGGGGATGATCTGGGTTGTTGAGCTGGCAGGGGGTGTGGGTTCGGATGGGGAGTTGGGGAGGGTGCAGGCGTAGATGCTGGCCGCGCCGTGGGCGGAGAGTTCGGAGATGATGGCGTGCCCGATGGGGTGGGTTGCGCCGATGACTATGCAGACGAAGCCGTACTGGGGCAAGTCAGAGGGATTTCAAGAGGGGCAGAGGGGGACGCACGAGCTTGCCGTCACTGCGGTACGGGGAGAAGTGCTGGCTTTCTGTCTCCCCAGGAGCAAGGTGGGTGCCATTGGTGTGCGGAGCGGTCATGACTGAAGCTTCAGATGGGATCAAGGAGGTGCGGCGGGGGTTGGAAATGCAATTGGGGAAACCATGATCCAAGGCCAAGAATATGCTCCATGAGCTCGACCATGACGTCCAAGTTGCTCTATTCTGTGGTTGAGATGTAAGAGGTAATGCTATCAGGTCATTGGTTGATTGGAGCTCCGTGGAGATACTGCTCGCAGAGATAAGAAACTACTCAACCGCATTCTGACCTATCCTTTCTTTCTCCGCTCTTTCGTGGAACTGTGAGAGCATGTCCGAGCGCACCATGTTCTGAAATATGCGAGATGTGATGATCGCTTGGAAGTAGACGCCTTCAATGCGGTGTACGTTTTCGTGCTGCGGAATTGACATAGCCGCGCGCTTCTGTGACTCGTGCGGATACGACTGTGAGTCGAAGGTAGTCAAACAACACAGAAAAGTACAGGTCAAGTGCCCATTTCCTCTGCTTCTTGCTCAGCAAGTCTACTCATATTGTCCTGCATTCCTTCCTCAGACATGGTGAAGCTGACAGAGCTTCCAAATGAGATACTCATATCCCTCCCCCCCCTCATACATCCACGACATCGAAGGCTTTACCTCCACAACCTCAACCTGTCGGCTTCTGAGAGAGACTTGCCAGCAAGCGAATCCCAACACCATTCTCCGTCTCTGCGCCGCCAAGTCAACCACGTTCTTCCGCCCTTCTCCCCACTTCCTCATCGCCGCCACCGCTAGGCAGCTCGGTCATTGGGCCCGCAGGTCCACTGCGAACGAATCCATCTTCGCCACAGCTTGTCAAGAAGGCATAGACGCCCTCCTCCCCCTCTGCCTACAACACTGCGGCATCACCCTCCCCCGCATCCGCGCCCTGTCCGAGCTCCGCTTCAGCACCATCAACCCCGTCACAGACATCATCGACCAATGCGTCGGCACACAATGGTACTCGACCCCAAACTTCTGGAACGGAGGCGTGGACGACGCATACACCATCTCTGCCGACCCGAGCTTGACATTCTTCCACCTCGCCATCGACGGGGAATTGTTCGGGCCGGACTTTGAGCCCTGGCTTGATCCTGAAGCCAAAGGGAGGACGACCTTGGGCGTCGACACCAGGCTGGAGTTCATCAAGTACTGCCTTCCTGATTTCGCCACGGAGTTGAATGAGTATACCCCCCCATGTCGACGCGAGATTAGCAGGCGGGACGCTGGATCCCAGGAGAGCGGTCTTCAAGACTGGACCGTATGCGAGCAAGGCGGCTGGTGAGGTGGACTTGCGATCGCAGACGCGTGACAAAAATCACAATCTTGCTTTGGTGTGGGTGATGAAGAGTAAGAAATGGACGCCACATTGGAGGGAGCTAAGGAAGATGGCTGGTGAGGACTTTGGCCCTGGCTCGACGGACGATGGTTGGTACGGGGACGACGGGAATGTAAATTGGAGGCAGAGACTATGGGAGAACGTCATGTTGTGTCAGGGTCTGGATGGACTGGGGATGATGTTGTCAGGGCAGAGAGAGACATGGATTGAGAAGCTAGAGCGGTGGAGAGACCAGATTGTAGCCATGTTGATTGAGCCGGAAACAGTCAAGGTGGGCAAATGGGAGACTTACAAATGCCCATGGGTGCTCGGCGATCTGCGTATCTGCACGAGTGGGTACCTGAGCGGCACTTGAGATAGGTACATGAAGCTACTGTGGCTATTCATTGATAGCAAATTGACACGGTCTCAGAAGCTTTATATGGATGTGTTGATATCTGATGCACTCTCAAGCCATGATGCTGAGTTTTGTGTAAGAGACGCTCATGCGAATCCCTGTTCTATGGCACAACTGAACAGCCACTGTGACATGCGCTCATCCACTCTTACCATCGACACTGGCTGGTGCTGCCTTTTCGGTTTCGATTGCTTTGGCGTTGACCGCAGCTAGGTGATCGGCTTCGGAAGAGAGAGTGCCCTTGGGGGGCTGCGCGACACCCGTGTGTTCGGCTTCGGCGGACTTGACGGTGCTGGCATCCTGTGCGAAGTCAGTCGTAATGTGTGAGTGGTTCACCTGAGGTCAAAATACCTTTGCAGTAACGGCCTCGGGATGTTCCGCCATCTTCTTCCCGATAGTGGCAGCAGCCTGCTGGAAGTTCTACATTGGTCAGCAAGAATGGTCTGTTCGTCATCTTCTACATGCTCACCTTGGCATGATCGACCTCGCTTTGCAGGTCAGCTGCATGCTTTGACTTGTCGGCAATGGTAGCAGCATCGGGGACGATGGAAGTAGGACTGGCCATTGTGATTGTTCGTTGAGTTCGTAAAAGCGTGATGGATTGGGGTCGAGGAGAATTATGACGATGAAGAAGGTAACTGTGGATGGCTCGTGTTGCGGGATGGGTTGGAAGTGAAGTTGAAAGGAGTGATCAGTGAAAAGCTGTTTTGTGCTCCGCTTGACAAGGCGACGGCAGGCACCACCAGGTCTACGTGACCGCTACTTTCAGTAGACCCTAGGTCAGGTATATGTTGATTTGAAGATAGTATCGTCATTCTCCAATCACATATGTGCAACCCTCTGATCCCATCCACACTTCATGCTTTCTACCCGCATGAACATCTACCACCGACCCAGGCCCAAAGGTCTCCTTCTTGGAATTTGGATCGTCAGGATACGATATCGTGAGCTGGCCACGAAGTATCAGATGTGTTGTCAATCCAGCATGTTTATGGGGAGGATAGTATGCGTTAGCTAGAGATATCAGCACGTGCTGTTGGTGGGTGGCAAGTCTTCGTTGACGACACTCACGTCCATCAGACCATGTAAAGACATGGGAGAAATTCTTGCGCGCTTCTGCTTCTGCCTTTGCTTTCGAAGACCACATATTTTTTAAGTTGTGGGAAGGAGTAACAATGATTTGAAAATGAAGCTGTACTAGTAGTATATCAATCTGCACTGTGACGTCGGTCGCCGCGGGCCGCCCTGCCAAGGACAGTGTTTCCTGGTTGCCGTTTTTGGCAGCTTCAGGTGCTCCAGGTGACCTTGATCCACCAACTTCTTGTGCTTCAGACTTCAATTCTCATTCCTACATGCCTGGATTCCTAGCTGCAAGTCTTTGACCCTCGTGGAATACACTCAACCAAGTTTGTACCTGCCCGAGCTTTGCAGACGCTGCAATTGCAGTAAAGCGACATCAGACAATTCTCGCGGGTACCTCAATCCTGTTACTTGCTCCTGCGCTGTCGTCACAAGGTCACGTGTGAATGGGGACATCGCCTCAACCAACATGGTTAGCCTGAGCCAGACAATCTTCGATCATGCTAGCAAACTAGCCATCGACGCCAAAGTATTGATTTCGGACGAAGGTGATGCTTTAGCACCCGAGCAGGCTTTGGATCTGAAGCATGCCTTGTCGCACTACTTCATATCCAGCAGTCACAATACATACTTGTGGGGTCATCAATTGTATGGTAAAGCCAGCGCCGAACCATATCAGCTGGTAAATGAACTCCCGCATTGGCTTTCCTCATAACTGACAATGTAAGGTCCTCGAAAGGGGGTGCAGATGTGTGGAGATTGACGTCTGGGATGGTGAGGAGGTTTCTTCATCGGAGAGCTCAAGTGACGAGGAAAAGGGCAAAGTAAAGAAGATTCAGCATGCTCCAGACAAGATTCACAAATGGAGGCCGGAAAGAGTGGAGCCGAGGGTCTTGCACGGATTTACTGCAACGCAAGAATGTTCTTTCAGAGATGTTGTTGAGAACATCAGTCTCTACGCCTTCGCAAAAACCGATCTACCTCTGATTGTCAGCCTGGAAGTGCACACGTCTCATGAGCAGCAAGAAATCATGGTCGAGATCATGAACGAGTACTGGCGACCATTCCTGATCGATGACTTTGATTGGAAAGAAAGCACTCCGCTTCCAAGTCTGGAAGACATGAAGAAGAAGATATTAATCAAGGTTAAGTACTCGCCGCCACAGCAAGCAAAAGCGACGGCCGGCGGCAAGGATTCAGAGGATGAATCCCAGTCAATTTCGGTCAGCAAGGGCAAGATCATACCTTCTCTAGGAAACATGGGACTCTACACTCGTAGTTACCATTTCTCCGACTTCGACCAACCCGAGGCAAAGTATCCAACGCACGTCTTTTCCATGAGCGAAGGCAAGTTGAATAGTGTGTACGGAAAGGAGCCTATGAAACTTTTCAATCACAATAAGGTACGCTTGCATCTCATGCTGAATACACTCGACAGTACTGATCCGCCATAGGATTTCATTCTGCGAGCATATCCGAAAGGCACTCGAGTGACGTCCAGCAACCTCGATCCGGCTCCCTTTTGGCGCTTGGGTGCACAAATCGTGGCGCTCAACTGGCAATACGTAAATCAGCCAATGATGCTGAACCACGCCATGTTTGCTGGTACAGGGGGATATATGCTAAAGCCTGCTGGCTACTGGGGGTCCTCTTCCATCCAGCGCGGTACGATTGATCTCACAATTGAGGTCTTTGCCGGATCGAATCTCGGTTCGTCAAAGAGGAAGCTCAAGGCCTATGTCAAAGCTGAGTTGCATGTCGAGGAGGAAGTCGAGCGTAAGGCTGCTGGGCTTCCTCTTGGCGGCCAAGAGAAGGAAGGCGAGTTCAAAGCAAAGACCTCGACTGCAAAGGAAGGTCGAGATCCGGACTTCAAAGGACAAAAGCTCGAGTTCAGAGGAGTTAAGCACGTCACCGAGGAACTCAGTTTTGTTCGGTTCAAGATCATGGACGACGAAAGCTTCGCCAAGGACGACATGGTGGGCTGGGCATGCTTTAGATTCAAACGACTCCGGGAAGGTGTAAGGCTCATCAAGGTCATGGATGAAGAAGGAAAGGAATCAGACGGCCGCCTGCTGGTCAGGGTCACCAAGAGATTCACGCCGAATTAGAGACACAGCGCACATGTGCATATGGAGGTTTACAGTAAGCGAATGTATTCCTAAAGACCCGATTCAACCTCAACGATAGCATGTTTGCGGGGAGTTTTCCATTACATTTCCAGCCATAAACAGATTAGGAATACTCGCGGCACTGACAGGCATGAGGAGAGAGTACTGGGACCATTGAATGCGTTTTTCTTGACTAGGAAATACTGGTCTGTCTTTATTATCCCTCCTGCAAAATCGAACCCTGAAATACGACACGCTGTGTCTACGAAGAAAAAGGTTCGATGGAGCGTTGAAAACCAACACTAGATCTAGTAGCTTGCAGGCTTGGAGCCGGACGACTCGTCAGTGGGTTTCTTCGGCGTGTCATAACCAGCAGCAGCACCGCCCTCCCCTCCACCATTGCCTGCCTTAGCAGTGTAGCTGCCACCACCGACTTTACCACCCGCACCCTCACCAGCACCAGCACCAGCACCAGCATCGGCACCAGCATCGGCACCAGCATCGGCGCCTGCACCGGCACCGACACCGGACCCAACAGTCGACACAATACCACCGGGCATGTTCAAGCCGTATCCGCTAAGGCCCTTGCCGACCTTTCCAAGCACGCCCGATGCTACGCTCAGATCATGTTTGGCATCACCCTTGCCACCTGCGCCGCTACCACCGCCTAGAGAAGAGAGACCGCCTGCTCCTCCGCCGAGAGAAGAGAGACCGCCTGCTCCTCCGCCGAGAGAAGAGAGACCGCCCGCTCCTCCGCCGAGAGAAGAAAGACCGCCCGCTCCTCCGCCGAGAGAAGAAAGACCGCCTGCTCCTCCGCCAAGAGAAGAGAGACCGCCTGCTCCGCCGCCGAGGGAGGAGAGACCGCCGCTGCCACCACCAAGAGAGGAGAGACCGCCTGCTCCGCCGCCGAGAGAGGAGAGACCGCCGCTGCCACCACCAAGACTAGGGAGTCCGCCGCCAGCACCGCCGGTGCTCATAGTCGGGAGGCCGCCTGAGCCGCCTGAGCCATAGCCCTGGGGCAGAGGGGCGGCAATGGCGACGGACGCGCCGAGAGCGAGAATACTGAAGCAGGTGCGCATGATTAAAGATTGGATGTCGAAGAAACGAACCTGTCGTTCTGAGTAGATGAAAGAGTGGTTAGAGTTGAGAAGGAATGAGTGACTTGGATGAAAGACGAGAGAGCATACAGGGAAGAGGCATCATCTTATACACTGCTTGTTATGATGTTGATGTCTCTAGGCCGAGGCTGGTCATGGGTATGCCGATGCCCTAGACTGGAGACGAAGAATACGATCATCAGGGCAAGCATGTAAGACCTTATCTGGCTCACTGGGGCGATGGAATTCATGTCACAGAGCTGCTCGAAACAAGAAGCACCTTGTTGCTTGAGTGTAATATAACGTTGGTGTTCCGGGTGAGGAGCAGTAGCTTGCTTGCGAGCGAGGGCAAGAACTCTGCTGGCGGTAGGTTTGTGAAAGTTACTCCACATAAACGAGGTGCGGTCAGGGGCTCAGCATGGTACGATTGGGAAGTGAGTTGATCAATGCTCATCTGAGGCTTGGTTCTGAGCTTGATTCTGAGCTTGATTGACGTACTGAAAACCCGCCTGCGGTCTTACCATGAATGTCCTTCACAATTGAATGACGCTTTTCGTGTTGCAAGAGCGCTGCAAATGCTCATCATTACATACGTGTTTTCCTCGGTGTGAGCACTTTCCAGCTACTGGTGTGATGGTGGCTGACTATTATTCCCAAAGCTCATCCTAGTCTTGCCCTAACAGGGATCAGCTGGGGAAACAAAGTGAAACATGCCTATAAGGGCATCGATCTTAGATCAAGCATTTCGCTCAACGGTACAAAAGCCTTGGAAGAGATTATAGGCAATGGTCTGACACGACTGATGTTTGGACGACGTTGCGACACGATGTCAAGAATAGCGTAGCATTGGTTTGCCGACGGCACTGCGCTTTTGCCACTTGGAGTCCGCAGAAGGGACTTGCGATCAGACATCCGACATCGTATTCTGTCCTTTCTTGACGCGGTTCATCCATCAAGCAGTCTTCAGGTCTTGACCGATCCTCGTCAGTTGTCATTTATTCGCCACCCAGATCGACAGACTACTACGGTAGAGATTGTATGGTATCTGACATCAACTGGGACACTATTATCTTTGCGCGAGGCAGCTGCTCGCAGCTTCTGCCAAAATAAATAGGAGAGAGGACGTTCTGATTGTATCACGTTATGGACAGTATCATGACGAATAGGTAAGGGATCCGTTATGGGGAGAAATCAGGCTGCAGACTCTCTGCTGCCATATCAATTTCAAGTGTCCACAGTATCCGGTTTCTTTTCTCTATCGATCAGCAGCCAGCGGGACTTCCATTGCGAATACATTTCGCCTAGGAATCAAGTGGCTTGTATGGCTGAGTCTTGGAGGCATCATCATCGGTAGTCTCGGATCCCTTTCCTGCATCATCGGAGCTTGTCTCGGAGCCTGCGCCTGTTCCGTAAGTCGGCTTATCTGTGGATGGCTTTTCTGTAGCAGGTTGCTCGGTGGATGGCTGCTCAGAGGATGGCTGCTCGGTGGATGGCTGCTCAGTGGATGGCTGCTCAGTGGATGGCTGCTCGGTGGTTGGCTTTTCGGTTGACGGTTGTTCTGTGCCGTCGTGGCCATCATCGGTAGGCTGCTTAGCAGGAGTCTCGTCACTGCCAGTGTCTCCCCCAGCCCCTCCAAAGCCGCCAAAGCCATGCTTCCCAAACTTACTCTTGATGTGCTTCCAGAAGTCCATGAACGAATAGGATCCTCCTCCGAGATTTCCGCCAGCTCCCTCACCGCCGCCCATACTGGAGAGGGCAGGAAATCCACCTCCCATTCCCCCGCTACCAATCCCGCCGTCATCGCCGGCTCCTTCACCACCGCCCATACTAGAGACGGCAGGGAATCCACCTCCCATTCCCCCGCTACCAAGTCCACCGCTCCCAAGCCCGCCAAGCCCACCGCTTCCAACACCGCCACTACCAATACCTCCACTTCCAATCCCACCCTTGTCGCCATAGCCCTTTGTGGTCTTGTCGTCCTCAGGATTGGCAGCAGTCTCGGTACTCTCGGTAGGGTTCATAGCACCCGATCCACCCCCAGCGCCGCCACCGAGAGTAGGCAGCTTGCCTGCACCGGCAGCAGCATCGACCTTTTGCATCGCTCCGGCATCGCTTTTGGCACCAGCGCTACCTCCGTAGCTGGAGCCGGCTTCTGAAGCAATAGGGACAGCAGTGACAGCCGCGGCCAGCGCAGCAATAAGGAATGAGGTCTTCATAATGAGATGGAAAAGTGTGAATGAAGGAGTCTGAAAGATGCAAAGAATTAACAGTGAAAAAGAGAATGTCTACTCACTCTCCTCTTCTTATATCTCCAGCTACATCAGCAGGAGATGAATAGGATCAGGGCGAATCGTTTGTTGTGACGATGCGCGATGAAGCCCTGCAGGGCATCAATGTCTCATCTCTCTGAACGACTGGCTATTACTGATGGTTATGGGCAAGGTACGTGAGTCGAGGCAGGTCTTCGGACAGATCATCGACAGTGAGACAAGAGAGGACCAGGCAGTAAGTAGCAGTAAGCCCAGCAACACGACAAACCACTATAGGGCTTCTTTACGCCGAATGAGATGGGCTGGCATCGCTCAATACTTGCTCTCGGAGGATGCCAAGTCGTTTTAAACCTGAGGTTGATGTCTACCATACTCGTGTGGTGAATGCGCCACTCGATTTACTAAAGTCTTTGATGCTGCCGATTCGACTGGTGAGGATTCTACGGAACGATTCATGAATCTTCTGCACATTGTCTGACATTTTCTTAGCAAGACTTGACAGGGACAGCGACAGCGACAGTGACAGCGTCAGCAATGCTTGCTAAAGCGAGACATGTCTCAAACATCCCCCAGCAGCCCTGACACCAGCCCTGATCTGTTGTGCAGGACGATGTCTCACCCTGAGACCAGCCAGCAATTTGCTCTATATATGGCGACCTTACACCACAAACTCAATCAGGGCTGCTATAGCTGCGAGACTACCATCCCCACATTATGCAAGACATCACGATCCAAGTGAAAGACAAGAGAGAAGTCATGAAGAAGAATTCGAATTAAGCAATTCATGTCCAATCTACCCCTACAGCATTACCACTACCGCCCCTTCACTGCCATTACTCTCTCTCTCTCTCTCTCTCTCTCTCTCCCCCCCCCCCCCCAAAGCTTCGTCTCCTTGTATGAATCTAGTAGCCGATCTTCGACCCAAGCTCATCGTACCTCTTGGGTCCATCGTGCGACGAAGAAGGCGGGTGGATAGCCCAAGGCAAGCCCTCCGTGTCGATCTTGGCATCGCGTCTGTACCCAGCTGGTGCCTTCTTGGGCTGTTCAGGGTTGTTCGCGTCTCCGTATCCGCCGCCCTTCTGCATCTCAGGGAGAGGTGCCGCGGGGCCGGTGTTCTGACCGAACTCCTTGGGTACCTTGGGGGTGTCCTTGCCAAAGTCCTTGGGGAGAGGTGCCGCGGGGCCGGTGTTCTGTTCGAATGGCATCGGGGTGGCCTTGGGTGCGGCGGGGGTATCCTTACCGGAGTCCTCAGGAAGAGGAGCAGCTGGGCCAGTGTTGGCTCCGTAAAGCTTATCGTTGTCGGTAGGGGCGTCGGTGTTGGGAGCATCGCAGTCGGTGTCTGGAGAAGGTGTCTCGGGAGTGGTGCTAACAGGGGTAGGAGTGGCGCCGGAGCCGGACTTGGAGCCAGAACCGCTGTCAGAGCCATAGCTGCCAGATTCAGACTTCTCTGGCTTTGGCTGAGGAGCGGAAGAAACTGGTGACGCAGTCTCGGGAGTCTTGCCTTCAGGAGTATCTTCAGAGCCGGAACCAGAGCCGTAGTCCTCAGATTTGTCTTGGTCGTGTGAACTGCTGGAGCCACCGGTATTTTCTTCAGTAGATCCCTTGGTCGATTCCTCGGTGGAGTCTTCATTGGATCCCTCCTTGTTGTCCTCGGTAGATCCCTCCTTGTGGTCCTCAGTAGATCCCTCCTTGTTGTCCTCAGTAGATCCTTCCTTGCTTCCCTCAGTAGATCCCTCGGTGGAAACTTCACCACCAGCACCACCACCCACACCACCACCTACGCCAGCCTCACCCTTACCGCCTTCGCCAGCCCCGAAGTGGAGATCGCCCTGCTTGAACCCACCAGCACCAACACCACCACCTACGCCAGCCTCGCCCTTACCACCTTCGCCAGCCCCGAAGTGAAGATCGCCCTGCTTGAACCCACCCACACCAGCACCACCCCCGGCACCAGCGTTCACATCACCACCCACATCAGCGCCACCCTTACCACCTGCACCAATTCCGACATTCAAATCACCCTGCTTGTACCCACCCACACCAGCGCCTGCACCGCCACCCACGTCCGCGTCGCCCTTACCGCCTGCACCAGCGCCAACATTGAGGTCACCTTGCTTGTACCCACCCAAACCAACATCCATATCACCCTGCTTGTACCCACCCAAACCAAGACCAACGTTGCCGGTACCGACTTTCATACCAGCAGCGCCGACATCCACACCCCCATCGCTACCGACACCGACGTTCGCCCCACCGACACCAACATGCATGCCCTTTCCAGCCACACCACCGAGGCCGAAATTGGCATTGCCGTCCGCGTTGGCATCAGCTTTGCCGTGGGCGTTGGCGTCCGCATTGACGTTGGCGTGGGCATTGGCGTCCGCATCGGCATCGGCACCATCACCGACGCTGACGCCGGGCATGCCGACACCGACGCCGTGGGCGGCGCCCACTCCGCCGCCGAGGATGCCGTTCATGAGACCCCAAGTGCGCTTCTCGTGCTGGGCGTTCTGCACCGCGACGGGCGCGGCGGTGGCGGTTGCCACCAGGGCGGCGAGGAGGATGTTCTGACGCATCTTCCTTTTTGCTAACTGTGTTGTTGTTGTTGTTGTGTGATTAATATCTCTCGAGAGAGTGAGAGTGATTGCTGTTCCAGGAAAGGGAGAATGAGAGGACCGATCTGCCAACAGCGGATCAAGCGAGGAAAATAAGACAATGAGAAACAAGACTGAAGGAAAGATGTGTCGTCAGGAACGAGGCGAATGGGCGGGTGCACGGAATTATATAAATCCCAGGTTGAGGCATGGCAAAGGCCATGTGGCATGGCGCCGTGGGAGACGTTGTTGTTGACAGGGCTTCACGTGCGCGAAGGTCATGGTTCGAGACAGCGGGTTTGGGGATGGAGAAGTAGGGTTTGGGGGACAGGGTAGGTGACTGGTTCGCTCATTGTTGTGTACGGATGGCCAGCAGTGTAGATGCGGACGAATAGAGAAAAGATGTTGTAGCATGTATATAGGTCGAGTAGAATCTTCGCCGAGGTTGGTGCTGCGGTGCACCCACAAGACAATGTTGAGATATCCGTCCATAGCTGTGCGAATCAAGCATGGCCATGTCAGAGATAGCAACGACGTATCAACGATGACAGCCCTGGTAGAAAGTCACGAGCAATCGTGTATAGGTTGAGAGAATGATAAAAGTAGACCGCCCCTGAAACCCGAAGCCTGCCCTAACAATTGAGACACGACGCTCGAATAGGCTCACTATAAGTCTCCAAGTCTGGTCGAGCAGTGGATAAAAGTGAGTGGTCTCAAATTAGAGCCTCTGATGGATCGTGAATCAAAGTGCCCTCCATACACAGAAGTCCACATGTGGTGCACGCGAGGTCGGTCTGATGAGCTTCGTCAAAGCATGTCGACCATAACGACCTCGAATAGTCGACGCATGCGCGTATAGCTAAAAGCGCGCATAGCTAAAAGCATCAATACACGACCAGGTAGATCCAGATTTTACATGTTGCATTCGTTCGTTCCTATCAAGTTTTGACAGTTGACGTGCTTTCAGCTCATCACCTCTGGATAATGTCTCATTTCCCGTCTAAAGTGAGCCGCCAAATTAGACATCGACGCCCTTGACGACGACACCCTTGTGCCACTCGTATTGCATCATCCTGGCAACCTCGGTGGCAGAGTCGAGACTGACCATGGCACTGACCAGGTACAGCGATGCATCGAGGCCGGTGGTCCTGCCGCCGGAAGTGATAACCCTCAGTCCACCCCAAGCAAGACTCATGCGTCTGGCATTACTCTCGCGTCTCGTATTGCTCTGCTTCCAAGAGTTGCTGCCCTTTCTGGCATTACTTGGACGACGGTCCTTCCTAGTTCTGATATATGGGTTCTCGTCTTCATCGCCAAGATCAAAGCGAGGGTTATTGACAACATAACGCTCCTCCATGACATCGGTACGTTCGGTCATGTCACGCTGAGTGACGTCCTTGCAGAGAATCTCGAATTTGGTGTAGAAGTCTGGGTGAGTAGTGGCGCACTGGCCGGCCAGGATGCCTTGCTGGGCGAGGAGGAAGGCTCCAGTACAAACGGAGAAGAGAGTACGCTCGCGAGCTGGGTTCTTCTTCTGCAACTCGCCGTAGGCCTTGATGATGTTGAGAGGCTCGGCTTTGTTCTTGATGACCGTCTCATAGTCCCCGCCTGGAATGATGAGGACATCAATATCGGGCAGGAGCTTGAGGGCTTCCTTATAGTCGACATGGGCACGGAAAGAGGCACCCTGACGAGAGACAGTGTGCTCGGCTGGGGCAGCGAAGATAGGCTTGAAGGCTTTACGCTCTGTAGATGTGAGGTCAGTGTCGTCATACTTCACATTGGGTATTATGAAGTCAAACTTGTTGCTGATGCGAAGGCAGCTTCACATCGACAGCATCGGGGCTCGATAGCCAAGTGAGAATGACTTACTGTCGCTATCGTGGACAGCCAGACCCAGAGTCTCCAATGGACCGGCGACGTCGAGGGTGTCAAAGTCGTCGTAGAGACAAAAGAGGACCTTGATCTCGGGAACGGCCTCGCCATTCTCCTCGGCGATTGCACTCATTGTGACGGTATTGAATGATCAATTGATTGTTGAAGGGACGATGTGAAGTTGTGTGAAGGAGGAGAGGAGCTTGGGGAAAGTCAGATGAGAAGAGAACCCCTGGCCAAGAGAGAGGGAACGAGTGGGTGATTGCAGGTGAGGCAGAGCTCCGTCGAGCTCCCTCCTGCTCTCGTGACACTGCGGGGAACCAAAGACCCACTCCTCTCCAGCTTTCCCCAGACTTTCACGGATCAGGGTCCGCGATGTTTCAACGACGGTTCGGAGGGAGCCGTAGATCGACAAGAGGAGGATTGGCATGTTTGCTTGAACATGTCCTGTATAGACGTGCGTTCTTCTCGATATGTAGATCGTACATTACGAGAAGCTCTTGATAAGACTCGATGGGACGTTCTAAGCTTGTGGCATTGTCATACGCTCGATAATCAAGCTATTCCTCTAGAGCTTCATATGTCGATCGCGAAACTCCAAGATCGGCACTACATGTCGCTAGCATCATACGCTCAGATCACTTGGAATTGTTGGATCCAGGCTGCACCCAGCCGAGCTCTTTCTTCAAGAAACCCTTGTATGCCACTTTGATCATTGACACGGTCTTCTTCCATTTCTCCAGCTCTCCTTCAATGTTCTTCATCTCGACTGGGTGGTAGATGGAGGAGGTCTTTGAGTTGCTGTACTCGCCCAAGAGCTTGATCTGCCCCTTGCCTTTTGGGGCCACGGATTGACCGCCTGACCTGACCATATCCTGCCGTAGTTGGACCAGATTCGTCTCCATCTGCCTCGTGAAGACCAATATGTAGTCGTAGTCCTTGAACATGGACAATTCCGGGCCTCGAGACCTTGATGCCTTGACACTTGCTTCGATATTTGCTTTGTACGGGTGGTTGAATAGTTTGTTGTCGAAAAGCGCTTGCATGGCCACTCCAATCGGCGCCTGGTTACCATCGATGCGATATTTGAACTCGTGCTTCTCGAGCAGCTCGACGCATTGGTTCCGGCGCATCACGTTGAGACCCACGGAGTGCACAGTCTTAGCTGGCCATGCTTTCCTATCGGTGCTAGTCCATTGATTTACCAGTTTTGCGTACGCCTCTGCGACCTTGCCGCGGCCTGTGTTTTCCTTGTCGACGAACAAGATACTGATTCCGGTCTTGCTAGCGGGTGGTGAGACCTTTAATTGCTGCTGTAGCTGGTTTGCCAGGATCTGTTGCGTGATGGCAAGATTGAGCTGTGTGGTCCACTGGTCGATTTCCTTGACCTTGTCCTCGAGTTCGTCAGATAGTTCATCCAATTTCTTTGCTCCACCACCAGTAGCAAAGTAGACCTTATGAGCGATATCGACCGCAAATTGCGACCCTAGCGGACCTCGTTTATCTCGATAATCCTTGAGTAATTTTGTCATGTTGATAACATCCACACGTAAGTCTTTCAGCATCACCTCCATGTCCGAGACTTGATCCTTGCGGAGGGCATCCTGACCAAAACCTTTGTCCTTGACTAGCAAATGTTGAAGGTTACGGAGATATCCCGAGAGCTTGATTACTTTGCCACCTGCCTTATCGACCTTTTCCTGAACTCCCTTGACCTTGTCATAGACCCCCTTGGCGACATCTACAAGCGTCAGTATGTCTCCGAGCCCAATTGGCAAAGCCATTTGTCGGTCAGAAGTGAAGCAGAATGATACTGAATGGTGATTGCAGATGCTGCACTTGGCCAGTACGATGATGATAAATGGCGTGCCTCAATTTTGACGCCAGATGGCTTCAGCCGAGCTGAAAGTGACTGCGCCCAAGCTAACTGCAGGACGGGCACTAAGAATCCACCAACCTTTGCAGGTTCTATCTTGTGCTGTAATCATGGCTGTGCTTTCGGCGAAAATGTTAGTGGATCTGAATCACTAGAGAGCTTTGGGGTATATAGGAAAAGAGGGTGTAAACGGTACAGGTATTCGACGTTCCATGGCCAAGGTTTACTGTACAGTACATAACGACATCATCTTGACATTGACGGGCCTGCTATGGACATAGGTATCGATCTATCGGGCAGTACGACTCATCAGTCGCCCCAGTATGCCAATGGCGCAGAGGCGCGTCGATATGCACAGAGACCATCCTGTAGGGACAGCGATTAAGAGCGTTTCGGCCGCAATGACCGACTTGGACTATGAAGAAACACCAGGAGTCACAATCGAGGGCCAATGACGGACCAAAAGAAAGTCATGTATCCTATTCTGCGGCTCTTCATGTATTATCATGAGCACAAGTGGTATTGTCAACTCTGTTGACGTCTTCCAGTCATGGTGGTCATTTGGGCGACCATTGTCTATTCCAGTGAGTGCAGCAGGTGTATTAGACGACGAGAAGCCAAATAGCCATTGACACAGGCTTCGAGATCATCTTTGCGTTCTTCCTAGATTTTCTTCCAGTGTGTGCTATGATGCTCCACTCCTCACAATAGACAAGTTTTGCTCTCATCGCCGCTCTTAATGGGGATGTCATATGTCTGAGGATCACTGGTAGTCTAATCAACCTTGCACCCGCCCGTATGGGCCGTCTCTGCGCAGTTGAGAGTTTTGGAAGGTGGCTTGGGACAAGCTATTCTGTTGCTAGCATATTGTAAGATCTTGTTACACGTTACATCGTATTAGCTGTCAAGCTCTTGCTCGTCGATTCTGTTCCCCCTAGTGGACTCTTGCTCGAGTCCCTTTGACCAAAATATCTGCCGTTGTTGATTGGAAGTCTCTTTTTTGTCAGCTTTGCCTTTTCGATGCTGGCCCGACTCAGCAGCTGTGGTCATCGTTGGAGGCTGAAGATCAAGGTGTAGTCTGGACAATTTATCCCTCTGGAGGTGTCCAGCCCAATTCCTGCATCAAGAAATTCTTATAAGCAGCACGAATCAAGCTTATTCTTGAACGCCAATTGTCGACGTTTCCGACTGGATCTTTCACCTGTGTTGGATGTAATATATCGACTTTCCTCTCGCTGCCATAAGCCCCGAGTATGACGATGTGGCCAGTGTCTCCACTCACAGCCTCTGGATTGCTTCCTGCCATTGCCGCCTTCAGATCCGCCAACGACTTTTTGAGACTCTGTGTGAATGTGATGACATATTTGTACTGTTTGAAGAGGTCTGTAGGTAGTCCTCGAGATCTTGTCTGTGATGTGGCGTTATAGATCTCTTGGTTGAATGACTCGGCCGCAAACTCTCCTCCTTCAAAGAGAGCCTGCATGGCGTCTTTTTCGGGACGCTGCTGGCCTTCGTGCCTGCTTTTGATGCCAAGCTGAGTGTAATGATCAACGCACTGGTTCTGCCACTTGACAGTCAGACCTGCAGAAGGTGCTGCCTTTACCAGCCATTTGCGTTGATCGTTGGATGTCCAATGGTTGACAAGATTAGCGTAAGCCTCAGTGATCTTGCTTCGTCCAGTGTTGTCCTTGTCGATGAAGATGATGCTAATTGCATCTTTTGAGCACCCCGCCGACTCGCCCACCCGGGGTTGGTTTCCCTGTCGTACAATAATCTTGTGTAGATCCTGTACGTACGAGACTCCTAGGGTACTGAGCCATTCGTGTAAGGTCTTGATGCTTGCGGCTGCTTCTGCACATGCAGATTCTAGTCGCTTCATCTTGCGACTGGCGTTGAACTTGACTTTGTGATAGCCAGGCACGTAACCCGAGGATGCTTCTTTGACGTAGTAATCGGTTAGATCATCGATGACCTGAACATGTTTGTATATCTCTTCTATTTGCTCCCTCATCCGGGCCGTCCGTATGTCATCTTCAGGGGCTCTGGCTCGAGATTTGTCGTTTTGGAGAATATCCTCGATAGCCTGGAGTTGTCCTTTGTGGTCAAGCACTTGCTTCATGGCCCGTTTCACCTTGTCGTCCGTATCCTTGATGATATCATAAACCTCTTTGATCTTTTCAATGAGTGCGATGATGTCGCCGGCAGAAAGTGGAGACGACATTTTCACAATGGCAATGAGATGCTCATACAATCAGACTTGCCTGCGATGATGGAGATGCGTCTTGTGCAAGGACTGAGGCTGAGCCGAGCTAGGCCTGACCTACCTCCCGGTCCGATTTCAGCTTGTGTGGGAGCCACTTAGTGTATCGCCGCAGACACTGACGGCACCAATCTCCATTGATCCTGTCGACCTCCCTCAATGCTGTTGTGCTGTGTGCGGCCACGTGGAGCCACTGACGTCCATATTGGATACGATCAGGGCTCAAAGCAGAAGGCGAAACAACCTTCGATGAATCTTCTGCGGGCCGACGAACGGTTCGATATGTGCCTGAAGATCACTTTGCTCGTGCTGCTTGCTTCTTTTGCCGAGTTGTTGTTGGTCCAACCGCTGGCAGCTCCCAAAGTGGGCGACCGTTTACATGGTGAAACAATGATGAAGAAGCAAATTCAACCCTTTCCCTGCCATTCGTATCCCGTCCTGTGATCATATTAGTCGACCGGGGAGCCCTGCACATGCGTCGGTTCAGTCAGAGCCTTGCGCGCGTAGATCAATCAATCAACAAAAAGTAAACACGTCGAACCCCACGACACGACGACGACAGCCATGTCCGTGCCTTCCGAACCAGCAGAAGCGCCATCACTCGTTCTTCCGACCACAACCTCCGAACTCTCGACCCTGACACGACCTCACTCGTACCATCCTTCGTCCGGGCAAATTTCTTCTACAAACAACACCCCAGACGAGGCCGGCAATGCTGACGAACCCGTCTCCCCACGTCGCAGAACACTAATGTCCCTCTCCGACGTCAACGACAGCCCTTGCACACCTTCCAAACATCTCGACCCTCTATCCTTCTTCGCCGCAGACTGCTCGCCCGGCTCCGGCGCCCAGCCGAAATTCACCATCATCACGAATGTCGGCTCCCCCCAGACCCACAGCCTTCTCAGCACCGCAATGGAAGTCCTCGACTCCCCCTCCAGCACCCCCGATGCCTCGCCATGGATCGGCGGCCACGGTCTCGGCAGCACCGGTCTGGGCAAGTCGGGTAGGGTGATTGAGCGGCTCATGGCCGAGAACGATCGGTTGCGGAGGGAGATGAAGGCCGAGATCACCAAGCGCGAAGAGCTGGCGAGGGCGGTAGCGACGGCCAAGCCCAAGTTGGAGAAGCTCGAGACGGAGAACGCGCGGTTGATGAACGTCAAGGGGATGGATGATGCGGTGATCAAGCGGCGGGAACGCAAGATTGAGGAGCTGAAGGCGGAGCTGGACAGTGAGCGGACGAGGAGGGAGGACGCGGAGAGGAGGGCGGTGGACAGTGAGAAGGAGAGGGACGACGTGGTGGAGGCGCTGAGGAAGGATCTTGCTGTCACGAGGGAGGAGGCGAGGCACAGCAGTGTGCATGCTGAGATCTTACAGACGAGTCATGCACAGTTGGCGAAGGAGTATAGACAACGAGTGGCTGGGCTGCACAAGAGTCTGAGAGATCTGGAAGGACAGAAGGAGGAGGATAGGAAGAGGTTGGCAAGGCTGGATGTGGTTGGCGGACAGATGAGGGGAGAGGTGGAGAGGATGAGGAGGATGCATGCTGAACTGCTGAATGTCTGGCACAAGTTTGAGACGACCAAGAATTTGGAGGTGGAAGGTATGGAGGAAGGGGCAAGGAAGCTGAGCATTGGTATTGACGAGAAGGAGAGGGAAAAGGTCAAGCTTGCCGAAGACATGGTTGAAGTCATGGGCAAGATGAAATGGGTGTTGAAACTGGACAGCCTGCAAAGAGGAGCTCACTCACCACCGCTATCACCCGATCATGTGTCGAAGGATGCCGCGCAGTAGATTGGCGACATGAAAGGTCGCTCAGGGAAGTCAACGTGGAAGAGATTGAGTCTCAGGCGTTTGGTGTCTGGTGTTGAAGAGAGCATAGCTACGGCAAGGCATTGATAGAAGAGCAGGTCAAGCTCGGGTCTTATTGGTACATACACCTCCTTTTCCTAATATATATATTCGATCATAGGACTGGGCGCTGATTTGCTCGGCTTGCTACAAGTACTCTTTGACACGAGAAATCGTCGCTGCAAACTTCACACATATATACTCATAGCGCCGGTAAGCATTTTCTCTATGTGTCGAAACTAGCAATGCACAAGGGCGCAATCGTCTTCCAGATCGACCGCTTCAACTGGTCCATGTTCCCTTTCTGAAACTTGCCAATCTCTAGCTGCTGCATTGTTCAACGCCCTCCTCTGCTTCCTCGCTCTACTAGGCAAGCTCCCGTCGACACCTCTCCTCTACATGGCCACTTCACCTCAAGGCTTCGGTAGCGCGACCCCTTTGAGCCTCCTGCAGCTGTACCTCCCCGACACAAAGGAGAAGTTCATGATTGACATACACGTCCTTCGCAGCTCGACGTTCACGACAACCTGGCACCAGACTTCCCTCGAGACCCTGCCCGAGTGCCAAACCGTGAAGAAGGTCCTCTTCGACGTCCATCGAGGACCAAGTGCAGTGGCCAGAGAAGTCCAATTGCTCGGTCATGTAGACGTAGTACTAATATTACATTCATTATAAAAATCATCAAGTCATCGTACTGTTTACAGCTATGCTCCCATCTGCGCCAAAGACCGTGACTCTCAGCTCGTTACTCGAGGTTTGGTAGAAAACCACCGGTCCCTCTTCATTAGCTTCGCTCCATGCCGCGGCAATTTTGCTGTTTTGCACCAGTTCGACATTTCCAGATCTGAATTCGGTTACATTCCTCCCTGCCGTCGGAACCGAGCTCAATCGCTTCAAGTCACCATCTGCACCTTGGTAGAAGATATAGCTCGTGCTCGAGTTGGAGTTAATGGCAAGGGCGAATGAAGAATTGTCGCCGACGTTCATTTGAGAGTTTTGGACCAGTGCCTGCTCGTCGATTGCCGACCACACTGGATTTGATGGCAAGGTCTGTGTAAGGTGTACTATGGACTGTGATGATGCACTGCGGCCGAAGAGGTTGAGTCGAGTCTGGTCTGAAGTTGAGTTGCGGACTGTTGAGCAGACGATACCTGACACGGCGGTCGTATTCGGCACTGGCCCCAACGAAGTCCATGATGAGTCCGACGAAAGAGTGTTCTGCAGCTCCAAGACAGTGTTATTGGCCACGCCAAAGTACAATCGGAGACCAACGTTATCCGATGAGCTGTAGCATGCCGACAAGCTGCTGGATCCTGCACTGACAGGGGTATCGAAGATGACGCTGGAAGTTGACCATGTCGATGCTAGTGATGAGCTACTGGTCCCCCGCAATCGTCCTTGATTGTCAATGTAGAAGAGATGACGCTGAGAAGTATAAGCACTCGAACCACTGGATCTACATATGTATGACCTTACCCATATACTGTTGTCAAGTGAGTAAGAGAGGGCTGCCAGTGGCGACTCATCCGATATGGAGGTTACATTGATGACTATGCGCTCGGCAGTCGTCAATGGACCCTCTTTGAGCGTCGTTATCGATACTCGGTCAGTCTGGTAGAAGTCTTCGACCAGAGTGCCGTTTCGCGATTGGTAGTAAAGCAGTACTCCAGCTCCATCACCACGAACAGTGCTAGCTATGCCAGTGCTACGCAGGACTTTCATAGAGTCAACCTCGGCGCTATCGTCTGAATTGAAATCTGGATCCACAGCACCGTTATTTGGTCCGCCGGTTTGCGTATCTCCGTCGGTGGGCGTGTCGCGTAGTCCCAGACCAAGCCCCAGGCCGAGTCCGAGCCCGAGCAATAATATCAGAATACCGACGCCGATGAGCGTGTTGCGACCGAGGCTTCGAATCCGGCCCAGAATGGAGCCTCGTTGGTGTCCGCCATGAGTGTGTTTCTCATCTGGCTCGAGAAAGTGGAAGAAAGGGACTACTTCAGGGTGACTGCTTTCCCGTTCGTCTTGTATAAAGGCTATTTTACCATGCAGGTCCTTCCGGTCAACATGCAATTCAGGCAGATCTGAAGGGAGATAGTACGCCTCCGGGAGGCGGCTGTCGCGTTGCGTCATGACCGGTGACTAGATTGCATATTGAATCACTCAGCTCCCGTTCTCGTCGTACGGAAATTCTGACGCTCCGGTCAAGATGAGAGTCGACGTGAATGAACCATAAACGACATAGACAGGCGGTGTAGGAAGAGAAGGAAAGTCAGGTCGAAAGGGGCGGCGCAGTGCGCGCTAGCTGTAGTGAATTGTTGCTAATTTGAGGCATCTGGGTCCTGGTTCAGCTGTGCCGCGATCTGCGATTAGTGTGACCGTGGCGTTGGTCGCGACTGACCAATGGTATTCAAGCGTCCAAGGAAGGAGAACAGTTGTCGAGCTTACACGATGCGTAGAAGCCGGAGGAGCAATGTCAAGAGGAACTCTATGGCATAAACCAGGTTTAATTTAGGCCGCGACATGGTCACGATACGGAATCTGATTCTCGCGGCGAAACGGCGATTCGGTTGGGATTTCCTCGAGCTTCGCCAAAACCTGCCATGACCAATCGGCACGGTTTCCACAGAGGACAGGCGCTAAACAGCTGCATCCAGGTCGTCATTTCACATTATACTCTATATCCTATATCTTCAAGCTTCATACATCATGCCTTGGGCGGCGAAAAAGCACTCTGAACGCTAGCATATCCTTGCGGGCACTGCTTCCCCAACGCCACACTGCCGCTGCGGATGTAGCAGACTTTCGCATCCGCACAAGCTTGAGTCGTACAGTTGGGAGACTTGATGCTCGACTTGCCTTGGTAGGTGTTGAATTTGCTGACCAGACTGGTGTCTTTCTCCATCGCCTCTGTGACACGATGCCAGAAAGTCGCGTTGAGTGGCGCTTCCGCTGGCCATCCTGCCGCAGGGCCGTAAGCTTCACGGGTATTGTATTCAAACTTGTATGTCGGTCCTGTCTGGTTCAGCCCAGAAAATGAGCTGACATCCGCGTAGAACGTCCAAGCGTCGTAAATCTCGAAACTTCCAGTGTCTACTTCATACAGTCGATAGCCCGAGTTCAGATTCGTGAGAGGTGTGACCGATGGACCGATCCAGCCGGGTGTCAAAGCAGTCTCAGCGCTCTGCAAGGTGGCATTGTTCGCGTAGTATATCATCACCTGATCTTCGTGAGTATGTCCGAAGAAGACGTTCGCGATAACGTGCGGCGAGTATCGGTCGATGATCTGGTAGAAAAGATTGCTGGGGTTGGGGAGCGGATTAGATCCATCCCAGCCCGACAGCACATGACTGACGATCCAAACTCTCTCTCCAGCATCTTCAGCCGCTTGCAGCTCGTCGATCATGAACTGAAACGTTCCAGATACGTCGGGGTTTGTCATGTTGAAGAAGTTCAGATAGTTCGATTTATACCAAAAATCCGAGTTGAAAGTGATGATGCGAAGACCATAGTGATTCTTGATGCTATATGCGCCATAGTGGGTGCGGGCTTGAGCAGCAGCTTGTTCGGTGATCCATCCCTCATGCTGCCAGAGACCGGCAACATGATGATAGTTCCAGCTCTGCTGCTCGCCGAGTCGGCCAGGTAAACTGTGTGGAGCATCGATAGCTTCAGGATTACTGTCATGGTTCCCAAGAGCTGATAAGTGATTAGCAGAGATCGGCTTCCATTTGCATATTCCTACCTGGGAAAATAGGGCCCGAAATATACTTCTTGAAGATAGAGTAGACAGCAGTCTCGGTGTATTCCGTATAGGCGCGGCTGAGCTGATTCTGGTTGTCGTGAGACACTAGATCACCAGTGTAGACAGTCCAAGCGACATCGGCTTTGCCCTGTCCAGTACCTGTCAGAGATCCAATGGACTGGAGGGCAGCGAGGCCAAGATCGTAAGGAGAATCACAAAGATATGCTCCGTAAAGAGGGGAGGCAAGTGAAATTTGTCCTTGCGGAAGTGCGTTGTTCTGTACGTTGGTTCGACAACAGAGATAGGACGAACAGTTCGCCTCGGAGCCCACAGAATATCTGGGATCAAGGTGGAAGTCGGACCTGCAGTAGTCAGCGTAGAGTGCGATACAGTGTGTGATTACCTACATGTGCAAGACCTTTACTCTCTTTCCACTCGCCTTGGGAGCAGTAGCATTCGCTGGCTTCGGCTTTGGGAACAAATTTGCGGTATCAATGGGTGAGACCCCGGGCGCCGGACATGCAGAGCTGCTCAACTCGTTGCAGATATATTGACCGTCGTATCCGGTGACATTGGCAAAGTACAATACTTGAGTCCAAACGGCCCCAAAAGTCGATGCCTCAAAGTCTTCCTCGCAGGTTGCGTCGGGATGGAACTTGAGTGACTTGCATAAATCGACCATCATATCTGGAACGAGCTTTGGAGCGAGCTGCGCTGCGTTTTGGGCAGCTACCAGGCTATCTATGCATTTCGTACAGTTGCTAGTCAGACTGGTGTTGGTGGCGATAGCGGTGATTTGTGCAATCGTTTGATTGATGATGATCTGTTGTTGGTGGGAGGACAGATTGCGTACCGGCTTTGGGTAATAGACTGGATCTGGATCTTCTTGAGGGATGTTATTTGGATCTGTGAGGTTTGCAGGAAACGTGATGTTCAAGATGGGATCGAATATGGCAGGTTGTGGTTCCTGTGTTGCGGACGGAGGCGTCCAGTAGGAAGAGAAGACCGAGGTCGGGAAGCCAGATGGTGCAACAAACGATGATTGTCCGCCAGCAGGTATGTCAATTGCACTTCCGGACGACGCCATGACTGCAGCAGTCAGGACAAAGGTGATAGGAGAGCTAGCCATGGTTGTGAGAGCAAACAAGTCGCTGGCAGCAAGCAAGATCTGTGCATCGCTCGCCATACTTATAGCTTGCTTCTTCTTGAGGCTCGCTTGAGCCGGCACAACAGCAAAACTTACGAATAGCAGAAGTCGTCATGAAAGATCCACAAACTAGATAGTATGGCAATCACCCGCATCTATCGCCAGGAAGAGTTCTTTTGCAAGGATGATCGCAGCTCCCGAAAAGCTTGGTGAAAGCTTGAGGCCAGTGGGAGATGCACGTGGGACCCCTCATCTCGACCCTGGCGGTTTTGCCGTCTCCGTGCGATCCGAACTATGGGATCAATGTCGCCTATCTTATCCACAGATACCTACCATCATGAATGCATCTTGCTCTTCTCCAAAGCCACGTGCGAGCAAGCAGTCCAGTGAATGAAGAGTCAATCCAGTTCGCCGGGCCCCCTCAAGACGTCGTAATGTGAGTTGTGGCTTCGTCAGCGAAAGCGAACACACCAATGTCTAATAGCTTGTGGTGCTCAGAAGCAGTGTCATGCCGTCGCATCAACATGATCGATGACAACGGAGGCTGCTGAATGTGAAAGCCTCCTGCAGTGGACAGAGTGAGGCAATGTTGCCGGTGTAAAGCGAACGAGGCGTATAGGCTGTCGGTCCGGATGCTGGGCACGTGCATCGATACAGCTGTTCGAAAAGCCACAAGCAGGAAAGACGCCCGAATTGATTCCAAAGGTTTACGTTACATTGTAGGGAAGAGTCTGTACATATTGTCCGCAGTCGATGAAAAGCTAGTGAAAGACTGCTTCATGACTGTACGTCAATCACAGAGATTTGGCTAAATGCGAATGTTTCTTTGGCCCTGCGTCCCCCCCGGACTCCACAATCTCGCCGAATTAGGCGGACAGGCGTCTCCACTCCAGCGGGGAAGGAGAATACTTTGACCGCGCCGAAGATCACCTCACCTTCCTTTCACAATTCCGCCGTCCACTTGGCGGGGTCTATAGGTAGCCCTAAGCATGGTTCTTGGTTGGTCCCCTCATGGCGACACCGGCTAAATGCAACCAACTTCTTGGAATAAGAATGACTGACTATATATGTCCTTGGAGGTAAGTTGTGCGGAGATGGTTGAAGTCATAGAACTACAGGCATCATGTTTATCTTTGTCTATCTACTGGCTGTCCTCGGCCTAGTTGCAGCCGAGTCCGGCATCGATGGTTGGCTGCGGTATGCTCGGATACCAAACTCTGAGCAGTATCGCGGATCCATACCAAGCCAGATCGTCACCTTGAACAGCACAGAAGGAAGTCCAGTCTTCACAGCCGGCCAAGAACTACGACAAGGCCTCGATGGAATCTTTGGGAAGCAGTGCGAAGTCTCGTATCGTGCTTCTTCCGACCAGACTGGTACGGTCACAGTCGGCACCCTCGCCCAGATCAACTCGACCAGTATCAATACTGCAGACATTCCGGAACTTGTTGCAGACGGCTTCTGGCTGAATGTCGAGGGCAACACCGTCAACATCATCGGTCAGAACGAAAGAGGCGCACTGTATGGCACTTTCGAATACCTTTCGATGCTGGCTCAAGCCAACGTGACCGACACCACGTACGCCTCAAACCCGGATGCACCAATCCGCTGGATCAACCAATGGGATAACCTCAGTCCGAACGTCAGCGTTCACGGTAGCGTTGAGCGCGGCTATGGTGGACCATCCATCTTCTACGAAAATGGCTCTGTCAAGCAGAACCTTACTCGTGTTGCTCAGTACGCCCGTCTCCTCTCCTCGGTCGGTATCAACGCGGTCATCGTCAACAACGTCAATGCCAATGAAACCTTCCTCACCGACCCCTTGATGGACGGACTTGCCCGCATTGCTGATACGATGCGGCCTTATGGTATTCAAATTGGCATTTCCCTCTATTTCGCCTCACCTCTTGCCCTACATGATCTGACGACTTTCGACCCGCTTGACCCCTCTGTCGTCTCCTGGTGGGAGAACAAGACCGATGCTCTCTATTCCCGCATCCCCGATCTCGCGGGCTATCTCGTGAAAGCCAACAGCGAAGGTCAGCCTGGCCCTTTGACATATAATCGCACGTTAGCAGAAGGCGCCAACCTCTTCGCACGCGCACTTCAGCCCCATGGCGGCGTAGTCATGTTCCGCGCATTTGTGTACGATTCCACTTCGCTCAATGAGACGCTTGACTGGCGGGCTGACAGAGCGAACGCGGCTGTCGACTTTTTCCGTGATCTTGACAATGATTTCGACGATAACGTCGTCGTGCAGATCAAGTATGGTCCAATCGACTTCCAGGTCCGTGAACCAGTGAGCCCACTCTTTGCTCATCTACGCAATACCGCAAGCGCAGTAGAGCTGCAGATCAGTCAAGAATACCTCGGCCAACAGTGTCACCTGGTGTACTTGCCACCGCTTTGGCAAACAATCCTCGGTTTCGATCTAAGGGTCGATCAACAAGAGAGCACAGTGAGAGATGTGATTGCTGGAAGACGATTCGGGAACAAGCTTGGAGGCTACGCCGGTGTAGCCAATGTTGGCACCAATCAGACCTGGCTGGGCAGCCACCTCGCCATGAGCAACCTCTACGCCTTCGGTCGTCTGGCGTGGTCCCCCACTCGGGGCTCCGATGCGATAGTCCAGGATTGGACTCGCCTGACCTTCGGCGGCGACCAGCAAGTCGTCGACGCCATCACAGACATGTCTCTCGAGTCATGGCGCACTTATGAGAACTATACCGGAAATCTTGGCATCCAAACTCTCACCGACATCCTCTACGGTCACTACGGACCCAATCCTGCCTCTCAGGATGGTAATCCTTGGGGTCAGTGGACACGTGCTGATGGAGACAGCTGGGGAATGGACCGCACCACGAACGGCACAAGATTCGCCCAACAGTACCCTCCAGAGGTTGCGGCGCAGTACGAGGGACTAGACACGACCCCTGATGATCTCCTTCTATGGTTCCACCACGTTCCCTACACCCAGCGCCTCAAGTCCGGGCAGACGACCATTCAACACTTCTACGATTCGCACTACGCCGGCAGCGAGAATGCCCAGACCTTTGTCCCGCGCTGGGAAGCGCTGAAAGATAAGATCGACCCGCAACGCTTCGAGCAGGTCCTGTTCCGCTTCGTATATCAGGCCGGCCACTCAATCGTATGGCGGGATGCCATCAACAACTTCTACTTCAACAAGAGCAGCATCGCTGATGAAGCAGGACGTGTCGAGCAGCATCCTTACAGGATCGAGGCGGAGAGTATGGAGCTCGATGGCTATGTGCCTTATGCTGTCAGCCCGTTCAATACAGCAAGCGGGAAGACTGCTGTAGTGACGGCGAGTAACACTACCACCGGGACGATCTCGACGACGCTGCAGAATGAGTCCGGCAAGTACGACATCGCGGTCAATTACTTCGATATGGCGATCGGGAGGTCGACCTGGGAGCTGTACCTGGGTGACAGGCTTGTGGGGAGTTGGATCGGCAACAGTGACCTGACACTGGGACATGCGCCATCGAATTACATCGATGGCCAGTCTGCTACCAGAATCACCTTTAAGGGCGTGGTGGTACAGCAAGGGGACGTATTGAGGGTGGTGGGAAAACCAGACGGCATTGAACCTGCGCCTATTGACTATGTCAGTATCTTGCCTGAAGGTATTGTGGATTAGCGCAGCTATTGCAAAGAATCATGACCTCATTCTCTCAAAGATGGTCGAGCAGAAGCCGTCGGGGGAGGCGAGGTAGTGCACGGAAATCTGCTTTGGTACAGTTTGGGTTACGGAATACTGCTTTCACCCGCAAAGACGCTGCCCCTGTCATGTAGTCTACAAGCTCGTCTGGGTCCGCTCTAGAATCTTTGGGCGGTTTTCGATCGTGCTCTGACTCTCGTAATCATGTGAGATTATCGAGGTATCTGTGTCGGCAAGATCAAGGTCGTCTGACGCTTCCGTATACTCGCTCTCACCATAGGCAGTGGGGAGGATCCCGGCGTACCAGGGTCGAGATAGCTCTTACTTCAAGCCGGAGAGGTGGCGGCAGAGCGCGAGTGATGGTACCAAAATGGGTTCTCTTGCTTGACATTTGGTGGTGGGCCTAGGCGCCTTATCAGGTAGCAGTGCGCGTATGGTCAGTACAAGACCTGTGTCACGGCGTCAGTGGACAAGTTCGAATTAAGACACAGCATCCGCAGGGAACAGGCGTGTAGACTGAGCTTGAAAGCAACTTCGCTCTAACGTTGTTCGAAATTGTTGATGATTGAGAAGTGCTTGCTAGGGACTGGAAGGATGATAAGGTCAGAGACGTGATATTCATACGGAACTTAACTACCGTCTTTGATAGATTCAAGTATTGGGTTTGTGAGTTGGTGGCGATGAAGAGAAGCCACAGATCACGTGCGCTCACGCATCTTGTCCCTTACGTCAGCTCGCTCTACGGCTTCCAGAGACTTCGATTGGTCATCCGTCCAGCTCTCGCATGCTTGCAAACAATTTCCACCATGATCCGATTCAGGAGATCGGGGTGGCTGTGAGATCCGGCTCGGCGACTGGAAAAAGAAGTGCTTGGGTGGAGCGGAGTGGGGACACCTCGTATGTGACGACTTGGGCTGTGTAAGCTCCATCGCGGATCTTTACACCACGACTGCGCTCCACCAACGTGGCCGATGTGGTTTTGTTGACCGACATGGACCAAGCAAAAGTCGAGGGGTTGCGTGGCATTACCAACGCGTCCCATCATGCATGCGTGTAGATAACGGGCGAAGCCAGAGAGATTACACCAAAAAGGGCGGCGTTTTGGAACAGCTGCAGGGGCAAGACGAAATTTCCTGGGCCTTCCGCTGGCATTTCTGGGCACAGAGGCGTGCTCTCAGGGTCGATGTTGAAAGGTGGTTGTGAAAAGTGACAGCGCTTGTGGCGCTCACCCGTCGGTTTCGAGCCTGTCGATCCAAACTCCGAGAGCTGGACGCTCGGGCGCTTCGATAAGGAACAGGCAAGGCGTTGGTAGCATCATCAATTGTGGGTATGGTGATCAGAAACATGAGAGAAATCGATGGTTGAGCACATGACATCAGCATCCAGTTTAAATGCGTCATTGGTCCCAAGGGCGGGCACATGTCGGGAGTAGCTCGAGCTTATCTCTCCCCAAAAATTTCACGAATCGCGTTGGTCCGCGACTTGTGCGATCTTGGCCACGAACGAATGTAACAACTTTCTCTCACTCTCTGTCTCCAACCACATCAATCACCCTCATCACCTGTCTTTACCACGGACATATCTTCCGGCATTTCACGGCTATCTTAATCTTACCCTACACTCGCTCACCAACGTCCCGAACCTCAAATACGATAAGCTTCCGTGAGCGTCTTACTGTTACTCCTACGCAGGGACACGAAAGATTTGCAAGCACATTCTCAAAAGTCGGTAGCAGGTCTATCGCTTCACATCTACCGGCAACATGACTACGCCAACCGACGACAAAGCAGGAAAGTCCTATATGGATAACCACAACCAGCACGGCGCTGCTCGGACGAATAGCCACGACCGGTCAGACGAAGAGGGCACCGTATTTGGCGACAACAATGGCAGTGTCAAGGAGCAGGAGAATCACGTAAGACCAGAATTGGATCATCTCCAAGTTCCTGGCCAGGAACACGATCTCGACCAAGTCACATCCCGATCCCGAGTACGAGAAGAAGCACACAGGCTCGGAGATGATCTTGCCATGCTCAAAGCCGAGCAGCAGGTCCAAGAGGCGCTCGAGAAAGAGGGTGATGAAAACATGCGGCGGACTAGATCTCGCCGTGACGATACGGTCGACGAATTTGACGTGGCCACCAATCCGGTCCATGAGAAGGCTCAAGTCTACAACCCCACCGTTGTCGAACCAACCAACAAATTCGCCGTCTTCGTCAAGAAGGTCCATCAGTCCAGCTGGCTGGTCAGATATTTCACCTATATCACACCCGTGGTACTCATCCTCCTCATTCCTTTGCTGCTTGGGGCTTTACTCTTCAAGAATGCAACTGTAGGCGGCGTCGAGCTTGTATGGTTCATGATTTGGCTGGAAATTGTATGGCTCACTCTCTGGGCCGGTCGACTTCTCGCCAAATGTCTTCCTTGGCCAATTGGAATCATCAGTAGTCTCTTCACCAACAATAGCAAGAAATGGAGAGATATGGGCAAGCAGCTCGAGCTACCCGCGACCTTGTTCTTCTGGTGGCTGGCCGTGGAAATCTCCTTTCTACCGACCATGAGAAACCATCGTCTGGACAGACGCGTCGAGACCACCTCGTGGATGACTACCACCAACAAAATTATTGTTAGTATCTTTGTCGGCGCCATCCTCAACTTTGCCGAAAAGATCATCATCCAGTTGATCGCTATCAGCTTTCATTTGCGAACGTACCAGGACAGAATCGAAATTAACAAATTCCAAATTGGTAGCCTGGCGAAATTGTACGAATACTCCAAGGGAAAGATCACAATGGAAGACTCCGAGTTCGAGAACCCGAGTATGCCTGGTTCTGGAGCTCGAACCCCTGGTGCTTTCTTCAACGAAGCCACAAAGCAGACCAAGCAGGCTGTCAACAAATTCGGTGACGTTGCTGGTAAGATCGCTGGTGACTTTACTGGCAAGAGCGTTCTCAAGTCTTCGCACCCTCAGCAGGTGGTGCTCCAGCTTCTGAACAGCACTTCTGGATCTCAGGTTCTCGCTCGCCGTCTCTATCGCACTTTTGCTCGGGACGAAACCCAGACTGTTCACCAGGACGACCTCACAGAAGCTTTTAGTAACGAAGAGGAGGCCACCGCTGCATTCGGCATGTTCGACAAAGACATGAACGGCGACATTAGTATGGAAGAGCTTGAGGCAGTCTGCGTCGAAATAGGTCGCGAGCGCAAGTCGATCACTGCGTCTCTGAAAGATCTGGATAGTGTCGTCTCCAAGCTTGATGATGTCTTCATGTTTGTTGTGGCAATCATTGTCATCTTGGTCTTCATCTCGCTCATCAGCACTTCAGCCGCTACAGCGATCACATCCGCTGGATCCGCCCTTCTCGCTCTGTCCTGGCTATTCTCTGCAACCGCCCAGGAGTTCCTTCAATCCGTCATCTTCGTTTTCGTCAAGCATCCTTTTGACGTCGGGGACCGTGTATCCGTCTACGGTAATACTGGCGCTCTCGGCAAGGGTGACGACTACTTCGTCAAGGAGATCTCGCTTCTCTACACCGAATTCAAGAAAATGGAGGGACACATTGTACAGGCTCCGAACTCATATCTCAACACTCTGTTTATTCTCAACCAGCGCCGGTCTGGCGGTCTTGCCGAAGCCGTCCCAGTCACCTTCAAGTACGGTACAACGCTCGAGCAGATGGAGGGTCTCCGTGCCCGCCTACTAGAATTTGTCAAGTCCGAAAAGCGAGAGTACCAGTCTAATATCCTTACCGAGCTCCGAGAAGTCAGCGAGGCACACGCTATCACTCTCAATGTCGTCTTCTTTTACAAGTCCAACTGGCAGAACGAAGGTCTCCGTCTGGCTCGCCGGAACAAATTCATCTGCGCTCTCATGGTCACGATGCAAGAGCTAGGGATTGAGGGGCCACGTATGAGATACCCCGGAATGAGGGAAACGTTCCCCTTGTATGTGGGAAACGCTGTATCTGCTGGTGTTGGTCGTGGCGGTCATCCTGATAACCCCCATGGTTTGGGTCCCGAGCAGCCGAAGGAACCAGAGTTTGTTCCTGCCCCATCAACCCCAGCGGGCATCATGTCCGAAGATTTCTCTCGTCACACCTCCTTCCGCGCTCCTTCTCGCCGTCAGCGCGCCGAATCATTCGCAGCCATGAATCGCAGAGTTGACTTCTCACTCGGTGCTCAAGACGCTGCCAATATGGACAGCATGGCAGATGTGTACGAAGATCGCAACAGGTCTCGTCTCCCACCTGAGATTCGTGAGGTTTCTGCCTCCCGCGAGCGCGAGTCCACCCAGCGTGCCAGCGAAGAGGCAGGCCGAGCAAGTCAGGATCTTGCGCGTACCACTAGCCGTGGCGCGCCTGCCGGTCATGGACTGACTAGGCGTTCGACCGAAACCAATCGCAGCGTTCACAGGAACAGATTTTTCGGCAGGCACAGGGCCGGAACGCTGCAGGAGGGAGTGGAACGCGAATACCTGATGGAAAGCGGCCTGGCTGATGTGCCAGAGGCCCACGTCGCTGCCAACACTACCGGCGCAAACGGTGTCGCAGGTCAGGGCATTACCGGCGTGCAAAGGCAAGGCACCCTGGATCCCCGCACCGGAGTGGTGAGCAACCAGGCAATGAGAAGCGATGAGCACATCCGGCCCATAGGGAGGAGTCATACGGAGGATTGGGAGATGAGGAGGCTTTAGGAGAAGCTCAAGCTATTTTCCACGAGCACGAAGAAAACAGGGGAGGATGAACATGAAAATGTATGATATGCATCAAACGGAATGGAAGCACGGAAAGGGATATAAATTGTATGGAGACAGATTAGATTGCGTTGGCGATGGGCTTCTTAGGACCCGGGACTTGATGATTGTCACGATAAATTTAGGGAAAAGGAAAGAAGCTTAAGAGGATTGGCTTCTTGTAATAGTATTCGGCTGACCATGACTACCACGACCCAAATCTACTTTCTGCTAGTGACGGGGGACCCGCCTTACAGTGCTCAGTGTGGTGGACTTTCATGTGAGATGCCAGTGCTGCACGTGATGTACGCAAGCAAACAGGAGATCCCCCCTTGACAGGCCTGAACGTGACGGACGTTCGATCGCGTACGCTGAATTCATTCCCTATAAGAGTCTTGCAAGTGGCGGACCTTTGAGCCTGCATAGCGCCTCAGAGAGACTCATGACAGTAAAAGATTTGGACGACGTTCAGGGCTGCACAGATTGCACTGTGAACTTTGCACTTTCACCATGTCAAAATCATCGCATTCCAAATGCTATGCACACACAAACAAAAAGAGGTATCATTTCCCCCACCCCCCTCCTCTCCGATCCGTCAGCCGTAAAGAGCGTTATCCGTCACTTTCGTCATGTATTCGGAACAACATTGTACATTGCTTCCTCCTTCTCTCAATCTCGCCTTGCACTCGCCCCCTCGTCGCGGAACAGTCCCCCGTGAGGCGCCTCCAGTTCTCCCCTCTCGACCTGTGACCCGACCAATTCCCCGACGTCGCCTCTTGCTTCTTGCTCTTTCGGTACGACGGGAGTGGCGGGGACTTCTGACCCTGCGACGGCGGCGTCCTTCTCTGTTGGCGTCGGCGCGTAGAAGCCGGAGCCTGGGCCGTGGGGACCTGATACGTCGGAGCCGGGGGTGAAGACATTGCTTTGTGGTGTCATGGGGTGGGTGTATGCAGGCAGGCCGTGCGATGAAAGAGTAGAGTTGGAGAAGGTGCCGGAGTGGTGGGTGTGGGAGTTGGGTTCGTAGCCGGGGAAGTATCCCGACGAGCCATCGGACATGGTGTGGTGATGGCCAGGGGAGAAGTTGGCCGCGTTGTCATGGTAGGCCGTCATCTCTGGAGCTGGCGGCGGTGTGGCATTAGCACGCTTGGCCTTGCGCCGGCGGCGATAGAAGAACCAGGCCGCAGCGGCGAGTAAAACGGCTATGAGTGCTGTACCGACTGCTATACCTGCTGTTGCGCCAGATGACAGGCCAGATGAGGTCGCTGCTGGGATTGGCGTGGGACTCAATGACGGCACCGCTGTGGAGCTGGTGGAAGAAGGCGGACCTGTGCGGACAGGTGGTTGTGCGGTGGTGGAGTTGGCGCGGATTCGAAGTTGCGGAGACGAGACTTGCTGACCATTTGGACCCGAGAAGCGAGTCTCATTTGCTGCCAGAAATCGGAACGTCCAGTCTTGTGTTGCTTGAAGTTCTGAGTCCGGGAGGTTGACCGTCCATCGCGTTCCTTGTTGACGTGTGAGGTTGAGGTACGGGCTGACCATGTGCGCATATTGCGCTTGAAAGGCTCCTGTCACCCATAATGTGACATTACCGACATCAGCCGTGGGCGCATATCCAGGAAACCAGCGCGTGATGTTTGTTGTCCATCTGATCTCGTATTCTTGGCCAGCGGTGAGTACGGTGCTCCCATCAGGCCATGTCGGGGCCAGCCAATCGTCCGAAACCTTTGGCACAGCGGTCTGGGCATCTACAGTGGGAGAGAAAAGTCCTGCTAGAAGCAATATCTGCAACATGATAATAATACTGGACATAATCACCATTCGTGAATCAGCCAGGCATCATTGAAGACGAAAAGATCAGCAGACTGTGTGTGACAAAGAAGGAAAAGAGATGCAAGGCGTGACAAGTAACCAGGACGGAGGGGTAGCTTGGTATGCATCTCTCAGCTGAAAACCCACCTCTGATCTTGCTCACCAAGATGCGTCTTGTCGGGCGCGACGCTAGATGGGTTGCATAGTGCCTGGCTCACCGGGTTGTGACGATAAGCCGCCAGAAGGGTGTAGCGTAGGAGACAATTCGATCAGGCAAACTTGGAGGCTGAACAAGACCCAATCGGAGGTGAGGTCGACAGCTTCTTAGCCTCTTTTTAGGGCAGGACAGTATGCAACTGTGCCGCAATTCGGGACCATGGACCACTAGTTTGCATCCCACGGAGGGACCTGTCAGCAGATGATCTCGACGGATGACGAGCTGGTTAGAAACATGGAATGGAAAAGGAGGTCGAGATGAGGTGGGAGAAGAGGTTGATCAAGCTTTGACATTGGCTTTCGTTTAATCAGCGGTTTGCTCTTTTTTACGAGTCAAGATGGAGATCTCAGAAACTCAACCTTGATCGCAACCTCGGTCAGGCGTGGCATCTCTTTACAGATGCAGCAAGGCGTCGATGTTGCGCTGACTTTTCGATGACCGGGTCGGTTCCTCAGCCATTCCGTTTTGTCTTCAAGGTGGAACATGCTGTTAACACTATTTACGGGCACGCGAAACGGCCTCTGACGCTTGCTGACCCTCGAGTCTACAAGTCTAACGGTCTGCAGCCCATTATCGACCTCCGCCGCCACACGCGGTGTTGTGTTGGCCGGCTCGCTCAAGGCTGCCCCCATGCTGATCCACGCTTCATCCTCACAAAACCCTAGACCACCCCGGAGAGGCAGGCGTGCCGTGTCGCGTGGCATTGTAGTTCGCAGATACACATGACTCTACAGCACTGGACCCTACCTTACGTGTGCAGGACAGTCGATCCATTGATTGCATGCTCTATCTGTACAAACGCGACTGTCGTGGAGGCGACCTGCTCCTTTGTTGCTGCGCCAATTGAAATTGGACCCTCGAGCAGGACTGACGTAGAGCACCGAGGCATCTTCCTATGGCATACTATCCAAATTTCGCGCATCATTCACACACGGTAACAGTTGATCGACCAGATGCACTGCTTGTGCAGGCATGGCTAATCACACGAAATGAAGAGAGGTTAGAGCACAGAGTCATGACGGAACTAGCAATACCGTACTGGATTGTGCTTCTAATCACGCCTGTACACTCAACGTTGACAAATCCCATCGACCGGCTCTAACGTCCACGAGAGGTCCGTGTGTCCATGTACTGGCACTCGGCAAAGCTTGACGGAAATCAGGGATGGCCTGATGGACGTTGGACACTCACGAGACAGTAGCGTGTAGACGTCTTAAGCCGTTCAGCCGTCAATCTCAAATCGACAACGACGAGCCTTCTTGGTCGACCGGCGTGTCAACGCAACGTCCAAAGATCCATGTTTCATGGTAGATGCCGAAGTGCTCAAGAACAATTGCAGGTCTGGGCTGTTCAACAGCCAGACTTCTGGCGTTCATGCCGTGCCAATAATCAACCAGCTCTGGTACTACTTCTCGGTCCGGTAAGCTTGCCACGCTATGTCGCTCGGAACCAAGCGGGCACCATCCTTCATGAAACGCCTCCAAACGCCCCCAAGCTTTGGTTCGGTATATAGGGTTTCGAGCTCCTTGATTGACTTCTGCATCATTCAACAGTCACATTCATCATGGATGCCATGCATCTATCACGCCGGCAAGGTGACGGAGGCACGGTTGATGGATATCAAGCCAGTATTACAGCAAAGATGATCATCAGTGAGCTCGACAAGATCGAGACACTGATTATCGTCTTTGCTGTCCTGATCACTCTCACTATGCTGGTGAGAGTGTATGTACGGTTGGCAATGACCAAAGTCTGGGGGCGCGAGGACTGGGCCATGCTGGTAACCTATGTGAGTATCCTATAACACTCATCTCTGTTCGTCTCTGACTTCAAAAGCTATGTTCGATGACCCAGAGCATTCTGTCTGCAGTCATCTCGGAAGTCGGAAAGGATCTATGGCGAGGCAATACTGGTGTAGCAGAGTTGAATAACCGCTTGTCACGTGTGTCGTACGGCTTCTATGCTTTGACACTCATCGCCCTCAAGTTCTCCCTCGGTTTCTTCTTCCTCAAGATCTTCAGCCACAAGAGAGTCCAGCGCATCACTATATACACTATTCTCGGGCTACATACCGTCACCGGACTCACCTACTTTGCCTTCCCAGTCTTCACCTGTGCCCAGCTCAAAGCTCTTCAAGGATTAACCGACACTTGCGCGCTCCAATCCCCCTCGACCGCCATCTTTACCTTGTTCAGCGTCACAAACATCATGAGCGATTTCGTCTTCACCGGTATGGCAGTCGTGGCATTGTGGAAAGCGAAGCTACCGGTGCCGACCAAGGTCTCAGCATGCGCGCTGGTCTTGTTGGGCTGTGTGGGCGGAATTGCGAGTGCCATTCGACTAGCCTATGTGCTCCAGCCTACAGACCCGCTGCGATATACTCAACAGCTCTTCGATCTCGCGCGATGGGTCGTCATCGAACTAGCCGCCGGCATAATCGCTGCAAATCTAGCAATGATCAGGCCTCTTTTGCATGCTTTCCTCGTCAGGTTCAAGTTGATCTCGACCCAAGGCACCACCGAACCAACCAGACATACCGGCAACAGGACTGCGCAAAAGGTTGGACTACATACCGATCGTAACGGCGACACATTCCCGCTCAACGAGATCAAACGAGAAGTCGAAGTAGTGGTCGACCAAGAGAAGGGCAGTGACGAGTACCTCGACACCAGAATCGCGGTCCGTCAACGGGAGATCTGAGACCAGCCAGTGTCAAAAAGCATATGTAGTTTATCAAAGGCGTTCGGCAGTGAGACAGAGGGCAGTATCCAGATCTGCTTACTTATCCATCCTTTATTTTTTTTGCCAACTGCTTTGCTCAGTCGACCTTGCATCCCAGCATCATTATTGTGACCTAGAAGCGCGCGTCCAACACGTGTCCTGGAAAATGGGCACGCCGTCGCTGGTCGCAGATCTAGTGGACGATCCAACACGCTGAACCGGTATTGAGACCGCTCGGCAACGCCATGGAGGATTCGATGGTGAGCAAAGGGGGGAAATCCTCGACAAAAGATCTTGGCGTTGATCGTACCTGCGCCCGCCGCTGTCACGCCAGCCGTAGGTTGGTCCCCGGACAGGGCAGCGGCAAACGACTTCCGAGACGTTTGTCCACGCGAAAGCGTGATCCTGGTGAGGACTTGGCGGCTCTGAAACGGGCTAGACTTCCGGCTTGCTTGCAGACAGAAAGGTGAACGCAGCCGAGTCTTGCAGCGCCAAGCCGGGTACGCTTGCCAGATCCTGCTTCGGTACATACCAAAAAACAGCGCCGCATCTTCGACCTCCTTGGACCTGCTTTGATGTCTCTTCTGCCCAGAAAGCGATAGTCCGCCACATTGCTCACCGCGGCAGGTATGCCTCATACCCATATGCCTACTCGGCGAGGGGCGCCTTTCCCCATTCGCCCTCTACGTCTCACCCGCCTTTGGCACTCGCGATGTCTATGTACTCCCCTCTGCTCGTGAAGTATCTCTACGTACGAGCACCTGATACGGGCCGTTCGACAACTCTTGAAGACCCTCGTCTCCGAGAATCGTGATCCGGCAGACATTTTCTCGGCGAAACAGTGGAAACCGTACAAGAAAGTGTATTCGGGATTGGCAGGAGTATGTACTACTCTAAATCGCAGGTACCCTCACTCACTCGACGTGCTTGCTGACGTCTATAGACTCGTCAACGGCACCTTCGACGACGTCGATTCGCTGAAGGAAGATATGAGACACTTATCTCGAGTGCCTATGCTGTCTTTGGTCAAACTCTTCGTCCAGACCATGGTGGCGCGACGCCGAGGTCGCGTCGCAGAACGGATCTCGCTGTGCTGTGTGCGCCAGCTCGCGGACAAGTGGCGTATCCTCCTCGTACACCTTTCGGACACGATGCTCCCACGAGCCGACTAGACGGCTTCGCTAAGAGTAAGTCTCTTCGTGGTGCATTCGCCGTGCACTTGAAGGCGCCACAGCCGATCCCTGACGCCTTGCAGCTCATTAGGGAGCTCCCTAGTACTACAGGCGCGTCTACGAGGGCCCGGGAAAAGTCCCTTGCTAATTATATAAGACCGTGATAACCGCCTTGGATTTTTTGTGAAAGCGCAGCGTATTTCGATTCTATGCTGATAGCTATGGGAGCTGTCTATACTCGTCCTTTGCGATCCTCCTAATGCTATCTTGTAAACTGAGTATATAACTAAATCATGGATTCCTAACATTTAGCACCGCCGGCTCCACAAACTTTATCAAGGAAAGATTGAGCATTAGCAACCATGCTACCTTTCTGTTTACAGGCACTGCGGTTCTGGCGGCTTTCGAGTGTCGATCTCTTCCTCCCACGCCCATTACAGTCTGCGAATGGGGCCCAAGTAGGATCGGCCCAGGCTCTATGTGCTTGAGGGAAGCCAGCGAGACTAGGCTCTCCAGGACTCGGCCTGCCACCACCATAGCGGCGGCGATTGTAAAGTGGATTCGATGCTGATTCGCCTATAATCATACGGCCATTGACGCGACGCTCCCACGCGACAACCTGCTCCCACCTAAAACCGCCAAGAGCGGCGTATTCGTGCTCTGCAGGGAACGGTTCGTAGCGTCCAAGTGTTCCCGCTACGCTCACAAAGTTTGGCATAGCCGCGATAGTATAGATCCAACCTGTGCCTCCGGCATTACGGTTAAGCATGCCTAAAGCTACTAACATACTACCGCTAGTCGCGACATATCCATCCACGTCGGTGCTTGCTCCATTTGCTCCTTGAGCATGGTTCCACATAGAGATGTTTGGCGCGACAGTTAGAGCTCGTGCTTGGCCTCTAGGAAAGAATCCTCCAGCTCGCTGCACTTCCTGGGGACTTCGCGTGTCACCCCGCCACACTCTCCATTGGGCATTGCAGAGCGAAGCCCAGAAGAAAAAGAGTGAGAATATAGTTGTGAGGCTGTTTGTGGGTGCCATCTTAATGTTGTAGCGTCTGCTGGACAGGTTTTGATAAGGAAAGGTATGAACGAGATAACCCCGTCGAGAAATCTGCTACCTTTACACCAAAAGTCACCCTGTTTGTTTTTATATATAATGCGTACTTACTGGGTTAGGCAACTCTAATTGGAACTGCTATGTCCTGCATCGTAGTGCTTTAACCCTAACCACCATGGACTAACGGTGGAGTGTATTCATAGACAAGGTGATCCTTTCACCTTGCTTAATACCCTATACGTCTCGTAATCCTAAACCTAGCTCAAAGGGCTAATTTTAGAAGGATTCTGGCCAAGACGACCACCGTTGAGAACGACGGTGCCAACGACAAAAACGCCGGGTTACATAGATCCCTGTGATGAAGATCTGGATACTTCCCGTAAAGATGCTTCATGCCGTCTCCATAGAGAGTGCCCGTAGTACCATGCCTGATCATTCCGAACGATGCTTTCCCAAGGGTCAGCAGGATTAGACTCGACGTCATCGCGGCTCTGCATGAACCCTGGGTTGTGGACTCTATTGCACAACGATGCTTAGATCGACGCCAGATTCGCCGCTGATTGTCTTGATGGCGGCGATACATCATACCGATGGTGTCGCTGGTCTATTCATATCGCATGTTGAGGCATGGCGTGCAACTACGATGATACAGGCAATCCCCAGATCTACCTGTACAGCCATCATTGACATCCCACCCTGTCTCTGCCGAGATCAGAAGAAACATCGCCCTCGACGGCCTGATTGTAGGGCAACCTCCCATCGAACTCCGCAACCTCGGCACACGAGAAGAGATCTTCTGTTTCTTCGACGACTACTGGAATGGCGACGGCACGGGTGGCACCAACTTCGACAACCCGCTCACTCGCGCCGTCAGAGCTGCAGGGGTATTGAACGTTGCGCCGCTCCCTTTGCCCTTCAGAGGACGGGTGCAGCACGGACTGTACATCTCCCCTACGTGGGAAGAGTTCCAGCTGTAAGCTGCGAATGACGGCAAGGCCCACGGCGACATTGGCATGCAGCAGGAGGATGAGGGGCCGGTCATGGTGCAGGCAGCGGATGGGTTCGGGCAGCAGAATGGGCCCACGAACTGGACCGCTGCGCCGGATGGGGCATGGAGGTTGAGGCAGGATAGGAGGTGAATTAAAAATACGATGGTCGGGCCTTGGATGGGTGGATGGGTGGACCGAAGTAGAAGACGATTGATGCGCAGATGTTAAATGCAGGTGAGGGTGTATATCGTTGGTGGTACGGGGATGCCGGATGTGGCGAGCGCGGACAACAGGATGGCATTTGATTTTTATCAGGAAAACGTGGAAGTACATAAGTGAAGAGGGAAGGGTGACTTGCCTTTTTCGCCATGCCGTGAAGTCGTTACTATATGCTATACATGGTATGCACAGAGAAGCTCCTTGGTGTTCGTATGCATGAACATGTAGTGAATGTTATTGAGCTGCCTTGAGTTTCACGTCGAGCATCTAGATGGTGTTGCTGACGATGTATGTTCCGGGTCTCTGTGGACTGCTCGTTCCGATTAGATGCTGCGTGGTTTGCCAATTGACTCCGCCCTTGTTAGAGGTGTCATGAACTAAGCATCAAGGAGCGGGCGGCCACGAGATCCCACCACCAATCGATTAGCTGTCGAGCGTCAAGCAAGCTGATTTGATCTTCTCGGATACGTCCTCGAGCTGTCAGCACCAGTCAGTTATGGGATCAACGGGGTCGGGGGCGGGGCCACTCACGTAGTCAAGCTTGAAGGCATCGTAATGTGTTCCGTCAATGTCAACGGTATGTTTGATGAGATCCGGATGATACTGTCTCCAGCCGAGATAATCATCGTCCCGGGCGAAGTCGACCCGTGCCACTCTCCGTGAAGCCAGAGGATATACTCTCTCCCTGGACCGTAGTAGGACCGTTGGAGGCGGCGATGGGCCCTGGTCCCACACAGGCAGTGTCCAAGAAGGAATCATATCGCGCGAGTTGTCCATACATCTGGATATCTTGTCTCGCATCTCCTGCGTGGTGGTAGAGGCAAAATTCGCCCCTGATGAAGTGATCTCCAGGTCTGCAGGAGGCGGCAATGTTGGATTAGGGCTATCGATGAACACCATGCCTTTTACACGAAGGTGTTCATCGGAAGCAAGTAGTTGAGCAATCTCAAGTGATATCATGCCGCCCAGTGACCATCCTGTGGCTTGTCAGCCCGAGAATATCGCCCGGAATAGGCATCTGACCGCCAATGAGGATGTCGCCAGAAGTGCACTTTTTCCGGATGAAGGAGAGGTAAAGCCTGGCAATCTCAGCCATACCATCAGGGAATGGCTGCCCGCTCTCGAAATGCGGATTGGAGATGCCGTAGAGAGGTCGATCGAGTTCCTCGAGCATATAGTAGCTGAAGATAGTTCCGCCGCCATCGTGAATGAGGAAGAGTGGCGTCCTCTTCGAGCCATCTGGCGGCTGAATCTCATCACAGGTATCTTCAGCCATGCTCAATACCTCTCGGGGTGTGGGGATCCCTATGGGCTGGGCGAAGATGGATTTGCAGAGGTTGGATCATGGAGATGGAGGAGGATATCACTTCCGCAATTCGGTCTCCGAGTCCGGAGCCCCAAAAAGTACAGCGGAGGTGGTGGATGATAAAAGGCCATGTTGGGTCCGCCACTACACATACGCATTATACATTATTCTTAGCATTATCTATCTATCAATCATCTATGCCTTCAGACCCTTCTTAACCTGAGCCAGAAATCCAGAGTTCGCATATGTCTGGCTCACATCCCAGGCCATCACACCACCGAAGCTTGTGAAGTTCTTGCAGTAGTTGATAATCGGCCTCAGATCCGCGGCAGTCTTGTAGCCACTTCCTGCTCCAGTTGGTCCACCTGGCACGCCCAGGAAGATCTTCACAACCTTCTTCTTCGCTACGGTCGTGGCCCACTGGTCCCAGGTTCCGTAATTGAAGCTGTTCTGAGTGGTGGTGCCATTGGTGTACGCCTGAGTACCGCAGTAGTTGTTGTAGAACTGGATGAAAATGGCGTCGAAGCCGACATTGGCCAACATGGGACCGACAGCAGCATCAGGGTAAGGACATTGGGGTGCAGCGGTCAAGTAGAACTTCTTGGACTTGTCCTTGTTCATCAAGGTCCTGAGTCGCTGAGCAAAGGGGACAGAGTTGGAGACGACCGTCTCCATGTCCATGTCGAAACCATCGATGACTGATTTGCCAAAGGGACGGAGCTCGGTAGATCCTGTCTGGACAGGACCAAACATTGCCCATAGCTTATCAGCCCATGCAATGGCCGTGGTGTTGGAAGTGAAGCCTCCCTCTGTGTAAGTGGCACCGCCTATAGACAGCAGGATGGTCTTGCCATACTTGTTCTGACATGTCCTGATATCGTTCGCGATCTGAGGGCATCTGATGAGTTGAGTCCCGTTGAAGACAGCACAGCCGTTCTGCTGATTGGCAAAGTTCAGGACCGGTTCACCGCCAGGGCCTGAAGTCATTTGTGTGAGAAAAGCCAATGGAATAATGTCGATGTTTGCATCTGTCACTATTAGAGGTCAGAGAATCGAACGCGGCGTCAAACGTACTTTGGCAGTATGTCGACAGGCGCTGTTGCGCAAGATTACCGGTGCCCTGACCATAGGAGTTTTGACCTGCAAGCTTGTCAATTTGCTGATTCCATCCACCTTATCGTACTGCATACCCCAGTAAACGGCCACATTTGTCTGGACAGACGACGAGAACCCTGCCAGTGCGGCTGGCAGAGATGCCAGTAGAAGAGTGGGAACGAGCATAGTAACGAAGGTGGTGGAACGACCGTGAATTGCGCTCTGCAGGAATGAAAGATATACCTACTCTGCAGAGAAGCCGCGCAAGTCTCCCACATGATATCTGCATTATCGTACTCACCGTTGCACGCACGCATAACAAAATCGTTAGTTCTGGCGCTATCGCAATTTCACCTGGAATTGCGCCGTTGCATCAACAACGACTTTGTCCCGGGGAGTGATTACATCAGCCATGATCCACGAGGCACCATCTCTTGCAACTCGACAGCATGGAATCAGGATTTGGGCATCCTTGCATCCATGAAGATTGTGGGAGAAGGAGAAAGTTCCTTACAAAGGTGCCGTTGGCATGTAGTCGTGAGCGCTACAATCGACGTCACACCCCTTTCGATTGCTGCTAGCAACTTCTGCTGACATCTTCAGACACTGTCGTCACCTCAAGCCGCATATCCGCCTATCGATTGAAACGGCATCTCACGGTCAAGGCGAGGTGAGATGATACACAGGGTGGCGTGGATGTGGAGAAGGAGGAGGATGATGCAGAAACCGTGCAGCCCTATTTTCAGGGCCATGATCTTGACGGAGGCTCATATGTGCCAAAGCCTCAACCGTCAAATTCATTGTTTATACCTAGTAAATAACCTCTACAACCACCTCTATTGTCACTAATTCGTGAATATCGATGTAGATAATACATTTCAAGGTAAATTAGAAGCTTATTAGCTTAACAATAGGGAGTATTTTCATTATATTGTCTTATTAGAGTGCCTATTAACGCCGTTAGAGGTGTTATAACCTAGGATCTAGTAAACTAATTCTTTATAGCAACCTTATCCTCGTAGCTATACTCGCTATAGCTAATCGCTAGTTAGCTCGCGTTCGCGCTCGCCGCGCTTAAGAGTATATCCTCGTAGACACCGCCGTCGCTACCTTAGTCGTAGCTACTTACCTCGAGCTTCTATAGTCGTTTTTAGACTTATAGAAAGAAGATTTCCTTAGTGTATAGCACTATAAGATGTCCTACCTTATAGTAGAGATAGAGGCGTAAGAGTAATAGATACTATACTCGTAGTACACTCGCTAACTACTCGCTAGTAGCTATCGCTGCCCTACTACTACTAACGAGATAGACTTCTAGTTTTATAGCTAGGCTACATTCATAGGTTATATAAATAACCTTAAGAGTAAGGAGAAGAAGCGCGCGGCTAGTTAGTTACTACGTAAGATTAATACGGCTAGCTATATTATAGAGACCGATTAAGGCGAGCTAGCGCCGAATCTATATAAAGAGTATAGCAAGCGTAGTGTCGTTTATCGTGTGTTTAGAGATCGGCTGGACACTACTTACGCGTTCTATAAGAGGTAGAATAAGCCTCGTTATAAGGCTAAAGTTAGTTAGATTAGGAGGGAGGATAGGGGTAAGAGAGGTAAGGGTATTAAGGGAGGGGTCGTAGCGGAGGCTACGCCGCCTACTACTACTATAAGTACCGCTACGAGTAAGTAGCGAGTAGCTTAATTAGAGGCATTAGTGTAGTAGTAGTAGGCGGAGATTAAAGCTATAAGGTAGGAGATTAAGGGCATAAAGGCGATGTAGAATAAGTACTATAGTAGGCTTAGTCGTTATAGTTATAGCGGCAGTTACAGGTTACGATATATAGTCCATTAAAGGGCTTAGGTAGAAAGGTAGCGTTTAGTTATATATATAAGGTTTCTACGACTACGAGGTTTCCGAGGGTAGTAACTAACTAACGAGTGTCGTCAACGAGCGTATACTATTCACTAAATACCTCGACTAGGAAGACACCTATACTATAATAATAGTAATTCTATACTAGGGGTAGTACCTTACTATTATTATCGAGTAGTGTTATAGTAGCTATCGAACGAGTAGCTCGTTATTAGTTATATTAGGTTTATTAGGCTTATTAGGTTTATTAGGTTTCTTTAGTGTTCTATAGCCGTTATTATAGCACTATACGAGGACACTAGGATAAGACCGCCGCTATCTCTTAGGATTTAAAGTTTTTTATACCTCCGAGGACGATTTCTAGTATATATAGAGCACGACGAGTTTCGTAATAGAGAATTAGTTAGGCATCTAGAAGACCCCGATAGGAGCGGCTATAGCTACTCGATTTAAACGATGTTCGATACGAGTATTAATTAGGAGTTTCTAACTCGTAAGAGTTATCTATATAGACGGAGAATATAGTAACCCTAGACCCGGAATAGACCTAGGTTTAGAAGTAGTAGAAGTAAATAGAGACGACGACTAATATAGAAGGACTAAGCCTTTATAGATAAAAGGGCTAAAAGTATACGATATAGCGTATAAGGGCTATCTAGATTTAGCCTAGGTACTACGTAGTAGTATAGAGTTCACTAATAGTTTATTTAAATACTAAGGTTAATCCTACTACTATTCGAAAATATCTTAGTAGTACTAGTTCTTTATTCTAAGAGGATGTCGATGTTACTAGAAGAGTTTAGTGCTAGATAAAGATTTTCTAAATTCCGTAAAGCTATATATTTAGTAGTAAGCAACGAGTCCGAGGATAAAGGAAACGTTATAATAAATATCGGCCTTAATCCGGAGAGTATCCCTTCTCCTTAGCTAATACCTCCTTCTATAGAGAAGTATACGACTCCTTTAAACTTACTAAAGGACGAGGAACGGACTCCTCTAATAGCTAAAGGTTTAGTATCGATATAATAGGGAGGGTAGCCTTTTATAGTATAGATAACACTACTAGCTCCTAGCCCTAGGTAATAAGGTACTCCTTACTTCGATAGCTATAACGTTATAGAGTTTATAGAAGAATAGGAGACCTTTATTCGATCCTATAATCTTTCTAAGGAGGTTACTATTCGAAGGTTACCTTAGTATTATAGCGTTAAGATCCGTAGATAAGTAAAATCCTATCTTAGTTAGGCTTCGAGAGACTAGGTTAGTCTTAAGAAGGAGATAAAGCTTAGTTTCGAGGATAAGGACTCGGATTACCTAATAACGTCTCGTACTTATCTCGAATAACTAAAGGATACACCGAGGGAGACCTTCTCTAATATACTCTAGTACTATAGGATATTTAGGAAGACTACCGACGCTCTAGATAAGACTCGACTCGATATTATTACGAGAGGTACGTAGTTTACTAAAGGTCTTCTAGCTAATGTTCGTAGTTACGTTAGAGTAAAGAGTAGTATAGATATAAAGCACCCTAACACCTTTAAGGATTTTCCGAGGATCTACTATTTAGCTAAAGAGAAGATCTCTAAGATACGACGACTCGAATCCTTTTAGTCGGTTCGTAAGGAGCGCGAGAAGGTTATAGCGGCTATTACTAAAGAAAGCACTACTCTACCTTATATCTCTAACTTTTCTACTAAGGCTCTAACGAATACTCCTACTACTACCTCTCCTTCGGATTCGAGTATATAGACTCTTTATAAGAGAATAGACAAGCTATCGGTCTAAGTTATATAAGTAATAAATAGCTAGTCTCTTCCTATAGGACTACCTCGTCCGGCCCCTATTACGTATTAACTATCTAGATTTATACTAGCGACTAGTTCGAATACTATTCCTCTTAGTCCTCGTAGGTGCTAGTACTATAAAAAGGAAGGTTACTCTCGACCTAATTATCTAGAGCTTCGAAAGCTTATTAATCTTAGTCTCCTATATTTAGAAGGTAATAGCTTAGTTTAGGGAACTATAGAGAACCTATAGCGTCTAGTTAGTTGTCTAGTAAGACGTAATAAAGGAGCTACTTAGTTATAATAAGAATAGGTTAAGGCTAGACTCCGAGCTATAGGGAAGTTAGCGGTTAATAACCTAGACTATAAGATACTAACTATCGACGATAATTCTAAGGATAAAGCGTCTAAGTCTATTTAGTGTAAGGATTTCTACCTAGAGGATCTAGTTAGGAGGAATAATAACGATAATAACGACTTCGTTAAGGAAGTTCTAGTTATAGCTACTACTTAGCCGAGTACTATACCTCGTAATGCTCGAATAGATAAAGGTAAGAGTCCTACTAATAGAGTTACTAAGGTAGGTCCTTCTAAACTGTCCTATAGCGTTACTAAGTCCCTTCGTACTAGTACTTATCGTCTAGTAGCTATTACTAATATTCTAGAAGGTGTAATAGTGTTACGGTGTAGGTGTCTTCCTAGTCGAGGTATTTAGTGAATAGTATACGCCTATCGACGACACTCGTTAGTTAGTTACTACCCTCGGAAACCTTATAGTCGTAGAAACCTTACGTGTATAGCTAAACGCTACCTTTCTACCTAAGCCCTTTAATAGACTATATATCGTAACCTATGACTATAGCTATAACTATAACGACTAAGCCTACTATAACCGTCCCCTTCCCCCTAGTGTCTAACCTAGACACGAACGACCTATACGCCTTAGAGTCCTTAACGACGAGCTATACGACGACGACTCTTACTAATAACGAGCTCCTCGCCGAGGCCGGTAGCTCCGTCCTCTACCTCCTTACGCTAACGACGCTATGTCTCTAAGTTATTACTAGAAAGACCTTCCTCTTTATTCTCCGATAAATCTATTTTACCCTTATTATCCTCTTCTTTAGAATCTAAATCTACTTCCCCTCCTTCCTTATTAGAACCTATCTCTATATCCTCCTTATCCCCCTCGACTATAATAGGATTAGGGTTATCCTTCGTAGTAGGGACTAGGCCCTCCTCGGCACAATAGAAGAAAGAACGAGCACTAATAAAGTAGGCCTTCTTATACTACTAGACCTTAACCTAAGCCTTCTCTATAGCTACGGCAATCTCCGTACGAATCTCCCTAATACGATCCTCGGTAGCTTAGAGATCGACACCTAGTAGGATGTCTCTCTCCTCGACGACGGCGGGATCGTCCTAACGAATACGGCCAACTAGAGCGTTACTAATAGGACTATCGATTTATAGAGTAATAGCCGCGGGGAAAGTAGAGTACATACTTCCGTACATATTTAGCTTACTAGAAGGAGTCCTAGGACTAGGGCGCTTCTATATATAAGCGAGAGTAAGCTCGCTATACGAACTACCCTCGAACTACTCTAGAGTCTCGTAATCGGCACTAATCCCATAGAACTAAGGGAGTATAGTGCGACGAATAGAATCGGTAGGACTAGTCGAACTATACGGGGTATAAGGCATAGTAATACGAACGTTACTAGCCTTGTAAATTATTAACTCCTAGTCGGCCTTATACTTCTTAATATCGTCCTACGTAAAGTGCTTATCGGTGATATTAATAACTAGGGCGTCGGTAAGAACCTTACGAGCCTTTATATCCTAAACCTACTCCTTTATATAGTAATGTATCTTAGGCACAACGATAGTGTAATTCTTTAGAGTCTTATCGTTAAGGCTAATAGAACCTTAGACGGTATCTCCTCTATACCTATTAGTAAGGCGGCTAGGGTTAACGTTAATATAACAGAACTACGTATAATCTCTAGGGACGGTGTATTTAGCGTAGTAAGGGTAGGAAATTAACTAAGTAAGCTTATCGGGACGACTAGCAATATATACTCGATAGTATTCAGGATCTATACGTATAGCCTACTGTCCGAGAGAGTGAAACATATTACGTAACTACCCTAGCTAGTTCTTACCCTTAGGATGACCGAAATAGTGAAGATATATATCTATCTCGGTGTAGAAGATATCTATAAGAGGAGAATCCCCTTCGGCCTACTATTTAAAGATGTTAATGACTATATTGCCGTCGGTAACCTATTTATCGTAAAGCCCCTTACGGAAACTGTCGAGGATAAGCTTCCTCGTATCCTTAGAAATGTAACGATCTATAACTATAGACTTATACTTAAAAACACTACGCTTAGTAGACTCGCGAGCGACACGGAAAGTTAGAATAAGCTACTTAGCTGTCTCTTTCTATACACGTATTAAGTCTAGAGTGCCCCCGTAGTAGGCGTTATACTAATAGCGAATACGCCTAGCTAAAACTTCGTACTTAAGGTTAGTAAGTAGGTGTAGACGACGAGCTAGAAGACGAGTATACGAGTAATAGACAGTCGTATTAGTAGCTAAATCCTTACGTATCTAAGTGTTTATAATAACAGCGAGTTCGGAATTAGAGAGCGGCTCCTTAGAGGCAAACTCGGCCTTAACCCTCGGAAGGACCCTAGTGTAGTTACACTCCTTCTTAGTCGACGAAGTAATAGCCTTACCCTTACCCTTGTCCTACGGAGTAACTAATGTAGAAATAGAGCGATTAGGTATCTCGTACTGTCTATTACTATCATCGAATTCGTTAAAGCGACGCTTCTTAGAAGGAGAACCTTTACGACTAGTCTCTACTAACGGAATAGCCTCTTATTCGACTAGCTCTTCTTTATCCTCTTCTTCTTCTAAGCGACTAAGACGGAGACGTGTAGAACGACGTAAGCGGCTTAAAACCTATGCGGGAGTAGCCGCTCCTAAGCCCGGCTTAGGTCTAGCACTACCGAGGTTTACCCGAGAACTTCCTCCTACGAACATTACGGCTTTAGTAATACACTCCGCGTTAGTGTTAGAAACGCTAGGATAACTAGAAACCGAAGCTTAACGACTTCCGAACGTAGTAGTAGACGAGGTAGTAGGGGTGCCACTAGTAATCTAGGACGGAGCGGGAACCTTATATAAGAAACCGAGCTTATTCTAGGCGAAATACTTAGTGAATTATCCTTTACGGACTACACGAAGCTCCTTTACGTTAAGTGCCTTAACGCTCGGCTACTTCGAGGATTCGACTAATTTAGCCGTAGTAGTAATGTCTTATAGGCGGACGTCGTGACTAATAATGCTCTTCGGGGTGCTAACACGTTTAATAGTTACGCGAACTACTATATTAATAGTCTAACGGAAAGTCTTCCCCCTAGAGATACGGTTAAACTACTAACGAGAACGATCCCCTAAACCGGAGTACTAATCCTTATAGAGCTCGTAGGACTACTCGTAGTCCGAAACGCTACGTTAGAGAGCGCTATAATGTTCTAAACTCTTGTTCCTATTCTCCTTAACCCTCTCGTATATACTATAAGCCTTAGGAAATATCTCCTCCTAATCCTTCTTACTTAAGGCGACGACCTTACCCTCGAGGAGACTATAGATAATATCGTAGGTAAGTGTCTCGACGTAGTTCTAAGCCTTTATAGCGATACCGAGGACCTACGCGATGAAATCTATATAGATATTATCGTTACACTTACGGGCGTACTTTAAGACCTCCTCGGTATTCGTAAAGCTCTTACCCTTATACGTAAAGACTCCGACTCCTCCGTTCTAACTACTACCTCCGTTTATTACCTTAGAATCGCCGGATAGGATTATTATACTTAAGGTAGGATTAGCCTTAGGCTAACCTCTACCTTCCTATATAGCGTAAAAGCTATAAGGCCGTAAAACTCGCGACTATCGATAGGGATTGTAATTAAATAGCGTAGCTCTTATCTAATAACGCTATAGCCTCGTCTTGCTACGAAAAGGAGACCTTCTAAGAGCTTCGTTAGATATGTTATCTTACGGAAATAAAAGGTAGGTTTCTATAAGGTATAGGAGATCGAGGGGTTATATTAGAAAATTTTCGCGCGGCAACACTAGCTCTACTATAGTAACATCTATATGTAGGTGCATCTAGTAAGCGCTATACCTCTTATAATTCGCTATATATAGCGGCACTATGTGTTTATATAGCACCTTTACACCTTCTTCCTCTTTGTCCTTTTACTATACCGTTTACTATATAGAACCTCCGTAAACATATATAAAGAAATCGAATTCGGAACTAAGGAAACGTAGAAGTGCTTCGAGGAAGTAATCTAGGTACTATAAATAGAAACAATAAAGGAAACCTTTTACCTTACCGTTTATCCGTTCTAATACCTCGTTAGATCTACTACCCTTAACGGCGGCGACGTAATATATATATAATAGTTGTAACCGACTATATATATAATGAAAATCCCCCTTTTATTAACCCTACCCCCTCCCTCTAGTGTCTAACCTAGACACTAAAGCTACTCTATAATCTCGTACTCGTCGCGATTAAAGCCCTCTAGATATATAATCTCGACGATAGGTTCTTATTCTAATGCGTAACGAAGTGCTACTATATACACTTACTCCTTATCTACCGATAAGTACTTCTTTAATCTCCGACGTGTATATATGCTACGAACCTCGACGCTATCTAGCTCGGCAATCTTATATAAACCTAAATCGTGAACTTTAATAATACGATACAGGCCCCGCTACCTATTCTTAAGCTTATCTTATCGAATCTTCTTATAATAAGTGTTATAGACTAGGACGATATCGTCAACTTTAAGCTTATTATATTAAATCCGGCGACGTAGATCCTATACCTCTTTATATTCTTAACGAAGACGATATATACGATCCTACGTCTCCTAAAGATCCTCGTCCCTCTATTTAAGTTATCGAGCACGAGCGGTAATAAGCTCTTCTATAGTGTAAACCTACGACTAATCCTATGTTCGCTAACTATAAATATCGAATTCTACCGGAAGGATAGTGTCGGTCCTAAACATAAGTAACGATAGTATTTAACTAGTGATCCTATTAATAGTTAACTATTCGGCCTATAGGACGTAAGTAAGATATTAAACCTATTAGCTATTATCCTTACCCGTGATCTTCGAAAGGCTATCTATAATGTTTAGATACCCTCGTTTAGCCTTGTTAGATTGTAGATTATAGGCTAAAGTAACGACGTAATCTACGCTAAACTACTCGGCGAGAGAGTATACTAACCCTTTAAACTCGGAACCTCTATCTACTACTAGTGTCTTAATAGCGCTAAACCTATATATAACCTCTTCGTATAGGAATTTCGTAGCGGACTTACTATCGGAATTATATAGTACCTTAGCCTCTAGCTATAAACTAACGGCCTCCCGAGCAATAATAAGATATTAATATCCTTCCGATATAGGTATATAAACGACATCGACGTACTACTTCGTATAAAGGGTAGAGACGCCGCTCGGATGTAGCTCCTCTATTTCTCGTAAAAGCGCTCTTCTTTAACATTCGTCGTATATAGCTACGTAGTGACGAACATTAGCATATAGCGTCTTCTACTAGTACCGGTCGGCAATCTTTCTCTAAGTACCCTTACGACCCTTATAACTACTTCCGTTATAAAGCTCTTTAATAATCTTATCTCTATAGTCCTCTATATCGACGACGCGGCGTAACGGCATTAACCTCTAACTACGTCTAAAAAGGTAACTATTATTAACAAGGAACATCGACGTATTCCTTTTAAATTTAATAAATTCGGATATATCTAAATGTAGTAGTCGTCGTAACGTTATAAGATAGTCGGCAATGTCTTACGATTCTGCTAAATATTCCTCGCGAACTAGAGTAGTTCGCTTATTACTCCTATCTACCTAGAGAGGACGAATAGACACGTAAAATAGCTCGGAATCGATTAAGTCGTCTACGTCTATATTATATGCCTTATTATTATTGTCTAACGGACCTCGTAGGCGGCGAGAAAGCCTATTAGTAGCTCTATTTTTCTTGCTAGGAACATATCGAACGTCGAAGGCGAATAAGCGTATCTACGTAATCTACTAAGCGGTAACCGAACTAGGAAGATTAGTAGCGGATTAATTAAGTTATGCTACTAAGGTGTTAGCGTTAGTCTCGATAATGAATAGGACTCTATAAAGATACGAACGGACCTTCTATAGTGCCTTAAGCACACCGCGGCACTCCCTCTTACTAGTATTATACTTCTTTTTAGCTTTAGACTATATACTAGATTCGAAACGAACGATATAACGTTTCTTCTTAGCCTCCGAGCTCTCCTATATAAGGATTACACCCTAACCTATTAAACTAGCGTCTATAGCTAAGATAATCGATCCGGCTTGTTTACTATAATTAATCGACGTAAGTACGGGTATAGAAGTTAGTGCTCGTTTAAGTACGTTTATAGAGGATTATACCTCCTTAGTCTATTCGAAAACGATACTAGCCCGAAGTAGCTAATACAACGGCCGGGCGACGATAGCAAAATCCTTAACCTATATACGATAATACATATAAATACTAAGGAAAGCGCGTACCTCTATACCGTTCTTATATAGTAGCTATTCTATAATCTTAACGATCTTAGACTAGTCTAGATAACAGCCTCTAGAATTATAGATAAACCCTACTACCTTAAGACCTAACTATAAAAACTAGGACTTTCTACTAGAAATAGTAACTCTAGCTCTCTCTATATTAGTAAGCGTATAGTCTAACGTCTATATATATTCGAGCATAAAACGTCTAACACTAGGAAAAGACTCCTCTCTACTATAATCCGTGCGAGGTCCCTTAATCCTATTATCGTCTACGAAAGGTTATATATTATAAGGTATCCGATCCCGTAGAATCGTATCGTTAATCCTATAGAACTACGTAACTAAATTCGTCGCTCTCTAAGGAAGTCTTATCTATCGGACGAGCCTAATAGGTGTCATAAATAAGGTAATATTGCGGCTTTCCTCCGTAAGGGGGACTTAGTCGTATCCGGAAAAGTAATCTACGAGTAAGGCGATATATATGCCGGTAAAAGACTCCGAGAATTTATCTACGGAAGGAGGGAGGTTAGCATCTCTAATCGTTACGCGATTAATGCTTATCGCTGCATTAACTAACCGATACTTATTCGTATCCTTCTTCTTAACTAGGAAATAGGGATTCCTATACGGTGCGTAACTTAGTTTAAGGAGCCCGTTCGCGATCCTCTCTTTTACTATATCTACTACGATACCTATTAAAGATCGCGGAATAGGGAAACTAGGTTCCTGCCACGGCGTGTAGTCTATAGTCCTAATAGACTACGCCGGCGTAACGTTACTTCTTACCGTACCGATCTTAGAGAAGTCCTAAGCTAGAATAGCTTCTCGGTTTAGGAGTACTTATATTAATACCTCCTATTTAGCTAGCGTAACTTCGTGACTAATAATAAGCTTACGCTCTCTCTTAGGTGTAAGTCGCGATCGCTCCTTAATATCGGAAAACTTAGTAATAAGTAGGTAACCGTATAGCGCTAACTAGAAAGGTCTTAATACTTTACGAGCTAAGCACTATTCCCGCTACGTATTTACCCCTCTAGGTGTAGAACTGTCTAAGATCGAAGTATCTACTAGCCGAACCTTCTTATCCTTCCTTTTATATAAGGTATTTACCCCTACCCTCGGCACTCCGCGGGAGGCTCGACGTATTCTAAGCCGTACAGTAGTAAGCATTAATTAGATATCATTCTTTCGAGAGATCTAAGGCACACTATCGTCCTCTAATGACGGTATAAACTAAAAATATCCGCGTAGTAGGTTAGCTAGCCGTTCCCCTCTAGAGGATAGAATATTAGCTATATAGCGAATTCGGCAAATCTCTAGCAATGCTAGTTCTAAGCCCGGCTTAGATCTAGGAATTTTTACGCTATTCCTAAAAAGGAAACCCTCCCGTTCTCCTATACCCTCCTCGAATATACGAACCCCTTTATCCTAAGTAACCTATAAAAGTAGAGAATTGTTTTTATCGTTTTCTAGTGGTTTATAAAGAATTAAATCCGTGCACGTATTATTAATATAAGAAATAGGGAGATCTAATCTATAAGTAACCTATAAAGAAGAAATAGAAACCGAAACTCCTAGTCGATATCCCGGCTCTCCTCGCGCGACATTATAGCCGGGACCGATGTCGCCTAATCGTTTAAAGACCTCGATAACCTCGTTAACTCGTAGAAAGATTTATTCTTCGGTCCGCTCGATTTCGCACCCTAAAAGGTGACCTTTTGCGAACCGTTAGCCGACTAGATCGTCCTATACTAGGAACTATTATCTATATTTTAAGAAACAAGACGAGACTTACGTTCGAAAGGCCTTCCTAGAATAACGTATTCTAACCTCTTCCTAGTTAATAAGAAATGCGTATAGATTACGACACCTCTAATGTTAATAGGCACATTAATATAAGCCCTAGAGAAAGAGCCTATACCTATTACACTATCTATAATAATCTTAACATCTCGCTAGATCGGTAAACCTAGTTCCTTAGCTAACCTTAACGATATAAGGTTACATTTAGCACCGCTATTAAGAAGTATACGAACCGTAGTCGTATTAAACCTAAGACTAGTAATTAACCTCGGACTAGTAATAGTCATTAAATCGGCGGAAGCTCCCTTCTAATCTATATCCGTATTAGGATCGAGATTTACGAATTCCTCCGGTTATTAGACTAGATTCACCTCGGCACGAGGGCGGAAGAGCTCGGGAATGTTATTACTAGGAAGATTAGGGTTATCGAACCTTTAATAAAAGATCTTAGACAACGGTTATAAGATTCTAAGGAGAGACCCTATCCTTATTATAATATTAGAGTTTAACAAGGATTACATAGCTTACTACGGATTAGTAACCTATTATAGAACCTTATCGAAGCGCTTAGTGCGAGGAATACGCTTTATAGGTCGTAGAGCCTCCTTAGCGACTAGATCCTCTATGTCGGCGTCTTCCTCCTTAGTCTTAGTAACGGCTTTAACGGTAGCCGAACGAGCCCTAGTAATAGTCACTCCTTCCGGAATATTAGTAATAGCTACTAGACGATAAGTACTAGTACGAAGGGACTTAGTAACGCCGTAGGACGGTTTAGAAGGACCTACCTTAGTAACCCTATTAGTAGGACCCTTACCTTTATCCGTTTAAGCATCGCGAGGTATAGTACTCGGCTAAGTAGTAGCTATAACTAGAACTTCCTTAACGAAGTCGTTATTATCGTTATTATCCCTCCTAACTAGATCCTCTAGGTAGAAATCCTTACACTAAATAGACTTAGACGCTTTATCCTTAGAATTATCGTCGATAGTTAGTATCTTATAGTCTAGATTATTAACCGCTAACTTCCTAGTAGCTCGGAGTCTAGCCTTAACCTATTCTTATTATAACTAAGTAGCTCCCTTATTACGTCTTACTAGACGACCGACTAGACGCTATAGGTTCTCCGCGGTTCCCTAAACTAAGCTATTACCTTCTAAATATAGGAGACTAAGATTAATAAGCTTTCGAAGCTCTAGGTAATTAGGTCGAGAGTAACCTTCCTTTTTATAGTACTAGTACCTACGAGGACCGAGAGGAATAGTATTCGAACTAGTCGCTAGTGTAAATCCCGACGGTTAATACGTAATAGGGGCTAGACGAGGTAGTCCTATAGGAAGAGACTAGCTATTTATTACTTATACGACTTAGACTAATAGCTTATCTATCCTCTTATAAAGAGCCTATATACTCGAGTCCGAAGGAGGGGTAGTAGTAGGAGTATTCGTTAGAGCCTTAGTAGAAAAGTTAGGGACACGAGGCGGAGTAGTGCTTTCCTTAGTAATAGCCGCCGTAACCTTCTCGCGCTCCTTACGAACTGACTAAAAGGATTCGAGTCGTCGTATCTTAGAGATCTTCTCTTTAGCTAAATAGTAGATCCTCGGAAAATCTTTAAAGGTGTCGGGGTGCTTTATATCTATACTACTCTTTACTCTAACGTAACTACGAACATTAGCTAGAAGACCTTTAGTAAACTACGTGCCCCTCGTAATAATATCGAGTCGAGTCTTACCTAGAGCGTTAGCGGTCTTCCTAAATATCCTATAGTACTAGAGTATATTAGAGAAGGTCTCCCTCGGTGTATCCCTTAGTTATTCGAGATAAGTATAAGACGTTATTAGGTAATCCGAGTCCTTATCCTCGAAACTAAGCTTTATCTCCTTCTTAAGACTAACCTAGTCTCTCGAAGCCTAACTAAGATAGGATTTTACTTATCTATAGATCTTAACGCTATAATACTAAGGTAACCTTCGAATAGTAACCTCCTTAGAAAGATTATAGGATCGAATAAAGGTCTCCTATTCTTCTATAAACTCTATAACGTTATAGCTATCGAAGTAAGGAGCACCTTATTACCTAGGGCTAGGAGCTAGTAGGGTTATCTATACTATAAAAGGCTACCCTTCCTATTATATTAATACTAAACCTTTAGCTATTAGAGGAGTCCGTTCCTCGTCCTTTAGTAGGTTCGAAGGGGTCGTACGCTCCTCTATAGAAGGAGGTGTTAGCTAAGAGAGAGAGGTGCTCTCCGGATTAAGGCCGGTATTTATTATAACGTTTCCTTTGTCCTTAGACTCGTTACTTACTACTAAATAAGTAGCTTTACGGAATTTAGAAAATCTTTATCTAGCACCGAACTCTTCCGGCAACATCGACATCCTCTTAGAATAAAGAACTAGTACTACTAAGATGTTTTCGAATAGTAGTAGGATTAACCTTAGTATTTAAATAAACTATTAGTGAACTCTATACTGCTACGTAGTACCTAGGCTAAATCTAGATAGCCCTTGTACGCTATATCGTATACTTTTAGCCCTTTTATCTATAAAGGCTTAGTCCTTCTATATTAGTCGTCGTCTCCGTTTACTTCCGCTACTTCTAAACCTAGGTCTATTCCGGGTCTAGGGTTGCTATATTCTCCGTCTATATAGATAACTCTTACGAGTTAGAAACTCCTAATTAATACTCGTGTCGAACATCGTTTAAATCGAGCAGCTATAGCCGCTCCTATCGGGGTCTTCTAGATGCCTAACTAATTCTCTATTACGAAACTCGTCGTACTCCGTATATACTAGAAATCGTCCTCGGAGGTATAAAAAAACTTTAAATCCTAAGAGATAGCGGCGGTCTTATCCTAGTGTCCTCGTATAGTGCTATAATGACGGCTATAGAACACTAAAGAAACCTAATAAACCTAATAAGCCTAATAATCCTAATATAACTAACAACGAGCTACTCGGTCGATAGCTACCGTAACACTACTCGATAACAATAGCAAGGCACTACCCCTAGCACGATTACTATTGTTACGGTGTAGGTGTCTTCCTAGTCGAGGTATTTAGTGAATAGTATACGCCCGTCGACGACACTCGTTAGTCGGTTACTACCCTCGGAAACCTTATAGTCGTAGAAACCTTACGTATATAGCTAAACGCTACCTTTCTACCTAAGCCCTTTAATGGACTATATATCGTAACCTATAACTATAGCTATGACTATAACGACTAAGCCTACTATAATAGTTACTAGGTCTCGTTTAGCTACTATTAAAGCTATCGCTAAGACTAAGGAGGAAGACGCCGATATAGAGGATCTAGTCGCTAAGGAGGCTCCTCGACCTATAAAGCGTATTCCTCGCACTAAACGCTTCGATAAGGTTCTATAATAGGTCACTAATCCGTAGTAAGCTATATAATCCTTATTAAACTCTAATATTATAATAAGGATAGAGTCTCTCCTCGGAATCTTATAACTACTATCTAAGATCTTTTATTAAAGGTTCGATAACCCTAATCTTCCTAGTAATAATATTCCTAAGCTCTTCCGCCCTCGTACCGAGGTGAATCTAGTCTAATAACCGGAGGAATTCGTAAATCTCGATCCTAATATAGATATAGATTAGAAGGGAGCTTCTACTGATTTAATAACTATCGCTAGTCCGAGGTTAATTACTAGTCTTAGGTATAATACGACTATAGTTCGTACGCTTCTTAATAGCGGTACTAAATATAACCTTATATCGTTAAGGTTAGCTAAGGAACTAGGTTTACCGATCTAGCGAGATATTAAGATTATTATAGATAGTATAATAGGTATAGGCTCTTTCTCTAGGGCTTATATTAATGTGCCTATTAACGTTAGAGGTGTCGTTATCTATACGTATTTCTTATTAACTAGGAAGAGGTTAGAATACGTTATTCTAGGAAGGCCTTTCGAACGTAAGTCTCGTCTTATTTCTTAAAATATAGATAATAGTTCCTAGTATAGGACGATCTAGTCGGCTAATAGTTTATAAAAGGTCACCTTTTAGGGTGCGAAATCGAGTAGACCGAAGAATAGATCTTTCTACGAGTTAACGAGGTTATCGAGGTCTTTAAACGATTAGGCGGCATCGGTCCCGGCTATAATGTTATATAAGGAGAGCTAGGATATCGACTAGGAGTTTCGGTTTCTATTTCTTCTTTATAGGTTACTTATAGTTCGGATCTCTCTATTTCTTATATTAATAATAGGTACACGGATTTAATTCTTTATAAACTACTAGAAAACGACAAAAATAATTCTCTACTTTTATAGGTTACTTAGGATAAGGGAGTTCGTATATTTAAGAGAAGTATAGGAGAACGGGAGGATTTCCTTTTTAGGAATAGCGTAAAAATTCCTAGATCTAAGCCGGGCTTAGAACTAGTATTGCCGGAGATTTACCGAATTCGCTATATAGCTAATATTCTATCCTCTAGAGGGGAACAGCTAGCTAACCTACTACGCGGATGTTTTTAGTTTATACTATTATTAGAGGACGATAGTATGCCTCGGATCTCTCGAAAGAATAATATCTAATTAATGCTTACTACTATACGGCTTAGAATACGTCGAGCCTCCTATAGAGTACCGAGGGTAGGGGTAAATACCTTATATAAAAGGAAGGATAAGAAGGTTCGGCTAGTAGATACTTCGATCTTAGATAGTTCTATACCTAGAGGGGTAAATATATAGCGAGAATAGTGCTTAGCTCGTAAAGTATTAAGACTTTTCCGGTTAGCGCTATATAGTTACCTACTTATCGCTAAGTTTTCTAATATTAAGGAGCGATCGCGACTTATACCTAAGAGAGAGCGTAAGCTTATTATTAGTTACGAAGTTACGCTAGCTAAACGGGAGGTATTAATATAAGTACTCTTAAACCGAGAAGCTATTCTAGCTTAGGACTTCTCTAAGATTAGTATAGTAAGAAGTAACGTTACGCTAGCGTAGTCTATTAGGACTATAGACTATACGCTATAGTAGGAACCTAGTTTCCCTATTCCGCGATCTTTAATAGGTATCGTAGTAGATATAGTAAAAGAGAGGATCGCGAATAGGCTCCTTAAACTAAGTTATATACTATATAGGAATCCCTATTTCCTAGTTAAGAAGAAGGATACGAATAAGTATCGGTTAGTTAATACGGTAATAAGCATTAATTGCGTAACGATTAGAGATACTAACCTCCCTCCTTCCGTAAATAAATTCTCGGAGTCTTTTACTAGTATATATATCGCCTTACTCGTAGATTACTTTTCTAGATACAACTAATGTAGTAGGCTTAGTCGTTATAGTTATAGCGGCAGTCATAGGTTACGATATATAGTCCATTAAAGGGCTTAGGTAGAAAGGTAGCGTTTAGTTATATATATAAGGTTTCTACGACTACGAGGTTTCCGAGGGTAGTAACTAACTAACGAGTATCGTCGACGAGCGTATACTATTCACTAAATACCTCGACTAGGAAGACACCTACACTATAATAATAGTAATTTAGTGCTAGGGATAGTGCCTTACTATTATTATCGAGTAGTGTTATAGTAGCTATCGAACGAGTAGCTCGTTATTAGTTATATTAGGTTTATTAGGCTTATTAGGTTTATTAGGTTTCTTTAGTGTTCTATAGCTATTATTATAGCACTATACGAGGACACTAGGATAAGACCGCTACTATCTCTTAGGATTTAAAGTTTTTTATACCTCTAAGGACGATTTCTAGTATATATAGAGCACGACGAGTTTCGTAATAGAGAATTAGTTAGGCATCTAGAAGACCCCGATAGGAGCGGCTATAGCTACTCGATTTAAACGATATTCGACACGAGTATTAATTAGGAGTTTCTAACTCGTAAGAGTTATCTATATAGATAGAGAATATAGTAACCCTAGACCCGGAATAGACCTAGGTTTAGAAGTAGTAGAAGTAAATAGAGACGACGACTAATACGGAAGGACTAAGCCTTTATAGATAAAAGGGCTAAAAGTATACGATATAGCGTATAAGGGCTATCTAGATTTAGCCTAGGTACTACGTAGTAGTATAGAGTTTACTAATAGTTTATTTAAATACTAAGGTTAATCCTACTACTATTAGAAAATATCTTAGTAGTACTAGTTCTTTATTCTAAGAGGATATCGATATTACTAGAAGAGTTCGGTGCTAGATAAAGATTTTCTAAATTCCGTAAAGCTACGTATTTAGTAGTAAGTAACGAGTCCGAGGATAAAGGAAACGTTATAATAAATATTAGCCTTAATCTAGAGAGTATCCCTTCCTCTTAGCTAATACCTCCTTCTATAGAGGAGCGTACGACTCCTTCGAACCTACTAAAGGACGAGGAACGGACTCCTCTAATAGCTAAAGGTTTAGTATTAATACAATAGGGAGAGTAGCCTTTTATAGTATAGATAATACTACTAGCTCCTAGCCCTAGGTAATAAGGTACTCCTTACTTCGATAGCTATAACATTATAGAGTTTATAGAAGAATAGGAGACCTTTATTCGATCCTATAATCTTTCTAAGGAGATTACTATTCGAAGGTTACCTTAGTACTATAGCGCTAAGATCCGTAGATAGGTAAAATCCTATCTTAGTTAGGCTTCGAGAGACTAGGTTAGTCTTAAGAAGGAGATAAAGCTTAGTTTCGAGGATAAGGACTCGGATTACCTAATAACGTCTCGTACTTATCTCGAATAACTAAGGAATACACCGAGGGAGACTTTCTCTAATATACTCTAGTACTATAGGATGTTTAGGAAGACCGCTAACGCTCTTAGTAAAACTCGGCTCGATATTATTACGAGAGGTACGTAGTTTACTAAAGGTCTTCTAGTTAATGTTCGTAGTTATATTAGAGTAAAGAGTAGTATAGATATAAAGCACCCTAATACCTTTAAGGATTTTCCGAGGATCTACTATTTAGCTAAGGAGAAGATCTCTAAGATACGACGACTTAAATCCTTCTAGTCGGTTCGTAAGGAGCGCGAGAAGGTTACCTCGGTTATTACTAAGGAAGGCACTACTTAGCCTCGTATCCCCGATGTTTCCGCTAAGGCTTAAACGAATACTCCTATAGCTACCCCTCCTTCGGATTCGAGTATATAGACTCTTTATAAGAGAATAGATAAGCTATCGGTCTAAGTCGTATAAGTAATAAACGGCTAGTCTCTTCCTATAGGACTACCTCGTCTAGCCCTAGTTTCGTATTAACCGTCTAGATTTACACTAGCTACTAGTTCGAATACTATTCCTCTCGGTCCTTATAGGTACTAGTACTATAAAAAGGAAGGTTACTCTCGACCTAATTATCTAGAGCTTCGTAAGCTTATTAATCTTAGTCTCCTTTATTTAGAAGGTAATAGCTTAGTTTAGGGAACTACGGAGAACCTATAGCGTCTAGTTAGTCGTCTAGTAAGACGTAATAAGGGAGCTACTTAGTTATAATAAGAATAGGTTAAGGCTAGACTCCGAGCTACTAGGAAGTTAGCGGTTAATAATCTAGACTATAAGATACTAACTATCGACGATAATTCTAAGGATAAAGCGTCTAAGTCTATTTAGTGTAAGGATTTCTACCTAGAGAATCTAGTTAGGAGGGATAATAACAATAAAGACGATTTCGTTAAGGAAGTTCCGGTTATAGCTACTACTTAGCCGAGTATTATACCTCGTAATGCTCGAATAGATAAAGGTAAGAGTCCTACTAATAGAGTTACTAAGGTAGGTCCTTCTAAACCGTCCTACGGCGTCGCTAAGTCCCTTTATACTAGTACTTATCGTCTAGTAGCTATTACTAATGTTCTAGAAGGAGTAACTATTACTAGAGCTCGTTTAGCCACCGTTAAAGCCGTTACTAAGACTAAGGAGAAAGACGCCGATATAGAGGATTTAGCCGCTAAGGAGACTCTACGACCTATAAAGCGTATTCCTCGCACTAAGCGCTTCGATAAGGTTCTATAATAGGTCACTAATCCGTAGTAAGCTATATAATCCTTATTAAACTCTAATATTATAATAAGGATAGGGTCTCTCCTCGGAATCTTATAACTATTATCTAAGATCTTTTATCGAAGGTTTAATAACCCTAATCTTCCTAGTAATAACATTCCTAAGCTCTTCCGCCCTCGTACCGAGGTAAATCTAGTCTAATAACCGGAGAAATTCGTGAATCTCGATCCTAATATAGATATAGATTAGAAGGGAGCTTCCGCCGATTTAATAACTATTACTAGTCCGAGGTTAATTACTAGTCTTAGGTTTAATACGACTATAGTTTATACGCTTCTCGATAGCGGTACTAAATGTAACCTTATATCGTTAAGGTTAGCTAAGGAACTAGGTTTACCGATCTAGCGAGATATTAAGATTATTATAGATAGTATAACAGGTATAGGCTCTTTCTCTAGGGCTTATATTAATGTGCCTATTAACATTAGAGGTGTCGTAATCTATACGTATTTCTTATTAACTAGGAAGAGGTTAGAATACGTTATTCTAGGAAGGCCTTTCGAACGTAAGTCTTGTCTTATTTCTTAAAATATAGATAATAGTTCCTAGTATAGGACGATCTAGTCGGCTAATAGTTCATAAAAGGTCACCTTTTAGGGTACGAAATCGAGCGGACTAAAGAATAGATCTTTCTACGAGTTAACGAGGTTATCGAGGTCTTTAAACAATTAGGCGGCATCGGTCCTAGCTATAATATCGCGCGAGGAGAGCCGGGATATCGACTAGGAGTTTCGGTTCCTATTTCTTCTTTATAGGTTACTTATAGTTCGGATTTCTCTATTTCTTATATTAATAATAGATATACGGATTTAATTCTTTATAAACTACTAGAAAACGATAAAAATAATTCTTTACTTTTATAGGTTACTTAGGATAAGGGAGTACGTATATTTAAGAGAGGTATAGGAGAATAGGAGGATTTCCTTTTTAGGAATAGCGTAAAAATTCCTAGATCTAAGCTAGGCTTAGAACTAGCATTACCGGAGATTTGCCGAATTCGCTATATAGCTAATATTCTATCCTCTAGAGAGGAACGGCTAGCTAACCCGCTACGCGGATGTTTTTAGTTTATACTATTATTAGAGGACGATAGTGTGCCTCGAATCTCTCGAAAGAATAATATCTAATTAATGCTTACGGCTATATAGCTTAGAATACGTCGAGCCTCCTATAGAGTATCGAGGGTAGGGGTAAATACCTTATATAAAAGGAAGGATAAGAAGGTTCGGCTAGTAGATACTTCGATCTTAGATAGTTCTATACCTAGAGGGGTAAATACGTAGCGAGAATAGTACTTAGCTCGTAAAGCATTAAGACCTTTCCGGTTAGCGCTATATAGTTACCTACTTATCGCTAAGTTTTCCGATATTAAGGAGCAATCGCGACTTATACCTAAGAGAGAGCGTAAGCTTATTATTAGTTACGAAGTTACGCTAGCTAAACGGGAGGTATTAATATAAGTACTCCTAAATAGAGAAGCCGTTCTAGCTTAGGACTTCTCTAAGATTAGTACGGTAAGAAGTGACGTTACGCTAGCGTAGTCTATTAGGACTATAGACTACATACTATAGTAGGAACCTAGTTTCCCTATTCCGCGATCTTTAATAGGTATCGTAGTAGATATAGTAAAAGAGAGGATCGCGAACGAGCTTCTTAAACTAAGTTATATACTATATAGGAATCCCTATTTCCTAGTTAAGAAGAAGGATACGAATAAGTATTAGTTAGTTAATACGGCGATAAGCATTAATCGTGTAACGATTAGAGATACTAACCTCCCTCCTTCCGTAGATAAATTCTCGGAGTCTTTTACTAGTATATATATCGCCTTACTCGTAGATTACTTTTCCGGATACGACTAAGTCCCCCTTACGGAGGAAAGCCGTAATATTACCTTATTTATGACACCTATTAGGCTTGTCCGATAGATAAGACTTCCTTAGGGAGCGACGAATTTAGTTACGTAGTTCTATAGGATTAACGACACGATTCTACGGGATCGGATACCTTATAATATATAACCTTTCGTAGACGATAATAGGATTAAGGGACCTCGTACGGATTATAGTAGAGAGGAGTCTTTTCCTAGTGTTAGACGTTTTATACTCGAATATATATAGACGTTAGACTATACGCTTACCGATATAGAGAGAGCTAGAGTTACTATTTCTAGTAGAAAGTCCTAGTTTTTATAGTTAGGTCTTAAGGTAGTAGGGTTTATCTATAATTCTAGAGGTCGTTATCTAGACTAGTCTAAGATCGTTAAGATTATAGAGTAGCTACTATATAAGAACGGTACGGAGGTACGCGCTTTCCTTAGTATCTATATATATTACCGTATATAGGTTAAGGATTTTACTATCGTCGCCTAGCCGTTATATTAGCTACTTCGGGCTAGTATCGTTTTCGAATAGACTAAGGAGGTATAATCCTCTATAAACGTACTTAAGTAAGTACTAACTTCTATACCCGTACTTACGTCGATTAATTATAGTAAACAAGCCGGATCGATTATCTTAGCTATAGACGCTAGTTTAATAGGTTAGGGTGTAATCCTTATATAGGAGAGCTCGGAGGCTAAGAAGAAACGTTATATTATTCGTTTCGAATCTAGTATATAGTCTAAAGCTAAAAAGAAGTATAATACTAGTAAGAGGGAGTGCCGCGGTGTACTTAAGGCGTTATAGAAGGTCCGTTCGTATCTTTATAGAGTCCTATTTATTATCGAGACTAACGCTAACACCTTAGTAGTATAACTTAATCGATCCGCTACTAATCTTCCTAGTTCGGTTACTACTTAGTAGATTACGTAGATACGCTTATTCGCTTTCGACGTTCGACATATTCCTAGTAAGAAGAATAGAGCTACTAATAGGCTTTCTCGCCGCCTACGAGGTCCGTCGGACAATAATAATAAGGTATATAATATAGACGTAGACGACTTAATCGATTCTAAGCTATTTTACGTGTCTATTCGTCCTCTCTAGGTAGATAGGAGTAATAAGCGAACTACTCTAGTTCGCGAGGAATATTTAGTAGAATCGTAAGATATTACTAACTATCTTATAACGTTACGACGACCGCTATATTTAGATACCTCCGAATTTATAAAATTTAAGAGGAATACGTCGATGTTCCTTATTAATAATAGTTACCTTTTTAGACGTAGTTAGAGGTTAATACTATTACGCTACGTCGTCGATATAGAGGACTATAGAGATAAGATCATTAAAGAGCTTTATAACGGAAGTAGTTATAAGGGTTATAAGGGTACTTAGAGAAAGATTACCGACTAGTACTAGTAGAAGACGCTATATACTAATATTCGTTACTACGTAGCTACTTACGACGAATATTAAAGAAGAGCGCTTTTACGAGAAATAGGAGAGCTATATCCGAGCGACGTCTCTACCCTTTATACGAAGTAGTACGTCGATGTCGTTTATATACCTATATCGGAAGGATGTTAATATCTTATTATTGCTCGAGAGGCGGTTAGTTTATAGCTAGAGGCTAAGGCACTACATAATTCCGATAGTAAGTCCGCTACGAAATTCCTATACGAAGAGGTTATATATAGGTTTAGCGCTATTAAGACACTAGTAGTAGATAGAGGTTCCGAGTTTAAAGGGTTAGTCTACTCTCTCGCCGAGTAGTTTAGTATAGATTACGTCGTTACTTTAGCCTATAATCTATAATCTAATAAGGCTAAACGAGGGCATCTAAATATTATAGATAGTCTTTCGAAGATTACGGGTAAGGATAATAGCTAATAGGTTTAATATCTTACTTACGTCCTATAGGCCGAATAGTTAACTATTAATAGGATTACTAGTTAAATACTATCGTTACTTATATTTAGGACTAACACTGTCCTTCTAGTAGAATTCGATATTTATAGTTAGCGAATATAGGATTAGTCGTAGGTTCGCACTATAGAAGAGCTTATTGCCGCTCGTACTTAATAACTTAAACGGAGAGACGAGGATCTTTAGGAGACGTAGGATCGTATATATCGTCTTCGTTAAGAATATAAAGAGGTATAGGATCTACGTCGCTAGATTTAATATAATAAGCTTAAAGTTAACGATATCGTCCTAGTCTATAATACTTATTATAAGAAGATTCGATAAGATAAGCTTAAGAATAGGTAGCGGGGCCTATATTATATTATTAAAGTTCACGATTTAGGTTTATATAAGATTACCGAGCTAGATAGTGTCGAGGTTCGTAGTATATATACACGTCGGAGATTAAAGAAGTACTTATTAGTAGATAAGGAGTAAGTGTATATAGTAGCACTTCGTTACGTATTAGAATAAGAACCTATCGTCGAGATTATACGTCTAGAGGGCTTTAATCGCGACGAGTACGAGATTATAGAGTAGCTTTAGTGTCTAGGTTAGATACTAGGGGGAGGGGGTAGGGTTAATAAAAGGGGGATTTTCATTGTGCATATAGTCGGTTATAACTATTATATATATATTACGTCGCTACTATTAAGGGTAGTAGACCTAACGAGGTATTAGAACGGATAAACGGTAAGGTAAAAGGTTTCCTTTGTTGTTTCTATTCGTAGTACCTAGATTACTTCCTCGAAGCACTTCTACGTTTCCTTAGTTCCGAATTCGATTTCTTTATATATATTTACGAAGGTTCTATATAGTAAATAGTGTAGTAAAAGGACAAAGAGGAAGAAGGTATAAAGGTGCTATATAAACATATAGTGCCGCTGTATATAGCGAATTATAAGAGGTATAGCGCTTACTAGATGTACCTATATATAGATATTACTATAGTAGAGCTAGTGTTACTACGCGAAAAATTTTCTAATATAACCCCTCGATCTCCTATACCTTATAGAAACCTACCTTTTATTTCCGTAAGATAATATATCTAACGAAGCTCTTAGAAGGTCTCCTTTTCGTAGTAAGACGAGGCTATAGCGTTATTATACAATAGCTACGCTATTTAATCGTAATCTCTATCGATAGCTATAGGTTTTATAGCCTTATAGCTTTTACGCTATATAGGGAGGTAGAGGTTAGCCTAAGGCTAATCCTACCTTAAGTGTAATAATCCTATCTAGCGATTCTAAGGTAATAAATAGAGGTAGTAGTTAGAATAGAGGAGTCGGAGTCTTTACGTATAAGGATAAGAGCTTTACGAATACCGAGGAGGTCTTAAAGTACGCCTATAAGTATAACGATAATATCCGTATAGATTTCATCGTATAGGTCCTCGGTATCGCTATAAAGGCTTAGAACTACGTCGAGACACTTACCTACGACATTATCTATAGTCTCCTCGAGAGTAATATTATCGCCTTAAGTAAGAAGGATTAGGAGGAGATATTTCCTAAGGCTTATAGTATATATAAGAGAGTTAAGGAGAATAGGAATAAGAGTTTAGAACATTATAGCGCTCTCTAACGTAGCGTTTCGGACTATAAGTAGTCCTATAAGCTCTATAAGAATTAGTACTCCGGTTTAGAGGATCGTTCTCGTTAGTAGTTTAACTACATCTTAAGGGGGAAGACTTTCCGTTAGACTATTAATATAGTGGTTCGCGTAACTATTAAACGTATTAGCACCCTAAAGAGCATTATTAGTTACGACGTCCGCCTATAAGACATTACTACTATAGCTAAATTAGTCGAATCCTCGAAGTAGCTAAGCGTTAAGGTACTTAACGTAAAGGAGCTTCGTATAGTCTATAAAGGACAATTCACTAAGTATTTCGCCTAGAATAAGCTCGGTTTCTTATATAAGGTTCCCGCTCCGTCCTAGATTACTAGTAGCACCCCTACTACCTCGTCTACTACTACGTCTAGAAGTTATTAAGCTTCGGTTTCTAGTTATCCTAGTGTTTCTAACACTAACGTAGTACGTATTACTAAAGCTATAATATTCGTAGGAGGAAGTTCTCGGGTAAACCTCGGTAGTACTAGACCTAAGCTAGGCTTAGGAGCGGCTACTCCCGTATAGGTTTTAAGCTACTTACGTCGTTCTATACGTCTCTATCTTAGTCGCTTAGAAGAAGAAGAGGATAAAGAAGAGCTAGTCGAATAAGAGGCTATTCTATTAGTAGAGACTAGTCGTAAAGGTTCTCCTTCTAAGAAGTGTCGCTTTAACGAATTCGATAATAGTAATAGATAGTACGAGATACCTAATCGCTCTATTTCTACATTAGTTACTCCGTAGGACAAGGGTAAGAGTAAGGCTATTACTTCGTCGACTAAGAAGGAGTATAACTATACTAGAGTCCCTCTAAGGGTTAAGGCCGAGTTTACCTTAAAGGAGCTACTCTCTAATTCCGAACTCGCCGTTATTATAAACACTTAGATACGTAAGGATTTAGCTACTAATACGACCGTCTATTACTTATATACTTGTCTTCTAGCTCGTCGTCTATACCTACTTACTAACCTTAAGTACGAAGTTTTAGCTAGGCGTATTCGCTATTAGTATAACACCTACTACGGGGGCACTCTAGACTTAATACGTATATAGAAAGAGATAGCTAAGTAGCTTATTCTAACTTTCCGTATCGCTTAAGAGTCCGCTAAGCGTAGTGTTTTTAAGTATAAGTCTATAGTTATAGATCGTTATATCTCTAAGAATACGAGGAAGCTTATCCTCGATTAGACTAGTCGTTAGGTAGGTATTAGGTCGTCCCTAGTCGATACTAGACCTAACACCGACACCCCCCCGGAGCCTACCTAATATAATCGCTTAGTATATTAGGTTATAGGGGTATTACCCCGCATTAGGTAGAGGTTAGTATCGAGGTAGTGTCGTAGGTACTCGCTAGGTTATAATTAGGTCTTAGTTAGTATAAATCTTCCCTATATAAATAGAATAAGTGTCCTCCCTACGTATTATTATTATAGCGTATAATTATAGAGTAATTTTGCAAAATAGATTAACATTTAGTTTATATATCGTAAGGTCATAGTAGCTATCTAAGGCTTTTATTACCTATTTAAGCTAAATTTAGCTAATAATAGTAGTCTCCTTAATTAGAAGAGGTATAGAACTCCCTCTATCGGTATCCTCCGTTATCTCCTAAACCTCTAGATTATAAGGAATCTCTATATTTAGTAGAGCGTAAGTAATTGTTATATCCCTCTTTACCTCCTTTATATCTAGATAGTCTTCTAGGAAGAAGGAGTCGCGTAGGCCGTAAACCTTATAGCGGGCGTTATTTATAGCTAGGATTAGGTGTTCCTTCTTAGGAGGATACTAGACTTATTAGTACTTATTATTAGTATAGGCATAATACGTATATAATCGCATTTCTCCCTAATACGAGTATAGACCTAGTAGTCTATATAGACTTTAAGATAGCGAATATAGTAAGGGTCCTATATTATATTAGGCTAGTCGCTAAGAGCATAGCGGCGTATAAGGTCTATATAGCGCTTATATATATCCTAATTATGTCCTTATACTAGAAGCTAGCTATTCGAATTATATAAGGTAGGTATATTAGTCGTACTAACCTAGCCGCTACGTACACTATTAAGATTACGTATATAACTATTTAGCGTTATATCGATACTTAGGTTAATTCTAAAGGTGGTATTACTAGTTAAAGATAACATAGTAATAGCGAGATATTATAAGGTGTAGAACTAGATTAGAGTAGAGAATTAGACATAATATAGATATATTAGAGGCTACTATATTGTCCTATTGTCCTATTGTCCTATTGTCCTATTTTCCTATTGTCCTATTATCCTATTGTCCTAGAGTTATATTATTATATTATTATATTATTATATTGTTATATATGTTTTTATCTACCTAAAATTTTATATAGTATTATTATAGATTATTATTATAGAAGAGAGGTTATATTAACCTAGAGACTCTATCTATATACCTATATCGTACGTCCTAGATCTATTAATATTACTAGCTATAAATTTAGTATAGTAATACTTTACTAGGTATATATCCTTATTCTAGATAGTAACCCTCTTAGTATAAATAGCATTTAGATTGTAATCTATATAGTATATTAGTATAGAGTTAAATATATATTAAGTTTTCTTACTACCTTCTAAAATGCCTATAAGGTATGCCTTAGCTACCTCCTAAATTGTACCTATAGTAGATACCTAGAAGCGTAGCTTACTATAGCTAAGACTTCTAAATAGTAGGATGTCTTCTATAATCTTATAAATAAGACGAGAGAATAGAAGCTTACGGATAAGGAGGTTAGTACTTTTCTAGTAGCGGTAGATCTTACGGAGAGCGATAGCTAATAACTATTAGCTATATACTGTAATAATAGACTATAATAATATACTACCTAGCTTATATCTTCTCTTTATAATGTCTTTAGGACTAACTATCTTTCTAGGGCCTTTTAATCTAGGCTTAGTCTTACCTTTCCCTCTAGGCTTATCCTAGCGAGGGTTAGCTAGCTTAGTGCGAGCTATATTAGTAATATAGTAGTGTTATTAATTAGTGAAGGTATAATTATAAAAGAGGTAAGTAGATACATATAAATATCAATTAGGAGCTAAAGTAATATATAAAATATAAAATATGAAATTGTTATTATTATTATTAATAATATAACAATTACTAATACTTTATAACGATAATATGTATTTATAGTATAAGTAACTATTAACAACAATAGAAGTTATTTATAATAATAATAATAATAAATTCACATTTTATATTCTATACTTATAACCTCGTAGAATTTACTTTACCTTATATCCTCCTACTCCTTTATTCTATCTAACCTCTTTTACTCTACTAAGTTAGATATTACTTAGCAATATCTAAATTTAGTTCCTACTATAGTATTAAGTTCTTCTCTAATTATTAAGGTCGAGTTAGATCTTAATATTAATAATTCTTTAGATCCTAGAGAGGTATTTATTATAGTGTATTATTATAGACATTATCTAATAAGGCTAGGGATTTAAGACTAAGCTATAAGAAGTCACTTTCTAGATTTTATAGCGCGGACAAGGATAAACTTATAGAGGCTACCCTACTAGATTTTAAGCTAGATTCTCTAGTAGGCTTAGTAATAGCCGCCGTGCTATTTAGTAGAGAGATATAGTAGCTTAGTAATCCGCTAAAGAGAAGGCTATTATAGCTACTAGAAATATAGATCGTAAAGCGAAATTAACTCTACTTAAGAAGCTAGCTATAGAGGGAATAGCCGAAGAGGTAATAAAGTAGGAGAGAATAGAGGAGATAATATAGAAGCGCTTTAAAGGCTAGTAGAGTAGTATATATTATTATAGAGTATTATTATATAACACTAATAGGGACTAGGTAAATAGCTTAAATCTAAACTTATAGAAGTCTATAAAAAGTAGTAAAGGATCTATAAGGCTAATAATAGATAGTAGCATTAAGATGCTATTAGCAAAATGCGTAAAGAAGCTACTAAGAAAGACGAGGGATTTTACTTCCCTATAAGATCTACTAAATAGCTCTATAGTAAAGGAGGCGTTATTAAGAAGCTCTAGCGCGATATTTATAAGTAAGGCTATACTAAGCTTATAGTAGATAAGGGAAATAGCGAGATAGCTAAGAAGGAATAGGTCGATTTCGTCTAGGGAATAACTCCTAAGGAGCTAGTAATAGTCTAAGATCTAGTATAGTAGTATATTAATTATAGTATATAATTATAGACCTCTACTAATAAATACTAGACAACGCGATCCGACGCCTCTACTGGAGTATTTAGAGAACGTCGATCTTAAAGTTAAAGGATACATCCCCTATATTAAAGGCGATAACGATAACGAGTATAAGGAGGAGGTCGAATTCGATAATAATAAAGTTAAGGAAGTATAGGATGTAGTAGGGGTCGATAAATATAAGGTTAAAGCTAAGGGCGATAAGTAGGAAGAGTTAGATAGTAACTCTAAAGAGGATATTAGTAAGGTTATTAAGGATAATAATAATAATAATAATAATAATAATAATAATAATAAGGAAATAGAGGATAAGGACGAGGAAATAGAGGATAAGGACGAGGATAAGGAAATAGACGATACTAAGTAGAGGTAGAAATTTTCACTACACTATATTTTAGATTCTAATTCGTTACTAAATTAACTAATAATATTAACGATTAAACGCTAGTACCTATCCTACTAATTAAAAGTAGCTAAGGTAACTAAGAGTAGTAGAGATTTTAAAAAGACAATAGGCAATCGCTAGATTCTATATATAACGAAAATTCTACTATCTTTACGTTACATAATTATAGCGTATAATTATAGCGTATAACCTACTACTTTATTTAAAATATTAGACTTTAACGAAGACTTACTTAATTTAGAGCTACGACCTACTCTAACCCCTAAGATAACTTTAGGCCGCCTTCCTCCTCTACTCGAACCTTTCTAATTTATAGCTACTTATATAATATTAATAAAGTCCCGCGAAGTACTCTACTTAGTTAAATATCTACTGTTTAACTCTAAGTAAAGAACTAAGGACTAACCTATAGCTTAAGTATAGTATAATTAGTAGACTAAAACCTTATAGGTAACTACCTCTAGCTTTAATAAAGCTTATAATGCTCTAAGCTAGAATTCCGAAGCTCGAACTAGTATTATCTAGTTATAGTTTAGAGAAGCTACTCGGCTTTCTACTAGTTAGCTATTTATATACTACCTACGCTATAGCGATACTCTTACTTATCCTACTCCTAGTAGTATTAGTAATAAGCATCTATTAAATTACTATGCCTCGAGGCGATGTAAGAATATAATAGCTTTTAAGTACTAACGCTTAATTACTTAAACCTTACTCGCGTAACTTAAGTCTTATACTACTTAAGATATAATTACTCCTACCTACTTAAGTAGTCGCTTTAAGGCTAAGCTTATTAGGGTGTTTATTAATTGTAATTAGTCCTTCTATATAGTTAAACGTAAGTCTTTTTAAAGGTTTCTACACTTCCTCCGTTAAGGTATATCTATTCCTAGTCGAACGATATTTTTATAGATCTTCTAAGAGCAATTTAATGCTATCTAGCGGAATCTATACGAAGATCTCCCTCGCAGTATAAAGGTTTTAATAGCTCTTAATAGTTAGACAGTAAATAACTACCTTAGCTTTATTAGGATTAAGGCATACTATGTTAATAACTAATAGTAACTACGGGAGATTCTACTTAACTTTATACTAGTTAGAGGTTAGTATACTAGAGAAGCACTAGGTACTAAGTTACTATGTATATTATAAGAAAGAAAGCTTAAAGCATAATTACTTACTATTACTACCGATAATGCTACTAATAATAATACGCTTCGTAGTGCTATATAAAGAGGACTATAGGATAAGAAGATATCCTAGAAAGCACACGAAAATGTAGTTCTATATCTTATATATATTATTAACCTTATAGTGTAGGACATTATTAAGCACCTCCGACTTACTATAACAGAGAATAACGAGCTAGCTCTAAAGCTATAGAAGCGCTATATAAGAGTAATCTAGTTAACAATTTCTATACTAAACTTATTACGAAAGGTACGTTAATATAATTATAGTATATAATTATAGTATATTATTATAGACTAAGACATCGAATAGCTCCGAGCGATCTATATTGCGATTAACCGATCTCTATAGCGATTTAAACGATTTTAGGCACTTTAAAAAGAGCTACTACTAAGGTAACGACTAAACGTTATTCGTAATATAAAGACAAGATAGAACTTAACATTCGATATATATAAGCGAGCTCTTAAGCTATAATAATATATTAATATATAGCTAGATTAGGAAATTGCTTAGTAGGGCCCGAAGGCTTTAACCACTAATAAGGATTACGAAGATGTCGATTAGCGGGACCTTCGGCGACTCCGAATAAGCTATATAGAGTAGTTACACCTCTCTCTACTTATAAAGATACTAGAGAATTTTAAGATAGCAATAAACGCTCTTAGCGAGTTAAATTAGCTAACTATTTAATACATCTAGTAGATGTATAACCGCCTATTCGACTTTCTTAATAATATAATAGTAGACTAGAAAGATAGCGACGACACTAATAACAATTCTTCGTAGCCTAATATTGTTATTATAGCTACTAATTAGGGCAGAACTAAGCTTTTAAAGTACTATTAACGTATAGATAAAGACCGAGGCTTTTTATTTAACTATGCTACAATTCTCGATCTAATATAAAAGCTTACGGCTTATAAGGTTTTTATTACGGATGATTATTATAGTTCTATACTAACAATTTGCCTAGGATAGTACTTAGGAGCACTCCGACAAGATTACATACCGTGAGCAATTCTTGTAATATCTAGAGCGATACGATAAGTAAGCAATAGGTCCTACTATATAACGCGAGTATATAAGCTCTCTAGTAGTAAGCACTAATTAGCTATAGTTTCGAAGGCTAGCTTTAAAGCTAGTCTTAATAGTTGCTTTTCCTTCGTTATCTCCTCGACCTAGTGTACTCTCTAGCCGTAGTTTAATATTATACGAAGAAGTTCCTTATACTACGAGAAGTAAAGGCGAAGACTACCTTAGTACACCTATACTCCGCGAGCTTAACAACTTCGACATCCTTCTATAGTAGTATATAAACGAGAAGACCTATCCTCGTCTAGTATAGGTAGCTAAGGATATTCTAGTAATTCTAATTACTAGTGTAGGTGTTAAGCGTGTCTTTAACACTATAAAGGATGTAATTAGAGACTGTCGGCATAATCTTCGTGTATAAGCAATTAGGCAGATCGTCATTATAAAGTATACTATATTAAATAGTAGAGGCTTAGATAATACTAGCTTATAGGCTTTAGACTTGTCGTAAGACGAAGAAGAGCCCTTTAACGAAGTAGACGACTTATTTAACCTCCCTATAATAGTATATGTCTCTAACATAAGCGAGGATACTTTAGAAGAAGATAAGGACTATAATAGTAATAATAAAGTTAGTAGAAGGTATCTAAAGCGGCGTCGCGTTCATAATGAGAGTTAGCTCGAATTTAACCTATCCTCCTAGACCTATAATTATTTACTATAATAATACGTAAATATACTTCTAACTTTTAGTTTTTAATAATAATACTAATGTTCTAATGCATATATAGATAAATATGTTGTAATTAAGGTTCATAATGCGGGGTATAACCTAATATAACCCGTTTAGGTTATAATAGGTTATATTAGGTTAGGTATAGGCTAGTACAACCTACCTAGAACCTAATACCCCCCTAACCTAGGGTCCGTGCGACCTAATACCCCCCTAACTCTAAGCCTATACGACCTAGAACCTAACCCCTACCTAAGTTAGGTTAATACCTACCTAACGACTAGCCTATCCTCGATAGTTTCCGTAAGAGGCTTTACAACGAATAGGTTACTAATAGTAATATAGTTATTAACATCTTTAAATAGTAGGCCGAAGGGGATTCTCCTCTTATAGATATCTTCTACACCGAGATAGATATATATCTTTACTATTTTAGTTATCCTAAGAGTAAGAACTAGCTAGGGTAGTTACGTAATATATTTTACTCTCTCGGATAGTAGGCTATACGTATAGATCCTAAATACTATCGAGTATATGTTACTAGTCGTCCCGATAAGCTTACTTAGTTAATTTCCTACCCTTACTACGCTAAATACACCGTCCCTAGAGATTATACGTAGTTCTATTATATTAACGTTAACCCTAGCTACCTTACTAATAGGTATAGAGGCGATGCTATCTAAGGTTCTATTAGCCTTAACGATAAGACGCTAAAGAATTATACTATCGTTATACCTAAGATATATTACTATATAAAGGAGTAGATTTAGGATATAAAGGCTCGTAAGGTTCTTACTAACGCCCTAGTTATTAATATTACTAATAAGCACTTTACGTAGGACAATATTAAGAAGTATAAGGCCGACTAGGAGTTAATAATTTATAAGGCTAGTAACGTTCGTATTACTATACCCTATACCCTATATAGGTCGACTAGTCCTACCGACTCTATCCGTCGCACTATACTCCCTTAGTTCTATAGGATTAGTGCCGATTACGAGACTCTAGAGTAGTTCGAGGGTAGTTCGTATAGCGAGCTTACTCTCGCTTATATATAGAAGCGTCCTAGTCCTAGGACTCCTTCTAGTAAGCTAAATATATACGGAAGTATATACTCTACTTTCCCCGTAGCTATTACTCTATAAATCGATAGTCCTATTAGTAATACTCTAGTTAGCTATATTCGTTAGGATAATCCCGCTATCGTCGAGGAGAGAGATATCCTACTAGGTCTCGATCTCTAAGCTACCGAGGATCGTATTAGGGAGATTCGTACGGAGATCGCTATAGCTATAGAGAAGGCTTAGGTTAAGGTCTAGTAGTATAAGAAGGCCTACTTTATTAGTACTCGTTCTTTCTTCTATTATACTAAGGAGGGCCTAGTCCCTACTACGAAGAATAACCCTAATCCTATTATAGTCGAGGGCGATAAGGAGAATATAGAGATAGGTTCTAATAAGGAAGGAGGGGAAGTAGATTTAGATTCTAAAGAAGAGAATAATAAGGGTAAAATAGATTTATCGGAGGATAAAGAGGAAGGTCTTTCTAGTAATAACTTAGAGACATAGCGTCGTTAGCGTAAGGAGGCGGAGGACGGAGCTACCGGCCTTAGCGAGGAGCTCGTTATTAGTAAGAGTCGTCGTCGTATAGCTCGTCGTTAAGGACTCTAAGGCGTATAGGTCGTTTATATCTAGGTTAGACACTAGGGGGAAGGGGACGGTTATAGTAGGCTTAGTCGTTATAGTTATAGTAGTAGTTATAGGTTACGATATATAGTCTATTAAAGGGCTTAGGTAGAAAGGTAGCGTTTAGTTATATATATAAGGTTTCTACGACTACGAGGTTTCCGAGGGTAGTAACCGACTAACGAGTATCGTCGATAAGCGTATACTATTTACTAAATACCTCGACTAGGAAGACACCTACACCGTAATACTAAGTCCCCCTTACGGAGGAAAGCTGTAATATTACCTTATTTATAACACCTATTAGGCTCGTCCGGTAGATAAGACTTCCTTAGATAGCGACGAATTTAGTTACGTAGTTCTATAGGATTAACGACACAATTCTACGGGATTAGATACCTTATAATATATAACCTTTCGTAGACGATAATAGGATTAAGGGACCTTATACGGATTATAGTAGAGAGAAGTCTTTTCCTAGTATTAGACGTTTTATACTCGAATATATATAGACGTTAGACTATACGCTTACTAATATAGAGAGAGCTAGAGTTACTATTTCTAGTAGAAAGTTCTAGTTTTTATAGTTAGGTCTTAAGGTAGTAGGGTTTATCTATAATTCTAGAGGCCGTTATCTAGACTAGTCTAAGATCGTTAAGATTGTAGAATAGCTACTATATAAGAACGGTACGGAGGTACGCGCCTTCCTTAGTATCTATATATATTACCGTATATAGGTTAAGGATTTTACTATCGTCGCCCGGCTATTATATTAGCTACTTCGGGCTAGTATCGTTTTCGAATAGACTAAGGAGGTATAATCCTCTATAAATGTACTTAAATAAGTACTAACTTCTATACCTATACTTACGTCGATTAATTATAGTAAATAAGCTAGATCGATTATCTTAGCTATAGACGCTAGTTTAATAGGTTAGGGTGTAATCCTTATATAGGAGAGCTCGGAGGCTAAGAAGAAACGTTATATCGTTTATTTCGAATCTAGTATATAGTCTAAAGCTAAAAAGAAGTATAATACTAGTAAGAGAGAGTGCCGCGGTGTACTTAAGGCGTTATAGAAGGTCCGTTCGTATCTTTATAGAGTTCTATTCATTATCGAGACTAACGCTAACACCTTAGTAGTATAACTTAATCGATCTACTACTAATCTTCCTAGTTTAGTTACTACTTAGTAGATTACGTAGATACGCTTATTCGCCTTCGACGTTCGATATGTTCCTAGTAAGAAGAATAGAGCTACTAATAGGCTTTCTCGCCGCCTACGAGGTCTATTAGATAATAATAATAAGGTATATAATATAGACGTAGACGACTTAATCGATTCCGAGCTATTTTACGTGTCTATTCGTCCTCTCTAGGTAGATAGGAGTAATAAGCGAACTACTCTAGTTCGCGAGGAATATTTAGTAGAATCGTAAGACATTACCGACTATCTTATAACGTTACGACGACTACTATATTTAGATATATCCGAATTTATTAAATTTAAAAGGAATACGTCGATGTTCCTTATTAATAATAGTTACCTTTTTAGACGTAGTTAGAGGTTAATACTATTACGCTACGTCGTCGATATAGAGGACTATAGAGATAAGATTATTAGAGAGCTTTATAACGGAAGTAGTTATAAGGGTCGTAAGAGTACTTAGAGAAAGATTACCGACTAGTACTAGTAGAAGACGCTATATACTAATATTCGTCACTACGTAGCTACGTACGACGAATGTTAAAGAAGAGCGCTTTCGCGAGAAACGGAGGAGCTATATCCGAGCGGCGTCTCTACTCTTTATACGAAGTAGTACGTCGATGTCGTTTATATACCTATATCGGAAGGATATTAATATCTTATTATTGCTCGGGAGGCTATTAGTTTATAGCTAGAGGCTAAGGCACTACATAATTCCGATAGTAAGTCCGCTACGAAATTCCTATACGAAGAGGTTATATATAGGTTTAGCGCTATTAAGATACTAGTAGTAGATAGAGGTTCTAAGTTTAAAGGGTTAGTCTACTCTCTCGCCGAGTAGTTTAGTATAGATTACGTCGTTACTTTAGTCTATAATCTATAATCTAATAAGGCTAAACGAGGGTATCTAAATATTATAGATAGTCTTTCGAAGATTACGGGTAAGGATAATAGCTAATAGGTTTAATATCTTACTTACGTCCTATAGGCCGAATAGTTAACCGTTAATAGGATTACTAGTTAAATACCTTCGTTACTTATATTTAGGACCGACTAGACTAGTCGTTAGGTAGGTATTAGGTCGTCCCTAGTCGATACTAGACCTAACACCGACACCCCCCCGGAGCCTACCTAATATAATCGCTTAGTATATTAGGTTATAGGGGTGTTACCCCGCATTAGGTAGAGGTTAGTATCGAGGTAGTGTCGTAGGTACTCGCTAGGTTGTAATTAGGTCTTAGTTAGTATAAATCTTCCCTATATAAATAGAATAAGTGTCCTCCCTACGTATTATTATTATAGCGTATAATTATAGAGTAATTTTATAAAACAGATTAATATTCAGTTTATATATCGTAAGGTTATAGTAGCTATCTAAGGCTTTTATTACCTATTTAAGCTAAATTTAGCTAATAATAGTAGTCTCCTTAATTAGAAGAGGTATAGAACTCCCTCTATTAGTATCCTCTGTTATCTCCTAAACCTCTAGATTGTAAGGAATCTCTATATTTAGTAGAGCGTAAGCAATTATTATATCCCTCTTTACCTCCTTTATATCTAGATAGTCTTCTAGGAAGAAGGAGTCGCGTAGGCCGTAAACCTTATAGCGGGCGTTATTTATAGCTAGGATTAGGTATTCCTTCTTAGGAGGATACTAGACTTATTAGTACTTATTATTAGTATAGGCATAATACGTATATAATCGTATTTCTCCCTAATACGAGTATAGACCTAGTAGTCTATATAGACCTTAAGATAGCGAATATAGTAAGGGTCCTATATTATATTAGGCTAGTCGCTAAGAGTATAGCGGCGTGTAAGGTCTATATAGCGCTTATATATATCCTAATTATATCCTTATACTAGAAGCTAGCTATTCGAATTATATAAGGTAGGCATATTAGTCGTGCTAACCTAGCCGCTACGTACACTATTAAGATTACGTATACGACTATTTAGCGTTGTATCGATACTTAGGTTAATTCTAAAGGTAGTATTACTAGTTAAAGATAATATAGTAATAGCGAGATGTTATAAGGTATAGAACTAGATTAGAGTAGAGGATTAGACATAATATAGATATATTAGAGGCTACTATATTGTCCTATTATCCTATTGTCCTATTGTCCTATTTTCCTATTGTCCTATTGTCCTATTATCCTAGGGTTACATTGTTATATTATTATATTATTATATTATTATATATGTTTTTATCTACCTAAAATTTTATATAGTATTATTATAGATTATTATTATAGAAGAGAGGTTATATTAACCTAGAGACTCTATCTATATGCCTATATCGTACGTCCTAGATCTATTAACATTACTAGCTATAAATTTAGCATAGTAATGCTTTACTAGGTATATATCCTTATTCTAGATAGTAACCCTCTTAGTATAAATAGCATTTAGATTGTAATCTATATAGTATATTAGTATAGAGTTAAATATATATTAAGTTTTCTTACTACCTTCTAAAATGCCTATAAGGTATGCCTTAGCCACCTCCTAAATTATACCTATAGTAGATGCCTAGAAGCGTAGCTTACTACGGCTAAGACTTCTAAACGGTAGAATGTCTTCTATAATCTTACGAATAAGACGAGAGAATAGAAGCTTATAGATAAGAAGGTTAGTACTTTTCTAGTAGCGGTAGATCTCACGGAGAGCGATAGCTAATAACTATTAGCTATATACTATAATAATAGACTATAATAATATACTACCTAGCTTATATCTTCTCTTTATAATATCTTTAGGACTAACTGTCTTTCTAGGGCCTTTTAATCTAGACTTAGTCTTACCTTTCCCCCTAGGCTTATTCTAGCGAGGGTTAGCTAGCTTAGTACGAGCTATATTAGTAATATAGTAGTGTTATTAATTAGTAAAGGTATAATTATAAAAGAGGTAAGTAGATAGATATAAATATTAATTAGGAGCTAAAGTGACATATAAAATGTAAAATATAAAATTGTTATTATTATTATTAATAATATAACAATTACTAATACTTTATAACGATAATATATATTTATAGTATAAGTAACTATTAACAATAATAGAAGTTATTTATGATAATAATAATAATAAATTCACATTTTATATTCTATACTTATAACCTCGTAGAATTTACTTTACCTTATATCCTCCTACTCCTTTATTCTATCTAACCTCTTTTACTCTACTAAGTTAGATATTACTTAGCAATATCTAAATTTAGTTCCTACTATAGTATTAAGTTCTTCTTTAATTATTAAGGTCGAGTTAGATCTTAATATTAATAATTCTTTAGATCCTAGAGAGGTATTTATTATAGTATATTATTATAGACATTATCTAATAAGGCTAGGGATTTAAGACTAAGCTATAAGAAGTTACTTTCTAGATTTTATAGCGCGGATAAGGATAAACTTATAGAGGCCGCCCTACTAGATTTTAAGCTAGATTCTCTAGTAGGCTTAGTAATAGCCGCTATACTATTTAGTAGAGAGATATAGTAGCTTAGTAATCCGCTAAAGAGAAGGCTATTATAGCTACTAGAAATATAGATCGTAAAGCGAAATTAACTCTACTTAAGAAGCTAGCTATAGAGGGAATAGCCGAAGAGGTAATAAAGTAGGAGAGAATAGAGGAGATAATATAGAAGCGCTTTAAAGGCTAGTAGAGTAGTATATATTATTATAGAGTATTATTATATAACACTAATAGGGACTAGGTAAATAGCTTAAATCTAAACTTATAGAAGTCTATAAAAAGTAGTAAAGGATCTATAAGGCTAACAATAGATAGTAGTATTAAGATACTATTAGTAAAATACGTAAAGAAGCTACTAAGAAAGACGAGGGATTTTACTTCCCTATAAGATCTACTAAATAGCTCTATAGTAAAGGAGGCGTTATTAAGAAGCTCTAGCGCGATATTTATAAGCAAGGCTATACTAAGCTTATAGTAGATAAGGGAAATAGCGAGACAGCTAAGAAGGAATAGGTCGATTTCGTCTAGGGAATAACTTCTAAGGAGCTAGTAATAGTCTAAGATCTAGTATAGTAGTATATTAATTATAGTATATAATTATAGACCTCTACTAATAAATGCTAGACAACGTAATCCGACGCCTTCGCTAGAGTATTTAGGGAACGTCGATCTTAAAGTTAAAGGATACGTCCCCTATATTAAAGGCGATAACGATAACGAGTGTAAGGAGGAGGTCGAATTCGATAATAATAAAGTTAAGGAAGTATAGGATATAGTAGGGGTCGATAAATATAAGGTTAAAGCTAAGGGCGATAAGTAGGAAGAGTTAGATAGTAACTCTAAAGAAGATATTAGTAAGGTTATTAAGGATAATAATAATAATAATAATAATAATAATAATAATAATAAGGAAATAGAGGATAAGGACGAGGAAATAGAGGATAAGGACGAGGATAAGGAAATAGACGATGCTAAGTAGAGGTAGAAATTTTTACTACACTATATTTTAGATTCTAATTCGTTACTAAATTAACTAATAACATTAACGATTAAACGCTAGTGCCTATCCTACTAATTAAAAGTAGCTAAGGTAACTAAGAGTAGTAGAGATTTTAAAAAGATAATAGGTAATCGCTAGATTCTATATATAACGAAAATTCTGCTATCTTTACGTTATATAATTATAGCGTATAATTATAGCGTATAACCTACTACTTTATTTAAAATATTAGACTTTAACGAAGACTTGCTTAATTTAGAGCTACGACCTACTCCGACCCCTAAGATAACTTTAGGCCGCCTTCCTCCTCTACTCGAACCTTTCTAATTTATAGCTACTTATATAATATTAACAAAGTCCCGCGAAGTACTCTACTTAGTTAAATATCTACTATTTAACTCTAAGTAAAGAACTAAGGACTAACCTATAGCTTAAGTATAGTATAATTAGTAGACTAAAACCTTATAGGTAACTACCTCTAGCTTTAATAAAGCTTATAATGCTCTAAGCTAGAATTCCGAAGCTCGAACTAGTATTATCTAGTTATAGTTTAGAGAAGCTACTCGGCTTTCTACTAGTTAGCTATTTATATACTACCTACGCTATAGCGATGCTCTTACTTATCCTACTCCTAGTAGTATTAGTAATAAGTATCTATTAAATCACTATGCCTCGAGGCGATATAAGAATATAATAGCTTTTAAGTACTAACGCTTAATTACTTAAACCTTACTCGCGTAACTTAAGTCTTATACTACTTAAGATATAATTACTCCTACCTACTTAAGTAGTCGCTTTAAGGCTAAGCTTATTAGGGTGTTTATTGATTATAATTAGTCCTTCTATATAGTTAAACGTAAGTCTTTTTAAAGGTTTCTACACTTCCTCCGTTAAGGTATATCTATTCCTAGTCGAACGATGTTTTTATAGATCTTCTAAGAGCAATTTAATACTATCTAGCGGAATCTACACGAAGATCTCCCTCGTAGTATAAAGGTTTTAATAGCTCTTAATAGTTAGATAGTAAATAACTACCTTAGCTTTATTAGGATTAAGGTATACTATGTTAATAACTAATAGTAACTACGGGAGATTCTACTTAACTTTATACTAGTTAGAGGTTAGTATACTAGAGAAGCACTAGGTACTAAGTTACTACGTATATTATAAGAAAGAAAGCTTAAAGCACAATTACTTGCTATTACTACCGATAATACTACTAATAATAATACGCTTCGTAGTGCTATATAAAGAGGACTATAGGATAAGAAGATATCCTAGAAAGCACACGAAAACGTAGTTCTATATCTTATATATATTATTAACCTTATAGTGTAGGACATTATTAAGCACCTCCGACTTACTATAACAGAGAATAACGAGCTAGCTCTAAAGCTATAGAAGCGCTATATAAGAGTAATCTAGTTAACAATTTCTATACTAAACTTATTACGAAAGGTACGTTAATATAATTATAGTATATAATTATAGTATATTATTATAGACTAAGACATCGAATAGCTCCGAGCGATCTATATTGCGATTAACCGATCTCTATAGCGATTTAAACGATTTTAGGCACTTTAAAAAGAGCTACTACTAAGGTAACGACTAAACGTTATTCGTGATATAAAGACAAGATAGAACTTAACATTCGATATATATAAGCGAGCTCTTAAGCTACAATAATATATTAATACGTAGCTAGATTAGGAAATTGCTTAGTAGGGCCCGAAGGCTTTAACTACTAATAAGGATTACGAAGATGTCGATTAGCGGGACCTTTAGCGACTCCGAATAAGCTATATAGAGTAGTTATACCTCTCTCTACTTACGAAGATACTAGAGAATTTTAAGACAGCAATAAACGCTCTTAGCGAGTTAAATTAGCTAACTATTTAATACATCTAGTAGATGTATAACTACCTATTCGACTTTCTTAATAATATAATAGTAGACTAGAAAGATAGCGACGACACTAATAACAATTCTTCGTGGCCTAATATTGTTATTATAGCTACTAATTAGGGCAGAACTAAGCTTTTAAAGTACTATTAACGTATAGACAAAGACCGAGGCTTTTTATTTAACTATACTACAATTCTCGATCTAATATAAAAGCTTACGGCTTATAAGGTTTTTATTACGGATGATTATTATAGTTCTATACTAATAATTTGCCTAGGATAGTACTTAGGAGTACTCTAATAAGATTATATACCGTAAGCAATTCTTATAATATCTAGAGCGATACGATGAGCAAGTAATAGGTCCTACTATATAACGCGAGTATATAAGCTCTCTAGTAGTAAGCACTAATTAGCTATAGTTTCGAAGGCTAGCTTTAAAGCTAGTCTTAATAGTTGCTTTTCCTTCGTTATCTCCTCGACCTAGTATACTCTCTAGCCGTAGTTTAACATTACACGAAGAAGTTCCTTACACTACGAGAAGTAAAGGCGAAGACTACCTTAGTACACCTATACTCCGCGAGCTTAATAACTTCGATATCCTTCTATAGTAGTACATAAACGAGAAGACCTATCCTCGTCTAGTATAGGTAGCTAAGGATATTCTAGCAATTCTAATTACTAGTATAGGTGTTAAGCGTGTCTTTAACACTATAAAGGATATAATTAGAGACTATCGGTATAATCTTCGTGTATAAGTAATTAGGCAGATCGTTATTATAAAGTATACTATATTAAATAGTAGAGGCTTAGATGATACTAGCTTATAGGCTTTAGACTTATCGTAAGACGAAGAAGAGCCCTTTAACGAAGTAGACGACTTATTTAACCTCCCTATAATAGTATATATCTCTAATATAAGCGAGGATACTTTAGAAGAAGATAAGGACTACAATAGTAATAATAAAGTTAGTAGAAGGTATCTAAAGCGGCGTCGCGTTCATAATAAGAGTTAGCTCGAATTTAACCTATCCTCCTAGACCTATAATTATTTACTATAATAATACGTAAATATACTTCTAACTTTTAGTTTTTAATAATAATACTAATGTTCTAATATATACATAGATAAATATGTTGTAATTAAGGTTCATAATGCGGGGTATAACCTAATATAACCCGTTTAGGTTGTAATAGGTTATATTAGGTTAGGTATAGGCTAGTATAACCCACCTAGAACCTAATACCCCCCTAACCTAGGGTCCGTGCGACCTAATACCCCCCTAACCCTAAGCCTATACGACCTAGAACCTAACCCCTACCTAAGTTAGGTTAATACCTACCTAACGACTAGCCTAGGACCGACACTATCCTTCTAGTAGAATTCGATATTTATAGTTAGCGAATATAGGATTAGTCGTAGATTCGCACTACGGAAGAGCTTATTACCGCTCGTACTCGATAACTTAAATAGAGGGACGAGGATCTTTAGGAGACGTAGGATCGTATATATCGTCTTCGTTAAGAATATAAAGAGGTATAGGATCTACGTCGCTAGATTTAATATAATAAGCTTAAAGTTAATAATATCGTCCTAGTCTATAATACTTATTATAAGAAGATTCGATAAGATAAGCTTAAGAATAGGTAGCGAGGCCTATATTGTATTATTAAAGTTCACGATTTAGGTTTATATAAGATTACCGAGCTTAATAGTGTTAAGGTTCGTAGTATATATACACGTCGGAGATTAAAGAAGTACTTATCGGTAGATAAGGAGTAAGTATATATAGTAGTACTTCGTTACGTATTAGAATAAGAACCTATTATCGAGATTATACGTCTAGAGGGCTTTAATCGCGACGAGTACGAGATTATAGAGTAGCTTTAGTGTCTAGGTTAGACACTAGAGAGAGGGGGTAGGGTTAATAAAAGAGGGATTTTTATTATACATATAGTCGGTTACAACTATTATATACATATTACGTCGCCGCTATTAAGGGTAGTAGATCTAACGAGGTATTAGAACGGATAAATGGTAAGGTAAAAGGTTTCCTTTATTATTTCTATTCGTAGTACCTAGATTACTTCCTCGAAGTACTTCTATATTTCCTTAGTTCTAAATTCGATTTCTTTATATATATTTACGGAGGTTCTATATAGTAAATAGTGTAGTAAAAGGACAAAGAGGAAGAAGGTATAAAGGTACTATATAAACATATAGTGCCGCCGTATATAGCGAATTATAAGAGGTGTAGCGCTTACTAGATACACCTATATATAGATGTTACTATAGTAGAGCTAGTATTGCCGCGCGAAAATTTTCTAATATAACCCCTCGATCTCCTATACCTTATAGAAACCTACCTTTTATTTCTATAAGATAATATATCTAATAAAGCTCTTAGAAGGTCTCCTTTTCGTAGTAAGACGAGGCTATAGCGTTATTAGACAATAGCTACGCTATTTAATCGTAATCCCTATCGATAGCTACGGGTTTTATAGCCTTATAGCTTTTACGCTATATAGGAAGGTAGAGGTTAGCCTAAGGCTAATCCTACCTTAAGTGTAATAATCCTATCTAGCGACCTAGAGGTAATAAACGGAGGTAGTAGTTAGAACGGAGGAGTCGGAGTCTTTACGTATAAGGATAAGAGCTTTACGAATGCCGAGGAGGTCTTAAAGTACGCCTATAAGTATAATAATAATATCCGTATAGATTTCATCGCGTAGGTCCTCGGTATCGCTATAAAGGCTTAGAACTATATCGAGACACTTACCTACGATATTATCTATAGTCTCCTCGAGAGTAATATCGTCGCCTTAAGTAAGAAGAATTAGGAGGAGATATTTCCTAAGGCTTATAGTATATACGAGAGAGTTAAGGAGAATAGGAATAAGAGTTTAGAACATTATAGCGCTCTCTAACGTAGCGTTTCGGACTACGAGTAGTCCTACGAGCTCTATAAGGATTAGTACTCTAGTTTAGGGAATCGTTCTCGTTAGTAGTTTAACTATATCTCTAGGGGGAAGACTTTCCGTTAGACTATTAATATAGTAGTTCGCGTAACTATTAAACGTATTAGTACCCCGAAGAGTATTATTAGTTACGACGTCCGCCTATAAGACATTACTACTATAGCTAAATTAGTCGAATCCTCGAAGTAGCTAAGCGTTAAGGCACTTAACGTAAAGGAGCTTCGTATAGTCTATAAAGGACAATTTACTAAGTATTTCGCCTAGAATAAGCTCGGTTTCTTATATAAGGTTCCCGCTCTATCCTAGATTACTAGTAGTACCTCTACTACCTCGTCTACTACTACGTTCGGAAGTCGTTAAGCTTCGGTTTCTAGTTATCCCGGTGTTTCTAATACTAACGTAGTACGTATTACTAAAGCCGTAATATTCGTAGGAGGAAGTTCTCGGGTAAACCTCGGTAGTACTAGACCTAAGCCGGGCTTAGGAGCGGCTACTCCTACCTAGGTTTTAAGCCGCTTACGTCGTTCTATACGTCTCTATCTTAGTCGCTTAGAGGAAGAAGAAGAGGATAAAGAAGAGCTAGTCGAATAAGAGGCTATTCCGTTAGTAGAGACTAGTCGTAAAGGTTCTCCTTCTAAGAAGCGTCGCTTTAACGAATTCGATAATAGTAATAGATAGTACGAGATACCTAATCGCTCTATTTCTACATTAGTTACTCTATAGAATAAGGGTAAGAGTAAGGCTATTACTTCGTCGACTAAGAAGGAGTATAACTACACTAGAGTCCCTCCGAGAGTTAAGGCCGAGTTTACCTTAAAGGAGCTACTCTCTAATTCCGAACTCGCTATTATTATAAACACTTAGATACGTAAGGATTTAGCTACTAATGCGACCGTCTATTACTTATATACTCGTCTTCTAGCTCGTCGTCTATACCTACTTACTAACCTTAAGTACGAAGTTTTAGCTAGGCGTATTCGCTATTAGTATAATACCTACTATAGGGGCACTCTAGACTTAATACGTATATAGAAAGAGATAGCTAAGTAGCTTATTCTAACTTTCCGTATTACTCGCGAGTCCGCTAAGCGTAGTGTTTTTAAGTATAAGTCTATAGTTATAGATTGTTATATCTCTAAGGATATAAGGAAGCTTATCCTCGATAGTTTCTATAAGGGGCTTTACGACGAATAGGTTACCGATAGTAATATAGTTATTAACATCTTTAAATAGTAGACCGAAGGGGATTCTTCTCTTATAGATATCTTCTATACCGAGATAGATATATATCTTTACTATTTCGGTTATCCTAAGAGTAAGAACTAGCTAGAGTAGTTACGTAATATATTTTACTCTCTCGGATAGTAGGCTATATATATAGATCCTAAATACTATCGAGTATATATTACTAGTCGTCCCGATAAGCTTACTTAGTTAATTTCCTATCCTTACTACGCTAAATATACTATCCCTAGAGATTATACGTAGTTCTATTATATTAACGTTAACCCTAGCCGCCTTACTAATAGGTATAGAGGAGATACTATCTAAGGTTCTATTAGCCTTAATAATAAGACACTAAAGAATTACACTATCGTTATACCTAAGATATATTACTATATAAAGGAGTAGGTTTAGGATATAAAGGCTCGTAAGGTTCTTACTAACGCCCTAGTTATTAATATTACCGATAAGCACTTTACGTAGGACAATATTAAGAAGTATAAGGCCGACTAGGAGTTAATAATTTATAAGGCTAGTAACGTTCGTATTACTATACCCTATACCCTATATAGGTCGACTAGTCCTACCGACTCTATCCGTCGCACTATACTCCCTTAGTTCTATAGGATTAGTGCCGATTACGAGACTCTAGAGTAGTTCGAGGGTAGTTCGTATAGCGAGCTTACTCTCGCTTATATATAGAAGCGTCCTAGTCCTAGGACTCCTTCTAGTAAGCTAAATATATACGGAAGTATATACTCTACTTTCCCCGCGGCTATTACTCTATAAATCGATAGTCCTATTAGTAACGCTCTAGTTAGCTATATTCGTTAGGACGATCCCGCCGTCGTCGAGGAGAGAGATATCCTACTAGGTGTCGATCTCTAAGCTACTAAGGATCGTATTAGAGAGATTCGTACGGAGATTACTATAGCTATAGAGAAGGCTTAGGTTAAGGTCTAGTAGTATAAGAAGGCCTACTTTATTAGTGCTCGTTCTTTCTTCTCTTATACCGAGGAGGGCCTAGTCTCTACTATAAAGGATAACCCTAATCCTATTATAGTCGAGGGCGATAAGGAGGATATAGAGATAGGTTCTAATAAGGAAGGGAGGGAAGTAGATTTAGATTCTAAAGAAGAGGATAATAAGGGTAAAATAGATTTATTAGAGGATAAAGAGGAAGGTCTTTCTAGTAATAACTTAGAGACATAGCGTCGTTAGCGTAAGGAGGCGGAGGACGGAGCTACTAGCCTCGGCGAGGAGCTCGTTATTAGTAAGGGTCGTCGTCGTGTAGCTCGTCGTTAAGGACTCTAAGGCGTATAGGTCGTTCGTGTCTAGGTTAGACACTAAGGGGAAGAGGACGGTTATAGTAGGCTTAGTCGTTATAGTTATAGCGGTAGTTATAGGTTACGATATATAGTCTATTAAAGGGCTTAGGTAGAAAGGTAGCGTTTAGTTATACATATAAGATTTCTACGACTACGAGGTTTCCGAGGGTAGTAACTAACTAACGAGTGTCGTCGACGAGCGTATACTATTTACTAAATACCTCGACTAGGAAGACACCTATACTATAATAGTACATCGTAGGCTAAGAGTCTAATAAGTAGAGCTAGTCGTTTTTACGTAGTGTTTACATTGTATTATAATACCTAATAGATCTCCTTTTACTCTATAATATCTTCTACGAGTTACACTACGAGTACTAAGATCCCCCCTTTTAGTAGTATATTACTACCCCCCCCTCTCTTCTACCCCTTTATTCCTTTATAGATTTAGTCCTTTTCCTCTTTCTAAGCTCTATCCTATTTAGGACTAGCTTAGCTAACTACTTAATAGTCGTAATCGGTATCTCTAAGGCTATAGGGCTTATATAATCCTCTATTATATCGACAAATTTAGGGGGTTAATCTCGGCGGAGGACCTATATAGTTAGCGCGAGTACTACTACGAGTTATAGCGAGTACCTATAGGTACGTATTTCTCCTACTTAATTATAGACAACTCGTCTTCCTTATCCTCTAGTACTAACGACGTTATCCTCGTAGTACTCGCTATACGTAGTACCTTAACTCGCTTATACCTTATTCCTTATACCTATTATATATAGATAGTAACTATATAGGTTACGCTTCTAGGCTTTAGATTTTTAACTAGTGTAACGAACGGTATAAGGAGGCTACTTAGATCTCTTACTCGAAGTATACTCGCCTACGTTAACTTCCTTAGTATAGCTATATTCTTACTAAATCTAATATAAAGGAACACCGCGTAAAAGTTATTAAAGGCCGTCTAGTAATTTTTTAGGTCGTCGTCCTCGCACTACTTAAGGAAGAACGGTATAATAGTAGAAGATCGCTCGTCTAAATCTCTCTAAGCGTTAAACTCCTACTCTTAGAAGACTTTATACTATTCTTTATAGTCTTAAGCGTCGTTAAAGCTCTAAACCGGACTATTACGCTTATACTAGACCCTAGCCTATTACGTAATAGCCTTAACGAGGATATAGAATTAGTCCGGCGAAGGAAGGTTAACGTTCGACTTAGTAACTAGCGTAGTAGCTAGCCTCTTTAATAGTATATAAGTGCTAGTATAAGGTAGAGAGGTTTACTATTAAACAAAATTATAGCGAGCTTAAGCTACGAGTAATAGTAGCGAGCTAAAGGCTAGCGGGCTATCGCTCGGAGGGGGCGAGCTCTATACTAGCGAAGTACTCGTAGAGACACTCGTAGCTAGTAAAGGAAGTAGTATATAGCTACCTTATCGAATAAAAGTATTACTAGTTAGAGGCCTTAGATTCTTCGCGCTATAGCTACTATAGTATAGGTATTCGCCTATATCCTTATTATAATTAATATTTAGCTACCTTATGTAGAATTTAGCCTATAGCGTAGCCGATATAATACGCGAGTAGTACTACGAGTCTAATTACGAGTAGAGGGGGGGGCGTAGTAGTGTAAAAACGATAGAAATAAGAGGATAAATGTAAGGAAAACGCCTCTATTTAACTAAAATCTATATTGCCTTTAGCGCTAGTCGGATTGTTAAAGGAAGCTAGCACTTCTAGTCTAACTTACCTAGGGATCTAATAGGGTTTCTCTAACTCGCTAAGTATAGAGTTTATATTACTAGTATTAAAGTACTCTATAATAGCTTAATAGAGGAATAGATATACTAGTCTATAAAGGCGCTTACTAGCTTTATTAGTAGTAGTACTAAAAGGTATAGATTCGAATTAGGAAATAATAGTAGATTAGCACTACTAGAGGGTATTAGGCGGCAGATACTCGTTAATATCTACTAGCGAGTTAGTAGCGAGTATACTAGCTAATAGAAAAAATAGGGCAGCTTCTAGAGCTAGAATAGTCTTAGGGTGCCGAGGCCGCTACGTACCGAATTTACGAATTTCTTTAAGATAATCGCTAAGTACTCGCGGTGTAACTCGTACTCTACACTATTCGTCTCCTTCGAGCTCTAGATACTCGAAGAGGTAGTAGGGGCGGCTAGATTTAACGTGTAGTCGCTTCGCTTAATAGCGGATCTTATACGAATTCTAGCGCACTATAAATCGTTAAAGCTTAGCTCTAATAATCGGCATATATACTATAAGAAGAGTAATTCGATCTAGAAGTAAATTAGTAACGTAGAGGCTATACTCTACTAGATTATAGAAATAAGCCCGCTATAGATTAGTAGAGCCCTTTACTATCTATAACTACTAAGCCTCGATACGTTAATTTATCTTACTAGTGCTATATTAATAGCAATCCGGAAAGGCTACTTCGACTCGCTATACTCGCTATAAAATCGCGTAGTGTAAATCGGCTATAATTAAGGTTTTAGTACCTTAGTTAGATCTTATTTTAAGCGGTATAATGCCTCTAGACTCGATATACCGGAGATATTAAGCTATAACCGAGTTCTCTATATAGCTAGTGTTACGGTGTAGGTGTCTTCCTAGTCGAGGTATTTAGTAAATAGTATACGCCCGTCGACGACACTCGTTAGTCGGTTACTACCCTCGGAAACCTTATAGTCGTAGAAACCTTACGTGTATAGCTAAACGCTACCTTTCTACCTAAGCCCTTTAATGGACTATATATCGTAACCTATAACTATAGCTATAACTATAACGACTAAGCCTACTATAACCGTCCCCTTCCCCCTAGTGTCTAACCTAGACACGAACGACCTACACGCCTTAGAGTCCTTAACGACGAGCTACACGACGACGACCCTTACTAATAACGAGCTCCTCGCCGAGGCCGGTAGCTCCGTCCTCCGCCTCCTTACGCTAACGACGCTATGTCTCTAAGTTATTACTAGAAAGACCTTCCTCTTTATTCTCCGATAAATCTATTTTACCCTTATTATCCTCTTCTTTAGAATCTAAATCTACTTCCCCCCCTTCCTTATTAGAACCTATCTCTATATCCTCCTTATCTCCCTCGACTATAATAGGATTAGGGTTATCCTTCGCAGTAGGGACTAGGCTCTCCTCGGCATAACGGAAGAAAGAACGAGCACTAATAAAGTAGGCCTTCTTATACTACTAGACCTTAACCTAAGCCTTCTCTATAGCTACGGCAATCTCCGTACGAATCTCCCTAATACGATCCTCGGTAGCTTAGAGATCGACACCTAGTAGGATGTCTCTCTCCTCGACGACGGCGGGATCGTCCTAACGAATGTAGCTAACTAGAGCATTACTAATAGGACTATCGATTTGTAGAGTAATAGCTGCGGGGAAAGTAGAGTGTATACTTCTATATATGTTTAGCTTACTAGAAGGAGTCCTAGGACTAGGGCGCTTCTATATATAAGCGAGAGTAAGCTCGCTATACGAACTACTCTCGAACTACTCTAGAGTCTCGTAATCGGCACTAATCCTATAGAACTAAGGGAGTATAGTGCGACGAATAGAATCGGTAGGACTGGTCGAACTATGTAGGGTATAAGGCATAGTAATACGAACGTTACTAGCCTTATAAATTATTAACTCCTAGTCGGCCTTATACTTCTTAATATCGTCCTACGTAAAGTGCTTATCGGTGATATTAATAACTAGGGCGTCGGTAAGAACCTTACGAGCCTTTATATCCTAAACCTACTCCTTTATATAGTAATATATCTTAGGCATAACGATAGTATAATTCTTTAGAGTCTTATCGTTAAGGCTAATAGAACCTTAGACGGCATCTCCTCTATACCTATTAGTAAGGTAGCTAGGGTTAACGTTAATATAACGGAACTACGTATAATCTCTAGGGACGGTGTATTTAGCGTAGTAAGGGTAGGAAATTAACTAAGTAAGCTTATCGGGACGACTAGTAATATATACTCGATAGTATTTAGGATCTATACGTATAGCCTACTATCTAAGAGAGTAAAACATATTACGTAACTACCCTAGCTAGTTCTTGCCCTTAGGATAACCGAAATAGTAAAGATATATATCTATCTCGGTGTAGAAGATATCTATAAGAGGAGAATCCCCTTCGGCCTACTATTTAAAGATGTTAATAACTATATTGCCGTCGGTAACCTATTTATCGTAAAGCCCCTTACGGAAACTATTAAGGATAAGCTTCCTTATATCCTTAGAAATATAACGATCTATAACTATAGACTTATACTTAAAAACACTACGCTTAGTAGACTCGCGAGCGACATAGAAAGTTAGAATAAGCTACTTAGCTATCTCTTTCTATACACGTATTAAGTCTAGAGTGCCCCCGTAGTAGGCGTTATACTAATAGCGAATACGCCTAGCTAAAACTTCGTACTTAAGGTTAGTAAGTAGGTATAGACGACGAGCTAGAAGACGAGTGTGCGAGTAATAGACGGTCGTATTAGTAGCTAAATCCTTACGCATCTAAGTGTTTATAATGATAGCGAGTTCGGAATTAGAGAGCGGCTCCTTAGAGATAAACTCGGCCTTAACCCTCGGAAGGACCCTAGTGTAGTTACACTCCTTCTTAGTCGACGAAGTAATAGCCTTACCCTTACCCTTGTCCTACGGAGTAACTAATGTAGAAATAGAGCGATTAGGTATCTCGTACTATCTATTACTATCATCGAATTCGTTAAAGCGACGCTTCTTAGAAGGAGAACCTTTACGACTAGTCTCTACTAACGGAATAGCCTCTTATTCGACTAGCTCTTCTTTATCCTCTTCTTCTTCTAAGCGACTAAGACGGAGACGTATAGAACGACGTAAGTGGCTTAAAACCTATATAGGAGTAGCCGCTCCTAAGCCTAGCTTAGGTCTAGTACTACCGAGGTTTACCCGAGAACTTCCTCCTACGAATATTACGGCTTTAGTAATGCGCTCCGCGTTAGTGTTAGAAACGCTAGGATAACTAGAAACCGAAGCTTAACGACTTCCGAACGTAGTAGTAGACGAGGTAGTAGAGGTGCCACCGGTGATCTAGGACGGAGCGGGAACCTTATATAAGAAACCGAGCTTATTCTAGGCGAAATACTTAGTGAATTGTCCTTTATAGACTATACGAAGCTCCTTTACGTTAAGTGCCTTAACGCTCGGCTACTTCGAGAATTCGACTAATTTAGCTATAGTAGTAATGTCTTATAGGCGGACGTCGTGACTAATAATGCTCTTCGGGGTGCTAATACGTTTAATAGTTACGCGAACTACTATATTAATAGTCTAACGGAAAGTCTTCCCCCTAGAGATACGGTTAAACTACTAACGAGAACGATCCCCTAAACCGGAGTACTAATCCTTATAGAGCTCGTAGGACTACTCGTAGTCCGAAACGCTACGTTAGAGAGCGCTATAATGTTCTAAACTCTTATTCCTATTCTCCTTAACTCTCTCGTATATACTATAAGCCTTAGGAAACATCTCCTCCTAATCCTTCTTACTTAAGGCGACAACCTTACCCTCGAGGAGACTATAGATAATATCGTAGGTAAGTGTCTCGACGTAGTTCTAAGCCTTTATAGCGATACCGAGGACCTACGCGATGAAATCTATACGGATATTATTGTTACACTTACGGGCGTACTTTAAGACCTCCTCGGCATTCGTAAAGCTCTTACCCTTATACGTAAAGACTCCGACTCCTCCGTTCTAACTACTGCCTCTATTTATTACCTTAGAATCGCCGGATAGGATTATTATACTTAAGGTAGGATTAGCCTTAGGCTAACCTCTACCTTCCTATATAGCGTGAAAGCTATAAGGCTATAAAACCTATAGCTATCGATAGGGATTACGATTAAATAGCGTAGCTCTTGTCTAATAACGCTATAGCCTCGTCTTGCTACGAAAAGGAGACCTTCTAAGAGCTTCGTTAGATATATTATCTTACGGAAATAAAAGGTAGGTTTCTATAAGGTGTAGGAGATCGAGGGGTTATATTAGAAAATTTTCGCGCGGCAACACTAGCTCTACTATTGTGGTAGGCTTAGTCGTTATAGTCATGGCTATAGTCATAGGTTACGATATATAGTCTATTAAAGGGCTTAGGTAGAAAGGTAGTGTTTAGTTATATATATGCGGTTTCTACGACTACGAGGTTTCCGAGGGTAGTAACCGACTAACGAGTGTCGTCGACGAGCGTATACTGTTTACTAACTACCTCGACTAGGAAGACACCTATACCGCAACAATAGTGATTTAGTGCTAGGGGTGGTGCCTTGCTATTGTTATCGAGTAGTGTTATAGTAGCTATCGAACGAGTAGCTCGTTGTTAGTTATATTAGGTTTATTAGGCTTATTAGGTTTATTAGGTTTCTTTAGTGTTCTATAGCCGTTATTGTAGCACTATACGAGGACACTAGGACAAGACCGCCGCTGTCTCTTAGGATTTGAAGTTTTTTTATACCTCCGAGGACGATTTCTAGTATATACGGAGCACGACAAGTTTCGTGACGGAGAATTAGTTAGGCATCTAGAAGACCCCGACAGGAGCGGCTATAGCTACTCGATTTAAACGATGTTCGACACGAGTATTAATTAGGAGTTTCTAACTCGTAAGAGTTATCTATATAGACGGAGAACATAGCAACCCTAGACCCGGAATAGACCTAGGTTTAGAAGTAGCGGAAGTAAACGGAGACGACGACTAATGCGGAAGGACTAAGCCTTTATAGATAAAAGGGCTAAAAGTATACGATATGGCGTATAAGGGCTATCTAGATTTAGCCTAGGTACTACGTAGTAGTATAGAGTTCACTAATAGTTTATTTAAATACTAAGGTTAATCCTACTACTATTCGAAAACATCTTAGTAGCACTAGTTCTTTATTCTAAGAGGATATCGATGTTGCCGGAAGAGTTCGGTGCTAGACAAAGATTTTCTAAATTCCGTGAAGCTACTTATTTAGTAGTAAGCAACGAGTCCGAGGACAAAGGAAACGTTACAATAAATGCCGGCCTTAATCCGGAGAGTACCCCTCTCTCTTAGCTAATACCTCCTTCTATAGAGGAGCGTACGACCCCTTCGAACCTACTAAAGGACGAGGAACGGACTCCTCTAATAGCTAAAGGTTTAGTATCGATATAATGGGGAGGGTAGCCTTTTATAGTGTAGATAACCCTACTAGCTCCTAGCCCTAGGCAACAAGGTGCTCCTTACTTCGACAGCTATAACGTTATAGAGTTTATAGAAGAATAGGAGACCTTTATTCGATCCTATAATCTTTCTAAGGAGGTTACTATTCGAAGGTTACCTTAGTATTATAGCGTTAAGATCCGTAGATAAGTAAAATCCTATCTTAGTTAGGCTTCGAGAGACTAGGTTAGTCTTAAGAAGGAGATAAAGCTTAGTTTCGAGGATAAGGACTCGGATTACCTAATAACGTCTCGTGCTTATCTCGAACAACTAAGGGATACACCGAGGGAGACCTTCTCTAATATACTCTAGTACTATAGGATGTTTAGGAAGACCGCTAACGCTCTAGGTGAGACTCGACTCGATATTATTACGAGAGGCACGTAGTTCACCGAAGGTCTTCTAGCTAATATTCGTAGTTATATTAGAGCAAAGAGTAGTATAGATATAAAGCACCCCGACACCTTTAAGGATTTTCCGAGGATCTACTATTTAGCTAAAGAAAAGATCTCTAAGATACGACGACTCGAATCCTTTTAGTTAGTTCGTAAGGAGCGCGAGAAGGTTACGGCGGCTATTACTAAGGAAAGCACTACTCCGCCTCGTGTCCCTAACTTTTCTACTAAGGCTCTAACGAACACTCCTACTACTGCCCCTCCTTCGGATTCGAGTATATAGGCTCTTTATAAGAGGATAGACAAGCTATCGGTCTAAGTCGTATAAGTAATAAATGGCTAGTCTCTTCCTATAGGACTACCTCGTCTAGCCCCTATTACGTATTAGCCGTCTAGATTTACACTAGCGACCGGTTCGAATACTATTCCTCTCGGTCCTCGTAGGTACTAGTACTATAAAAAGGAAGGTCACTCTCGACCTAATTACCTAGAGCTTCGAAAGCTTATTAATCTTAGTCTCCTACATTTAGAAGGCAATAGCTTAGTTTAGGGAACCACGGAGAACCTATAGTGTCTAGTTAGTCGTCTAGTAAGACGTAATAAGGGAGCTACTTAGTTACAATAAGAATAGGTTAAGGCTAGACTCCGAGCTACTAGGAAGTTAGCGGTTAATAACCTAGACTATAAGATGCTAACTGTCGACGATAATTCTAAGGATGAAGCGTCTAAGTCTATTTAGTATAAGGATTTCTACCTAGAGGATCTAGTTAGGAGGGATAATAACGATAATAACGACTTCGTTAAGGAAGTTCCGGTTATAGCTACTACTTAGCCGAGTACTACACCTCGCGATGCTCGAATAGATAAAGGTAAGGGTCCTACTAATAGGGTCACTAAGGCAGGTCCTTCTAAACCGTCCTACGGCGTTACTAAGTCCCTTCGCACTAGTGCTTATCGTCCGGTAGCTATTACTAATGTTCCGGAAGGTATAACTATCACTAGGTCTCGTTTAGCTACCGTTAAAGCCGTCGCTAAGACTAAGGAGGAAGACGCCGATATAGAGGATCTAGTCGCTAAGGAGGCTCCTCGACCTATAAAGCGTGTTCCTCGCACTAAACGCTTCGACAAGGTTCTATAATAGGTCACTAATCCGTAGTAAGCTATATAATCCTTATTAAACTCTAATATTATAATAAGGATAGGGTCTCTCCTCGGAATCTTATAACTATTATCTAAGATCTTTTATCGAAGGTTCGACAACCCTAATCTTCCTAGTAATAACATTCCCGAGCTCTTCCGCCCTCGTGCCGAGGTGAATCTAGTCTAATAACCGGAGGAATTCGTGAATCTCGATCCTAATACGGATATAGATTAGAAGGGAGCTTCCGCCGATTTAATGACTATCGCTAGTCCGAGGTTAATTGCTAGTCTTAGGTATAATACGACTACGGTTCGTACGCTTCTCGATAGTAGTGCTAAATACAACCTTATGTCGTTAAGGTTAGCTAAGGAACTAGGTTTGCTAATCTAGCGAGATATTAAGATTATTATAGACAGTGTAATAGGTATAGGCTCTTTCTCTAGGGCTTATATTAATGTGCCCGTTAACGTTAGAGGTGTCGTTATCTATACGCATTTCTTGTTAACTAGGAAGAGGTTAGAATACGTTATTCTAGGAAGGCCTTTCGAACGTAAGTCTCGTCTTGTTTCTTAAAATATAGATAATAGTTCCTAGTATAGGACGATCTAGTCGGCTAACGGTTCGTAAAAGGTCACCTTTTAGGGTGCGAAATCGAGCGGACCGAAGAATAGATCTTTCTACGAGTTAACGAGGTTATCGAGGTCTTTAAACGATTAGGCGGCATCGGTCCCGGCTATAATGTCGCGCGAGGAGAGCCGGGATATCGACTAGGAGTTTCGGTTTCTATTTCTTCTTTATAGGTTACTTGTCGATCGGATCTCCCTATTTCTTATATTAACAATACGTACACGGATTTAATTCTTTATAAACCACTAGAAAACGATAAAAACAATTCTCTACTTTTATAGGTTACTTAGGATAAAGGGGTTCGTACATTCGAGGAGGGTGTAGGAGAATAGGAGGGTTTCCTTTTTAAGAATAGCGCAAAAATTCCTAGATCTAAGCCGGGCTTAGAACTAGCATTGCCGGAGATTTGCCGAATTCGCTATATAGCTAATGTTCTACCCTCTAGAGGGGAATAGCTAGCTAACCTACTACGCGGATGTTTTTAGTTTATGCCGTTATTAGAGGACGATAGTGTGCCTCGGATCTCTCGAAAGAATAATATCTAATTAATGCTTACTACTATACGGCTTAGAATGCGTCGAGCCTCCTACGGAGTGCCGAGGGTAGGGGTGAATACCTTATATAAAAGGAAGGATAAGAAGGTTCGGCTAGTAGATACTTCGATCTTAGACGGTTCTACACCTAGAGGGGTAAATACGTAGCGAGAATAGTGCTTAGCTCGTAAAGTATTAAGACCTTTCCGGTTAGCGCTATACGGTTACCTACTTATCGCTAAGTTTTCCGATATTAAGGAGCGATCGCGACTTACACCTAAGAGAGAGCGTAAGCTTATTATTAGTTACGAAGTCACGCTAGCTAAACGGGAGGTATTAATATAAGTACTCCTAAACCGAGAAGCTATTCTAGCTTAGGACTTCTCTAAGATCGGTACGGTGAGAAGTAACGTTACGCCGGCGTAGTCTATTAGGACTATAGACTACACGCCGTAGTAGGAACCTAGTTTCCCTATTCCGCGATCTTTAATAGGTATCGTAGTAGACATAGTAAAAGAGAGGATTACGAACGGGCTCCTTAAACTAAGTTACGCACTGTATAGGAATCCCTATTTCCTAGTTAAGAAGAAGGATACGAATAAGTATCGGTTAGTTAATGCGGCGATAAGCATTAATCGCGTAACGATTAGAGATACTAACCTCCCTCCTTCTATAGATGAATTCTCGGAGTCTTTTACCGGCATATATATCGCCTTACTCGTGGATTACTTTTCCGGATACGACTAAGTCCCCCTTGCGGAGGAAAGCCGCAATATTACCTTATTTATGACACCTATTAGGCTCGTCCGATAGATAAGACTTCCTTAGGGAGTGACGAATTTAGTTACGTAGTTCTATAGGATTAACGACACGATTCTACGGGATCGGATACCTTATAATATATAACCTTTCGTGGACGATAATAGGATTAAGGGACCTCGTACGGATTATAGTAGAGAGGAGTCTTTTCCTAGTATTAGACGTTTTATGCTCGAACATATATAGACGTTAGACTGTACGCTTACCGATATAGAGAGAGCTAGAGTCACTATTTCTAGTAGAAAGTCCTAGTTTTTATAGTTAGGTCTTAAGGTAGTAGGGTTTGTCTATAATTCTAGAGGCTATTATCTAGACTAGTCTAAGATCGTTAAGATTGTAGAATGGCCACTATATAAGAACGGTACAGAGGTACGCGCTTTCCTTAGCATCTATATGTATTACCGTATATAGGTTAAGGATTTTGCTGTCGTCGCCTAGCCGTTGTATTAGCTACTTCGGGCTAGTATCGTTTTCGAATAGACTAAGGAGGCATAATCCTCTATAAACGTACTTAAATAGGCACTAACTTCTGTACCCGTACTTACGTCGATTAATTATAGTAAACAAGCCGGATCGATTATCTTAGCTATAGACGCTAGTTTAATAGGTTAGGGTGCAATCCTTATATAGGAGAGCTCGGAGGCTAAGAAGAAACGTTATATCGTTCGTTTTAAATCTAGTATATAGTCTAAAGCTAAAAAGAAGTATAATGCTAGTAAGAGGGAGTGCCGCGGTGTACTTAAGGCGTTATAGAAGGTCCGTTCGTATCTTTATAGAGTCCTATTTATTATCGAGACTAACGCTAACACCTTAGTAGCGTAACTTAATCGATCCGCTACTAATCTTCCTAGTTCGGTTACTACTCGGTAGATTACGTAGATACGCTTATTCGCCTTCGACGTTCGACATATTCCTGGCAAGAAGAATAGAGCTACTAATAGGCTTTCTCGCCGCCTACGAGGTCCGTCGGACAATAATAATAAGGTACATAATATAGACGTAGATAACTTAATCGATTCCGAGCTATTTTACGTGTCTATTCGTCCTCTCTAGGTAGATAGGAGTAATAAGCGAACTGCTCTAGTTCGCGAGGAATATTCAGTAGAATCGTAAGACATTGCCGACTATCTTATAACGTTACGACGACCGCTACATTTAGATATATCCGAATTTATTAAATTTAAAAGGAATACGTCGATGTTCCTTGTCAATGATAGTTACCTTTTTAGACGTAGTTAGAGGTTAATGCCGTTACGCCGCGTCGTCGATATAGAGGACTATAGAGATAAGATCATTAAAGAGCTTTATAACGGAAGTAGTTATAAGGGTCGTAAGGGTACTTAGAGAAAGATTGCCGACTAGTACTAGTAGAAGACGCTATATAGTAATGTTCGTCACTACGTAGCTACGTACGACGAATGTTAAAGAAGAGCGCTTTTACGAGAAACGGAGGAGCTACATCCGAGCGGCGTCTCTACCCTTTATACGAAGTAGTACGTCGATGTCGTTTATATACCTATATCGGAAGGATGTTAATATCTTATTATTGCTCGGGAGGCCGTTAGTTTATAGCTAGAGGCTAAGGCACTACATAATTCCGATAGTAAGTCCGCTACGAAATTCCTATACGAAGAGGTTATATATAGGTTTAGCGCCATTAAGACACTAGTAGTAGATAGAGGTTCCGAGTTTAAAGGGTTAGTATACTCTCTCGCCGAGTAGTTTAGTATAGATTACGTCGTTACTTTAGCCTATAATCTACAATCTAATAAGGCTAAACGAGGGTATCTAAACATTATAGATAGCCTTTCGAAGATCACGGGTAAGGACAATAGCTAATGGGTTTAATATCTTACTTACGTCCTATAGGCCGAATAGTTAACCGTTAATAGGATCACCGGTTAAACACTATCGTTACTTATGTTTAGGACCGACACTATCCTTCTAGTAGAATTCGATATTTATAGTTAGCGAACACAGGATTAGTCGCAGGTTCGCACTACGGAAGAGCTTATTACCGCTCGTGCTCGATAACTTAAATAGAGGGACGAGGATCTTTAGGAGACGTAGGATCGTATATATCGTCTTCGTTAAGAATATAAAGAGGCATAGGATCTACGTCGCTGGATTTAATATAACAAGCTTAAAGTTGACGATATCGTCCTAGTCTATAACACTTATTATAAGAAGATTCGATAAGATAAGCTTAAGAATAGGTGGCGGGGCCCGTATCGTATTGTCAAAGTTCACGATTTAGGTTTATATAAGATTACCGAGCTAGATAGCGTCGAGGTTCGTAGTATATATACACGTCGGAGACTAAAGAAGTACTTATTAGTAGATAAGGAGTAAGTGCATATAGTAGCACTTCGTTACGTATTAGAATAAGAACCTATCGTCGAGATTACACGTCTAGAGGGCTTTAATCGCGACGAGTACGAGATCATAGAGTAGCTTTAGTGTCTAGGTTAGACACTAGAGGGAGGGGGTAGGGTTAATAAAAGAGGGATTTTCATTATGTATATAGTCGGTTATAACTATTGTATACATATTACGTCGCCGCCGTTAAGGGTAGTAGATCTAACGAGGTATTAGAACGGATAAATAGTAAGGTGAAAGGTTTCCTTTGTTGTTTCTATTCGTAGTACCTAGATTACTTCCTCGAAGCACTTCTACGTTTCCTTAGTTCCGAATTCGATTTCTTTATGTATGTTTACGGAGGTTCTATATAGTAAATAGTGTAGTGAAAGGACAAAGAGGAAGAAGGTGTAAAGGTGCTATATAAACATATAGTGCTGCCGCACATAGCGAATTATAAGAGGTATAGCGCTTACTAGATGCACCTATATGTAGATGTTACTATAGTAGAGCTAGTGTTGCCGCGCGAAAATTTTCTAATATAACCCCTCGATCTCCTACACCTTATAGAAACCTACCTTTCATTTCCGTAAGATAATATATCTAACGAAGCTCTTAGAAGGTCTCCTTTTCGTAGCAAGACGAGGCTATAGCGTTATCGGACAATAGCTACGCTATTTAATCGCAATCCCTATCGATAGCTGCGGGTTTTACGGTCTTATAGCTTTTACGCTATATAGGGAGGTAGAGGTTAGCCTAAGGCTAATCCTACCTTAAGTGTAATAATCCCATCCGGCGACTCTAAGGTAATAAACGGAGGCGGTAGTTAGAACGGAGGAGTCGGAGTCTTTACGTATAAGGACAAGAACTTTACGAATGCCGAGGAGGTCTTAAAGTACGCCTGTAAGTGTAACGACGATATCCGTATAGATTTTATCACGCAGGTCCTCGGTATCGCTATAAAGGCTTAGAACTACGTCGAGACACTTACCTACGACATTATCTATAGTCTCCTCGAGGGTAATATCGTCGCCTTAAGTAAGAAGGACTAGGAGGAAATATTTCCTAAGGCTTATAGTATATACGAGAGGGTTAAGGAGAATAGGAATAAGAGCTTAGAACATTATAGCGCTCTCTAGCGTAGCGTTTCGGACTACGAGCAGTCCTACGAGCTCTATAAGGATTAGTACTCCGGTCTAGGGGATCGTTCTCGTTAGTAGTTTAACCGTATCTCTAGGGGGAAGACTTTCCGTTAGACTATTAATATAGTAGTTCGCGTAACTATTAAACGTGTTAGCACCCCGAAGAGCATTATTAGTCACGACGTCCGCCTATAAGATATCACTACTACGGCTAAATTGGTCGAATCCTCGAAGTAGCTAAGCGTTAAGGCACTTAACGTAAAGGAGCTTCGTGTTGTCTATAATAGGCAATTCACTAAGTATTTCGCCTAGAATAAGCTCGGTTTCTTGTATAAGGTTCCCGCTCCGTCCTAGATCACCGGTAGCACCTCTACTACCTCGTCTACTACTACGTCCGGAAGTCGTTAAGCCTCGGTTTCTAGTTATCCTAGTGTCTCTAACACTAACGCGGTACGTATCGCTAAAGCTACAATGTTCGTAGGAGGAAGTTCTCGGGTAAACCTCGGTAGTGCTAGACCTAAGCTAGGCTTAGGAGCGGCTACTCCCGTATAGGTTTTAAGCCGCTTACGTCGTTCTACACGTCTCCGCCTTAGTCGCTTAGAAGAAGAAGAGGATAAAGAAGAGCTAGTCGAATAAGAGGCTATTCTATCGGTAGAGACTAGTCGTAAAGGTTCTCCTTCTAAGAAGCGTCGCTTTAACGAATTCGATAATAGTAATAGGTAGTACGAGATACCCGATCGCTCTATTTCTGTATTAGTTGCTCCGTAGGACAAGGGTAAGGGTAAGGCTATTACTTCGTCGACTAAGAAGGAGTATAACTACACTAGAGTCCCTCCGAGGGTTAAGGCCGAGTTTGCCTTAAAGGAGCCGCTCTCTAATTCCGAACTCGCCGTTATTATAAACACTTAGATGCGTAAGGATTTAGCTACTAATGCGACCGTCTGTCACTTATACACTCGTCTTCTAGCTCGTCGTCTACACCTACTTACTAACCTTAAGTACGAAGTTTTAGCTAGGCGTATTCGCTATTAGTATAACGCCTACTACGGGGGCACTCTAGACTTAATACGTATACAGAAAGAGATAGCTAAGTAGCTTGTTCTAACTTTCCGTGTCGCTCGAGAGTCTACTAAGCGTAGTGTTTTTAAGTATAAGTCTATAGTTATAGATCGTTATATCTCTAAGGATACGAGGAAGCTTATCCTCGACGGTTTCCGTAAGGGGCTTTACGACGAATAGGTTGCCGATAGTAATATAGTTATTAACATCTTTAAATAGTAGGCCGAAGGGGATTCTCCTCTTATAGATATCTTCTACACCGAGATAGATATATATCTTCACTATTTCGGTTATCCTAAGGGCAAGAACTAGCTAGGGTAGTTACGCAATATATTTCACTCTCTCGGACAGTAGGCTATGCGTATAGATCCTGAATACTATCGAGTATATATTACTAGTCGTCTCGATAAGCTTACTTAGTTAATTTCCTACCCTTACTACGCTAAATACACCGTCCCTAGAGATTACACGTAGTTCTATTACATTGACGTTAACCCTAGCTGCCTTACTAATAGGTATAGAGGCGATGCCGTCTAAGGTTCTATTAGCCTTAACGATAAGACGCTAAAGAATTGCACTATCGTTATGCCTAAGATATATTACTATATAAAGGAGTAGGTTTAGGACATAAAGGCTCGTAAGGTTCTTACCGACGCCCTAGTTATTAACATTACCGACAAGCACTTCACGTAGGACGATGTTAAGAAGTATAAGGCCGACTAGGAGTTAATAATTTATAAGGCTAGTAACGTTCGTATTACTATGCCTTATGCCCCGTATAGTTCGACTAGTCCTACCGATTCTATTCGTCGCACTATGCTCCCTTAGTTCTGTGGGATTAGTGCCGATTACGAGACTCTAGAGTAGTTCGAGGGTGGTTCGTATAGCGAGCTTACTCTCGCTTATATATAGAAGCGCCCTAGTCCTAGGACTCCTTCTAGTAAGCTAAACATATACGGAAGTGTATACTCTACTTTCCCCGCCGCTATTACTCTACAAATCGATAGTCCTATTAGTAACGCTCTAGTTAGCTATATTCGTTAGGACAATCCCGCCGTCGTCGAGGAAAGAGACATCCTATTAGGTAACGATCTCTAAGCTACCGAGGATCGTGTTAGAGAGATTCGTACGGAGATTGCCGTGGCTATAGAGAAGGCTTAGGTTAAGGTCTAGTAGTATAAGAAGGCCTACTTTATTAGTACTCGTTCTTTCTTCCGTTGTGCCGAGGAGGGCCTAGTCTCTACCGCGAAGGATAACCCTAATCCTATTATAGTCGAGGGCGATAAGGAGGATATAGAGATAGGTTCTAATAAGGAAGGGGGGGGAGTAGATTTAGATTCTAAAGAAGAGGATAATAAGGGTAAAATAGATTTATCGGAGGATAAAGAGGAAGGTCTTTCTAGTAATGATTTAGAGACATAGCGTCGTTAGCGTAAGGAGGCGGAGGACGGAGCTACCGGCCTCGGCGAGGAGCTCGTTATTAGTAAGGGTCGTCGTCGTGTAGCTCGTCGTTAAGGACTCTAAGGCGTGTAGGTCGTTCGTGTCTAGGTTAGACACTAGGGGGAAGGGGACGGTTGTAGTAGGCTTAGTCGTTATAGTCATAGCTACAGTCACAGGTTACGATATATAGTCCATTAAAGGGCTTAGGTAGAAAGGTAGCGTTTAGTTATACATATACGGTTTCTACAACTACGAGGTTTCCGAGGGTAGTAACTAACTAACGAGTGTCGTCGACGAGCGTATACTGTTCACTAACTACCTCGACTAGGAAGACACCTACACCGCAACACTATAGTAACATCTATATATAGGTGTATCTAGTAAGCGCTACACCTCTTATAATTCGCTATATACGGCGGCACTATGTGTTTATATAGTACCTTTACACCTTCTTCCTCTTTGTCCTTTTACTACACTATTTACTATATAGAACCTCCGTAAATATACATAAAGAAATCGAATTCGGAACTAAGGAAACGTAGAAGTGCTTCGAGGAAGTAATCTAGGTACTATAAATAGAAACAATAAAGGAAACCTTTTACCTTACCGTTTATCCGTTCTAACACCTCGTTAGATCTACTACCCTTAACGGCGGCGACGTAATATATATATAATGGTTATAACCGACTATATATATAATGAAAATCCCTCTTTTATTAACCCTACCCTCTCCCCCTAGTGTCTAACCTAGATACTAAAGCTACTCTATGATCTCGTACTCGTCGCAATTAAAGCCCTCTAGACGTATAATCTCGACGATAGGTTCTTATTCTAATACGTGACGAAGTGCTACTATATGCACTTACTCCTTATCTACCGACAAGTACTTCTTTAATCTCCGACGTGTATATATACCACGAACCTCGACGCTATCTAGCTCGGCAATCTTATATAAACCTAAATCGTGAACTTTAATAATGCAATACGGGCCCCGCTACCTATTCTTAAGCTTATCTTATCGAATCTTCTTATAATAAGTGTTATAGACTAGGACGATATCGTCAACTTTAAGCTTATTATATTAAATCCGGCGACGTAGATCCTATGCCTCTTTATATTCTTAACGAAGACGATATATACGATCCTACGTCTCCTAAAGATCCTCGTCTCTCTATTTAAGTTATCGAGCACGAGCGGTAATAAGCTCTTCCGTAGTACGAATCTACGACTAATCCTATATTTACTAACTATAAATATCGAATTCTACTAGAAGGATAGTGTCGGTCCTAAATATAAGTAACGATAGTATTTAACTAGTAATCCTATTAATAGTTAACTATTCGGCCTATAGGACGTAAGTAAGATATTAAACCTATTAGCTATTGTCCTTACCCGTGATCTTCGAAAGGCTATCTATAATATTCGAATGCCCTCGTTTAGCCTTATTAGATTATAGATTGTAGGCTAAAGTAACGACGTAATCTACGCTAAACTACTTAGCGAGAGAGTATACTAACCCTTTAAACTCGGAACCTCTATCTACTACTAGTGTCTTAATGGCGCTAAACCTATATATAACCTCTTCGTATAGGAATTTCGTAGCGGACTTACTATCGGAATTATGTAGTGCCTTAGCCTCTAGCTATAAACTAACGGCCTCCCGAGCAATAATGAGATATTAACATCCTTTCGACATAGGTATATAAACGACATCGACGTACTACTTCGTATAAAGGGTAGAGACGCCGCTCGGATATAGCTCCTCTATTTCTCGTAAAAGCGCTCTTCTTTAATATTCGTCGTACGTAGCTACGTAGTGACGAACATTAGTATATAGCGTCTTCTACTAGTACTAGTCGGCAATCTTTCTCTAAGTACCCTTACGACCCTTATAACTACTTCCGTTATAAAGCTCTTTAATAATCTTATCTCTATAGTCCTCTATATCGACGACGCGGCGTAACGGCATTAACCTCTAACTACGTCTAAAAAGGTAACTATCATTAATAAGGAACATCGACGTATTCCTTTTAAATTTAATAAATTCGGATGTATCTAAATATAGCAGTCGTCGTAACGTTATAAGATAGTCGGCAATGTCTTACGATTCTGCTAAATATTCCTCGCGAACTAGAGTAGTTCGCTTATTACTCCTATCTACCTAGAGAGGACGAATAGACACGTAAAATAGCTCGGAATCGATTAAGTCGTCTACGTCTATATTATGTACCTTATTATTATTGTCTAACGGACCTCGTAGGCGGCGAGAAAGCCTATTAGCAGCTCTATTTTTCTTGCTAGGAACATGTCGAACGTCGAAGGCGAATAAGCGTATCTACGTAATCCACTAAGCGGTAACTAAACTAGGAAGATTAGTAGCGGATCGATTAAGTTGTGCTACTAAGGTGTTAGCGTTAGTCTCGATAATAAATAGGACCCTATAAAGATACGAACGGACCTTCTATAGTGCCTTAAGCACACCGCGGCACTCTCTCTTACTAGTATTATACTTCTTTTTAGCTTTAGACTATATACTAGATTCGAAACGAACGATATAACGTTTCTTCTTAGCCTCCGAGCTCTCCTATATAAGGATTACACTCTAACCTATTAAACTAGCGTCTATAGCTAAGATAATCGATCCGGCTTATTTACTATAATTAATCGACGTAAGTACGGGTATAGAAGTTAGTGCTCGTTTAAGTGCGTTTATAGAGGATTATACCTCCTTAGTCTATTCGAAAACGACACTAGCCCGAAGTAGCTAATATAACGGCCGGGCGACGACAGTAAAATCCTTAACCTATATACGATAATACATATAAATGCTAAGGAAAGCGCGCACCTCCGTACCGTTCTTATATAGTGGCCATTCTACAATCTTAACGATCTTAGACTAGTCTAGATAACGGCCTCTAGAATTATAGACAAACCCTACTACCTTAAGACCTAACTATAAAAACTAGGACTTTCTACTAGAAATAGTAACTCTAGCTCTCTCTATATCGGTAAGCGTATAGTCTAACGTCTATATATATTCGAGCATAAAACGTCTAATACTAGGAAAAGACTCCTCTCTACTATAATCCGTGCGAGGTCCCTTAATCCTATTATCGTCCACGAAAGGTTATATATTATAAGGTATCCGATCCCGTAGAATCGTATCGTTAATCCTATAGAACTACGTAACTAAATTCGTCGCTCCCTAAGGAAGTCTTATCTATTAGACGAGCCTAATAGGTGTTATAAATAAGGTAATATTGCGGCTTTCCTCTATAAGGGGGACTTAGTCGTATCTAGAAAAGTAATCCACGAGTAAGGCGATATATATGCCGGTAAAAGACTCCGAGAATTTATCTACGGAAGGAGGGAGGTTAGCATCTCTAATCGTTACGCGATTAATGCTTATCGCCGCATTAACTAACCGATACTTATTCGTATCCTTCTTCTTAACTAGGAAATAGGGATTCCTATACGGTGCGTAACTTAGTTTAAGGAGTCCGTTCGTAATCCTCTCTTTTACTATGTCTACTACGATACCTATTAAAGATCGCGGAATAGGGAAACTAGGTTCCTACTACGGCGTATAGTCTATAGTCCTAATAGACTACGCCGGCGTAACGTCACTTCTTACCGTACCGATCTTAGAGAAGTCCTAAGCTAGAACGGCTTCTCGGTTTAGGAGTACTTATATTAATACCTCCCGTTTAGCTAGCGTAACTTCGTGACTAATAATAAGCTTACGCTCTCTCTTAGGTATAAGTCGCGATCGCTCCTTAATATCGGAAAACTTAGCGATAAGTAGGTAACTATATAGCGCTAACCGGAAAGGTCTTAATGCTTTACGAGCTAAGTACTGTTCCCGCTACGTATTTACCCCTCTAGGTGTAGAACTGTCTAAGATCGAAGTATCTACTAGCCGAACCTTCTTATTCTTCCTTTTATATAAGGTATTTACCCCTACCCTCGGTACTCCGCGGGAGACTCGACGTATTCTAAGCTGTATAGTAGTAAGCATTAATTAGATATTATTCTTTCGAGAGATCCGAGGTATACTATCGTCCTCTAATAATAGCATAAACTAAAAACATCTACGTAGTAGGTTAGCTAGCTATTCCTCTCTAGAGGATAGAATATTAGCTATGTAGCGAATTCGGCAAATCTCCGGCAATGCTAGTTCTAAGCCCGGCTTAGATCTAGGAATTTTTGCGCTATTCCTAAAAAGGAAACCCTCCCGTTCTCCTATACCCTCCTCGAATATACGAACCCCTTTATCCTAAGTAACCTATAAAAGTAGAGAATTGTTTTTATCGTTTTCTAGTAGTTTATAAAGAATTAAATCCGTGCACGTATTATTAATATAAGAAATAGGGAGATCCGATCCATAAGCAATCTATAAAGAAGAAATAGAAACCGAAACTCCTAGTCGATATCCCGGCTCTCCTCGCGCGACATTATAGCCGGGACCGATGCCGCCTAATCGTTTAAAGACCTCGATAACCTCGTTAACTCGTAGAAAGATCTATTCTTCGGTCCGCTCGATTTCGTACCCTAAAAGGTGACCTTTTACGAACCGTTAGCCGACTAGATCGTCCTATGCTAGGAACTATTATCTATATTTTAAGAAATAAGACGAGACTTACGTTCGAAAGGCCTTCCTAGAATAACGTATTCTAACCTCTTCCTAGTTAACAAGAAATACGTATAGATTACGACACCTCTAATGTTAATAGGCACATTAATATAAGCCCTAGAGAAAGAGCCTATACCTGTTATACTATCTATAATAATCTTAACATCTCGCTAGATCGGTAAACCTAGTTCCTTAGCTAACCTTAACGATATAAGGTTGCATTTAGCACCGCTATTAAGAAGCGTACGAACTATAGTCGTATTAAACCTAAGACTAGTAATTAACCTCGGACTAGTAATAGTCATTAAATCGGCAGAAGCTCCCTTCTAATCTATATCCGTATTAGGATCGAGATTTACGAATTCCTCCGGTTATTAGACTAGATTCACCTCGGCACGAGGGCGGAAGAGCTCGGGAATGTTATTACTAGGAAGATTAGGGTTATCGAACCTTCGATAAAAGATCTTAGATAACGGTTATAAGATTCCGAGGAGAGACCCTATCCTTATTATAATATTAGAGTTTAATAAGGATTATATAGCTTACTACGGATTAGTGACCTATTATAGAACCTTATCGAAGCGCTTAGTGCGAGGAACACGCTTTATAGGTCGTAGAGCCTCCTTAGCGACTAGATCCTCTATGTCGGCGTCTTCCTCCTTAGTCTTAGTAACGGCTTTAACGGTAGCCGAACGAGCCCTAGTAATAGTTACCCCTTCCGGAACATTAGTAATAGCTACCGGACGATAAGTACTAGTACGAAGGGACTTAGTAACGCCGTAGGACGGTTTAGAAGGACCTACCTTAGTGACTCTATTAGTAGGACCCTTACCTTTGTCCGTTCGAGCATCGCGAGGTGTAGTACTCGGCTAAGTAGTAGCTATAACCGGAACTTCCTTAACGAAGTCGTTATTATCGTCATTATCCCTCCTAACTAGATTCTCTAGGTAGAAATCCTTACACTAAATAGACTTAGACGCTTCATCCTTAGAATTATCGTCGATAGTTAGTATCTTATAGTCTAGGTTATTAACTGCTAACTTCCTAGTAGCTCGGAGTCTAGCCTTAACCTATTCTTATTATAACTAAGTAGCTCCCTTATTACGTCTTACTAGACGACCGACTAGACGCTATAGGTTCTCCGCGGTTCCCTAAACTAAGCTATTACCTTCTAAATGTAGGAGACTAAGATTAATAAGCTTTCGAAGCTCTAGGTAATTAGGTCGAGAGTGACCTTCCTTTTTATAGTACTAGCACCTACGAGGACCGAGAGGAATAGTATTCGAACTAGTCGCTAGTGTAAATCCCGACGGTTAATACGTAATAGGGGCTAGACGAGGTAGTCCTATAGGAAGAGACTAGCTATTTATTACTTATACGACTTAGACCGATAGCTTGTCTATCCTCTTATAAAGAGCCTATATACTCGAGTCCGAAGGAGGGGTAGTAGTAGGAGTATTCGTTAAAGCCTTAGCGGAAAAGTTAAAGATACGAGGCGGAGTAGTGCTTTCCTTAGTAATAGCCGCTATAACCTTCTCGCGCTCCTTACGAACCGACTAAAAGGATTCGAGTCGTCGTATCTTAGAGATCTTCTCTTTAGCTAAATAGTAGATCCTTAGAAAATCTTTAAAGGTGTCGAGGTGCTTTATATCTATACTACTCTTTACTCTAACGTAACTACGAACATTAGCTAGAAGACCTTCGGTGAACTACGTGCCCCTCGTAATAATATCGAGTCGAGTCTTACCTAGAGCGTCGGTAGTCTTCCTAAATATCCTATAGTACTAGAGTATATTAGAGAAGGTCTCCCTCGGTGTATCCCTTAGTTGTTCGAGATAAGTACGAGACGTTATTAGGTAATCCGAGTCCTTATCCTCGAAACTAAGCTTTATCTCCTTCTTAAGACTAACCTAGTCTCTCGAAGCCTAACTAAGATAGGATTTTACTTATCTATAGATCTTAACGCTATAATACTAAGGTAACCTTCGAATAGTAACCTCCTTAGAAAGATTATAGGATCGAATAAAGGTCTCCTATTCTTCTATAAACTCTATAACGTTATAGCTATCGAAGTAAGGAGCACCTTATTACCTAGGGCTAGGAGCTAGTAGGGTTATCTACACTATAAAAGGCTACCCTCCCTATTATATCGATACTAAACCTTTAGCTATTAGAGGAGTCCGTTCCTCGTCCTTTAGTAGGTTCGAAGGGGTCGTACGCTCCTCTATAGAAGGAGGTATTAGCTAAGAGGGAGAGGTACTCTCCGGATTAAGGCCGGCATTTATTATAACGTTTCCTTTGTCCTCGGACTCGTTACTTACTACTAAATAAGTAGCTTTACGGAATTTAGAAAATCTTTATCTAGCACCGAACTCTTCCGGCAACATCGACATCCTCTTAGAATAAAGAACTAGTGCTACTAAGATGTTTTCGAACAGTAGTAGAATTAACCTTAGTATTTAAATAAACTATTAGTGAACTCTATACTACTACGTAGTACCTAGGCTAAATCTAGATAGCCCTTATACGCTATATCGTATACTTTTAGCCCTTTTATCTATAAAGGCTTAGTCCTTCCGCATTAGTCGTCGTCTCTATTTACTTCCGCTACTTCTAAACCTAGGTCTATTCCGGGTCTAGGGTTACTATATTCTCCGTCTATATAGATAACTCTTACGAGTTAGAAACTCCTAATTAATACTCGTATCGAACATCGTTTAAATCGAGCAGCTATAGCCGCTCCTGTCGGGGTCTTCTAGATGCCTAACTAATTCTCTATTACGAAACTCGTCGTGCTCTATATATACTAGAAATCGTCCTCGGAGGTATAAAAAAACTTTAAATCCTAAGAGACAGCGGCGGTCTTATCCTAGTGTCCTCGTATAGTGCTATAATAACGGCTATAGAACACTAAAGAAACCTAATAAACCTAATAAGTCTAATAATCCTAATGTAACTAATAACGAGCTACTCGGTCGATAGCTACTGTAACACTACTCGATAACAATAGTAAGGCACTACCCCTAGCACTAAATTACTATTGTTACGGTGTAGGTGTCTTCCTAGTCGAGGTATTTAGTGAACAGTATACGCCCGTCGACGACACTCGTTAGTCGGTTACTACCCTCGGAAACCTTATAGTCGTAGAAACCTTACGTGTATAGCTAAACGCTACCTTTCTACCTAAGCCCTTTAATGGACTATATATCGTAACCTATGACTATAGCCATGACTATAACGACTAAGCCTACTATACTAGTAATACTAACGTAGAGCTAGAGGATGTATCGCGAGTATACGTCGATTATAGCGTAGACCTAGATACCGACGCCTTCGAGCTTATAATAGGCATCGAGTAACTAGCGATAATTTAGTCCTAGCGTTAAAAGGGCGCCTTTATAATGTTAAACTCGGTATAGCCGACTATTAACGCCTTTAGGATTAAGCTTACAGCTTAGCTCTATAGTCTAGCGACTAGCGAGTATTAGTGTCGAGTATACTACGAGTATACCGCGAACGCTAGTGCCTACTAATATATATCGAGATAATGCTATAGCGATTTCGTAGTTCCTCCGTAAGTATCCTATACCTAAGCTATTTATTACCTTTATCTAAAAGCTCTTAAATAGTAAGCCTTACTCGCTCCCTTATAGCCTCCTTATCTGCCGTATTAGTGCGCTTATAGAGTCCTATAGCTAGCTAGAGGTGTTAAAGCTACCGCATTAATAGACTACTCTAGCCTTCCTTTATAAGGATCGCGAGTATAGTAGTATCCTTCTTAATAGTATTATAGAATATCTTACTAATCCGAGCTCTTAATTCCGGCGTATTAGGGGCACTTAGCTATAAGACTACACTCTAGCGCTTAAGGTAGCGCTAAAGAGTTACTCTACTAATATAGAGATTATACTTAGAGAGTAGCTTATCGAGCATAATAGCTTAAGGGAGGTTATTATAAAGAATCTAGCGCTCTACGACAGATTAGTAGGTCTCGAGTCTAGAGGACGAGGGTATAGCGACGACGACTATAGTACCTATAAGGCATTAGCGAGTACTTAGCTACTTAGACTGCGAGTATAGGCTTAGCTACGTGTAAAATGCGTAGAAGGGGCGTAAAATAGAGGTTATTTACTAGGTATAAACAATGAATTTGACGGTTGAGGCTTTGGCACATATGAGCCTCCCTAGATCTTACATAATTGTAAGATCTAGAGCCTGTTTCCGAGTTTCCCCTGGCCCTTCGCGCCTTGTCCTTTCGTCTCGCAATGTTGCGAAACTCTACTTGATCAAGTCAGCTTCTTCGAATAGTCGACTTTGAACAACGTCGATGTTGAATGATAGCACGGCCGTAGTACGGCGCTTCCAAGGGCTGTTGCTACGAGAGAGTGTTCCGCTTCTCCCGACCGTTTGCCTGTGCCCTCGCCCGGGGCTTGGGTTAGCCTGGCGACCACGCTTGTTGAAGGTAGTTGACGTCCCGTACGGCGACGAATCACCGCGGCTTGTGGAACGAACATCCCCCTCGACGGGGAACCCTGGACAGCTAGACTAGATATTGGCTTCTCTGGCCACGGCAATCTGCTGACCCTCCCTTCTGCGGCCACCGTCCTGCCCTACTAAGATTCGAGTTACCGACGAGTCTTACATTGACCCAGTGGTTCCATATGGGATACGAGTTAAGGCCGACACATGTTGCAAGGTCGATCGAAGGTAATACAGTGTTCTATTTCGACTCTGATCATTGCCTAGTGCTGCTTGTGGCTGGCATGTTGGTGAGAGAACGACATCCTTCAGCATGTCGGTGACAGACCTGTCGTTGCTATAAACATTCGATATCTCCTCACAATCAGCACTGCCTTCACCTCCCTAGCTTTGCGATTATGCTTTCTTCCACATGGCTCTTGCTTGCTACCTTACTCGCTGTCGTCTCATTTGCTGAGACCTTCACGCATGATTCGACCTTTACTCCCGACTATGTTCTCGAGGCTACGCTGCAACCGATCAACATCAGCTGCCACAGTCGCGTGTCAGTAGTGATCAATGGCACTTCGCCAGGACCAACGATACGACTGAAGGAAGGAAAGACCACTTGGATAAGAGTGTGGAACAGGATACCCTCTCAGAACTTCACCATCGTAAGCACTCCTTGTACCATTAGAGGCGGGACTGACGCCACTAGCACTGGCATGGCCTCTCACAGAGGACAGCTCCTTTCTCCGATGGCACACCGCTCGTCAGTCAGTGGCCGATCCCAACCGACCACTTCTTCGATTATGAGATCCATCCTGAGATCGGGGATGCTGGGTCATACTTCTACCACTCACATGTCGGCTTCCAACAGCCCACTGCGCATGGTATCTTGATTGTCGAGGACGTCGACGAGATCCCCTACGAGTACGACGGCGACGTACCGCTCATCCTCGGAGACTACTATGCAAAGAGCGATGAAGAGGTTGTACAGGGACTGCTAAACAAAACCGTCTTCAAGTGGTCTGGCGAGCCAAACAACGTGCTAGTCAATGGACAAAGCGGCAATGTCTCCTCAGATCTGGCGTCCAATCCGTCCTGCGCACCACATGTCATCGAAGTGGAGCCAGACAAGAAGTATAGGCTACGAGTCATTGGCGCCACGGCCATATCGTTTGTCAAGATGGTTCTCGAAGCTCATCCTCAACTGGAAGTCATCGAAGCAGACGGGCAGTACACTAAAGCTGCGGAAATCGATCATATTCAGGTCTCCCCCGGTCAACGCTTCAGCTATATTCTCAGGACCAAATGCCTGGACGAACTCAACAGACTCAACCGTACTGACTTTTGGATCCGATATGAGACAAGGGAGAGACCAGTGAGTGTACCAGGCTACGCGATTCTGAGATACAAGATACCAGGTCGTCAAGCACCTCTGCCGCAACTACCACAAACCTCGCCGGTGCAAGTTCCCAACACGACGTACAACTACCTGGAATATAAGCTTGAATCTCTCTCGTCACAACACAGCAGCAACTTTCCCCGTCTATCCGAGGTCACACGAACCGTCACAATCCAAATGAACCAAGTCCTCCGCACCGGCGCCCTCGTCAACGGGACCTTGAAGGGCAGCGTCGAGTGGGCGTAAGCCACCCCTCCTCACCCCATATGCACCCCCCGCTGATACTTTCCCAGCCAAAACTCCGTCTCCTGGAAAGAGGACGTGCAGGCCCTCTCCCCGCGCCCACCCTACCTAGTCGACGTCTTCGCCACCGGCTCCAGCCCCAACTACACCGCCGCGCTGGCCGATCATGGCCTGGACCCGTCGACGAACGTGTATCCCGCTGTCGTGGGCGAAGTGCTCGACGTCGTCTGGCTGTCCAACTCGGGCCCGACGGGCGCCTTCGACTACCACCCCATGCACGTGCACGGGGAGCACGTCTGGGATCTCGGCTCCGGCAACGGGACCTACGACGCTGCGGACAACGAGAGGCGGTTCGAGACGTACACGCCCGCCAAGAGGGACACGACGGTGCTGTATCGCTATGCTGTCAAAGGGGAAAAGCCCTTCACGACCATGGGGTGGCGGGCGTGGAGGATTCGTATCACCGAGGAGAACGTGGGTGCTTGGATGATGCACTGTCATATTGCGCAACATGCTGCCATGGGCATGAGTACCGTGTGGGAATTCAATTCGCTGGATGGCAAGGCGTTGTTGAGGAAATTCCCCTCGCCGCCGTACATCGAGGGGTATCTCAAATTTGGGGGCAGTGCTGTTGGGAATGAGGAGAGGGCGCCGGTTGTGAACCATCACTTTGATAGTGAAGATGGGAGCGGGCAGGACCCGTAGAGTGGTGTGTGTAGAATCATATAGTTGTAATGTCTATCCTTAATCATGCTGGTTCTGTTGTTGGACGTCGTCGGGATATCTGCCGGCTCTTTGCGAATCGTACCAGACTGGCAAAGGGTCTGGTGTCCCAGTGTTCCGCCGTCGAATGAAGGTGTTCCAGATCCAAGGAACCATTACTTGCCATTGATATTGGATGTGCGCTCGTGTTGGGACGTTGAACAAAGCGTTCATCTCTTCTAGGATGGCTTGCTTGGTTTCATACATGAAGAGCCAGACCAGGACAAAGGCAAGTATATTTAGGCCCCTGCGCGCTTGGTCAGCTGGAGTTCTTGAACAAGAGGTGGTTACTCACGCGAAAAGACAGAGTAGTCCAGTTGCTGTGAGTTCCTTATTAAGGAATGGTACAAAGAGCGACAGCATGCCGGCTCCAAAGAGGTTAGCGAAGACCGCAAAGGACATCCCAACCTCTATTGCTTGTCAGACGGTGTACTTCTTTGCGTTGAGTCAGCCTACCTCGATTGACGATCGGAAAGACCTCCGCACTGTACGAGAAAGGTACAACCCTAAGAAGGTCAGCCTCGAGTACATCTCGTGGCTCGAGAAGTTCTTACCCGCAAGAGAAGCTGTAACTGATAGTGAAAAGAACGAGGAAGATTCCTACACCAGCAAGCTGACCAGATCCTTCCGGTATGCGGAAGCAGAAAGCGGCGGCTACCAGGAAGAGAGCAAGAAAGGGAAGCATGAGCAGGACCAGCGCACGACGACCCCAGCGATCTATGGTACCATATGCCGGAAAAGCAAATCTGACAAAGAGGTCAGTAAAGCTGATGCGCGGCCGAAGAATACCTACACGAAATTCGTTATGCCAATACCCCATGATATCCACAGTGCTTTGCGCCATTCGGCATACTTGACTTCTGGTGGATCACTGTACTTCACCCCACCACTTACGATTGTAGCTGAATAGAAAGACATGACGTTTATGCCGCAAAGCTGTTGAGTGATCATGATGACAAAGGCCGCTGTTGAAGCTCGGCGAATTCGTGGGATCGAGAACAGCTGGCGGAATCTGCGGAAGAAAGAAGTGCCTCCTTGAGTGACATAGATATTCTTGTTGTCTGTGAGAGAAGCAGCGTCTACCTTATCGTCGTCTAGGTCGTCTGTTGGTTCTGGTCCTGATCTAGAGCCGGTATACATTTTCGCCTCGGCTTGCATCTGCGTATGGATAAGGAACAGCTCCTTGGCGGCGATCAAAGGTAATTTGTTCAGATAGCAAAGAGAGCGGTACGCTTTCTTCCATCTTTGCTTTTTGATCAAGAACCGAGGTGATTCTAGCGAGTGGTCAGCAGTCCAACTCTCTATGACGACAACTCCGGCTACTGACCAGGGCAGCAGAATATGAGAAGGGCAAGAGGTATGCAAGGTATACAAGCTGCAAAGAGCTGTAGTCGCCAGTTCAAGGATCTAATGTCGAATACCGCAAGGTTTGCGGAATGTCCCCTAGCTTTGTCAGTTGCGCTCGATCACAACGTCGGCCAATGCGTGATCACAACTCACAGAAAGATGCCAAAAGCAACAAATACTTGCCAATTCATCACCAACGATCCTGTTCTGTTCAGCCAGCTGCTTCTACTGCCGTTGCAGTGGCCTTACCTCTCAGTCGGGCAGGAGCAACTTCTGCCATGAAGATGGATGTGACGGACGCTTTGGTGCCTATGCCCGCGGCCAGGATGATTCTGCAGGCTAGCAACTCCCATACGTTCCTGACACAGGCGCTGCCGATCACCGCAGACATACTACAGAGGGCGGCAACAAAAATGGCTGCTCTCCGGCCCAGCAGGTATTCGTTCAACGTATCGGACAGGTAACAAAAGCTTCCTGCTCCGAGATAGACTATACTATTCGTTAATGCGAAAAGCCATACCTCGTATGGTCTACCGATATCTAGACCTTCGGCAAGGCCGAGATCCTCAGGCCAACGGAGGTTGGCGCCGTTCAAGCTCGCCTGGTCCCATCCCCTAATGACGAGTCAGCAGCAACGCCTAGACAGAAGACGACGACCTACTGGACCAGAGCAGCGCATGCACATGCGAGTAAGGTGACCTGGAGCTCCTTCGGCTGGTCCAGAAAGCTTGTACCTTTGGCGTGAGTCTCCAGAACTTCCCGTTCTTCGTCAGTAAGACCGGGGAGAGACCGCCACTTTTCTTGGTTTTGGGCAAATTTTGCGCCCTTGATCAACAGGTTGGTGATGCTTTTAAGCCCAGCCACTTCAGCAAAAGTACGAGCTGCATTCTCCAGCTCGCCGGGGTCAAGATGTGTCAAGGGATTGTCCAAGTAGATGCGTGAGGTGGTCGGCCTAAGGATTCAGTACAAATCTATGCTCGATGAATCACTAGAGATACTTTGGAGCAGGAGATACCCTCGAGGAAGACCGGGCATGGCTATGATGTGAGGTTCTTGGTGGAGACTGAAGGCAATCAGTGAATGTAGGTTATAATGCAAACAAGTCTCGTTGATACGATAGCGTCAACGTAGCCATTCGGAAGCTCGAGGTGCCTATCCGCGGCTGTCGTGCGTCGTCGAGCCGTACGATCAAAATCTGTCATGGCGAGGACGATTCTCGATAGCTCTCATATGTACCTGTGCTCGAGCAAAGACGGCTTGCGTGAGACTCGCCCAATTGCGGATGCGATGCTACCAGCGCAGTACTAGCAAGATTTTACTGCAATAGTCTTTGACTGGGACAATAATGCATGTTGAGCATAGCATAGACGGGAGTAGAAGGCAATATGGTCTTACATGAAGGCGAACCAAGCTGAGGTCTCCCGTGGCATGTAGCGGGAGATCGACGTGGGCGGCTTGCCTTATTTTCGTGTCGACATGCTCACATCCTGGGACTCAGGAATGGCGGAGGCTGAGCTCGCCTGTGGCTTGCAGGACGTTATCAATGCAGCTCCATACGGTGCTGGTTGGGAGGATCGCGTCTGTGTCTCTCAATACCTGTGAGAAAGCACGGCGTCACCTAGTGCGATCCGATTGATAATGTCCAATAGCTTGTCCCAAGCAAGAGAAGATGACAAAGATGGTGAAAGGTATGAATCGATCTTCGTCTGGGATGCCTGAAATAGAGAACGGTGGACGAGACGGCGTCTCTATCCCGCAGCCGATATCTCCAGCTTTTCCCCAGCTGCCACTTTCCCCCCACAGCCCGAGCCTCAATCCCGTCCTATTTCGTCACTTTTTGTTTCCATTCTCCGATAAATGACCTACTAGACAAGAGCCGCAGCCAATGTCGGGTCAGGTCGACACGATTGTGGTGGGAAAAAAGGCACAGCCAAGAGACTGCCCCCTGGACTTGCCCTGCAGTAGGTATCACTGTGTCTTCTGCCTTTTACCGCTCGTTTCCATTTCACTTGCACACGCTATGACTCGGCAGCCGAGCAATCTCACCACCTGAAGGATCTCAGAAAAAGCTGCGCCTCTGTGTTTCTCTCGCTGTCCTTTCCGGCGCCCTGACAATCACCACCTCGACTCTCCAAGTGCCGAACAAGCATCCGACGCCTACTGGGACAAGTATGCGAACCACGGCAGTGCGTGCATGTAACGCCTGTATGTCAACATGGAGGTCTTTGGAGCGGCCGGCACTGCTATACAGCTAGCCGATATCGCTCTGCGGCTTTTCCAGAGTCTATGCGAGTTCGTCAACAATGTCAAAACTGCAGACACCGCTGCGAAGGAGTTGAGAGACAAGGTCGAATCATTATGGACGACGGTCAAGCACGTCAATATTGTCATCGACGCGCGAGGTAAGGTCGGACGTCTCCTCACCGTCGAGGAAGCCCGCGTTCGCGAAGCACTTGCGAAGGACATATCAGTTTCCAAGCGCGTCCTCGAACAGTTTGAGAAGTCAATCGAAGGTCTATTACGAAACCCCGCTCAGCCAGCATGGCTTGGGAAGACTTTGATTCAATTGCAACTGGAGAAGCGCGATGCTGCAATACGTCGACTCGAAAACTTCATTGACACTCGTCTTCAGATGATGCAGGTCTCACTTGCCTGCCTTGAAGTGTATGTTGATCCGCGCCCTCTTCGAGAGCCATGGACTGACCCATTTCAGACTCATGAATGTCGGCAATCAAGCAGAGGTTATGCGCTACCTTCGACAACTCTCTGCGCAAATCAGCAAGAGCCAGGGGAACATTGAACTATTCAAGCAGACAAGAGAGAGCGTCAGGTCACAAGCCAGTGATCAACGAAGCCAGCATCCTAACGATTCCGCCATCGGTATCGACGAATTGAACAAGATCGAGGATATCATCGTTGAAGACGAAGAGACAATCGAGAAGGACTTCCGACGCGTGATCAAAGAAGCATTGGAAGTGCATAAGGTCTCGAGCGTCAAGGCATACTCCAGTGCTTATAGCGAGAGTACCATGTCCGAGAGTGCACGGGTGGAGTTGACCAAAGACGACCCCTTCGTCGCATCACAGTACAATAGACGCAGGCAGCCGTCTTTCCCCATATCACCCTCAAGCGTTTCGATCGCTCCCGAAGATCCAATCCGCATTGACCCGACACCTGATTTTGACGACACGACGCACATAGAACCTCTGGAAACGTTGATTACCCGACTGAGCCTGCAGGCGAAAGAAGATATGCATAGAGAGAAATACAATCAGGCAGAACGAAACCACCGAGAAGCTATCAGTCTTCTCGAAGAGCGTCACGTGGGTCATGGCAAACCATTCGCCGATTTCGAGGACTATCAAGCCACCCTTGCCGACATTCTTGGAAAACTACAGCAACACGACCAAGCAAGACAGATCCGACATAACCTGCTTCGGGGCGACTTTGATTTTGAACCAAGTCCTCGAGCTTTCGATGTGAAACCCTTTACAGACATGTTCCGAGATCCTGTTCGAGCACTCAAATCATCTCAGCAATACCACTCCTTGGCGAATGATCACTTTCAGCTTTACCTCTACAATAAGGAGCATGGGCTTGACACCGAAGACTTGCTTGAGGTTGCTGAGAGGGATGCTAAACGAGCGTTCAAGCTTCGCTTACATTTTAGCTCAAGGTCTGATCTCAAATTTCAGGAAACGGTCGATCTTCTTCTCTCGATTTATGACGCACAGGGGAGGACAATATACCACGACGTCTATTTTGCCCTTTACATTGGTGCGCGGCCTGTGTCGAGTCCTCAGCCGGCTGTCAGCTCTCCTTCCTTGAGTTCTGTGTCGCCACGCAGCTCCATGTCTCGTGTGGACCCCATTCCAGCTGGCGCACCTCTGCGTCCTTCTACGACTGTGTCGAGCGACCACGCCGACTTGGTCTCGTGGTCAACCCGCAACGACAGCTTCCAAGGGGACCCTCTGTACGGTACTTATTCCGTGGTGGCAGGGGCTACTGATGAGACCAGAATTCATCTCGATCCGCGAGCCGTCAAGAGGGATTTGCGAATCGCCGTGCGCCGCAACGATGTCCGCACGGTATCAACACTTCTCGAGCGTTCTGGTCAGCCTGAGTATCTGGTCAAGCTTGCCCTGCATGAGGCCACCAGAGCGGGCAGAGACCAGATTGTGAAGCTTCTGGTCAAAGAAAAGGACGTCAAGCCGGATCTCATGGGCGACTCGAAAGAATGTGCACTTCACATCGCTGCCCGCCATGGGCACCAGAACATCCTGCAGATTCTACTCGATGCTAATGCTAATATCAATCTGGCTGGCACTGATGGCTGGACGGCCATTCACTTTGCTGTTCACGGCAACCACGAACACATCCTCCTGCATCTGCTCAACTATCCTCGCAAGGCTGCCGTTGACGCACGCAATACTTATGGAGATACTGGCCTCCACGCAGCCGCCGAAAGAGGCGAGTTTCGACTGGCTAGCATACTCATTCGAGCACACGCAGCCCTTTCAGCACCCAACAATGGCGGCTTCACACCCTTAGAAGTCGCCATCGAGAAGCGGAACGAGAAGTTCGTCCGCGAATGGATCAATGCCGGTCTTCCATGCGACGTAAATTGGGAGTTGTGCTCCAGCACTTCACCGCACATCAAAACCATCGTCACCAGACATAATTCTGGTGTGGCTTCTGACAGCGAGGACTCGCTCAGGGGCTCACCGGGTACTTCTCCAAGAAGTCCGACGAGCATTTCTTTCGCAAGTCCGACATCAGCGACGAGGCCAAGGCAGGGTGACATGTTGGGATCTATGGCGAGCACAAGTAGTGGAAAGAGGAGGAGCATAAGCAGGATGCTTTTGAGGAAGTGATGCTGAGCCGGGGAGCTGCTTCAAGTTTGCATTTCTTTGGTCTGTTTAACGCGAGATACCACTTTCCTAGATCTACTACGAGCAAATCTTATTCCGAAAAGCAGGAGTACATCAACACCAGATTGCCCAAATGCACGGTCAGTGGGGCATGGATGGCCAAGATCCCCCCACCTGGTTCCGAGATGAGGTCTCAAGATGCAGTGCTCAAAATGCAGGAACATTTTTGCCTGTTCCCCAAATTTACCCCACAGCAACGCGTGGGGTAGACAACTTCCACGAGACATTGCCCCACTACAACTTGATTCTTCTATATCTTGCCTACACCTTTGGGACCCGCTCATCATGCCGGCATTGGAGAGGACTGCCTTCGCCGTCCTACAATATCGCTTTACAACCTATCGCCCACCATGAACGCCAGTGACTTTGGCATCAGCACCATTCCCTTCAACCATGAGCCATACGGTCCTATCCTCCCAGAAAATCTTGCAGGCGCAAACAAAGGCAAGAATGCGGTAGTCACTGGTGCAGGACAAGGTAAGCCCTCTGTCGCATCACTCTTCAACCCCTACTGACATTCCCAGGCATTGGTCAGGCCATCGCCGTCGCCCTCGCTAATACGGGCGCCAACCTCGCCGTCCTGGACCTTGATGTGAGCAAACTCTCCGAGACACAATCCAAATGTGCCTCGTACGGCGTCAAAGTTCTCCCTTTTGCATGCGACGTCTCTTCCTCGTCGAGTGTGAAGGACACGTTCGCCTCCATCTTTTCTCAACTGGGACAAGTCGATATCCTCGTCAACAATGCCGGCGTCTTCTTCAACGAGCAGTCTTCGGACGAAGACTTTGACAAATTCTGGCGCGCAGTGGAGATCAACTTCAAGGGAACCATGTTGACCATCTACCAGGTCCTGCCTGGGATGCGGGAGAGAAAGAGCGGGTGTATCGTCAATCTGGCCAGTAGGGCAGCGACAGTGGATTATCCTGGTGGATTGAGCTATAGTTCGTCGAAAGCGGCGGTGGTGAGGGCCACGGCGACGTTACAGGAGGAGTTCGAGGCAGAGGGGTTGGGGGAGAAAGTGCATATCTATTGTCTGCATCCGGGTGGGGTGTGGACTAGTATGGCTAGTGGTGAGTCCCACCTGCAACGTAAGTGAAAGACCATTCCTGACGAATCATAGCGGCACCGCCAGAAGTACAGGCAGAAATCAGATCCATGTTCAAGGATGTGCCGGAGCTATGTGGCAACACGACGGCGTTCTTGACGACGGGCAGGGGACTGGCACTCAGAGGATTGTACCTAGATTGTCGACAGGATGTAGGGAGGCTTATAAGCTTCGGGAGAGCAACGTTGCAGAACCATGGCATCAACAAGTTGGGTATGAAGTTCTTGCCGGGTTATGAGAATGAGCCATAGATGAGCGATGTATATACTTGTTCATCTGTCGATGACAATGAGTTGTGCAGGACCAGCGATATGACATTATAAATATGCACTGGCACGACTCCGGACTTCGGATCTGTTGGTTGTGATGCATGACCAACGTATGCCTTGCAAATGCCAACGAGATGGATCGGAAGAACAATAATCGTATGTTTTTACAAGAGCTCACGTTTCTTGTAGTTAATTTGTGGTTCCATTGAATAGTCGCGAAAGCTGCCTCTTCGGGACTGGCTCCACAACTTTCGTCATGGTCGGCGGCTTTCGAGATGGACATCTGTCCTTCATGAATTCCAACTTGACGATTGCGCTTGTCAATGCACTACTTTTACGGCAGCTTCTGGTCTTGAAGTAACTGACTACTATGAAGAACTTCTGGGCACTCCCTGCGCTGGTGCGCCTCGCCGTCGCTGGCAAGAATTCATTCAGCGTCAACGACGACCTCCTGGCGCATCCACAGTATGAGATCAAGTTCCCTCAGGATTATGTCTCGGACCGAAAGGCGCAATCCATACTTGGACACGCTTTCGATATAGACTCACCAGAAGAATCAGACTCGCTAGCGTTACAGAAGCAAGACCCTTCCTCATCGTGGACTCCTCCAGGTCGGCAAGATGACACTACAAAGTACGAACACGAGACATTGGTGATGCGGGATCAGCGGTATCTCTGCTCGATACCGGTCATCGACGTAGAGACCGAGGAGGCTGTAAACGCGACGCTGTCAAAGACGGATCAGGAGAAGGAGCTGGAGAGAGCGAACGATCGCGGCTGGGAATTGCTTCAGGAAATGCAAGGAAGGTGCATATACTACTGGTCGGGCTGGTGGTCTTATCGATATTGCTTCAACGAGGGCGTGAAGCAGTTCCATCAGCTGCCACCTCAGCCTGGAACCAATGCGTTGGGCACGCCTGTTGAAGACCCAAATGTACCTGGCTTCTATCTTGGGACAATGGAGGGAACCATCAAGACCGACAATGCCGCGGACGGAAAGGAGTTGTCTCAGAAGCTGACGAGTCTGGCGGCGGCCAAGTCTGTCGGCGCGCTCGAGACAAGAGGCGAGACGCGATATCTTGTGCAGAAGCTGGAAGGTGGCACGATATGCGATCTAACCAACAAGGAGAGGAAGATCGACATCCAGGCAAGTAGATTTTGCTCGGGGATCTTTGCGCGACGGCTAACAAGAGACAGTTTCACTGCAGTCCTTCCACCAACGACCAAATTGCTTTCATCAAGGAGCTAGCGACATGTACTTACCTCATGGTCATCAACACCCCACGTCTCTGCAACGACGTAGCATTTCTACCGCCATCTCGCGACCGCCCCCACCCCATCTCCTGTTCGCCAGTCCTTAAGCCAGATGAGGTACCAGCTTACAAAGCAAAGATCGCAGCGCGGGCAAAGAAGACAATCGAGCAGGAAGTGCCCAATCCACTCACGGACAAGACCACATCTCGTGCGCCCGCTCGTGTTGGGGATCTTGTTGTCGGAGCCCATAAGTGGGTGCCCGAAGGTCGCAAGCTCGAGAAGACAGCCATTGTAGGCGGTGGCAAGGAGACATTTGTGGACGTCATTGCCAATAGCATGGGCAAGTCGCTCTCGACAGAAGAGTTGAAGAAGCTTGGCATCACGTCGACGAAACAGATTGATGCGCTCAAGAAACAGCTCAATAAGATAGCAGGAGACAAGGAGTGGTCGCTGGAAGTCGTCGATACGCCGCGGGGCAGGGAGTACCGCGGTATCATTGGAGACGAGAATGATGAGGAAGGTGAGGCTAGCCAGAAGAAGGACACCGGCAGCCGTGAAGAGTATGAGCAGGACAAATTCGACGCGGCGCAGAAGGAAAATACGAAAAAGGTCAAGGACCGTCTGAAGGAGGCGACGAAGAACAACAAGGACGGGATAGAGAAGAAGATTGAGGAGGCATTGAACAAGCACAGACAGAAAAACAAGGAAAAGGAGAAGAAGAAGAAGGGTGGCGAGTCTGGTGATGAGGCGGATAGTCAGAAGAAGGCTATCATGGAGGCGCTCGAGGGGCTTGGTGGAGACGATGAGGTTGTGCTGTTCTTGGATGATGGTGACGGGGATGTACAGAGGGAAGAGCTGTAGATGTAGACGTTTGTGATACCCATTGAGCGACATGAACATAATAGTTCTTGGCCTGTCCCACTCGTTGATATGAAGCTGTCTTTACCCTGTGGGGAAGTCTGGGGATGTTTCCATGGAATGCTCGGGGAATGTCCAAGCAGCGACTTGAGCGATGCCATGCTGTCCTTGCTTGCTTCAACACATGTGACTTCTTCTATTTGCGAATACCGTGCTGAAGAACCGAGTGCATCATATATATACATACATCATATGTTTTTTGGACGTTGCGACACGGGATAGGAACTACTAATCAGGGAAAAACCCCCTCTTGGGCATCCGAAAAAGGACCGGCGGCAGGGCTGCCCCATGGCTTGCACCTCGGTACCTATCCCGACGAGCTCTTTTCTCTGCTCCCGGCCCTTGCGGTCCATAACCTTGTACAACAGAGCTTTCCTTCCTTACAGTAATGCACTGCTGCTGTGTTGTAGCTTAATGTTGTCGCAGCGGCTTGGCTGCAGGGAATAGTACTGGTTGGAAAGGCAATGGCTCTCCCGCAACGCATCGCCACCTCGGCTATCGAGCTTTCCAAGCAGGTCTTGAAGGGCAGGCATATTGACTCGGACCTGGACCAGCTGTACCCATCAGGCAAAGGCGCGATCGATGGGAACGGTGCCTACGCGCATCTTTTCGGTGGGGAGCCGTCGATGCCTAGAACGCGGAGGAAGCTGTATAAGCACGAACGCGAAGAATTCCGGTCCTCCAAGAGTAACGGATCTATGAAGGACTTGGAGGTAGAGATGCATTTGGATGCAGGGCGCGGGCGACTGGACGGACAGCTGGAGAGCGCGAGTCTGGATGTTGAGAACTCCCTGTCGCCACTGGATCAGAGCCGAGCCGATCTCCTGGAAGAGAACGGGAGACTATTCACCTCCTCCTGGCACAAATCTCGGCCGGGAATCGACGCATACAGGATTCAAGAAGATTCAGAAGCCAACTCAGAAAAGGCAAATACACGAGATGCAGACATAGGCGTTTACCTCCCCTCATCTGCCAAAGACAGGGTAGAGCTCATCTCCTCTCACATCCTCCCCAAAGCCGCGACCAGAACCGAGGCGGCGCGGGTCTTGGAGCTCGGCTTGAATTCACTTCTAGTAGAGTGCTCCCATTTACGGAAAGTAGCACTCGAGACGCGAAGGGAGCAAGAAGCCGTCAGCCGGGCGGATATGGCGAGGTTGCACGGGTCTAGGGCGTTTACTCATCGCTTACCCACTGCGCCGTTACGGGGGGTGGAAGGGCAATTGTTCAGGGAACAGGAAGTAAAGGTAGAGGAGGAAGCGCTGCCCAGAAAGGAATTCCAGTGTCCTTTCCCGCATTGCCATCATAGTTTGAACTCAGGGGCGTACTGGATCAGCAAGTGGGAGAGCACGGATGATCTGGGCACACTGGAACTTGGACGGTCTGGCAATCAGGGGCTGATGTGTGTTCATGATGGATGTTTGGAGTGTTTCGTGGATGGGAGCGATTGGCAGGAGCATATTATGGCACCTCATCATGAAAGGGTAGAGGACAGTGCGGATAGTCTGACGGAGCGCATGCAGAGGGTCTGGGGTAAGCGCAGGGCGGTGCGATGATTCTCGCATCTACAACAGCATTATCAAGCATAGCGAGGATCTGTGAAATGATATGCGGGGTATACATTGTCTATCATTGGTCGTGCATTTGTACTGTAAACATATCACGCTGGAGCAGCCTGTTGCTCTGGCGCCGCTGGGCCTCCAGTATTCCGCTGTCTGCTGACGGTATAATCCGCAAGGAAATCTGGGTCATTCTCAAACTCTTCCTTGAGCTGGTTACTGTCAGCATGGGTCATTCGCAAGAAAGATGTCTGTACTCACAATGTCAAGACCACCAACAAGCTCCCCTCCGACGTATACCTGAGGAAATGTAGGCCATTCCGAGAACTCCTTGAGCCCTTGCCTCACGTCGTCATCTGCCAGAATATTGAAGAAACCGTATCTGATCCCTCGTTCTCTCAGCATGCTGACGGTCTGTCTGCTGAAACCGCATTGTGGCGCGCTCGGCGTTCCCTTCATGAAGAGCATGACTGGAGCTGCCTTCACCAATTCCGACAACCTGTTGTTCAACGCCTCCTTTACTTTTGCTGGATCCTCGCCTGAACTGTATTGAGGTGCTGTTGTAGGATCTGAGGCTGAAGGGGCGTATGCGGAGAGGTTGCCATTCGTCGTTGGAGCTGAGGGATCTTGCGCGGAAGGTGCTGGCTTGGAGACCTTTTGCAGCGGTGGCAGGCTTGAACCGGCGTTCGATGATGGCGCATACTTCTCAATCGCTGCCCGTACCTTTGACGCATCCCCTCCTGCTATCGCCTCAAGCACGTCACTGCCTTTCTGAAGAACGATGTATGGTACTTGGGAAACGTTGTATCTCTCGCTGATCTCTGACACCTCCTCAGCGTCGAGTGAGAGGAAGGATATCGTTGGTGGACTCGCTGCAGGATATGTAGAGGCGAGAGAGGAGATGACGGAGGACATTTGCTTGCATGGCTCTGCCCAATCCGCGTAGAAATAGATTACTTGAAGCGTGGTGGGCGGAAGGGCGGAAGTGGTGGTCATGAAGACGGCTTCATTTGGGATATCTGCGACCGTCGATCCTGAAGATGCCATGTTTGCGACGGTATGAGGAAGGCTGTGGATGTAGTCTGATTGTTGTTGGGCTGCCAATGAGATTAGTGAGAAAGATGCCAGGAAAGTCCCGCGAACAATGTCCATCGCGAAAATTCACCCCACCTGGCGTCATTCCGAGGAGCGGTCGTTTCCGCGGCTCTCACTCACTCACACACGAACTTCATTCCTTCTCTCGTTGGAGAGTTTACTCAACACCACCATTGTCTCCCGAATCGTAGACACTATCATGATCATGATTACAATCTGAGTTCAGAATGGGAGCGTAGTAATGACATGTAGTAGGCAAGGTCTTGGTGAGTATATATAGGTACATTAGGCAATGTTCTCCGAGCAAATGCCGGTCTGGTAGGAAGCTCCGCGGCGCTAATTGAAGCTCTGGAAGTGCACTTATGAGAGTCGCTGGCATCTTAGATTTATGATATGTTGCTTCATCACTCTGATCCCGTCTCTCTTCTGCATGTGTCATAAGCACACTACATCTGCTGGGTTTGGCCGGGACAATTCAATCACTAAATTACAATCAGATGGCACAGCCCCTACCGACTGTGTCGATTCAGAGGATAGCCGGTCAAGGTAGTCCACCACCAGCGAGCGCTTTCATCTTCTCTGTTCTGATGCACCATGTAAGCGGCCAGAACCACTAGATTGAAGTCTTTGTGTCAACGGGGGTTGTCGAGCAAATCGATCAAGCATTCGAGAATGTGCAACACATCCTTACTGAAGCTGGCAGCAAGGGCTGGAGAGAAGTATGCAACGTCATATTATATCACCATGCCCTCGACGACAATATCCAAGCTCTCATGGTACCTATTTTCGGTAGGTTGATGACACATCACAAGCCATGCTGGACTTGCTTAGCCACCAACGCACTTGGATGTGGACCGCTTATGTGGGTAGAAATAGTCGTTGAAGCACACAAACCGGAATGAACACTATGATCTCCTAACGTTAGCTCCGATCAGCATTGGGTGTGAAATCTTTGCAGAATCTGGCTCTGAGCTGTCGTTGACTTGGTCACGTGCTGGAATCCTGACGGCGGCTCTTTGGGCCGATGTTCAGCCGGCGCATGCAGAGCTCGCCGACGCGACTTCCGCTTCGCGAGCTCAAAAAAGTTCAGAAGCAGGCAGGAAACAGCTGCACATCAACAACCCTCCCTTCGAATCCCTTCCATTACCCTCGCCTCCGACTACTAGACATAATGGCAGCCCAAGTAGCGTCAGGTAACGCTGGCAATAATGCCTTCAAGGTGAGAGCCGGCCGAAAATACAACCATGGCTTGACTGAAGCTGTGACAGGACAAGGAGAAGCCGCAGGCAGTGCGGACTGCAAACATTGTTGCAGCCAGAGGTATGAGATTTCGCGCTTCTTGAAAATGAAGCTGACCTTTCGACAGCTGTAGCAGATGCTATCCGAACAGTATTTGGACTGCGACCATTTTGTAGAGCTGCAATATTGACTAGAGACAGTCATTAGGACCGCGTGGCATGGACAAAATGGTAGATTGTACCCAGCGATGTCCAGGTGGCATTGCTAACTTCTACAGATTCAAACAGGCAAAGGCGAAACCATAATCGTGAGGTGTTTCGAAGACAGTCGGAAAGGAAGAATGTTCTGACCGAGCCCAGACAAACGACGGAAACACAATGCTCAAAGACATGGCTGTCATGCACCCGGCGGCAAAGATGCTGGTGGACTTGGCGAACGCACAAGATATTGAGGCAGGAGACGGCACAACATCAGTCGTGGTGATAGCAGGCAGTCTCCTTGGAGCAGCCGAGAGACTCCTCGGTAAAGGCATTCATCCAACCATCATCTCAGAGTCCTTCCAGCGTGCTGCTGCGAAAGCTGTCGAGATCCTCAGCGATATATCGATACCACTTCAGCTCACCGATAGAGCATCCCTCCTCAAAGCCGCCTCCACATCTCTCTCCTCAAAGATTGTGTCACAAGAACCGAAGCTGGCTCCAATGGCAGTCGACGCTGTTCTAAAGACTATCGATCCAAAGACGGCAGACAATGCCGATCTCCGCAATATCAGAATTCTCAAGAAGGTGGGCGGTGTCATTGATGACAGTGAGATGGTGGACGGTGTGGTGTTGGAGCAGCCGGTTGTCAAGAGTGGTGGCGGCCCGACAAGGATAGAGAAGGCACGGATAGGGCTGATCCAATTCCAACTCAGCCCGCCCAAACCAGATGTGAGTGCTGGTTCATGCGGCAAAGTACGTTGTAGCTGACTCGTTCTAGATGGAGAACCAAATTGTGGTCAACGACTACCGGCAGATGGACAAGATCCTGAAGGAGGAGCGCACATATCTGCTCAACCTGGTCAAGAAGATCAAGAAGTCCAAGTGTAATGTCTTGCTGATCCAGAAGTCAATCCTGCGCGACGCTGTCAACGACCTCTCTTTGCACTTTCTGGCCAAGGTTAACATCATGTGTATCAAAGACATAGAAAGGACCGAAATCGAGTTCATCTCCAAGAGCACTGGATGTAAACCCATCGCCGATATAGACTCATTCACAGAGGACAAGCTCGGCTCAGCAGACTTGGTAGAGGAATCGTCGTCACTTGGATCGCGAATCACCAGAATCACAGGTGTCAAGTCACTTGCGCCGAACGCACCCAAGACTGTCAGCTTGATCTGCCGTGGTGCCAACGGACTCATCTTGGATGAGGCAGAGCGAAGTCTGCACGACGCCATGTGTGTCATCCGGTGTCTCGTCAAGAAGAAGGCTCTCCTTCCCGGTGGTGGCGCCCCGGAGATGGCGGTGTCGACTGCTCTGTCAAAACTAGCCGTCACATCAAGCTATCCGGACAGTATATGCTTCAAGGCATTTGCAGATGCGCTTGAGGTTTGCCCAGTGACGCTGGCGGAGAACGCAGGTCTAAATGCGATCAGAGTAGTGACGGAGCTCAGGGCCAGGCATGCGAATGGGGAGTCAAGTGTGGGTGTCAGCATCAAGCGAGGATCAACAGGAGATATGGGTCCTCAGGGAGAGTCGGTCATGCAACCGCTACTGGTCACGACGAGTGCGATTGAGCTGGCGAGCGAGACGGTCAAGATGATTCTCAGGATCGACGACATTGCCCTCTCGCGATAGACAACTGTACTCATAGTAAGTGGGAATGTACAAACATCTCCTACATATCCTGTCCGTCTTGCGTGGTATGTGCTTCACATGGATATCACACATGGGTTGCTGAAGGGACATACGCCCAGTTTCATCCAGAGGGTATCATTCATTACATACGACACAAGAATGATCTGGCAACAAAGATGCCAATGGACGCTGCATCTCTTCTGGTATATCTCCATGCGCCATGTGGAAGATCTGCAGTTCATGTTTGAGGCTAGAATGGAGCTTCACCGCACGATAGGGGCTCGACAACATCACGAACAGAGGACGACTTGACTGTAGGTTGAGGCTATGCATCGAGACAAATATGTGGTTCATGGACGAGAAGACATGAAAGTCTACATGGAGATCCACTCGGAGTCTACACGTGACATGGTATCTCTTCGCTCCTTTCCTAAATTTGTCCCGTTCTACGCATCTTCATTGCTGTTCTCCACAACCTGGTCTCTCGTTCCGCCCGATCAGAGTCACTGTGGACGGGACGCACTGCATGTTCACAAGAGTGATGGCGACGGACGACGACTAGATGCAATTGAGCAGATGGTGCGAATGGCAGACCGGCTAAAAGTCTGACGGTCGATGTGATGGTCCGGTAGTCTGGCGGACGCAGATCCGGGTGATGGGTCATGAACGGCTCTGTTCCGATCGTGGACCATTGCTCGAGGAGGGTTCAGGTCAACCTGTGAACAGTCCACGAGACGATGTAGCGGTCTAGTGGCGTGAGGATGCAGCATCTGGGAAGTACCCCTCAGCTCATGTGCACTGTTGCCATGCACACATGTTATCCTTGTGCATACATCGGTGAGTTGGTCGTTCAAGGCGCCCTCCTGGATGCCGTCTCATTGCACTTTCAGTTCCCGAGCACAAGGGTTCTTGATCCTAGTCTGCAAAGTTCATCGTGCATGAGACAGTCATAGTTGCTATACGCCGACCTGCATTCCCTACCGGTGATCATAACTCAGCCAGAAGGAGAAGATCATGTGTAGTAGTAGCACATGGGAGTGCAGCGGGCTGTGTATAATTGGTTGGATGCATGGTGTCCACTGATCCCCTCACCAGGGGTCCTCACGGTGGAGATTGAACAAGCAATATACTCCTACACCATGTGAACAAGTAGTGTCAAGCTCAGGCGGAACCGTCGATGAGAACGTTATACGTGGTCTGTACTCTGCGTTTGTTGCACCTATAGGATCTGCCAGAGATGTCAGCATAGCGGGATTAGGAAAACGATGAAACGCTACAAGCGCGCTGTTCCTCGCTGAATGGAATGCAATGGAGACGGCAGCGAGGTAGTTGTGGCCATTGTATTTCTCCCATTGATCATTCCAAGCAGGTGTCGTCGGCGCTAGCGTTTCGGACACGGTTTGTGTGCCGTGCCGTGCCGCAGTGGTGACGCCTCACTTTGTATCTCCGTGCAAGGTGAAGAGTGATTCGTCGTCTGTCGTTCACACTTGGATCTTGAGGCGTCGGCGACGGCGACATGGCTTGTCCGCCCGCTGCAAGACCTGGCACTTTGTGCGTTCGACCGGCAACGCTGCATTAGCCTGTCACTGAAGTACCTCGAACCTTCATCATCTTTGACAGGACCAACATGTCGCGGTGACATCGCGTGAGTATGTGATTGACCATTCCCCGAGCTGCTCTGTGCCACATCGGCGGGCGATATGAATCTCTCGGTATAAGGTGACGGCCGTCATGGAGTCGCTGCTCATTCTTGTTAGCAGCGTCCGTTTTATCATTGATATCTCAAGATGGCTGCAAGCTTCTCGTCTTTCTCGGATCCCATCGTCGAAGCAATCAAGAAGAACAAGACGGTATATCGCCGTCTTGGGCATTGTGGGCTGCGTGTATCAGTGCCTATCCTTGGCGGCATGGGTATCGGCGATCCAGCCTGGATTGATTGGATTCTGGATGAGGATAGGGCGCTGCCACTCCTCAAGGCAGCCTACGACAAGGGCGTGAACACCTGGGACACGGCCAACATCTACAGCAACGGTAGATCTGAAGAGATCATTGGCAAAGCGATCAAGACGTATGAGATTGATCGAGAGAAGCTTGTCATCATGACCAAGTACTTCTCTGTGGTGGCAGACAAGCCTGACGTCAAAACTCTGATGTATGGCGACAGCATCAAGAACCACAAAGACTACGTCAACAGCGGTGGTCTGTCCCGCGGGGCTATCTACAAAGAGGTCGATGCGAGCCTACGTCGACTAGGCACTCCGTATATCGATGTGCTCCAGATCCACCGCTTCGATCCAGACACTCCCATCGAGGAGACTATGAAGGCTTTGCACGACCTAGTGCAGACGGGCAAAGTGCGCTATATCGGTGCAAGCAGCATGTGGACTTGGCAGTTTGTCATGATGCAGGCGTTGTAGGACTGCAATCGTATGTATCTACATGGCACACGAGCTAACATCATCTGAGGGCCGAAAAGAATGGATGGACCAAATTCGTGTCCATGCAGAACCATTACTCACTTCTCTATCGAGAGGAAGAGCGCGAGATGAATGCCTACTGCAATGCCACTGGTGTTGCCATCATTCCCTGGTCTCCTCTGTGTAGGGGTCATCTGGCCCGACCTTTCAGCTCGCAGCGCGAAACACCACGTTCTCAGGATGAGGCTCGAGGTGCTTTGGCGATATTCAAAGAGCTCGGGACTACAGAGATGGATCGCAGTATCGTTGACAGGGTGCAGGAAATTGCAGAAAAGCGAGGGCTGAAGATGAGCCAGGTTGCACTGGCATGGATCAATGCGAAGGTGACGAGCCCGATTGTCGGGTTCAGTAGTGCGGAGAGGATCGAGGATGCTCTGGTTGCGAATGGTGTGATCTTGACAGATGAAGAGGTGAAGGCTCTGGAAGAACTCTATCGACCAAGACAGATCAGTGGCCACTTCTAGTGTTGATTGTGCTTGAAGGAAGGGGGGATATTATCCTCGATATGCTTCTCGCAGTCGTCTCAGGAAATTTACGATTTCTCTATCGCGCCATGTTTAGGCCTTGCAGTGATCCAAAATAGCTTCAAAAACTGCGCCGTAAGATGTAATCATGATATGAGCTATAGTCACAGAGTAATCTTGATATCAAGCTGTCTCCCTCGTTGCCCTGGGGCCTTTCAATAATGGGTTCACGATCCAAGATGGGTCAGGGTCGATGCGACCACGGATGGATGACACAAGATCAATTTAGGTTATGGATAAGTAGATTCGCTGTGCTATGCTGTGCTATGCTGTGCTATGCTGTGCTATGCTGTGCTATGCTGTGCTATGCTGTGCTGTGCTGCTTTGGTCATGATAGATCCGCCCGCTATGCAAATTGGGTATCTAGTAGAAATGCTTCTTTTGATCTCGTCTTTCACTCTTCCTCCAGGATGGCGTCTCACTGCTCCACCAGACCATCTTGATCAACGCTTATGCGTCCTCCAGCATGCCCACAACCTCCAACTCCCTCCTCACAATTTCATCAAAGTCCTCCCTCTCCATACCCACACTCCTCGCCAGCCGAAACAAGTTCCTGATCTCGCTGCCAATAAAGCTTTTGACGCCGGTTTCAGCGCGAGTCATGTCCGCCTCAACCTGCACTTTTCGCTCAAGGCGCTCTATGCTCTTGCTGCTTGTGCTGGAGGCAGGACTGATGGGCCGAGGAGCAATAGCCACCGTAGGAGAAATATCGTTTGACGCATGAAGCGATAGTTGCTGGGATGCGAAGCCGCTGTCTGGATGTGAGTAGGACTTCGGTGGATCGGAAGGGTAGAGTGAACGCTGCACTGGTCTGTCTTCTGATGCTGGCTGAGGTGCTGATGGCTGCGCGGAGACGAGTGAGTTGCCAGTGAGTGTGCTTTGTGCCTCTGATGCGGCGGGGGCTTCGTCCGGGTCGTGATCGTCCAGTGCTGGTTGAACGGAGCCATAGCGGGCATAATAGTCGTCCTCTGAAGAGCGGGTTGCTGGCGAGTCTCTAGTAGTCTGCGAGAAGACACGGTTCGAGTTTGGCGCCGGAGAGTGCTTGGCCGGTGTTCGTGCCGGTGTGCGGTCATAGGCGGCCCAGTAATCATCGTCCTCGTCTTCCTGTGCCGGCTGGGATGTGCTGCCGTTGGTGTGGCCCTTGTGATGCCAGTGTGAGAAGCCAGCGTCATTCGCTTCTGAGATTGAAGTATACCATTCCGTGCCGTCTTCTGTGTCTTCTAGAGCACGCAGCTCTGCCAATTTCCACCCTGCTTCACCACCTTGCGTGTCGGTCTCGCACCATACATAGACTGGTAACAGGTCGAAGTCATCCGCGTGCAGACGAGCTTGCAGCGTCTCTTGGTCCAACTTTCTGTACTCTGTGCTCTTCACGTCTTCCACCTCCAGCTCTCCAGACACGGGGTGTGGCTCCAATTGCAATCCCTCGACCTTGCTGGCGAGTTTTGAGGCACGGTGCGGATCCCAAGATAGTAACGACAACCAGCCGTCTGTGCCCGTGACGTCCCCGGAGTACTGCAGTCGTTGTCGAAGAATTGGTGAGAGGAGTGGTAATAACGCTGGTGGTGGTTGTGGAGAGACAAAAGCCGTGGGAAGACAAGCCAGGAGAGGAGGAAGGAGGTCTCTCGTTTGCGGTGGCGGTACTGCTGTGGACGCCATGTTGAATGCTGGCCGTGACTGTGACAGTCGAGTGACGTGAAGAAAGATGTGAGGGTCGTGGACTGCGTCGTGCAGTCGTGCGGTATGGGGTGGGATGGCTCTCTGCAGGGACTACGCCAACAATGCGGGGATGATCACAAGTTCCAGGTGTGAAGGATCGTAGGGCCGACAGTCGTGGAGAGGAGGGGATGGATATGGTAGACAGAACTATATGAAGTCAAAGGACATGTACACAATCTCCTTACTGCGCAAAAGCTTCCACAGCCCGTCGTCACCCCCCGAGGATAACTCGAGAACCAGATCTATCCAGAATGACATCGATTCGCTGGGAGAAGGGAAGTTTGGAGGAATCGGATCAAAACGATACCCATTGGCCAATGACAGTTTGATCTCAACGTGGGTCTCCGTTCATCCGTGGAAACATGTGCGAGGACTTGGCAACTGGGATGATGGAAACGTTTCCGCGGTACACGATGCTCCCGTATCTGTGCCCCTGATCTTTGTTGATATGCTCTATCGGAAATCCAAGTTATCGCCCATGGACCAGATAATTCGCTACTAACCAGCAGCTGTCTTCTCGCAGTGCTCGAACCCAAGTGCAATATCATCCAACGCAGTAAGCAGAGAGGCTTTCCGTTCGTCTGAGCAAACTTGCAAGACATGCTGAAGATCCGGTAGAATCATGTTCCTCACTATTTCGTTCCACTTGTAGGTTTTGCCAGTGAGTTTGCTTTTGAAGACTTGTGCTGGCTGTAGCAGTCCGCGTTTGATGATGGCACGCACACTTATGCTGTTCGACAGTTCGTACTGATGGAGGACAGCGTTGATCAGTGTGCTCTTCCCGCTCGCAGAAGCGCCTACCACGGCGATCTTCAACCGGTCGTCGACAGTGCGACGGTATAGAGCTTCTTGAAACAGTTGCAGGTCGCGGTGAACAGCATTCCCAGCGATGTCAAATTTCTGGACCTTCCCTCTGCTCTTGTGAAGTAGGGATGACAGACTGGGGTGAATAGAGTCGCACTGCGAGTTAAAGAGAGCGAGATAATCCAGGCCAACTCGGCTCAGATGCTGGCTCCATGGTTCCGGCAGACCGTTCCTTGCAGTCTATGTTGATGATGTCGTGTCGTGGCGCAGGTACTGCGTATGACTACGAAGATTCTGTCAATGCTGGTGGCATCATGGCGCCATTCCTTGCAATAAGGAAGTTCAGACCGCATAGTGCGCAAGCTCACTATCGATCACTTCTCTACTTGCAAGGCTTCCATCGATGCGTAGGTGGCGCCACCTCTGGGGCATTCGGTGGCTCTACCACGAACGGATTTGGAAACACCCTTGCAGACGACATGGATACAACAAGCGCATGGCCGACGCAAGTCCATGGTCGGCGCAAGGAAGATCAGGTCGATGGATAGCGTAATGCCTCCACCGAGCGAATACAGTATCAGCTCGCAATGCCAGGTCCATTGACTTCCATTTGCGCCTCCATAGTGTGCTCCATGACAATTGCCTCTCCGTGTACAAGTCGTACGCCAGATGATGTGACCGATCCGGTGCTCGTGGTGATGTTTGTGTGAGATGTACCAGTTGCCCCGGGGGCACAAATGTTCCCAAAGCTTCAAGAAACACGACAACATCCACCTCTTTTCTCACAAACGAAAATCAGCCACCAAACCATCAAAACTTCTTTTCTTCATCTCATCGATGCAACCATAACGACCGCTATCCCTGGACAATCATGGATCACGTCTCCTGATAGTCAAGCTATCCAGGATCGTGCCTCTCACGCGCTCAAAAAGATTTCCGCCACCTCACTTGACCTTTTCCACAACCTCGCACACAAGCCTCGCGACCACAACAGCTTCACGCAAACCACAATCGTCACAAACTCAGCGCAAGAACAGTCAAGATGCGCATCCTCCCAGATCCAACTCTCAACCTCCACCCCGCCCTGCCCGGCCATCCCCCTCCCCTGGTCGGCGACTCTGTCTCGTCCTCACCCATCATAGGCGGCACTCTAGGCACTATCGCTTTCTTGGGCACTCTTCTCACCCGTCGCGCACCCAATCTCGCCATACAGACCGCAGCGCATACTACCATCGCCGCCGGCACCGTGGCACTCACATTGCGTTTCATCAACGGTCGCGCGAACAGGGAGTTCCTCGCCTCACATGGGATCGAGGTTCCCAGCACCAAGCTCATCGAGCGCTGGACCGAGCTTGATCAGGAGAATATCCTCCTGGCCGCGGGAGTCCTCGGGACAGTCCTCCGTCTGGGCAAGGTCAGGCCGGGAGGGTTGATTAGTCGTTGGTGCAGGGTTGAGCAGCCTCACCCCATCTCACCAGGGGTGGAGGCAATGGGTAGCTTCACGTTCGGCGCCTTTGCTGCTGGGATCGGCATGGCTGTACTGCCTTTGCCCGGGACTAACAAGGCGGTCTTGGACATGTGGAGGGACAAGCAGATCGCCTCACAGTATGCCGAGGAACTTGCGTATTATCAGAAAAAGTACAGGTTCAGACCTACGGGGATGGGTTTCCCAGACGATGATGAGGAAGAAGTGGCGATTGGTGAGAAGCAGGGGCTGAAGCAGAAGTTGGGCAGTGCCTTCGCTGCATTTGGTGGTGGCGGCGGCGGTAAGGACGGACCAAAGGGCGTCGGCGACTCTCCCGCGGTTTTTGCGTCTGACATCGACTCTACAGAACCGAAGCCCCATCACAGCGAGATGATCGACGGCAAGCGCACCTTCTTTCCTTCAAGAAACCACGAGTACGTGCCAAAGTCAGTCAAGGACCTACAAATTCACTTGGAGGAATTGCATTCCGCACGCGCGGACCTGCTACCAGAAGCCGAACTTGTGTGGCATAAGATGGCACAGGTGGAGGCGAAGCAGATGCCGCTTGCGTCGGAGGTGAGCTCTGCAGACGAAGCATTCGCGGACATGAGGGCCAGAGCTGAACTCAGGATCCTCAACAATGCGCATACCTACCTCTGGGGCCAGATCAGCGACATCGACTGGATGATCATGGACACCAACAAGCAGATCCTGCAGTTCGAGGCCAAGAAGGGCGGACGTACATGGGAGCCAGGCCTCTCGGACAAGGCGAAGAAGATCATGCCCATGCAGACCATCGACTTCCTCGCCATCACCATGGCGCAGAGGAGGGTCGAGCAGGCACTGATGGGGAGCCAGATGTTGACGGTCAAGATGGAGATGGAACGCATCAAGAAGACCCTACCGGCCGACGTCAAGGATCTGACTTGGAACCAGGACCCCAGGCGCGCGGAGCTCGACGCTCTCGAACAGGTCGTACTTACCAAGGGCAGCATCGACAAGTTTGTCGAAGTCAGCGAGGACCTGATCAAGGAGCTCGGCAAAGGGAAGATCAACGCCGAGGAGGTGGTCAAGAAGTTCACCGAGTCTGAGAAATAGTGAAGTCGCTCAGTGCAGGGCGACGACTGTGTATAATGGACAGAGGGCGGAATTGCCCCAGTGGCTGCCTGTGATGCAAGCCAGAGAGATACCCACAAAGGCTTGGTTGCCTGCTCCAAGTAGTTGCATGACAAGCGCCATGGAAGCGCTGGGAGGGCACCGGAATCAATGAATCGATCAAAATCCCACGCCGCATCTTGTGTTACACAAGAACTTTGTCCCACCTGTGAATTTTTGTCCCGCTTCACCCATGTGTCCTGATCCTTGTCATCATCACCTTGAGGCTGTCCCCTGATCCCCACGGGGGGTCACATCCTCGGTATTCTCGTCCGCCGCTTAGTGTGCTTTCACCTCGTGCATCGGATCCAGTCATTGGCGCCGCCGAGGGTGCTTTTTGGACTGTCGGCGGGGCAATCCTGCTACAACACAACCATTTCTATGCTGCGAAATTCACGACCGACACTACGAACGGTCTCTTGGGTCTACATATGGACCTACCACCGATAGGCAAACGCACATGAAAGGTCGAGCTTCATGTCCGAGCAAAACCTCGCTGTCCTCCGGGAGCAGCTGGTGGAGGATATCTGGCAAATCGACGTCGACAACATCTTTTGCCTTGGAGGTTTCACGGCCAGCATTCGTTGAGGGCAGGTATCGATGCCGCGGAAGTCGTAAGTCATCCGTCCATGACCGAGAGCCTGAACGACGCTCCTTCGCAACACAACTTTGTGAGGGTTTGCAGATCCTGGCGAGGGTCGTCATCCACAGGTTCCTCGCCTGCCACCACCTCTCACCCAGCTGGCCTCATTCTTCAGTTGTAGGAGCATTATCTAGGCACCTACTACAGCGTATCCACATCGTGCTGCATTCCCCACAGTGGATAATCAGCCCAACAGACTTCAGTTACCTATGTATCCTTCGACGACTGATGCTGATGATGCTGAATGCAAAGAAGCGATAGAGAAGGAGAAAGAATGCTTACTCAATGACGTGAAATTTGTGCACGGCTCACTTGACATCATGTACAAGCGGCAAAAGCAGCAAAGATCGTGAGAGCTTACCAAGTCATTTGTCTCGAGCATTTGAAGACGTTCTTTCGTGGTAAGTTGAAGGCATTAGATCAGTCGCCAGCGGCCATTTTCAAGAGTTGTGAAGAGAATCCTGAGAGAGGCGCGAGACGTAGGACCTTCGTAGGAGACGCAAGCTGGATCGGAGTACACACCGAGTCTTGCTTGCCACCCAGAAGCCGGCACTTGAAGTGAAGAAGGACATTGAGAAGCCCCGCAAAGCCTTTCGCAGGGTGTTCACAGCCTCCGAAAAGCAAGCCTGGGATGACCGACGGCAATCCTCGAACACGAAAGCGAGTGCATACCTCGGCCTGCTGGACCATTTCCCTTTCCCTACGAGTAACCCCACTCATCGTTGCGCTCGGATGAGCAGTGAGACAGTCATGATCCAGTACCTCCAGGGAGCGCTCTATATCCAGGCAGTGGACGTGCTCGCCTGGGGTGAGCGCCCTGCAAAAAGATAGTCCGCAGCGAACAGAAATATCGACCCTCGTCATCAACGCGAAGTGAGATTCATGTGCGAAATTGATACAGTGCTGATCGTCCACACCCACCTGCCCACAGAAATTGACAGGACCTTGGCGCTATAAGGGCGGCAGAGGGGTGTGCATTAGGGGGATCGATGAGTTGAATCTCGGCAGCTGGGATTTGCGAGGAACCAGATAGCAATAAGTATGTATACAATCGCCCAACTTGTGGAATCGAAAGTTTTTCTTCCACAAGGCAAGATGCAAAGATTGTCGAACCACAATAAAAGGCCTGCGCGAGTACCACAGACACCATTCCAGGTACCGATGTCGCTGCTACTAGGTGCCGACATGACCCAAGATGCGAAGATGATTAACGAGCTTGCCCGGCGCATTTCAGCGCCTCTGAGACTGAAAGTCACCACTCGGGAGATAGAAATGTGAGCTCTCACGAGAGCTCGAGACGCCAAGCCAGCTGTTTTGCCACAGCCCATGCGCTCTAGTGGAGCTTGATAGAGTGCGAAAGGACGCCGGGGGCGGGAGACGTACCCGACGCCATAGAGCAGGAGACGCTTCGACCAGACCAGACATTCGTGAATTGTCGTATCGAAGTCGTGTAGAACACGGGCTTCATCCAATCGCTGCCATTATTTCTATCAGGCGGTACATGAGATCCAGAGTAGTGAATCTATGTAAGACAAGCCGGACATGTCGTCTAGATAGGCCACCAAATGTAGGAACGGATTCGACGATGATCCAAAGATCAACTGCAGAGATTTCCGAATCTTTCAGTCGCGTGGTTTTTGATCAGTAGCAACATGTTGCACAATTGACCTAGCTGGTGCGAACATGCCTTTATCACGCAATCGAGTCGCCACACCAATCCTCAATGATCCTGAACGAATTCTCAACATTCATGCACGCGGTGCGTTGGTTGTGTGGTTCTGGAAAGCAGTGTGAAGCTTGTGTGATGCTTCCACGTCCTGATCACCTACCATCGGGTATCGTTCAGCGAGCAGGAACGACTGTATATAGCTGTAGAGGTAATTTGATCTTATGGTGGGGAGAGGAAGACTCGAATCAGAAAAAGTTCAAAACGTTGAGTCAGCAACGATTGCGGGGCTGTTTGTTTGCCGCCTCATGCCACTTCCACGCAAACCGTGCCGCCGTTCCGCCAGTTCCCCACCACACACCCGGACTCTGGTTGAAAGGCATGCTCCAGGGTCTTACTCATTGCTAGCCGGCCTGTCTTGCCGACCAGGACCTCGGACCGCCCTTGGGAAGGCCTTGGTCCCACTTAACTGCCGGCCGCGTAACGATGGCATGGTACAGATCTGGAGGAAGGTGAGGCGTATATGAATACATCCCTATTTCCCCACGGCAAATACACGGGGCATAATCACGAGCTCATTCGCCTGGAAAAGGATACATCAAGCTCAGATCGGCGTCCAAAATCGGCTCAGAAGCTTGTTTAGAAGAACGCCCCCCGCGTTTATATCATCCACGACGCCGCCCGGTCTCTTGGGAGGAAGTATATCGTCAGCCAACGACCAAATCGTCTTCTAGAACAGCCATATATCCCGACTTTGTTGTCAACACTATCATGGCGAGCTCCGGGGTCAAGGACCTCAACATTGCCGTTGTCGGCGCTGGAATGGGCGGTCTTGCCACCGCCTTGTCTCTCGCAAAGAAAGGGTTCACAAACGTTCATGTCTACGAGCATGCGCCGGGCTTTGGCTTTGTAGGTGCAGGCATCCAGCTTGCGCCCAACATGGCCAGGATTCTTGACAGATTCGGGGTGTGGGACAAAGTCGCAGCATCAGCTACAGAGTGCAAAGATACAAGCATCCGACAAGGCTCATCAGATCAAGAACTCTCACACGTCGTACTTGACAAGGTTCGGCAGCTCTACGGCTACCCGCACATGGTCGGCCATCGAGCAGATCTTGCAGGCGGACTTCTCGAAGGTTGCCAAAAGGAATCAGGCGTTACGTTCCATTTTGGCAATGTGGTGGAATCGGTGGAGTCATACGGCCCTCAAGCGTCGTTCAAGGTCGCTGCGCTCAACGAACCCGCAAAGACCGTCACAGCCGACATTCTTCTGGCAGCAGATGGAGTCAAGTCGAGAGTTCGAGATGCTATGCTGAAGACCTTGAATATTAACGCAAAAATCATCGACACAGACCAAGCAGCATACCGAATCATGCTCAAGCGGTCAGAGATGGAAGACGATCCTGAACTTTTAGAACTTATTGATTCCGACACCGTCACCAGATGGATTGGACCACAACGCCACATCATTGCTTACTCAGTAAGCAACAAGCAAATCTACAACCTTTCAACCGCACAACCAGACACACACTTCGCCGCAGCACCGTCAGCCACATATACCACATCCGGCGACAAGAGCGTCATGATGGACGTCTACGGCGATTTCTGCCCCAAGGTGAAGCGCATGCTCGACAAGGTCCCCGACGGTGAGGTTGTCGAATGGAAGCTCAGAGTTCACGAGCCACTACCAACCTGGGTTCATGAAAGCACAGCGCTGATCGGTGACGCCTGCCATCCCACCTTGCCGCATCTTGCCCAGGGTGCAGCACAAGCTATCGAGGACGGTGCTGTGCTGGGTGAAGTCTTGGCCAAGCTGCCCGACACATCCAGTGAGAGCATTAACAAGGCCCTCAAGGTATACGAACGTGTGCGGAAAGATAGGGCATACATGCTCGTCAACCTGGCCGCGGCTTCGGGCAAGGAGCTCCACCTCGGATCAGGAGAGGCGCAGAAGGCGCGAGACGAGGCGTTCAAGGCGGGTGGCAAGAACCCCGACAAATGGGCCGACGCCGATGTGCAGCAGATGATCTACGGGCATGACTGTATGAAGGTGGCCAGCGAAGAGTTTGAAAAGTTGTTCAAGGAGGTGACGGTGAATGGCACGAATAGGACCTTGTGATGTGGTGGGCTATCGAACGTGTTCGGCCATAGCTTGTCCTATGTAGCTGATCGTGGAGGAAATGTACTCCATTTGTTCGAAGCTTCCTGTCTGTCGTCCATCACTGCCCAATGAATAATTGTGCCCTCCAATGTCCAAAAAAAAAAGATCAGGGATTGTCCAATACTGCCACGTCGTCCACCCCCTCCTCCCTGCGCTGTCCCGTGACGTGGAGTGCATACAAACGAATAGCAAGTCGTTATCAATCTGCAGGAGATCTACAGTATGACACAATTGCTGGACTTCTTCTTGTGCCTTTTGCGACCACTGGAGCTCGTCGATGGCTTTTGAGGCGCAGCGATTTGTTGCAAAGGCTCTCTATAATTCGTGTGCCCATCTTCGTATATATGTAGGCGATAATCAAGCTCGCTACCATCATTACCGATGGGTTGTACAGTGATGTGCGGCGAAAGATCGTTTGGGAGAGCACCCGGTCGCCAAGGGCGATTGCTGGAACTGTGCAAGCTATTACTGCATTTTGTGAGAGACGTGTTACGCTGCTACGGCAAGATGATTTCCATACAGAATTTCCACAGCAGCGACTTGCCCATGTTGCCTGATTGTTTCGATGCCTCTAAGTGCAACAGTGGAGATCTTCTCGGGGCAGCAAGATTTCCAGCAACCCATGGGAATTTCTGGCTCTGCAGGTGAATTCGATATAATTTACAGGACTGCTCCTGTACATTCCCTGGAATATCATGACAAGACGGCCACAGGGCTGATAAAATAGCAGGTCATGAGTCTCATTGGCACATCCAGAATTCGGCCTTATTACGCCACTCTCGTGGGACGTATGTTGGGATCGCGGATGGGACAGTCAGTATTGCAAAATCTGGTCTCACGGCTTAGCATTAAAAACTCAATTGAACTTCGACACATACGCAGAATGAGCGCCAACAAATTCGAGAATGTGCCTGGCAACGCAGAATGGCCTGAGGATTATGAAGAAGGTGGTTTCCATCCTGTGCATCTTGGCGATACCATCGCGGGCAAGTACACTGTTACTCACAAGCTGGGCAATGGACGAGCTGCAACGGTTTGGCTGGCAAAAGATGCAAGGTGAACGCTGCTACCAACATACGCCCTATGGTAGCTAACATCGTTTAGGACGAGCAAGTATGTGGCACTGAAGATCGGACAGGCTTGTGATGCCATGAAGAAGCAGGAAAGTGAGCTTCTTCTTGCATTGCAACAGCGGCGAGACACACGTACCGAATCTGTGCAGAAACTGATAGACTCCTTCGATGTCCAGGGACCTAATGGAACTCATCATGTTCTCGTTCTAGAGGCACTGGGCGAGACAGTCCAGGACTTCATCTGGAATTTACAATTCAAGCTCGATACGGGAAAGCTCAAGTATGATTACCACTGTATGAGATTGCTTGCGTCTGATATGATCCGCGCGGTGGCCTTCGTCCACTCTGCACAGATCACACACCGAGGTGAGCACGTATTCGCCCCCAGTGACGCCAGGCACTGAAGCTTTGCAGACATACAGCTCGGAAATTTCATGTTTAAATTGCGCAAACCCCTACCAAGTCTCGTGAGCATGATGTCCGAGGCGCGAAGGTACCCTCTGACATCGCGACACACCGGTGTGCCGGAGACATGTCATCCCCAATATCTTGTCGAACCTAGTACGCTTGAGAACAATATTTCTGCTTATCCTGGCGACCTCGCAAATCGATTAGTTCTAACGGACTTTGGTTCAGGTGAGATGACTGCTTCGGGGTCTGAGATACTAACGCTATTGACTTCGATAGCAGCAACGTTTTCTCAGGCGAGTGACGGGGCTGAGACGTACCCGAAATGCCTTCGAGCGCCAGAGATTCTTTTGGGGTTGCCGATGAATGAGAAAGCTGATATCTGGGCTTTGGGATGCACGGTGAGTGAGGAGGCGCAGCAGCGGTCTTTGGTTGATGGCGTTCGACTGACCTTAGCATGCAGTTATATCGCGTGGTAACCTTGAGAGACTTGTTCTACGTCGACGCTTTCTCAAGCGACCAAGCACAGATCGATGGGCATCTACAGAGCATAGTAGAAGTTCTTGGCTCGCCTCCTACTCAGTTCCTCCACCAGCATCGCCAGCGCTTCAGCATCATGGATGAGGACGGTGTCTTGTCGTCTGCTTGTTTAGAGGATCCGTTAAGTGATTCGTTGGAAATTCAAGTGCACAATTTCAAGTCCTATCTAGCCCTGGATGAGGACATGACTGGTTTTGTGGATTTTCTTCGCTTCCTGTTCCAATGGGATCCTGCGGTGAGACCCTCAGCAGAAGACCTCCTCCAGCATCGCTGGATCGCGGGTGGTCGTTGATGAGGTGCGACTACGATAGAAGTGTATGAAGCAGCCACGCGAAGCATCGTTCCTGCCATCTTCTTTGTAAATCAAGGAGACCTATCAAGCCTTTCGACACTCAACGTTGGTGTGAGATAGATATTTACATCTCAAATCACCCATCGCTATTCTTTCAGTCTTTTCGTGCTTCACTCGGTCTTTACGGATGACCACATGAGCGTCAGCCACAGCGTATCTGTCATTTCCTACAATGACCATAGTTGGGCGGCCGAAGAATCCAAGACAAGCTGGACCACCTTGGTTACAGAAAGAAGGTGGCGTTGTGCCTATTCATCTAAACGATGTGTTCGATGGCAGATTCTGCATCAAGCGCAAGCTGGGCAACGGCGATAATTCTATGGTTTGGCTCGCGCAGCAATCCACACCGCCGACACAGCATCAGTACAGACGTCAAAGCTCCACCAAGCGACCCGATTTCGTCGCTCTCAAATTCCCCAAGGGAGCGACCCAGACTAACAAACCCTTGAACGAGGAGGTGATCTTGTGGTTGCTGAGGTCGGAAAAGGATTTCGAACAAGGACACTCGCCGCTCGTGCAGAGAATCTTGGAGGTCTTCTCGTTTCAAGGTCAACCCGGATACCTCCGGATCCTTGCCATGCAACCTCTGGGTCAGACCCTCGAGCAGTAGAATTTGCAGCACCATTCGATGGTGAATGGAAGGAGAATACTGTACGATATCAATGTCCTGAAAAGTCTGACACGACGAATGCTCGAGTGCGTTCAATTTGTCCATTCCAGGGGTATCGTGCATCGAAGTAAGTCGCAACTGATGGTCTTGCTTACTCAAAGTTGCGTTCCTGATGATGCGCAGACATTGAACTCGACAACTTCATGTTTGACATGACTGTTCCATTGGACGAAACTTACCTCAAGCGCAGGGTGGAAGAGCAGCGCCCTCAGATTTTATAGCACAATAGAGATCAGGAAAGACCGCCACACGCTCCGGAATACGTCGTCCAACCTCTCCCATTGGTGGGCGAAAGCGATTCCGATCTCTCCGTCTACGCCGCCCATCGTCTTGTCTTGACCAGCTTTAGTGTTGGTACGTACAGACATTGGTCCACAGGCCGTACTTCTCTGACATCGATAGCTTGTCCGGCTCATCTCCCCGAAGCAGATCGTACAGACTATCCCATCAGTATCAGACCGCCGGAGCTTCTATTAGAAAGGCGCATGTCTCAGAAGAGCGATATCTGGTCTTTGGGTGGCGTGGTCAGTACTCGTCACCCGCATCAGCATTGCTCCAGGCTGATTTGACAGATCCTAACATTGTTTTGTCAATCGCGATGCTTTTAGTGGAATCATGAGCTGGAGGACACACTTCAGAACCAACATCTTCTGGCGGAAATGCACCGGATACTTGGACCAATGCCTCCCCACATGTTCGATTGTTGGTCAGGCGAGAGAAATGGGTTTGAGACACTGCGCAGGCACTGGGAAGTGCGACGGAATGAAGGAGGCCAGTATGTCATCAATCTAGATTCATTCCTGCGACAGAGAACGCTCAGGCCTCGAGGTGTCAATCTTCAGCAGGTCGGAGAATTTGGCGAGTTTCTGGGCGAAATGCTGAAATGGGAGCCCGAGTACAGGTGGTCTGCCAAAGATTTGTCACAGCATCCATGGTTGTCGTCGCTTTCCCTGCCGCAAAGCCGACATGGCAAGCACGACAGCATGCTTGACTCGAACAAGAGCGACAAACATCCTTGGGCACGGAGTTGCCCATGGAAAGACAGATCTCCATAGAAGGACAAATGGTGATGATGGAAGAGTGCATGACCGGACAACAAAGTCTTCGGCAGAGGAAGATGAGATCGACAGGGCGTTGCTGGGGAGTTTCGCCTCAGGAGGTTCAGGCAGACACTCCAGTCGGTGTGGGGGAACCAGCGGGAAGAATTGCCGACCATCTTTTTGACAGGGACTTTGGATTGGACTTCATCCTTGAATCCTCCATACATTTTCTCATCCACTCTAAAGCTCGACAAACGTGCTCCTCACCCATTCCTTTGCTCAGTGACCAATCGTGCTCTTCATACGTCTCCGAGCGCACCTGACGCGTTCGGGCAGCCAGGTCTGACTCGATCCTTGCCTTATTTTCCCCGCGAAACACTTCCGACCCTCGATCCTTTATACTTCGCTCATATCTCGTCTATATCACCGGCTCGAAACGCAGTGCTTCAGATCCGCCAGTCTAAGAAGAGCTAGGAACACAAGTGTGTGCATATGGAGACTTGATCCCACCACAGACGGATCGACAATCTGTCAGCCCCCGACATTGGCCTTCACTAACAGGCCTCTTGTCGGGGTGTCTTGGATTGCATTCACATGTTCGGCACGCGAGGCAGCTACCAGCTGGACAACCACCTGTTTCTGGCGTGGAATCTCTTATCAGTCCCCTGAAGGAACATCCAGTCACTGCTGCGAGACACCATACCTGCACCGCTTGCCAACATGGCGTTCGCTCCTTCGCAAACCCAGGAGTTGACGCAGAAAGTCCTAGATCCTCGGCGCACTGGTAACAACTTCTCGGACCTCGACTCAGCAGATGTCGCAGATGTCATATGCATCCTACATCCAGCTTCCGACGCTGCATTGGAGATCGTGGCTCGCACTGCGAGACGTCAGCCGAAGCATGTCCTTCAATTCAACGACTTCCAAGAGTACTGCGACGATCTTAACACCGTCAAACTCAATTCCCAGCAAACCTTCATCCTTCCCGAGAATGAGCCTCGTGTCGCTATGGATCTGGCCCTTCGCTTCTCTGCTCCCGTGAAGAATGTCGCAAACGGCTTCATCTTCGGACGCAATTTAAGTCAGTGTGACCTCATATTCGACACGGATACTAGCCATAGAGTCAGCAATGTCCACTTTCGAATATTTATCAATCACCAAGGCGTCCTCATGCTGCACGACACTTCCACAAACGGCACTCTGGTCGATGAGGTCTTGCTTCAAGGAAAGCCGCACATTGGCGTCATGCAAACACGAATGCTCAAATCTGGTTCAGTCCTTCAGATCCTCTCGTCCAAGCCTGAAGAGGTCATCAAGTTCATCGTTCGCATACCTCAGCGTAATGGATTTGAGAAAGAGTACGAGGACAACTTTCGGTCATACATGCAAGAGGTAGCATTGGTTGAGGCTAATAGTGCTGCTCAAGCTCAGGCAGCTTATGAGAAACGGATGCAAGGTCCCCCAAAACCACAGAGACCGAGCGGTATGCCGACGAGGGTCAACACACTTCCGAGCACTCGACACCCACTTAATCGCAATGACTGGGGTATGCACTGGAACGGTGGCACGAAGTACAACGTTGTTGGCCATCTCGGCAAGGGCGCCTTCGCAATTGTCTATCAACTAGCCACCAAGGCCGACGGCATACTTTTCGCTGCCAAGGAGCTGGAGAAGCGCAAATTCATGAAGAACGGAGTCTTGGACAGAAAGCTCGACAACGAGATGCAGATCATGAAGGACCTCAGCCACCCCAACATCGTGCAGTACGTAGAATACCATGATCACGACAAGCATCTTTACATCATCATGGAGTTCGTTGGCTGCGGCGACCTGCAGCAATACATCGTCAACAATGGTCCGCTTCCAGACATCATGGGCAAGTCAATGGCAGTACAAGTCCTGTCAGCATTATCTTATTTGCACACTAAGCGTATTACGCATCGTGACATCAAGCCAGACAACATCCTCATCGCCAATGCCGATCCTGATAATTTCTGGGTCAAGCTCTCCGACTTCGGCCTTTCCAAAGTGGTCAAGGATAACGATACTTTCTTGAAGACTTTCTGCGGCACCTTACTCTACTGCGCACCCGAAGTCTTCCCACACTACGATACTCATGTCGTACAACACGGTGGACTGAAACGTCAGCGCAGGACAGCCGGTAACCAGAAGACGTACCACTCATATAGTCAATCTGTGGACGTCTGGTCTTTCGGCGCTGTTCTCTGGTACGCTCTCTGCGGCAAAACTCCTTTCGAAGGCGTCATGGACACCAACGGCAAAGGGATGTTCGACATGATTATGCACACCATGCTTGACCCTACTCCACTTCTCCAGCATAGTGTTTCTCCCCAAGCTATCGACCTGCTCTTTCACATGCTAAATACAAACCCGGCCGATCGTCCTACACCTGCCCAGTGTCTTCAAGATCCATGGTTTGTGGGACTGGTGGACCAGGCGATCGAGATACCAGACACCACTGAGCTTGGTGCTATTGACGAGGAGGGAGAAAGCTTCGAAGGGAAGTACAACGACGAGCCAGATCTTTCACAGCTTAGGATCGACGAAGGTTCGTTTGGCGCAGGAGAAATTAGCTTCGACTCCTCGGACCTCGACTTTCTGGATCCACGCGAGTCCAAGCGATTCAAGCAGCATCAGTCGCGCAGCCAGCCTTCTGGATCTAGTGGTGATGACGGGCGGAACAAGTTCGAAGGCATGTCCCAGGGACAGCCACGTCGTCCCATGCTGTTCGGAGAGGTCACTGGCTCGATGCTCAACCACCAAGTCCATGCTACAGATAGCAGTGCCGCCGATCATCGATCTGCCAATAGCTCCGGCAGGATGTCGAACGACTCTTCAAATGGTGCAAAGGCACAGTATGAGCAAGGCAGACCCGACTCTTTCGCCCTTAGCCGCCAGGTCGGAGACAACAGTTTGTCCGGGGCAGAGTCGATGGTCAGAGACCTTAACATGGATTCGCCGCAGTCGACAGACTCACCATCTGGAGAAGCGAACGAGCCGCGAACACCTGATCCTCCGAGACGTCAACACGCAGCATCAAACAGTAATGGTGACATGTTCGAGGAGACTCCTACAAAAGCACAGGAAGTGACACCGCGTCCTGCGCCTTTCAGCCGACAAATGCAGCTTGCTGTTCCAGCAGCTTACTGGTATGACCCGAATGATCCCAGCACGCACAATCCAGAGTATGCGTCCGTCCGATCGGGTCACGACTTTCTGGCGAATCCCACAATCTCATCCTCGAACTTCGACTCCTTTGCGCGCGTGTCAGCCATGGCAGAGGGTTTGCATGACCAAATCACGCAGACCGGTCCAGAGCAGGAAGAAGTGGTAGCCGCGCCTTCTGACGAAGAAGATCTCGATACCCCCCTTCGTCGAGGGCAAAGGAAGGACACTGTGACGGAAGCGTCCAACTTAGCACCTCCTGCCACCTTCGTCCTGCCACCTCCACGTCTCGGATTACTTGTCACAACTCCCGACTCGTACGAGAAGATCGAGATCAAGCTCACCGGACGCGTGACCACCTGGGGTCGTGCTCCTGGGAACACGCAAGTTTACGACAAAGTGAACGATACCCGCGTTCCTAAGGCGGCTATCATTATCTTCTTCAATGCACCCGGACTTACTGATGAGGTCGAGGAGTCGGGACAGGACTGGACCAAGTTTCCCGAACTTGGCTGCACTATTGCCACGCAGAGTCGTCAGGGCATCCACGTCAATGGCAAGCGCCTCAAGATGATGGATGACAGAGGTCGTCTGCTGTTCGGAAGGTTGTACCATGGAGACGTGATCACGGTCGTCCAAGGGAGGAGGGCAAAGAATGGTCAAGATGGAACAGAACTGGCTTTCAAGGTTGAGATCTACCACGGTTTAGGAAGCAAGCCTCGTGATAAGGGAGATGCGTTCAAGATTGAGATTGATCAGCGCATCAGTAAGGCATGATGGTATGATGGTTCGTTGGGACGAGGCATAGCATGGCGTTCGGAAGCCTCCCAAAATGTAGATTAGATAGCACGATACCAAGGCCCGTCAAATGTACATATACAGAGCCTGATGAACAATTTCTTTCTTGATTGTTGTGCTGATGGGGCAAACAGACTCATTGTGCTATCTGCCGGTGTTGTTGCAACCTTGAGAGGTGGTGAAGCTGATGTGGATGACATTTGGCGGCTCTACGGCGTCTGCCGTGGCCCACGCTCGGACCAAGCCCTGGGGAAATTCTGTGTCGCGCCAGCTCAACTTCATTCTTGCTTTTCATCATCACAACCACCTCGACTCGCTGCTTGCTGCGCCGCTGGACTGTGTTGTTTGCTGTTGCTCGTGCAACTCGCGTGCAAAATTAGATAAGTACTAATAGAGCTCACAGTACAGCAAGGTTGTGGGTGTTATCCATCGCATGATGGATGACGACCCATATGATGAAGGGCTCTACGAGCCCGCGGTGTCGACGCCGCAGAAGGTCGAGACTGACAAGCATGACTTGTCAGATGATGAAAGCTACCTGGAGGATCTGGAGCGTGAAGGCACGACGGAAGCCTTCACAGAGACTGCTCCCGCGGGCAAGCGCGCGCTCGACACAGATGGCGAAGTTGCATCACCAAAGCGTCAGAAAGTCGACGCATTATCATCATATCCATCAAAATCCATCATGAGGCCCACGTTGATCACCTTACCAGAACCATTCCTGCAGTATGCCTTTGCCTACCTCAACCCGATCGACCTCCGCGCATGTCAAAACACATGTGAGACTTTTCGCAAGTGCCTGACAACAACAAAGGCAAGCATCAACGCGACCGACAGCAAGCTTCCGGCGATGTCAGGGGATGAGATCTGGCAAGTATCATGGGAGCAATACGCCAGTCAAGTCCCGTCGCCACTCGACGGCGCTTCAGCAAAACGTATGATCGAGCTTCTCTCCGCCGATTACTGCGAGCTATGCGGGGTCAAGCCATCAAAAGTACCTGACAGGAAGAACTTCTGGAGCATAGGTCCAGGCCTGAATGGCACACGAGTCATCTGGCAATTCCAAACCCGCATGTGCGGCAATTGTTTCGAGAAAGAGACAATCATGGTATTCCTCTTCGGACTATGTTGCTTGTCCGCTGCTAACAAGCATAGGATGTTGAGCTCATCATCAGCCCCGACAAAATTCTCATGCCTCTTGTTCCCTTCGTCTTCCGCACTGCAGATAAGAACTACATCTCCCCAAGTCAAGTCATGAAAGGAAACAAGTCGATCCCAGGCAGTCTAAACATCCTCAAAGTCTACAGTCGCAAAAGCCTAGGTAAGGCACGCGAGACGTACGACATGTTCAAGCAGAATTTCCCAGATGCGCTTGAGGGATACATGAAGGACGCTGCAGATGCTACCAAGCGCAAGATTGATGATGCTGGAAGGTGGGCTACGTGGGAATCATCACTACCGTCTGGCGTATCATCAGCACAGGCTGCCCGAGCCATGTTCATGCTTACCGACGATCAACCGACGCACACTGATCACATGACACGTAAGTTGAAAATTCCGATGGTCAAGGCCAAACATCTCTTTCTTCGCACACCTGCCCTTTCCACACGATTTTCCTACTACGAACTATCACTTCAGATTGCATCGAAGATCGTTCCTGCTGTGCTTGACTTGACTGGACTGCTAACCGCTGCTTGGTTTGTAGCTACAGCTGGGTTCTGCCTCGCTTGTTGCTGCAGGCAATTTTCTTTCTTTTGACTCTAATGTTCAATCCTAACATAACTTCTTAGACATTTCATTCGTTCAGCACGGCATGAATGGCGACAGCTTTAATGGGACTGGGTCATCCAACCCATCCTACACCTCGACACCCCAGCCCCCACAGACATCCCAGACCTATGGTACACCACCAGCCGGCTCGAGTCGAGCAGAGCTCCAAGCTGTCAGGAAAGAAGAGCTCGAACGTCGGTGTTATGAAGAGTTCGACCCACCATTAACTGCAAACATCCTGCAGTACATTCCTGCTTTCGTAGCGTCGTGCACCTACACCATACCCGTCACCGAAGCTGAGTGGAAAGCACTCAAGCCGCGCATTGCCGACCAGAGACTGACTGCTGAGCAAATGCATTTGCGCCGCATGGCCAGCGTCAACAGTGGTGACTATGTCGACCAGATCACCCAGCGCGTAAGCCGTCACAAGGGTGCCATTGCGCACGATCAAACTGGTAACAACTTTGAGGAGCGTGCACAGAAACCCGTCCGCACCAAGCTGCTTACCATTGCGGATAAAGTGATCCAAGAGCGTTGGGCTGGCTGCAAACGTCTCCTTGGTGCTGACGTCGAAAATTTCGCCGCCGATGCACTGCTGACTACGCTGGATCGTTTTCGTGAAGATACCGATTCGAAGGACTACCAGATGGGACACAAGATTACTCTGGAGACTATGAAGTATCTCTTCGATCATCGCGTCAAGCCCGTCATTGAGAACAGGATCCGTGAACCCTTCGTCTGCAGCGAATGTAACGACGTCTCGAAGAAGTACACGTTCGACGGCATGATGCAGCATTTTGGTGCCAAGCACGATTCCGACTTTGGCATTGGCAATGTCGTTGTCTCCTGGCACACTGCGGTATGGCCGGACGATCCACCATTCAAGAGGCACCCCATGGAGCACAGACGCGTTCCGCCCATGTATGCCATCACTGCTCTGGAACAAAGCAAGCCTACCGTACCACCTGTCCAAACCCAGCGGGAACTTGCAGCCCCCGCTGTGCACGTACCAGACATCGATGCACTGTTGAGATCTCTAAGGACACCAGATTCGACGACCGCGAACTTCAACCTGCAGAGCTTTTCTCAGAATGCGCAAGTGTCTGTCAATCAGTATCCTGGGGTTCCAGAAACCGGCAATTTCGCAGCAAGGCAGTCCACTCCAGGTGCTCAGATCAAGCAAGAAGTCAAACCAGAACGCGACGCATCCACCGAGCCGAAACCCAAGCCCGAGATCAAGCATCGCAGCGCGCCCAGGGCCGAGAAAGTTAGGCACCACCCTCAGCATCATTCCGACAACCCATGGCTGCAGAAATACAAGCCACCGCCAAAGACGATAAAGCCCGAGGAAAAAGAAGAAGTCGCCAAAGCTGCCAAATGGGCTTATGGTGCCACCGGCGCTGTTCCCGACCTCGACGATGCACTCAGGCTCAAGGCTATCATCATACATACTGCCGGGCAATTCATGCGACGCTTCGATCGCCCCTTGGATGTCGGAACATTCGCCGGTGCTCTGTCTGGTCGTCCCGATATGAAGCCCCTCAAGAAGTTCACTGGTCTTTACTGCCATCTGTGTGTCGAGGAAGCGAGTGAGAACGGCCTGGTTCCTGTTGAGCAGTTGGATCCCAGCGGCGCAGGAAGAGCTTGGGGTCTTGGTGCTCTTCTTCAACACTACAAACAGTACCACGTTGATGGTGATAACGACGCTTTCCCAGCTGCTTGGCTGGAGAATATGATCGAGCTGCCACACGTCGAGGCTATCAAGGAGATTGTCAATCTACAAGGCATGACGCAAGAAAAGCTCGAACTGCTTGTCGCTGCCGTTCCCGGAGAGGTCTTCCCTGATGGCATTCCGCAGGTCAATGTTCCTGGCCCTGCCGTCGCTACCCCGCCAGCTGCCGCGGTGAATGCTACTGACCTCGCCGCCATCACATCTGCTCTCATCAACCCCTACCGTCAAGAGCCACCTGTCCAATCATCGCCTTATGCGTCTCCCGCCAACCAGAACGGCAAGCGCAAGCGCAGCGGGCTACTCCCTTACGACAACGAAGAGACGGAGATGTCCTTGACGGAGGCCGGCGAGGACGAATATGACCCACGGAGACCCATTCTGCTCCCCGGCCAATCTCCTCCTTCACCACGTGCTCGCGCCGACCAGTTCAAGGCCAAGAACAGGGAGAAGGGCCGCAAGAACCAGCTCAAGAAGAAGAAGCGCTTTGACGAGGACGAGTACAATGCTCCCATTCCCGATGTCATTCGCAGCGAGTACATCCCTGGTGAGCACGACAAGGAGGAAGGGCAGATTTCTGACGACGAAGAAGAAGAAGAGGAGTCCGAGGAAGAAGAGTCTCCTGCACCGAGTCCCATGCTTGGTCGACGCGGTCCACCTCAAAAGTCTCGCAAGAAGAATGCTTCGAGGAGGCAAACACCAGAGTTCGCACGCAATCAGCAGTCTGGCGGTCGTGGTACTGGTAGCAACAAGTACCAGCCACAGTCGGCCAGCAGCCGTCCTACCCAAGACACAGGAGCTAGACTCCCGACGAGCTACGAGGAGTGGACAGCTTACAAGCGTCAGCAGGAGCTAGCTGTGGCCCCGGTACAGGCCAGCCCATACCTGCCTACAACAAGCTATGCTCCAGCTCCAGCTGCTGTCCAAGGCTATGGGAGAAGGGATTCGGTCCCTCCTCGTCCCACCACCGGTCAGCGATACGAGTACCCTCCTGCTCACCAGCCGACCTACAGCCAGGTCCCGCCTCTGCCGCAGTACCAGCAGTACACCCAGCCGACTCCGCATCCGCAGTATATCCAGCAGCCCGCTTATGCCCAGCAACAGCAAGGATATGCTCGTCCACCGTCACCATACAATCGTGCGGCGAGTCCGTATGCCCAGCCTCCCGCGCCGGGCTACGCCCAGCAGCCATTCCAGCCTGTCCATGCTCAACCTGCGCAGCCGCAGGTGTACGGTCAGCAGTACGACTACACTCCACCCAGCCCTTATGCGGCGAACGCCAGGCCAGCGCCGCCGCCACAGCAGCAGCAACAGTATGGACAGCAGCAGCAGGGATATGGTCAGGGACTCGGGAGGAACTACTACGGAGGGTATGATAGTGGAGGATACTAGATCTGCCTAAGGGATTATCAGAAAACAGAGTGGATCCAGGCGATAATTGGCAGGGAAGTCGCCGTATGATCTTGGGAGAACTCGGCAGGAGTGAGTAGAGCTTGATCGAAGGGTGAGCGAGGTGTGGAAAGTGTTTCTTTTTCCTGCGTGTACATTAGCGATCACAGGCTGCCAAAGTCGGAGAGCAGATCGGCAAGGGAGAGAGGTTGGTCGATTTGGTCACTGGCTGGCGAGGATGTACTACCACGACAGCGAAGAGAGCCCTGGTGGGCGGTAATAAACGTGCTTTTCGTGGTTTGAGTGTGTTAGGCGTGACATCAGTGTTCCGTTCCATGTCGTCCAGCAAATATTGTTGAGTTTGGCTAATAGATATTGATTGGCGTTGTTGCATTGGTGGTGATGTGCTCTGACAAGGCTTCCATGGTGGTATCCCGGTGAGGAACGTCATGGAAAGAGCTTTGTGCAGGATTCTTCGTACGAGCGAGACCAGATCATGACTACCAGAATATGCCATCTTCGAGCACGGTCTGTCGTGAAGGGGTAGATCAGCGCTGAGTAGTCAGACGGTACCACCAGGCTGCTGACCACGTTCTGACTAGCTATGGCAGAACGTGGCATTTCCGAAACTCACCATCAGTAAACAAGGGACAAGCACAGAGAGAGAAGGTCTCGCCAGGGAGTGAGTGATAGTAGTAGTAGAATGAAGAGCTTTTGCGTACGGTCTATATGTATATCCATCATTTTTCATCTTGGCCGATCCATCTCGACTACCAGAAGTCACGTCGCCGAACATGTCATCCAGGTTGCCATGCGTGCATACATCGTGGCATATCCCAAAGTCCCAGGCGTGTGTTCCTTTCTCACTCTTCTTCGTCACCTCTGTAGATCTTTACCACCACAACTTCAGTACCCACCCCCATGCATGAACCCACCATACCCCTTCTCTCGAGCGAGTCAATCATACAACCCTTTATCACTCGCCGCCTCCCCGAAGCCGTCCTGCTCCTTCTCCTCCCTCGCCTTTCCCTTCCCTTTCGCATCTCCGTTCGCCTCCCCGTCATGCTCTCCCTTCTCTTTCCCCTTGCCTTTCGACGAGGAGAAGAGTCCCATGCGGCTTCTTGTCCGCTTGTCCTTGCCTTTTTTATCCTTATCTCTCCCGAAGAATCTGCTCTCGCGTTCCCGGACCTTGGCTCCTTCCCCATTCGTGCCGTTACCGTGATGGAGGCTGAGTTGGCTTGTGCGGACGACATAGTCCTCTCCGTCGTCGGTAGAAGCGACAGTGCTATCCCTGCTTCCTGTCCTTCTGTCCGCGTCGTCACTGCCGGAGCCTAATTGCGGGGACCCATTCGGCATAGCAGGAGCGAGGGCACGGCCTTTTCCCTTCCCCTTGTCCCCTCCTTTGGCCAGGGAGCCGTCGCTCATTCCGGCGCGAATCATCTCCTCGATCCGTCGGGCTTGCCATGCTTCCACTTCTTCTTGCGTGGGTGGACGGCCGTTGGTGCCAGGCGGGCCGTTACCGATGGCCGGGACTCGAGGCGCAGATTGGGAAGGCTGAGCAGGCTTGTTTCCTGACCCTTCGAACTCGCGGCGGACACGCTCGTAATGTCCCAGCTCTTCTACAGATACGGATGGGACAAGTTCGGACTCAGCTTCTGCAAAGTCGGATTCTGACACTTCGACAGCGAAATCTGCTGGTGTAGCGTGGTGGTCGAAGAATTGCGCTACTGTGATTTGAGGCTTTGCAGGGGTAGAAGTGGTGCGTTCGGAGTTGAGGGCGGCGATTTTTGTATCGACGTTACGAGCGGAGCGGGTGACGGCTTTGAGCATCGCGTCCGAGCAAAGGGCGTAGAGATCGGCGCCGGTGTAGGTGAAGGGTAGGAGGGAGGCGACTTTGTTGAGGTCGACGGAGGGAGAAAGGGTGAATCTGAAAGGTTAGTAGGTGAGGGCAAGAGGGAGGAAAGTCGACGTACTTTCTTGTCAAAGCTCCGAGGATTTTCGCCTGTTTCTCGTGCGTGTCGCTGATCCCGAGGTAGAGCATCTTATCAAACCTACCAGGTCTGAGAAGTGCTTGATCAAGCAAGTCGGGACGATTGGTAGCGCCAATGACGAAGACGCCTGCTCCTCCACCTTCATCGCCATCGCTCATACCGTCGAGCTCGGCGAGAAGTTGGGAGACAATACGGTCCATGACGCCGCCAGAGTCTCCTTGATTTCCACGTTTAGGAGCCACACTATCCAGTTCGTCGAAGAAAACAACGCAAGGTCTAGCATCTCTTGCTCGCTGGAAGACGCGGCGTACATTGGCTTCAGACTCTCCGATGTACATGTTCAGAAGCTCCGGTCCTTTGACAGAGAAGAAGTTCAGGCTGAATTCTGTGGCGATAGCTTTGGCCAGCAGGGTTTTACCAGTACCGGGTGGACCGTAGAACAAGATGCCCGATCGCTTCTTGAGTCCCTTGGCGAACAGCTCCGGTCTAGACAGGGGAAGTTGAATCGTCTCGATGACAGCTTCTTTCACATTAGCAAGCCCACCCACGTCAGACCATTGCACGTTCGGAATTTTCGGGGCGCCAATACTGTCCGCAAAGTTCTTGCGTGCCAGGTCAACTGCTGCGTCAAAGTCGGAAGGAAGCAGGAGCGAGGCGTCACCACCGGATGTGAGGATATCGCGGACTGTGACTTGCGCGGACGGCGTGGACGATTTGGCGGCAATCTCCTCCAGACGTGTTGTCCTCGCGGTGACAGCTCGATCGACCACATCAACCAGATCTCCAGCAACCAGTGCGGCAGTCTTGATGGCCACCCCGGTCAGATCAACAGCTGGAGAAATGGCCACTGTGGTCTGCGCTAGGATGGACTGCAGAATCGCTTCACGCTCAGCTTCGTCGGGAGCTGACATCTCAAGCTCGTGCGTGAAGAGGCCACGAAGATTCTCGGGTACCTTGTCGAGGTCGGTCGTAGTAGCGATAAGAATGCGAGAATCGGCGACCACGTCCTTGATGGCAGTGTACATGCGGTCGGAGCCCAGGGACTCGATATGCTGGATCAAGATGCAGGTGTGTTCTGCACCACACTGCAATGCTCGCTCGGCTCGAGATTCGAACAAGCCAACGGTGTTGTTGTCCCCTCCACCAGAAGCGGCCTCGGTCAGGATGTCAAAAGCATCCAGAGCAAAGCAGTGCATGCCTAGATCTAAGCATGTCTGTTTCGCTGCGTACGACTTGCCAATATTTCGTTGGGTAGAATGCAGCAAGATAGCCATGGGTGGGAGCCCGAGATGAACGGCTCGCGGGCTCGTGGCTGTCGAGATCAACTCTCGCATCCTTCTTTGTAAGTTTGATGGCAGTGTCAGATTCGGTCGCGAGAGCGGGGGGGTCTTGCTGTCTTGACTCTGAGGTGGTGAAAGCATGCCTTCGTAATAAGGCCAAGTGCTGTTCATAGCAGGGGGAATCTTTCTCTGCTCGGTCCCGGACTGATGCATCTTGGTCTTTGATGGCACCATAGATACCAGCCCATTCCAGACATCTGGTTGGTCTTGATCATCATTACTATGGCTTCCAAGTGAGCCCACTTGAAACCAGACAACCTTGTTCGAGGCTTTGGATTTAGAAGACTGACCCTCTATGCCTGGTCCGAAGAATGATAAGATGTCATTTGCAGCTCCGTCTTCAGCGGAGCTTCCATCGTATACAGCTCTGCCAATTTCCTCGTCAATCGGAATGGCTATAAGATCGCCTGTCTTGACGAGTCGCTGTTTACCCTCGAAATACGCTACAAGGCCGCTGAACACGCTCGAGTCGATGGCTTTGTCAGTCGAGGCTGGACTCTGAATTTTGATGAGATTGGCATCTTTCGCGGCTGGTGGCAGTGAAGTAGGTGGCATCTTTCCAGGCGGTCGACCCATGGGAGATTCTTCGACTGAACGCATGGGAGTCAGTCTTAGGAAATCGGGTTCTCCCAGATTAGTCAAGAGAATTGGTGACAGGTATACCGTTGGCGTAACACTGATTCCCAGATGCGAAGAGAAGCTCTCACTTCGTCCACGGCCGTGGACTTTGTACTGGCCAGCCGACTTGTTACTGAGCACTTCGGGAAGACCAAAAATTTTTACAGCTCTTGATTCATTATTCTCATCGTCTCCGCGACCAAGGAATGATGACATGCCCAGGCTCGCGATACCAGTGCGAGCTGGATCGTTGCCTTCGCAGACTTCGACCCAATCGCCAGAGAAGCACCCCAGCTTTGCCAGTACAGTGGTGTCTACGTACACGCGAGCCTCTTCGTCTTCGTGGCCAAGAGGCTTGGGGTACAACAATTCGTCTGGGACCTTCTCAAACAAGCCTTGCGTCTTCAACACTTTTGTGCGCACGGCATGCCCGCCTCGCAAAGTCGCGGTTGTCATGCTGGAAAAGACAGATCCAGGAGTTTGAACACCATTCAGATGCTTCGCGAGGGGCCGCGGAGTTGCAGCAGTCATGGAAGAGAGCATGCCAGATGTCTGAGAGCCTAGCGCGGGCGAAGTCAAGGATATCATGCCCTCCGGGTCATCAGACAGGTTGCCGTCGGTCTCGTCCTCGGTATCCGATAAATCGAATGAGGCAGTCTTCTTCCCAGGAGTCACGGGCGCGGATGAAGCATTGTCATCCTCTGCCGCAGTGTAGAATGCCTCATTCGAGGTGTCCTCTTCGACTTCTGATAGATTTTCGTCAGGGAAAGGTATGGTCGGGCTTTGAGATGCTTTTAATCTAGACTCTGGGATCTTCTCCGATGTCACTATGACGACCTTTGTGCGATCTGTCACCAGTCCTTGGGAGACGGGGTCGCTGGTAGTGATTGTGCAGGAAGGAGGCGGCGCATGAGTGACAGGATGTGAAGGCAATGCCAATTGAAACGATTCTCCAGCATGAATGAGTGATGATTTGGACATGGATTGCCGCACCAGCTGCTTTAGTTCCTCCTCGGATCGTGGTTCGACAATACCGTTGACCTGTGCATCCTGATCGCGTAGGTTCAAATGCTTCGCAGATCGCTTCTTTGTGATGAACCCACCAGCGTACTTTTTCTGAACCTGATCATGCTTGAACAGCGCCTCAGAATCCACGTTGACGTAGACTGTATCCAGCTCCAGGGGAACTACATCGGTTACTGTGACCTCGACAGTTGGCGGGCCGCGTGTTCTTGAAGCAGTATTGAGCTTCAAGCTGGTGATTAATGCTTGTAAGTAGCGAGATCGTGATGGTATCCTAATCAGACAGGACGATCCAGCCAACTCTTGCTTTGCAGTACGACACGGCAATATGATCCATCTTGGAGCAATTGCTGCCGGCGCATTCACAGGGGTCCATTCCCTGACGGCGATGTAGAGGTAGTCTTCCGAGTACGAAGCTTCCAATAGTCAGCTGTCTGTGATAGCCTGCAGAGGTTCCTCATGATCACCTCTTGTCAACTTCAAGTCCTTCACAAGATCGTGCGAGACCTCTGCCGCATTCCCGCCGAGGTTGTCAGCTAGCTGCAGTCGCGCCGACAAAGGTGTTCCATCTGGCCTTCGCCTCCTCTTACGCTTCAAGGAACCAGGTATGGGGTCGTTGTAAGCCATGCTGACCCTTCTGGAGCTTCCTTGAATTTGACAACGTTGAGTTTGCGGAGTTCATGCCGCGGCGGAGCTTGACACGGGCAGAGACACGGAGGAGAGGTCCATTTCTTGTCGCTAAACACGATTGAAGCAAAAGCCGAGGCATGGCAAGACCCGCAGAGCCGCAGTTGATATGCAGTCACACTCTTACGACCATTAGATCACATGCTTGTGTGACAGTTCAGTGCAGTCTCTACTCCATCCTCTATCTCGTTCACATTACAATGGACTCAGCGTTTCAGGTAGAGCAGATGCAGCCATCATAGAAAGTGTATGATGGATGAGGACATGCAAGCAAGACCGAGACTTTGCCGAACGAATGACTCGGCTGGTGATTACATAGCTATGTTCCTTCCACAGCTTTTGCGCTCTTCACATGTTGGATACAAGCGAGCAATTGGAGCATGTCGAGACCTTCTACCGATAGTCGAGTCGCCGTTCATACTGATCCAGCAGCCATTTTCCTGCCGATTTATCAGCTCTGACCATGACCGAGGTCCCTCCCGAGTGTTGACTCGGCACCAAGAAGAGCTCCGCCAATTCGCTCATGCTGTCTGACTTCGGCATTCAACATCTTACAAGGCTAAGCTAGATATCGGTTCTCTGAAATGCTATCAACCTCCAACATATCTTGGTAGATGCACATCTCCAAACATGTCTCCCCAGCCCAAGTATCACATGCACGATACTACCTCTGCCGTCTTGCCGCAACATGACAACGCGTCTACGTCATGGCCAGCCCCCGGACATGTTCTAACGCTTGGTTCGGTATCAATGGGTTGCGAATCTCTATGCAGGTTGGGAGATCCCATATCAGATTTGGACGTTGCAGTTTCTAATTCAGCCTTTTTTTTGCGATACCCTTTGCGACGTTGCTTGTGGCTGATTAGACACCGTGTGTGCCTCCTCAACATTGGCGCCTCAACCAATCGCAGAAATCAAACATCCACAGTCCCTACTGTAATGCAAGCAAATAAACACAGTTCACCACAATTTCAAGTAGGGCGCGAATCCCGCACGCAAGCCCTCGATGCCTACACTCACTGCGCCGTCTCATACGGTGCAAAAGCACGCAAAGGACATGACGGAGAAAGAGAAGGAGTACTCGCAGCAGGCTGAGCGGTTGGGTCAGTACACATCGCCACAGGAGGATGACAATACAGGATCGACTCGAGCGATTGAGGCAAAGTTTGTCACCGCCCAAGACCCTGTCATAGAGACGGCGAATGGAGGCAGGTTACCAGCTGTACCCCTAGACGAGGCGATCCAATTGAACAAGCTAAAGGATGAGCTTGAAGGGAAAGAGCCTGGCGAAGACATACCGGAGAGTGGCTTCCGGGAAGCAAAGGATGGTACTATCCATGGAGCGAGACCCGACGATGTCAGGACGAGTCAGCACAGCGAAGAACCGCATGCGCCGCTCAGAGATCAGGTTCCGCCTTCGCAGACCAGCCCGCTGTTCCCTCCACTACCACTCTATGGCCCGCCAACCGTGATGCGCTCACTACAATGCGTCTTCTTCCGAACGACCAGTTTCTTCCTCTCACTCAACTTTCTGCTCGTGGTGGTGCTAGGAGCCGCATTCACGAGCATACCTAATGTTGCACACAAGCTTTGGTTCAGAGTCACATCACGCGATCCAGACGAGTCCAGACCATTCTACCACGAAGAGCAGAAGCGGCAGAGACAACGAGAAGAGGCCGACCAGCGGTGGGAACAAAAGCAGAAACAACAAAAAGGCACAGACACACCCTCATCGGTAGAGAGGGATGTGAGCAGCTTCAGCGACGAGGAGTATGTCCCGACAGAAGGTGGGACAGATCCTTTGATATGCGATGTAGGGCACTACGCTCGCCGTGAAGGGCTCGACATCGAAACCTTCGAAGTACAGACCGAGGATGGCTTCATCATTCAGTTGCAACAAATCTACAACCCCCTCACACAGTCACGCACAAACGAATCTCACGGACCGAACTCCCCCAGCGTCTTCGACTCCGCCACCTCTTTCCCCACCCTTTCCAAGTCTACTTCCAAACCCCGCTATCCCATCTTACTCATCCACGGCCTCCTCCAGTCCTCGGGCGCCTACGCCTGCACCGGACCCTCCTCAATCGCCTTCTACTTGCACAAATGCGGATACGACGTCTGGCTAGGCAACAACCGCTGCGGCCTCACCCCCCGTCACACACTCCTCAACTACTCTGACCCGCGCATGTGGGCATGGAACATCCGGCAAATGGGCGTCCTCGACCTGGCCGCGTTGATCTCACGGGTCCTCAGCCTCACCTCCTCCCCCACCCTCGCTCTCGTAGCCCACTCCCAAGGCACAACTCAAACCCTCGTGGCTCTCGCCAAAGAACAACGCCCCGAGTTGGGCGCCAAAATCTCCGTCTTCTGCGCCCTGGCTCCCGCCGCCTACGCCGGCCCACTGATCGGCAAAGCCTACTTCAAATTCATGCGCGTCATCTCCCCCGCCATGTTCCGCGTTGTCTTCGGCATCCACGCATTCATCCCGTTCATGATGACCATGCACGGCTTGCTCCCCGGGACCTTTTACGGGGACATGGGCTACCTGGTCTTCTCCTTCCTGTTCAACTGGACAGACACGCGGTGGGACAAGGGGCTGAGACGGCGCTGCTTCCAGTTCGCGCCGACGTACGTCTCGGCCGAGAGCATGCGGTGGTGGTTGGGCAGGGAGTGTTTCGCGAGACAGAAATGCATCCTGGCCACGAGGGAAGAGGGCAAGCTGGAAGACAGGGAAGACGAGGAGGAGGACGCCGTGGTCAGGGCTTACTACGAGGGCGGAGCCAACACGCACGCCGTCGTCGGCGGGGATCTTGGGGAAAAGTTGCGTCAAGTCGAGGAGCGCACCGATCCAGAGGAACGCGGGAGGTATGCCTGGTATGACCACCGCTTTCCTCCACTGGCCATGTGGGTTTGTGGAAACGATGACTTGGTCGATGGACGGAGACTGCTGAGGCGGTTTGATCGTGGGAGGGAGCCCGAGGTGAGGGTCGTGCACAAGAAGATCGTGGAGGGATATGAGCATTTGGATGTCATTTGGGCCATGGACGTGATTGATAAGGTGGGAACGGAGATCAGGGAAGTAGTGTGGCGGACTTTGCCGGAGGACGTGAGGGGAAAAGTGAAGGTGCCGGCTGGGTGTGACGGGGTGGAAGGGTTTGATCTGAGTAGAAAAGGGAAAAACCACGATGGCTGGGTCGAGGGCTTGACAGGTGCTGCCGAACCAGGAACGAAGGGAAAAGATCTCAGGACGAACGGAGGACCTGTGAGTCCGACCATGATCCAGACGACAGCTGGGGAATGGTCGAAGGATCTGAAGGCGGACAGCAACAGCGCACAGAAAGGGAAACCCAAGTCATGAGCAAAGATGGTAATGATATATGCTTTGTCTGGTTTAGCCAGCGTTGATTTTTGTATAGAGCACATGATGTCGTCTTACTTCACAGTGTAGACACATGAAACCGATACGATATGAACATTCCATCCTCATGCCATTAAGACTAATATCTAAAAGGTATACGTAAAGAAAAAGAGTAAAAATACAGGTTGTGAAAGACTATAGAGTGAGCAATCCGTCCCAATCTGACTGCTTCGCGATCACGACCTATCAGAACCGTCAACTCCAACTGCCATGCATAAGAAGATCACGTTCAAGTAGGGATTGCGCCTCGAAACCCGAGCTTCTCCAGTGCCTCGCTCTCATCTGGGCTTCGAGATTCGCTTGTCCGTCCGACCATGCTGTTGCCAGTGGTGGCTGTGATCTTGACTCCAAAGGTGAGATTGCGCGGCGAGACCTGGTCGCCCATGAAGGCACTGTCGATCTTGTTGCTACGTGCGTGAGTGTTGTCGTTGGCCTTGCTGGTATCGATGGAGAAGCCCTGCTTGCTCCTCATCGAGCCGGGAGGAGAAGCTGGCGTGATTGCAACTGTGGGAGCAGCCGTAGAATTCGAACGAGACGTGGGACCCTCGTCTTCGGGCTCGTCTGCACCCTCGGCAATTGCAATACCACCAAGAGACTGCATCCTGTGCCGCTCCAATGTCTCGCCGGGCTTGCCGAAGTTGCCGCCAACGTTAGCCTGCTGGACACTGTGTTGCCATTGCGTGTATTGTTCGGGAGCGATAGCGACGGGCTTGACACTCGAGTTGCCGTTGGAGTTCTGACGGGAAGAGCGGCGACGGCCACTCGGTGCCTGCTGGTCCCTGTCTTCCTCAGCGAGCGATGCCGACCGCATGTATCGGGAAGCAACACTGTTGGGCATCATGCCGGAGGGCCGACGACCAGAGGAGATACCGCTGACCTCACTGCTATCTGACAATGCAAGCGAAGCCTTGCGAGAAGCAGCAGCGGCAGAGATGGACTGACCACGCTTGGCCTCATTGGCCTCCTCTACCCGCTTGGCACGTTCCTCCAAGGTCAGACCGGATGCGCTCTTGAGGAAGGAGTTGGTGGCATTCTTAGGGACGTACGATCCCTTGCGCTGCATGTCGGCGGACTCGTTGTTGGTGGCGTGGTGGGAATGGATGGAAGCATTGCGAGGGATTTCGCTGTCCGGATCTGGGTTGGATGAGTGAAAGAAGCTAAGCTTGCGACCAGTGCTGGACGATGTAGAAGCCTTGCGTTGTGGCGAAGAGCTTCGCGACTTGGACGAGCTCTCGGACGGCCGTCGAAATATGTCCGCCAAGGCAACCGATAGTGACCGCTTCGGCTCCTCAAGTGGCTGGGTTTCGTTGATGCTGAATGCCCTGGAAATCTCATACTCTTCCACCTTCATATTCTTCTTGTCACTGTTGTTTGTCTTCTCGTCAACAACACCGTCGGTGGACCTCGAGTGTGCGTCATCCTCCTCCTTCTTGTTCGACCCGAACTTGAAGTTGTCGAACATGACTTCAAACACGGAAGGTTTCCTGCCAGGTGGAATCTGCGGGGGCTGACCTGCGACTACTGTAGTCACGCTCGAGGTATTGAACATGAATGCACGAACGTGTCAATGTTGTGAACCGCGCGTTCAGGGGCAGCAGTCATCCTTTTCTTCATATGATGAGCAGTTTAAAGAGCTATGACCGAAACAGACTTACCCTGGTAACGGTCTCAACGGCGAGAGTAGCAACTCTGGACACTGCAGAGTGACAGCCACGGCGATGGCGATTTGAAATATGCTATGAGATTTCAACGGTGCTTGATGGTGGGCCAACGAGTCGTGTATATCTGAATCGTGAAAGCCTGGGCATATCATAAGGCCGTCCAAGTAGATTGCAGGTATAGAGCTAGCTGATGATACCGGAATCTACAACGATGTTACAAGCCGTGTTGATCAAGACCTGTCGCAGTCTTCCATCGCAATGGGTGTTTCACAACACGTATTCAGTCTACTAGTAGATCTCAGAACTATTGACCAAGAACTATCAGACTGGTGTGTATCATTTCCAGGCTAGTCCAAGGTCTGCGCAATAGCGTTCCCGGAGGCCTCAAGTGGTGTTGTGGGAATAACGGCTTTGGGGTGTTTGAAGTATGGTCGTTTCGTTTCAACGGTAAACTATCGAGAGGCGTTCAGGGGCGAGAACCTGGATAGTTCGCAGCGGAGCATGACCATTTTTCCATTGAACACCGAACAGTGTCTCCATCAAGCAGAAGCCGGAATAGAAACTAGACGAACTTCACCAAGAAAGTAGGTTTCAGCGTCCAAATCGTCGTCATGCCTTCGATTACTAATACCAGACTAGCGTCACGCCAAGGATGATACTGCCAAATTTGGAGTTTAGCTAGACTTCACTCGTTGCGCTTCTTGATCTCAACTCTATCTTTGGCCGTTCAGTCTCGACCGTCGCAAGAACAAGACGGCCACGCACTTGAGACTCACAGGGTATCGCAGCGTGGCTTCAACAATAGTCTTGGAGCATAACATGCAAGACTACTAGGATACAGCATCACAAGGCTTGATCACTGACCATAGACAGTGACCGGTCTCAGCTGCGAGTCCGATATGGCTCCTGCATGGTAGACATGCTCTCGCATGACCGTTGTGGCTGTAGTGACTGCCGCTGTCAAGCAATAAAGATGTAACGGATCAACAGCTGAATGAACGTTACCGTTGCCAATCCAAGCACTCCTCGGATGTCCTCTATCCAGTCTCTGCGATTCCTGGCATCGGACAGAGCTCGTACCAAGCCGCGATAACTCAGCTGGACCTTCTTCAGCAAGCCTTCGTTCACCGTCCAAAGCGCCACCAACCACGTGTCGCTAGAATATTAGTGGCAATAGAGGCTTACAGTTCGACAGGCTGGTTGTCCGGGGTTGCATTGCCAATGCATGGCGCCTCGCGCTTTGATGAAACTAAAGGACATAGTCGGAGGATCGACAGATTTTCAGTGAAGTTGGTCGATCAAGACCCAATGTTCAATACTTCTCGGCCCGTACCCTCTTCTGATCCCGTCTGGCTTTGTTCCTAGCACAATCAGCCAATTTCACTCATGTCTCCAGTGACAGTTATTACACTCGACGTCGTGGTCACCAGCACACTCGGCACTGAGTAGATCGACCATGCTTCCGGCTTTCGTCAGGCCGTAGAACCTTGTGCTCATACCGATGGTGGTATTTTGGGCTTATTATTACCAGTAATTGAGCATTTCAAGAACTCATCAAAGATATGGCAGCACTCAAGTCCAAAACCACAATAGGCAGGAGCACAGTCTCTTCGACAGAAATTGCCGACACATTAGAGCTCGATTTTTGTGATCAATTCCCCACATCCATTAGCTCACGTACTTACATGGCTACACGACTTCGACCACCCCCAGTATCCGCCACTCTTGGCCCCCAATAAGTCTGAGACACGGCGCAATCTGATACCTACCTGCTAATGCATGACAAAAAGATCCAGACCACTCGACCAAGATGTGACCAAAGCATAATTACAACCGAGACTCTCCACTTTTCCAGATCGTGCTCCGACGCCCTCTTCGTCCCCACCGACGTCGGCGTTCATGCAACTACCGCAAGGGCTACCGGATCATGAGCAACTGCTTGCGAGCAGGTTGCAGCAATATAGGCTACACCTACCACTTCAACAAAGTGTTATTGTCAATCTAGGCTTCACCTACCGCTTTGACGAGATGTTGATGGCGAGTTAGGCTTCGCATGCCCATTGCTTGTCGAGAGAGGTAGGTCCAGGCTCGAGTACATCCTTCCTCATGTCCGTATGGACGTCGACGGTGGGTCACCATCTGTTCTTGAATGTTCGGTGGCCTTGAACCAGTTGTTTGATATTGATATATGATTCCACTTGTCGCGAGCTATTGACCGATGTTTCTCCCTCGCATCGTTCACATGGTTCTCGTGTGCAATGTCTACATGTGGAAAGACCATGTCAAAGATCTCAAGGTTAGTTATTCCGTCTGTTTAGACATGCGGCGGGGGGGATTCTTCTGATGGAACCTTCACTCCACCAGAGTCCTTGTACGGCCGAGATGATCCAGTGGAGCCACGACAGATATGCATTCAACTCCCTCCTTTCTTCAGGTGCTGCCCATCACGGCCGACTCGTTTGAGATACCGTTCATCAGGGGACATTCCCCTTTGTCCAGTGATGCTGGTGCCCCAGGAAAGCTGACCATACCGGAGACAGACAACAAATTATAACCTATCCATAATCGTACAACAAATTCATCACAGATATAGCATGGAGAAGGAAGAGTACAGGCCCCCGCAGGGTACCCTCTGAGAATCATCGAATGCATTCTATCATCTACATAATCGTCTGCGCCATGGGGCCCGAGTCCTTCCATGCGCCGTGCAAAGCATCATGCCTACCCGAACATACAACACCACGTTGGCTGATAAGATAAAGGAAAAACCCGGCAACCCGCTGACAAAGGCTTTGGGCCGGAAACGTGGGTATCTATGCTCTTGCTGATGTGCTGGAAAGCAAATATATCAGGTCGACAAAGAGATCCGTTGTGGATATAAGATTGAAGAATCGAGGAGCTGATCAGCAAATGACTTCGGCTTCGCAGAAAGCCTTGCTGTCGGTGACGAAGCCCATGTTGGTGCTAGAAAGGTCAGTCATATCATATAGCTAGAGTGGAGGGCACACTCACGCAATGTTGTAGTCGCACACCGCCTGGGCTTCTGGGCTAGTCATGGTCGCAGCGCAGTCGCTCATGAGGACGCAGTCCCATCCCCAGTTGTACGCATCAGTCAAAGTCCCGAGCAGGCACTGATCAGTGTTGACGCCAGCGAAAAGCAACGTCTTCTTACCGCTCTCCCGCAACCACTTGTGCATCTCCAGCTCTGGGCTCCACAGTCCGCTCATACGGGCTTTGTCGAAGCGCACATCACCTGGCTCCATGATCTCTTTCAGAGGTTCGTAGATGTCGGCATTCCATGTTCCCTTGAACAAGCACCTTCCCTCGCCATCTGGAAGCGCAGCTCCAAGTCCGATGTGCCAGCCATGTCCCTTGTCTGCCACCAGAGCGCGGTTGAACCCCCTCGTTACGGCGGCCGGCATGACTTTGAGATCATAGTCCGTAATGCCCCAATTGACCCAAGCCAGCTGGATCCCTTGTTCTCTACATCTCTTAATGACCTTCATTAGAGGTTCAATGGCGGCGATACCACCAGTGTGCTCGCGGTACTTGGGGTGGATGAAATAGTTCTGCATGTCGATGATGACCAAGACCGACTTCTCTGGGTCAATCATGACGCCGCGGTGGTTGCGGATGCCATCGTCGGCGTCGATGACGAGCTTGCGCTTACTTCCACGGGAGAGATCGAATCGCTTGGAAGGGACGTGATAGTACCATTGATCGTCGCCGCCGAATGCGACGTGCTCGTCAAGATTGTGCTCTACCTGGACAGTATCGAAGTCGTGGATAAGATGGTTGATGTGCTCAACTTCGATCGCGGATGGGGCCATGAAAGCGGCCTGGACGAGGCCGCGACGAGGGGTTTCTGTGAATCTGGTGGGTGATAGAAGACTTGCGCGTGTTCTTGTCGGAAACAGGCGCGATGGGAAACGTCTGGCTAGATGACGGTGAATTTTGATTGGTGTCGCGTGAGTACTCGTAAGAGAATTTTGGTGGGCGTTGAGCTGCTTGCTGGGTGGAAGGGCGGGGTGATAAAGAGACGCTCAAGTGCCACGTGCTCTTGGGATTGGTGAGTCGGTCAAGAAAATCGGAAGTGATCAAGATTTGTACTCTGCTTGCCAGTAGTCTGTGCGACGGTGATGTAAGGAGAAAAAGGTATGTCGGGACACGAGGAAAATGGAGGCCTGCAATGGAAGTTGAGAGCCTCGCCCTTGATACCACCTACCTTCCCGATAGTGCTCTCCCAGGGGTCCGGTCGCGACCCTGCGATAAGCAAATCTGACACATGGCTGCGAGGTCATTATCTTGCCTCGTTCAGCCAGGGCTGATTATCGCTGATATGCAAACGAATGAGACGATTCGTACACTGCACAGTCGCTGACATTGTCACAAAACGAAAGATGTGAGGATTGTCAGGAACACAAGTCGCCGTCCCCGACCCTGCATCTTTATAGCGTGAGCCTCACCAATTGCGTGACCGACTGACGCCGAAACATGTGAAAGGTCCCTGAGCCGCCAACGCGAACAGGAAAGGCGCGAGGAATCCATGCGGGAGAATCCCGGCTCCCGTCTCGCTCTCTTCACGCCGGAGGAGCTCTGCGCCAAGCCCGACGACCAAACAACAAACCTGGGAGGCTTGACGGACAACTGACCCCTCCATATAAGACATTAGTCCATCATCAGTGTCCAATCGCTATACCTGTGTGTCAGTCATCACACGCCTGGTAGGACAGGTCGACTTCCTCCTCGCCCTGTTTGTATCCTGCTCCAGCGACACCTCGCTTTTCTCTCAACAGGCACCGAAGCAGAGCTTCAAACTTGGCAGACCGGCAGAAAAAGTTGCTGAAGACCATCAAAAAGCTAGCGAGCTTCTACAGCCCGTCATAACCATGGCAGCACTCGGTGAAGATCTTCTCGGGACAGTCAACAAGCTTCAAGACCTGGTCTTCAACACAATTGGCAATGACTCCCTCGACCTTCCACAAATTGTGCGCCATCCCTTCCTACCACCTGGGCACGAGAGCTATCATGCTGATATCCAATCTAGGTAGTTGTCGGATCACAATCATCAGGCAAATCGTCGGTGCTGGAGAACATTGTCGGAAGAGACTTCCTCCCTCGAGGCAGCGGCATCGTCACTCGGCGACCTCTGATTCTGCAGCTCATCAATATCCCAAGCAGCCGAACGGACAAGCCCGAGAACGATGAGATTCATGTACCGCATACACCCGCAAGCGTGGCTGGACAAGACGAATGGGCAGAGTTCAACCATGTTCCAAGTCGACGGTGGTACGACTTTGGCGAGGTTAAGCGGGAAATCGAGAATGAGACGAGTCGCATAGCTGGGTCGAACAAGGGTATCAACCGGCAACCAATTAATCTCAAGATCTACTCTTCGCATGTTTTGAGCTTGACCCTGGTGGATCTGCCAGGTCTCACAAAGGTAAGATCGAACTTCTGGGCAGACTACGGAGTGCTAATGTATCCAGGTGCCAATTGGAGACCAACCCTCAGACATCGAGAGGCAGACCCGTAACCTCATCACCGAGTACATCGCAAAGCCGAACTCCATCATCCTCGCTGTCTCTCCGGCCAATGTCGACCTGGTCAATTCGGAAGCGCTAAAGCTTGCGCGACACGTCGACCCCATGGGCAAGAGAACTATTGGTGTGCTCACAAAGCTAGACTTGATGGATCACGGGACGAATGCTCTGGATATCCTGTCCGGAAGAGTCTACCCTCTTAAGCTTGGGTTTATCGGTGTCGTGAACCGGTCACAACAAGACATCCAAGGCAACAAATCGTTGTCAGAAGCCCTTGCAGCAGAGCGGAATTTCTTTAAGATGCACCAGGCATACCGCAACATGTCGAATCGATGCGGCACACAATACCTTGCGAGGACGCTCAACACCACCCTCATGGGACATATCCGAGAAAGACTTCCGGACATCAAGGCGCGGCTCAACACTTTGATGGGACAGACGCAGCAAGAATTGGCGAGCTATGGTGATGCGGCCTTCACTGGCAAGGAGCACCGCGGCTCGCTTGTTCTTCAGCTCATGACTCGTTTCGCATCCTCCTTCATATCTTCCATCGATGGTACTTCCTCGGAGATCTCCACGAAAGAGCTTTGTGGTGGGGCCAGAATTTACTACATCTTCAACTCGGTCTTCGGAAACAGCCTCGAGACCATTGACCCGACCATGAACCTCTCTGTACAAGACATTCGAACCGCCATTAGAAACTCCACAGGACCACGACCGTCTCTCTTCGTTCCGGAACTTGCGTTCGACCTTCTCGTCAAGCCCCAAATCAAGCTTTTGGAAATACCTTCGCAACGATGCGTAGAGCTCGTGTACGAAGAGCTCATTAAGATCTGCCACACTTGCGGCTCGACCGAGCTGTCCCGGTATCCAAAGCTGCAAGGCAAGCTAATTGAGGTGGTGTCAGATCTTCTACGAGAACGCCTGGGCCCTGCTTCAACTTACGTCGAATCTCTCATCGCCATTCAAAGGGCCTACATTAACACAAACCATCCCAACTTTCTCGGTGCCGCCGCTGCCATGTCCTCTGTCATTTCTGACAAGGAGGAACGACAAAAGAAAGCTTTGCTTGCGGAAGAGCGCAGGAAGCGTGAGAAACGCCGGCAGAAGGAGCTCAACGGCATCAACGGAGATGGCGCAAACGATATCGCTGAAGAGGACGAAGGTGACGCACACGGCGAAAAGGCTGGCTCGTTACAGATCCGACACCATGTGGCAAAAGCATCAAGAAGCATGTCTCCCGCAGTCCGTGCAGGCGCCCTTACCAACGGCTCCAGAGCAGGTGCAGATCCCGGAGGCGCCAAGGACAGCTTCCTGAATTATTTCTTCGGCAAAGATGGGACCCAACCTAGCGTTGGACCTCTCCCCACCAGAGACAGCGCACTGCACCCTCAGCGACACGTCAGCCAGAACATTGAGCCTAGCTTTGCGAATAGCATCAGACGAGGCGACACCAGAAAGCAAAGCTTCAGCGAACCGCCAGATGAGCTAGACATTGTTCCGGGCGCAGACGGCTTCGTAAGTTCCCGCGGTCTCTCTCCAGACACCGCCATTGCTGACATCTTACAGCCTCTCGAATCTGACGCACCCGCTCTTACCGAGCGAGAAGCGCTCGAAACAGAGCTCATCCGCCGTCTAATCAGCTCCTACTTCAACATTGTGCGCGAGACCATTGCCGATCAAGTGCCCAAGGCGGTGATGCACCTCCTTGTGAACCACAGTAAAGACGTGGTGCAGAATCGCCTGGTGAGCGAGTTATACAAGGAGGATCTCTTCCAGGAATTGCTGTACGAGGACGACGCGATCAAGAGCGAGAGGGAGAAGTGTGAGAAGTTGTTGAGAACGTATAAGGAGGCTGCGAAGATTGTTGGGGAGGTATTGTAGATTCACGAGAGTACGAGTGAAGCAGGGAGAGAGGAGGAAGGGCTTGGTGGATGGGGAGGGGAGGAGAGGGGAACTGTAGGATAGACGATCACGGCTACTGTTTTGGTGTAGACTGTTCCCTGAAATCGGGACCGGCACGACTCGACTCGACGATACTGTTGATATGGAAATCTCAAGACACGTTGTATGCACGAACCACTCTTCAAACGACCTCTGCGTCAGCCTCAAAGGTTAGATCTCGGCAGTGCTGGGTGTGGTGGAAGTTGTAGATCAAGTGCCGCGATGTATATATTTACTCACAGCTATCGTACATTCGAACGTGTGTGATGTAGGCTGGTATGGATCTGTTATTCCCCAAGCTTGTTCCCGGACGTACTCTGCCCTTGCTACCGTCGTGCTTGCTGGTCACTCTTCCATGTACCCGGATTTTGTCGATTCTTCGGTCCTTGCTGATAGTCTACGACTCGGCCGCCTTGGCCTTCAGGAATGCTTCTAGGTCAAACTTTGGGTCTTCGGGGTCGGTGATCACTGCGTCGAGTCAGCCTCATGTCCACACTCTCGCTGGTCTTTGCTCTCGTGATGTGACTCCCTAATTGGTCGTCCCACCAACGCGTGCCTGGGAGCAAATGTCTACCGCGAAGGGAGAGAGATAGGGAGGAGAACGGAAAAGAGAACGTACATCCGCCGCCAGCCGTCGTCGGGGCGTTCCTCCTCGCGAATTCGGCCTTTGCTTGCGTGATCAGCTTCTCTTTCCGCTCGTAGTCGTGCTTGGCCGCGGCTATCCGGTCAGCGGTGCGGATGCTCGAGGCGTGGTAGGCGCCGTAGAGGACGCCGGTTGCTAGGGCGGACCAGCGGAGGACCTTTCGGTTGTGTTAGTAGGGTGTCTATGGTTCGGAGAATGTTTGAGAGGAGTTCTGTGGGTGACAATTTCAATGGAAATGCAGGATCGACGAGGCCAAGGAAGGGGATTGAAGTCTGATATCATCGTCCAAGTCTCTCAGAGACGAGGCGCAAGATGTAGGAAGACACAAGGAGAACGAGGAGTGTTGCGCTCGCTGGGTTGTAGAGGAGACGTACATTTACCCCCGTGGAGGCCATTGCGATCGATGTGGGAAGGTAGGAGGGTCAATCGCAGCTGCGAAGAGTAGTTTCGAGCTCAAGATGGAGTATGCGTAAGGTAGAAAGTGACAGAAGCGAGGGTTGGTGCTTTCGCAGGTCGCAAATGTTGAATCTGTATGGCTGGTCGTTCGCAAAGCCGAAAAAGTTGAAGCTTCCAGTCTTGGCGAAATCGGCCGAGATGTCCCGATGGTTGCTGCGATGGTCGCTGTGATGCTTGCTGAGATGGCGAAACTTCTCAAAAGGTTCTTTTGGGAATACCTACGAGATTAATGATAGCCTCCTGCAGTCCCAGCATTTTCATCGGCAAATAGGCCTTCTCAAAATGTTACATCTTGCATGTTAAAAGTGCTTCTTCTACCATTTGCTGCCAAAATGCGGCTGTCCACTCTCGTCCGGTATCTCCGGGGCCAATCCACCCTCGTCCAAAAATTTCCTGCCCGCACCAGGTCTGCAGTCCAGCTTCACATCCACCACCACCACTACACTTCCCCCTTACTCGACCGCGACCATGCTTCGCACAATCAAGCCGAAAAACGCTCGGTCGAAACGCGCCTTGGACAAGCGCGCCCCTCTCGCCAGCGAAAACGCCAAACAGACTCTCTTCCTACGCTACACAAGCTGCAGCGAACTCGTCCAACTCCTCATGACAGATCTGCACACGCTCAAGCAGCCTCTGTGCCAGCGCTTCGACAAAAAGAACAACATCCACCCGTTTGAAGACGCCAGCTCACTCGAATTCTTCTCGGAAAAAAATGACACCAGCTTGATGTTGTATGGCAGCCACAGCAAGAAACGTCCACACTGTCTCACGGCGGTGCGCATGTTCGATCATAAGGTGCTGGATATGCTTGAGTTGCTGGTGGACGCGGATAGTTTCAGGACGATCAGACAGTTCAAGGGATCGAAACCGGCGACGGGGCTGAAGCCTTTGGTGGCGTTTAGTGGGACGCTGTTCGAAGGGCCGGAGGAAAATGAGTATACTCTGGCGAGGAGTCTGCTCCTTGATCTCGTGAAGGGTGAGGATACGAATAACGTGGATGTCGAGGGGCTGCAGTACTTGGTGCACTTCACTGTTGGAGAGGCGGAAGAGGGCAAGGGAAAGCCTAGAATCATGATGCGGTGTTATATGATCAAGACGAAGAAGAGCGGGCAGAAGTTACCGCGGGTCGAGGTCGAGGAGATGGGGCCTAGAGTGGACTTCAGGGTTGGTAGGGTCAAGGAAGCGGACAAGGAGATGCTGAAGGAAGCAATGAGGAAGCCGAGAGGTACGGAAGAGAAGAGTAGGAAGAACATTGAGACGGACATTGTGGGAGACAAGGTTGGCAGGATACATATGGGCAAGCAGAACCTCGGCACCATGCAGACAAGGAAGATGAAGGGTCTGAAGAGGAGTAGGGATGTGGACGAGACACTCCTGTCAGACGACGGCGGCGAAGATGGTGGCGTCACGCTGAAAAAGACAAAAGCATAGGTCCTGACTCGGCTATATTTTGCGATTAGCGTGGCGTTACTGGGTATCAAAATGGGTCTATGGAAGAGAATCTCGTCGAGTGGGTTTTCAAGTAGCTTCTACTGTGCCGGGCTTTTCTATCGCGACTGCTGGGTCGCCTTGTGTGTCTGGGCGGTTTTGTACAAGCCGCTGGTCTGATCAGCGTGGATTTCATTGCGCAGGAGAAGGACATACCAATAAGTTACGCAGAAGGATCATAATGGTCACTTTACCAACCGCAGGCACATATATCGACGCCTTCTCCTTGATGTCTGGGGTAAAGTTCTGCTGTTGTCAGTGTCATAGATCTCGTTCGTTTGGTCAGACTCGTTTACCTTTTCGCTTGAGAAGTTGATGCAGACAGCTCCGTCTCTAACCTGCGACGACTTGACCTTGAAGCTGTCTCCGGGCACGCCACTGATGACAACGTCGCTGACTGCAAGGCAATCCTCCATGGTCATACCTGGCTTGTCTTGGACCTCATGCTGTTGCTTTTTGAGACCCTTCCCTCTACTGAATTGCTGAACACCAGTAACGTCCACAGAGTAGACTTCAGCGCCATCGTTAGCCAGGAGAGCGGCCAGAGGTCTGCCAACTACCTCAGATCTGTTGATGACGGTAATCCTCCTTCCAAAGAGACGCTTTCCATAGTCTAAGATTGTATTGTAGATCTGTAAGTACTCCAGAATTTTGATCATAGCAAGCGGAGTGCAAGGCAGTATCGACTTTTGGGTATTGCGCGGTGGATCAAGGTAACGGATGTTCTGGTACATATTGTTGATCAGTTGAGGACTCAGACCTTCGATGTCCTTGTGCAGGTTGACCATATATTGCAGCGATCGATCTCGAGCCGAGTTGAAGACAGGATAATAGACCAAGATACCATCGACGCTGTCTTCAGTATTGGCAGTCAGAATGGCATTTTCCAGTTCCTCCTTATCGACTTCCCGCAGGCTAAATTCGAATCCGTTCTCTAGACAAGTCTTCCCAGTCCAGTCCGCATACATTCGAGCTGCTGGATCTGTATTTGCCAGAAAACCGATCAAATGTGGTTTCCGATTCAATCTTTCAAGTCCATCAGCGACTTCGGACTGCAGCTTTTTCGCAATGTTTCCAGCGAGTACGACCTTGCAGTTACTACCAGTACCTGTAGATGCTGCCATTGCCGAGTTTGTCCTGTCCGTGGACAAAGAATCTCCTTAATTCCACGGAACTATCCTGTAAGATGTGGGCTGTCCAAGAAATTGCAGATACTGGAACCTTCAGCATTCGACTCAATCTGATCTACAAAGAAAAAATTAAGCATTGACCAATCAAAAGCATTTGATTCTGACGGCAAATCGGACCGTCAGCAGTTCGACGTCACTCTTGATATCGATGTTTCGCCCTGGACATTTTTTTCGCATAGATCGATCGCATGCAATTCGTGTAGATTATTGCAACCCCCCGAGTCTGTCCCATGTCGTTGATCGAACATGTCAGATATCCAGCTCTACCTTGTCGAAGCAGGCAAAAACAAGGATGAAGCTCGAAAAGTCGCCCAAGAAACGGCGGCGAAGCTGGAAAGAAAGGATATACAATTGCTGGCTCTCATAGAGAGCATCGGCGAATACATCAACAATGAAGATCTAACGCTACGGACTAATTCGATTGCCTTTCTTGCGGACACTTTGGATTCTTTGTCATCACGAGTCCTATCTCTGCAACAACGACTCCTACTGACGGAATTCATTCTATCCCGAATAGAGGATGATTCGGAAGGAACGGCTGCATGTGCAAAGGCGCTCACAGCTCTGGAGAAACTAGGCAAATGGGACTCCGAAACAGTCAAGAAGATTATCTCCACCATTATCCTCTCACCACAGTCGCTCAGGCAATTCAAGCTGCAAGCTGAGAGATATGCAATCCTCCAGCTACTCGACTTGCTACTCGCCAAGTATCGGCAGCCCATCAACCAACGTGCCGAAGATGATTTCGACTTCATCAACAGTTTCACATCCTACTTTGAAGGCGAGAAGGATCCGAGAAATCTGATGATCGTCTTTTCAATCGTCATGGTACCCATGTCCGAGTGGAACCTTGGCCCGAGCACGCAGGACATGTTCGAACTTGTCTTCAACTACTTCCCAATCACATTCAAGCCGCCTCCTGGAGACCCATTCGGCATCACAGCACAAGATTTGAAGAATCGATTACAAGCATGCATAGCTTCGACATCGGAATTTGCCCCATATTCGTTCCCCGCATTGCTGGACAAGTTGGACTCAAGTTCAATGAATACTAAACGTGACGTCTTACAGGCTCTCGTATCATGCATTGCCAATTACGAGCCGAGGACGATCTCGTTATACTCGGTAACATTATGGGACGCACTCAAGTTCGAGATCTTGAACATGCAAGAACAAGACTTGGCAGACAATTCGCTTGAAGCTTTGTCGACCATCGCACAGCAACTGCCGCTAGCATCAGAAGGGGCACTGAATGCCTACTTGAAGCCGATCATCAAGGAGTGCAACGAGCATCTGGAAGACGCACCGACCAAACAGTCTGAAGCTGCCGGCAAAATCCTATTCAGTATATCAAAAGCATCTCCAGAAGTGGCAGATTTCATCATCAAGGGTGTTCTCCCCTCACTTCTCACCCTCTTTCAAGCATCTGAATCTATTGCCAAGCGGCGAGGTCTCGTAGAAGTGCTCAACAAGCTGTTTGCCGCAGTCAACGCAGTATCCGAGCAGTGGCAGACGAGGGATGAAGCCGGTATCATAACCAATGATAGATCGTCAACGCACGCACTCAGGGGGTTTACTCCCGACTTCGTCAGTCTGCTGCTCCGGGCAGTCGTCAGCGCCCCCAAATCGGAGATCTCGTTCCGCCTCTTTTCGTTACAAGGTCTCGAACTCATGCTGAATATCCGCCAGCTCCTGTCAACATCAGATACCGAGCAGATTCTTGAGGCGTGTACAGACATTATCATTCAGGAGGCGGGTACCGCCACTGAGGAGATCAAAGGCGGTGCGGTCAAGACGATCATAGCCGCTGCTCAGCGACATCCAAAGACAGCAGTCGAGAAAGCACTGCCAGCTCTAGTAGCCCAACTACCTGATTCGCCCGAGCCCGGCATCTTCACATACGAGTCCGCTTTGGAGGTTCTGGCGAAGCTGAGTGTTGAGCCAGCTTTAGCAGATACAGTCATCATCAGGCTCAAGAACAAGCTGAATACAGCTAAGCGGCAGAACGCGCCACGAACCTACATTCTCGCACTCCTCACATCACTACTGTACATATTCACAAACGGCAATCCCACCAAGGATGCTGGAATTCTTCGCATCAACTATTTCACAGAGCTGATCCTGCCTCTATTGGAAGAGGCCGTCGGTCTTGCGACTGTCGAGAACCCTTTGCTTGGTAGCGAAGCCTGTGCGGACATCATTGGGAGAATATCGGCGATCATCACAAAAGACCAAAGCCAGCACACCCAAAATCAAGTCTTCTCGTCGACATCAAGAATTTTTGAGTCACTGAAAGCCGAATCACTGACGCCGGAGAGCAATGCGCAGCAAAAGCGAGGATCGAAGCTGGGAGTCATTGCTTCGCTCTACCTTCACGCTGCATTCACAGCATCAATATATCAGGACGAAGTCCCGAATGAGGTTCTCAAGGCTCTCGTCGATATCGCGCTAGACTCAGAAAATACTTCGCTCATACACTCTTCAGCTTTACGACATCTAACATTACTCGTCAACAAGTTTATACCGCCGGCCTCGTTGCAGTCGGTCATCGATGGCCTCAGACCTGGTCTTCTGGATGTCAGTGCTGTCCACACTCGTTACGATGTTGAACTTGCCTTCGCCATCTTGAAAGGACTGGTCGTTACTGGAAAGAGCTCCAAAGTAGCCACGCAGATTTTGGGCAATCTTCTGAAGCTACTCTCTAATCAGAATCTAGGCCAAGCAACCGCCGAAGGGCTTGGCAGCTTGCTAGCTCCAGATGGTTTGATCACAAAGGAGAATCACTGCAACATGTCCGGCTTGTACAAGCAACGGACTTACAATCAGTGCTACACCGCTATCACAACTGGTATCAAGACCGTAGAGTCCGATTGTAAACAGTACCATCTGGTTGCCTTGTCTGGAATCTTGAAGAGCCTTCCCTACGACATCGTTAAGCCATCTCTGGCTGCGATCGCACCATTAATGTTACAGTGCCTTGATCTGAAAGACACATCGCAGCAGAAAGTCAAAGCTTCGGCACTGGTCACGATCGAAGCAGTACTCCTGCATGACCCCGAAACTTTGGCCGAGCATACCGCAAGTCTCGTCACCCGACTTCTGACGAGCAGTGAAGCCCTAGCAAACCATGAAGAGGTTCGAGCCGGAGCCCTACGAGACCTGAAGCTGCTACCAACACAGTTCAAGCGAGAGATTGTCATCCCACAGAGGCGTCATGTCATCAGAAAGCTGTTGATTCCGCTCGATGACAAAAAGCGATCGGTCCGAGCTGAAGCTGTCCGGTGTCGGACTTCATGGCTGGCACTTGACCAGGAAGACGAAGTCGAGGGATGATGGACAGACAAGTAGCGCACACCCACCTGACTCTGAGCAAATCAGCGAGGTGCTTTCTTAAAGACCTCAACGTATGACAAATCACGACGCTGGCTAATCGAGATGTTGACACTGGCATACCACGAACGGGTGGGGAATCAAAAGCTTGAGTTTATTCCACAAGGCAAAGGTCAAATAGCCAGAATCTCCAGCAGAAGCTCTGCGACTGGTCGGCCCACTCGACTACATGTGAGGTTATAGCAAGAAAGAATTGAGTGACCCAACTCTGAAATCGACCGAAGGTGGGTCCATCAACAGCTTCTGGCCTTTTCACTGGCAGGCAAGTCCGTACTAGACTTTCTGAATGCAAAGGAATGCTTTGCTTTTCATGTCTCTGCCTACAATGATCCGTTCTTGTGATCGCACAGGAAAATTCTACATTGCAATGAATTGCAGGTTTGTGTCTTTATCGTCTATCTTCTCATAACACTCGCTACTCTTTGTGCTTGTGGGGGCTTGCTTTTGTAGTCATGGTCTCTTATCGATCAGCAGCATATTCCACAAAGGCGCAACTGAATTGATGTTACCATACCTTACATCTTCACGCATGACTTGGCTCCGAATACGGCACAAAGACACCGGCAATGCCTGGTCCTAGTCCGTCAGTGGCTTGGGCACAAGATGACAACGTCGACAAGGAAGGCTTGTTCTCAAGGCTGCTGTCTTTCTTCAAACCAAACAAGAGTACATCGACTGAGAACCGCACAACAGAGCGACCACGATATGTGCCCAAGTACGCATACAGAGACGCTGTCCGCTCGTTCCACCCTCCACCGCCTGCAGTCCCGCGTGATCTGAGATGCCTGGATAGCAACTTCACCATGGATCGACTGGCACCACGAGCGACATATGGTCTTGCAGATGGTGACGGACCGTCATCGGCATCTAGTTACAACTACCATGGTGATACGAGTCAGCTGACACATCAAAGGAAAGGCAAGAAGAAGAGGAGATGTCCTCCGCAAAGTGAGGTCAATGGCAAGCACGATCATCTCAATGCGCCGAAGAATACCAACATGAGCTTGGCCGTTGGACGCATGCCAGTTTACAGCAACAAGTATGCGTATGCTACGACAAGCGACAGTGCGTTGCACAAGACCGTCCGTCTGTCAGATGGGCTAGATTATCCTTCACCAGCCGCTCATGCACGATGGTTCATGGGCCTCGACCAAGCCAACGAGCAAGAGCCGTACAGTGGAAATCGTCCAGGCACAACGAGACTCGATTCCTGGGCTGTAGCTGCGGTCGCAGATGGCTCGATTCGAGGCAGAGAAAGATCGTCTTTGCAACGCGCACACTCTTGCTCTGATGTGCCTCCATTAGGTTCTTCGGTGACACCTGGTATCTATCTCGCGGCACAACGACATGCCTTGGTCGATCATGATCAAATTTACTATCGACACGGCAATATTCCACATGTCCTTCGAAAGTCACACTCAATGAATGACAAGGGCAGAGCTACAAAGAAGGGTACAATCTTCCTGCACACTTATTTATGGCCCGTTATTGACGGCCGCCAGATTCATCCTCTTCATCCTCATCTTCTAGCTCTTCGAATTCATACCCATCCTCGAGGAACTCATCTTATCAGAAATTGCATTCCGCCGGAAGTCCTGGGCGACCCAATAGCCAAAGTAGTCATGGAGAGCCTAGCTCCGGCCATGACGAATCGCAATCATCTTCTGAGTCGTATACTTCTACTGCTCGGAACACCATCCAAGAGGACTCTGAAGGTGAAGCAAGAGCCGAGGAGGAACACATAAGGAAGGCAACCGTCACATCGACGGCGAAGAAATCACCACAACCAGGATTGCCGGAGAATTCAGACGACGGACATGCACAAGGAGAAGATGTGCCCGATGACCGGCCGGATGCGAAGTATGTACGAGTGTTTGGACAAAACGGAAACGACGATGCACCGGGCGACCGCGAGTCATCTAATCACAAGAGAATAGATTCAACGCAAAATTCATCAGACAGTGCACAGGGGGAGAAATAGCCCGGCGCGATTCAGTGACCCATGAGGCATATATATATATATATATATATATATATCATCACCCGTCGCTGTCTACATCCCAGCGAGCAATGCTAATGACCTCCACTGCATAAGAGCCATCATAATTCAGATCATCCAGTTCCGGTCGTGCGATCAGTCGTGCTGCGACCAAGCAGTCCTCGCAGTGATATCATTGCGTCGAGTCAGTTCTCTCCAGAATGCTTTTCATGTCCTCGTTCCAAGCCTGCAGACCTCGATCAAGACTCTGCACCAGGTCTTTCTCTGCACCCTCTGTGTTCGCATTCGTCTCCCATACAACCCAGTCTTCAGCTCTTCCCCCTACTTCACTCCGCAATAGTCCTGCTGCTACCTTGACGAAGCCAGGCTTCTTCCTTTCCATCATGAGAAGCCGAGCTCCGCATTTCCAGCACCAGTACCGCTCCATTCCAGGCGAGGATCTGTACATACCAATACCTGAACCAGCATCGTGCTTCTCATGTCCCATTCTGACGTCTTCCAGCCACTTCCCCGTCTCTACCACGCCTTTCATACAGTGCCATGGCACGACCACCCACGCGCCGACCTCGAAACCACTACAGTTCCCCTCCTCGCTTCCAGTGCTCAAGAGGCCTCGGAATTTCCTTTGTTTCTCCTCTCTCCTCAGCCCGAATCTATCGCCTCTCCCATCCTCTCTTGTCAGCCAGCCTCCAACACTCTCACACGCGCATTTCCACGCTATCGTCCCTTTCCATTCACCAGCTCCACTCTGCACATCCGCCCTCTGCCCCGAAAGTTCGAGCATTGCCCTCCGCCACCCCTCTCCCAGCGCCGCAGACTGACAATGACTCTCCCTGCCCTCCGTCTTATCCAACCACACCCCGGCGCCGCCATCCCCCGTATGCTCCAAAGCAAGGTGCTCCCCGATCCTCTTCACAGAGTGCACGGCTCCCTTCTCCTTCGACATGCCCAATTTGTATTGGCCCTCTCTCCTCTCCTCCTCTCCTCCTTGTCCCTCGCCCTCTCCTCCTTCCCAGCCGTCGTACGTCCCCGTACCCGTCCCTACCGCCTCCACAGCCCGTCCAAAGTCATCCCAATCGACGAGCCCACTCCCCATCAACCAACCGCCACCCCAATCCAAAAACGCCGTCGCCCCGCACTTGTCACACGCATACAACCTCGTCCTCTCGGTGAACTTGACTTTGACCGTCTTGGCCAGCACCTCGTCCGGTGGTCTGGCGCTGGGAGAAGTGGAAGGGGTACCGCTCGCCCCGCCGGACAAGTCGATCCAGCTGGAGAAGAGGGAGCCGAAAGTGGTGCGGCACCTGCTGCAATGGCAGAGGGACGAGGATAGGGGGAGGGAAGAGAGGGGGAGGGCGAAGGTGTGCTTGATTTGATGGCAGTGGCATGATATCCGCAGGGATATGGTCTGGGTGGTGGAGAGGGAGAAAGGAGAGGCAGAGCGGGACGAGGAAGGAGAGGGGGAGGGGGAGAGGTAAGGTGACATTTGTGTCTCGTTGATGGTGGTGAGAGCAGAGTGTTGGTGACAGGAAACGGGTGGCGCAGAGTGAGAAGTCGAGGTGGAAGAGGAGTGATGCGCGCGGGATGTGGAGGAGTTGCGACGTTGAAGGAATGCAATGCGAGCGAGGGATGAGCATAGGAAAGAAGAGGGATGGGAGTGGAAAGGGTGAGCTACGACTTGCAGAGAGGTCGCACGGAGCAGCTAGAAGGAATGCATGATCTGATAAGATCGATGGAGCTCTACTGACCTGCATAAGCCGACACGCATAACGGTGTCTTGCATGTTGACGTACGCGACAGTGTCTACGTAGTTGTCGAGGTCGATCCGGAAATATACCCGCCATGATCAGCGAGTGTCGATCTCCGCTGTGCCTTCCAAGCTGGCAGGGGGAAGACGAGCTTGTTTCGTCATGGCTCGCCTTGATTTCCTTGCGTCTGTAATAACCTCCGAAGCTGTTATGACATCCCCCTCATTAATATAAGTCAATCCCGTGCAAGACTCCACTCCGTACATGTGTTCATAAAAGAACTCAAAAATGTGGTCAGCACTGTTGATCGTCGCCGTGTCCACCCTTGCCTTGGCTTTTCCGAAGTGGAGGAGCAAGCTCCAACAACCTCTCGATGGACGAGTCGAAGCTCTAGATAGTGGCAGAGGGGGCTCTGCAGAAGTGATCAAGAAGTCAGTACACACATCCCATCGATATCAGCGTCTTCCGTCAACCACAGGCAGTCTCATCGATCCGCCCTTCTCCAATTGCTCTTCATGCCTCGTCACCCCTACCCTGCCTCCTCACCATCTAACCACCCCCTAGACTCATCTCAGCCGACATCATCCCCACCATCATTCCCCCCTTCACACCCTACCTCGACATTACCGCCCTCTGGCCCAACGCCTCCTCCCATCTCGGCAACACCCTCCCTCCCTCGTCGCTCTCCAACGAACCCCTCATCACCGGACTAGACTTCACCCCACCCCAACTAGGCAAAGCACGCACCCAATTCGTCCTCGTCCTCACCGACCCGGACGCCCCCTCGCACTCGGACCCGAAATGGTCCCAAGTGGCCCACTGGATCACCTACTGGCCGGCCAACTACACAAAGCATCCCAGCGAGTACCAGCCGCGCAACGACTCGGGCCTGCCCATCGAGCAGCCAAGGGACAAGAAGATCGACGTCTTGCCTTACAAGCCGCCGGGCCCGCCAGAGGGGACGGGGAAGCATAGGTATGTCATGCTGGGGTTCCTGCCGTTGAACGCCACGCGGGAGAGGCTGAATCTCACGGTGCCCGAGGGGAGGAGGAGGTGGGGACACGAGGACCCGGGAATGGGGGTGGCGGAATGGGCCGAGGAGAATGGGCTTTGGCCTGTGGCGGCGGATTTCATTTACAGTGAGTATGAGGAGTGAGGTGTGCGTTTCCTGTTTGTATGCTGCGGCAGGGGTTGGTGGTCAGGGACGCAGGGAGCCCCTATCATGACCCTCGGTCTCTCTCTTTTTGGCGAGCATGTACCAGTCTGTCCCTACTGATGAAAAAGAGGGTCATGATGTGGAATGAACAAGGCAATGCAGGTGGTATGAAGCGAAAACAAGTCATCATATTTCCCTCCCATGGTCCGGGGGTTGGGGCAAGGTAGAGAGAAAAAAAAACAACAACAAGGTAGGGTACCCAACAATCATTCCAGTCCAGTGCAGTCCGACAGCGCATTTCGTCTAGCGCCCGACTCCTCCCCATCGCCCCATGTATCGTGTGGGTAGTAGTTGTAATTCATGACATCCACGCTTCCTCTCCCTTTTGCACCTCTTCCACTTCCCCCCCCCCCTTTGATCTTCTCTTGGCCCTCTGCTCTTGACCTCCCCTTCTCTAGGCCCTCTGCCCTCGGCTTCCCTACTCTTGGCCTACTGCTCTCGGCTACCACAAACGTCATCCCGCCGGTTCACAAGGAAAGAAGACGCTCGATCCGACATGTTACGTGACGCCCATGGCCCGTCCCCCACCGCCACTCCCCGGCGTCCCGATGCCCAATCCCCGCCTCAGGCTCTCCCTGGAAGAATTCTCATGCTGCGTCCCGAACCCAGCCCACCCCTCCCCGCCATCCTGCACATGCCTAACACTGCTCTCGTTCCGCCACGCCTCGCCCAGTCCTTCGTCCCTATCGACTCTCGTCGCGACGGGCGTAATGGTCGGCCGTCCGTTCTGGTCCCTGCTTCTCGGCGTGCCGGGCGCTGCTGCTTGGCCAGAGTATTGCTGGCCGCCAGGCGGGGGCCCTTCGAATGTTGTCCCGCCCGGTTGGGGCGCCGTGGTCGACACGACTGCCGCCGGGCGTTGAGCGCGGTCACCGTAGCGTTTGAGGATTTCTTTGGTCGTAATGTCTGCCGAAGAGGAGAAGAGGGAGGAGTCGTTGAGGATGTGGGAGAGGTCGTCTGGGATCTGGAAGCAGGCATATCAGTACAGGAAACGGTGATGGGGTGTAGAAGGTGACGTACCTCGCACATGGCTTCGTTGTGGTAGATGAGCTCGTGCACGGCTTCAATGGCGAGGAAGGAGTCGTTGACGTTGGTGTCAATCACAGGCCCCGTCTTATTGGGTTCGGTGAGGTAGAGTATGTTGGGTGTCATGACGGTTGCGAGATTGTGAATGTCCATCTTGGAACCGGACTCCTCATCGACGTGAGAAAAGCTTGAGACCCAATTGAGGAAATTGAAAAGCACTTCCATAGTATCGCGGTGCGACTTCGGGAGTAAGCAGCAGGTCAGATGCAGCACTCGTCGTCGCTTCTCTTCATCGGCGATTTCTGCGGCGGTCAGCATTGTCTGTCATTCATTCCTCTGCACGAGAATACCCACTGGTAGAAGTGATGAACAATCGATGCAGCTTGAACGTCAGCAGCGGATCCGGCAAGTCTCTAAAGAACTTCTTGAGCATGTTGGCCACTTGCACAGGGTTCTCCTTCGTCAGGTCGACCTTTTCTGTGCCATTGGTGTCAATGTCCTCCTTGAGATCATTCAATCGCTTGATGTTGCCGTTCTTTCGGAAGACACCCTCGATACTCATATCCATAGTCCTCATCGCACTTATAGAATCCTGGACCACGGCCGGTATCCGTAGAGCACCTGGGCCGACACCGTCTGTCGACTCGGCATAGTCTCGCTCGATAAGCTGTTCCAGCGCCACGCCAAAGACACCCTTCTTCTTGCCTTTGGGCTTGTTGTCTTTCTTGGCGAATGCGCTACCGAACTTCTCCCAGAAAGTAGGCCGCTTGGTCTCGATAAGATCCAGCAACTGTTCCTGGTTGAAGTGGCCTTCCAGTAAAGGCTCAAGCGATAAGACCGCGACGTGTCGTACAATAAAGTACTCCAGCGCCGACAGTTCAGAAAAGTACTTCTTCGTCTTGCCGCCTTCAACAGGATGCTGCTTCTCCTCAAGCGGGCCAGATGCACTTCGCGTATGACCGTTGACTAGCTTCACCTTTGGTTCCTGCGGAATCATTGGCTGCCTTGCAAACCTCGAAGCATTTGGTCTCTGCTCTCTGGTCTGCTGAGCCTGAACCAATCGTGGGATATCGTCCAGCGTCATACCGTCGCCACCACTGAAGTTGAGCGACGAGATCGGCTCACCGTTCGCATCGACATCGTCCACAATCTGAAAAGTCCCCGTCCGTCTTCGTTCAAGCTTGTCTGGCGATCCAGGCGATACAGCATCCGGAGCATCGACAATTCTCGATGTCCTCGCCTTCCGGTTAGTGGTTGAGATCTGCTTGTCCATCCTCGTCGAACGCAACCGCTTGATGTCTCCAAGTGCCTGCTCATAAGACTGCGACTGCTGATCTTGATGCGAAGAACCAGTGTAAGATTTCGAGCGAGTGTTCTGCAGCAATTGAGGCGAGAGTTTACCATCGGGAGCAACTCGGTGTCCTTGTCGCGAATCGTAGTCGCTAAGGTTTGGATCATCCGAAGTATGCGGGAGTGCGCCGCTCGTTCTAAGAGTCGAAAGCAATCTCGCATGCGACACTCGCAGTAAGTGCACATATTGCTGTAGCCGTGATACTTCTGTGAATCCACTCTCGTCGACGCTGCTGCCGTGTCGCTCGCAGGATATGCTTCTCGAAGCTTCATTCCACCGTGCAGCCACCGGAGCGCCCACCATCGACTTGTCGCATTTTCCACACTTGAAGCATCCGGCATGCACCATGCGGTCTTGCTTCCTGTAACATTTATCCTCGCAAGCCTTGTCGCATATGGCGCAGAGATCAGCCGATCGTTCTCCGAGATTTTCGAATTCCGATCTGGAGTCCCGGCCGTGTTCTATCTCCAGTCGTTCTTCCAGCTTGCCGATGTCTTCCAGAAACTTGGTCAACCCTTGAGGCGTGCCAGTGTCTCGCTCCAACTTGAGCGCACCCTGTAGACAAATCCTGATGAGTAGCTTCAAGTAATGCGCCAGTCCAGTGACGAGCGACAGCAGTTCTTGCGTCACTCCCAGTCGTCGAACGCCAGTCTCCTGCGACTCGGCCAGCAGCTGAAAGAATGCCACGACCTTCTTGCACAACAGTTTCGCTTCTCTCGAGTACGACAGCCCTGTGACAGTCAGCATCGTGTCCGGCCACAATTTCGCGCGACCGGACGAACCCTTTTGCGTGCGCTGAATGAGCGTTTCGTCAAGATCGTCCGCGGCTCCGAATAGGACGTCGACGTGGGTGATGAACTTTTTGGCGCTCATCACGCCGTCCACGTATGCGCCATTGCTGACGTGCAGGAGCATGTCGCTGATGCACGTCGCGCTCTTTTCTTCAAATGCGCTGAGTGTTCGCCAGATCCAGAGGACTTTCTCTTCGACCTTTTCTTCTCCGTCTCTTACTACTTTGCGCATTTCCAAGGTAGCTTCTGCTTCGTCGAGAGCTCGATCTTCGGGTTGTGTCGGTGCTTGTCCTTGGTGCAATCGGACATTCCAATATTTGTGGATCATGTAGCATTCTGGATGCCAGTGCTGGTTCTGACCATTGCGGAATATCTCGACGAATTGTTTGAGGATGGCTGTTTGACAGCCATTACATCGTTGCGCGAACCTCGTGCTATAATGGTAGTGGCAGTAGACATTCCCTTCATGTTCGTAGTATGAATCCTGCGCGCCGAAAACGGTCGGGCAGACACTGCAAGTAAAGTGCTCGATGTGGTATTTGCGGTCCAGGGCTGTAATGTAAGAGCCTCGTAATGCGCCGCCGCAGGAAAAGCAAAGCAGATCCAGCCGTCTGAAGTAGTCCGTCTCGCAAAGTGGGTATTGATTTGGCCCTTGCTCTGGCACAGGGAAGAATTTCGATGCCACAATTTTGCCGCAGTCCTGGGACCACGTTAGTCTACCGTCCTACAGTCAGTCTGCCGGTCAGCTTACCTCGCAAGTGAAGCACTCGAGATGGTATGTGTCGCCCAAAGCTCTTACGAACTGCCCAAGCAATTGCTTATGACACTTTCCACAAACTCTCGATTGACCACTCGGTCGTGATCTGTGTGTCCTTTCTCTTGTAGGTGAAGTGCCAGCTCCAGCATCATCCTTGCTCGGTCGTCGATGGCCTCCATTTGGTCGTTGCGGCGTATCATAGCTCTGTTGCCGTCTGTGTCTATCGCCCATCGGCGCACCATTCGTCTGCACTGGCGGATAGGTCTGTGAACGATCTGGTGTGTTGTCTGGATGTGATCGCACGGGCAAGTTCTGGTTGTCTGAAGAAGGGTCCATTGCCGTCACGCCCATTGCCTGGTCAGAACGGGAAGGATATCAGGCTCAGCAGAGCTTCAAGAGCTGTCCAGGCGAACTGGAAATGTCGTATTAGACAGCCCGTATTGCGCCTCCTATTCGTTACACAATTCTCGTGTCTGCTTCTCGACTTCCAGAGTCGATGGACCACCGCAATGCACGCGCCTGTATTTTCTCTCCGAACTCTTTAGCAATGCGCAATACCGACAGACTATGAAGCGCGCAGATTCTGATATCTCAAGTCGGCGGCAGAGAATACCCAGGAGTCGTAACAGGGCGTGTCATGTGCGGAATCGATGTCGATCGACGTGCCAAGGTCATCAAAAGCGCAGGTTATTAAGTCGGGTATTATCGCAGACGGGGCGAGCAGCAGATGATGTATAATCTCAGTAGTCGAAGATGAATGCAAAGGAGTGTGTAGGACGGGATGGATGACAAAAGGTGTGTTATCGATGTTGACCAGCTTTGCCTTGCCCGCGGTGGTGGTGATGGATCCCGTCTCGTAAAATCAACGACTCCCGAGCAGAGACACCAGAAGAATCCGCCTCTTTTTTTTTCCCCTTGACTCGGCGTGCTCCACGGGTCGGCAGTGGGACGTGTCGTGCGAGGTTGCGTCTGTCGGCGTGTATTGATTGGGTTTGGACGACAGCGTCAAAAAGTGTGCTTGTATCGCTCGGATAAACAGGCTTAGGCTTGGAAGTTCGGGGGTTGTTTCGCCCAGCAGGGAGTTCGGCGCTGGCAGAAGATCGACGGGGGTGGGAGATTTGCTACGCGGTTGTAGTCGCTTGTCACCTTCCTTTCGTCCACCTGTTCGCGAAATGTCGCGTTCGGCCAAGTCGCAATCAAGCAATAGATCTGTGTTTGCGTCTATATCCCTGCTTTTACGTCCTGGATCTTGACTCGTGGTAGAGGTGCAGTTCCGACCATCACGGACCTGATGTCTGGTCCTTCCCAAACAGAAACCGGCACAGACTTTCGGCTGTCCCCGCGTTTCCCGCTTCGCCAAAACTCTACCACGCGCCGCGCCGCGAAACACGAGCACAGCACTGGGCCTCAGGTATAGCAGGCCTGATAACCTACACTGACAGGTTTTGTCTCGGCCCAATCTCCCGCGACGTCCCTTCACAGCGCCTACGATGGCCACAAACGGAACCTCCACAGAAGGGTACAAGCCCCCGCAAACCTCGCGCCCCAAACGCCCTGCCACGGGCGACGAAGAAGCCTCCGCACACCTCAAACTCGGCGAATTCCAAGACGTGCCCTCTCTGAACCTCTCGGAAGCGCGCTACGTCATCAATGCGGTGACACAGTCACGGCGATCCGACAAGAAGAAACCGGCCGACAGCGAGACGCTTCTGAAAGTGCAGGAGTACCTAGAGATGTTTGCGCGGTATAAGCAACAGGAGAGGGTGCAGGCTTTGGAGCAGGTTTTTGACAATACTGGGTTGCACAAGTTTGAGAGGAGTCAATTGGGTGAGTATACTGACCAATGTGACCGTGAGCAGGCGCTAATGAGCGAGAAGGTAGTTTATGTCCTGATACCGCGGAGGAGGCGAAGACACTGATACCTAGTCTTGAAGGGAAGATCAATGAAGATGAGCTGAATGTGCTATTGGAGGAGATGAAGGAGCTGAGGAGGATCGAGTAAGCTTCGTTATTTGGGCAGACGCGACAAGAGAACCAGGTGGAAAAGAAAAGTCATCTTAGCGAGGCGTTAAGGAATTGAATCATGATATAGTGTGGGAGAAGCCCTCAGTCATAGTCAGCTAAATGCAGAAAATCACCGATACAGTATTATCACCGTCATTGCAAGACCCCGGGCACAACTTCATCAATCATATCTCATTCGGGTATAACCTCCCTTGCCGTCTGTCTTCCACTTATCCCACCGCTACCACTGCTAACCACCACATACTAATTGCGGCACCTCTGACTGTCCATCTTCAACAAGTACCCAAGAACCAAAAAAAGAGCGCCTCGCTCTGACATATAATGATTCCCCCAACACCTCGCTCAAAACCAAGATGAATCATAAGTAGTACAGTCTCCAAAGGAAAAAGGGTGCTGCAAGTCAAACAAAAGAAATCCTTCACCATTCTCGTCCCTCAGCCTCCAGTCTACCTTCCACCACGCACCGGGCTCCCCGTCTTCCTCGGCGTCGGATCGGGATCAGGCAACCCCTCCACTTGCGTACTCGGTCTGGGTGTGGCATCCACATCCCCCTCCTCCTCCTCCTCCTCCTGGTCCCCCTCATCAGCGTCCGTGAAACGCTGCGGCGGCGTCCCCGACCCCTTGAGCCCCTCTTGCCCCTCACCAAGCTGCACGCCGCTCGTCACTGCTCCCTGCCCAATGCACTGTTCCTTCAATACAGCCTGTGCCTCGTCCCCACTCACCACTGAACCCTGGGAATTCGTCCGCAACATTTCCGTAGCGAGTTTACTCCCGCCCTTCTCCGCCTTTTTCTTCGGACTCCTCGCTCTTATGTTGACATTTCCCATCTCATCGTCCTCGTCGTCCCCTTCCTCGCTCTCTATCGCCTCTTCATTACTACTCCCGCTACCACTGCCTCCGCCATTCCTGGCGCGAAGAGGAGGGGACTTGACCTTCCTGCTCCCAAGTTCCAGAACGGCAGGCGCGCTGCGTTGTTCCGTCAACTGCGCCCCCGGCGTCGGTGTCAGAAGCTTTTCCTCCCCGGAGCTGGTGCCCGAGCCAGGCCCATCGCTGATTCCCAACCCACCGAAATGGCGCTCCAGATCGGCGTCCGTTTCGCTCCAGTCCGGCTTAGCAGGCACGCTTTCAGTGGTGGTCTGCCGGATGATGGTAGGGATACGTTCCATTTTCTCCCCTCCCTGCCCGTCCAAGCTACCATCCACGCATGAGCCGCTGGTGACGCTCTCCTCACGGCTGCCGACGCGACCTTTGCCTGTTCCCGTGCTGAAGACGGCGCTGGGGACGGTGGATGTCGGGCTCTCCCCTTCTGCAACGGAGCTGGATTTGCGGAGACCGCTGCCGCCGATGCCGATGGGGATGCCTTGGGATTGGTTCAGCATGGCGGGAGTCCAGCCTGGTGGCGGGGGTTTCCACATGCAAAGACGGCCGAGGACCTCGCCTAGTTTGGTGGTGTCGGGCGGCTTCTCGACCAGTGCATCGAAGTCGTGGGGCGCCATGAGCTCCTTGAGATAGCCGGTGACGGCCACGATGGGGGTGTGCGTGTTGGCGTTCTTGGTCTCACGGATCATCCTCGCCACGTCTGCGCCGTTGATCTGAGGTAGCTTGAACTCCATCATGATGATGTCGAATTTGACTTCGGACATGGCGTAGCGCATGGCTTCTGTGCCTGTAGTGACACTGATGGTGCGGCAGCGCAGCTTCTCGAGGAGACGCTCCATGACGAGACGTGAGACGGGATGATCTTCGCAAATCAACACGTCCAAAGGTCTGAACATGGGACCTTCGGAAAGTGTTATCTGAGATAGACGGCGAGATGATTGACGGCGGCGCTGGACCCGAAGTAGAGCTTTCTGACGCTGATCTTCTGTGTCGGATGACGAAGGAGAGACATCAAAGACTTGACTGTGTCGCTTCTGATGCGAGTGCGTCGAAGCTCTCTTCAAAAGAGTGAGGTCTGAGGAGTTGTCGCTGTCCCCGACCGTGTGGGATCGTTGACGGGGCGAAGAGCTACCGATGCCACGAGGAGACAAGGTAAGATCCTCTTTGGGCGGTGCAAGTGGCACAGACGTCTGCTTGGTCAATTTCACTGGCGAAGAAGCGGCGGACTGTGCTTTTGCTAATTTGGGTACATCGAAGAACGACCCTGGTTGCAGTGACGAGCTGGTAGCTTGTGACAAATTCGATGAGCCGCTTGACGTCTTTCGTCGCTCATGGTGATTTGCACTGAAGGACACTAACAACGGTGATGAAGGCTGAGATTGCCTGTTCGGTGACGAGTTGGCTTGACTGAGCAGGGACGGCGAGACAGGTCGGATATGCTTGTTGACCGAAAGTGTTCTCTTCAGAGGTCCAGCAATGACTGGGCTGGCTTCTAGAGATGGCGCCGGCATGATGGCAGACGAATCCCCAGACTTAGCCGCAGCGGCGGCAGTGGCAACCTGATTAGACTTGCTCTGCGCCTGCATTGCTTCTGCTCTCAATTTCGATAGCACATCCTTGTTCGCCTTCTCCAAAACAGGCAGATTCTTGAACTGGAAGCTACCAAAGTCATCCGGGGCTGTCGGCTCGCTCGACCGTCTATTTCGTCCGTCTCGCACATGTGGTGGAATGTGAAGCGGCATGAGGCCTCGCTTAATTGAGTTGACCTTCATGCGTACCCTTGACAAGGCATCATAGGGTCGATCAGGATAGTCGGCGCCAGGTGTACCCATGGGCGACGGTGTCTGATCCTCAAATTCATGGCTAAAGTTCTGTTGAGTCGCACCTCGAGCGTCAAAGTACTCGGTATCTTCTGCGTGAGACGGCTGTGGCACAAATGATGCCTCATCTTCACGCAAGGTATCCCAATCGATGTCCGAGAACCAAGGATGAGCACGAATCTCATCACCGCCGTTGGGATACTTGTCATCTTTGTTCGACCCCAGCCTCTCTTTCGGGTCAAGTACAAGAAGCTTGTTGATGAGATCTTTGGCTTCGTCTGATGCACAGTCCTCTTCAGGCTCGGGCCAGAAGATGTTTCGAGCGAGAATATTCTGGAACACAATATCTGGTGTGGGAGCGTGGAAAGGAGGGTAGCCATAGAGTGCTTCGAACAAAATGCACCCAAGTGACCACCAATCACTCATCTCGTCCTGACCAACACCGTTGATGGTCTCTGGCGCCAGGTAGTCTGGAGTTCCCACGAAGCGTCTGCTGTTGTCTTCTGGATCGAATAGTGCCATGGGTGGTGGTGGCATAGCGGCTTGATGTGGTGGAGTGCCATTGCCTGGTCCTGGTAGATGACTGGAATTGCTCATGACGGAAGTGAGACCATATGCGTCTGGGGAGTCTGCATCCTCACTGCCTGTCTCCTCTTCGATTGGCGTTTGGCGGGGAGCGTTTTGCAGCATTGCATCCTCCGTCATGCTGAAACGACGGAAAAGAGCCTGCAATGCGTCGGAGTCTCCACTATCACTCCTGTGACTCGATGTACGCCGCGACGGCTCTCGCGAGTGCTCTTTGTTCAAGCTGAAGTATGATGGCTGAGAGAAATCATGTGACATGGCAGGCGTCAGGCTCGGTGTCTCTACTGGGGAGTGCTGACCATTGAAGTCGAAAGAGGTAGATCTTGACGATGCAATTGACGGCGCTCGACGGAATGGGTTATGTTTCGATAAGTCTGGCCCTTCTAGCATCTTTCCATTCTGCACTCTCTTTTGTCGACCAACAAGACCCATTCGTGACAAGCCAAAGTCAGTCAATTTCAGGTGACCCTTCTGATCGATCAGCAAGTTGTCGGGCTTCAGGTCTCGATGAACAATTTGTCGACTGTGCAGATGCTGTACACCGAGTACAACCTCAGCCAGATACTTCTTGGCCCAATCTTCAGGCAGTCCACCAAGCGTCTTGATGAGTGAGGCACAGTCGCCTCCATTCAAGTATTCCATGACTAGGTACAAAAAGTCCTTACTGGCAAAGGTCCAGTACAGCTTGGCGACAAAATCGCTCTCGCCCTGCCACATCATGATAGCTCGTTCGGCTTTGACATTGGTGACTTGATTCTTTGCAACCATGTCACCTTTCTTGAGGACCTTGATGGCATAGTAGTCGCCAGTGACTTTCTTCTTGGCCAGATACACACTTCCGAAAGCTCCTTTGCTGATTGGCTTGATAATCTCAAAGTCTTTGATTGAAGTTTGTGTAGGCTTTGGCTGTTGTGGATTGGAGATGATGCCGCTCAATCGAGGCGAAGACGGTGCATTTCGGTATGCTTCATTCAAGGTAACAGATGACTGTCGACGGTGATGGACGTGTTGTGCCTTGATAATGGGAGACGTGAACTCGCTTGCAGCCTGCAAGGGTGAGGTGATTGGCGAACCGCTGCTCTCACCACTCTGCACTCGCGGCTTGAAAGAGCGCAGTGGTGAGAGTGGAGGTGGAATATGTCCACGCACCGGGGACTCTTGTCTACTACCGCCTTGCAAGCTCGGAAGAGCAAGACTGGTGCGCTTTCGGCCACGAGCACTAGCGACCCTGCTCAAGCTAATGTCTGTGCTCGGGGAGTCTGCTCGTCGTGACGCCGAAGCGAGTGATGATCGAAAGCTTGAATCGCTCTCGGCACCTGCATCGCTCTCGAATACCACAGATCCTCGCTTTTGCTGGACTGGGATTGAGCTCATAGATCCGACCATAGATCTGGGAGTTCGCGATCCCATAGGACTATTGGACCTGGTGGAACCTCCAGTAGACGATTCACGTCTACTGCGGTCCCTACCAATAGATGTGTCTGACGCATTCCTCAATGCCATGGCCAGGGACTGTGGACCTGCAGATGACATAGGTCTCCTGGCTGGTGGGTTCTCCAAGGCCTTGGTTGCAGCTAATTCAGCAATGCTCTTCTCTTCCTCACCCTTCACGGACTCTTCGTCATCGGATGAGTTCTCACTAGCATCGCTAATCTCCCCGGCTACGATGCGCTGTGCTTTGGCCAAAGCTTCATCGATACACTCTTGTACAAGAATGTCAAACTCGACGCGGATACGTTCCGAGTACTCCAGAATGCGGCGACATCGGAACACCGCATCGACTTTTGCTTTGCACAAGGTTTGTGTATCGTCACAAAGCAGGGACAGCCCTTCTTCAGACTCCAACGTCCCTGCGCTCGGTGACTGCCATTGCATGACCTGGGCGATTCGGTTTTCAGATGACGGCGATTGTGTACGTATTTCGCCACCATCCTGGATGTTGGCCTCTTTGACGGAGGGCGTGTTGATTTCAATAGCGGTGTCGCACAGGTCCATAACCAACTCGACAATCCGAGCAAGCGGGCGGCGCACGGCAAATGATCTCGCTCTATGATGACCAAAACCAGACGCGGACGATTCTCTCGTTCTAGATTGCGAGACGGCTGGGGAAGCACGTCCAGAGGACGCACCGGAGGAGGGATTTGATGTTGACTGCGATGGTGGACCAATTGAATGTCCTTTATAGTCTGCCGTGGGTGTTGGCATGGGTGATCCAGTGTCGTTTGCTGTAGCTCGCAATCTCTTTGCCTGCTGTTCTAGAGCGTCCAAGACCTTGACAATGGCTGATCTGTGTTCGGTGAGAGCCTCGTGCGCCATCTGGACCTCCATTTCTGCGCGATGCTCTTGCAGACACAGCTCGGTGTGCTTCTCAAACCACCAAGGTGTGATTGAACGTTCGCAAATGCGGCATAACACCGGTACTGGCGGCGGGTGAGCCATTGGCTCGGACGAGCTTGTGTTCGTGAGAGTGTTGAGGTACTGCGCGAGGACGTGAGCACCTATGCCCAGGGACTCGACGAGGACGTCTGGAAGGTCGATGGTGATTTCGCGAGGTATAGCTGGCTTGATCATCCACATTGTCTAAAGTAAAAGTCAGCAATGGGCTCATACTACTGTAAGATGACAGGCTTACGTGACTTTCCTCGCCAGTACTGCGATCATACACCATGATACCTTGAGCTTCCAAGCCGACCTGTGCTGGCTCGTCATCACTTTCGTCCGTCACGGCCAACTCATTGACCTGATCACTGCTGTTGCCGGCTTCTTCGGATTTGTCTTGGATTGCGGTTCTCGGCCTCTGCTGGCTCAGCACGCTAAAGCGGATAATCCTTGATTTGGTGTCGTCTCGGCGCATGGACTCTATAGCATCTGTGAAAATGGTCTTGTGATCGCTCGAAATGATTTCTGAAATCTTCTTGTCTTTGAAAGTGTCTGGTGCTATACCGGTCAACTGCTCCCACGAAGGACTGACCCATCTGATGGCCCCGTCAAGGTTGAGATCCATGATAGCATTGACAGACTGTTCGGCAGCCCTCTTGAGATCTTCTCTTTCTTCTCGAATGTCTTGACTGACAGTTCGCTCCATATGACCACGGGTTGCAAGATCCTCGTTGGCTTCCTCTTTGAGAGCGGCCACGACTGGTGGGACCAGCATGGTCGGAGGTTGTCCTTCGGAAGCCATAGTTGACAATTTTGTGTCCTCCTATATCCTCCACAGTGTTTGTCCAGATTGACGCTGCCCAGTGGGCAGTGGTACACGGCTCAAACGAGCTGAGCGGACATGTTTACCATGACTGCCGGTCCAAGATAGGTGGTAAGCCGGAGTCGTGGTGAGAGAAGTGAGGCGATATTATGATACAAGGACGTAGAGGTGAGGAAGCGAGGCCGAAAGAGACGGTCTGAGCCGCAGCCCTGCCAGACAGTGCTGCAGCTAAGGTTAGACGAAGGTGCAGATGTTTGGCATCCTCCGCGCAGGACAACGGTCTTGGACTGCAGAGAGGAACTTCTGAGAGGCTTGCCAGGAGGGTGCAACTAGGGTTTAGCCTAGGCGTTGGCACGATCCAAGAGCGGGGAAATGTCCCGAAGCTAAAATTTACATGGGCTCTGTACCCTCAAAGACGGGCGCCGCTCTTGCCGGCCGACACGACAAAGAAGCAAAAATTTGTACGCGTTTCATGAGTAAGTTTACGCGGTCTGCTTGGGGTCAGTTGCCAATGAGACGAGTGATATGATGCGTGTTCTTGGACAATTTTCGTGCATCTCATGACCAAGGATGATTGATCGTCTCTGAGACGCGCATCTTGTCAACAAAGGGAGTTGGCATCGTAAACAGTGTTGTGTAGAGCTACACGACGGGCCTCTATACAAGGAGTCATCTTTTGTGCACCAAATGAAGCAGAAGGTGTTTCTACTGTGCCGAGCTGATCATTTCGATTTCTCGTATATATAAAGTGCGTCAAAGCCTGCCTACTACTAAAACAACAAGGACAGTCGTAATCTTCGTCACCATCATCCGTGACCGCAGCTTTCCGGTTACCCGTGTTGTCCCCTTTGTTCGCCGTCTCTGCATCTCTTCGTTCTGGTATCTTTTGCTAGTCGTGCAACGTCTCTAAACCATCTATGCCTTGGTCTCTGCATTCTTGGGGCAGCTAGAGCAAGCGCAGGCACCGGGCTCGCAAGGGCATTTGCCGAGGTCACTACCGCAATTGCACTTGGTCTTCTCAGTACCTGGGATCTTCTCGAGGCCAGCAGTCTCGGCATCAATCTTGGAGGTGCTCTTTGCGTCTGGGTTCTTGCCGCAGCCAGAGCAACCGCACTTGCCTGGGGCGCAAGGACACTTGCCGACAGTTGCGCTGCAAGAGCACTCGGTACGGCTTGGGTCGTTTGGCTTGGTGTGCATGTCTGTGGCCTTGCCACCCTTGAGATCAGCCAAATGGCGTGCCTCGTTGTGGACATCGAGGACCTGCTTGTTGCCCTGGACGTAGAAAGACCTGACGCGCTGGCCGGTAGGAGTCTCAAGTGCCTTCTCAAAGTAGGAGTTCAGGGACTGCCAAGCAGATTGACCAGTGGCGGAAACCTTGTATTTGGCATCAGCAGCCTGAGCACGCTCAGTAGCCTTGTACTTCTGGTCGAAGTTGGTGAGAGCAGAAGTGAATTTCTGGCTGATACCGTGTTGGTTGTCAAGGGCAATGGCTCGCTCGATGGCCTTGTCGCTAATGGTATATCCGTGTGCGAGATACTCGGCAATGATGCGAGAGCGGGGCTTATCTTCCTGTGTAATATCCTCGCCCTGAGCATCGGTTGTGCCTGCTGCCTTTTCGCTGGTCGACGAGGCGGCATCGGAAGTGACCTGGACCTGGCTGGGACCGAGCTGAGTGTTGTCAAGGAGCAGAGCAGTCTTTGCGGCGGTTTCTTTCTCGAAGGTCACGGTGGCAGACTGTGTGCTTTCGGCGCCGGCATCGAGCTTGAGGGCGGAGATCTTGCCGCTACAGAATGTCAGTATTCATTTGCGTCGACTGAAAAGCGCATGGAATGCTTACCAGAAGCTGAAAAAGTCGCGGACTTCCTTCTCGCCAGTCTGCGAGGAGATGTTCTTGACGTGAACGGTGGCTGACATTTTGAGATATTTCTGTTGTATTGATGTTTCAACGAAGAATTGGGTATCGATGGGTGGGATTCGAGTGGAGATCTGGGATGTTTTGTGCTTTTATACGAGGGGAGTTTGTTTTTGCAAGGGGCGTATTTCTGAAGCCTGGTGAGAAGGAGGGGAGCTTTCCAGCGACGTCATGCTGGGCAAGAACAAGCCACACAAGACCCTGGAATCGAGCTTGAGCGACTTGTGCGGTGCGAGTATTCTGCGGACAGAGTTTCACGCACAAAACCCGCTCATCGAGAGACATCACATGTCAGAGGAAACAAACGGCTGTGAAACGGCAAAAATGCCGATGTTTGGTTCATGCTAGTCTTCTGTGCTGTGCAGGAGTTCTTCCAGAGACTTCTCTGCAGGCATCTGTATTCTACTCGGTCTTGAAGTGGCCACGAGATGCTTGCGCCTCACAGATTCGTCTCGAGGGTCTGGCCCGAGAAGAGTCTGGTGGTGGCAGTGGTCATGAGGATCTAAACAGCCGCCTATGCACTCTCCGACTAGCTGGAGATGCCCTGGCGATAATTATCATGGATCCCTCCAAGATTGACCTCTCCATGAGTACTGGCAGCCCTGCTGATGTCATGGGAGGCTATCGTTTCATCCAACAAGTAGGCATGACTCTCGAGCATTTAGCCATCACCGATGTCGCATCATTGCAGCGGTAGTCAGGCTATCTCTTGAATGTGTTTGCGTCAAGTTGGTGCTCGCTGGAGACGGGTTTTCCTTGAGAACGATGCATGCGACCGAGCAAAACCACGACCGAGATTCGCCCCACTCTGGCTGGCCATCTGCAGCTACATTGGTTGAAGAGACGGATGTGGTTCATGCAGATGCGCTGTATCGCCGCCAACTGGTCTAGCGGACGACTGGACGCTACTCATCAGGTCTCAAGAAGGAGAGCGGTGTGCTGGGACCAACCTCGTCCACCCTTTGGACCTGCAGCCCACATACGCTAGTCCACGTCTTCTTGGTCGAGATTTTCCAGCGGTGAGAGAGCAACAAACTGGGCATCTCCTTTGACCAAGGCTGTCATGTGTTTCATCTTGGTAGGTCGATGCACTAGTCGTAATATCACACACTACTCGTTCCCGTGTGGGCCACATTTGCTGGCAGGTTTTGCCTCTTGCAAAACAAAAGAGCCCCAGCTCACGGACGGCATGAGGGCCTGACTCGGGTGCCGCAAATATTGACTTTGTGCAACCAAAAGATATGGACAAAGATAAGGCATGTGAAGGCAACTGCTCCGAGCCATCGTAAGGAAGCTATATTTCTCCAGCGGTTTCATCGCACAAGTTCCACATTCAAGACCATACGTCTCGACAAGTGGATACAAAGAGTTGGGTTGGTTCGGCGCATCAGAAGATCGTTCCAGGACTTGACAGGCCATTCTTGGAGCTACCCGTGCTCTCATTGGTCAAGACTGAAGATCTGGCTCTCGGGACACTCGCAGATCCATACTTCGGAGAGAATTCCCGTAGGAGCCAAACTGGCAATTAGTATTATTAACGACTGAATGCCGATTGCAGCTGTTCGCTGGTCGTGGACGAAAGCACTCTGCCAACTTTCTGCTCAACACGCCGCCGATTTTTTTCCAGCGCCTTCGATGTTATAGTCCTGGCTGAATCATTCTTCTTCTCCAGCGACAACGACGTTGCACCCGTCATTGCAAAGCGTCCTATTCGGCTTCAATTCTCCTGTGCCACCTCTCTCTCCCCTCCACGCTTGCCCGACCGGCGACCTCGGCGTTCCTGCACCTTCCACTTCTCTCAATTCCCGGGCCTACCATGTTCTTCAAGCGAAAGGAAAGGCAAAGACCCGACTTTGACAAGTTCCCGGCGCAGCAACTCTTCATATTAGGTACGTCATCGGATCACAAACACCTACCTGGAGCAGATGCTAACGACAGCAGCACTCATTCGTGTCAGCGAACCGATAGCGCTTACCTCAATCTTTCCGTACGCATGGAAGCTGGTCCTCCATTTCAATGTCGGAGACCGTAGCAACGCGTCCTTCTATGCTGGAATCCTCATCTCGGCCTTCTCTCTGGCAGAGGCGCTCACTGGGATGTACGTCACTACTAAAGGCCTACCTTTGACCAGGAACCAGACTGATTTTTGTAGGTACTGGGGATCATTATCGGATCGCGTAGGTCGAAAACCAGTTCTTCTCCTCGGCTGCGCAGGCACAGTCCTTTCTCTCTTGATCGTCGGTTTGTCGCCAAACTTCTGGGTCGCACTCGCAGGAAGAGCATTGGGAGGTTTCCTCAATGGCAATATCGGTGTGATCCAAACTATGGTGGGAGAGGTGACGGTCAATCCCAAGCATGAGCCAAAAGCCTACTCTGTCATGCCGTTTGTATGGTCCATTGGCACCATCATCGGGCCTTCGATAGGTGGTTTCTTTGCGACTCCCACAGAGCATTACCCTGACACATTCTCTCCGGATGGCATCTTCGGACGCTTTCCGTACCTGCTGCCGAACGTGGTATGCGCGTGCATGATGCTCGGATCGATCGTGGCTGGCTGGTTCCTCCTCGACGAAACACATCCAGACATGCAGCCCTGGAGTTCGAGGGATACCGCCCATGCGACGATCCAGGCTCCAAGCCCCGAGGCGGAGACGCCTCTCATCCCCGCGCAAGCATCAACGACTACCCCGGCGACAAATCTTGCGCACGAAGCATCGTACGGCACCTTCAACCATGTGGTGGTCGAGCATACCGAAGAGTGGAGGGTCCATCCAGACGGTCGTCCAAGTTCAATCACCTCCGAGGCCTGTACCGAGAAAGTCTTCACTCGTCGCGTTGTAATGCTGATTGTGGCGCTTGGCATCTTCACCTACCATTCCATGACCTACGACCACCTGCTGCCAATCTTTCTGCAAGACCACCGGGTCGGCAATATCACCGTCAACAGTGGCAACGTCTTTGGCGGCGGTCTTGGCTTGACAATCCAGCAAGTCGGTGTCATCATGTCGATCAACGGTCTCATTGCGCTCTTCGTTCAAGGTGTCGTATTCCCTCTGATGGCAGGTTGGCTGGGGGTCTGGAGGTTATTCATCCTCGTGACGGCGATGCATCCGATCGAGTACTTTATTGTGCCATACCTCGCATTCCTGCCAGAGCACCTGGTATACCCCGGGATTTATACCTGCTTGACGATTCGCAACGTCATGTCGATAATGGCCTATCCAGTCCTGCTGATCTTGATCAAAGAAGCAGCGCCATCGCATACTTGCCTCGGCAAGATCAACGGTCTAGCAGCAAGTACTGGGGCGGCGTGCCGAACCATGGCCAGTCCCGTTGCAGGCTTCCTGTATGGCGTCGGCATTCAGGTGGATTGCACTGCCATCGCTTGGTTCGCCAGCGCCGCCGTCGCCGTGATTGGTGCCATCCAAGCATTCTTCATCAGCCAGAACAAGCCATTCGAGCTGCACCATATCACCAGCAGGGCGCCTTGCCATCTTGCATCCGAGCAGGTCGACCACAAGATTGTGCACGTGAACGTACAAGAAGTGTCTTCCGACGATGAGGACGAGGCCAGTGAGACCAGACGACTGCTTGACGTTTGAGCACTTGCAATCCAGCACCAGATCACTGGAGCGATTGTAATCAGCAGTATCCATTTCCTATTTTTCCAGGCACCAGAATGTCCAGCATTCAGAGGAGGATTCATCAGCGCGGCGTTTAGGTTGCTTCCAGACCACACAAGATACCACGTAGACTGGTTCATTTCTGCAATCGCGGCCTTTCATTTTCGATCCCACGTCCATAGCGGTCACATAGATAAAATATGGAGGGGAATAGACTCATACTTTAACAAAAATCCTGCACACCTAGTGTAGCACAGCGTGGGATGTCGTGCTCAACGTCCCTCTTCGCTCTGACCACCTGGTTGGTAATTGTATCAGCTATCCACGGCATGTCAAGCCACAAGAGTATCCATCCCGCAAACTGTGAGGGTCAGTCGGCCAATGGGAGACAGAGTCTTGGGCGGGCTGGGTTATTAGCACGCAATTTGGCGTGGGAGCGTGGGACGAGAGTGTGGGGGGGAGTTTCCATTGCATGGAGCAAGCAAACAGGAATAGAGACGTGAGGAGGTTATTATTGATCAAGCTGACAATCTTTGAATGCTTTGAGGGTCTCGAGTCATGCCTTGAATCTTCCAGATACAGTATGTCGAGCCGGGGAGATGATCCTGTTGCTTGCTCAGTCGAAGCGTAAAACCACGCACTGTACCGTGTCTGCACCTCTCCTCGACGGCAATGAACTTGGATACTGCCAACAACATGAAGGATGAAGGGCACCTCGCGTAGATCGTTACTCCAACATCAATCGCCAAGTCACGCGTACGCGACTGTGTAATCTCTTTGACATGTTTAAAAACCTGGGTTTCACGTGTTTGTGTTGACAGATGCATCTTCTGGGGCCTCGGCAGTCCCGGGATCCTAAATCTTCTTAGCTCTGGGCATGAGATAAGCTACACACGCGACCCGACGTCCGACCTCAACTGCAATCACATCAAGACGACAGAAACTTGAGAATATCTCATACGCAGCCGCATGCGCTTTCCCAATGTCTGCATCACCGAGCGAGTCGTCCTCGAGGCCGAGCTCGTGGAATTCCGACAGCAGCAGCAGCAGCAGCAGCAAGCGACCTCTCGACCCAGTCTTTCGCAATGCGCTCCGTTACACAGTCAGCCCGAAAGAGTATGAGCTCCTGCACAGTTATCTGCTCTCGCGAGCACCGGAGACGGTCAAGAAGCGAGCGCCGCAACCGAAGAGATATGAAGCAATGGTACAAAACGGAAGCGAGTACAATACCGCGTCGATCCGCGCAGCTTTAAGAGTGTTTATCGCAGTGTATACCGGATTCAAAGGATGGGAAATTATCACAGAAAAGCTGTTACGGCGGCGGCAGCAAGGCACAAGGTATGTGTAGAATAATTGTGAATGGGTGAGCAGACGAACTGATACTGCTGGTAGTGCGATCACTCCACCTCCCCCAAAAGGCTCAAATGCTCGGATAGCAGCGTCATTCTCCTTGATCCTGCTCTTCCACAGGCTATTGCATCGCTTCTTCATTCGACTGCGAGCTTCACTACTCGAGCCATCCTCAGCGCCCTTTCGCGAGCGTAATCCAGGAGTCGCTCGAGCACTCACTTCCTCTCTCACTCCTGCAATAGGCGCAGCTCTGTCAGGTCTCTTCCTATCCATCACACCAGCGTCTCCTCTTCGAATCACAATCGCCATCTATGTCCTTACTCGATCGCTCGAGTTCAGCTACAACGCGCTTGAAGAGACGCGGACAATCTGGAAGAATGGCCGTCCACACTGGTTCGGCTCCTGGCTTCTGATGCCCTTCTGCTACGGCCAACTCCTCCACGCCTTCGTCTTCGACCGCGACTGCTTCCCTTCAGCCTTTGGCGACTTTATCCTCCGCCGCTCACCGGAATACATCCACCCGCGTCCCGCCAATTATCCCTCCCACCTCCCCTACCCTGCGACCTATGACGTCGTCGACGCTCTCGCCTCCCTCTCCAAACTCAAATGGCCAGCCTTCACCTCCCCGGTCCTCTTCCCCTCCAGCGCCTCCAAGTCTCTACCTACACCCTCCCTCGAGCGCGTCCGGCCGCTCACCTCCCCGGCTCACCCCCTAACGAAGCACACCTCGTGCGCCCTCCTCCACCCCCACGACCCCAGCTGCGCCCGCACCCACCTCAAATTCTGGCTGCAATCCTTCCCGCAAACCATCAAGTTCATGACGCTAATCCACTCTGCTTTGGCGCTCTTGTCCTTTCGAAAAGCGCTGTCCAACCCATCCAAATTCACCGCTTCGCTCGCGGAACGCATCTTGCGTCTCAGCATCTTCATCACGGGCGCAATAGGGAGCGCGTGGGGGAGCATCTGTCTCTTCAACGCCATCCTACCCAAGGGATTCTTGTCGACGCAACGCTTTTTCTTGTCCGGCATGCTAGGCGGCTCCTGGGCCTATGTGGCGAGGAGAGGGGAGAGGGATAACTTTCTGTATTGTTTGAGATTAAGTCTGGATTCGGCGTGGAAGGTGGGGAAGAGGAGGGGTTGGTGGAAGGGGGTACAGGGGGGTGATGTGCTGCTTTTCACGGCCGCGTTGGTGTTGACGGGGGCGGTATTTGAGAAGAGGAGGACGGCCGTGAAGGGGCCGGTGGTGAGGAAGGGTCTGGGCTGGGTAAGGGGGGAGGGATGGGTCGATGGTGCAGTGGAGGAGAAGGGGGAGAAGCAGGAGTGAGTGGTCGAGTAGTAGAGGGACTGACAGGGAATGGGGAAGAGGGAAAAGGGGTTCGTGATTGGAGACGATGATGCTGTAATGAGTGATGATATGGCTGGTGGATTCACCTATATATTTTTATATCTGACTTGAGATGATGAATGGACTAGGTGGTCTGCCACTACGCTGCATCTGTCAGTGAAGCATTCGAAAACTCTCTCGTGTGTGACTCACACTTATATCTCTGGAAATTTATTTGCAATCGTGCATATCACGCGCCTCTACGCATTGCATCGGTATGCACTACCACAATGCATGCCTTTGTGTCGTAACAAACACCCTGCAAGAAGAAGCACGCTTTGATTCGTTACTACTCCCTTGATGCTCCCCGCCGTGCACTCCTGAAGCATTCCCTTTTCTCCCTTCCAAAGAGCCCGGACTCCGCGCCATGCGTTCTTCCAAGCCCTCGCCACCTCTCGCGCGTCGTGATGGACAGTATCACCCGAGCATAATCCAACTCAGGTCCCTGATATCGCGGCACGCATCAACAGTGCACCATCCTCGCGCCCTCAGTGTTTCATTGACAACCTCTAATTTCCCTCTCTCCCGCTCGCGCACCTCTTCTTCCTTATCATCCACGGCTTCCAGTAAGGTCCAGAAGGCCCGCATGACTTCCCTATCATTCTTTGGCTCATGCTGTGCATGATCTTTACCAGAGTCTGCAAGCGTGTCTCGCTCCACGGGAACGGGTCTTGCCTTTGGATTCTCTCCTTTACGATCTGCTGCGTCGCCTTCGCTCTCGCTACCACTCCCCCAGCTCGCCACATTACTCTCCGCATCGCTGATATCGTCCGCTTCGCTCTCGGCAGTGGCTTGTCCGACAGCGGGCCCTCGATTCTCCCCCTCCCCTCCCCGGCCGCGCCACTCTGCCGTCTCAACAGCGCCTGGACAGACGGAAGCATGCCATCGTTCGTTGACTGCTAGCGTTTTCGCGACGATCGCGTCTTCCATCATGTCCATCCAGCCGCTCTCTAACCTTACTACACCATCAAGCCATCTCGTCGTGTCCTGGAGAGTGTAGAGGTGTTGCTCTGGTAGGATTTCGTGGCCTCGGTTGGCGACGAGGTGGAGAGGGTAGGTCAGGAGGACGATGAGGGAGTGGTATTGGCTGCTTGTCCAGTGGGAGAGAGTCATGATGAGGGAGAGGAGGGTGGTGGAGAGGGTTGAGAGGAGGTGGAGGAGAGGTAGGGTGATCATGACCAAGGTGGGGTCAAGTGCGGCTGCTCTATGGGTGGGTAGAGAGGAGGAGAGACATTCAAACAGGTTCGACGACCTGAGATGTCTGCGTGATTAAGCGGCTGGTCGTGTTGCTAGGAATGGTCGATGGGTTACGCGTCGGTCATCACGAGACGTGTAATTGGTCGAGATGGGGACGTGATAAAAGAGGAGAAATTAGAGATGGGCATGTGGTTAGAGAGGAGGAAGCGAGATTGTACGAATCATACCATAAGAACAGTCCTCGAGATAACCATTCTATCCACTGAGATGGCCAAACTTTGTTCATGGTATGCTTGCTTCTTCCGTGTCCAGAGGATACGAATGAGTCTGTCAGGAAAAATGAAAAGCAGCCTCATGAAAAGCCGAAATAGATGATGTATCCCCACCTACCAAACTCTTGAGCTCATGTGTCATGATGAATAGTAAGTATAGCCGCCGTCTATAACGTATTATTGTCCCGTTAGAAAAGGGGATCGCACACAGAAGAAGTACGCTTCTGCTACCTCCTGCTTTCCCCACCTCATTGACCAGCTGACGACGAGCGATGCCAGCAATGGTCTCCTCACCTATTTCCTTCAACATCGGTCTCCTGATGACCCCGGGAGACACTACATCCCCCTTTAGGACAAGGTCGACAGCAAGTGCATGCGTCAATGTCTCGACACCACCGCACTACCCGATGCTCTTCGACAGGCCTGGCAGCGGCTTGCTGCTATGAGTATCAGACGTCAAAGTGATAGACGAGCCGATCGATTCTCCCCAGGACGTAAGTCGCCACCAGGTCCCCACCTTTCATCCCAGCAAGCTTGTTCCTCGCAAAGTCTTGGTATCGTGCTTCTCAAATCTTGCACTTCCCTGACTTTAGGCCGATGATATTAGGTCGCTGCCAGAGACTAGAATTTTCCATGGCCTCGAGTGCCCAAGGGAAAACATCTCTGTGATACGATATCAAAAAGTCAATCTGAGGGGGCGCGGAGATGTGGCAAGACCTTGTGGGGTGACTGGCAATCGAGCTACCGGTATGACAGAGTGCAAAATCTCCCAGCTCGGTGCCCATCATCATACTTCACCACATCTACCGACGTGTAGCGAAGAGAACAGCATGAACCAAGATTCGTCGCCTAATCACAATGCGATACCCCTATTAGCTACGCAACAATGCCACGTTCCGGAAGGGTTTTAGGAAGGATAGCTAGGATCTTTCACACTCTGTTCCGTGCTGACCAGATACTTTCATGGGAGCATCAGACGACGCGTTCTGCTTGAGAACGCGGAAGGTCCTGAACAAGAGCATTAGTGAATGGCGGTAATGGTTATGTGAAAGTTTGAGTGCACGTGTCGACGTCGTTTACGCAAACGTAGCCAAAATCTCCAATATCCATCTTGTTGCACCATCATCTCGCACCGGCTATGGCTCGATATGGTTACACTGCATGACCACATTCGATCCTCGATAAGAGAATGACTCGGTAGACTCCCCTGGTCGGTGTCCTGTAGTCGGCGTCCCAGATAAAGGAGTATAAGAAGCGCAAATGAGAGCTGTAGTCGCCAACCAGTCGTCTCTCGTTTGAAATGGTACTCGTCGGATTTCTTTGGAAATTCGATGACATTTACCCCTATCTACAGGCTCGCTAGCGATTTCGACCTCGACTTTGTAGATACATCCTCGAGCTTCGGAAGCTCTTTGATCTAATTGTTTATCTCATGCCTCTCCTCGACGGTTAATCGGACATTCGTGCGTCAAGGTAAGACCGAGTTGAAAACGATCCAGTGAGCTACAGCCGTTCTGACAGTAATGTGCTTGCCAATGATACCGCGTCTGTTTCGCACATGGTACCGTAAAAGTGCTTTGAAGCAGTGCTATATGCCAGTCGTCGTCTCAGCTCCAGGTATTCAGGGAGATGTAGATTATCTTCGTAGATCTGTATAGCTAGATTGAAAGGAGTTAGTGTGGTTCTTGTACGGTCCAGAAATACTCTAGCCTCGCCAGGACTCTAGATACACTTCAAGTTGTAGTTATTCTGATGTCTGAGCTCTTCCTCGATACTCCTGGCACTGATTGCCTCTTTGGCAAGCCCAATGAGATCAGAGGGGTCCGACATTACAATCTTGCGGGAGAGAAGTAAAAGGACAGAGAGAGCAGAGACTACGAGGAGCAAAACAAGTTGACAGTGCAAGCAAGGGAGAAACCAGGAGGGCCAGCAGACCACGGGCAACCTTGCCAAAGCAGACTTACCTGGTCTTTGCCATAGGCAATACCATAGGCAGCATAATGACCAACCACTGCTGCACAGGAAATCATGGCATGGGTTGTGCAGCAAGCTGTCCGCATAGCTAGTCGCTGGAGAATAAAAAAATATGAGGTAGGATGATGGCAAAAAAGACAAAGTGATGCCAGGGGCTTAACGGAACAAAAAACATGCGCTCTTCGGGAGTCGAACCCGAGTCTGCCGCTGACCACGTGGAAGGCGGCAATGATAACCGCTACACTAAGGGCGCTTGTCCGCAGAGAAGAACGTGGCATTCAGTCATCCTGCAAAAAAACATGTATATATAGATTTACACAATAGGAGATCCCACAATTCTCCAAAGATACAGATCATAGGGACGATTCTACAGCCCTCAAGGTGATTTACTAATGTGAACTACCCTTGGGTGATACTTAAGCAATACTGGCAGTGATCGGTGCCGTAAGAAAGCTCTAATCCCTCGAGTTTTCCCACTCATCAAGTACCACTGTAGCAGGAATCTACGAGGCAGATGTGAAGTGACGTTCCGCCTAATCACTTTATCACCGAACTACCATGTTATAAAGATCAGACGGTTGACTAGCTTACGCTGCCTACATGGTAGTGGTATCTCCATTGATGTAGGACTGTTTTCCGACACCGCGTGCCACTGTCAGGTGGACTCTCGTCCGAAAACGTCAAGTCACCGTGCCGATACTGTCGATTTCCATGATTTTCACCAAATGATACCCAGAACGGTGCATGACGCAAGCAAATCAGAGGGCAGCCAGCAGAACTAACGGGGCAGCAAAATAATACCAGGACGAAGCACCATTTGGAAGACCTCGTGAGAATAAATATGTGTGCAAATGACTATCCGCTTTCGCCAAAGCGATGGGTAGCCCGCAGAATTCAAGGACCAGCGAAATGACACCAGAACAAAGCACACCCCAAAGACCTCATGAAGAAGAAATATGTCTATACATGACTACCCGGTATCAACCCACGCCTTGATATATGTGTCTTGCACTACCATCTACCCAGCAAATCCGACTGCCTCTTCCTCTGCTCCCCTCCCCTTATCTCATCTAATTACGTACTACCTCCCACCGCAAGTCTTTCAGAAGGTGGAGATAGCGACAGCAATGACCTGGCTATCACTATGACTGATACTGACGCTCGTGCTCTTCACCCCCGCCTTGTCAGCCGCAGCCTTGGCATTACCTGTCAACTGTCTCGCGTTAGCTTCTGTCTTCGACTCAATTAACACGTGGATCTTACCGTGACAGTCGGGGCCCCATTCTCTCCAGCGCCAATCTCAATCTCCTTGAGCGGTGCGCCAGCACCCTTGCTCTCGACCTTCAAACTCTTGAATACAGCCTCCTTGGCAGACCACCGACCCGCAAAGCTCGCCTGCGGGTTCGGCGCCTTCTTGCAGTACGCGATCTCGCTGTCCGTGAAGTTCCGACTAATGAAGGTCTCGTTGTCGATGTTGATGGCATCGACGCTTTCGATGTCCACGCCGGGGCTGCTGTTGCCGCCTGACCCTGCAGCAAGGAGAGAGTTGACGATATCCGTGGTGGACTTGTCACTGATCTTCTTTGGCTCGACAGTAGGGTAGGTGTACTCCTTGCTCTTCTTGTCCATAGTGACGCGGGCCGAGGGGTTAAGGAAGACCTTGCTCTGCTGTGCGTCCTCGTATGGGGATTTGGCCTTGGCGCGGAACATGGTGTTGTTGATGAGGCCATCGTGGTAGTAGCGGTAGGCCTTCTTCTGGCGGGCTTCCACCTTCTGCTTGTAGGTCTGGTATTGGGTGTGGTCGAGGGTGGCGAAGAGATACTTGGGATGGATACCAATGGCTTGAGCACCCTTCTGACCGAAGCCGAAGGAAGTGACACTGAATGCCTTGACGCCATCTGTCTGGATCGAGCGGGATGGGTAGACGATGTAGTCGAACTTCTCCATGACTGCGTCGACATTGTCGGCATTGCGATTGCCAGGGACAAGACCGGAATTGAGGACCTGCAGACAGCCGTTGAACATCCAGGCACCAGCAGCACCCTTTGGATGACCAGTGAGGTACTTCTGGAAGATACCGAGGAGAGCATTGCCCTTCTTGCGGCCGAGATGCTGCATCTGTTGACAGATGACATCAGACTCGTTCTTGTCGTTAGCCTTGGTGGAAGTTCCGTGGAAGGAGGCGACTCCGAGATCATCGATAGTAAGACCCCACGTTGCAAGAGCGCCACGCAGTGGGGCAATTTTGGAATCGTTCTTCCAGAAGTTGTTGCCCAGGCTGTACAGGGCATCTTTCTCCTGCCTTCTCGCTTCGAGTTCAATATGCTTGGCACGATCCTGCATGTAAGGAGACTCGTTGAGGTCAGGATTTTGCTGCTTGGCGGCAGCAGCTTCTTCTTGCAAGTACATAAGCTCTGATTCTTGCCACTGCTTGATGTAGCGGCGGCGATGGTCGAGCTGACGTCTACGGTACTTGATGTCGAGGAGAGGAGACGGGAACGAAGATGGTTCTTCTCTGGCAGTGGTGAGAACACCTTGACCTGGTGCAGGCACGGAACGACCAATCTTATCGGTAGCGGTAGCAGTGAAGCCAATTACACCGTAGATAGGTACGCCCATATCGAGAGCCAATTGAGCATCCATGATGACTTGCAGACCACAACCTTGAGACTCCATGAAGCCATTCCTGGTGGTGGTGGTCGGACGTGACATTTCCTTGGGCGTCCTGCCATGTGCAAACTCGTCCTCGGCATTGCTGGTGGCCTTCATGTTAGCGAACTCGTACGAGCCCTCCTCCTGGAAGTCATCGAAACCACCAACGAAGCAGACGCGGGCCTTGCCTTCGACGATCGTGTCATAACCGATGTCAATCGATTCTACGGCTGTGGCGCATGCGCCAACAGGAGTCTTGATTGGACCGGTTGACGACATGAGCAACATGTTGACCCAAGCACTCATAGTGTTAATGAAAGACTCTTGGAGAATGTCCTTCTGCAACGGCTTGTCGAGGAAACGATCCTTGTACATTCCACGAAGAGCGGTAGTACCACCAATACCAGAACCGATACAGTTGCCAACTTCCGAGATGTGAACATACTTGTAGAATTCGTACGGGTCGGTGATACCAGAGGACAGGAGAGCTTCGGCAGTGGAGACGAGCACGTACAGAGTGACCGGGTCTACTTGCTCAATGATGTCGTCCGGCACGCCGTAGCGTTTAGCGTCCCAACCAGTAGGTACTTGACCGGCCACCAGACGATCGAAGCGAAGAGCTTTGGGGATGAGGAGTGTCGCACCCTTCTTGAGTCTGACCTGGAATTCACCGGAATCCTGGATCTCAAAGACCTCGACCTTTTCGCCATGTTGACGCTTGAATTCCTCTGCGGTCTCCTTTGAGGACTCGAAGGGATCCAAGTCTTCCTCGATTTGAATTTCCTGAAGAAGTTGCTTCTTGGTCGGATCGTATCCATTGAACAGCTCAGGTTCGATGAGACGGATACCAGAGTGCTCAAGGATTTGCTTCTCATACTTGTTCTTGATGTCCTTGTCATCGACAGGCTCGCCAGATTTTGCATCGACCCAGCCGGAGTAGCTCTTGCCCTTGAGGGGACCGTTGTGATTCTTGATGAGACCCATGATCCACGCCATCTCCACACAGCCTTCGAGCGAGAACTCGCCGTACGCTTCCATCTCCCATCGTGTCCGCGAGTTGCCCCATGGACCGACTTCAGCAAAACCGGTGACGACCACGACCTTCTCAAGATCGACCATGCCCTTGAGATCAGCATTGAGTGGCTCGACCTCAGTTTTCCAGTCCGGAATCTTGGGAAAATCGAATTTGAGGTTGGCACGTGGCTGAATGTCGACCTTCTTGTAGAGAGCCTCGTGATCTTCACCGTTGACAATCTTGTTCTCGACAGAGTTCTCACGAGTGACAGCCTTGCGGATCTCAGATGTCTCGGTGATCTCCTTGCGAAGTCTCGTCATGAGGTCTTTGAGATCGGGAAGGAATTGCAAACCACCGTTTAGATCAGCAAAGACCGGCTCCTGCTGACACAGGTTAACGATGGCGGGTGCCATCAGACCGAGCAAGTTGAAGGCCATCTCTTGCTGTGAGAAAGTGCGAACGCCATACTTCTCGACACCTTCAGCAACAACATTGTTACCACCCATGAGACCTGTTCCACGAGTCCAGCCAATGACAGCACCGCAGATGGTGAGGAAGTTGCCCCAGCTTTCCGAGTGCCACCTGTTGAAAAGAGTCTCGAGTGCAAGCTTGGACTCGGAGTAGAGACCATCGTTACCAAAGGTACCATGGTTGGGTGAGAGAGGGAGAATGACTTGCGCGGGGCGGGTCTCAAAATTTCTCTCGGCCTTTTGTGCTTTCACAGCACCAAGCATGCGGAGCAAGTTCGTAAGCATGATTCTGTGAGCGAGCTCAGACTTGGAGTCGATGTTGTCGATCTCACGACCATTCTCGGGAATGGCTGCAAATGGAACGATATAATCAAGGTCCCAGCCCAAGCCCTTCTTTTCGTCGTAGATGTAATCAACGAGTGCCTGCACATCTTGTTGACTGCCCTGGTTGAATGGAACGACCACAAGCTGTGACCCTCGAGATCCGTAGCGAGCGTACATGGATTGATAGTACTCGGTGACCTGGCGCGAGAAACGGCTGGTCGTGACGATAACCTTAGCTCCACCACTCAGCAAACCCTGCAGAACTTCTGCACCAATGGAACCAGCACCAGCTCCAGTCATGAGAGCATGCTTGCCTTGGAACGTCACACCTGCACGAGCCGCCTGCTCAAGGCCGTCGAGGTAGATGCCTGTGAGCTTCTTGCTATATTCCCAGCTAAATTGATCTTTGCGCTTCAGATGGAGGAAAGGTACAGTCTCGACCTTGCCAGACTTCAGATTACCGTTGACGCGACCATTGCGACCCTTCTTGGCATGTCCGTTGACTTTTCCGTTCTCTGTGGGCATGATCTGTCCCTCGTTCATGGCAAGGGATCGTACAATGTTGCTGTACAGTTGCTTGATTTGAAGTTGCGATGACTTTGACAGTTTGTGTTGCTGACGGATCAGCTTGTACACCCGCTGCAGGTCGTTCTGAACCTTTGTCCGGTTGCCATACTCCGAGATCTTGCCGCCTTCCGCCATTTCGCGGACGTAGTGCTCGAGCTTCCTGACACTGGCTCGTGGGGCCTCCTCGTAATTCATGTTACCACGTGCATCGACGGTAAGATGTGGGGCGGTTGGGACAGCCACATCTTTGTAGACGGGAGCCACGTCCAGAACGTCGCGGCAGTTGTCGATGAGTTGCTCTCCAAGCATCTTTGCAAGCTCGTAGGTTTCGCCGCGCTCAGTTGGGCAATGGTCAATGTGGTACTGCATGTAATCAAGTAGCCGAGGATTCGAGCGGTTCATGATCTGAATGCAGCGACTCACAATCTCACGGTCTACAGCCTTGAGACGACCGAATATAATGTCGTAGTACATGCTAAGTGCATCTTGTCGTGCCCAGTTCCAGGACGAGTCATATACGCGTGCCTTGAGTGAGCTGAAGGATGGCTCGATGCCAGCGGCATAGAACTCGCCATGTTCAGTATTCCAGAGATCCAGCTGAGCTTGAAGGACAGCCGCATTCTCCTGTGATGCGATGGCGGCCTTGTCGCCGGCCCTGAGGTCGAGTTGCAAGTAGCGTGCAAAAGCCTCCAATTGCTGCTTGAAGAGAGCTTTCTGATCCTTGGTCAGGGCGTCGAGAGCGGCTGGGTCCATCATCATGCCGCCGCCAGCTGCACCGCTGTCACCACCCGAAGGCACGGATGACAAGCTAATGCCAGCCTGCGACGCGTAAGTCTGCGCGGTAGTGTCAAGCCACGACTTTGCATCGTTTTCTGAACCGAGACGAGCGGGGGGCTCTGCGGTAAGACCGAGGAGAAGGACACCGTCCTGTCGACCAGGTCCAAGACCCCACCGTGTCTCCAGATGTTTCCGGACAAGTGTGATATTGAAACCTCCTGGCATCTTCGACGAGACCATGCGAGCAATGAGTGAGCTCGACTGCTTGCCAAGCTGACCATTGAAGGTAGCTTGCATGGAAGCACCAAGCTCATCAAGGGGTGTGTCCTCTGGTTTTTCCGGTGTTGATCCAAACTCTTTGCCCAGGTCACCGAGAATTTCATTTTGCAGTGTCGATTTGCCTGGGACGTGTCAGTGGTAGGTCAGGGTCTGTACGATCTGTGCCTTCTTACCTCCTACCAAATCTTTGATTGCCTTGCTCAAAGGAATCTCAAGGAGTGGCTTCTTGAGTTTCTGAGCAACGAGGGTCCGGAGGATGTCGACGGCGCCGACTGGAGCATCTGGTACGGCAGCCACTGGCCCAGCACTGGGGGCAGCTGGAGCGGCTGCCGCTGGTGCGGCCGCGGCTTGTGCAGGCGCTGATGAAGGCGCCGAGGCTGCGGGCGCAGCACCATTAGCCGCTGGTGCTGGCTCCTCCTCAATCGGGTCGACATCGTAGTAGATGTCCTTCGCATCCTTGTTGTAGCAGAGAATTTGTCGCTGTACCGACCGCGCGGCATCGTAAGCCTCATACTTTGAAGCTAATGTGCGCTTTGCCATTCCACCGAGGGTGTCTGCGGGACCGATTTCGACGATCCTTTCCGTGGTCTTTTCCCCAAGGATGACATCTTGGGTTTCGATCCATCTTACGGGAGAAGCAAATTGGTATGCGAGAAGCTCAATGAGGAGGGTGTGGGCAAGCTCTTGCTCTACTTCGGGCCTCATGGTGAGGCTGCCCTATTGATTAGGCTTTGCGTGAATGAAGTCGTAGTAGTGATGTCGTAGAGCGGGGAGAGAATTCGCGTTGAAGAAAACTCAAGAAACAGGGTGCAAGGTTTCAATCGAGTTCGTAGAGCCGTGAAAGAGCGTACAGACAGTGACAATGTATGTCGAAGAGTCCGTCAATGGTGTGGAGAGAAAGTCGTCGGGCAAAGATTGCCTCGAGATTGAGAAGGTGAAGCTGGTATGGAGACGGTTTGGGTTGAAGCAGGGAGAACGGACGGAGACGAGTCCAGAGCTCCTAGCACACGTCTCAGACCCTCGGGTAACGTTATCTAAGGTAACCCGGGGACAAGTGGAAGAGACGCAGGTGAGAGTATGTCGCGTTGTGGTTGGGAAGGGTGGCAGTATGGGTTGGGACGTCGTTCGACCCTGAGAGCTGTAAGCTTGAAGCCTACTTTTTTCGTTGCTCTCCGCAAGATGAACGCTGGTCTTGGCTCCCCCACGAGACGGGGCGTGAATATGATGAGCTGAGCTAGAAACTCAACTATTCTGCATTTAGTTAGTCACGTCTCCCTCCTGCAAGTCTGCATCATGCCGGGACGACTGAACCGTATGTAAGTTCAAGGGGTCTGGACGCCTTTTCGGCTTGGATGGAGAGACAGGTGAACGAAACGTGCCACACACACACGATTCATGTGACATATACTGACTTGAAAATCTAGTGCTAGCTACGTAGCCTGCAATAATAAAGTCAGGAGAAAACAAAAGCAACCATAACGTTCTTGCGGTGAGGAATCTCGAGTGCCGACCAGCTTCAACAATTCATGGTACGGCTAATCTTATACAGACCGGTTCAGGGCAGCAAGGCAGCAAAATGCAATTTCGACTATTTGATCGCCTGACAAGTGAAGATACCCATCTGTCCTTGCCTTTTTGCAGTGGTACGATACGATGACCCGAAAGTCGGCGAGTCACAGCAATCCCCAAGGTCAAGCTTTGTCCTGGCTGCAGCTCCTCCCGCGCTAGTTGTCCCCAATTTGTGTTGCTTGAAGCTCAACGTGAGAAGCAGCACCATCTCAATCTGTCCATGGGCCATTGATGCGAGACTCTGCGCCGAGGTGAATGTCGGTTTGACCAGAGCTGTACCACGTCCTGACATTGTCACTTTTGCACTCTTTGACATCCCAACTCCTGATACTGAACTCGTCTTGCATCTCTTTCCCCCTCGACAACTTTTTTGTTTCCATCTCAGAGCTCGACTTTTTGCGGGGAAACTTTTCTCTTCCTCAACTCCTCGACAACCTCTCATCTCGTCCGTATTCACCTCCGCCGGAATACAGGCGCCTCAAAGACGCTATTAACGGGCAAATGACTGCCTGAATATCTTGACACTTGTCCAAAGGTATGTGCTCCTTTCTCATTGATCAACCCACACTTTGCGGCCGCATCGGCACGGGCACCTGTCGTCAGCGAATACCGCAGCGCTGATTATGGACCGCTGTCGTTCGACACTCATGACCTAGCTTTGACTGACTCTTGATGTCGCAGATACACTAGGGTCAATTCCTTCACTCCGTACACCCTCTCCAACGACCACAATGTTCACCTCCGGTTCCCAGACGGGCATCTCAACCCCTCGCTCCTCCGCTGTCTCTCGCACACTCCTTCTCCAACATGGTTCCCTCGAATTCAACTTTCTGATACCCACTGCTCTTCACTTCGTTGCGTCGCAGCTGAAAGACGCTTTCAACGCTACATTACCAGAACCGACAGATGAGCTCGCACAAGATGACGAGCCATCATCGACCGCAGAGCTGGTAGCTCGCTTCCTTGGTTTCATTGCAGACGAGGTCGATGAGGGCGAAGATCCTGGATCATACCTCGAGGTGCTCAAGCTCGTCCTCCAAGAGTTTGAGCGAGCCTTCCTGCGCGGCAATGAGGTGCATGCAGTTGCTGCAGCACTGCCTGGCATCGTGGAGAAGAAGAACGTCACAGTAAAGTCATATTACGCCGCAAGATATGCAGCAAAGAGGCAGATCAAAGCGCACGAGTCGGCTCTTCTCCGTGAGGCTGCCGATGAGAGTGCCTACCTCTACGCCGTCTTTGGCGGCCAGGGCAACATTGAAGAATACTTTGAAGAGTTACGAGAGGTCTACACAACCTACCCCTCCTTCGTCGAGGATTTCATCACTGCTGCCGCTGCACATCTTCAGAGCCTGTCGAGAGATCCACAGGCAACAAAGATGTACTCCAAGGGATTGGACGTCATGCGGTGGCTGCAGAACAAGGACGCTCAGCCAGATACTGATTACTTGGTCTCTGCCCCAGTCAGTCTACCTTTGATCGGTCTCACTCAACTCTCGCATTTTGTGGTCACTTGCCGCGTGCTTGGGACACACCCTGGTAACGTCAGAGATCGCTTCAGTGGTGCGACTGGTCACTCCCAGGGTGTGGTCACCGCAGCTGCATTGGCTGCCTCCAAGGATTGGCAGACTTTTGACAAGACATCCCGCGACGCCCTCACAGTACTCTTCTGGATCGGCTGCAGATCGCAGCAGGCTTACCCACGCACATCGCTCGCACCCAGCACATTACAAGACTCGATCGACAATGGCGAAGGCGCACCGACCCCTATGCTGTCCATTCGGGACCTGTCAAGAGAAGCGATACAGACACACATCGATGCCACGAACCAGCATTTGCCAGAAGGCAGACACATCGGCATCTCTCTGGTGAATAGTGCACGCAACTTTGTCGTCACTGGCCCTCCCATGTCTCTGTACGGTCTTAATCTCCGTCTTCGCAAGGTGAAGGCGCCAACAGGTCTCGATCAGACGCGTATCCCCTTCACTGAGCGCAAAGTACGCTTCGTCAACCGCTTCCTCCCGATCACAGCGCCATTTCACAGCCCATATCTCGCCGAGGCAACTTCTCAGTTACAGCAAGACTTGAAAGATATCAACATTCCCGTGTCTAGCCTCGAGATTCCGGTCTTTGATACCAACACTGGTGAGGATGTACGCAAACAGAAGGTCTCAAACGTCGTCCCAGCACTCGTACGGATGATCACTCAAGATCCTGTCAACTGGGAGACCGCAACAGTATTCCCCAAGGCCACCCACATCCTCGACTTTGGCCCTGGAGGCATTTCTGGACTTGGTGTCTTGACAAACCGCAACAAGGATGGCACCGGTGTTCGCGTCATTCTCGCTGGCACCATGGACGGCACCAATGCTGAAGTGGGCTACAAGCCCGAGATCTTCGACCGCGATGCCGACCACGCCGTCAAATACGCAGTGGATTGGGTGAAAGAGCATGGTCCTCGTTTGGCGCGCACCTCAGTCGGCCAGACTTTCGTGGATACCAAAATGTCAAGGCTGCTAGGTCTCCCCCCAGTCATGGTAGCCGGTATGACACCTTGCACAGTTCCTTGGGATTTTGTGGCAGCTACGATGAATGCTGGATACGAAATTGAGCTTGCAGGGGGTGGATACTACAATGACAAGAGCATGACCGAGGCCATTGCGAAGATCGAGAAGGCAATCCCTGCTGGACGCGGTATTACTTGTAACTTGATCTACGTCGCCCCTCGCGCTATGGCATGGCAGATCCCTCTGATTGCACGTCTTCGAGCAGACGGCTATCCAATCGAGGGCCTGACAATTGGTGCTGGCGTACCCTCCATCGAGGTCGCCAATGAGTACATTGAGACTCTCGGCATCAAGCACATTGGCTTCAAGCCTGGTTCGATGGAGGCTATTCAGCAGTGCATCAACATCGCAAAGGCCAACCCAACATTTCCCGTCATGGTGCAGTGGACTGGAGGTCGTGGTGGTGGTCATCACTCATTCGAGGACTTCCATCAACCCATTCTGCAAATGTACAGCCGCATCAGGAAGTGCCCCAACCTCGTCCTGCTCGCTGGCTCCGGCTTCGGTAGCGCGGAAGATACCTATCCATACCTCACAGGTGTCTGGGCCAAGAAGTTTGGGTATCCACCAATGCCATTCGATGGTGTCCTTTTCGGCAGTCGTGTGATGGTTGCCAAGGAAGCTCACACCTCACCAGCTGTGAAGAAGGCGATTGTCGACGCCCCTGGTCTGGAAGATCACGAGTGGGAGAAGACTTACAAGGGTGCCGCCGGAGGTGTGATCACCGTTCGCTCTGAGATGGGCGAGCCTATCCACAAGCTGGCCACCCGTGGTGTTCTCTTCTGGGCGGAAATGGACCAGAAGATCTTCAGCCTCGACAAAGCGAAGCGGATTCCTGAACTCAAGAAGAACCGCGAGCACATCATCAAGAAGCTCAACGAGGACTTCCAGAAAGTATGGTTTGGTCGCAATGCCGCCGGCGAGTCTGTGGACCTTGAGGACATGACTTACGGAGAAGTCATCCAGCGCATGGTCGATCTCATGTACGTCAAACATGAATCTCGATGGATTGACAAGTCGCTCGCCAAACTTACTGGCGATTTCATTCGCCGTGTCGAGGAGCGTTTCACCACAAGCGTCGGTAAGAGCTCGCTAGTACAAAATTACGCTGAGCTCGATAACCCATTCCCACTTGTCGGAAAAGTTCTCCAGGCATACCCGGAAGCAACCAAACAGCTCATCAACGCCCAAGACGTGCAGCATTTCCTCCTGCTATGCCAAAGACGTGGTCAGAAGCCGGTCCCCTTCGTTCCTTGCCTTGACGAGACTTTCGAGTTCTTCTTCAAAAAGGACTCTTTGTGGCAGTCCGAGGATCTCGAGGCTGTCGTCGACCAGGACGTCGGCCGAGTGGCCATCCTGCAGGGGCCAATGGCAGTCAAGTACAGCAACAAGGTCGACGAGCCTGTGAAGGATATCCTCGACGGCGTACACATGAAGCACATTGAGCTCTTGACTAAGGACGTCTACGGTGGCAACACCAACAAAATCCCTGTAGTTGAGTACTTTGGTGGCAAGCTCATCGACTTCAGTGACGATCTCGACATCGAGGGTCTGGTCGCATCAGAGTCCAAGGAGAAGTGCGTCTACCGCCTCTCTGGCGCACCAGGCGCGGTGCTGCCCACAGTGGACCAATGGATGTCTATCTTGGCAGGCAAGACGTACTCCTGGCGACATGCTTTCTTCACTGCGGATGTGTTTATCCAGGGTCAGAGATTCCAGACGAACCCAATGCACCGCATCTTCAATCCAACACCTGGTATGTTCGTCGAGATTCAGTATCCAGAAGACCACAAGAAGACCGTTATCACGCTTAAGGAGCCATCTGCGAGTAATAAGCTCAGTCAGACCATTGAGATTGGCCCCATCAACAGCAAGAATGAGATCCCTCTCAACATGATCGAAGAACGCACTGCGACTGGCAAGGCAGTGGCACTCCCTCTCAAGTTCACCTACCACCCAGAAACAGGTTATGCGCCAATCCGTGAAGTCATGTCGGCTCGTAATGACAGGATCAAGGAGTTCTACTACAAGATCTGGTTCGGCGAAGACTCGGTACCATTCGATACTCCAGTCACAAGCAAGTTTGATGGTGGCCGTGCGAAGATCACCAGCGAGGCCATCAACGACTTTGTCCACGCTGTTGGTAATACTGGTGAGGCTTTCGTCGACAGGCCCGGCAAGGAGGTTTTCGCTCCCATGGACTTTGCTATCGTTGTCGGTTGGAAGGCCATCACCAAGCCGATCTTCCCTCGCACGATTGACGGCGATCTTCTAAAGTTGGTGCATTTGTCCAACGGCTTCCGCATGATCCCTGGAGCATCACCGCTTAAGAAAGGTGATGTGTTGGACACCACTGCTGAGGTCAATGCCGTCATCAACCAGGAGTCCGGCAAGATGGTAGAAGTTTGTGGCACAATCACTCGTGATGGTGAGCCGGTCATGGAAGTCACCAGCCAGTTCTTGTATCGCGGCAACTATACTGACTTCGAGAACACCTTCCAGCGCAAGACAGAGAAGCCCATTCAGGTACACCTTGCTACGACCAAGGACATTGCCATCTTGCAATCGAAGGAGTGGTTCAACATGGAAGATGCAGATACCAACCTGCTTGGACAAACACTTACTTTCCGTCTTCAAAGCTTGGTTCGCTACAAAAACAAGACCGTCTTCAGCTCAGTCCAGACTCAAGGTCAGGTTGAGCTTGAGTTGCCAACCAAGGAGATTATCCAGATCGCCTCGGTTGACTACTCAGCTGGCGTGTCACATGGTAACCCAGTGATCGACTACCTGGAGCGAAATGGTTCAGCTATTGACCAGTCCATCAACTTCGAGAATCCAATTCCTCTCAGTGGGCGGACACCACTCGAGCTCAAGGCTCCGGCTTCCAACGAGAACTACGCAAAGGTCTCTGGTGACTACAACCCCATTCACGTCTCGCGGGTGTTCTCGAAGTATGCCAATCTGCCTGGCACTATCACCCACGGCATGTACTCCAGTGCCGCCGTGCGCAGTCTCGTGGAAACATGGGCTGCCGAAAACAATGTCGGTCGCGTCAGGAGCTTCCACGTCAGCCTCGTCGGTATGGTTCTACCAGATGATATCATCCAGGTCAAGCTCCAGCATATCGGTATGGTGTCTGGATGCAAGATCATCAAGGTCGAGGCTTCGAACAAGGAGAGTGAAGACAAGGTTCTCATCGGTGAGGCAGAGGTTGAGCAGCCAGTGTCTGCGTATGTCTTTACTGGACAAGGTTCGCAAGAGCAAGGCATGGGTATGGACCTGTACGGAAGCAGTCCTGTCGCCAAGGAAGTCTGGGATCGTGCTGACAAGCACTTCCTCGACAACTATGGTAAGTTTGTGGCCATTTTCACTTTGATACAATTTTAACAATCGACAGGCTTCGCAATCACCAATATTGTCAAGAACAATCCGAAGGAGCTCACCATCCATTTCGGTGGTCCTCGCGGTAAGGCGATTCGACAGAACTACATGTCCATGACCTTCGAAACTGTGGCTTCGGATGGTTCGATCAAATCAGAGAAGATCTTCAAGGACGTTGACGAGCACACAACTTCCTACACATACCGGTCGCCGACTGGTCTACTTTCAGCTACGCAATTCACTCAGCCAGCTTTGACACTGATGGAGAAGGCATCGTTCGAGGACATGCGGTCCAAGGGTCTCGTTCAGCGTGACAGCACTTTCGCTGGCCACTCTCTGGGTGAATACTCTGCTTTGGCCGCACTCGCCGAGGTCATGCCCATCGAGTCACTTGTATCTGTCGTCTTCTACAGAGGCCTTACCATGCAAGTCGCCGTCGAGCGTGACGAGGCAGGTCGCTCCAACTACAGCATGTGCGCCGTCAACCCATCTCGTATCGGCAAGACCTTCAACGAGCAAGCATTGCAGTACGTCGTTGAGAACATCGCTGAGACCACTGGCTGGCTGCTTGAGATTGTCAATTACAATGTCGCCAACATGCAGTACGTCGCAGCTGGTGATCTCCGCGCTCTCGACTGCCTCACCAACGTCACCAACTACCTCAAATCACAAAAGATCGATATCCAACAGCTCACCCAGACCATGTCCATTGAAGACGTCAAGTCTCACCTTGTCGAGATCATCAAGGAGTGTGCCAAACAGACGGAAGCCAAGCCCCGTCCCATCGAACTCCAGCGCGGCTTCGCCACCATCCCTCTCAAGGGCATCGACGTGCCTTTCCACTCGACCTTCTTGCGATCAGGCGTCAAGCCATTCCGCTCGTTCCTGCTCAAGAAGATTCACAAGACAAGCATCGATCCGGGCAAATTGATCGGGAAGTACATCCCCAACGTCACTGCCCGGCCGTTCGAATTGACAAAGGAGTATTTTGAAGACGTGCATCGGCTGACGAACAGTCCGAGGATCGGAAACATTCTCGCCAACTGGGAAAAGTATTCACAGGAGGGAGAGGAGGGGGGTAAGGCGGCTCCTGCTGCGTAGATGCAAGGACATGAACAGGAGGAGGAAGGGTTGATAGATGTGGGCAGAGTCTTCCTAGGCGCTTGTGGATGTAGGATGGTATATTAGCGTAACAGACGGAATGTGATTGCTCTGTAATTATACTCTATCGTTGCACATCAATCGTCTCCTCGTAAATTCTAGTGCTGCCATCATCTCTGTGCTGAAACCCATGTTCATCTCCCCGCTGCTGGATTGTATCTTAGATCCAACATTGCAACAGGTTGTACCTCATTCTATAAGACCTCAGATAGTTTCATGGCTCTGATAAGGACTGGCAAAGCAGTAGCATAGAATATACGAAATCCAATTGCTTCAAGATATGGTCTTCGCTAAGTATATGCTCGAGTATCAGGATGCACCAGCCATCAATGCCCTACCCTTCGCAAGTATTCCCTGAAACGATGCATCATTCACCGTTCACAACAAGCCCATCCCCCTGGGCTCCACCATGACCAAACAACACTACAGGAAAGCGCACCACCCAATATACATCCTGCACAGATTCCCCTCATCCCTCGCCATCTCAATCAGCGCCTGCACCATTCCCTCGACGCTCAACGGCACGGATTCGCCCCTCAAATACCCTCTCAACTTCCCCGACACACTATCCAACACCTCCCTCGGCGTCTCGGGCGCACCACTCGTCCCGGACCTCTTCCTCCGCCCCACGAAATCCGTCGTGGGATCATGCAGGAACGTCTCCAGGATATTCATCAGGGTATCCTGCTCCTCGCGCAACAGGCGTAGCGTCAGCTCCGCGCTCTTCCTGAACGGGCCTTCCACGCCGAGCACCGGCCCCATGGCGTCGACCATGTTGTGCGTGAGGCGGAAGGGGACGAGTTCCGGTTTCTCGAACGTGAGACCTTTGTCGAAGAGGCAGTTGAAGTCGACGTGGAAGACGCCGCCGTTGCTTTCTTCGAGCAAGATGTTTTCGCCATGCCGGTCCCCGAGACCCAGCACGTGCCCCACCATTGACATGACGGCTGCCGTGCGCGTGTAGCGCAGCCGACTCGCGAACCAGGACGAGGGGGAGGGGAAGAGTTCTGTGAACCATTCGTGGAGGACTGGGGGAAATGCGGGGAGGATTTTGCTGGAGAAGAGGTGGTGGTTGGAGGCGTGGGAGGAGGCTTCGTTGAGGAGGGCGCGGAGCTCGGTGTAGTTGGGCGAAATCCCTTTGCGGGAGTAGAATTTTAAGAGAATGTCCCGCAGAGGCTTGATACCTTCTACCCATTCGATGGCTCCGGATTCTTCGCTAAGGGGGGTCACGCCGTAGGTTTTGATGTAGAGACGGCGGCGGGAGGAGTCCGGGCTGCGCTTGAGGGCGCGGTTGATCATAGTGTTGAATTCCATGAGCCGTTGGTCTTTGCGCAGGTCGTCTTTGGGTTTGCATAGGAGACCGTAAGCTTTGCCATCTGAGCCGCGGAGGGTGAGCTTGCGAGGACGCTGCAGGGAGTTGAGGACGAGAACTTCATCCTGGAACGATGCGATCGTGACACGATCCGCAGCGAAGGCTTTGAAGTTGCGGATGTACAAATTGTCTTGGACTGTCGGGATGTTTGGCGTAAGGTTATGCTGGAACGGTATAACGAGTGGATTTGGTGCCAGCTTGTGGTTGAAGCCAAGGTCTCTTGATAGGCTCGCGTTGGTTGCTCGACCCTCAAGTTGCACATCGCAGGCATTCAGTAATGCTTCTTGCAGCTTCTGCCCCTGCATGACCAGGTTCCTCACTTCGTGCCCACCAGTGTCTGATTTCGACTTGCTTCTGCTGTCTCTTAGCTTCGCGATGATTTCTCGGCCCCGATTTGCTCGATCTTGCGCCGTTGCCCTGGCCACAGGCAACAAGGCCCAAAGACCTTGCTGCGCATGCCATGACACAATCCCAGTAATGATCAGCGAGAGAATCTCGGCGACTCTGGCATTGGGATGGCTAATTCGACTGATCAGCTGAGGTAATGCTGTGTAAAACACATATCGCGGTACTCGATCGTAGTACTTCTTCAGCTGAGAGTGAGTGTGAGCCAGGAACTTGTTGCGTCTGTCGAACATATCTTGACTGAGATCCCTGGGCTTGGTGAGACAGTCCATTCCAAGATCGAGCCATAAAGTGATAAGTTTCGGTATGGTCTGATACCAGTATTTAGTGCCGAAAGGCACAGAGCGGAGATAGTTCTCAATGACCAGCTTTGTGATCTCGCCGGAGTGAAACGCCTCCGACTGTTTGTTTGAAGGCAATGTCTTTTCCGCTTCGAGCAACTTGTTGTAGTGCTTGCCGAGATAGTAATGGCCCTTCTCCCACTTGGCATAGTTCTTCGCGGCAAATTGATACTTCTCCGTCACGGCTTGTGTTTGCGTCTGTCCTGATGCATCCAGCCATTTTGCCAGCAGTAGATGTGCTCGTGCAGCAAGCATATTTTGATGTTTCGAGGTATTATCAGAGGTCGTACTAGTCGCTATGCTCCTCTCGTATGCTGCAAATATGTTCGAATCAATTGCGCCTTGAAGGCTGTGAATAGCTTGCCGATGCTGTCCATTCTTCCACATTAGGCGTGCATGTTCGATCTTAGATGCAGCATCACCACAATTTGACGCACGGATGACAGCGAAGTGTGCAGCATTATCAATGTCTGCTTTACGAGCAAGCCGTGCGGTAGTCAGCCAGAGCTTGCCGACTTCAGCATCCACTGGTGCCTTTGTCGCCCTCAGCACAGCCCTGCGGACGCCCAGCACAAATTGCTTGTCGGGGATGGATGTACCCAGGACAGCTAAACGTTTGTCGAAAGTGGCAGATATCAAACTTGTGTCTAATTCGTTCTCGGTCGAGTGGCTGCGCAGACTTTGTATATCCTCAATCTCTTGCAGAACATGCAGTTGCAGCACCGCCGTGTGGCAAGCCCCGAGGGAACTCGCAGTGGATGACGATACTGTCCGGCTGATCGATGAGCGCAAGGCCAGGATCTTCGAGCTCGAAATGTCAAGATTACCTTGATCAATGTCCAGCAGTATCTGACCGAGAGACACATTAAAATTGGACGCACTGGGCATCTCAAGTAATGCTAATTCTGATGCATAATCTTTCAGACATCCCGTCGACCAGGCCGCTTCTGATGTAAAAGCTAGGAGTCGTCGACGCCATCCATCGTCCCTATCAGTGGACGCTGCGAGATCTTGGGCGACTCTTATGACATGACTCGCCTGGCCAGACTGCTGCAAACACAGCAGGAGATTGGCTTGGGTATCCTTGTCGTCTGGCTTGTTCATGAGCTCGATCTCGTACCAGCTTTGTGCTGCTGTCCATCTCCCGGCCTGCAAATGCTGCCAAGCTTCTTGCTCCGGTGTCAAGATATTCATCTGAGCAGCAATGCCGTCAAGACCATCAGGTTCGTCGATCTCGCTGTAGATGGTTTGTAAACGCAGGTACATCTCATCTCTAGTGCTTGCATCGAGCACTCGTCGCTGTCGTTCATCCCGGATGAAGTTCTCCCAGTGAAAAAGAGCTCGTGTGTAAGAACCACACTCGATGGCCCTCTGCGCAATGACGTCTGGCGGAATGGACTTGATGAGGTCCTCCATGCTTGCTATTTGTCCTAGCGTAGCTTGCTCTTCAGCCTCATCAGGTGAGTGGCCGGCTCGTTGCAGCTGGATCCGCACGAGCGCTAGTGCACGTTTCTTCTCCTGAGCCCATCGTGTCATGTAGTCGAGAACGGAAAAGACATCCTCGCTACACAGACGCAACGCCTCTTGCTCTGCTGGTACCTTTGACTCCGTCATCAAGATCGTCAGCATCTCTTGACCGATCTCGTTGACTTCCTTGACAGTTCCGCCAAGGACAATGTCAGCGGCGGCATATGGCAAGAGAAACTTGGCGATGGTGTTGCTGTGCGATAGAATGACTCTAGACAGTGTGCTAAATAGCACGGAGGAATTGTCTCCTTTACCTCTCAAGAGCATGTCGTGCGCCCATCTCCGCACCCACTCCCCATGTTTCATGCTCAATGAGAATATAGGATACTCAACCTGTTGCTGCCTAGGATTGATATTCAGGACGTACATTGAGCTTAGAAATGGCAGAAGTATGTTCCTCGTGCTCTCGGGCATCTTGAGCCAAACTTCACTTGTTGTACTAGTTTGCGAGCTACGCAGTCGCCCAGCATCCACATTCTCGAACCTGGCGAATTTGAGCAGTTCCTGCATGGCCCATGCGAGGAAGGTCTGGGACCGGGCATTGCTTGCAGACTTGAAAGCAGGGACGAGGATATCGGTGAAGAGGATAGCCATCCAATTACACACTTCTCTTGTCTGATCGAAATTTGACAGTACGAGCATATGCGGCTCCGTGACATTGTCCTCAACTCGGTTTGGATCTAAGCACCCAATGACACCCAGACACTTTGCGCATGTGTCTGCAATTGGTCGTGAGCTGTTGTTGTACTTCACACAAGTGTCCAACAGTGTCCGTGTCGCCGCAACCACGATGGGCATGGGCGGTTCGCTGACCGCACCATCGTAGACAAAGCTCTGGTTCTGCTCCAGCCAGTCAAGAAGTTCATGACCTGCTTGCAAGACTATCGAAGCATCCTCATCTTGAAGTCGATGTACGAACGACTCAAGGAAGCGCTGTGGCTTCTCCCCGGACTTCAAACGATTGAGTTCAGCCTCGAACTTGGACATAAGCGGAATGCCAGCAAGTGAAGGTACATTAATGACCTCGTCCCGAATGGCGTCGCTATACATTTTGAGTAGGTGTGCTACAATGTCGTAGGTCTTTTGCTGGATGTCAGAGGACATGCTCGACCAGTGCTGTACAACGATCGAGAAGAGATGTCCGAGCAGAGGCACCACGTTCTCTTCAGTCAGATTGGACATGAGAGCCAGCCACGCAGACATTGCGTGATCGATCAAACCACCTTGGTCGATGGCAGACTGCAAGCATGCTCTGATCTGAGGCACAGCAACTTCTGCATGCGTTGTTGCCATGGTGATCATATCCTCAATGCCTTTGAGACTACGAACTTTTTCTTGAATTAGTGCTTGTTCATCATTCCTTTCTATGGTGATCGAGAAGTGTGAGATGATGCCCAGAACATGTCCCTCAAAGAACGTGCCCAGTAATTTTGCTGGTCTGCTTCGCATAGTGTGAGGCTTCCGTTCGATGATGACGGCAAAATCCTGTATGGCGTTGTAAAGTTTGGGCTTCTTTCCAGGATCTTCTTCGTCGCCGCATGTCTTGAGCATCTCGCAGACTACTGGAATAGGCTCCAGGCGGATTAAGCTTGCGATATCTTGTTCCGTCCATTGAGGCACAAATTCGCACAGCACAGCCGCGACATATTCTTCGGGATCAAGTCCATCGGCAGCACGACAGAGCAGTATTGCCAGTATGTTGGACAGATTAGACTTCGGCTGCATCATGATATCTTGGATTGAGACCGAAGTCGAACCTTTTTGTCCAGCCCTTCCTCCAGGACCGCTGGTGCGAGTGAGTATGCTATCTGGTGCTGCCGCCCTAGCAGCCGCAATTCGCTGCAAGACATCTTTCCGCTTCGTCAAGACCAGATAAGGTATGATATCGGCCTGTGTTAGGTGGAGGAATTGTTCCACCGTCTTCCCAATGAATTCTGAAAGCAACTTTGCTTTCTGTGGTACGGAGATCAGGTCTCTTGCTACAGCAGCTGCGATTGACTTCCAGTATGGTCGCATCAGTCTTTCGGGATCTATCTTCAGGGTCACAGCAATCTGTTCCAGTTCGCATGCAGCTAGGCCACTAATAAGGGCGCTGCCATGGCCAAGATACTCGACAAGCTGTAGCAGGGCAAGATTACGCTCGCGATCACCACAGACCAGAACTACTTGTCCCCACGTCTGTATCAGAGTCTCGTGCTGACTAGGCTCAGACCGAGAAGATAATTTCCGAAAGATAGCAAGAGCTTCCCGACAATTCTTATCACGAATTCCGGCCGATAGATTTTCTCTCAGGAACGCAACAAGTGCGCGGGCTGAAGTCGATCGGATCTCTCTCGATGGATGTGTGAGACCTTTTACGCACCACCTTCCGATTGCAGAAGAAGACAAATCCATATAATCCAGGGCATGGTGGTTCCGAGCATAAGATTGGATGGCTTGTGCCGCAGCAATCCGGCCCTTCGTGGAGTTTCTGAGGTCTGTATGATCGATCAGTGACACAAGCATGCCTCCAATGTGCTTCACAGAGATCTGGCTGATTGCCCGTTCTTCGAGTAACGCGGCGAGAAACAGCCAGAGCTGTACTTGATCCTGCTTTCCCAGCTTGGCGTATGTCTGCTTCGATATCTTGGGTTGAGCGCCAGAATTGTCTAACAAGGTTGCTAATCCACTAAAGATCTCTGCCAAGTCGTCGCTGAAAGATTGCACTGAATGAGCACAGCGATCTACGCCTGACATAGGCGGATCGATTGAGGTTCTTCCCTCTTGCAGCGTGCTTGAAAGTTGCCCGAGTCTTGAGCTTATCTCCTCAAGCCGAGAGGGCAGAGATTCCCGGTTGAGACGTATCGTACGCCGCAAGACCATGAGAGATTGTGCTGCCCATGTACCGGTGGCAAAGTCATGCTGGTCCGCATAATCGGTCGTTAGACGTACTGAGGCATCGATCATAGTCAGTCCTACATCGTACGCATCATTTAGGGAGCTTAGATGAATTTGTGCATCGGACGGCAACGTCATCGCCATTCCGGAGCTTTGACTGAAGCGAGTGATGCTACGTGCAGGGGCCAGAGTGATTTCCACAGCATTGGGAGTCCGCGTTGACATCCGGGGCAGCGCTTGTAGTGATTCCAGTATGTCTTCAACACTGTCACGATACAGGCTAGTGACAGTTTTCGCAAATTGCCAGTATTCGAGCGAACAGGACAAGATGACTACCACGGAAGACAAGAAAGTGGAGACCTGCGACTGCAGACCTCTATACTTTGGATGCAAACTTGCTTTGATCAGACGAGCGTAGAGCCAGATCACCATTGGTGCTGTCTGACCATCATTCTGTGTAAAGAAGAGAATCTCTGGCTGACGCCTGATAGTGATTTCAATGACGGAGACACTGTCCCGTGCCTGCGACAAGAGTGCATCATGCTTCGCAAAAGGGTCGTCGTCCTTGAAGAGCACTTCAAGACCAAGTCGAACAACCAGAAGTATGGCATTGTAGTTGACGTGAGGATCCGTTTCAGGATTTATGTCATTATACATCATCTCGTTCAGCATTTGGCTGAACTCAGTCGTCGAGTTTGCGGCTCTTCTGGCGTCCGGAGCATGGTCGCGGACTAGTTGAGCAGCGAGTGTAGAAGGTGGCGGTATGTTATCGATCTCGTGAGTCCCATTGGAACCTCCGTTGGTCACCGTCCCGGCGGCGTTTCGTCTTCCCACCATGCTGTCGGAGCATGTGAACAGTTCAGCAATCTCTTCATCGTTCGCGGAAGTCAAGATTTGGCATCGAAGGATAGTCGCCTGAGCACAAGAAGTATTTGATGTCGGCGCGTTGCTTAAAGTCGCGAAGGCACGTGATCGATCTCCGGATTTTCGGCTTACTTCCGAGCTTGGAGAACCTCAACTTCAAGTCTTCAAGCTTGACCACAACACATTCTTGACTCTCCATATACACCTTCTAGCCTTTGAAATCATGGCGGTATTCCAGTCAAAGAAATATCATCCCTCGTCGAGCTCGGCGATAAAGATGCGCGCCGCTGTCGCCAAACACCCATTCCTCCTCTTCGGCCTACCCTTCATGGCAACCATGCTTGCGGGATCATTTTTCTTGACCCCCGCAACTGCGCTACGATACGAGCGACATGACAACAAGGTCAAGCAGCTATCGAGAGAAGAATCGCTAGGAATTGGAGCAAACAAGAGGAAGGTGGACCTGAGAGAAGAGTACTACGTGAGGACATTTCAAGACTGGATTAGAGACAACAGAGGCTAACATACCCGACAGAGACTTGCAGGGAAAGATCTCAACGACTGGGAGCAGAAGCGTATCAAACGTCTACCTGGCGAGCCAGACGGAATCCTCGAATGAGCAGGAACTGTACAAAAAGGCTTCATTATGACCATCATGAATCTAGATACCCAGCGCAAACAGACGCTACTAAATACGTACAACAAGCAGATCTACCATGCATATCTCTTATCTCCAACACCCACGCTCGATCCGACGTAAACCGTCCTGTTCTAGAGACTAGAGACTTGGCTTTGGCATAGCTTTTCCTTCTTTCTCGTAGCCCTCCAATCTCCTGGTTTTGGTCTTTTGCACGTTCTCTACCGCCTGCTGCCACGAGAACGGCGCTTCCTTGCCGGTAGTAAGCTCCACCTCTTCCTCCTTGCCAGATTTGGCTCGGACCAGAATACTCTTCGCTTGGACTCCTCCCTCAACACACTGTCTCGCGAATTCACCCCAGTTCGAGTAGCAAGTGTTGCTCGTCGCAAGATGTGGGAGTAGCATGCTGAAAACGTGAGGCATGGCTTCATAGTGCTCCCACTGCACAGTTACACCTTGCTCATTGGCTTTGGCGGCGACGACTGCACCTTCGTCAAACAGCATCTCGTCTCCACTCATCAACCACAATGGAGGAGAGCCAGACCAGTCTTTAGCGACCAGTGGTGAGACGAGCGGATGGTCCAGCAAGCTCAGGTCGCAGAAGATGTCGCCACGAGGTGGATCTGTTGGCCAGATGTCGTCCTTGGGAAAGGCAGCTTTTGCATCATCCGCTTTGGGAGGAGGCAGATAATCATACTTGGCGTTCTCGATAAGGGATGGTGACGATCTGGAAATGTCAAGCCACGGGGAAAGCCCGGAAACCCCTGCAGGAAGGGGCACTGCCACATCTCGGCCATTGTAGCGAACTGTTGGTGGCTTTGTCGGAACTGAATTGGAGCGGTTCAGCTGCAATAGAAGCTGCAGGAGGGCGAAGGAGAGGTTGCCCCCAGCAGAGTCACCAGCAAAGACGATCGACGACGCCGGTACTGGGTCATGGAATGCCCCTTCTGGTGGGTATAGGAGGTAGAGGTATGAGTTTAGCGCATCGATCAGCTGCGAGGGAAATGCAGCTTGAGGGGCCAGGCGGTACTGTACAGCAAGGGCACGACCACCACAAGCCTTCGCTAGTCGCGAGATGGGCACTCGGTGGGTCGTGAAGCCACAGAGGTAATAGGCACCACCATGGAAGTACAGCACAGTTGTGTCCGACTTGCGGACTGGGTCCGCCATGAGCTTATCGTATCGTTCTTTCGGGCTTAGCCCTTCTGGCAGCGGCTCGCTCGCAGTCTTTGCTTCTGAACGAAAGCCTGTCCATTCCACAGGAAGTTCTGCGTCCTCTGCTTCTGTGTACGTCTCTTTACCCGTGCCCATATCCGCAATGGCCTTGAAGACCGTCTCCCGTGTGCCAGCATCGCTTGGTGCTGGGATTGTGGCCGGGGCGGTCCAGAGCTTGCCTTTTGGCCCAGGGTCCTTCAAGGTGAGGGCCTGTGTCTTGCCGATAGGTCCTGGCGTGTCCGTTATGAGCATCGACCGGAGAACAGTCATTTGCAGTGTGGTATGGAGGTCCCATTTTGACGAGGTCGGCGATAGATACAGAGAGTGTGCCGCAGCCGCCTTCAGCATAGAAGGGACCTTTGGCAGAAGGAATTTGGCCAAGGATGCGTATGATGTGTCCTCCATCTTGCAAATGCTGCGTCGGGTAAAGGAGATCACTTGAGTAGAAGCGAGACGCGTTGTATGCTACTTCTCTCTTCACATGCAAGAAAGCCGAGGTTGGCAAATGTTGCACCACTTTGCTCGTAGATACCGAAATATCCGGAATCAGAGAACCACTCCACAAGACAAGTAGACACGCAGGAGCGTCCTTTGATTTCGGAGACGATGGCTACGAGTAATCTACCCTTATATTGTGTTCTTGCTTGCTGGGCTTCTTGCTTACTCTGAATTTACTTGGATTTCTGAAGCAGAAGCCAAATGTGTGCTTTGGATCGTGACGTCACTGGCCGTATCCTTGCGTAGTTGGCAAACAAAACAGCCAAGACTACAGGACACATCACCACGAGCTGTTCTTCTGGTGAGGAAGTTATTGATAGCGAGAACCCTATCTCTTATCCTTGCCATGATCCAAAATGATTCATGGAGCATGCAGCAGCCTCCAGGCATCTCATTCCGCGGCACTACTTCGGCTGGATGAGACCTACAATCATATATTTTATTTTCTTCTCGTTGTTCTCATAGCTACCCGTTTTCTACTGAAAATGGTCGCGAAAATCGGAGTCTCGGTAGCTCAGTGGTAGAGCGTGGGATTGCAGCGCTGTTGCAATCATCCTAAGGTCTCGGTAAGAGGCATAGTGTTCCAAAACTGTGAACGTTGTTCTGACATGTATGGAAAGTGTTCGACCCACGATCGGGACTTTTTTTTTGACCCGTAAAACATCCGCTGTGAATTATCTTGTGCACTCGAGGGTTATCATCAGCTCTGATAAGCAGCCCTGACCAACCTTGTCTGTCTTCTTGTATATCTTCTCTTGGTGGAAGATTGCTTTCATTGTCTTCCTATATATCTTGATGGATAATATTCGCTTCTTATTGAGCAACAGGAGGAAAAGAGGTATTTCTCCATACGCTTGACAACAGCAGCAGCCCGCCCCTCTGCGTTAACGCTACCTTATCACAAATCATCAATGTTCTACGGCACCTGCGAAATCCTTCAGGAAAGTCCACTTCACCTTCTTCGCGAGCCCCTTTTCGTGCCAATCATTCATGTCCTTCGGGAAGAGTTCCAGGTCATCGAGGACACTACCGTCGTGTGCAATTACCACAAAGATGTTCTCATGAGCATCGAATTCTTCAACCCCGTCGATGGTCCAATTGCAATTCTCCAAGTCAAATGCAAACTTCGGATTGACAGTGTAGAATGGTTCAGTGGCGCTCTTGTTCCGATGGAAGGCGGTGAAAAGACTACCCGGACACACTCGCAAGGTCGGTACAGGCGATGGCGACAGTTCCGAAGGGAGTGGAAGGTATTGTGTCGGTCTGAACTCTCCGCCATGGTGACAAGCGTCTCCTCCCATGAATACGAAAGTAGATTTGTCACCACCCGTCGTTCGAGCAAGTGCGCAAATATGGCCAATAGAATGACCTGGGGTATCGAGAAGATAAAAGCTTCCGTCTCCGAAATAGTCGTGGGCCCAAAATCTTCCGAATTTGAGACCCTTGCCATCGTTCTTGGGGTCGATCTCATGAACAGTACGGTCCTTGAAGTCTTCGGTCGTGACCTGTGATTCAGGTCTTTCCGGAAAGCCAGGTAAGTGCGCCTTCTGAAAACCAGGACCGACGACTAGACCAGTCGTCTTGGGAAAGGTCCCCATATCACCGACGTGATCCCAGTGATGATGACTCCAAACAACTGCGTCGATAGCACCACCAGATACGTCAATCCCGTTTTCTTGAAGAATTTCTGCAATGTTCTTCTTAATGTTCAAATCCCACCCAGCACCCTTGATATGGTCCACTATCATTTTCGGAAGGTTCTCCCAATCCTTCCGAGTGCCTAAATCGAACATGAGCTGCTTTCCTGAAGGGTGCTGTATGAGAAATCCAAAGGATGGACCAGTCATGAACTCTTTGCCCTTGATAACCGGCTGCAGGAGTGGTGCTGTTGGCAGAACGAGGGCAGTAGTGCTGAGCGCATGAGCAAGAATGACCAGTCCTCCTGAAGTCGCCTACCTGTCTATGCATGACACCTTCACTGTAGAATCTGAAGAAGGTATATTGAGATCAGGCGGGGCCTGAGGCGTTGCCAGATACTCGCCAGCCATGTTCACGTGTTGTACGGTTGCTTCGAAGATTCGTGTTGACGAAGGGCTATTGGGGGATGGAAAAAGCAATAGAGACACACTATGAAGACTTACAGACCATATATTCCATCAAGCCATGCGGAGGTGATTGATGCGGACGTCATCCGGCTCGCTGCGGGACCAAAGTCACCTCATTCAAACAAGCTAAGCTAAATGTGGAGGCATATGTAGGCCAATCAGATATTTCAAAAGTGTCACTGATAGTGGGGCTGGCTTCCTAGTCAAGAACTTCCTAATCGGGGCCTACAGTACAACGTACGGCAGAAATATGGAGAGGTATATTATCTCCCGCATCCAATCGTCCTCTTTTGCGCGACTAGCCTGTATGTCCGTGGTCCCGCAAGCAACATCGTTCTCGTGCTTATGGTAGCATGGAACAATCTCTTGATGGCAATGAAGGGAAGTGGTTTCGTGCTACAGGTGAGTAGCAAACGTGGACGCCACTGCTTCACGGCCGTCAAGGTTCACTCCCCGCAGCGGTCTCCGCGCTTTCGTGGACAGTCACCTGACTCACAAGGTGTAAAGGTTCCTCTCACGTTTCCGGTGTGTTCTCGTCCTCGGTATCTTACCACGATAACGCTCGGCAATCCGAACCCACGAGCTGTCGATCCTGTGAAACTCGCCCGCGACAATGTTGACCTTGGATGGTAGAACTGGCAAGAGGATTCGATGGTACCTCCTGTCAAGCCCGGTATCGCTCTGAGCAAGCTGCGATCTCGTGACCTTGTGTCCGATGCGAAAGACGACTGCCAGGTCCTGAGCACGATTTGCTCGCCACGAGGGTCCCTCGGTGGCTCCATTAGTCGAAGTTATACCAAATCCCAGGATCTCCGCGCATAATAAGTAGCAGATGACATGTTTGACTTCCACTTTGCTCCGTTCCCGTATCTGGACTCTGGCTATTCGTCCATTCCCATTTGCCGCCAACGCATCGGAGACCGCAGCTCAATCGTCAATGGTCACTCCTAAGACAATGCACGATAGAATCTGGCATGTACGAAGACTTTGTAAAGACCATTCTCGGTCCCGATCATGTCCCGCCATTACTGGTCCTTCGGAATTATCGATCGGCGATGGCTGTTCCTCGAGAGTCTTTACGCAATCATCCAGCCTTATATCAGTGATATTGACGAAGAAGGGAATAACAATGTTCTTGTCAATCCAGCGCCCATTTCGAACCACCATATGACTGCAACAAATCATATCGTGGAGTCCTTACAAGACAGGGTCTCGATTCCATATTCTGACCCCAAGAAAGAGCTCTGTCTTCATCTCTTCGTTGTCTCGGACCTGATCGTGCAGTATGAATGTTAGAACAAGGTAGGCGCTGGTCTGAGTATGAATTACGGCTCGCTTCACGGCTCGTTGCATGATCGCCGTGGAGACTCCAGTTTCTGACCATTCTCACATGTGCTGGTTCAGCGAGCCGGAAACAGTCGCAATTTCTGCTAGTTGGCATCTCCAACGAGTTCCATATGGTCCTGTCCATATCCTGCATATGTAAGTAGCGCGCTCTGGAGTCCATGATGGCAAGACCTTGGAACTGCGAGTTAGAACGGACGATTGGGTGGCGGCCTGCTTTGCTGGTAGTACAAGGATATCTTTGTGGGAGTTGGAGCGGACCGTGACGGTCTACGATCTGATCAAAGACTTTTATGACAGCCCAACTGGGATACATGGAGCTATCATGAGTGTAGAGTCAAACGTTGGTCCCAGCGACGGTGGTAAGGATCTTCGCGGCGTGGCTTTGACAGCGCAGGGTCAACAAGGACTTGCACAATGCACAAAGCACACCGTTTGGGACATGGCTCTGAGGGAACCTCTGGAAGAAGCAAGTGCATCAAGAGTCTGGCAATATCTCTACATTCAACACTGTATGGGAAGTGAACCAGGTGTCATCGAATCCATCCCAAGCTCATCTTATGATGCATCAATCCCATCCAGCGGCCCTGCACCCATGTACCCATGCATTACACAACTTCTTACACCTTACATACCAATGCCAGCCACGCTTATGCTTCTTGACCTTGAACCTCTCACAGTACTCTTCTTTCAGATGTTTCAGCTGGTTCTTGCACCATTTCTTCCCCTGCCTCTCCATCGGCACCTGAGGCAATCTCATCATCTCATCCTTGTCTCCCTGGACCTTTTCCCCTCTGACCCTGGGACCGAACAGATCCTCAACGCGCGCCATACAGAGATGTTTCTCCGCGCTCGCCAGGTCAAGACACTGCTGCTTCTCCTGCTTCGAGGCGTCCTTGTGCGTCTTCCTCGGCATGCAATGCGCGGCGTTGTCCCGCTCGTAGGCGGCACACCGGGCCATTTCCTCCTTGGCAAGCGCGAGTCCGCGATCTTTCCGGATCTGGCATTTCTCGACCCATGCGTCTGTGTCTTTTACGCAGGCTTCGTGCGCAAGCTTGCGTGTCTCGCGACTGCAGAATTCGTGGGTGAGGAACTTGCCGTGGGGTTTGCAGTAGCCGTGGTCAGGCCGGTCCGGGATGTCGGGGAGTCTGAGATGGGTGTACGGATCTGGAGGAGCAGGTGCGGTAGGGACAGGGGTGGTGTTATTGGAGGTGTAAGTCAGTGTTGCAGCGGATTCGATAGTGGTGGTAGTTGTGTCGAACAGGGTTGTGAAGTGGCCGTCTTGGAGTAGGGAGAGGTGCGGAGCGGTGTATGTTGCTGTGATATTAGCCCGAACGGTGCTGACATTTGGCCAGATTGCCCAATCCATGGTGTTAGTAGGCTTGGGCTGTGGGACTAAAGTATTGGCCGGGTCTGGAGAATCGGCTTCCAGGCGTAGGACGATAAGTCTGGTCTTCTTACATACCGGGTACCACTGATCGACAAGATCCTGGCATCGTAATACGGTAGCTCGTGCTGTATGCTCGCAAATTTGGGCGCGAGAGTGCTTCTCATGCTTCGCAGCGTTATTGTGAATCTGGACGTCTCGCTTGTGTGGCATGTCCTGGTCCACGTCGAGTGTTTTCATGCAGCCGTCTTTCCATTCTTGAAATTGCAAGTCACACATCTGTTTCTTCTTCTCGGAGAGATGTTCGCACTCCTTATCCTTCCACCGATTGACGTCGGCATCGGATCCTCTTTCGAAAACGTCGTCCCAGATCTCCTGCCATGGTCCATGCTGAGTGACCATCTTGTACAATTCCCTTCGGTGCCAGTTGCACACAGTCCTATGTAGAGGAGACTTGCGGTAGCCACATCGATCACCAGTAAAATGGCAAGAATGGTGATGACTGCAACCGTGCTCGCCTGCATGCTTCTCCGAAGGCGGCAAGATGCAGATCTGACGCACAGCATCGCACGTACCCATGTGGTACTTTGCCAAGTCCAGAAACCACATCATCGTCGTCACAACGTCGACTATCAGTCCGACAACATCTAGAATCGACATCAGCAGACCCAGCACCTCGGTCACAACAGTGGCGACAGCTCTCGCCGCGGCTGAACTGGCGATTTTCACAGCCGGCACAAGCGCCTTGGATGCAACCTTGCCGATGAGCGTCTCCGGTGCACCGAGTGAATACAGTACTTTGGCTTGTACTTCTGTCGACAGCCCGGCCATCTCGGGAAAGACGTGCATGGCTGGTGAACCTTTACGGATCTGACTGAACCTCTCGCCAAGGTGCTCAGCTACTTGAGGGGGCAGTTTGGCTGCTGGATCATGCTCAAATCGAGGAACGCGGCCATGCTCGTTAGGCTGCAAAGATCCAGACTGTTCAAGTGGTCCTGGAGGTCTGGCATTCGGTTCCTCCGGTATATGGAGTGTAGGCTTTGGCAGATCAGGAGACGGACGGACTGTCGGTTTGATTGTGGGTTTTGGGGGAGTTGGGGGACGGACGTTCGCATGTCCATCGGCGATCGGTCTGGGCATGGCAGCTGCGGCACCACCCTTTCTGAACTTGCGCAGAAACTCTTTGAATTTGTCAAACCATTTTCTGAAGAAGGACTTCTCCTTGGCAGGGGGCTCGGAATAGAGCGGTGGTGGCGGTTTTGGAGGGGGTAGTGCTGGAGGGGGTAGTTGTAGAGGTGGTGGGTTTGGCAATGGTGGCTTTGGAGGTTTTGGTGGTGGGACTCTGTCGGGAGCTTGTGGTGCTTTTGGTGGACCCAGGGGGTCTGGGGGTGTGATCGGCTCCAAGTCTTTTGGCGGCGTGATGGGGTCCGGGGGCGTAACGGGATCCGGCGGTGTGATAGGCTTTGGGAGCGTGATGGGTTCAGGGGGGTATATAGGTCTTCCGTACTGACCAGGCCAAGGCTTGCCCGCACCAGGAGTTTTCGGAGTTCGAGGCATTGCGGCCGGTTCGGCGGCGCCATGTGGTAGGCTTGGTCGCGATCTGGAGTGACGAAAAACCGGGTGGTCCGCCCATCGAATTCTCTTACTAATTTTGGGCTCATACGGCTTGTATACACGTCGTTCATTGCCTTCCCAGATATTGGCATTCGGGCGGGACGGATCCAGGAGCTGCGTGGGATCATACAGCTTGGCCTTCTCGCTCAGCTCCGCCAGCCTCTTGCGGTAGACGGATGGCTCGAAGTAGGGGTCCTTGGACATCCATTCTACTATGCCGACATCTTTATACACGCCTCTTATCCTGTCCCAAAGGTCTCTTGTAGCCCAATGCTCGATTGTCAAGAGCTCTCTGGGATCCGCTTGATGTGCCAAATTTTGCAAGCGTTGCACCACATCCGCGTTCAGGTTGGGCCAGCGATACGCACCCTTAATATCCTCTTGCCAAAGATTGTAGAACATTTCGTGGATTGTCCATGGTGCATAATGACGAAGCTCGGGAAACGCTTCCATTATCGTAACCTCCCCCTTCAAGACTTCCTTGGCAACTTCATCTAGATGTTGATAAAAAGTCGGGCTCAGCATTTTCAGATCATACCAAACGCTGTATTGGTTTATCAGGAATTCTTTCGGAAAGACCGACGGAAGGTTTGGGGTTTCGGAAGAATAGCCAGCATTTCCGAGATGAGCAGCATAGACCTTGAGAGAACCATACTTGGGAAGTATACAGGCGTTTGCGAGGAGAAGCCTGAAGAAGCGCATAGCTGCGGATCAGTCGACGGCAATTTGAAAGATTAGTGGAATAGCAAGCGACCACGGCGATCGAGGCAGGGTAGTGCGGCTTAAAGAGCACGACTGAGGACAAGGGAGAAGGGCTTGCCAGGTCTTGCTTTTTGCGACTAGTGCCTCTATGAAAGGTCTATATTGCTTTGCATGCAATTAGACGTGCTCTACTACATGGTTGGACCGACGGGTGTGGGCCACACAGGAAGTAGTAGGCAGCTTAGCTGATAGCTAAGGTTTGGAACCTATATTCATTTTGCAAAGACAGAATATCCGAGGATGTGGATGGTCGAGAAGATTCCACAGAGAAATTAGTGTGCGGTCTCGGATAGTGAACTTGATGTCGAAAGGTGATCATGCTGACTTAGAATGCTCGAGCTGCCTGATCAATTCCGCTGCAGACAGACATGAGATTGCGGCTCGGACGATAGTGATTTTTGACGGAAATGTATACCAGATTTGCTTCTACAAAGCGGGTAAATCAGACCAGCTCTTGTCCAGTACGAAGCGCTACTAGGTGAAGATGCTTTCCTTACTGAGGTGAATTTTGTTGAGTCTCCGTTGAGCCTCCTCCCTTCGATGGTGACGACTCGCCCGAGACATGCTAAGCAGCGTCCTCTGAGGAGGCACTTGGTGTCGTAGTCGGATTTGGGAAAGGGCCATAGTGAGCGGCTTCGCAGCCATGCTTCCAAGCCCGGCAGAGTTCTTCGCAGTACCCTTCCCAGTCTTTACTCAAGTCTCGATGCTCGCACAACCTCGCCTTCATGCTCTTCGCTCGTTTGTGGCACAGTTTCTTCTCGGGATGCGCCGGCCAGTTCGGAATCTTGATGGAGTCTGCTTGACTTGGAGGCCTAGTGGCATTCGCGGAGAGTGTTGAGAACTTTTCATCGATCTGTGCTTTACATTTGTAGCAGTTTGCCTCCGCCATGTGTTCACAATGCTTTTCCGCGTGCTTCTTCTTTCCCTCTTTACCCTTGCATTTCTTTGCTTCGTCGTCCTTGATGTGTGAGCAGCCTTTCTTTTCGTACTCGGCCAGCTCCTCGCCTCGCTCTCTGCGGATCTTGCACCTCTGGTACCAAAATTCCACATCTGCTTGACAAGCATTATGTAGATACTTCTTTGAGATACTTTTGCAGAGCTCATGCTGAAGGCCCTTTTTACGGGATTTACAGAAGTCCCCTGGTGGACGGTCTGGCACCTCCGGAAGCAGGACATGTGCAAAACCTGTCTGAGACGGAGTCGGCGAAGCTGTCAGTGTGATGCTATTGGACACGGTCCAGGTTTGGGCTGTAGCAAAAGTAGCGACGGAGGTGTTGGTCATCATGGCGATAGATCCATTCACAATCTTTGGCCAGGATATTGTGAATGAATTCGTGGCATTCCCTTCGAGGACCGTGATGTTAGGTCCAAGATTCCAGAGAGACGTTGGCGTCGGTTTTGGCCTTGTGACCAAAGTGTTCGAGGGATCTGGTGAGTCGGCCTCCATCTTGATGAGGATCTTACGGGTCATCTCACATATTGGTTGCCATTCCTCGACCTGGTTTTTGCAGCGATACATATTGGCCTCTTTGTAAGCATCGCAAGCCTTCTTGTGACGGTATTTGTCACGCTTCTCGAAGACCAATGTCTTGGGGGTCCGCTCAGGGAGATTCGAGTCAACCAGGCTGCGCTTGTCGATATTGAGGGTCTTCAAGCAGTCGTAGAACCATGGAGTCATCTCCTCATCACAAAGCTTGCGCTTCTTCTTGGCCATTCTGCCACACTCTTTGTCGTGCCATGTGTTCGAGTCCGAATCCGAATGCTTGCCAAATATCTCATCCCAGACTTCCTTCCATGGACCGTGACCAGTGACCATTTGATAGACCTGGCGACGATGCCAATTGCAGATGGTGCTATGAGGGTGAGCTGGACGATAGCCGCATCTGTCTCCCGTGAAATGACAAGAGTGGTGATGACTGCACGCATGCAGACCAGCATGATGATGTTCTGGGCCAATCTCACACATTTGTGTGGTGGCATTGCATTCCCCCATCTTATATGGGATGAAATCAATGATCATCATGATTGTGCTAACGACATCAACGCTAGTCCATTGAACAAGATCGATCGAAGCCATTATTGTTGATCGGGCGGTCCACATATCCCATAGCATCGTGCCGATATTTTGAGCAACAAGCCGGGCAACCCTCTTGACGGCATTGATCGTGATCTTTTCTCCCAAACGCGAGCCAATCCTCACCGCCAACTCGTCTGGCAGACCCAGCATGTACAGTACCTGCGCTTGTACCTCTGGGCGTAGACCGGCAAGCTGCGGGAACACATGCATAGCCTCGGCGCCTTTTCTCAGTTCCGCAAACTTCTGTCCCAGCGACTCCTCGACGATGGGCGGCAGCTTCGCTTGTGGATCTTGCGGAAAGCGCTCGGGTTTGTTGGGCTTCGGTCTAGCTGGCGTAGCTTCTGGGTGACCTGGATTCGGCCGAGCTGTCTGTCTAGGTATTGTGGGCTCAGGAGGCTCAGGATTAGGTCGTGGTGTCGGCCTTGGTGGGGCTGGACTGACCCCTCCTGGTCGTCTTCGTGGTCTATCAGGAACAGCCTTTGGCATAGTTGCAGCAGGAGCGCCCTTCCTGAATTTGCGAAGGAAGTCCTTAAACTTATCGAACCATTTCCGGAAGAAGCTCTTTTTCGGGCGATATTCCTCTCGCACCTGATTGGGCTTGTCCGTGGGATTTGGTTTGAGGAGAGGGTCGTTGGGATCCAGGAAGCGATTTGGATGCCGCGTATCAGTAAGGTGCTTGGGATCCAATTCTTTGGCTGCGCCCTCCAACCAGATCATGATAGCTCTCAGACTCTGCTCGCCACCTCTAGTCCCGCGACCCGATAGGTGATACTCATGCCAGGCTCGCTCAGCATCTCTAAACTTTTCCCAGACATCCCAATTCTTCAGCTGCTCAGGAGTGTAAGGATGCTCGGGCCTCAATACGCCAGCAGGATCCATCTTTCGTGCCCAGCGCTTCATCTCCAAGACAGCATCACTGTGCAACCTTGGGTACTTGCGCGGTTTCAACCACCTGTCCTCCTTGAAAATAGCTTGCATTATGGAATATCGTGTCCACGGCGCATACTTTCTGATGTCCGGAAAGTGCTTCGAGAAGTTCTCGTCCCACAGGAATGGCCTGACAGCGGCGTTAAGATTATCGTAGAACTGCTGGGGCAGCTCGTATATCGAGTAATCAAGGATGTATCCGTTGATGACTCGATATTCGGATACACCGTAAGGTCCGTCGATCGTGTTCCGAGAACTACCAGAATAACTTCGGACTCTTAGCAGAGAGACTTCGCTTTGTCCAACATGACGGACATCCAGCTCGCAAGAGATGCCCCAGAGATGGCAGACGATGATCAAGAGGCGGACCAGATGTAATTTCATGGTTGTGGTGTGGATCCTTTGTCGACGATTCTAGCTGACTGTTGCAGATAGCTTCAAGGGTCGTTGAGGGACGACATCGAGCCGTTGCTTCGAGATTGGCTTGGTTTATAGGATTTCAGGGTTGATAGCGGTGCCTCGCCCCCATGACATTGTATGGGAGTCTTGAATCTCGAAGGTTCTGGAGCTTGATAGAGCTGAGCCGGCCGTTGATAGAGCAAGATTTCACCGGTATACGACTAGCATACCCCGGTACGACATAGCTTGATGGATAGGGCTGAATAGTACCGAATAGTAGGAAGCGCCTGCAGGACTAAGCAGGAATCTTTGGCAAGCCGCAGGCAAACAGGGCGTACGATGTCAATCGATAGCAAGCGTAAAGTCAGAGATAGCTGTGATTCGGACCGAGATCCTGGTAGGCTTGTTCGAGATCTATTGATGTTTCGGTGTATGGTAGTGAATCATTGATAGGACGCCATGGAGTCACATTGGGTGACCTGGGGATGAGAGTTTCGTTGCATTAGTCGTACATGGAGTCCCATGAATTGCCTTCAACACCATCGGAGCTACGTCAAGCTCTCATGAAAAAGCATTCCCCAGGCTGTGCTCTTTCAGGTACTCCCCGCCCTTCTCAGCGTATTCTTCCTTGGAGACAAACGCCTGCGCCGATCTCGCCGTATCACTCACCCAAGCCGCAGCGCCCTTCCACGCATCGAGCACGGGGTCCTTGGCCCTTCTTAATCCCAGCGACGCTTCTGCTGGTAGCACGGCCCTCAGCTCATTCCGCAGCCTCTCTTCGAAGCCCTGGAACATAGTATAGCCGCCAGTCATGAAGACATCTCTCAGGATGTCATCCCGCTTCGAGTGACCATTCAGGCGCTGCATAACAATGTCTTCTGTAATCTCGACAATCCCGGCTTGATCGATGCCGGCGATTGCTGGCTGAAAGATGACCTCTGGCACGCGGATGCGCTCAACGTTGAGGTGGAATTGGTTATTCTCCCTAGTACTTTCTGGATCGTATGGATATGGTCCGCGGAGGAAAGTATGGATGATGCTTTTTGTCCAGTCCGCTTGAGCTTCTTGTGTGCTTTGTTCGGTAAAGTTCGGATCGTACTTGAGCAGTTCTGCCTCAACACCTTTTAGTGTTGCGCTGAGATCTTCTTCTTCCTCATCGTCGCTTCCCTCGCCTGTCGCGATACTTCGATAGATGCCCCAATCGGCATCGTCGGCACCGAAGTTGTCGTCGTCCCCGCCTCGTCTCCGCTTTTTGGGGTTGTCTGAGGCCAGATTCGCAATGTTCTTCATCCGGATTTGACTTGCGAGAGACTTGCGATTACCCAGATCTGCCTTGAGTCTGTCTCGCTCCTTTATCCGTTGAATGATGCTCTGTCTGTTAATGTGTCGTTGCTCGATCCACGCATCAGGATCTTTCTCGCGCGCCTCATCGTCGAGTCTCTGCTCTTCGGCTAGACGAGCCTTCTCGCGCTCTTTCTCGGCCTTTGCTCTTGCTCTCGCATCGTGATTGGCCTTGAGTAATCGTTGCGCCTTCTTCTGCTTGATTCCTTCCTCGTCCAGCTGGTCATCTGGTGTGTCCAAAAGCGGATAGGTAGGGACTTCCTCGGGCTCTTCAAAATCGCCTACGTCTTTGTTTCTCTGCTTTCGTATCGACTTCTCCATGTCACGCATCTTCTTCTCGAGCTGATCCTCGTTGTCAAAGTCTTCTGCTTCGAGCATAGTCCTGGCATCCTTCTTCGTGGCGCCGACAAGCCTGCTCTGGAGATCCCTGTAATATTCCAGCTCTTGTTCCTTCCTCATTAGCTTCTCCAGTCTCATCTTCGCAGCCTGTTCCTGCAATCGTCGTCCGCCTTCCTTTCTCTTCTCGGCGGCTCGAGCCAGCTCTTCCTCAGTCTTCACTGCGACTTCCTTCTCCACGAAAGGTAGTTGTACCGTGACGTCTCGATCCTCGAGCCCTGTCCAGTCCAGAAACCGTGCCATCTCATGGTTGTAGTTTTGACTGACATAGCAGTGCTTTCTGACTAGATCTTCAATTTGTGTTTCATTTATTTTTGTCGGCAAGCCGGGATACTTCGCCCTTAATAGCTTTGCAAGATACTCTGCGCAATGCTGTCTTCCCCAGTCAAGTCTCGTCGCATGACTAAACAATGGTGCACCGTCCACTACAGGGATGAGATTGGTGGCCATGTAGCCAGCACTGAGCACTAGACCGGTCTTGCCACCATTGTAGTCGTAGCTGAACAGACTGTCTACGCCATATGCCACGGCCGGTGCGCTATACAGCTCGAATAATATCTCATTCATGATTCGTCTGCTATATCCCAAGTTTGCAGCGGGCTCTGTCACGACGATCTTCCTGTCCACTCGTGACGATTGGGTCAGACCGAGCTTGACGAAGATGTAGTCTAGACATCCTTCCATTACATCCCAATTGTTTACAATCGGTGCGCCGGCTTCGTATGCATTCTTCGCCTGACCTCGTGCGGTGCCATCGAAGTATATCTCGGAGCCGATGAAGTTGAGCTTGCGGTTTAATTTGCGATCGGTGTATCTGGCCATAAGAGGAGGGAAGGAGAGGTAGGGAGAGGATTGGAATGAGTAGCCTGCACGGAGGGAAGAGGAACCTGGACATGGTGAGAGACATCCAAGGGCTATGGAAGGTAGAACTTACCATTGTCAATCACTATCGCATCAGATCCAGTGCTACGAGCATACGATGCAGAGTCGATCTCGTGGTAGCCTTCGTACGGGGGTTCAGAGACGTGGTAGGGCTCTGCTGGCGGTGGCTTTGGCGAATTGCGTCCAGATGGGCTTTCGAGGTCGGCGATAAAGTGAACCATTCTGGCGACAGATTGGTTTCATATAGGCCGTGATGCAGTCATATTACGTCGCTGTGAAGAAGGAAACATAAAAGTAGCGCTGCGAAAGGCTCAATGGCAATTGGGATAGAAACACAAAGGGTTGCAATCAGCGCCAAGGAGAGCTCGAAGTCCGCACAGCCAATAGGAACGTCTGCCGTTGGGAGTCTGCAGGATTGCGGCTCTGCTTTCATGACATTCCACTTCATCACGTATTGCATTATTACACTTCGTATCACTTCCCCTCACCAAAACATGCGTAGTCTACAAAGGGAGTACATTGCTAGCAACAAACTTGGGTGTGCTATCTCAGACTAAGATCTCGCCAGCAGCTCATCATCGATACGCTTCTGCGGTGTGGAGTCGATGGCCTGGAAAAGCTCCTGGTCAACCATCACCCTGCTATTGATCTTGATTCTGGGGAATGTCACACGTTAGCATTGGGTCTCGAGGATTGGAATGAGTAGCTTGCACGGAGGGAAGAGGCTCCAGAAGCCCAGATAAATCGGTCACACATAGTTCGTCACCCGCAGATTGCATCCTAGCATGGTGACGGTCGAGCTACTCTTCTTACCGTGAGACCAAAGTCCTCAGATGCTTCGATATCCGTCATCGACGACAAATTCCGTGTATAATAAATATCTAGTCGGATGTCAAGCGAGCTGAAGTCAAGCCAAGTCTGCGCCTCCGCCACTTGAACCGCACCTCCAGACCATCGACATTCCTGCCGGTCAGAGCAGGGCCCGTCGTTTGTTCCAGCATATCCCGCTTCGAGTCTACAGTATTGTCGTGGACACGATCTGTTCACACCTTTCCCCTCTGTTTGGGCGATTAATTTCCTTGAGAGTCGCTGAAACAGTGGCCACCACCACTACCGCTCCATGTACACCAGATTCCGCACGAAACGCCGCAACAGCATGTCCACTGTCATATACACCGGTCACAACGAATGAAAAGGTAACAGCATCGACCACTGTCCGGACGCTTGAATGCTGTCCAACGTACGTCTACTGCCTTTTGTGAACTCAGCCCCGATAACAGTGTCGGGCCCCGCGTCCCCTCACACCTTGCTGATGATCCCAGACACTTCGCTTTCCGTCTCCAAACTGGTACCACCAATACTCCACTCTGTCAAGCTCAAATTCTGAGCTTCTCCGGAAACGCCCCTTGGATCCTCACCGTGTCCGCGTTGCCGCCTCCTACAGCAGCAGATTACCCAACTCCCACGATGACAACCACGACGTTGTCAGCGAGTGACGTCCTCCTCGCGACCCCGATACGCGTGCAGTATGTTGTCGAAGGTGGCCGGACCTGTGCCCATGATTGTCAAACGCAAATCACGAGTGGCCCAACACCCAGTTGCGGACCTCAGCCAGGCGGCCCAAACGGAGGTGGATCGAGCAGCAGTACGAACGGGATCGCGATAGGAGCTGGAGTAGGCGCAGGTGTGGCTGTAATTGTGGTCGGGCTGCTTGTCTGGGCCATCTGGGTCTGCCGCCGCAGAAGCAAGCGGAAATTGGCAGCGGAACAAGCAGCTTGGCTCGCGGCGAGGGAGTGACGAGATCCACCGCGAGATGATTGATAAAAAAAACAATTGAGGGGTCGCTGAGTTGATGATGAATAATTACCTTGCGGATTGCAGCCAATGCAAAACTACAACTTTACCGGTGAGATAACACTTCATTGCGAAGCGTATGTTCCCGATCATCCGCCAGTCCGTCAGCACACAAGACGATCATCATGTCTATCAGCGTGGATCAGACTCAGGTGGCCATACCATGACATATGCAATGTGAATGCTGCCGATGACTTACAGTCATCATCGAACGATAGGTCCGGGGGATCGAACGGACCCAGGGGCTCGGAGGTACAAAACTGTCATCACCGGATATAAAACTGGATCTGCACACCACACCCTGCGCGAAGATACGGAGACCATCCACTCAAGCGACCAGTATATCTGACAGAGATCAGCATGAACAGCTGGAATTGCGAGTCGTGCAAGTGTCTCACCTTCGACTCCCGTGGGCTTCGACCATTGATATGTCGTGTCTGCGGATGAATCCGCATGTGTGCCGGCTCATAGTGCTGACGGCGACTTGTGTCCGCGATATGTCTTGTCTCAAGAACACGTGAGCAGAACCACTTGAACCATGGCTGAATAATGTTGACACTGTACTGTTTTTGTCTGCGATACATGGGTAAATGAAGAGCGGCGGGAAGTGATGTCGCAATCTTTTCCCTCCGTGCGCAGCCTTGGCGGGGTAATTTCCTGACTTCACCTCTTCTCGACGAATGAGAGACATTAATCCTTTCTCATGAAACCATGGCGGTCGATCGGGTCTTCCTTTCACTTTCTCTGACGCCTTTGCCGCCCTACATTCTCTTACTCGTTTCAGATCATTCTCTGCCCCTTCTGGTTCACCCGCGGGCTCCTTCCCCATTTCCTCCCAGGCCCAGCGCCACTGGTCGTCGATCCCGCAAGCAAAACTCACATTTTGGCACTGCAATTGCTCTCAGAGACCCATGGGCTGTGCTTTCGTTCACAGAGGGCTTGAAGCTGCTCATCTACCTGCGACAAATTTCGAAGAGTCAATCTTTACCACTGTGGGCCATCCCGTACTAGACCGAGGGACTGCTTGTCTGCGAAATGAGCCTGCGAGATAGGCGTGATGCACATGAGTGGGTTTCTGTTCCTTTGCGGTCCTATTTTCCTTGATTTCTGTAACACCGCTGCTTTGGCCGGTGAGAGTGTTGGCTTCTGTCGCATTTGACGCTTTCTCACGTCTTCTTCATTCCCGTCTTTCAGCCTTCCAACACTTCATTTCCCCGTCCACACGACTCTTGCCCTTCTTTCGTCCGACTTGACTGTTACTTTCGTCCATTCAACTCTGCATCTCTGTACATCTCATGATTTCTGGCCCACTATTGTTACGAATCACGAATATCTCCGCATTGAGAATTCATCCTGGTCAATCTTGCGGCTCTACACGAAGCTTACCACACCGCGTGTTTCACGAGACGACCATTCTAAAAGTTCGCAAAGTCTGGATGTCACGCTACCATCCACGCATCTTGGATCGTTGCAGAGCCGCTAGGTGACGACTCTCGGCAGCTTCAACACATCGCCTGACCTGTATACCGGAAGCACATCCCATGTCATGGGATTCCTCGGCAGGTCAAAATCACTGCGCCGGCAGCAGTCGAATTTGAATACGTCGAGAAGCGATAGGAGTGAGGAAGAGAGGTTCTATAAGCAGCGGCAGGAACAGAGATCGGCAGTCAATGTCAACATCACACAATCAGTCGATGTCAGCAGTGCTCGATTAGATGGGAGGTTTCCTCACGATGGGACTCGGCCGACGATGGTGAACCGGCCCACAACATCGAGCGGAAAGGCACAGAGATCCAGCCCGCTACCAAATCCAGCGGAACCATCTTCGACGAAGACACAAACCATCGAGATCAAAGCTGACTCACACATTTATCGTTTCCCAACACCCACAGGCACCCCCCGTGGCAGTCCGCATCACAATCCCCCACACAACTCGTCAGATGCTTCCATTGGCATTGCACTGGGAAGTCCTAGACTCCCACCACAGTATGCTCCCAATTCGCCGCGAGCATTGCCAGAAGCCCCTCGAGCGAGTCCATTAAGGACGTTCAGTGAGCCAACTCGGACTCCGGTCACCGCCAGAGCAACCACACCAACGGCCGCAGAGCCCACCAAGTTGCGAAAATCCAAGTCTCGGTCTTTCAAGAGCATGTTCTCCTCGTCGGCAAAACCAAAACAGCAGGCAGAATGGCAACCCCCAGTACCGGCAGGCCACTGGCAATTGAAGTCAAACGCATCAAGAGAGGATACGTCTACGTCCCTGAGCAGCCAGCGAAGTCTCTCCGCGAATGCTACTACCACAAACACCTCGAACACTTCACAATCTACGAATGCCTCGAGTTTACCGAAACCGACAGCCTTACCTGCTGTACACAGCAGGAATGATTCCAACGCACGTGGATTTGCTAGGCAACAAATTAGGGCAGAACTTGACAAAGCAGCATATGAGCACGCCAAACAGGCGGCGCAGCAACCGAAGACCAAGCCTGCTAACATGCAAATCTTTCCTACTGTGCAGACTCTGCCACCTATTCAGAGAGGCAAGTACACTGAGATCCGGATACCACAGATCAATCAGGATGCGCTCGAAAAGATCAACCAAGGGACAGGTGGACTACAGCAGAGCTCGTTCCTTAACGTTGACATTCCCAAATCCGAGATGGAACGATACAGCGTCATGTTTGAGAAACTACTCAAGCCGACGACATCGATAGCGGAGCGAAGAGGCACGCTTAAGCGATTACGCCCTCTGGGTGAAGAGACATCACTGACCGAACCTCTGGACAACACACTTCGAAGACGGGCCACATCTCCATCAATGTCATCCCGACCATCTCCAAAAGCTTTGCCGAAGTTGTCATCAAAACCCTCACCAAAGCCGTCTCCCGGTCGTGAAATCATCGAGAAGTCCATCCAAGAAACCAACAAGCACCACATGGAAGCCGCCAACAGACTCCTCCAGATCCAGCGATCCCGTACAGCACCGGTCCACTCAACCACGACAATGCAACCAGGCCCTGCCCCCGGCCCCATCAAACCAGTGCAACAACTCCCCACGAAGCCCTCCTTCCGGGACGATAGCCCGGCCTCCCCTCTGTGGTCTGAGGCCTCTCTCCCCGTGACTCCGGATTCCTCCGTCGCCCAAACCTTCTTCAGCGTAGAAGACGACTCGGACGCCGAAGAGGTCATGGTCACGCAAGCCGCCGTGACCCGCAACGTGCCGAAGATCTGCGAACCGACGGGGCAACCGCGGGGGCCGAAACGCATGGACAGTCTCGACCCGGAAGAGCGGTCGTCGTCGCCCCCGAAAGCGAAAGGGGTGGCGGCGCATCATCATCAGGTGCAGTACGGGCAGGTGGGCGTGGCGCGCACGGTGAGCCTCAGCAGGGCCAAGAACACCAAACACACGCCCATCACGGTCAAGCAGCCTCTGAGACCGCGCGTGGTGGACGTGGATACTAGGAAGAGCACACTGGTGTTGATTGAGCAGGCTTGAGATCCGGACCAAGGCCTTGCTGTTCATTCCTTTCATTCGATGGAGGATTTTTGGGGACTGGAGAAGATCGACGACGATGGGGGTCGAAAGACAGGAAGCGGGAGGGGGGGGGGAAGGCGTGTGAGCGTTCAGCGGCCATGGCATTTATTCTTCGACCATTGTATTTCGATTTGGGTTGGTCTCGATCGGACCTTCCGCTCGCTTTTGGAGATTTGGATGTATATACTTGACTTGTTGTGATGGAATATTATGCGCTGTGATGAGTGGGAAAGTCACGTGCTTGTTGTACAGAGTGAATGATGTGAATGTGAGATCTGGCGAGGAGGATGGTTCATCAATCTTGACCGGTGAATTGGGACCGCGTCGGGATTGCGATCAGGTCGATGATGCGTGCTCACTGTGAAACACGTGTTTGGAATAGATTGATGTAGGGCAAGGGGTTCGTATCTGGAGTTGTCGCGTCTTTCGCTTGGCTGGAATCTATGAGGCTATCTTCGTGCTTGTAGTTCGCGAACTGACCTTGCTCTAAAGGGATCTTTGTATTCGCATGTGATGGACTGACTCTTCAACCACTACGACTTGCAAGATTGCACAGCTACAGATTTGAAAGACACGATGAATCTGCTTGGGGATGTATCATCGTTCTCAACGGCATCTGGCATGACATTCGAGAAGACGGAACAGACATGGCTATAACGCCGGAGCGGGAAATGATGCAAGTCACCCGGAGCCAAAAACATGCCCTGCCAATGCACCGAGGTGGAGCACGAGCGAGAGTCAGATTTCTTTTGTATTTTCCAAGCGAGTGTACGCCACGCACATCAGCAGGCCGATGCAGTATCTCAAAGAGCTTCAACTGCCAGATTCGGAACGGGAAATCAAGCAGCAGCACCAACCACCACTCCCTGCTGCCCGTCGATCCTCCTGAACCCGCCTTCCTCCTTGACAAGCTGCTGCAACGCGGCCATCCTCTTCTGGTCACCAGTCGGATCAGTCGAATCCTTCTCCAACTCCCATCCCTTCAAGAAAGCATTCGTGTAGTTCGGCTCATACCCCTCTGGCAAGACACCGAGCCTCTTACCATACCTGGTCACCTTCTCCCAGTCTCTAGGCACGTTCTTCAGGTCCCTGCTAAAGTAGGCGAAACTGCGCTCGAAGATCTTCCTGTTGACATCTGTCGCCATGGCGGGCTTGACATGGATGTACAAGTCGTACATGCCCTTGGGATCAGCCAAGACGTGCTCAGTAGCCCGCTTGACGGCTTTCATGAACTTGGCCACCTTCTCGGGGTTGGCGGCAATAAACGCATCGTTGGCGATGTACAGGATACTGCAGAAGCAACAACATCCCAGCTCGGCGAGCTCGTCGATGCGCAACATCTGCACTTCGTCCCTGGCCCTGCCCTGAGACACGAGCCACTCCTCTAGCTCCACCATCTGGACGTTCTCGAGACCGATGCCGGCGTCGATAGAACCTTCAATGATGGCTTTGGAGACGTTCATGCCACAGCGGACAGCGGTGTAGTCGGAGGGAGTCATGCCGTAGTGGCGGGTGAGTTCGTCGATCTGAATCTTGCCGAACTCGCCAACGTAGCCGATGCGTTTGCCTTTAAGAGTGGTAAAATCTGGAGTGATGCCCGAGGATTTGAGGTAGACGACACCGGTGAATGGCTCGTCGAGGAGGGAGCCAATGGAGGTCACGGGGAAGCCGCGGGCTTTGGCCTGATGATGTTAGCGGACCAGGAGAGCCAAGGGGCAGAGGCAGAACAAACGGCCAGGGTATGAATCATGGCCTTGAAGCCCATGTCGACTTTGCCGGAGCCAATGATCTCAGTGACATCTAGATCAGTTAGACTCCGCGTCTTCGGCATAGACAATGCGAATGGTACCACTAGGGTCGTTGGGCTCAAGAAGAGCGACCTTGATGCCTTCGTCGGCAAAGTAGCCTAGCTTCTGGGCTAAATACACGGGGGCGTGGTATGGTGTGGCGTGCCTGTTCATGGTCAATAAGGTCTGTCCTATCATTCAGGGGCAACTGTCGACCGCACCAGTTCATGAGAAAGGTGATCTTGTCGGTAGACATTGTTCTGCTGGACCAATTAGGCTGCTATTGCAGGGGGGTTAGGGGGCAGATGGAGCATGTCCTTTCGCTGGTATTATCCAGATCAAGTTGTACGGTATAATCTCAGAACCGATTGAGCTTCATCTGCTGGGGATGCCAACGAATGGAGCTTCAATCGGACACCCGTCATGCTATTCTGTGATTATACGTTACCTTGACCCAGATATGGCTCCATGGCGAGAGGCATGCTGTCTCTCTGAGACATACGGCTGACTGGTAGTGTGTTCGGGGGTAATTGGTAGCAATTGAAGTTCTTCAGAGGTGTTTCAGCTGATTCAAAGCTCTCAGGACTGGTATGAGGTGAAAGGAAAGGAGAGCTCTCTGGAGCAAGGAGGGGTAAATGGACTGCACTGACCTCCACCGCGGGGCTTCTCTACTTGACCCAGTTTTCCCTGAGCATTTAATGCATGACACAATCTTGCCTACCGCAACTCGACGCATTCTAATGCTGGTGAAGCTTGATATGCTCAATCGTCTACGGTTCCCACCGGACAACGTGATCACGACTCCTGACTCTCGACCGCCATGGGGCTAGTCTCTGGAACCGGCAAAGGCGCAAACTTGGTGCGGGGATTGACAGGCACATGCTGAGGGATCTGGCTGATCATGGGGTCAAGCAAGATCAGGCACAGTTCAGGACGCGAGGAAGTTTGTTCGTGGTCTTTGCATTCAACCGCGGCAAAACTCGAGACATCTCAGAGAAACAATGGAAGCACTCCGGCGTCGATCGACATGTTTCGAGAACGACCAGAAGACTGTCAGCTGCTCCTGCAACACTACACCAGAGCCAGCAGTGATGACATGCAGTTGCCACACTCGATATCAGCCCTTCCAGCTTCTTGCTCTTGAAGCGAAAAAGGCAAACTGCTGAGGTCTCATGCCTGCCGGAAGAGGAAAGTCGTCAATCCTGAGCGATATCGCCATGGAGAGTCAAGTACACCGCTGATTCGTTCGGTCCAAAGCTAGTGCGGTCTGGCGATCGCAAGAAATAGTGCGGCTACGATCAAGGTTCCTCCACGGCACCTCCGACTAGGATGGGAACTGCTGACATTCCATTCATCCTCCATGCTCAAAGGTGGTAGCATGATTACCATCGTGCTACACTCGGAAGAATCAACTTGCTCATCAAGTCAATCGGATTGCTCTGAACGTCGTCTGCTATGGAACAGGAACCCAGAGACTGGAGTGAGAACCACCACGATAGGATTGGCTCTCTTCATGCACGGAACATCTGGAAGAACATGGACCAAGCTTGGCCGTGCCCGCTACTGCATGACTTGCCGTCCATCACTCTGGCGAATCCTCCGTTTTAACCCTCAGCTCAAGGATAACCCGCGTCTCCAGTACTCGGTCCGTCACGGGCTTTGCTGTGCGCATGATCGACCGTCCGTCCTTCTCGCGTGGGTAGGTGGTTGCAACGAACCCTACAGGCTGACTCGCCTTCTCGGCCTGTCCCTGTTGGACGGATCAAACTCTGTGGAGGCCCTCCTCCGCAAATCCCTCTATCAAAGCACGTTCCTCCGTCTAGTCAACCTTGATTGGAAAGAGGCGCCAGTAGGTCACCCATTCTTCGATTAATATTATCTGACCTCTTTCGCCCTTGTACTTACTACTGCCGAGCTGTGCTACCTTTCTGCATGCCAGCGTGTCAGGTGTGATTTAATGTGACCCGCCTCCGTACCTTTCTTCAGCTGGGATTTGCCAGTCCGAGTCTCAGCTTCGACCTTTTCACTCCACAGCATTGCCATTGCACTTGCTGCTCGCAATGGCGTCTTCAAAAGCACCACCGAGGATGTCTGGCTCGGAGGTCTTGGGGTGTGTTGAGTTAGTTGTCGGCGCATTCAAGGAAAGTGCCGATCTGGTCGGCCGACTCAGCAGGAAACACAAGAAGAGGAAGGGCGAAAGAAATTATCACGAGATTCTGCTCTTCCAGGTTCTGGAGCAAGGTGCCAAGCAGGTTCAACAGTCCTATGACGAGGGCTTCCACAGATTCGGCTCTTCATTCAAGATTGGCGATGGTGAGTTGCAAGACATCTTCGCCATGTTGTCTGGCACTAACATGCTCAAGACGAAGCCAGAGAGCGACTTCTCTGCGTCGCAATCGAGACCAACGCAGACATTGTCACAGGTCTACAAGTCGCATGTGATATCGAAAAGGCCACAATCGACCTCGTTCGTCTCCACGAATCTGCAATCACCAGCAGGCACGACGCTATTCGCAGCCTGAACGACCTGCACCAGCGGCTGGAGAAGACTCGTCCTCCTGGCTCATTCTCACGTTTCAGTCCTGATTCATCCGTCTGCGGTGGCGACACCCGGCGGAATAGTCTTCTGCTCAACGCTCCAGAAGTCCACCCCGGCACGATCCCTCCTGCAGTCTCTATTCCCCAGATCCCAGAACGGTCAGGACTCCGCCGCATGCTGTCTGTTGGGGGAAGCACACCGCACCGCAGGGCAAAGTCAGACGAAGCGCAGGGACTTCGACCGACGTCTTCGCAAGTCAGCATTGTTCCCAGCGGCCTTCAACCAGCACCATTGTACTTTAACAACCACCCAGCGTACCCGCGTCCTACGGAGACAGGGCCACGAGCAGTACCGACACCAATGGTCACGCACATAAGATCTCAATCGACTGCATCTGCTGAGAAGCCCAAGAAGGCAGGAACAAATAAATGGGAAGATACCAAGGATCATCCGGATCTGCCAGATTTCCAATTTTTGAAGAAACAGAAGGAGGCATCTAAGCATGCCCGGGCACACTCGAACGTTTCGTCGCAGCCGAGCAGTCGAGACAGCGTCTTTTCGCTTCCTCCTCGGAATTCATGGGATACACAGGCGACGTTGCCTGCTCCAGCGCTGGCGCCATGCACCTATCCTACCAATCTTCCTCCGCCTCCACCGCCACCGGTCCAGCGACCTACTACGTCCTCCAGCAATGCGGCAACAGGCTTCATCCCCATGACACTGGTCACCTCTCTCCCACCTACACCATATCACTCTCATCACCCCAGCCTTTCGCGGCCACCTGTCACCTCTCCTATTCCCGAGGATCCTCTCGATGTCGAAACCTCCTCTGTCACCAGCCGTGACTACGACGCGGCATCCGTCTACTCCCAACCCGATCACGACGAACAAATCATCTCCCCGTCCATTTACTCTCCAACCAATGATTACCCGTCTCCGACAGCTGACTACCCCTCCACCCCGGTCACCAACTCATCCGGCCCCTGCACTCCCCTCACCGAGACCCCTTCCCACGGCGCCCGCTCCAGCATCCGCTCCTCCCGCTCTTCCGGCCAAGAGAGCAATATCACATCCCCCTCCTCCTCCAACGCCCCCTCCATGCATCGTTCTGACACAGCCACCACCTCTGCCCGCAGCCGCGCCAGCACCACGCTCTCCACCATGGAACGGCAGATGGTCCGCGGCGAGGACGGCCAATGGCGAGATGTCCCTCGCACCTCGTTGGCCAACAACCTCGAGAAAAAGCGCGAGGAGCAAGCGCAAAAGACCCGCGCCAAGGCCGAGCGTCTGTACCGCCCCCTGCACGGCGCGAGTATCTCGTCTGCCTCCCCCTTAAGTCTGCGACTGGGCACGTTCGGCCTCGGCCTCGGACTCTCCCCCACCACGACGAAGAGCTCAGGCCACGCGCGAAGCCGCACGCTGGATTCGTCTGTCGATAGGGAAATGGCTGCGCTGACGAAGACGGTGAGCAGTTTCAGCCAGGAGAGCGCGGAGGAGAAGAAAGGGAAGGAGAAGAAGGGTTTCTGGCATATTCGCAAGGCGAGCAAGGAGGTGGTGGAGGGGGCCAAGGAGGGTGGCAAGGAGGGTGGCAAGGAGAAGAAACAGAAACTCAAGGAGAGGGAGAGGAGGATGGAGTGGAGTACGATGGCGTTTGCTGTGTGAGGACCCACACAAACGGCAATAGAAGATGATAGTCGAGCGTATGGTGCTGACTGGATGACAGGAATGGTGGGAAGAAGAGATTGAGTCGGATGGGCTAGCAGGAAGCAGGGTGCTATGGTGAGAGAAGAGTCTGTTTTGTAAAGAGTGCTTCGATTCCTGCACATATTGCTTGCGATTTTGCAAGGGTGGTTTAGTGGTGGATAAAAGATACCCAACGGTCCTTATGAGATCACGATCGTTACGAGACAGATTTAGTATTGTTCAATGTATATACTGCACATTGCCAGAAAAGATCATTCAAAATACTCTAGTCTGCCAGTTTCTATTCCAAAAAGCTCATGTATCAGCGATGGAATGTGAGCAGTGAACGAACAGATCACACGTGACGATGGGGATCAGAGCGTAATGTTCAAGGGAGTATTAACGTTCGCATAAAGTACTCGAAAACGCCAACCATGCAAGTCGTCCCTCCGCTGTCGACCTGAGCCCTGCTCACATGACAATGCAACACGAGTTCTGCTTCTTCGCCTGTTCAATGTCAGCTACTGTGCCTGTTTAACCTCTCCTCTCCCTTGTTCCCAGCCCGTGAACCCACTCACCTGTGTATAAAACATCTTACTCTGCGCACTCAACCCATCGCTCTTCGCCACCAGACTATCAATCTTCTCCCCACGCTCCAACACACTCTCGATCGTCTTGTGCAACACAATCTTCGTCTCGTCCAGCTCCTTCTGGATCTTCATGATACTGTCCGCCGCCGCCGGGTCCTGGTACTTTGTGATATACTCCTTGAGCTGCGGGAACGCCAACTCCCCCGGTGTGGTTCCCTGGTATGCCGTCCTGGGGTACTTGCTCAAGAACTCGTCCAGGATCTTGCTGAGGAGTTGATGCGCCACCAACGCGGGGTACTCGTGGTCCGAGATGATGATGCCCGCTACGCCTTCTGTGCGAGCGTAGGCGTGGAAGGTGTAGGATTGCTCTTCGACGTCTTGTCGTTGGCCCGGGCGGGTGCGTTCGGCGACGGTTTTGGAGAAGAGGGACATGAATTCGCCGACGCTGGGAAGGGGTTAGTGACGTTGGTGGGGTGGAGAGGGGACGCGTGCCTAGTCCTTGTGAAGCGCGAGTAGCTGCTCAGGTCTCGCTCGGCGCATAATTCCACGGCTGGCTTGTCTTCGTTCTTGAGGATCTGATGCGGTCAGTGGAGGGGGCGGGGAGAGCGGAGAAGGAAGGTGGGCGTACCCCGATGTAGAGAATCTTCATCGTGGCGGTTGTACGAGGTGAGAGGTTGGGTATGAGTTGGAATAGAATGAAGTAGGTGAAGTAGAAGTGGGTGAAATCAAGTTGCCTTGTCCAAGTCTCGTGCTATCGGGCGGTGTCATCTTGAAACGCCGTGCCAAGAGCGGAGGTTAAATGTCATGCGAATGCTTTCTTCGTAACATTGCGATTTTCGTAATCAAATGTTACATGTGCGAATAGCTTCCTGCTAGGAGTAGGAAGTATCACAAGCTTCGACTTGGTTCTGGGCTACATCTTGATAGCGTCTCGCGACAGTCTCACCGCAGTCCGACATGGCGCCCATCACCACGGCCTCTAACGAGGAAACCCACCAGGCCCTCCTCGACAAACTCGACATGCACAAGATCCACAAACCCTTCCGCAATTCTTCCTGGCGCCCGCCTCAGCGCCGCAACAAGAACCTGAAGCAAATCATCTCCGAAGCGCAACGACGCGAGCAATCCCTCCTCAACACACAAAACAACAGTGGCACATCCACCCCCCAAGCGGCATCAGGCTCGGACGGCGCATCGCTGTCCGCGAACCCCATGCAAGGCTCGTCAGATCTTACACGCGCGGTACTGGAGAAGGCGACGGTGAGTAATGGTCTCCAACCGCCTGACGCGGTGGGGACACAGCCAAGCTACACGTGGACGAGCATAGCTGCGGCACCGAGCTTCAAGCCGAAGCAGAAGTACTGTGACATTACAGGTCTGCCGGCATCGTATGCGGATCCGAAGAGTGGGTTGAGATACGCGAATAAGGAGATATATGGTGTCGTGAGGACTTTGGGCACGGGGTCAGTGCAGGAGTATCTTGCTGCGAGAGGAGCGAATACTGTGTTGAAGTGAGAGAACGATCGTCGATGGATGGATGACATCAACAAGACGCCGTGCGTGTTCTTTTCGCAGCAACTTGGTGCAAGAGCCGCGGCCAAGGGTTGGCTGCAGACAAGGTGGTCGGAGTGCTAACCATTTGACGGGACGCAAGCAGTACAGCTCGGAGACAATGAGCACGTATTTAGAGCCGAGGCAGAGTGAAGGGTGTGAAAGGGTCATTATGGCATTGCTATAAGGGGTATCTCTATGGAAAGCAGAATCGATCAAGCTGGATCTTTGAGGTTGTCCGTAGCTGTGGGTGTTAGCGCGGGAAGCGTAGAGGATAACCTTCGAGATGGCCGCAAGGACATAAGAAATACCTTCAAGGTGGAAAAGCACGTTAGACTGGTAATTCTTGAACATCTGAGCGACTAGTTCGACATTCATGTTCTGAACATTGATCTCCTGAAACTGGCTTAGCACAAGATTGCATCAAGTTGGTTTAGCCTGCACACCTGAAGGCTCTTGTTCAAGACCATGATCGCCTCGTTGAGTTTCTCCTGTCCAAGGTCAATACGCATTCGTGTTTACAGCAGTCCATGCTTTACCACATTCGTGATGATCCGAGACAGCAGCTGCGTCTGTTGATGCTCATGCGGACTTTCCTTCGTGATCATCAGTATAAGCCGAAAGCAAGATGTGGAAGCCTTACCATCTCGCGGTAATTGCTGGAGTCTGACGAGATTAGGAGGAGGGATATCTTGTGGACGTGACGTTCTACGTGAGTCGAATATCGAACCCTAACCCTAGACAACTCCATTCACACATCATAGACTCATCCGCCACCCGCAGAGGATCTTGTCAAGTACCACTGACACTTTTCATGGTCCTTACTGTCACGTGCATACACTCTCAGCATCATGTCACCTGCCACAGAATCTGCCGAGGCACAATGGCTGTCACAATTCGAGCAGATGAAACAAGCCTTGGCAGATCTGAAAGCCCAAGGTCTGCCCCGCTCACAAGAGTTGTATGGAAAGGACATTGTTCTGGACGAAACCGACTCGAAATCTTCGTCGGAGCAAGATGACATATGGGATCTTATCGACGATGACGAAGACGAAACCTCGAGTGGCGATGATAGCGGAGCATTCGACTTTTCCGCCACAAACGGAGCATCAACGAACTATGATCAGTCTTGGTTGGAACTTCAGATCTCAGTGTCTGAGCTTGGCAATGATGGTATCGGATCCACAGCCATGGCTGATCAGGTCATGGTCATCATATCTTCAGACAGCAGTAACGACGAGCTGCAGATGTTGTTGGCGGAGACCTTGGGTTTTGATCACCTCGACCTGGTATCACAGATCATTGAGCACAGAAAGGACTTGCAGGGATCCCTGGGTCGATCATCTGCGCCTTCTGGGCCATCTGGGAAGCTCCTGTCCCGACAAGAACGAGAAGAAGCTCTTCGCCAGCAGGACCTTGCACACAAGTCATCGACACTAGCAGCCGCTCAAGACCGTACAGGACCTCAGTATCCCCACGTGTATCGCGCACATGATGCAGGCAACACTCTTTCCACACATGGTAAGAAATACATGCTCCCAATTGGCAGTGAGAGAATCGAGCGTGAGAAGTACGAAGAGTATTCTATCCCAGCGGCAAAGGTCGGATTTCTGGGCCGCCAGCAGAAGCTTGTTCAGATCAACGAGCTTGACTGGCTTTGCCGAGGTACCTTTAAAGGCTACAAGGCTTTGAACCGCATGCAAAGTCTGGTCTATCAGGTCGCCTATGAGACAAGCGAGAACATGCTTATTTGTGCGCCCACCGGTGCTGGTAAGACGGATGCAGCTATGTTGACAATCCTGAATGCGATCAGCAAAAACATCAGCCCTTCTCCGTCCGGACCCACAACTGATGGCGACTTCATTGTCAATACCAAGGACTTCAAGATTGTTTATGTCGCGCCTATGAAAGCCCTAGCTGCTGAGATAACCGAGAAGCTCGGCAAGCGACTTGCATGGCTTGGTGTCAAGGTTAGGGAATTGACTGGCGATATGCATCTTACCAAAGCAGAGATCGTGGAGACACAGATTTTGGTGACCACTCCGGAGAAGTGGGACGTGGTGACCAGGAAGAGCACTGGCGATACAGAGCTCGTCCAAAAGGTTCGACTTCTGATCATCGATGAGGTGCATATGCTTCATGATGAGCGTGGCGCTGTGCTGGAGTCTCTCGTTGCCCGAACAGAGAGGCAAGTGGAGAGCACGCAGTCCTTGATCAGAATTGTCGGTTTATCCGCTACTTTGCCCAATTTCATCGATGTGGCAGACTTTCTCAAGGTAAATCGCATGGCTGGTCTGTTCTATTTTGACAGTTCCTTCCGTCCTGTACCTCTTGAGCAGCACTTCATTGGTGTGAAAGGAAAGGCTGGAACCAAGAGCTCGAGAGAGAACCTTGACAAGGTTGCATTCGAAAAGGTCAAGGACATGCTTGAGCTTGGCCATCAAGTCATGGTCTTTGTGCATTCCAGGAAAGACACACTCAACACTGCACGGACGCTGTACGAGCTGGCTATGGAGGCAGGAGTGGCGGATCTGTTTGACCCGACGATGCACGAGAATTATACGTCCGCTCAGAGTAGCATCAAGACTTCCAGGACTAAGGAGATCCGAGAGCTGCTGACCAAAGGAATGGGCATCCATCACGCTGGCATGCCTCGATCTGATCGTAATCTTATGGAGCGATTCTTTGGAGAAGGTGTCCTGAAAGTCCTCTGCTGTACAGCGACTCTTGCTTGGGGTGTCAACTTGCCGGCCGCTGCAGTCGTAATCAAAGGCACTCAGTTGTACAGCGCCGAAGCTGGTAAATTTGTAGATCTAGGCATCCTGGATGTCCTTCAGATCTTCGGCCGTGCTGGTCGACCTCAGTTCCAGGATACTGGTATCGGCATGATCTGCACCACTCAGGACAAGCTCCAGCACTATCTTACAGCCGTGACCCAACAGCAGCCTATTGAGTCCAACTTCTCCAAGAAATTGGTTGACAACCTCAACGCGGAGATCTCACTTGGTACTGTCACATCAGTACCTGAAGCAGTACAATGGATGGGATACAGCTACCTCTTCGTACGAATGAAGCGCAATCCCATGGCATACGGTATTGAGTGGGCAGAGATCCGAGACGATCCCGAGCTTGTCCAGAGGCGACGAGCGCTCGTCATCAAGGCTGCCAGAGTCCTTCAGCAGAGTCAGATGATCATCTTCAACGAGACTACCGAGGAGCTGAGAGCCAAGGATGTCGGTAGGATTGCTAGCCAATACTATGTCTTGCAGACCTCGATTGAGATCTTCAACACTATGATGCGACCAAGAGCTACCGAGGCAGACATCCTCAAGATGATCAGCATGAGTGGAGAATTTGATAACATCCAATCTCGTGAAACCGAGGAGAAGGAACTCATACGCTTGAAGACAGATGTCGCTCCTTGCGATATCGAAGGTGGCATCGGTAGTACACAAGGCAAGACGAACGTGCTACTGCAATCCTACATCTCACGAGCTCGACTAGAAGACTTCACGTTGACTTCGGACATGGCGTACGTCGCCCAGAACGCCGCTCGTATCTGCCGAGCATTGTTCATGATTGCGCTTAATAGGCGATGGGGCTTCCAGTGCCAAGTGCTGCTCTCCATGTGCAAGTCCATTGAGAAACAAGTATGGCCGTATGAGCATCCTTTCCATCAGTTCGATCTACCGCAGGCTGTGATGCGGAACTTGGACACCAAGGGATCCACGTCGTCGATCGAGTCTTTGCGGGATATGGAACCGGCAGAGATTGGTCAACTTGTGCACAACAGTAAGATGGGATTCACGTTGACCAAGCTACTCGACAACTTCCCAACCATCTCCGTTGAGGCAGAGATTGCTCCGCTTAACAGAGACGTGCTCAGAATGCGCCTCTTTATCACGCCTGACTTCGACTGGAATGACAGACACCACGGCAAATCAGAGTCTTACTGGATCTGGGTTGAGAACGCTGAGACATCGGATGTCTACCATCACGAATACTTTATCTTGACGCGCAGGAAGCTGTACGATGAGCATGAATTGAATTTCACGATTCCACTGACCGACCCACTGCCGTCTCAGATCTACGTTCGAGCAATCTCAGATCGATGGCTCGGAGCAGAAACCGTCAACCCGATCTCTTTCCAGCATCTCATCAGACCAGATACCGAGAGTGTCTACACTGATCTTCTCAATCTTCAGCCATTGCCAGTTGCTGCACTGAAGAACCCCATGCTTGAAGAAATCTACGCTCAACGATTCCAATTCTTCAATCCTATGCAGACTCAGCTCTTCCACTGCATGTACCACACCAATGCCAATGTCCTGCTAGGATCACCGACAGGTAGTGGCAAGACTGTGGCTGCGGAACTAGCCATGTGGCAGGCCTTTCGTGACCGGCCTGGATCCAAGGTTGTCTACATCGCCCCAATGAAGGCCCTTGTCCGCGAGCGAGTACAGGACTGGAACAAGCGCTTGACTCGACAGATGGGCCTCAAGCTTGTCGAATTGACCGGTGACAACACTCCAGATACACGCAGCATCCGAGATGCCGACATTATCATCACGACACCTGAGAAGTGGGACGGTATCAGTCGTAGCTGGCAGACTCGAGGCTACGTTAGACAGGTCAGTTTGGTTATCATAGATGAGATCCACTTGCTTGGTGGTGATCGAGGTCCGATTTTGGAAATCATCGTTTCCCGCATGAATTACATTGCCTCGCAATCCGAGAAGTCCGTCAGACTAGTTGGGATGTCAACTGCTTGTGCTAATGCAATGGATCTTGGCAATTGGCTCGGTGTCAAGGAAGGCCTCTTCAACTTTCGTCACTCTGTTCGCCCTGTGCCGCTGGAAATCTACATCGACGGGTTCCCGGAGCAGCGAGGCTTTTGCCCATTGATGCAGTCGATGAACCGTCCGACATTCCTTGCTATCAAGGCACACTCTCCGGATAAGCCAGTCATCGTGTTTGTTGCATCTCGAAGGCAGACACGTCTGACAGCTCGCGACCTCATCAACTTCTGCGGCATGGAGGACAATCCGCGCAGATTCATGCGAATGTCAGAGGATGACTTGACCTTGAACCTGTCGAGAGTCAAGGATGAAGCACTTCGAGAAGCACTGAGCTTTGGCATTGGTCTCCATCATGCCGGTCTTGTCGAGTCAGACCGTCAGCTGTCAGAAGAGCTATTCGCCAACAACAAGATTCAGATTCTGGTCGCAACCTCGACATTGGCATGGGGTGTCAACTTGCCTGCGCATCTGGTCGTTGTCAAGGGCACTCAATTTTTCGATGCAAAGATTGAAGGATATAAAGACATGGATCTGACAGATGTCCTGCAAATGCTTGGTCGTGCCGGTCGCCCACAATTCGACACATCCGGAATAGCTCGTATCTTCACTCAGGATGCAAAGAAGGACTTTTACAAGCACTTCTTGCATACTGGCTTTCCTGTCGAATCATCTCTGCATACCGTTTTGGACAACCATATAGGCGCTGAGGTCAGCGCCGGTACCATCGCCACCAAACAAGACGCTCTCGACTACCTCACTTGGACATTCTTCTTCCGCCGTCTGCATAAGAATCCTTCCTACTACGGTCTCGAGATCTCCTCAGAGCAACACAACTCTATCGAGGCCCAGACTCTCGCAAACGACTACATGATCTCTCTCGTCACCAACTCCCTTGCTGCGCTCTCCAGCAGCTCTTGTATCGACCTTCTTCCCAACGGCGACGTCGACGCCACCCCTCTCGGCAAAATCATGTCTTACTACTATCTCTCCCACCTCACCATCCGCTCTCTCCTCCTACACGCCTCCCCTTCACCATCCTTCGCCGCCTGCCTAGCCATGATGTCCCTCGCCACGGAATTCGACGAGCTCCCCGTCCGGCACAACGAAGACCTCATCAACGCCGAGTTAACTCGCAACCTCCCTCTCGAAGTCTCATCCAACCTCCAATCCCTTCCCCTTTGGGACCCGCACGTCAAGTCATTCCTGCTCCTCCAAGCCCACTTCGAGCGTCTCGACCTCCCCATCTCGGATTACGTAGGTGACCAAGTCTCCGTGCTGGACCAGAGCATACGTATCCTGCAGGCGGGAATCGACGTCATGGCCGAGAAAGGCTGGCGGAACGCGGTGCGCGGGTTCGTGGGCGTGCTGCAGTGCGTCAAGAGCGCGCGGTGGGAAGGAGACGGACCGCTCGCCATTCTACCCGGCGTCGACACCGCGCGGGAGAGGCAGCGCATGTCCAGCAACGCTGGCCCCAAGACGCTGGTCGAAGCGGCATCCATGTCCGACACGGAGGTCGAGAAGGTGGTGTCGGCCCTCGTCCCTGCCCCTGCGCGGGCCAAGGCAATGCGTGTCCTCGCCACCGCGATCCCGAAATTAGACGTCTCCGCCTCGTCGACTGGGGAAGGCCAAGTCAGAGTCGATCTGAAGAGAACGAATAAGCTCTGGGATAGAGAGGGACATGTCTTCACCCCTCGCTTCCCCAAGGCGCAGAACGAAGGGTACTTTGTCCTAGTCTCGGACTCTGCATCGGGGGAAGTGGTGGGCTTGAAGAGGGTGAGTTGGACCCAGACAGTCGGGACGGGGGAGAAGAAGGCGTGGGCGCGAGCGGGGACAAATGTCAAGGTTCCTGCGCAAGACGAGGAGGCGGTGAACCGGGGTCTGGGGACGAGGAAGGTGGATGTTTTGGTTATGAGTGATGCGTATATTGGCATGGAGTGGGAGGTGAAGGGCGTGGAGGTCTTGTTGCCTGAAGAGAAGGGGAAGGTGGAGGTTGTGACGCTGCCTGCTGGTGTGGGTGGCAAGGAGAAAGGAGGCCAGTGGGGTGGGGGTTCTGCTTAGAGTGATACTGCACGAAGGGTACAGAGATAAGAGATAAAGATCTCACACGATAGACATGTTACATAGAGGTATAGGATCAAGAGTGTTATCAAAGACATCCATTACTCGTTCCCTGTGCTAAGGCACGTGGGTAGTCAACTATGGACGCGCTATCATATAAACGTGCAGTCGTGCTGACCAAGTTGCCTGCGTGCCCGTCCCGAATATGTGTTTCTTTCTGATCCCGTCTTTTGGGTATCCTCCCCGAACGCCGAACGAGAAGTCTCGCTTGCTATGCAGAATTTGAATTACGTCCTCTCTCAGCTATGTTGGAGAGATCCGGACGAGGATGAAGTGATGTGTCTATCGGTAGTGATGGATTGACCGGTCCGCTTCGGCCTCTCAGAGCCGGATCGGGAGGTTAGAATCGTCGTCACCTGTCTCGTACGAAAGTGCGATCATCGACTGGTAGCCGAGGGATGTCCATCATGTCCGAAATGACAGCCTAGAGTGCCGGCCAGAGATACCCAATTGCCATGAACAATGAATCTCGACGTTGGACTTGGCGGTGCTGCATCTGATTCTACCCGTTTGCAGAAACGGCAGGCTGATGATCAGGTCCAGCAATGATGGACAGCATCTTTGGTTCGACTTAGGAGGGCCTTGTGCTTTCGGCAGACTTCAGAGTATCGAGGACCGATCGAATTGCTTCGTCGTGCAATTCATCTTCGGGCAGCTTGTTGAGAACAGCAATTGCAGCCTGCCTCCGCTTCTCACGCTCTTCTACTACGGCGCGCATCAGGCCAGACCGCACGTCAGGAGGAAGACGCTCGAGCACAGCACGCTCATTGAAAAGCGCTTGAAGCACAAACGTCGGGATCGAGAGAAGAATGCTGGACAGGGTACGATTGACTGAAGAATGGACTTGAAAGTCTCCGAGCTGGATGCCCTGCAGCTTAGGGTTTGAAACTGATGGGCGTGAGGAATGGAACGTGCCTGTGGGTCTCTTCAGCTGCTCGGGTATGCGCCTCATGGTATCCAGCTCCGGGGCTGTAGAATCGAACTCGAAGTTATTGACCAGTGGCCAGGTGATGAATCGAAGGATGGCGAACAAGAAGTCCATAGCGAAGGGTGCGTAAAGCGGGCTTGGCGAGTCGCTGATGTGCCCATTTTGATAGCCATTGACACCATTTGCGCGCTCGTGCTTTTTGTCCTCTGCCAGGGCGAATCCAAGAGCCACCTCAATGTTGTCAATTATGAGAAGTTCAGAGGCCAAAGCAAGTCCTGCAGTAGCTATTTCGGACACCTGCAGGTACCAACCAGCAGCTGCATAGGACAACACCCACTCCATGACCTGCTTCGGTGACTTCAAATTGCCTGGCAAGTGCTCCCTACGAACGAAATTACCGCCGTAAAGAGATCGTACAGCCAGAGGGAAGAGGCCACCACCGCGAAAAACGGCCTCGTCGGGAATGCGCACAACGCGACTCGATTGATCGTGTTGAGAATCGGGTCGTGGAATTTTCGTGTCGAGCAAGACCTTACGTAGGTTTGGGCTTCTCGATAAAACGAAAGAGTGCGCCACAAGCTGTAGTGAGCCGTTAAAGGTAGAAGGCATTTCTAGAACCACGTCTGCGAAGTCAGAGCTCCCAAATAGACTCTCGGTGTGGGACCTGAGAGCAAGAGCATTGTGCGTATCCTGGTCGTGAAATCTGGAATCGAAATGTTGGGACCCACGAGTCGGTGTGAAGCTGGGTGTGAAAGGCGAAAAAGGTAATGCACGTTGCGGAGCGGCGGTAGATTCTACAGGAACGGGCGTGTAAGGCGTCATTGTGGGAGGAGGATAAGGGGCGTACTGTGGGGGGAAAGGAGCCTCGGCGATATTGGAACCAACAGAACCGGATCGAGGTGTCTGAGTGTAGCGTTCACGCCGGAATTGCCTTTGTATATGCGGACCGTGTCCATTTGGGACTGGGTTTGCCATTGGTGGCTGGACATTTGGTAGTGGGAAAGATGGGCGGCTGTTGGTGCTAGTAGAGTCTTGTGGTGACATAAGCGGATAAGGCACGCCGTTTGGTCCTGGCGGCGGAGGTACAAAGCCATCCGCTGGGGCGGACGGAGAGATGGTACCATCGCCATGGAATCCTGGACCAGATGACGAGTTCCAAGATCCAGCCGAAGCAGGGGGTATCGGTGAAGGGGCGGATGAGTCGATGTGTCCACCGAAGATGAAGCTATGCCTGTCAATTGACCGGTCCGCCACTGCCGAGCCATGTACTGTCGTATTGCTGGCAGATTGTGAAGCAGGGTAGAAGGGTGGTGGCAACTCGACAGGTGAGCGGCCAGATGATGGCCTTGATAGCTTCTGGTTGGACGCTGGGCGCTCAAGCTTGCTCAAAGTTTCCTGATCTACGGTTGGTATAACAGGTGCTGCGTCATTCGCCTTCTCTTCCGAGGTCGCTACCGCTACTGGTTCCAATATCTCAGCCCCGAGAACAGCCTGTCTTGGTTCCTCCTCCATATTGTCACCGTTGACTTCTGCTGCGGGTGATTCGGCAACATCATGAGTGTGCCCATTCAGCTCTCCGTTTGTGTTTGCATTCTGTGTGTTGTTGGCGTCTTTCTTTCCTGGTGGGGTCGTAGCGGTGATCGAAGATGTGGAATCAGCCTGTGGTGGCTTCTTGCCTGACTTCAGCCCGGTGTTGTCTGTGCTCTTCCTCGAGTATCTTTTCGGAATGACAGGAATGATGCGAGTATTCTGCCTTGCGTGCTTCGCGCCGTTCGGCGCATTCCCCGCTTGTCCATTGGAAAGATTCATGCTCGGAGGTTGTATGTCTATTGGTCTCTGTTCTGGAGCAATACAAGTCGCGGAGCTCCAGGAGATCTAAAGAGCAGATATACAAGCTCCTGGAGCCTCCAACAGATGATACTGGTAGGAGTGGAGACTTTGTTGAAGGGCGTGAGGTAGATGTTGAATGTCTGAGCTGCCGTCAATCATCAGTCACCGAATAAAGTTTCTTTGCGGGGATATTGCCGTCTCTGACCCGGTCCGTGCTTCTCCTACCGGCCTGCTATAAAGTTCCTCAAATCTTGATTCCTCTCCATTGCTACGTTGGCTAGATGGTGCATTATCACTTGTCAACAACCTCCTCAGATTGCAATTTCTGAGCATTGGCTCGGCATAGACATGACGGTCGAGCATTGGACACGGACACACTGCATACCGATATCACGTGACGTCGATCCAACAGACAAGCACTTTTTTGGGGAATTGCGGCCATCTTGCCGCCAATAGGATGTAGTTTCGACCCTGACTGCTTTTCCTGATCCGAGTGATTCGTGCTCGATTGCTTACTGTACATGAACTGTATCATAGCAGTTGCCTCTTCTTTGTCGCCTCCTTCTTGAACACTGGCAGTCCCCGTTGCCGCAGCGCCTGTTCGATGATCTTCCATCGTCCTCTCTGATTTTCCTTATCATACATCGTAACTCTGCGATCACTGATAGCCACATTTGGCAGGCCCAGCAGCTCTGCACCCTTCCCCTTGCCCAAGACCTTTGAAAACTTCCGCTCCCCTTGCCGCCTTATTAACGCTCGCCGTAACCCTTTGATATCCTTGATACCTTGTGCTTGCACGTCTGATATCCGTATGCCTGTAAGCTTGGCCACGCTCTGCTGCACCTACACGTTGTTAGTCTGTATCATCGCAAGTGCGACCAACAGCAATCCCACCTTCAGCCGACTTGCGGCATCGAACATGACTTCTCCCTCCCCAAATACATCCGCCTGTATCTTCTCGAGAAAGGCGTCCACATTCGTCGCATCTATTTGCGCTAATCCCTTGCGCGACCACCTGTGTCTGTCAGCCCCGGTGCCTCATCCGACTTCACTCGTGCCCCCAGCCCGGCCTGAGAGAAAAATCACTTACCCTTCAAATTTGTCCTTTGGATCGCGCATGCCCTCCGCCCATTTGTCCGTGCCCACCCACATCAGCCCGTCTATCGTCTTGGCTGGGACGTAGCCTGGATCTCTTTCGTGGGTGCGACGCTTGCCTCGCCGAGTGAATTGAGCGTCTGAAGAATCGAGGCCGGGAGCGAACGGATCTTGCTGAGGTGGTGCAGGCGAGTCGGAATGTGTGTATTGTGGTTCTGCATTGAGAATCGGGGATGTGGAGATGGATCGCGTTGTGATAGGAAGGAGGCGACGGCGGCAGGTGTGACAGATTGTAGATGAGAGAAGGAATGAATGGCTCCAGCGAGGAGCGAGGCGGGCGGTGGCCATATCGATGGTAGAGGTTGTGTAGGGGTGTAGTTGGAGATGGAGCTGGAGCTGGGAACAAAATTTAGGAACTGAGGTCGGAGTTGACGAGAAGGGTAGGATTTCCCGAGCTTCAATGCAGAGTTGCATTGGGTGACATTTGTATTTACATTGGAGAACACTATCTATATTATTACCTGTGCATGACAAGCATATCGAAGAGGTACGGCGTGTCCAATAAGCCCACTGAATGACACATATCATTGTTTCACCCAGCTCAAGCAACCTTTCTGAAGCCTCCTGCTCCAAAATCAAGCTCATCCCTTTCGCTATGTCGACAGTACCTTCCTCCCGCCAACCTTTCTTGACGAGATGCTTCAAATAGTCTAGAGTTCACTCTTGGTATATTGCGTTCTTCAACTGCTGATGTGTCGCTGAGATGGTGTTGATTGGTATTCGTTGCCCCAATCGGGTGTAATGCTCCCACACGCTTGCAAGTCACGTGCTTGGCGGCGGAACATCCACTTACATGCAGTCCTGGTGAGCGGTCCGATTCATCTAGTGAATGTGTCTTATAGTTCAGAAAATCCCTTTCGCCTTTGGAGCGGATCTAGCCAGATCTCACCATCCCTTACCCTAGCATATTGATATAGTACAATGTGTCTCTACCTCTCTTCATTGATTTCCTCTTACATAGCCCATCCGCTCAATGTTGCTCATCATCTTGCTCTTCCCGCTTCCCGCTCTCGCAAGACCACTTGGTCTCCCGAGCTTGCTTTCAGTATGCATACCAGGCGCGGGCGCCCTGAGTCCACTCGGCCTTGAGAGACTCTTCCGAAAGTCTTCCACCACAGCCGGCGGGACGCTATCTGTTGCCTGCAACGACAGCATCTCGTCCACTGCGGCCACGAGTTCTCCCTTCTCGACCCTCTCCGTTTCTAGCTCCTGTAGGATCCGGGCGTGGTCATTCTTGACGGTCTCCATCTCCATTTCCATGCCTGCCAGTCTTGCGACATGCTCTTCCGTCTCTGCCCTTAATCGCTCCATCTCTGCTCTCTTCTCCTCCATCTCTTTGCTTCCCATCAACTCTCCAGAGAACGTCTCATCCCTACCGGTCTTCAACTCATCATTGACCCGCAACAGCTCATCCACCTTGGCCTGCAATTCAGCACACCTCTTCTCCCCTCTCGCCTCATAACTCTTCTTCAACGTCGCCACCTTGGTCTCATGTTTCTTCTTATAGACCCCATGCAATTCCCGACTCACCGCCTCGATCCTCGCGTCCAACTGCACGCCCACGAGCCGCTGCACCTCATCCTGCACCGCCCCCTCCCCACCATCCGTCATGCGCTCGAGCATATCGCCCACCCGCCTCTCCGCGTCCTCTGCTCGGCGCTCAGTGTCCTCCACTTTGCTCACTAATGCCTCGGTTTCGTTCTCCATACGCAACACCTCCTCCCTGACGGTAGCCAGGACGCGCTCCACCTCTTCTCCACGGCGCTCCCAGGACTCCTTCTCCCGCTCTGCCTCCTCCCGCTTGATCCGCTCCAGCCTGCCTTGCTCTTCTGCTTCTCCGACGCGGCGTTCGGCGTCCTCTAGCGCCTTCTTCAGACTCTCCACTTCGGCTTCTTTGCCGGACAACTTGGCTTTGACGGAGCTGATCTGGCTCGCGAAACCACTTTTCAAGGCCTCGACTTCTCGCGCCGAGACGGAGGGGGCAGACCGCGGGGTTGGCGGGGGAGGCAGCTCGAAGTCGAGTAGGTTGATGAGCGCGGCGCTTTGACGGGAGGATTTGGCGGGTGAGCGCGGTCCGTTGAGGTAGGAGAGGAGGTTGGACTCTGTCCTGCTTTGAGGAAGGCCGCGTTGGGGGGAGGGGTAGGTAGACATTTGTTGGGTGAAGTCTATGAGGAGGGAAGTCGTCTCGTCCTTCGATACTGTGCTTGGGCGAGAGCGGCGTGGAGTTGGAGAAGGGGAGCGGGATGCGGAGACGGAGTCCTTTTGTTGGCGGGGAGTGGTAGAGTCGACGTGTGTTTGGTACAGAGGTTTCGAGGGGGAGAGTTTGGCGAAGCGCGTCATGTCTGGCGCTTCGGAGAAGGTGCTGAAACAGGTATCGTCTATTGTAAGGTCTTCTGGAATCGAGTCGCTGGTGGGTACGCGAGAGGGCGCGGGTCGTGATGGAGTAGAATCGTAATTGTGGAAGCTGGAGGAGGGCTTCTTTGCTGTAGATACTGTGGAGAGAGCTGGGGAGAAGGAACGCTTGGTTGTGCTAGGAGGAAGCATCTGTCCTCGCGCTGATGCTGGCGTAGGTCTCGTCACTATGTGAGTCTCTGACTCTTGATACGACGCCTTTATTGGCGTTTCTGCGATGTCGCTATGAGCCACGGCATCTGGTATCGCATTCTCCTTGTCCACCTCCATGATCACTTTCGAATACATGATTGGGGTCTCGTGTGCGTCGATAAAGAGAGTCTCATCCGGACCTGAGGGAGCACGCTGAACTGTCTTGCTGGGAGCTCTACTAGTATCCGCGACCTCGGACACGAAAGGCGAACTGGGTGGACTTCCGTCGTCCCAGATAATTATAGAGTCTCCAGTTTCCATTGGAAATGTGTCCAAGCTAGTACTGGAAGTCAATGCTGGAGGTCAACACTGGTCTCAAATTCGGTCGCGGAGAAACCGTCAAGTGTTGACTGGACGGGACTGTTGACAAACACGGTTGCCGCCAAGACCAGCTGTGTAGCCCCACTTGTTCGGATGCAAGCATTCTTAGGTGGCGAGCTCTCTTTCAAGCAAAACTATTCGCTTGTACTATTCGTCGATGCAGACATGGAACTGTATATCGCAATTTCACCGTCAATGGTGGTGCAGAGCCGGATCATGAATGTTGTTTCTGGATTTGGCGAGGCTAATTTGCAAGGAGTTCTTAGACAGGCGAAGCAAGCGGATTTGATAGGTGACGAACATTCGGCCACTGCACAGAGCAGAATGATTCCATCAGATCTTTCAGACCTTTCGGCGACGACTGCAAGCTTTGTCATCATGCTTGTTCAAAGCTTGTCGATGGTAAGCATGACGATCAGGTGCGCTCGATGCCGTTCATGACAGCAGATTGATCTCGGAAGACGACGGATCTGCAAGGACATGTCAAAGTCCCTGGCGCGGTGCTCAAATTTACACTCGATCCCGTCATATCATTTGAAGGACTGCAAACTCGGCTACAGCGGCTGCCATGCAAGGTCAAAATTCGCTCGTTTCTCGCGTCCATTACTATACGCACTGTGAGGTGTGTGGTTGCTCGAATGTCAGGACCCAGTGTATTCAACGTCATGGGCAGCGTGGCAATATGTATTGTCTCTTGGTACCCCTTCTTGCCTACATATAAACAAGGTGTATTCCCATTGCTGATCTCTGTCCCTTGCAGTATCAGCGATTTGTCTTTCCCAAAGTCGTACAAACATGTCTGCTATCGAAGATAAGAAGCATACAATCCCTCTACCAAGGGTAGTGGATGAGATAGCTGCGGATCACCCAGATCAAACATGGATGTTCATACCGAAGGAAGACAACATAGGGAAAGGTTATCGCGAGGTCAGCTTCTCTCGTTTAGCCACTGTGGTCAATAAGATGGCAAGGTGGATGGAACAGACCATAGGGACCAGCGACTCAAGAGAGACTATCGCTTATATGGGCACAAACGATACGAGATACATCATCACAGTACTAGCAGCATTGAAGACTGGCTACAAGATTCTTTTGACATCGACTCGAAACAGTATCGAAGGACAGCGATCTCTTCTCAAAGCCACCAATTGCCAGAAGTTCCTACATTCGACCGAACTGAAGAAGCAGGTCCATGCTATCAAGGACTCAGAACTACAGATGGACGTCTACCAGATCCCGGAGTTTGAGGAACTGATCACACAAGAAGGTGGCGGTCAGCACTACGACGGCAAAGAAAGTGACAATCCAAACGAGCCAGCCATCATCATTCACACATCGGGCAGCACGGGACTTCCAAAGCCCATACCTTTACGCAACGGCTATCTCGCCACAGTTTATCGCATCTATCATACGCCCACTCCACGACACACAGTGGCCAAGAAGATATGGGACGAGCGCCCCATATTCTGTGCACTGCCATGGTTTCATGCCATGGGTTTATTCATGATGTTGCGGTCACTGTACAACCACGGACCCCTCGTCCTCCCACCCAGCACTATCACTCCTAATGCGGAAGCGACTATACAGATGATCAAATCAGCAAAACCAAAGCATGGGTTCTTCCCGCCTTCGATACTGGAAGACATGGTCGAAATGGACGGCGGCCTGGAGGCTCTTGGATCCCTGCAGGATGTTTACTTTGCCGGTGCGCCACTTTCGCATGAAGTCGGCGATCGCATCGCTGGCCTACCACAAACCAAGTTGCAAACCATCATTGGCTCGACCGAAGCTGGTATCACTGACAGCTTTGTCAACCAAGACGACGCTGATTGGGAGTACTTCGAGTGGTGTTCGTATACTGGAGCAGATCTGCAGCCGCGAGGTGATGGACTGTGTGAACTGGTCTTGAAGAATCAGCACAATGATCTGCAAGGTGCTTTCTTCAGCTTTCCTGATGCGGGTGAATGGCGAACCAAAGATCTGTACCAGGAGCATCCAAACAAGCCTGGTCTGTGGCGGTACAAAGGACGTAACGACGATGTCATTGTGCTAAGCAACGGAGAAAAGTTTGGACCTGTCGACCTTGAAAAGACTGTTGAGGCTCATGCTGCCGTGAAGGGTGCACTTGTTGTCGGTCAAGGTCGATTCCAAGCGGGCCTCATTGTTGAACCAGATGCTGGCCATGCGAAAGAGGCTCAGGATGACCCAAGTGCTTTTATCGATCTTATTTGGCCAGCAGTCGAGAAGGGTAACGGTACTGTCGCAGCTCACGGTCGTGTCTTCAAGTCGAAGATCGCCATTGCAAAGACTGATAAACCTTTCGTCCGTGTGGCAAAGGGCAGCATAATGCGCCGCCAGACCAATGTCCTCTATGAAAAGGAGATTGATGCACTATACAGCAACGAGTCGTACGCTGACCAGATCGCGCAATTGGATCCAGGTGCAGATGATGCACAAATCAGAGAGACGGTCCGGAAAGCGATTGCTCTAGCACTACCAGATTTGCCAGTAGACATCCAGGACTCGGCCGACCTCTTCTCCTACTCCATCGACTCGCTCGGCGTGCTTGGTCTGACCTCTGCACTCAATCATGCGATGCCTCATGGGGATAATGTCATCAAGCCTCGCACGCTCTACTCAAATTCGACCATCTCAGGCATCATCACATCTGTCTCGTCTATCCTTCGAGGCGAGCATACATCCGGAAAGAGCAGAGAGCAACGCATGTCTGACCTACTCGCCAAATACACTCGATCTCTCCCTGCGCACGTCGAGCCCCCACCGCGCCAGAGCAAGCATTCCGTCATCCTCACCGGCAGCACTGGCTCACTGGGCACCTACATTCTCAACCGCCTCATTCAAGACCCTACCGTGATAAAGGTCTACTGCCTCAATAGATCGGCCAATTCCTCCTCGCGCCAGCACGACGCCTTCGTCTCCCGCTCTCTGAATCCAGACTTCTCCAAAGTCGAGTTCCTCCAAGTCTCCATGGGCAAAGACAGTTTCGGTCTGCCAGCACCCAAATACGCGGCACTGAAAGACCACGTCGATGTTTTCATCCACAACGCATGGGCGGTTGACTTCAATCTCTCCCTTGATAGTTTCGAAGACCCGCATATCAGTGGTGTGTGGCGCGCCATCAGCTTCGCTGCCGAGAGCAGGTACAAGGCTGAGATCGTGTTCGTCTCTAGCATCGCGAGTGTAGGGAACTGGTATAGTAAGGGTCGCAAAGGCCTGGTGCCGGAGAAGCGGCTCGATGATGATGCTGTCGCACTGCCGCAAGGCTATGGCGAGAGTAAGCATGTCTCTGGTCGCTTGCTGGCTGCGGCTGCGGAGCGGACTGGGTTGGAGGTTGGAGTGGTCAGGGTCGGGCAGCTGGCCGGGCCGGTGAAGGAAGGAGGAGTGTGGAATCAGCAGGAGTGGTTACCCAGTATCATCAAGTCGAGTTGGGAGGTGGGCAGGTTGCCTGGTAATCTAGGCAATATGGAGACGGTGGATTGGGTGCCTGTTGATGTCGCGGCGGAAGTGATGGTGGAGTTGGCACTGGAGGGCAGGGTGGATGAGAAGATACATGAGAGAGAGAGATGGTTCCATCTGGTCAATCCAAGGACGGTGGCGTGGAAGAAATTGTGGCCGGTAGTGAAGCAGTACTATAAGGAGAAAGGAAAGGATCTAGAGGTGGTAGATTTTGGAGAGTGGTTGGAGATTCTGAAGAACATGCCGGCTACGAGAGAAAACGCCGAGAGAGTCCCAGGATTGAAGCTATTGGATTTCTACGAAGGACTCGCAGCACCTCAAGGTCTCCCAAGGCTGGCGACTAACCAGACTGAGGCCGCAAGCCCGACGTTGACAGATCTGGGGCCTGTGACGGATGACATGATGAAGCAATGGCTTGGTCAATGGAAATTCTAGATAGCGAGCAATCTATTGAACATAACGGTACAACAGAGATATGGAGTAGACATACATAAGAACCTTAACATGTCGTCCATGTGTCCGTGTAGCCATGTGTTGATGTACCTGGATTCAAGGCTTTATTTACTATGACGTTTCGTATCCACACGCAAGGCTAGTTAAGCTCAGGATGTTGCAGGCCTACTTCTGATTTACCTTCTATCTCGTGCGATCCAGTTCCCTCTCAATCTGCATCTGCAGTGGCCCGAACTGACTCTTGATAATGGCCGAAGCTGCGGGCGCATTTTATGCTGTAGAGACCTTTGTGGAGGGTGCTATCGCGGCAGCGAAAGGGGTGTATGAGCCTACCCTACCTCTCAGGGTAGATCTACTACCTGTCAAGGACATTGATCTGCCACGCTATAATCACACTATCTCTCTTGTCAAAGGCAGAGCTTATGTCTTCGGTGGCATCACGAGCAAAGGAGGTGGCACAGAAGTGCGTGACACCAACCAGACCCTACTGTTTGTCAAGTACTGACACGGGCAACAGGAACTAGCAGGCAACGACATCCACTTTATCATCCTACCTATCTCCGGAACAGAGGGCTCAGACTTCAAGTCCATACCCTCGACCTCGGATGCCCCACCGCCCCGCCAAAGCCACTCCGCAGCGGTAATCGACGACCACATCTTCATCTACGGTGGAGCTTCCCTCTCGGGCGAACCCCTAGAAGAGGACGGCACCATCTGGGCCTTCTCTACTACCACCTCAACCTGGAAGAGACTGTCACCCGCTACGGCCTCCGCCCCTCCCCCGTCCCGCACTCAGCACGCCAGCGTTGCCACCCCCCACCCTCAAAAGCCCTTCAAGCGCACAGACGAGAACCTCATCCCACAACTTCCCTCCGATCCGGCGAAACACGTTCCCGAGCCCTCAGCGCCCCTCACATACGGCAGCGTGATCATCCACGGCGGTGTCCCCTCCCCTTCATCTGAACCCTTCAACGACGTCTGGGCTTTTGACGTCTCAACCCGCACCTGGTCCCCCCTCCCCTCTCCGTCTACCCCTGTCCGCGCCGCCACAAGCCCAAGTCTCGCTCTCGAGGGAACGAAGCTGTACACCTACGCCGCGGGGACCGTCCAGGCCATGACCCTCTCCCCCTCTCCCGTATCGGACGTTCACGGCACAGCGTCCGGCACGGGCGACGTGGCGTCCCAAATGAGCGCCGCCGACGAGCTGGGCATCTCTACCCTCGGCCCCTGGGCGCCGCTGGAAAAGGAGACGCACTCCGACGGCGCAGGGGAGCGTAGCGGCGCCGGGCTGGTCCCGATCACGACAGGGCAGGGAAGGCGGTACCTGGCTTTGCTGGGTGGAGGAAGCGGTGATTCAGCGGGGGAAGGGGATATTTGGACCTTGCAGCTGCAGCCTGAAGGGATGACGGCGGCGAGTTTCAAGGATGCCGCGAGGATGGCGGTCAAGAGGGATACGGGGGAGAAGGAGTGGGCTGAGGTGAGGTATTTCGATGGGAAAGGGGTAATGGTGCAGGAGGGGCAGACGGGGAGGGGGATCGGAGAAAGGCAAGGGTTTGCGGCTGATAGGGATGCGGAGGAAGATGGAGGGACGGTATTGGTGCATGGCGGGAAGGGAGGGGGGAGGATCAGGGGCGATGGGTTGCTGGCTACTTTTAGCATCTAGGGACGTTGCGAGTGATGTTTGACGACAGACGCTACAGAACAGAATGAATGGATATGCATAGTGATGTGATACAATTGGGTATTCGCTACAAGAGATGGACAAATGTGGTGATTCAGTGTGTCGGACTGTCCCCGAACGAATCTTCTGCGTCTTCCTTGGACACTACCGCACCAGCACTGTCTGACAGCAATTCCTCCTCGACTAGATCGCCCACATCATACCTGAACAGTTGATCGATGGCTTCAATTTCCGCTGCGTCCTTCGTACTGGCCTTCGAGTCCGCGACCAGCTGCTCTCTGGTCTTCACTCTCCCGTCCTGGCCGGTCCCCCAGCCTTCCCAAGCCCGAAGCGCGACCTTCATGCCTCTATGCCAATCGGCCTCCATCTTAGTGGTTCGTTTCGAGGTCCGCCTGCCGAGACTCATTTGTTTGAACAGTTTCCTGTTCGCTTCTGATGCGGGCACGACGAACGCTTTCAGCTTGCCCAGCATGTCTTGGACTTTGGCACGTGCCATTGACTCCTTCCGAAGCACTTCCTCGAGAGTCATGTTTCCCAGATCCAGGGCCTCCCTTGGATCCCATTTGGGTGGCGCCTCCATCGACAAGTCCTGGATATGTAGACGGAGATTCCGCGTAGCCATCGAAAACTTGTCATTGGATTTCGTTAACGTATTCTGCACATTTCGCGCTTCGACAGGAACGTATCCGGCTTTAGCGGCACGTGGACTGGTTTGCAGCCCGAGGGTTCGGGGCATTCCACAAAGCTGGCGCATTTGGTCTTCGCCAGTCTTGAGGGCCGCGAGGATATCATTGAACTGTTCGGTCTCCATCTGAGCAAGGCGTTCAAAGAATTGTCGTGTGATTGTAGCATACTTTTGTTCCGGTCGGACATATTGAGATTGTAATGATGCAGGGACAGCTTTAACCTTGGGCAAATTGTCTGAATCCTGGAGTACTTGTGGGATTCGTAACTTCGCAGATTGAGGCTCGCCGCTTCGAAAACTTGCCGACGCCGACGATGATGCGGTCGAGCCGACTGACCTGCCACCTCTTGGAGCTGGAGTGGAGGCAGTTCGGGTAGAGCTTCTTGTCCGTGAGGCCGATGTCCTCGACGGTTTTTTGGGCTTGTCTTTGCCATCGCTGCTGGTCTTCTCACCTAGCTCGCCGACTTTGACGTGCCATATCCTCGGGCCACTCTCATCTACATTCTCTGCCTTGCTGGAGGCCGCAGCACTTCCTTTCTTTCGTCCGACATGCGCGATCTTCGTCGTCGAGAACAGACGTGTTTGCAATCGAGGTCCGAAAGTCGCTCGGCACGCGCGGTAGATCCAAAGCTGGCTCATTTCCCAGCAATCGTACCCCCAGAGTAGGATACGTATCACCAGCCGACGCCGGATCGCCTTCAGAGTTCAATGCTCAAGCTGTAACGTCTTGGAGACCATAGGCCAATTGCCCTCTCAAGCAAATGGTTGCCCCTACCTCTTCATGACTCGCAAGAACATACACTCAATTGCTCCAGCTCTGTGAGGCCGGTAATATCGAGTGACAGACAAGTGGCTCACGGAAAAAGCAACATGGTGGTAGTATACAAGCTGCAATGATGTTGATGTCGTTGTAGCGAAGATCAGAGTCACATGTCCGGAAAATCGATTCGCCGCGGTTCAGCGAACGCGCCAAGACTCTTCGGCGGGACGAACTTTCTCAATCATCCAAGACGTGAAGCGACAAGACTGTCACGAAACGCCAAAGCAATCATGTCTCGGTTCTTTTACGGCAGCGAAAGCTCCAGCGAGAGCTCTGAGGAAGAGGAGTCGCTGTACGGTTCCGACGAGGAGCAACAACCAAAGGCAACAGAGGAAGACTCTTCTGAGGAAGACTCTGATGAGGAGGAGGAGGAGGATGACTCGGATTCGGACTCCAGCGACGATGGTGGAAAAACCGGTGCCAGCAGATTCTTAAGGGAAGCATCGGAGGAATCAGAAAGCGACGACGAAGATCGCGTGACTGTGGTCAAGAGCGCAAAGGACAAGCGATTCGATGAGCTGGAGTCTATCATCAAGCAGATTGAGAATGCGGAAAAGATCAATGACTGGAATGTCATTTCTGATGGTAGGCAGTAGAGCCCGTTGGCGCATGCATACACGCTGACCTATGTAGCGTTCGACAAGATGAACAAGCTCGTCCCGGTACTTCAGCGTAACAATAACGGCAAAGCACCAAAGCAATACATCAAGACAATCGCAGAATTGGAGACTAGCACGGCTGAAGCTGTAGAGAAACAGAAGGTCACACCGAAGAAGGTCAGCAAGCTTGCATCACAAGGGCTCAACGCCATGCGCCAGAAGATCCGAAGGAATAATCGCGAGTTCGAGTCAGACCTCAAGGCATATCGCGAGAGTCCAGATGAGTTCATGAAGGAGGATGTCGTCGAGGAGGTTGTGCCTACGGCCAAGAAGCCCAAACGAGTCGCACTCGATGTCCTCCAGGACGGTGGCGAGGATGATGGCGGCTTCACAATGGTCGGTGCCGGTGGAAAGGCCATGAATTACACCCCCGAAAGTATTCTCAAACATCTGCGAACAATCATCGAGTCAAGAGGACGGAAGAACACAGACCGAGGCGAACAGATCAGGGTAATGGAGAAGCTCCTCGAGGTGGCCAACACAGACTACCAGAGAGTTCGTGTCTTGCTCCTACTCATTGCGACACGATTCGATTTGTCTGGCGGTACTGGCAACCAGATGTCACAGGAGAGCTGGAAGGCTGCGCAGAACGAGCTATCTAAATTGCTCGAGGTGCTTGAGTCAAGTCCAAACTTGATCGTTACCGAGGCTGCCGAGGAGTGGGAGAATGACGACAAGCAGCCAGAGATCGATCCCAAGGTGAACTTCAAGATCCCCGGCAGCATCGTTTCTCTTGCAGAGCGCCTCGACGATGAGCTCACTCGTGTCCTGCAAGCCGTTGATCCCCACACCGCTGAGTACGTTGAACGACTAAGCGACGAGGGCGCGCTGTACGAGGTTCTCGTGCGCGCCATGATCTACTGCGAACGTATCAGTGCCGATGCCTCGCTTGACATCCCCAAGGAGACCGCGAACAGAGCTGTACAGCGCCGTTTGGAGCACGTCTACTTCAAGCCGGCTCAGGTCATCGCTATCCTCGAAGAGCAGATCTGGAAGGCATTGCCTGCTAGTGTCGACTCCACCATCACTCCCCGATCGCAGACCGGTGATTCTTCAGCTCTGGTCAAGACGCTCTGCAACTTCCTCTACAAGAACAGCGACGGCATTATCCGCGCCCGAGCGATGCTTTGCCAGATCTATCACCTCGCCATCCACGACTCATACTACCAGGCTCGTGACATGATGCTCATGTCACATCTTCAGGAGACGATCGGTAGCTTTGATGTCGCCACTCAAATCCTCTTCAACCGTACGCTTACCCAAGTCGGCCTCTGCGCTTTCCGTGCTGGACTGGTCTACGAAGCACAAAACTCCCTCCAGGAAATTTGTGGAAGTCAGAGACAAAAGGAACTGCTTGCACAAGGTCTTCAGCTACAGCGCTACTCACAAATCACCCCCGAGCAGGAGCGCCTCGAACGACAACGCCAGCTACCTTTCCACATGCACGTCAACCTTGAGCTTCTTGAATGTGTATACCTCACCTGCTCGATGCTGCTCGAGATCCCACTTCTTGCTCAAGTCGGCTCATCACCAGACATCAAGAAGCGAGTGATATCGAAATCATACCGACGCATGCTAGAGTATCACGAGCGACAAATTTTCACTGGTCCACCAGAGAACACCCGCGACCATGTCATGCAGGCATCAAAGGCACTTGCACAGGGTGAGTGGAAGAAGGCGGCAGAGTTTATCACATCCATCAAGATCTGGGACCTGCTGCAACAAGCAGCCAAGATCAAGGCCATGCTCGAGGAGCAGATTCAGGAGGAAGGTCTCCGCACCTACCTCTTCACATACGCTCCCTTCTACGACACTCTGTCGGTCAAGGAACTCGCATCCATGTTCGAAATCACGGAGCGGAAGGTGTCGGCCGTGGTCAGTAAGATGATCAGTCACGAAGAGCTCGCGGCCGCTCTTGATCAAGTCAATAGCGCCATCATCTTCCGCAAGGGCGTCGAGCTCAGTCGTCTCCAGAGCTTGGCTCTCACGCTCAGCGACAAGGCCAGTGGTCTCATTGAGAGTAACGAGCGAACGCTCGAGACGCGCACACAGGGCATGGCGAATGCCTTTGAGCGACAAGGAGGTCAACGAGGCGGACGGGGCGGAGCGAGAGGCGGTCGCGGTCGGGGAGGGCTCGGCGGACGCGGACGAGGAGGCGGTGGTGGTGGTGGTGGTGGTGGTGGCGGAGGTGGTTTCACCGGTGGTGTGCTCGGTAATGCGATTCGTGCATGAGTATGTCAATGGCTTGGGCATCGAATGCTCGAGAGTGGTTCACGGAGTTTGTCCGGTGGTAGCATAGTCCTTGTTGCCGGAGCATGTAGAGACATGGTTCACGAAAAGCTAGTCAGAATAAGCTGCTCTCCTGTCTGGCAGGCAGGCTTTCCACACTCTTGATCGATAAATACGTGGATAGTGTTGGTATGTGTGGTCAACACGGACACATTCTCCAGATTGTCCCTGCCAGCTGAGATGGACAGATGCGGGGTCAAAATCATGGGCTTGCATGATGGATCTGTAGATGGCCCCGAATTGAGCGATACAATCTGCTTGTGATCAAGACGTTGCCCTTCGAGGACGACGTGCATCACCAGGACCAAACTATCGGATGCCCCTCGTACTTGTATACCTTTTTCGATGTTTAGCGATGGAAGGATCCTCCCGGTCCCGAGCAATTGAGGTCGCCCGAGATCCACTTGGGTGTCTGTCACTAGTCTGCATCTGCTGATTTTGCCGAGCTAGAGACGGCCTTTTGCACTCTGGTGTGTGTCTTATCTTCTCTGCGCACCACCAGGTTGTGAAATCGCCGACGAACCACACGCTTCGACTTCGTCTCTAACTGCGATTAGAGTTCATGCAGGTCTCGCACTTCATCATCTGGCCGGCAGTCAACGCTCAAACTGCCTCTGATTGAGACAAATTGGTCCTGGCTTCGACAAATCTTGTCATATTGGAGAAACGCGGCAGCTCGATCCAAACAATTAGATTGCTGCATCACGACTATCGGTGTCGTACAGGAATCGTGGCTTGCTGTGTTGTCAGCGTACTCTCTCTGGCCTCTCACGAATCACAAGGGTCCTCCTCTTCGTGTACTGTAGCCAGAGACGGGAACCCATATGTGCGGTACGAGCGGAAGGACCGCGTGCCCTTTGGCGCGGACTTCATCTGGACCCAAAGCTTACATGGCGACCCTCCTATTCAGCTCCAGGGCAAGGCCTCAGCCTACCCTTTGCTAACGTCTTTAGCTCGTCCATGCCTATTCTTATTTGTATGCTGACCTTTTTTTGGTGTTCGTGGTAAGTACGTTTGACATTTGCGTTGCCCACCAGCCCGTTGGCAACGTCTTACCACAAACCTCCTAACCCCTCACCCTTCATCTCGTTAGGCTGCCCTGTGCAACGGAGTTTTTGGAGCTGGGTTGTCTCTATCGATTACGGCCTTTTGGATTGCTCTCAGCTTTGTTGATCTCCTTGTTCTCTCGACCCCATCGGCTTCCACATTAGGATCAATCTCTACCAAGTTGGCAGCTAGGTAGGAGACTCACAAGCTCACAGCCGCCATGACGGCAAGGCCAATGACTCGATTGATCTCGAGTCCGGTGCTCTGCCTATTCACATTGCTTCTGATCGGCATTGTTTATTTCAAGCGACATGAAGCTCCCCGGCCGACAGCGTGGGTGCATAAGCTCAAGGGAACACATTCGTCGTCGGTCACGACATACCGGGTCGACAACACACAAGATCAGCCAGGGTCGCAACCACATCCTGTCAAGGCTCTGCATGACGAAGCTCTAACAAAATTCGAAGATATGGTGAAGCGGCAATCCAAGACATTGGAGGATGCTGTGGCGGAATACAGGCGACGATATCGACGCAATCCTCCGCCTGGATTCGACAAGTGGTACGAGTATGCTGTCAAACATCATTCCGCTATCATCGACGAATTCGACATGATCAATGAGGCAATGGAGCCTTTCTGGGCACTATCGCCAGCGACTATTGCTCAGGTCCACCAGCGCGCATCTTCAGGATACGCTCTGTGGACTCTTGGCATTCACAATGGTCACGCCGTAGTCGGAAAGGACAACTGGATGGGCGACCGGATACGAGATACCTTGGGCGATGCAATAGCAGATATACCTGACCTCGAAATCCTCATGAATCCGCTGGATGAGCCGCGGATTCTTCTCTCCCAGTCTCCGCCTACGAACGAAGTACGCTGGACAGACCACTCCATGGAAGCCGTGTACGCCTCAGTGGCAGCACCTTGCTCACATCTCCCGCGCGTCAGTCCACCTCAATCACCCATCAACACCTACAATCTCCCTTTCGTCATATCGTCCAGTTCAGCATCTGACATTTGCCTGAACCCTGAACTAGCCACGACACATGGCTTCCTCATCGCGCCCACCAGCTTACTTACAACCGACTCTCCTGTCCCTATCCTCTCGCAAGCAGCCCTCAGCACCTTCTCCGACATCCTCTACCCCTCAATGTGGTACTGGGACCACATAATCGCTGACCTCGACTCCTATGATCCCGACTGGGAAGACAAGCGCAACCGCGTGTACTGGGCAGGCAGCACAACAGGTGGATGGAACCACAACAACATGGCGTCCACGAGCTCCTCACACCGACACCGCTTCGTGAGGATGACCCGCCAGATCGGGCACGGCGTGTACAACTTCCTCACCCGCAGCTCCTCGGAAGGGAACGCCTCCGGCACCGACAAGGGCGATTGGACACGCTACGAAAGTGAAGAAGTGCTCGCGCAACTGTACGAGACGAAATTCACGCGCACGGTACAGTGCGAAAAGGAGGAATGTGAGAGGATCAGGGAATATTACCACGTCACGAGTCCCGAGGACGGACGTATACCGTACAAGAGCAGGTTCCTGATGGATCTGGACGGGAACAGTTTCAGTGGACGTTTCTACAGTTTTCTGCAGAGCAAAGGGTGTCCCCTGAAGCAGACCATCTTCCGGGAGTGGCATGATGAGAGGCTTGTGCCGTGGGTACACTACGTCCCGATCAGCGTGAGCATGGAGGAGTTGCCGGAGACGGTGCGGTATCTGGCTTTGACCACCGAGGGAAGTGCGGTGGCCAGAGAGGTGGCGCAGAAGGGGAGGGAGTGGCATAATAAGGTGTTGAGGAGGGAAGACGCGGCGATTTATTTGTATAGGTTGTTTTTGGAGTATGCGAGGGTTAGTGGAGAGGGGAGGGACGACACGAGGGTCTAGCTTTGACCAGGTGATGTTATGAATGAATGCATAGAATAATAACAGACTGTCATTGTATCCTACATCCAACTTCTGTTGTACACGCGAGGGCCAGCCTCTGATGACGTCTTCAGTGCACAGATACCTCCATCTTCTTCCAGTTCTCAAGAGGCGGTGTTTCTTGTTGAGGAAAATTATCGCTGAGCCGCAATTCACAGGGACTCGCACAATGTCGTACGATGTGGAGACGGGCATGGCGCTAGCTCAGGGACGCGAGCTGCGAATCAATAATTTGTGGCGCGAGAAATTTGGGTGGGAGGAGCTTGTTCAGAAAGTCGGACGACGCAAGATTGCATATCATCTGATTGAATTGAATCGCTTGCTTTTGTTTCAACAACTTGACATCTACTTCTTCCAGTCCTCATACTACCATTCTACACTCTCGGCACAATATCATACCCTCTGCCCAAGGAAGAAAACTTCTGAGAGGCATTTTCTCAAGAAACTACTCCCCGCAAGTCATCAGACCACTTGCTCCACCAACAACTTTCCACTACACCGCCAAACAAAAAGACAGAGTCCTCCCCCTTCCCCAAGACTTTCCTCACAAGATACTCAACATGGCTACACGACCTTCCAACATCGGTATCAAGGCGCTCGAGCTGTACTTCCCCAGCCAGGTCCGTTTCCAAGATCCAATCCCCCCCCCTCGTGACCACTCAACTAACCTTCTTCAGTGCGTGGACCAGGCCGAACTCGAAAAGTTCGATGGCGTCTCACAAGGCAAGTACACCATTGGCCTCGGCCAGACCAGGATGAGCTTCTGCGACGACCGCGAAGACATCTACTCTCTCGCCCTCACCACCGTCTCCTCCCTCCTCAAGAAGTACAATGTCGACCCGGCCTCCATTGGCCGCCTCGAGGTTGGCACAGAGACGCTGCTCGACAAGTCAAAGTCTGTCAAGACTGTTCTCATGCAGCTCTTCGAAGAGTCGGGAAACACCAACGTCGAGGGTGTGGACACTGTGAATGCTTGCTACGGCGGTACCAATGCTCTCTTCAACACAGTCAACTGGATGGAGTCTTCAGCTTGGGACGGCAGGCAAGCGATCGTGGTCGCTGGTGACATTGCGCTCTACAAGAAGGGTAACGCTCGTCCCACTGGCGGTGCCGGCTGCGTGGCTATGCTCATTGGTCCGGACGCTCCGATTGTCGTGGAGCCAGGTCTCCGCGGCAGCTTCCTCAAGCACGCCTACGACTTTTACAAGCCAGATCTGACCAGCGAGTACCCCATCGTGGATGGCCAATTCTCCATTCAGTGCTACACCGAGGCAGTGGATGCTTGCTACAAGGCGTACAACTCGCGCGAGAACACGCTCAAGAAGCAGCTCAACGGTTCATACACCAATGGCACATCATCTGAGCAGCAGACTCCTCTCGACCGATTCGACCACATGTGCTTCCACGCCCCTACCTGCAAGCTCGTGTCCAAGTCCTACGCTCGTCTCCTGTACAACGACTACCTCGCGGATCCAGAGAACCCCATTTTCGACGAAGTGCCCAAGGAGCTGAAGGATGTGCCAGCCAAGGAGTCACTCACCGACAAGACCATTGAGAAGACTTTCATCGGCCTCGCAAAGAAGCGATTCGCCGCTCGCGTCCAGCCGTCCATCCAGGTGCCAACCATGTGCGGTAACATGTACAGCGCATCTGTGTACGGGTCCCTCTGCTCATTGATCTCGAACGTCTCCAACAGCGACCTCCAAGGTAGGCGTGTGGGGATTTTCAGCTACGGCTCCGGTCTCGCCTCGTCGCTCTTCTCCCTCAAGATCAAGGGCTCAGTCGAGGACATTCAGAAACAGCTCGATCTTCAGGCAAGAATCGACGGCCGCCGTGTCGTTGCACCAGAGGTCTACGATGAGATGTGCAACCTCCGAGAGCACGCCCATCTGAAGAAGAACTACAAGCCCCAGGGAAGTGCCGAGACCATTGCATCCGGCGCATACTACCTGACTGGCATTGACGACATGTTCAGGAGGTCATACGAAGTCAAGGCATGAAGGAATGAAGACAAGTGCTGGGCATGACGGACAAGTCTCGGCCGATATGCAGGCCATGATGATCAAAATCAAAATAGTGATAAGAGAAAGTCTTGTCGTGGTCAGGGCCAAGTAAAAGTATCCAAGGCACACGGGCAACGCCTGTACAGTTTTGTTGCTTTTTTTTTTCTCCAAGCCAGCGGCCGGTGCAAGGATGAGGATCCGGTAATTCTGTCATACACTATAATAGAGTAGAAGAGGATCCAATTGATCAAAACAAAAATCATACCAAGCCGGACGTCAAGGACTAGACTGAGTAGTGATGTACTGCCCTGTATGGGTAGTAGTGCGTTGGAGTGACCCGTCTTTCGTCATGACCGAAAGCAAGATACTGCACCGCATGTTTCCGGCCTGTCGTTCGTATTGTCCCTCAAGTGTCGGACAATCATGCTGCGAGCATCCCACCCCCCCAATCGTCCAGAACACAAACTCAGGACCGGACTGTTGATGGTTCGGGGCTTGAAGGTCGCTTGGCTCAAAGATCGACGAACCTTGTCCGAGCACGGACTCCAGAGTTTCTGCCACTTTTACTAGAACGGAATAGTGCCAAACGACCTTGGCGGGAGGGCAGTGGACCTCGTTTCTGATTCGCTCCATCGCTTTCGAGTGTGCAAGAGCGCCGCTGCAACCGCTCCCTCATGCCATCTTGGCCGGTCGGTTTCTCCTCTCCTCCCCAGTCAGAGTCTCGAGTTCCTGATCCTGATCACCAGCCAATACTGCTCGAACGCCCTGCCCTGACCTCTGCCTCACACACTTCTTGTCCGCAACGGTCATTTGTCTCTGCCATTCGACCTCTTCCGGACCACCCACTGCCGTTTATTCGGCACCCACACCTCTGTGGTTTGGCCGTCCTTCATCCCATCGAGCGGCCCTAGTCCGGTCGCGTTCTAGCAATGGTCAAGGCAGCCCCTACGCTTCAACGACAAGACAGCAGTGCAGCACTGAGCGTTCAATCGAATGCGTTCAGCGACCGCTTCGAAATTGAAGAAGATTACTCCCCGGTAGACGGCATGGCTGGTCGAGAGGAGAGCCATGCCTCGCGACAGTCCAGCAGGGCGTCCGAGGACGAAGAGGCCGTCACCTCGGTCGCCGCACACTACGCAGATGACCACTTGCAGCCTGCACAATCGTTTCGAGAGGCACGGAACAGTATACGGAAGAGCAGAGGATTCATGGACAATCCATTCCAGAGCGAGGATGATGAGAGTGGACGGGGGCCGAGTCGACCTACACAATCGACGCTTTCGCCGCAGATGACAGGAGACACATTTCGCACAGACAATTCGTTGTCAGGAAACACTGTGGTATCCAGCACACATTCCATTTCCAACAGAAATGGTCCGAGTCATCCGTACGACCAGTACACGCAAAATACCTCGCTGTCACGATCCCCCACCGCACCTTCCCTCACCGCACAGACCACCGGACGTCAGTCTCTTCATGGACCTTCACATCAATACAACATGTACCCACAGAATGTAGAGGAGGATATGGATGATGTGCAGAGTCAGGCGGATACTAACCACAACATTCCCTTGGGCTTCCCGCCTATGCTCAATGTCTCGTCATATCGCCACGATGCCGATAACTTGTCGGAACAATTACCGCCATACTCGGAATATCCTGAAGATGGTGCACCAAAGCAAGTGGCCGTACCGCCTCGCATTGATGAAGTATCGCCCACGTCGGAGAGAACACTTCGTGGTCCACAATCCATGTCGGACCTCAACAGAAGTGCGGAACTATCTTCGTCGTCGGACGATGAAGCCGGACCAATGGATGAGAAGAAATGGAAGGACAAGACGTGGAAGGAGAAGCGTAATACGAGAATGTGTGGAACCAAGTTCGGCTGGATCGCTCTTGGTCTCGGTGTTTTCTTGTTCATCGTCATTGTCCTGAGTGCCACCATTGGAGGATTCTTTGGAGCGCAGGCCAAGGAAAATGCAAAGAAGACAAAGTGAGTAGTATATCATTTTTTCTTGCATGTCGTTGTACTGACGATTCACAGTGAGAACACACTTATTGATGCGTCGCCTATCAAGAGTAGCATGATGCCACTGCAGACTGGATCATTCCAACTTCAACTAGGTGCACCGCAAGAAGTACAGGCCGAATGCTTGACAGATCAAAGCCAGGTCGGCAGCTGGGACTGTGGTATTTCATCGCCCGGTGCTCTCGCCATCACCATCGGTCCTGGTCCAAACGGCAATGGTCAAGGTGCATACATCTACCAAGCTACGAATGATCTCAAGATCGGTTACGGTACAGAGATCCCTCACACTGTTTGGAGTCCTCTCCGACTTGTCAAGGACATGGATGCTCCCAACAGAGGACCTGCCTATCAGTTCCAGGCCGTCTACACAAAGATTGTCGTTGCTCGACCAGATGCGTTCCAGCCTGCCAATGTTGTACTACCCAGCAGCAGCAGCAGCTCCCAAGGCTCATCAAGCTCAAAGCGTGATGGTCAGTCCCGTAACGAGAAGCGATACTGGTCTCCACTCGCTGCTGCTGGTGACCAACCTTGGTTCTGCTACTGGAACAACACGCTCATTGAAGGTTTTATTTATGTCCACGAAAATAGTTCATCGTGGTACGGAAACAAGTCTGGCAACAGCAAGCGGGACTTTTCGATGCCCCTCGCCACCTCTCAATCTTCAACAAGCCTTGCCAGCTCAGCAGTGCTCTCGTCACTCCAATCTCAGACTACCCCCACAGCCTCGCCCGTTACATCCGACAGCGTCGCCAGTGTCCCTTCCAGCTCACCCACCACAACAGGCACCTACCCCGCCTCAGCCTGCACCTACTCCTCTGGAACCGCCTATCCCGCCAACCCGTCCTACACACCCGAAACCTGCCCTCCCGCCCTGGGCACCGACCCCTGGTCCGAGCTCGACTTCTACCCCTTCGTGGTCAAGATCGAAGAACGCCGCATCCCAGGTGACACAATGCGTCCCTACTGCCAAAAGATGCAAATCCTCGACAACGGACAACTAGGCTACCTCCAAGATCCCACCGGCAATCCGTACATTGTGCAGCTTTCCGAGTCCTCGCCCGACATCAACGCCTATACTAATGTCTACGGCGCGTCAAGCCGCAAGATGCGTCGCGGAGAGCGCCAAGTCTTCACGCCCAGCCAAGACGCCGAGGACGCGGACCTGGCGAAACGCGCGGTCGTCGACGGCGCCTGTCATTGCCAGTGGGTGAGCGGGGAGAATTGAATCCGTACGGACAACGGGACGGGGGTCACTGATCGCGCCTACGGGTATAGGGCCGAGGCGTATAGGATAGAGGAAGGCAGTGAGGGGGGATACAAAGGGCGGGGGTGGCACGAGGGGAGACCTTCGCCGCCGCCGCCACCTCCTCCTTCGCATCGGTTCTCTTCGAGCAGGAACGAGAGCCAGGAGGAAAGCGGGAAACGCTTCTGGTCGCATTGGAAAAGGCATGTTAGGGGCTTGTTATGATGGCATTTGGCGCTCTGGGTTTCTGGCATGTGAAATGAGCGGGGCATGGACGGCGTTCTTTTTTCACTTTTGGACTTTTCTCTATTCGAAGGAAATATGTATCGATGGGCGAGACGTGGATCGTCTTGATACCAGAGAAGAGGGGAGAGGCAGACAGGACGTGGACTTAGCGTGGAGGGACTGTCTCTGTTGAATCTCGTGGTAAGGGGAACCAGGAAAACTACTATAGTAAGATAGCGTGGCATGATGTTATGTCTGGACAGAATTGAGATCTGGTTCTACGATGTGTTACTCCATCTCGTGTTTACTCTGGGAATTGTGATTCGCAAAGTGAAGTGAAGTGAAGCTTGTCGTCATGCCTGAGGTTGACTCGAGGGTTTGCCCCCCACATGACTTTGATGCTTTTTGATGTCAGGCTTTCATAATATTGATCCGACAAGTAAATATCGTCCACACTTTTATTTGTACTATCATTACATTAGCAAAAAGACCGTGAGTGACTGACCATCGACTCAACCGTTCTGCCCATGTCGGAGCAAACGCTCCATTTACCAGGTCATACCGCGAGCTGCCTTTACCATCAAATTGTGGTACGGGCCAATATGGAACACGATCTGACCTTCCACAGACTCAACCCCACCTCTGGATATTCCATCATCAGACTCGAAGTGTGGAGTCCGAAGGGGTGAAGAGTGAAGTGCGAGGCCCTTCCCGCTGCCTCCTCCTCGCACCTTCCCACCATGTCGTCCAGGCCACCATCCCGAGGACGCACTCCTGCCTCTCCACCTGCGCAAACACAGGATGCACCTTCCCTCTTCCCTGATGCTTCGTCGACTTCAATCGAGAATGACCCCTGCTTCCCTCCCTCCCGTTCCCCATCTCCACCACCCTTTGCATCACCATCATCTGCCCCCGACCCTACGACACCAGCACCATCAGATCCCAAGCCGAGTAAAAATTCCCTCAAAAGGGTCCTGAAGCAAAAACACCGGCCCTCCAAATCGGCGACCAAAGCCAAGAAAAGCCAACAAAAGGCCCGTCTGAAGGCATTGCTGGACGACCAGCCCTTTGGCCTCGAGGACATTGACTACGCTAATCTGACCGACGAGGATCTGGCGGGCATGGATGGGGCCATGGCTTCGAGGGCGAGGGATAAGATGGGGGTCATGTCTCAGCGTATTGAGCAGAGAGAGAAGCATGAGGGGTGGATGAGGGGGGCTATTGAGATGGTGAGTCCCTTTTTCTTCTGCTTTTGGGTTTGGGAGGGTTTGAAGGGTGGGTTGTATGAGGGGCATTTGGGGGTGGGGGACAGGACCAGGGCAGATCTGGTAGAAGTGAAGCCAGATGTGGGAGCAATGGGCAGGACGAATTCGACGCTGGAGTAACGAGCAAGGAGGATGGAAAGAAAAGGCTGGGGGTTAATCAGATGCGGATAGGACATGAGCTGACCATCACAGGCCGAATTAGCACTGAGGTCAGATGAGACGCCAGTGGGATGTGTGTTTGTGCATGATGGAAATATCATTGCAAGAGGGATGAACGGCACGAACGCGACCCTGAATGTAAGTCACGTCTACCATGACCATTCAATGCGCCCCTTGGGCTAGAACAGCGAGCCAGTTTGGCCTTGATCGAAACATACAAGGGAGGTCTCTGGCTAATCATTACAGGGTACTCGCCATGCCGAGTTTGTCGCGCTTTCCCAGATCATCGCTCAGTATCCTCTCAAGATCCTCCAGGAGACAGACCTTTATGTCACCGTCGAGCCATGCATCATGTGTGCCTCTGCTCTTCGTCAGTTCAGGATCAGGGCAGTCTATTTTGGCTGCTTGAACGAGCGTTTTGGAGGTTGTGGTGGAGTGATGAGGCTCAATTCGGAGTATGTGTTCTCGTAAGGACATCATCACAGCGCATGACTGACGTTCGCTCTCTTAGCCCAAGTATCGACCCTCCCTACCCCGTCTACGGAGGTATCTTCCGTGAGGAAGCCATCATGCTGCTCAGGCGCTTCTACGTCCAGGAGAATGAGAAAGGTAACGGATACCCCATTCGATGTTGTGTCCTCGGACTGATCATCACCACAGCCCCTGAGCCCAAACCCAAGAAGAATCGCGAACTCAAGACCGAAATCTTGCCTGTCGAGATAGCCCATTCTGGCAATCCACCGCCCGTACCCGCTCCATCCGCCACCAAGTCTACCGAGTCTTTGCCGACTATTGGCTCCTTGACTACTGCTCCTGACAAGATGACCACCGGGAACGGGAGTGCTGCGGGCAAGAATGGACTGGCTCCTGCTCATCTGGTCGCTATTCCAAAGGCACTCCAAGGACCTGCTGGAAGCAATGGCACTGCGTCAGTCGTAGCATCCGGCGCTAGTACTCCTGCACCCACAAGCGGAGTCGTCAGCCCAGCTTCCGGCCTCCAAAGCACGATCGTTTCACCGCCGCCCAACACCCCTGCAGACGGCGGTATCAGCCAGCAAGCAGTTCAGAACAATAACATGGATACTCTGGTCAAGAAAGTGCAGGCTGTGGCTCTTGAGTCGGAGCGCAGGCCTGTTCGTGCCGATACCGCCACGTTGACCAAGAAAGACAGAGAGAAGGCCATGGCGGACTAGTGGCGCCTGGCGAGGGATAACGAGGAGCGTATTTCCATTAGTATGGGTCATGGTTACAGTACATATGAGAGTGAGCATTCTCAGATGGGTAGTATGAGGCACAAAAAGGGGAACAGTGAGCATAGCAGGGGCGGGAGCATCGGACACAAGAGAGGCGGGAGCATGGGCGAGAGAAGAAGGCAGTTCAGGGGTGGCAGTGTAAGGTTCTAAGCAGAGGACAGGAGACATTGTTCTGACGGCTGTATCAATATGGTGTACTTTGGCTGTATGGATAGTTCGCATGGATACACTGATCAAGAGATAAGGGATGCTATAGAGATAGAAAGCATGTGTATTGAGTGTTGCGATGAGCTGATCCATTGCTTTGCACGGGACGAATGTTGCCTCGTACAATGCTGTGCACGGTGTCATTTGTTGTCGGAACTGCATGAAGTTGATGACGGATCCCGGTGTCCAGTATCAAGGCGAGTACCAAGCAAGTGAAGCATTCCAAAGAAAACTCGGTAGATCTCCCACTTTCTTTCTCTCTCTCTCGTTCATCGGGAACTTTGAACAAGGTTTTTTTTTCTTCCCCTTCTTCTCTATTTATTTTAAACTTTTTTTTTTGGCAATGATAATGCTGTGGCACTTGTTATCGGCATGTTTGACAACCTGATTTTCGTCTTGCTGGCAAATGGCGGCCGGGAGGGAGGGGGAGGGGGCAGTGCGGTGGATTTTGATATCTGAGACCTGGTGGGATTTTTTTTTTCTTCCCCTTTCGCGGCCCCACAAACCCCCCTCCTCAACGTGAATTGCTATTATGATGACGACCATGGCTCGGGGTATATAAAATTTTGGGAAACTCCAAAAAAAAAAAAAAGTTGCTCGGGAAAGGGAACAGGAAGGCGAGGGATCGGAATGCCAGGTGTTTCCCATCTTGTCTTGCCCGTTTCGCGCTATCGATACACTGCATTATTTGCAGTCTAGTACTTACACTTTGCTCTCACCCTGCATGCAACTCTTGACCAATGCTCATCTGTCGTCGTCCGCTGTGCCTGCCCTTGCTCTGCTCAATGGCATACCGTTGGCTCTGAACTCGTGGTAAGGATGTCATTTCTCCCTCGACGCTGTTTGCCGAATCTGGCCTTCTCCCGGGCAGTCTCGTAGAGTGTGGCTGCCATAGCTGCCAGGTCCTTCTCTCAACTGGTGCTCTCCTGCATCCTCTCCCCCCTCCACGCTCACCCTAGCATACACATGACCACAAGCTTCCATCCCTGTCCTCTCTCTCTCTCTCTCTCTCTCTCTTTCTTCCATGTCCTCGCCCTGTAGAGTAAAGCTACAGCGGTTATCACCAAATTTTCACAGTCGCAAGTCGCCCGTCACCTTCCCCTTCTCATTGCCACCCCATCCCTCCACCTCCCATCCCCCCTTGTCCCTGCCCCTGACCACCACTCCACCCCTCCTCCAGCGTCCTGTCCTCCAATTGCCTCACAAAATTCCTCCCTTGTCCCGGGTCTCTCTGCCCCCGACTCGTCCTGCGTCTTCCGGCAACCACATTCTCCGTTCCATCCTGATTGGGCGGGTAATACGCCGGACTAGGCTGCAACCTGATCGGCTGGTTTGGGTCCAAATGGCTTACTACTCTCTGCAAACTCGGTGGAATGCCATTCATATCCAGCGTCGATGCCCTTTGCCTGCCGCTACGCATCGTGGCTTGGGCGTAGAGGGATTGATTTGCTTGCGAGGCGTGGCCGTACATAGCCTGCGGAGGCTGGACGGGGTACGGTTGCTGTTGAGGCTGGGAGTAGGGTTGTGGTGCCTGTTGGTAGGGCATTTGTGGGTGGGCGTAGATGGCGTTGGGGGATTGAGCGTGGGGAGAGCCGGGGTAGGAGGGATTGGCAGCGTAGTATTGCTGTTGCTGCGCGGCCTGGGCCTGAGCTTGGGCTTGGGCTGCTGCGGCGGCTTGCTGGGCTTGTTGCTGCTGCTGCTGCTGCTGTTGTTGGGCGCGTTGTTTGGAGAGGGCTTCGGCTTGTTGTTGTTGCTGAACACCAGGGGCGGGGGAGCGGGAGGTGGTGGATTTGAGATTCATGCTGGGTTGGAAGGGTCCGGTGAACTTTTGTTGCGTGATGAAGGGGTGGGTCCGGGCCTGTTGCGGTGTCCATCGCTCGAGAGGGTTGATGTTGAGAAGGCCATGAACAAAGTCAATGAAGGCGATGCGATTTTGCATCTCTGTGCGATTGTCAGTCAACGCACTTCATCATTGATCCAAACCACTAACCTCGATCGACTTCCGCCGGCTTCATCCCCTTTCTCGGCATTGGATACGTCTTGATGATCTCTGGCAGCGTGCTTGCGGTAAAGTACTTTTTGCTCGGCTGCTCCTTTGTGCTGTGCTCTCGCGAATACTGCTCCATTGACTTGAGTCGATAGTTTCTTCGTCCAAACTCATCGTGCGTCTTCTCGAAGAATTCGCCCGATTGCTTGCCGACTTCTAGCATCCAGGTAGGCGGCATACCAAGCATTTCTGTTATCCTGGAGACCTGATTGTACTCTGATGAACCAGGAAAAAGAGGCAGACCGAGGAAAAGCTCGACCACGATGCAGCCTAATGACCACATGTCGATGGCAGCAGAATATCTGTTCCGGTCAGGTACTGTATTATTGTGCGTCTGATGGACCACTTACGGCAGACCCAACAAAACCTCTGGCGATCGATAGAATCTCGACTGAATATACGTATACACGGTCTGACGCTCATCACAAGCCGAACCGAAATCGATAATTTTGATGATGGGACTCTCGAGACTGGCAATGGTCAGTGTATATCCCCTTGCAGACTCGGCCTTTGCTCACTTCTTCAGCAGGATATTTTCCGGTTTCAAATCGCAATGGATCAATCTCGCTTTACTCAACAAACACAACCCATTGAGCAATTGCTGCGCAAACACCCTGACCAGCGTCGTGCTCAATCCGCGGAACTGGTTCTGCTTGATCAGCTCATACAAATTGACCGACAACAACTCAAACACCAGACAAAGATGCTGTCGGTGGATGAAAGTATCCTTGAGGCGCAAAATATGGTGATCGTCGTTCTTGTCCATGCGACTGTTCAACTGTGTCGTATCAGCCCCTTCTTCACCTGCAGCATGTACGAAATCTTACCAGATCCAAAACGCTCACTTCCATCATGCTCTGATTGAAATAGGCCGTCCGGTTCTTGACCACCTTTACGGCAACTACCTCCTGCGTCTTCAAGTTCTGACACTTGACCACCTGCCCAAACGTGCCTTGACCCAACACATCCAGTATCAAGTACCGGTTCTTGTGGTTCGTCTCTTCGCTCCCCAAAATATCGTTCACGTACAAGATATAGTCCGAATCTTCATTGTCGTACCCGTCATTCTTGACGCCTTTTGACGGTTTGGTTAGGACCCGCCGTGGGTTCCGCGACGACTCATATTGGAAGTTGGGGTTGCATATCCGGTACGTCGAGGGGAGGTGTGTGGTCAGCGCCTGCAAGGGCGAGATGAAACCGCCTTCTGGATTCGCGCGGCGGAAGGGTGGTTGGGCATTGACTCGTGGTTGAAGCTCTGCTATGCTGTTGACCTTGGTGAATTGCGGGACTGGACCTTTGTGGCTGGGTTCAGAGATCGAGGCTTGGGGTGAGCGCGGTGACTGCATATTGCGATTGGGAAACATGGCATTGAATTGAGAGGTGGCAGATCTTGGGTGGCCCGAGTCGGGCGAGAGGGGCGGCTGAATGGGCGGCAGCTGATGTGGGTGCTGCGGTCGCGACGCAGGAGGTGATGCGTAGTAGTTGGAGGCATTGGAATTGTAGGAAGCCTGTCTAGTAGGCGATTGACGCGCTGAAGGCAGCCGTTGCTGCTGCTGCTGCTGCTGCTGAGGGGTATACGACGTGTACTGCTGTGCGGTCATGTTCGGAGCCGGGCTCGGGACGTAAGGTGAAGCTGGACTGGCGACCATAGGCGAGTACTTTCTCGCGGCGCTGGATGCCTGTCCATCGTCCATTTGCGAGGGGACATAATGGCCAGAATTGGGCCTCGACGTCGGGCCTGAAGTGGAATACTTCTGCTTGTTGTACGGGTCTGCGTCCTCCATGATGTGGTCGGTGTCTCTATCATCAACTTCCATGCGCTGCATCTTGGTCGCCTTCTTCAGACACGCGTCGAAGCCCCGAGAGCTCGAGCAGACTGGTGCGAGGTGTAGTGTACCTGATCAGGCGTCGTTGCTGCCAGCCGCGGGAGCCAAGGACGGGAACGCAGAATGCGAAACAGACCAGCTTGCGGCGGACGAGACTGTGACAGCAGAGAAAACAGCTGCCGCTGTTGGGCAGAAATGGAGGTGGTAATCAGTCAAGTGTTCATTGGGAGAGGGTCAGGTTAGGTCAGAGGTCCTGTCTTGGAAAAGGCGAAGCAGCCCTGCACACGAATCAGGAACAGACAGCAGCACAGTCTAGAGCTTCATTTTGCTCACACTGCCCCTCGGACTATTTTCAGATCACCTGTGTGCATTCTACTATCATCTGACACGCTCACATGTGAAACTGTTAGTGTCCTCTACGATTAGCCATCTCATGCCATAGCTCGTCAATTGGCATCCAAACGTCGACTTGATTGACGTAGCTGTCCCCTTGGAAGCGCCAATCAAAGTCTATCGGTTTCCCTGTCCAAGATTTGACATCTTCCAATTCCCTGCTACTTGATCTACAGGGTCCCGGGCTCAGGAGCACACGACTACTATCATATCACCAAGAAATAAATAATATGGTGGTCGTGACAGTTGGGTGATGGTGCCTGACCGAGACGCGTCACATGCTGGATTGGACCCTTGACCCTTGCCCTGAGCAGGTCTTTGGGTGTCGCAAGATTCAACCTGGGTTGGCAATTGGTAAGACTACTGGATGGTTCCTGTACATTTGCAAGCCCTCTCAGAGGTCTGCGGTATATCGATTTCTGTAGTTCAAATGCTGTCCATGTACTCACTCCGCCAGGGAGGCACCCGATTCCCTTGTCCCATTGATCGCTATGCAAAAGATACGCCTTCTAAGCCCAATCCTGTATGGTGCCATTTCGACATGGTCTTGCAATATACATTACACCTCCTCTCCACTCTCTGTACTGATCCTACTGTTCCCTCTCATCGGGTCAGCCACTCTTCCTGAACAGCTCGACCCCCAATGTAGGTGTCTCGACAGCCTTGTCGTCAGGTACTCCCTCCATCCTCCTCCTCTCAAAGAATGCCTGGCATTCTCCGACGACAATGGTCCACTCGGCCAGCGCTCTCCCCACATACGCAGACCTTGCTGCTTGCTCGCCTTGAGGCTTCGTCGGCACACAAGGCGGCAAATTGGGGACAATCTCCTGCAGATGTCGCATTGCCATGACCGGCAACCGTGGCGGCAAAAGACGTGGCACCAATTGCTGGTACGGATTAGGCAGCGCCGGCTTATTGACAAATTCCAAGGAGAACTTGAAGCTGTACCGACTATGGTGTCCCACTGGAGCTCTCGACGAGCTTTGTGCGCCGGAGTCGCGCTCCCGTGGTCGAGCATCTTCGGCGTCACCCGAGATCTCTGAGCTGTCACTCTTGGAATCAGAAGAGTTTGTCTTGGGCTTTGCGTCACGACTCTCGGAGCGTTTGCGGCTGCCGCCCATGATGCCACGCAGGAACCCTCGAAGACCAGTCTCGGCGGTGGGCGAATCCATCATATCGCTATCGTTTGAGGCCACGCTCAACGGACGCTCTATTGGCATTTCAACAGATAATAGCGCTCGACGAGCTCCTGCCCCACTAGTGTTGCTGTTGTTAGCACTTGGCGGCAGAGGCGGCATGATACCATTGAAAGCCAGGAAAGATCCCCCGGGTGCAATCTGCGTATCGGTACGGACGACCAGGAATCGACGTCCGGGTGCGGGGTTGCAGGGCATTAGACCAGCAGCCGGAAGCTGACCCTGCTCTCGGTCGTACAAATGGTACTCCCATATGCGGCGAAGACGAAGGAAGAGTGTCTCCAGTACCTTATTGTCGAGCTCGTCTGCTTCGCCGTCGAAGCGACCCAGGCGCCAACACATCAGACGCATAAAGTATGCCCGTACCATGGGGCACCAATGGGTGAACGTCCTTTCAAAGATGTCCTTATCGAGTAGTAGCTTCAAAGTCAGATCCTCTTTGCGTGCCGGCGAGCTGCATAGAATGCCCCAGACAGTGTACATGAAAGCGTAGAGCCGAATCTCAGTGACAGTATTTTCAGATGTCAGCATCTTCTTGTACACTTCCAACCAGAAGGCTGACTGAATGATCGGACCAGGGCAAGACTCAAGCTGTTCGTATCTCGCGAGTATGTGCAAGGCTTCCTCGAGGAAATCACAAAGAGTGTAGCATGCCGCATGGTTGTAGATCGAAACACCCCGAGCCGATGCATGAAGCATTTCCATGAATGAAATCGCGAAGAGGTGTCGAGCTGCAGCACTCTCTGATGGTCGTTCCGAGAGGACATCACGAATCAGCATTATCAATCTATTCTCATTCATCGCCCGGGTGACATTTGGCGGGAGTAGTGGCAGCGTCGAGACTACGGCATCTGGTCCGCTGAGAAAGTCGTCAAATGTGGGTGATGCATGACTTGGACTCTCGTTCGACATGCCGACATCGCGCTTAATGGTCGAATCGAGGTTGGTGAGGAGTTGCGCCTGAACGATGACCATGGCAGGCGCAGATATAGTTTCGACTTTGGACGCTTCAGCCGGCAGATAGTCATTAGCCAGGATGAAGTAATGCTTCACAAAGACATAGAGAAGGTCACTTTCTCTTCCCAACCACCTATCTGACCAGTAGCCCCAGAATTGCATGCTGGCAGACATTGGCGGTAGTTCAGCAGGCTGTCGAAGTTCACGTGCTAGTTTCGAAAGCGATTTGAAGGCCAGTCCTTGTACGGGCGGTGGGAAGGATGCCGCGACGCCGGCACTCGTGTCCTTGACATTGTCAAATTTGCCAACGCCATATTCGGTAAGGACACGCTTGAGCACATCAGTCTCGGTATGCCACATTCTGACCAGGACATCGGCAAGACCCGGGCAAAAGAAGAAGGCATAGGCGATTGCTTTACCACAGAAAGTGATGAGACTTGCCGACGCGCTTCGTAATGACATTTTCTCGACAGCAAAACCCATTTGAGCGTTGAGGTTTTGTACGAAAAGATTCCGCACATTGTGCATGACCGACTCGGTCAAGAATTCGGAACCCATCGAGGCTAGGCTAGTCGAAGACTTGTTCCGCAACTTCATCAGGTCGGCTGATTGCCGCCGCGAGACAGGGCAAAAGGCGGATGGAAAGGGTCGCCATTCTGGCCTGTCCATCAACCCAGATAGACCGTCCAGAATAGCTGGTCTGTCGGTCCCGGACAGGGATTGATTGTTCTTGCCGTTCAGGACATCCAACAACCCGACCCACCACTTGTTCAAAATTGCGGTCCTGCGATCCAAATCTTCAGCACGAAGGCCCCTGTTCGAGGGGTGGTCCTGGTAGTTCCGCAGGAAAGGTAAAAGCGATGCGCGAACTACATTTGCTTTGAAAGATGTCGACTTGGATGCAAACTTTGCATAATCTCCATCGAGTTGCCTGAAAACATTCCAAAGCTCATCTCGTTTTCTGGGTAAAGCCAACGATCCGAGACTTGTGTTGTGCTCTGCGTTGAGAATGCGAGGTGAAGGCAATGGTGCATTGTCTTCTTGAGCAGATTCGGTCAAAGCGTGAAGGCGGTCTGTCGAAAACGACTTGGGCAGGAAAGATCTGGTCGGTGGAGAAGGCACCCCACCATTGAGTTTCGGATTCGAAGCCTTCCTTCCAAGAATAGTACTTCTGCGTTTCGTCTTCTTTTCCACTGGTGATTTTGGGGCCTTCTGCTCTGGCTGAGCAGCAGCTGCAGCTGCAGGTTGCCTCGAGTCCCGCCTTCTTAGGACACCACGAGCCTTCAAGCTTGCGAGACTACCAGAAGACGTGAGAGTGCCCGCCGAGTCGGATCTTTCGGTAGTCGGTCTCGATTCGCCTTTTGATGGTGATGGTGATCGCGAACCAAGAAGGGACATGCGTCTTCCTAGTCTGTTCCTCAATGATCTGTTCGGAAGAGGTGATTGTTCCAATTCCATTTCCAGCTCTTTACTCGAACTGCCAGAACTGGCGGCCGATTTTCTCTTCTCGACATCCGCCACTCTTATCCGAGGTATCTTTTCGAGCTGGGCACTCAGGTCCTTCATCATGTCCGGCGCGACCTGAATGTCGTCTGAGGGCGTCGTCCATCCTGAAGAATCGGGAGGGGAGACGTCAGCGCTGTCCAGCGGCGCCGTGAGATCTTCCGAAGATGCATCGCTTCTAACAATGACTGGCCTGTCGGGGGTGTATGTCGAGTCTTTGGCGGAGGGCAGGTAAGTGTAACTAGCACTTTTTGGGAGCATAGAGTCGCGGGATAGCGAGTTGACCGTCATGTCTTTGTTGGGAACGACGCAGTGTTGCTGGGCTCTTCGCTGGGCATACTGTGCAGGCATAGATTCCGGTGTCCTCCCATCCTCGTATGTGAAGGCTGCCGTGGCAGACATTCTCGTATCTGTGGTCCGGCTGCAGCGCAGATCTGGCTCGGTGCAGACTCGTATTCCGTCTTAGATGTCAAGACCGTCGCAATTCGTGTCCGGACGGTCGTTCTATATTGAGAGTGTCATAATGAGCAAGGCCGAGTGGACTATGAATTACTGTAGTCAACACGCCTAAAGTCCGCGTCTGTCGTGAAAATGTCGAACGGGTACTGGTAACGCTGCAGTTCGGGCAGTCTGTGTGTGAAATGCTAGTACTGCAATACCAGTAGAGACCAAGATTGAAAACAGAAACGAATGACTGTCAATGACAAAACTAAAACGAATGATCAGGCTGAATAACGAATGTGAAGAGGGAGCCGGAGTTGGATAATGCAAGGAATGTCAAGGCTGGTCTCTCGTCCGGGATGCGTCGAGCGTCAGATTGCTCTTGCTAGGGTTGAGAAAGGCGGTTGGCTAGTAGCATGAACAAGCTCGAATGATGTGCAGTCGATCACGGCGGTCCGTCCGAGGCAGGGAAGTTCGAGATTGGAATCCACTCTCTGCTAAAGAACGAGATGCAGCCGAGATATTATTATTATAATATCAAGACGAGGGACAGGAGATGCAGTGTTTCTTCCACGTGAACGTGCGCAAGACAGTGCCAAAGCGTTGTATTATCTAGGCCGGCGATGATGGCATTTAGCGCAACCAGGTTTTTCTTTCCAATACAATACAGACCGGAAGAGGCGCCGAACGAAGCATCAACCTTGAGACATTTTTCATTTCTCCTCCCGGCAACCTTGGGGTGCACGTCACTGCATTGCTACCCTGATTCTCCCATTCGTATCCACATACCATGGCCCATTGTTTCAGAATATGCAATCGATATGCATGCGATCGGTGACACTTTGACTGGCTGGTAGGACGGCCTAGCCTCTTAGCAATTGTCGTATCTTATCTCTGCCTTGGAAGACGCCGTTGGTATATTGCACATGATCACGAGATATGTCCTATTGAGAAGCTACTGTAGTAGTGGAGTCTACCTGAGCACTGTCTTCATGCTGCCGTACTCCACTTTCAGCTCTACATTCATGAACCACCTTGGCCGCGTGCTGTATGGGCCTTGCCGCGCATCTTATGTAGTTCGGAAACATGCATCATTTGATAGTTCATGTGTGTCCATACTGTTGTCGAGAATCCTTCAAAGACTCGTAATCAGAATTGGCAACATCGTTGCATCTCATTCAGTCACTTGATATTGGTGATCAATCTATAAGTGGCGCTCAAAGAGGGGGGCACATCCTATAACCACACGAGGTGCTTGCTGATTCCATTAGACAGGCCTGCTGATGCAGTGTCGTCGGTTGCCTATGTTTTTGATACTGATACACGCCTAGTCATAGTCTAGTGACCGTGAGCGACCTCTTCCTCCTCCTCAGCGTCCTCGAACCAATCCTCCTCTACAGGTGCTGCACCTGGCTCCCCTGACTGTCCCTCAACCTCTGGAACTTGACTTTCGTATGCTTTGAGCTCGTTTGCGATGTCTGCTTCTTCGGGTGATGCTGGTGCTGATGGAAGGCGGAATTTTTGCACTGATCCTTCGGCATCCGATGCCTTGATCGGCGTGGGCTTGTAGTTCTTCAATTCCCGCAAGTACATGTCCTGGACAAGATCGACTGTCCACAATGAGTCTCCTGAGCAGTATTCAGAGGTCCATAGCAGTTCTTACCTTGTCTGACGGCGGTAGGTGTGATAAAGGTCCTTCGAAACGCGACGTTGCTCTGACGGGTCGCCAGGCGCGCAATGCCACCACGCTGCAGTCCTGTGAGCCCTTCTGCACCTCAATGGCATGCCATTCTATCACTTACAGTGGCTTTGAGAGAGTTGAAGAGCATGGCTGCGCGTGTATGACGGTCCAGGTCGTGCCAATCTCTGCCGTCATTCAACGCTCGAAAGAAGATCGGAAGCTTCTGCGGAGTGCCAAGGATTTCTGTTAGTCAGCCGCTGAGGCCAATCGAGCCGTCATTTCGCAGACATGACCTTAGTTTGCTCACTCCTTTATCACCGATCGCTACGTTTGAGATACTTCGACACTTGCCAAAATTCATCAAGTCTCACTCACGAGATTTGCCACGAGTGTTATAGCCTCTCTACGACCTTTTCTGCGATTTTCTGGGCACTGCCGCCTGGGTTTTCACGGACGCCTTTACTGGCTTCACGGTCGCACGACGTAGCGGAAAAGTCCTTCATCACGGCGTTCAGGTAGACATCGATTTACCGTCGATTACGAGTATCAGCAGATAGCAGGGGTTTGGCTGAAATTCCATTTGAAGAAAATCTGAATTACAATTTGCAAGAAAACTACTGCGGACTGAAAGAGAGGATCTGTTTTCGAGAAAGGAGCCGTTGCACGAGTTTGCTGCTTGCGGACAGTCGGTCTCGACAATCTCCCAAGAACACATCGACAGCCGTCACGCTGTATTCACCACTCTTCATCCGTTGTCAAGCAAAGCAACACAATCTTCGTGTCAGCTCGACGGCCATTAAGAAGAGATCGAGTAAGCGGTTCCAAAGTGTTCGCGAACAAGTCAAGCGCACTCCACTCGCCGTCATGGCACAAGTCTTGTCGCCAGGAGCCATTCCGGATCCTGATCCAGTTCCCATGGCACCACAAGAGTGGGAAGAGAATCTCAACATCCGTTTAATTTGCCCCGAATGCCGCGAAGATCCGCCAAACCTCTTTGAGGACCATCAGAGCGGAGACACGGTTTGCGAGTCCTGCGGCATCGTCCTTGGACAACGCGGAATCGATCTTCGTGCGGAATGGCGTACTTTCGCCAACGATGACCAGGGTAACGACGATCCTTCTCGTGTGGGCGACGCACCCAACCCTCTCCTCGGTGGTAATCAATTAGAGACCAATATTGCCTTTGGTGATGGGTCTCTCAGGAGCAAGGAATTACACAGAGCCCAAAACAAATCTGGTGCGGAGAAGAATAACAAGGGTCTACTTCAAGCGTTCAAGCAGATCGGATCCCATTGTGATGGCTTTTCACTGCCAGCCATTGTCTCAGATTCCGCCAAGCACATCTACAAAGACGCAGACGAGTCCAAGCTGTTCAAGGGGAAGAGCCAAGATGCTCTGATCGCAGGCTGCATCTTCATCGCTTGCAGACGCAATCAGTTCCCACGTACTTTCCGTGAAATCTTCGATCTGACAAAGGTTCCCAAAAAGGAGATTGGGAGAACATTCAAGCTGCTGGAGAGATTCTTGTTGGAGAAGGACAAATCGAAGGGCAAGACGTCAATGGTCGGAGGTGGTGAGTGCTTCCTCCCTTGCGTTGCTCTCGTGTACTAATGCTTTCCCAGGTGTCGTCGGCTTCAACGACACTTACACTGCCACCACGACAACCAACCCCAGCGAGCTCTGTTCCCGTTTCTGCAGCATCCTCGGCCTTGATCAAAGGTGCACCAACGTCGCTATCGACCTCGCCAGTCGTATGTCCACTGTGGGCGCGCTCGCTGGTCGATCTCCTCTTTCTGGTGCTGCTGCATGTATCTACATGGCTAGCTACCTCATGGGCCAAGCCCGCACTCCCAAGCAGATTAGCGAAGCTGCCAAAGTCAGCGACAGCACTATTAGGAATGCTTACAAGAGTCTCTACAATGAGCGCGAGAAGCTCATCCTTCCTGAGTGGTTGGAGAAGGGCGGCAAGCTCGATAACTTGCCTAAGCCGTCGTAGGCATGCTTTCCGTTCGGGACTGCAGCGCCGCTGACCAAACAGGTCCATTCTTGACCACAGCTCTGAGAATGTTTCGAGGCATCGTCATGTTTTGACCAATTCAGCCGTCTCCTTTCGAGCTCGCCTTTAGCTCTACGATGCACTTGCTTCCGGACAGCCCTTTCGTGGCTTAATGATCAGATCCCTTTTTAGCGTTGCCAGAATGGTTGGGCACAAAAAGCAGCATGCATAGCACTGGAGTGGGAAGTCATGTTTGTCATAGTAACAGAACGAGTCGATAAAATGAAGAAAACATGGTGAATCACGCCTATCTCCTCTTTGGTTTGACGTGAAATGTGTGATATTGTAAATCTTGAGGCCTGTTTCCGTGCATGTGAAGGAGTGACGTCGTGTCGAGCCGCAATCCGTCGGAAGGAAGCTCAATGTCAGAGTCGTCTCAGTCCCATTGATTCCACCTCGGCAATACTCGAAAACGATATGGTCGCATTCATCGCACAGTACGGGGATCTTCATCTCCCGAAAGTGCAGTAAAGAGTGTGATCAACGACCCCGCGCAAAACATGGCCCTACATCCTCATACACGGTAACACAGGCATCACCATGCGAGCGCAAGCCTCCGCGGCGCGAGCATGCTTTCGATATGCCTTCAAGCCAAATGTTAATCAGAGTGCGAGATCGGCTCTACGCTACTTTACCTCTTCTCGGCCCCTTCAATCCTCGAACTTCCCTGCGACTGCCCGCATCTTCTTCCGAAGACCGCCGCCCCCCATCAAAGGCGGTACAGCATGTCTCGCAGCATTGACACCCGCCGCTTTCATATCGATAAGCGAAGAGGATACCGATGATGGTAAGACTGGGGAAGAGCACATGCTTGAGGCCTCAAGACAAGAGCTAGCTGAACAAGTCCCGGACTACCTCAAGGGCTCGAGAACGATAAGACGATCGATATGGCGGTTTCTGGATACTTGGATATGGGAGCCAATAGCGACTGGATTCAGGCTTGTACACCTCATAATCATATTCGTTCCCGTCATTGCCACGGTCCCTGCGATCTGGTTCGGAAGCAGGCAAAAGGACAAGGATGACGAGAGGACAGGCACATTGTGGTGGTATGGTTTCCTTGTCAGCAGCATGGAGAGAGCGGGCGCTGCATTTATCAAGGCAAGGATCGAGGAACACTTGTGATGGACCATTTCTGACAATCATCAGCTAGGGCAGTGGGCAGCGTCTAGAACCGACATCTTCCCTACTCAGATGTGTCTGATCATGTCTTCGCTACATTCGCATGCACCGGCGCATTCGCTACATGTCACCAAGAAAACTGTCGAACGAGCCTTTGGCATGCCTTTCAATGACATCTTCGACGAATTCCATGAGAAACCTTTGGGCGTAGGGGCAATCGCACAGGTCTACAAGGCAAAGCTGAAGTCGAACTTGGTCGTCAAAGAAGATCCAGATATCGACCAGCCTCGAACTTCATTACAGAAAGCCCGCAAGACCATTGACAAAACCCTCAAATCCACGCCCGAGCGTAAGCCATCGTCCTACGTGGCCATCAAGGTCCTACATCCCAAGATCGAACGTATTGTCCGAAGAGATCTGAAGATCATGTCTTTCTTTGCGCAGATCATCAATGCTGTTCCAACAATGGAATGGCTCTCATTCCCGGATGAAGTAGCGCAATTCGGAGAGATGATGCGATTGCAGCTCGACCTCCGGATCGAAGCAGCCAATCTGTCGAGATTCAGAAAGAACTTTGCCAGCCGCACCACAGCCTGGTTCCCGTACCCGTATACGTCGTATACGACTCGACAAGTACTAGTCGAAGAATTTGCTCACGGTATACCGCTCGAGGACTTTTTGCAGAATGGCGGTGGAGTGTTTGAGAAGGAGATTGCTGATGAAGGACTCGACGCCTTCTTACACATGCTGCTGATTGACAACTTCATTCACGCAGATCTTCATCCTGGAAACATCATGGTTCGATTTTACAAGGCTGCGCAGTTGGAGGTGAAGAACCCACTACCTGTCTCTATGGGAGGCAGGAAAGTCGGAGCCGATGCTATTGACAGCAGTGACGCTACAGAAGAAGTTCTCGAGAGGCTACGACCATACAGAGAGGAAAGATCGAAATGGGTGCAGACACTAGGCGAGCTGGATAAAGAGGGCTACAGACCTCAGCTCATTTTCATTGACACTGGACTGGTCACGGAGCTGAATGCCGTCAACCGGAGAAACTTTCTGGATCTCTTCAAGGCGGTGGCGGAGTTCGATGGATATAAAGCCGGCCATCTCATGGTGGAGAGATGCAGACAGCCCAGCGCGGTCATTGACAAAGAGGTGTTCGCTTTACGGATGCAACATCTTGTATTGGGGGTCAAGAGCAGGACCTTCGCACTGGGCAACATCAAGATCGGGGACATCTTGAACGAAGTATTGAGCATGGTCAGAGGTCACCATGTTCGTCTAGAAGGAGACTTTGTCAATGTCGTCTTGAGCATACTGTTGCTCGAGGGTATTGGAAGGAGTCTAGATCCGGATCTCGATTTGTTCTCGGGGTAAGTGGACATACCATCTGAGCAACAAGCACGATTACTGATACAGTGCAGAGCATTGCCTATTCTTCGCCAGCTGGGTGCCCAGAGTGGCTCATCCATGCTGAGAGGCGGTGACCTGTCTATGGTCAAGGTATGGGCTGGCCTTGAAGCGAGAAAGTTCTTGCAGGCATCTGTAGACAGTGTCGAGAGGTGTGTCAAGTACGACATGCTGTCACCAAACTTGTAGATTGAACTCACTAGAGAACTAACAGTAGACGTGAAAATGTAACTCCCTTCACGATTTTTAGTACCCACCCAGCATACTGGGTTCTGATGTCGGATATGTTCATCACATACCCCGCCCCCGCGGGCCTCCACAGTGGATCTTGGGTGAGGCTCTGACGTTCGCGAGACGTGAGCATAAATCCCAACCTCGATGGACATGCACAAGCTTATTTGTGTATATAAGCAGCTGATGCACCTCACGACTTAGATCAGCCCTCCTAGATGCTTCAGCGAGAGAGTGGCTTCATCGAGCCTGCGTATACGAGTACATCAACTGGAACCCCCGCGGACCCATTCCGCACATGCCCAGAGCCCCCCCCGGTCCCCCCCGCATGCTGCCCCTCACCAAACCAACCCAATTGATACCATGATCTCAGCCTCACAAGTCAATAAACAGGTTGGTACAGTTAGCTCGGTAGGTTCAATTCCGCAGCGTTGAGATCGCTCTCCTAGCATCCTCTCCACTGTCATCCCTTCCTATCCATCCCATTCACCAGTATACAACTGTACTACAATCCACACGTACAGTACACCCTTTCCAACAGATCTTCGAGCCCTACAGTGTATCGCAGCCATGGCAGAACCCAAATACGACATCCCCGCGCAGTGCAAAGCTGGCGTAGTCGTCAACGAAGGCCCAGACTTTTCAATCGAAGTCATCGACGTCGACGTGCCCAAGTGCGCGACCCCTCTCCCCTTCTCCCCATCCCTCCCACTAACCCCATCCGCAGACCCGGCCCCAACGACCTCCTTATCCGCCTCAACACCACCGGCCTCTGCTACAGCGACATCCACTTCATGCTCGGCGACCTGGGCATGCCGCCCATGTCGACCTTCGGCGTGCGCTCGCCGGGCCACGAAGGCGCCGGCATCGTCGTGGCAAAGGGCGACAACGTCACGGGGTGGAAGCTGGGCGACCGCGCGGGCATGAAGCCCGTCTACGACGTGTGCCACCAATGCGAGCTCTGCTGGGGCGACAAGGAGACGTACTGCGCCCGGGCCATCCACACCGGCCTCGTCGTCACCGGCAGCTATCAGCAGTACATCCTCCACCCGGCGCGATACGCCTCCCCGATCCCGGACGGCGTCGACGACGTCGTCGCCGGCCCCGTCATGTGTAGCGCCAGCACCGTCTACAGGAGCATTGTCGAGAGCGAGTTGCGGCCGGGGGATATCGCGTGTTTCCCTGGCGGAGGAGGCGGGGTGGGGATTCAGGGTGTGCAGCTGGCCAAAGCGATGGGGCTGAGGCCGATCGTGGTGGATAGTGGTGCGAGTAAGAGGGAATTGGCTCTGAAGATGGGCGCCGAGGCGTTTGTGGATTTCAAGGAGGTCGAGGATGTCGGGGAGGCGGTGGTGCAGGCTGCGGATGGTGTCGGAGCGCACGGCGTGTTTGTCACGGCGCCGAACGCTTACAATAGCGCGATCTCGTTGACGGGGAATAGGGTCGGTGCGAAGGTCATGTGTATCGGGTTGCCGAGCAAGGGGACAGTGACGTTGGGGACGGATCCGAGTGTGTTTGCTTTTAGGAATCTGACGGTCAAGGGGACGTTGGTTGGGAGTATGAAAGACACGGCCATCGCGTTGGATTTTGCTAGAAGGGGATTGTTGAAGCAGATCTGCGAGGTGGTGCCGTTGAAGGATATGCCAGAGGCGGTGCAGAGGTTGAGGAGAGGGGAGGTTGCGGGTAGGATTGTGGTAGACTTCAACGCTTAAGATTGTATGTCTAGAAAGAGAGAACGGAGTGGTATCTACGCTGAAAGTCAAGATCTATCATGTGTCATCGCCAGTCTGCCTTTATGCTTTGCTTTCTTCGTCCTTCTTCACCTCTGCCTCTGTGCTCGCGACAGCAGCCGGCGCCTCTGTCTTTGTCGCTGCCGGAGCAGCGGTGCCAGTAGCCTCATCGTATTTTGGTGTGATCGCATGACCATCCAGGTCGGGCCCGCTACCGCCATAGGCCTTGGGAACGTCTTTGCCCAGATCCAAATACAACTGGTTCCCATACGAGGTCCACTGCATCTTCGCCACCGTCTCCTTGGCCATGAGCAGCTTCATCGCGCCAAACATCCACTGCATGAACTACTCCCCGTCAGCACTGTCCCACTGCAGCTGAGAACATTACTCACAATTGGCACATTCACAAAGAACTTCTTCCGCATAGTCTCGGGATACATCTGCTGAAACAGCTGGATCGTCTTGCTGCTCGCCGCTTTGACCTCCGGAGCTTGCCTCAGGAACGACACAGAGAGATAGTCATGGACCTGCACAGCTTGGTACTTGTCCTCTCCCTTGCCATAGTCCGGCAACGGCTCCGTGGCGTTGGCCAGATCGAGCTTGTCGATTGTCAGCTCCATGAGGGCTACGCGCCACCTTATGAACCCATCTAGGTCCCCGAACGTGGCCTTGTTGTCCTTTACCGCGCCGTAGATGTTGAAGACGGCAACATCTTGCCTGTTCGGAGAGGAGGGGACGTCGGTGAGGGTGGTGATGTAGCCGAGACCGGCAAAGCGGGTGCGGGAGAAGACCTCGTCTTTGGTCTTGAGGGCGTTGAAGGACTTGCGCCAGGAGAGCGCGGTGGACAGCTGCTGGGTGGCTTTGGAGACGTCGTTGGCGTTGGCGCGGAGGAATTTCTGGAGGATGATTTGGGTCGGCACAGGGAGAGAGGTGCTGATGGCGTTAGACAGCATTGAACATGATGTTGTCGAGGGCTACTTACCCTTCAGTCCATGGCTCGAGGGTCACGCCGTACATCTCATTGTAACCGGTAGTAGTGAGGAGTTCACCGAGCTTCACCGCAAGCTGTCCGAGAGGGGAAGTCTTGTCCAGGCCAGCGGGCTTGGACTCGCTCTCACTGGCAGCAGCATGTGCTGAAGCATCCTGAGTACCAATCTCAGCTCCTGCTGGCTTTGTCTCTGTCTCTGGTGCGCTCATGTTGTTGTGTGGAAGATGTGTATAAAATCCGCGGATCTAATCGATCGGAATCTATACATTCACTAAATCTTTGGTGTCATTCGACTTCTTGGCAATTACTACGACGAATTAGGAGTACAATGATTAGCGCTGACTTTATATACTACGGCACCATTATGAGCCTGCCTCCACCTTAGAGGGTTGCTGATTTGGATCCTTTGCTGGTCCGCAGGTAGTATTATAGGGCTAGCGTCTTCCTTTTCGAACAAGTAGTGGCACGAACGACCATACAACGAGGTACACGGCCATGCTCAGTGGCCAGTAACAGTGATCATATCCACTACCGTCGTCGTCGTCGTCGTCGTCTACCTCTGAGAGTCAGTAGTAGGTGTCCGGACTTGCTGAGTATCGGCAGAAGCGCTGTCTCTACCTCCCTACCAGTGTCATACTGGCTTTTATTGTTGATCGGTTGGCAGGGATCTCGATGTCTCTGATATGCTTCTCACGGCTATACAAAATACAGGTCCGCGATTTCAGGCCACGAACAAATGACTTCACCCGTAGCACACGTATGGGGAGCAACGCTCCTAATGTATAGAGATTGACCAGACTGGTGATCTACATTAGACATGACTTCTCGAGTATGCCTCCCTATTTCATATCCACATCTGATCATGTCGCATTATGTGGTATACCCATTCTGAATCGAAATTCCTTTTAAGCTTTGCTTTTAGCAGGCCGGTCTAGATATGCATCGTATCACATTAGTTTTTGCCCAACTGTACTTTCGCCGGCTTCAGTCGACGTTCACACATCTTCGTAGGAGCCCCTGCGGTAGTTGGGACCGCTCTGGCCCGGAGGCGGCTTCCTTTGTGGTGGAGTGGATCCGCTACCGAGCTGTGGGGGAGCTTGTTGCTGGCGGTATGGATTACTGGGACTGCGCCCAATTGGTGCGGGACCACCCTGACCAGGTGCAGCGGGGAGAGGAGCGTTGGGGTTGTAGGACAAAGCTGCTCCACCTGTCTGGGGAGTTGCGGCAGTGTTGGTAGTGTAGGTACTCCTGAGACTGTTGATCGTGCTCAGAGGTGGCCTAGCACCAGTATCGGGCTGCGAGTAGTACTGAGACTGAGCGTAGTCAGCGGTGTTACTCGATTGTGGATACTGAGGAGATCCGATGGCCTGGCCGATTTGTGGGCTATTGATCTCGCCACTGTTGGCCTTGCGTCGTCCGCGAGTAGATTCGCGACGCAAGAGACCCTTGATGTTCTCTTCGTCGCGCTTGTCAATGCTTGGTCGCTCGACTGCAGTGGTGGTGCTCTCATCTCTAGTGCCAGACCACACTTCATCGCGGACCATGTCACTGGTCGGGTTGCGTGAATTGAGATTGTCTATGGCTGAAGCTTGCGCGTGGCTGAGCCCGAGAGCGTTGCTCCTGCCGGAAGAGCGGGAGCTGCGCTTGCGGAGAAGGGTCTCATCATCGTTTTCGTTGTTATCGCGCTTCGGGACCATACGGGCCTCATTCTTCTCCGCAGTAGCTTTGTCCTTGCGAGCCTTAGCGTCATCGGAAGAGATAGCCACCGAGTATGAAGCGTTGGCAGCACTACCAAGTGGATCAGCTCCACCACCGGGTCCATGAATGGGCACGCGACGTAGGGCCGCAATCAGAGCGCACATGAATTTTGAGCGTCGCGCGGCCCTCAGTGTTTCATTCGACCAGTTGCTCTTGTGCTGGATCTCGACACGAAGCTCGAGCTTGCTTAGATCTGAAGTGCCAAGTACCTCAACGTCAAGCTCCGGCTGATAGTCGCGTGCGTTCTCCTTGTCAGTGACAAAGTTTACTAGTTCCTGCTTGAGGAGCTGGATGTCCTCGAAAGTGGTGTCGAACGAGATCATGAGCGAGACCTGCTCCTTCATAGCCTTTGATCTGGTGACATTTTCAATCCAGAGGCCGTTGAGCACGATGTTTGGAATCTGCACGAGGCGTCCGACGTTCTCGCCGCGGATTCTGCGGAAGACCGTATAGAGGAGAGAGATGTGGTCGACGATCAACTGCTCCTTTGTGATATCAACGACATCGCCAATATCGAAAGGATGCTTGCTGAACAGGAAGATGCAAGAACCAAGCACCTCCTGCGCTGTACCGGCGAAGACGAAGGAGAGCGAAAGAAGGGCGGTACCAGCGGTTGCCAAAGTGGTGACAAAGTTGCGGTTGAGAAAAGCAATGAATATCAGGACAGTAGCGACAGCGACGACCGTCAAGAGCAAGCCATCCAGAACGGTGATGGCCTGATCGACGTCGTGCATGCTCGTGGCAATGGCCTTGCGCTCGCGACCGAACTCGACTACAGTCAAGATCATCTCGTCCAGAGAAATATCACCATTACCATCGCGATCGATAGCCATGAAAGCTTCCTCGGCTTCTTCACGTTGACTCTGACCAAGCACATCAACAATGTCTTCCATGTAGAGAGAGTCCTTGCCTTCGATGACGAAGGACATCCACAGGCGACGGGCTAGAGCTTCACTTGGTCCCTTCTTTTCCAGAGCCTCGACGACGATTGAGTGAGCACTGTTGGGATTGAATACTTGCTTGCCGGTAATTTCTTGGGCGACACTTCCAAAGACTGACGTGACCTTGTCACCAATACGACCAACATCCTGGAGGAAACGCATGGGTGTTGCCGAGCCAGATCGAGCATGAATCTTGTTGCCGCTGCCACCACCAAGCAGCTTGTGGAGGTTGAGCTGATCGGCAATTATGTAGTCCTCCTCTGCAAATTCGTTGCAGTACATGGGGAAGAGGTTCCTCGACGCGTCGTACAGCAGGCCAAGAATATGGATGTTGCGCTTCGAATCCTTGATCCTGGCGTTGAACTGCTTCCGGTGGTAGTTGATACTGATTAGCTGGATAAAGGACTTCTCGATCAGCAGGACAAGCGATGCCGCAACACAAGCTCCCAGAATATTCTGAACAATCGTCATCCAGTCCTTGGTACTGGTGTCGTTTCGTGCACGAGCGTCTGGGTTCCGAGTCATGAGAGGAATAAAGGTGGCCAACGAGGTGACTGCCCATCCGACCAGACTGAGAGGAATCTGGACTGCCCGAATGATCAGAGCATATTTGCGAGTACCGGAGCTGACAACACCAGCAAGGATCTGGAAAAGACTCGGTAGGAAGTGGGCAACGATTTTGGAGACCCACAAGCTGAGCCATACTGTGAAGGGTCAGCAGATTGTAGAAAGAGCTCGGCCTTCTCGTACTCACAAATCTCGACCCATGTGAAGAACCAAACGATTGGGACGGATCCGATCCGGGCGTTGGGTGCTGCAGTAGCTCCCACAATGATGGGAATAGCTATGAGCAGAGCAAGGGGAAGGACGTAGATGAAGTAACGAGTGATGATGCTGAACTCCAAGACCCGCTTGTAGATTCTGCCCATACGATTGAGTGTATCCTCTTCTCCGTCATAGCCAATGACCTTTTCATCTCCATCTACACCTCTTCTCACTCTATGACCGAAATGTCTCTTGGCTGCCGAAGGAAGTTCAGAGGCAGCTTCCTTGGACCTCAGCGGGGTGATACTATCACTTCTGGTGTAGCCACCATTGCTGTGGACCTGAGCCAGGGGGATATTCACGGTTGCGTCGCCGCGACTCGCCATGGTGATGGAAGCTCAGTACTGCAGATGTGAGATGTGTGCGGTCGCAAGAAGTCTGTGAAAGCGATGGTCGATGCCCGTAAGGCGTATGGAAAGCTGTTCTGGTATCTGCACCTGGAATGTATCGATTTTGTGTGCGGCTGGCGCGGTATGTGGTGAAGTTCTTCGATTCTCGAAGGAGTCGTGAAAGATGAAACAGAAAAGTGACCGAATTAGGTTCAAGGAATACGAACCAAGCCTGGAGATCAGCGCCAGCGGTGACGTGCAGAGCGAGACACCGACGACCAAAAAAGACAGGAATGCGAGAACGAAAGTCGATGTTGTGTTGTTGAAGTAGGTAAGGCAATCTGCTGTGATGGGGACGAAGACGAGAAATCTTCACATCTGCCGCGACCCCAAAACACGGCCTCCCACTCTTTCATGCCCTGTGCCTGAACGGCGTCGGGATCTACGCAAGCACTCTCAAGCAATCGGGTCGCTGCACAAGCCCCAAGGGCCCCAAGCCGCGTTTCAGCTTTTGTTCACAGACCCTTGAATCACACCGTGGCTGAAGTTGAGCTTGCCGTGCCCGTTCTCCCGGCTGACAATCATTGGTAGATCTCTATCTGACAGGCACGGCTACTGACGACCTTCATTTCGATACCAATCTCTCATATCGGCACCCCATCTCGCGGACATGTACGTGGCGGCATGCTAACGTTTTGAGAAGACTTGCAGAAACGGGTGCTTTTCCTTCTTGACCATCACAAAGCCTGATCTCCACTTGACCGTCTCCTGCGACAACAGAAGATTTTTTTGGCACTCAGGTCAACCCCCGCCGACATGTGACGCGGCTGTCCAGTATGCACTCCTGTTAAACTTGTGCCGCAGCCGCATGCACGTCAGGCTGGACTGGGATTATCCTCAACGTACCACCTGCATGAGCTTGACTCTGCATGAAGGACTAGAAGCTGGCGCCCGCATCGCCAGCCAAGGGAGCCGAAGACCATGATCGTGTCGACAGACAAAGGCTTAGTCATTGCGGCTCTGCACAGATGGACGCTGTGCTGGTAGAGTCCAGTTGCAGCGCTTAGACAGCAGCAGGAACAGTGCTGCCAAACCTCTGATCCTTGCGATTTGGGTACGATGTGTGAGTGGTGGTTCTTCTGTCAGGCGTATCCTTCACCAGACATGTCTCCTTCCGGTGCGGTTGACACAAAGGCCACAAGAGACGTGGTTGCTATTTGGTACGCCCTATAATCAGCTCAGACGAGCTACGTAGCTGACCGCCTGTCTTCATAGCATGTAACCTCCCCTTAGAGGCTCTGAACGCTGTAATAGCGGAAGGAGTGTAGGTTCAAGTCCTATAGGGAGATAAGGAATCTCCTTAGTCTTATCTTAAGCTTTTAATCTAATCCACGTCGTCGGCAAAACTCGTGTCCAGCTGAGATCCTAGCATCATGTTTAAACAACTATAGCGCACTAAGAGCAGCAAAATCATAGCAGTATCGTGTTCTCTATAAAATTTTCTAAAAGGTAGAAAATTTTATAGAGAACACGATAGTCCGGCAAACATACTGTTGGATCAGTCCGGCAACATACGGCTCGCGGATTTTGGCTCGTCAGTCGCATCAGGCTCGCCTCTCGTCGTTGGCGGTGCTCCATACGTCAAACTGCTGAAACGATATCGACTACCTGTGGCTAGTGCGCAGACCGAACAATTCGCTTTCGCCACCTGCGTCTACAACATCCGATTCCATTCGCCACCATTCGCCGACTTGGATCCGCACACAGTCGTGAAGAAGATGATGGCAGGTGATGTCCCGTCGACGGACGCTGACACTCAGCTCGGGGACCTGATTGCGAAATGCTGGGCCGGCCACTACAGGACGATCGCTGCACTGGGTACAGAACTCCGTCGAATCGTGGGGGAAGATCTCGTCTCGTCTGAGGACAGCCATCAGCCCGAAAGCGCTCGTATACGCTCGTTCCCGTCAGATGACGATTTGATGCGAGAATGTACAGCGTTTCTTCAGAATGAAGCCATACGTCTGGAGGGGAACAGTGCCATCTCGTACTCTACACGGGCACTCAACACGACTGAATGACAAAATCACTCGACCTCCAAAGGCAAAGCTCCTGCTATCACTGCGCACCCAGACGTTGCTTCGTAACCCCCTCGTGGTGTCAAAAGAGTGGTAGCGGCACCCTAATCAGCCCCAAAGGTGGACATTCGAACTCGGTCTGGGAGCCAACCATCAGCACCGTCAAAGTCGACTCCGAAGCGAGATCGAATTTCGCAAGACCGTGTACCTCGCGATTCCTCGTTGGACAGCCTGTTCAGAGACATGCATATACTTACCAATGGCGCTGGAGGTGGCCGATGAAGCATGTGGCAAGTGATTTTGCCCTTGGAAGTGTTCTTGCTGTCTTGCGCTTTGAAACGTGCTTGCGACTGTTCAAGAGAAGTGGGCGATTCTGTCAGTGACCGGCCTAGTAGCCAAGCCTGCCAACATCATAATGAAGTGTAATGGGAAGTTTCAAATTGTCTTTTATGACATGGATATTGGCACGCAAGGCCCTTGAGGCCCTATCCGCCATTGTCGGGAAGACGACTTTTCTCTCTGCCGAGAAGTTGTACGGTGCCTTCTAGATCTTACTTGCGCAAGTGTTCCGCTACGGTCGTCTGCAGCTGTCTTTGCAGCTCATTCTTTGGTGATCCTCGTCGTCTGCTCTAGACATAGCAAATAGTTCAGCCAGGTCACGTTCTAGTGCTTGATGGGTGATGTGACGACACTGGCCGCGAGATCCGAAGGCAGACATGAGAAGTTGGATGGAAAGTTGGCATGTCTCACAGAGGACTTGTGTGTTGGGTGTAGAAAAGCACGCATCGTGCCGACTCCAAGGCCCCGTTGAACTGCATTTAGACAACGATTGATCGATTTCAATTCTTCTTCAGGCATGCTACCTGCTGTGCGGCCGACATACCTCATACCGCAGGGCAGGCTAACCCTTTTGGGGCGTTGCCGTGGAGACGCCTTTTGATGACGCTGCCCGAGCACTTCAGAAATTCCAGGAGAGATGTTACATGCAAGGCCTGCAGATGCATCTTCACGAACTCCGTCAGACCTAACCATGTCAGAGAATCCTCAAAGATCCAGTGCGGCATTATTCGATGTTTATCTACGATTACGACCATCCTTCGCGCCAAACGCCGAGCGCTTCCTGGATGTCGAAGCGAATGAGCGAGAAGAACCCACACACATTACCATAAAGCCACCAGCAAATGATCATCGCAAAAGAGCTATCGAGAAGTTTGAGTTCACAAGAGTCTTTCAGGAAGATGCTGCACAGCTGGATCTGTTCAGAGATACTGGTCTGCCCGAGGTGATCGAGGGTGTCATTGGGAAGGACAGGGGAGCGGGAAGAGATGGGCTATTGGCGACTCTGGGAGTCACCGGATCTGGAAAGGTAACAGTGTGTAGAACGATCAATGGGTGTCTGCTGAAGATGGACAGAGTCACACCATCCTAGGCTCAAAATCGCAACGCGGCCTGACGCAAATGTCCTTGGATGTCCTGTTCCAAGGGCTAGGATCACGGATCACAGATGCTTCAGAGAGCGACGAGATCTTGCAGTCGATATGCACATCCGATGTGTCGGAAGCTCAGCTCATGTCAGCAAGCACATTTCTGGAACTCACATATGGAGACGGTTTGGCTTCTTCGAGAGTGTCAAGAGCGACGTCAAGGGGGGCAACACCATTGATGGTAGGCGCATTTCCTATATTTACTTCTTGTGACACTAGGTGCACGCCAACACGGGTACAAACTGGCGAGACCGAAAAGAAGAGATCGACCACAAGAGCAGAATCTTATATACCCAAGCCTTCAACATGACTTGAGTGACCATAGGGAACGATGCAGAGAGCCGGGGTCTCCTTCAAAACCTCCTTACTTTCCCTTTACTCTTTTCTCTAGAACCGTTGCTAAAACTTCTCGTCAGGATGCCTCTTTCATCTCCATCCCGGGCGCTAGCTCTCGCCGTCATCTCCCTCGAGTTTCCACCCTTCCGCAGTACCCCAATGTCGAGGACGTTCAAGTCTCCTGCGACAGCGCGTCGCAATATGCCATCGTTGTCAGCATGTACGAAGTATACAACGACCGCATCTTTGACCTCCTCACCGGCAGCGTATCAGGCAAAGCCGCGATTCAGAAACGCCGCGGACTGCTATTCAAGAGCACGGAGCACTCTCCTGACCGGAAGGTCGTCGCCGGTCTTCGCAAGGTCATCTGCTCATCCCTCGAAGAAGCCCTCCTCGTCCTCGAGACCGGCTTGACCGAACGCCGGGTCGCAGGCACCGGCAGCAACGCCACCTCCTCACGAAGCCATGGCTTCTTCTGCGTCGAAGTCAAGAAGCGCGCTGAATGCTCCGCATCAAGTTGGAAATCCAGCACCCTTACCATTGTCGATCTAGCTGGTACGTTGCCTTTCTCTCCCCTCCACCTCCATGCACTAACAAGCCAGGTTCCGAACGCGCCCGCACAGCCAAAACCACGGGCTCCACCCTCGCCGAAGCCGGCAAAATCAACGAATCCCTCATGTACCTGGGCCAATGCATGCAGCTTCAGTCGGACAATGCCGATCTCTCCAAGCCCCTTTCCATCGTGCCATTCAGGCAATGCAAACTCACCGAACTCCTCTTCAGCAACTCTTTCCCCGCAAGTGGCAGGTCGACGCACCGCGCGCCGCAGAAGAGCATCATGGTCGTCACGGCGGATCCGCACGGCGACTTCAACGCCACGAGCCAGATCCTGCGCTACTCTGCCCTTGCCCGCGAGGTCACGGTGCCGCGGATCCCGAGCGTCACGAGCGTCATTTCTGCCCCGGGACCGAGCGCGGGCGGGAAGGCGGCGGCGTCGGGAAGGACGACGCCAGGACAGGTCCAGGAGGATCTCGAGGCCGCGTTGGCCGAGATTGGACGGCTGATGGCTGAATTGGAGGTGGTGCGGGGGCGAGCCGACGAGGAAGCGGATCGACGCAGGGAGGCGGAGAAGCATTGGGCCATGGCCGCGGAACGGTGTGGGGAGATTGAGGCGGAGGTCAGGCAGGAGATGTGGGGTGAGCTTGAAGAGAGACTTGGTGAAGAGATGCGAAGATGGAGGGACGCGAGAGAGGAGGAAGAGGTGAGGGGTCAGGAGCTGCAGGATCGGAAACTGGAGATTCTGCAGAGAGGGTTGGAGGTGAGGGTCTTTGAGGACGAAGAGGACAGGGTGGCCGAGTTGGAGGAGGAGAATGAGAGGCTGAGGACCAGGTTGGAGGGCATGGAGAGGGAGAAGGGCCTCAGGACGCCGAGTCGGAAGGTGAAGGTCTTGAAGCAGAGGAAGTGGGAAGGGAGTGGCATTGGGTTCGAAGGGAGTCCGTGATGGGTTTTTTTGTCATGAAGTAATGAGAGATGTACATATTTGCCTTTTTTTTTCTTTACCAGCCTTCGATCTGGAAGTCAAAGGTTTTAATGTCGACCTTGCTTTCCGACGTCTCGTGGTCGTACAGTGTCCTTTCCGTGAAGGAGACATTGCCATTGTGGTCGACCATGATGACAGTTTGGACTTGAGTTGCATAGACTCCGCTGTTGGAGGTTTTGGCTTTTTCGACCTTGTGCGTTGACTGTGCGGCATGCACTTCGTCGCTAGCAAGATTCTGGACCTCGCCACCGATGCGAGGAATGAAGATGGAATTGCGCAGCTGGAGGATGAACGAATCCCACGACTCGCCGTCCTTTCTCTCTGGCAAAGTGTCGATGCTGAGAATGTGGAAGAGTCTATCTCGAAGCTCGTCGACAGTAGCGTCGGCCTTTTTAGAATGTTCCTCTATCGCATGTGCAATGAATCGTTCTCCACTCGTCACTTTGGGCCAGGTCGTGTCACCAAAATATGAGTTGCTTAAGCCGTACGTTTCATTCGGTCCTCGTGCGACCCACGTAACGCCGTCCACGTCTGGCGTCCTATTCGATATGATAGCGAGGCCTTCTCGCTTGCCATCTGGACTTGGTCGTCTCAGGCTTCCGAAGAGCAACGAGAAGCCTCCGACATCATCGACGCCATCCTCTTCGACGATTCTCCGTGCAGAGTCTGTTGTGCTCTCTTTGCTGTCGGTAGGTAGGGTCAAGAATGAATTCACGATGCCGCCGCGAGACTTTAGTCCAGACACGGGCTTGCCTTCTGGCTCACGGAAGTTGGTGAGGCAGCCTATACGGCCTTGCTTGGTTACGCCGAGCCATGTCCCCTGGACTTTGCGCTCAAGGTCTCTGCCGCCCAGCACGTGACGATTTGGTGATGCCCACCAATCTGCTTGTGCAGTGGGACGTGCTATGAATTCCTGGCAAGGGTCAGACGAAGAGCTTATACCAGATTGTACAGCAGCGGAAAGGAAGTGGAAGGTACAGTCAACCTACATCTCGGTTGGAAGCAAGGATGAAGGCGTACCGAGGGTGGGACGTAGTCAGGAGAGCTATACACATCGGACGATATTCGGCACTATCAGGTGTGCCCTTCAGTCGACAATGGAGATGAACAAGCAACAGAAGCTCATTCAAGGCAGATGGCGTAATTGCTGAGCCGCACTATCGAATGTGAAAGGCATCCAGCAAAAGGTGGGATGATTCACGGCGTGTTCAGATCAGCGTGACCCGGGGCCTTGGCAGCTGTGTCTCACGACAGATGTGCCGAATGCCGGGGAAGAGGATTGAAGCCTTTTGCTCTTCCGACATTGCAATACTCGTCCATGAGGACCGCATACCAGGTAGGGGGAGTCAAGCTAATGCTGCGATATTATTGATGAGATCAAGAGCCTCATGTCGCTTGCTCATGTCGATTCATAGTTCTGGAATTTCTCTCCCACCGTGCAGGAAGGATAAAACCCCACCGGAAGTCGACCCCCCATTCGGAAGCAGGCTAAAGTGATGCAGAGCCCCAAAGACGCCCCCAGGCCTCCCACGTAGCCTCTTCCAGCCCCCATCCACGCCCCGGGCGCCCCCAAGTTCCCCCATACTCATGCCTCTCTCTACCACGAGACCTTGTTTCCCCGCAAAACTACTGTCCGACCCCGACACCCTGATCTTCCTGCCATTGGTGGAATAGTCCCCTGCCTCTCGAACTTTTCACACCCGACCACCAGAATCCCGTGCCGGACTAGGACAGACCGAGTTGCAGATTGAAAGTGATGTGCGAAGATCAATTTGCGGGCAGTATGCAGGGAAGCTCGGCAGCGCGTCTCTTCTTTATAGACTGGCGTGGGTCCTGTCTGGGGAGGAGGAGTGATCGTCCTCTGTCTTCTGTGACTGCAAGCTGAGAGAAGGATTGACTACATCATGGGAAAGGTATGCTCTGAATGCTCGACGCGACGAGCTTGTCTGACAATGTCCTAGTACTACAACTTCTGGCTAGCATGCTTTGCTGGCACAGGGTACGTGATCACCGCAAAGATCAGTAGCAATGGACTGACCAGTCTCAAGATCTTTCCTCTTTGGATATGATTCTGGTGTCATGACCAATGTCATCGCCTCGCCAAACTTTTTGGCATACTTCGATACCACAAACACCTCTCCCATCATCGGCGCCATCAATGCCACCTTTTCAGGAGGCGCCGTCTTCGGCTCCCTCATGGGAGGCTTCACCATGGACCGCCTCGGACGCAACAGGACTATCCAGATTGGCGCCGTCATTGCTGCCGTTGGCGGTATCATGCAGGCTGCTACCTACCACCTGGCTATGATGCTCACCGGTCGTATCTTGTCCGGCTGGGCCATTGGTCTCATGAGCATGTCTGTCCCTGTCTACCAAGCCGAGTGCGCTCCACCGAAGATCCGAGGTCTTATTGTCGGTCTTACACAACAAATGATAGGCGTCGGATTCATTGTATCCACCTGGATCGGATACGGTTGTCATTTCGCTCCAGATACAAGCTCTCTGCAGTGGCGATTCCCTCTTGCATTCCAGGTCCTCCCTTCGATCATCCTGGTCGCTGGTCTTACCATCCTTCCCGAATCCCCAAGATGGCTTATCGAAAAGGACCGCGACGAGGAGGCCATTGCTGTTCTGCAGAAGCTCCACTTTGACGGCAGCAACCAGGAGTGGATCGACAAGGAGTACACCGAGATCAGGGCTACTATCTCGGCTGAGCAGTCGATGACTGTCCAGAGCTGGTCTATCATGTTCAAGGTACCCCAGTGGAGGAAGCGTCTGTTACTGGGCACACTCGTCCAGGTCTTTACTCAATTGACCGGCATCAGTGAGTCACCTAACACGGGCTTCACCGTCAAGCACTAACAATCATACCAGATGTCATCGGCTACTATCAGACTGTCCTCTACGAATCCCTCGGCATCACAGGCAATCGCGCCGTCCTGGTTGCAGGCATCTACAACGTAGTAGGCCCTCTTACCAACTTGGTCTTCATCTTCTTCATCCTCGATCGCGTTGGACGCAAGAAGCCTCTCCTCTTCGGTGCTGTTGGTATTTCCCTTTGCCTGATCTGCGAAGCCGTCATCAACCAGCAAAACCCCGGTGGAACCCGTGAGAACCTGGCCATCGCTGGTGTCGCATTCCTCTTCCTCGTCTCCATCATCTTCTCTCTGTCGTTCGGCCCTGTCTCGTGGGTGTTCATGTCCGAGATCATGCCCATGCAGATCCGTGGACGCGGCAATGCTTTTGCCACTGGTAAGTCTGCTGCCTTGTGCTCTCACAGATTGGACCTAACACACCTCCAGGTATCGGCAACTGGCTCGTCTCCACTGTCTTCTCTCAAGCCTCCCCGGTCGCTCTCGGCAAGATCGGCTGGCGCTACTACTTTATCTTCGTTGCCTTCAACTTTGTCGTCACCATCCCTTGCGTCTACTTCCTCTTCCCAGAGACGAAGATGCTCAGTCTTGAAGAGATCGATCTGCTCTTCGGCGAGCGTGCTCTTGGTGCCCTGCCGAACGATATTACAGAGAAGGACTTGGATGAGGTGGTCAGGACGGGATCTGTGAGTGGTGAGAAGAAGACGAACGTATCTACTATTGAACGATCTTAGGAGCTGGATTGAGCAGATAGGGTAGATGGCATGAAACGTAGTCTCTCATAATGCAAAGGAATATCACACACTCCTGAAACCTGATTGTCGCACAATCCTCACCTCAAACTCGATGACTTATTTCGTGAAAGAATCATTCTCCCTCTCGGGAAGCAAAATGTTATTTCTCAGAGAAAGTAAAAGCGCCCAGGACTTTTTCCGTACTCCGCGCAATGTAGAGCCATAACCCATTCCCATCCCCAAGCACTACATGTTCTCCCTAAACGCACTCCTCCTATCGCGCCCATCGCTACTCCTCTCCCTCTCCACCACCGGTCTTGGGCTCACGCCTCTCAAATCGCTCCGTTCCGCCGCATCCCCGAACGGATCCCGTCCCATCTCGGCATCATATCTCTCATCCAACTCCCTCTGCCTACTCCTGCTTCGTCCCCTCTCGGCGCCAATCCCACTCCCCACCCCCTCGTAGCCGCTGCCCTCGTACGGTCCCGGTCCGCGCAACCCAAGCTCCTGGCTCTCGTAATACGGCCCCGCGCCCCGGCCAGCTTCCATGTAGTCCGCTTCGTTACCGACGCGACTGTCCCATGCCTCGTCTGGGTCCAGGGCGTCGAAGCCGCGACGTTGCTGGCGGTTGAAGGACGTGCTCTCGTAGGCGCCGGTCGAGGTGCGCGGGTTGCTGAGTTGGGCGAATTTGGCTTTGAGCCAGCCTATGGGGCCGCCGGTGGCGGGGGATGGGGGAACGTAGGCGGTGGAAGGGGTGGTGCGGGATTTGGCGAAGGGGTTGAGTGGTGGTGGAGGGAGGCCCAAGCGACGAGCGCGAAGGTTGCGATATCTGCTTAGGGTCAGTGAGAGATGGGGAGGGAGGTATGGAGAAGAGCGTACACTGTCCACGCGCCGAAGGAGAAAAGGATGAACAGGACGACAATGATGGCGAAGACGCCCCAGCCGTTCATGGTTGTGGTTTGGTGCGGATCATGCGCGGGAAGCTATCGCATTGGTGGTGTTTGTGATTGCGGAAGCTGTGTAAAGACCTCGAGAGACGTGGGAGAACAAAGCAGGCGCAATTGGTGTCGCGACGGTGAGGTGAGAAGAGAAAACGTCCCGGCGCAGCAGGTCGGAGGATGTTCAGCTCTCTTCCCTGCACAGCAGATGACGTTGGTAGGCCGTGCCGAGACTTTCCAACTCCTGTCCATCTGATGTGCTGCTGCAACGTCCTTTCTTCTTTCTCAGCATAATGAAAGTTGTATTGTCTTAGCTTTCCGGATTCACGATAAAGCACAGAAATAGCGGGTGAATTTGCCATGGCAAGTGTCAACCGTGGCAATGCAGATGGCGTCGAGGGGACATGGTTGTTCAAAGATGGTGTAGGTGGTGACAGGAAGCTAACGTTTGTACGCGATATTGAAGGTAGGTGATATACAGTCTTTTCATCTTTTCTATTCACAAATCACTGCGATATTTCTGTCTGCCCGACCCTTGTTTGTCTTTTGCTCATTCTCGTTTCACTAGACAAGTCTGAGCTTGAGTTGGACTTGGACCCGAAAGATATCGTTGCGGCTCTGCAGGATGAGAGCGATCCGACACAACACAACGTTATCGTAGTAGAACATGGTACGGCAGTGGAAGGGCAGCCACAGCCTATACCGTCCATACGCAAGATCACGGCAAAGGGACTGCCCGCTGAATTCGCAACTGCATTCGGAGTTGCCAAGCCTAAAATAGGCCTCCTTGCCCCTGAGACTCGACTTACGGTTATTGTTTCCACAGAGTCGGGTGCAAGGCAAGCAGCAGCCTTCAATGAACAAGTCATCAAGCCTCTACTTGCAATTGTTGGGCTCCTGGCCCAAATCACATTCTATACAACCACCTCCACCGAGTCGATAACAGAATATACTCAATCCACCATCCTCCCCGCGGCAACATCAGGCGTCAAACAAGCCATCATCCTGCTCTCCGGCGACGGCGGTACCATCGACCTCCTCAACGCCCTCCTCTCTTCCTCAAGCACCTCCACCATAACTCCGCCCCTGCTCTTCCCTTTCCCTCTGGGAACAGGCAACGCTCTGTCCAATTCTTACTTGTACAACTCCGACAATACCTGGGGCCTCTCCACCCTGCTCCGCGGCTCTCCAAGACCCTTACCTTCCTTCCGCGCCACGTTCTCTGCCTCGGCCCGCCTCGTCACTAACGAAGGACGAGACCGCCTACCGCTGTCTCTCATCAATGACACTCCAACCCTCTTCGGCGCCGTAGTCTGCTCCTGGGGCCTTCACGCAACTCTCGTAGCCGACTCGGACACCGCTCACTACCGCCAGTTCGGCGCCGCACGGTTCGGCATGGTCGCGAAGGACCTGCTCTTCCCCGCGGAAAGCTCGCATCATGCTTACATCGGTGGGGTAAAGATCAAGGACCCATATAATCACGAGTGGGAGGAGGCAGGGACTACGGAGCACAGCTACGTGTTAGCCACGATGGTAAGTAATCTTGAGAAAACATTTACGATTTCTCCGGACTCGAAGACGTTGGATGGGATGATGCGCGTGGTGCGAATGGAGAAGATGGAGGGGAAAGAGCTGATGGGGATTATGGAGGGGGCGTATCAGGATGGGAAGCATGTTGGGATGGAGGGGGTGCGTTATCGTGAAATCGCGGGTTTGAGGATCGAGATGGCGGAGAAGGAGGAGGGGTGGAGAAGGGTGTGCGTAGATGGGAAGATCGTGGCGTTGGAGGAGGGGGGATGGGTACAGGTTGAAAAGGAGGAGAAGAATGTCGTTGAGATTGGATGCTTGAGGTAGGCGGTCATGTATGTTTCCATTTCAGTCATGGCTATTCGTCAAGCCTGCTTCCAGGCAGTCTGGCGTGCAGTGGGCTTCGTATAGATTATGCTGAGTAGTGATGATGGTTCTATGCCTGTCCTGTAAGAGTGAAGCGGGGACAAGGCTGACTCCTGTGTACTGCCTGTAGCGACACAGAGATCATCATCGGGCTTCGTCGCTCTGTTGTCTGAAGAAAGGGAACGAAGGTCGTGGCTTAGGTAGTTCAGGTTGTGAGTCCTCTGAGCTATCGTCATCGGCGCAATCATCTTCTACCGTCCTACCACTGCTTTGAGCATTCATTTCAGCGCCTCGATGGGAGTGAGCGCTTTCACCCCTGTACGGGAGCTTGCCAAGCGATCACGAATGACACCTCGAGTATTAAATTGTCCTAGATTGAATTACCGTCAGTCTGAGAGACCCTTTACGCGACTTGGGACATGCTGGTCGCTCTTCAACTATACAGATTGAGGTTGGATGCATAATTTCTGCATGGCGAGAGGTTGACGAGTCTGCAATGCTTTGACTTGCTTACTCATGACCCAAGAAACCTTATGCAAAGAGGTCCCACATCAAAGTTGCATCCCAGTGTTAGATGAGGCATGCCACGCTCTGCGGCTCCGCATCGGCAAATTGGGCGAAACGGTCATGCGTCATCGGCAAAACATCGAGTCTCGCAGCTTTTTGATGTGGAGGGTCAGGCGATGAACGCCAACTCACGTATTCTTATACCCTATGCTTACCAGTTTGTCCCCGGATTAGAGAAGTGCTATTCCACATGACACAGCCTCTCCGGTCAACGACGGTCTGTCAACCCATGCAGCCGGGTCATCCGCGTGGAACCATAAATCAGCACATCCGCTGCCTATCACTTCACGTCACTGAGCACGCCGACTACTGAGCACAACATTTATACCGTCGCGCCTCAAGCGCCACACCTTCCGGACCTATACAGACGAATCCAACAGGATGTTGCTCGTCCATCAATCCGGCAGTGTCCACGTCGGCGAGGTCGTTCGCTACACTCTTACCTACACACCTAGTGCAGATCGCATTCTTCCGTCACCCGCACATCTGTTTGTCAAAGTCAAGAACACTTCTCCGATCCCTCTACGCGCTGCCTATCTCCACGGTCCTTACTCTCTCCATGTTTCCGCCTATCCGTCCACCTTCAATCCGCATCAAAAGGTCGCCGATCCCGAGTTGACAGGCGTGCCTGAATTTGAGCCTTTCCTCAAGGCTGGTGCCCACTGGACGTGCAAGCTCACCGTACCGGAGAGCATCCGCGAGACTGGCGCGAACTTTGCAAATGGCAGAGGCAGCATGGACAGCATGACAGAGAAGGGTCGAGAGAAGGAGCGTAAGAGTGTTACCTGGATCATTGAGGTTGCAAGTCAAGTTATCTTCTCAACTTCTGCCGGCGTTCATTTCGAGGTCCTCGTCGGCAGAGATGAACGCAGTCTAGACCTCGGTTTCGCCGCTGTTGCTGGACATGGACATGGTGGGCCCGGCGACGTCAAAGACCACAAGAGGACCAAGGGCGAGAAGTCTGAGAAGAGAAGAAGTGTGAAGGGTGTCTACAGCAGAGCTGTGAAGCTGGTGGTAGAAGATACAGAAGAACTTTGGGATAAACCACGATTACCACAGAAGGTTGGCAGAGAGAGGGCCAGGAGCATCGAGGAGAAGAGCGAGAACAAGACCAAAGAGGAAATTGAAGAGAAGGAAGAGAAGAAGCAAAAGGTACACCTTGTGATATTGACACATGGTCTGCACAGCAACCTTAGCGCGGACATGCTCTACATGAAGGAGAGCATTGATGCGACAGTAGCACAGGCGAGAGCAGACGCCAGAGAACGAAGGTCGAAGCGGAAGGCACAAGAGCAAGGCAAATCGAAAAAGTCCTCGGAGGGAACGGAAGGCGTTGAGCAGGACGATCAAGCAGCCACACAGCCACTTACTGGAGGCCAAGAGGAACTCGAAGACGAGGAAGATGAGGAACAAGTCATCGTTCGCGGTTTTGCCGGCAATGCTGTGCGTACCGAACGAGGCATCCAGTATCTCGGAAAACGGCTTGCCAAATATGTCCTGCATCTCACTTATCCCTCTCAACCATATCTTCCGGTCAAGAAAACCATGTCGCAGTCGATATCATCGAAATTTGGTGGGTCGCAGGATCACAAAGTGGCAGACACCAAGTGTCCAGCGTCACATTCTGGTAGCACCATACATCACGATGCCGAGCATCCTCACGAAAACAATCAAGCATATCAGTTCACCAGCATCAGTTTTATCGGCCATTCACTTGGCGGTTTGGTACAGCTATATGCAATCGCATACATTCAAAAGCATGCTCCTGGCTTCTTCAAGCTCATCCGGCCAGTCAATTTTGTCTGCATGGCTTCACCTCTCCTAGGTCTCAGCAACGAGAATCCTATGTACATAAAATTCGCCCTTGACTTCGGCCTCGTCGGCCGCACAGGACAAGATCTAGGTCTGACTTGGCGAGCTCCTACAATAGCAAAGAGTGGATGGAGTGCTATGGGCGGTGTATTTGGCAACGGTCAGAAAGATCAGAAAGAGGAAGACCCTGGCGCGAAGCCACTGCTGAGGATCTTGCCTACAGGCCCTGCACACCAAGTGCTCCACCTCTTTGCCAACAGGACTCTTTACTCAAATGTCGTCAATGACGGTATCGTGCCGTTGCGAACTAGCTGTTTGCTCTTTCTTGATTGGAAGGGTCTAGGCAAGGTCGAGAAGTTTCGCAGAGAAAACGGTCTGATCGGGACCGTGGTTGAGTGGGGCTGGGCAGAAGTCACAGGAGCAAATGCTGATAGAGATATGTCAGTATCGCCACGACCAAGGGATATCGAGTTCAGCGACAGCGGAACCAACACTCCAACAACGCATGGCGATGGAGAGACTGTGCCACAGCCGTCAGACAGTGTGACAGAAGAGGACAACAATGCCTCCGGTGCCCTCGGTGCTAGCGTAGCTCAGTATCTGCAACCTCGCACCCACAATGATGCCAACAAGGACCCTAAAAAGGACGACTCAAGCCCTCAGCAAAGCGGTGCTACAAGCTCCATGTTTAGCGACTTCTGGAACTTCTTCAAACCTGCTTCGTCCCAACCCACAGAGAAGAGATCTCCCAAAAGCCTTAAAGCCCTCCAGCGAGCCCAAACGCTGTCCAAGGAGGAGGAAGATGAAGTTAACAAAGCCGCTGCTGAGATCGACGACTCCCCAGCTTCCCGACCCTCCTTTTCGCGTGGTACTACCGAGAACCCGACAATGCGGCCAACCAAATCTCGTCCCGTCGCATCCCGCGGTGACTCTCTTGATAATCCAGGATCGTCCATGTCTGCTCCGCCCAAGACTTCAGTATTTGAGGCAGCTTCAGACATCCTACATCCTCCTGTCCCTTCAACACAATGGATCATCGACCCTTCCTCCCGGCCGCGAACAATCTTCCACGATCGAGTCTACCATCCCTCCGACATCCCACCTCCACCCGTCCGTCGTCCCTCGCGTCTCTCACGATCTTTCTCCTCCGAGCAAAACGCCAATTCCCTCACAGCCACCAAATCACCTTCTCTCCGTAGCACAGACAGCAGCGGCTCTCTCGCCTCCGACGCCGGCAACATAGGCGGAATGAAAGTCGAAGAGAAGATCGCCCGGGCCTATCACCGCGACCTATCATGGCGCAAAGTCCTCGTCAAACTCGAACCCGACGCCCACAACAACATGATCGTACGCCGCATGTTCGCCAACGCCTACGGCTGGCCAGTAGTCAAGCACCTCTGCGACACGCATTTCGGGGACACATACAGCGCCAAGACCCGCGACGAAGACGAAGACGGCCGCGACCGCGCTAACCCCGAGTCTACACCCTCTTCCGCACACCCCAGCGCCAAGACACCCGGCGGTGACGTCGAGATCAAGAAGCGCGACGGGGAAGAAGTCGCCGGTCAAACGGCCAAGAAACTCGAGCGGACAGGCAGCGAAGTGCGAGAAGCGGGCGACGAGCTGGGTAGTCTCCACCGCTCCGCCGAGGGTGCGGCGAAAGTGGAGGAGAAACACAGGCATGAAACGCAGGACACGGCGGAAGAGCACTTTTTCTCGGAAAGCAGTAGTGAGGACGAAGGGGTGTATAGAGCTGACGGGGGCGTGGATGTGACCGTCAGTGCGGCTTCGCCTGTGCTTGAGCGCAGGAAGGGGAAGGGGAAGGGGAAGCCGGAGATGCACCTTTTGCATACCGGCGATTTGCCCAAGGATGGCAAGGGGGGAAGTCCGGACATCATACTCAGTCCCAGCGAGTTGCAGGATAGATTGGTGGCTGAGCCGGGGGATATGAGTGACGACACGAGCCCGATGGACAAGGGGAAGGGGCAAGAGGAGAGGCAGCCACTGGGTAGTCCCGTGGATCTGGGGTTGAGGAAGGATGTGAATGAGGCCATGACTGAAAGCGTCACAGAGGACAGAGGCGGGGGGCTGGGCATCTTGGAAAGAGTCGTAGATGCCACGGCAAAAATCGAGGGGCAGGCAGATCAGAGAGGATAAGAAGGAGTAATGTATATCCATGTAGGGACTACAGTACCTAGCACAAAATGTGAATGATTTCCAAATCTACATGTAAGACATCAGGTCTTCTTCTTGAGCAACCCCTTGAAGAAGTCGAAGCTGTTACTGTCGCTTTGCAGCTCATAGATCCTGCCCGTCCCTCTCTCCTTCCCCTCCTCGCCGATGACTTCCTCCACGACCAGTAGACCCCAGTCACTGCTTATGCCGCGCACCACACACTTCTCGCCTTCTGTGGCGGCTGAGTAGCCTGCTCCACTTACGTATTGACCACCTCCAGCGCCGGCTTTGACCTCTGGCTCTAGTCTGACGATCTGCCCGCTGTGCAGCCACTGTCGTTCGTATAATCTCATGATCTCCCCACTGAAGCCTGTCTGGCAGAACCTCTCGTAGAGCACCTCAAATTGGCTCAGGATACTTGCCAGTAGCTTCTCAAGCGTGAATGGTGGGAGCTTGTATGCCGCCGCCAGTTGATTGAGAGACGTTGTTGGCGCCGCATTGGCGGTGTTGAGACCGATGCCGCAGACGAGAGTGTAGTGCGGTGTGTTGGGTGTGTACGAGGTAGAGATGAGGATACCACCTATCTTGACGAATTGCTTGCGTTGCGCATCAGTGAGTGGTGCTGATGTTGAAGGCGAGAAAGGCGAAGTCGGCGTCAATTGGGATGAGGGATCTGCATAGGCTGGATCGAGTGCGTAAATGTCATTCGGCCACTTCAGGCGTACAGGAAGCGCTGAGTAGCCTTTGTCATACGATTGGATGCCTGAGACGATTGCAAGAGCAGCCAGGTATTGGACGAAGACTACAGGGGCAGTGGTGTTGAGAGAGAGCGGATGTCGAATAATTGTGCTGAACATGAGAGAGCCTGGTGGTGAGACCCACACATTGGAGCCTCGACCTCGACCGGCCACTTGGGTGGTAGCAGTCATGGTTGCGCCTTGTGGTAAGCGATCGAGCAATGATGGATTTCTGCAAGGGGTCAGCGGGGTATTTTAACGGTGTCTGGACTGCTTACTTCTCCAAGAGAGTGTTGGTGCTTGTCACAACTTCACCGTAAATGAGCGTCTGGCCGAATGTCTGAGACGAGTTCTTGTTCCGTGTACCAATGTATTCGAGATTGGCGAAGAAGGCATTATGGTTGAAGTAGGGTGTTTCTTTGCTTTCGGGTACACCGGCCTGATGCATCACGATTCGCTTAACGACCTCATCATAGTCCACCATCTTGTTCTCCGACTCGACTCCAGTCTCTGAATGCTCCGTAGTGCCATCACCTCCACCGGCTAGATTCTGCACAGATGTGGGTAGTGCTTTTTTGAGATTACTGATGCTCCAAGTACCGTCTTGCTCGAACAGAAAGGTATCATGCTCAGCCTTGATCAGCTGATCATTGCCGTCAGCTGTGATGACTTCAGACAGGGACTGGGTGATGGCTAACAGATTCGAAGCCTTGGAGGAAGAAACATGTAATCGAGACAGCGATGGGACCGATGAGCTGTCTTGGTTGACCTTTAGTCCAAGCTTGGTGAGGCATGTCTTCATGAAGTCCACTCGAGGCTTGTCGTCCGCAGCGAGAGCAGCGACTATTTCGGGATATCTGGGGTTGTCGTCGCCTTTACCAAGGTTGACAGCGGCGAATCTAAACCAATCAGCAAGAAAGATGTTACAGGACGGTGAGAACATACTCGGGATGGGGGCTTGTCAGAATTGCCTTGCCATCGCCTACCTTGCAATACACAACAGCTGCTTGACATTCTCCAGCACTGACCTGCACTCTCTCGGTGTACTCAGCGAGCACTTCCACACCTCTATCAGCATATCTCTCGGCATCCACAAAGACGCCACCACCGTTGTAGTATGCTCTGAATGCCGTCGGCACAGCTCCGCCAGCAGCAAGGAGAGGTTCGCGATTGACCATGAGCTCTGCTGCCCGTGTCCCTACTTCGCTGTGGTAGACGAAACCAGGATAGGCAAGACCTCTGCAGATACCAGGATAGAAGGCCAGCTCTCGATCCCCGACAACTTCCATGCCCTTCTTACCTTCCTCAAATTCGCATCGGCTCGAAGCATAGTAACCACCAGCGCAAAGTCCGAGATAAGAGCCACCTTTGTTAACATAATCCGAGATCCGTCGATTGCCGTCGCCATTGAGAATACGGCAGTATCCCAGGTCGGCGCCTCCAGGCATGACCAGGAGCGCACACGATGCTGTCCATGGTTCCTTCAGAATTGCTTCGCCAGATATTGGGATGACTGCATAATTTGGAGACAGCAATCTACGCAGCGACCAGACGCAATGCTTGACAGACTCCACAGTAGCACCAGTACCTACCCTGTCATAAGTAAATGTGCAATGAGTTGCGAAGTGGATGCATACCAGAGTAGACCAGTACATTTAGTCTTTGGGTCGGCATTTTGCCACACTCACACTCCAAGCTTCAGATCTTCCGACGAAAGTCGTCTGAGCGATTTTTGTCGACTCTGATCCAGTTCCTGGTTTTCCTCTTGAGATATTGACAATCAAGATGTCCAATACAGCCTCAAACCAGAATGCAGGCTCGAGAGCAGAAGAGGACGATGACGAACCGGATGAGTGGTAAGCTTGCGCCAGCTCGAGTCACTTGAGAGACAGAGTCCTGATAATTTCAGGGATAAGCGGATCTTCAGCACCGGATGCGCAGGTATGCTGCTAATTCTGTCCGTAATTTCGCTCGCTAACCCTTCTACAGAGGAAAATAAGAGCTTGAACGACTGCTATTTCGAGAAGAAGGACTGGCGAAAGTGTACGGAAGAAGTAAGCAGGGCCGAGCACGAATAGACTTTTATATATCGCTCTTGGAACTCGCGAAATCGCTGCTGACACTCGGCGATCTAGATGGCAATGTTCAAACAGTGCTGGAAAAGACAAGGGAATGAACGAAGGACAGCGAGCAAAGATGCATGAAATGCGGCGGAATGGTCAGCTCGGCGGAGCTCTATACGGGCAAGCTACTTGACGATAGCAAAGATATTTCTGTACCCACATGTCACGCCATTCATATGTATATAATATTTCGACAGGTCAGACAAGCAGTGCACAGAATACTACTTGCTCCCAATGCTTGAGTGGTCGACACTGCAGTGAAAGTGCATCACGTGCCAAGCAATGTAGTCGAAGCTGCGTATAGATTTCAACCTCGCTCCATTCACACCCACTTCTACAATATCCTCTCACATCAAGATGAGGCATTCACTGCCCGTAGATGCCTTCCAAAGCCTCACTCGTGCCCATCGCCAGTCTCTATACGCCTCGTCCCGTTTGCGCATCTCGTCTACCAACCCAGCGCGAACCTTCACAACCACATATCGCCTCCGCGCCGAACCAGCTGCTCAAAAGCCTCCAGTAGCTACATCCTCGCCAGCCACCTCATCAGCTTTTCCGCGCGCCAACACTCTCGATCCCACGCAAACAGAAACTCGCTCCCTCACCGACGGCCTCTCCGATCCACCCCCCCTCCTCGGGGAAAACGAGAAACAGGTCGACTGGACGCGCTCCTACCACGGCCTCTCCTCCGCGCCCTTCAGCCCTGAACAGAACGCCATTCTCCAGCAAGAGATCGACGCCGAGGACATCGAAGTCAAACCCGATGGCATCGTGTACCTGCCCGAGATCAAGTATCGACGCATTCTGAACAAAGCTTTTGGGCCAGGCGGTTGGGGTCTCGCGCCGCGCGGGGAGACGATTGTCACGGGGAAGCTGGTGACGAGGGAGTATGCTCTCGTCGCAGCGGGGAGGCTGGTGAGCATAGCGCGGGGGGAGCAGCAGTACTTTGACCCAGAGGGGATACCGACCGCCACGGAAGGGTGCAAAAGTAATGCCTTGATGAGGTGTTGTAAGGATCTGGGGATCGCGAGCGAGTTGTGGGATCCGAGGTTCATCAGGAAGTTTCTGAGGGAGAAGGCCAAGGAGACGATCGTGGAGCATCAGCTGACGAAGAAGAGAAGAAAGCACTGGATGAGGAAGGATGATATCGTGAGGTACCCATACAAGGAGGTACAAGTTGTGGGACAGACGGTGCAGAAGAAGTAGTGGGGAGCGCAAGGGGAGCTGTACATGATACCCAGGCACCGTTCTTCACACTTGCAGGCACGCAGATGGGAAAGGGTCAAGAGAAGGCTAGCGAAGGCGCGACTGCCGTCACGTATGTATAACTGTCCACAAGACGGTATAGAGAACCATAAACCGAGCAGAAACTCCTGATCTTCACCCTGTCCAACCCAGCCTGTAACCCGTGTCATGACTTCATGACGATGCACTGATGCATTTTGGTCTATTGATCCTTCTTTGAAGGGATCGCCGAATCCTTGTCGCCGTAGTTACCCCAGATCCATTTACTCCAACCGGCCTGCTCCTGACCTGTTCTCTTTGAACCTTCTGGGATGTGCTCGCCTGCTAGATCCTCAAATTCTGCCTCGCTTTTGGACTTCCTGAGGTAATCTGTGCTTGCACTGCGTGGAAGGCTGCTTGGTGGATGACCCTGCTCGGTCTCATACGCGGCAGAGTCGAAAGCTTGAAGCAAAGTCATAAGATGATTGCGCTGTGTGCTGATATACGTCTTGCGCTCCTCTCCTGTGATCTCTGGTGGGATGAGGTTGCCCGAAGCTGTCAGATTTGCGGCTTGCGCATCACGAGATTGTGTTGCTCCTGACGCGGCTTGCTGCACGACGTTTCCGAACATGGCGAACAAGTCGTTCGCGCCAGCGGCTGGGAAGCCTGGACGAGCAGCAGGCATGGCGAATCTGCTAAGCAGAGCCTGGCTGTACGACACGCTCCGGCTTGGAGGCGGGGTGGGCTGGCGCTCAGGCAGACCAAGCACCTTTGTCCTCACTAGCTCGATTGCCTGCTTAACGTAGTTGAGCCCAGCTGCTTTTGCCTTCTCGTGCCCTTCGGTAATCGCATGGTCGATCTGGCGCTCATGCGTCTCGAGCCAAGGGTGGAGGTACTGGCGATACAGGAAGACGGATCCCTGCTGACCCGGCAGGACGAGATAGAGGTGGACACCTAAGCGAATCCACGAATAGAAGGGTGTCCACGATAGGATGGGGTGGAAGAACGATTCAGCAGCCAGGAAGAGGGAAAGGGTCGTCCAGTACATCAGCCATGGTGTGAGCTGAGCGGGGTCGGACGTGCGGATGGCTTTGTAGGATGCGAAGATAGGAAAGAGGACGGATGTGACTGTGCTATGAGATGTCAGTGTACTTCTCCTGCGCGATCTTCCTCTAGAAAACAAACGTCAAGGAGTCTGCGATAATGCCGAACATGATTGCGGTCTGATTCTAGGTTGCTACAGCACGCTCAGCTGCCCGCATCTGGGACGAGTCGAAGATGTATCTGTCGTGTTTCGTTTCGCAACCAAATAAGTGCACTCGAATGCAAGTGCCTGGTCGGAAGGACAAGTGTGTTGATGTGAAGGATATGTCAGGCTCCCAAGTTAACGCATGCTCTGGTCAGGCGAAACACGATCATGGTCCCGCCGGTCCCTCATCACCACGGTGTGGGGTAAATGAGCCTAGCCGGTTTTGGCCCGCCAGCCGCCGTCGATAGCCGCGACCCACTTTTGGTCCTTGATATCCATGCAAGGAACGTTTGAACACTTTGACTTTCACACCCCAGATCATGCGTATCGCCGGGTTTCCGGACCAGTTCTGTCGACGAGATGGGCATCCCTGGTCTGACGCGCAAAGCCGAGGAACATGCTGAACGCGTGGTCTACAAAAGGGATGTAGGTCAGGATCGACAGGCAATCATTGATGGCCCTGCCCTCGCCTACCACGTCTTCAACCTGTGCATTTCACAGAGGCAGCAGCGTAAGAGTCCATTCGATGACGTGCCGACCTATCAAGAAATCGCGACATCAACGGAAGCATGGTTGATGCATCTTTCACATTATGGATTTGAAATGTAGGAAGAATCATGTGACAATTGAGGTAGGTTTCAAATCTAACACCATGCAGTAAAGCTATAATCTTTGATGGCTATCTGCCTTCATGGAAGAAGTCTGAGCGTTCCTCTCGTGGTCAACAATCACTGACCCGTCTCGTCAACTTCAGAGCTCGCCGCCGGGACCACGAGCTAGGTCGCATAGGGCCGCCGACTTTGACACTCTTTGATCCAGCGACTTCACTTTCTGAAAAGAAATTGGAACAGATAGCAGCTCCTCCATGCTTCGTCACTGCGATACTGGATCACTTATTTGACAGCAAGTATCGCTCTGTCACGAAGGTTGTTCCCGGCGAGGCCGACAGCTACTGTGCGGAGCTTGCCAGAAATCAGGAAAATGCGTTCATCTTCACGGGAGACTCTGACCTGCTGGTGCATGACCTCGGAGAGAATGGCAGAGTTGTCATCTTCAAGGACGTCGAATTTGACGAGGCAGAGGACCTCCAGTTACAGATGCTGGAGCATTATCCGAGGGGCTTGGCAGAAGTCTTACAAGTACCTAACCTCATTTCAACCGCCTACAACCTTAAACAAAACCGCCAGAGATCGTTGCTGGAGGCAGCCGCGATAGCCGAGCTGCAAAACATGGCCGGTCAAGGCTTCGAAGATTTTCGCCAGCTTTACACAAGCCATGGCGAGATGCCAGTGATGACCACATATCTGCAGGCCTCGCAGTACCAAGACGTCAAGACCTTGCTGGCCCGGCAGGACCCTCGAGTCTCCGAATTGCTCCTTCAGCTCCAGATCAAGCACAGCACATCCACTAATGAGAGGCACGTGCGGAGCATTTACTTCTTCCTGCCGTTTCTGCTTGAAGATCCAACCAAGGCATCTGCCTTCCAGCCAAGCGCTGGTCTCTTGAGACTGGCTTACTCCCTACTGGGCTTTACTGACAGCGAGCTGGGAAACGTCATGGAATATGGCCGACGTGGAACGGCAATCCAGTCGACCGCGGTGATGGTATATGCTGTATCACAAACCATCAGTGAGATGGATGAGACTGTCAGGTGGATGCAGGACGCTTTAGTCGCCTACAAATCTGTCCCGTTGCCGGCACGTTGGCGCATGATTGCTATGGCCATCCTTCTGGACCATCTTGAGCAATGTGATAAAAGTAAGCCACATCTGCATGACATTGTTGCGCTGGTTCTCAATAGCACGTGGCCACAAATCACCTGGGGTCTGCTTCATGCCAGGGCACAGATTCAGGGCATTCTCTTCTCATTCCAGTTGATTAAGCAGATTGTATGCTTTGTATTGCTTCTTGAGCGGCAAGCTGCACCTGAGCATGATCATGGAGTTGCGCTCATTTCACTCCAAGATGCTCTGTCATCGCTACCAAGGACTGCCGATGTACTGGATTGGAACGATGCGACAGCGGGCATGTCCAAAGACGCCGTAGCGAGTGCCGTTGATATTCTCACCAAGCTGTGCCGCCTGGAGCAAAAGGACAAGACGGTCGACGGCTTTGCAGCGCAACAAGGAATGCGTAGAAAGACGAAAAGGAAGGTTGTACAGGTCAAAGCACAGGCAGGCTCTGCGAGACCTGCCATCCATGGGAAGAACCAGTATTCCCTGCTGGCAGATATGTGATAAGATCGGATACATTGGATGATACCGGAATAATAGATATGACATATATATAGTTGCCTGAACCATCGACTCCCAGAAACGACCATGCTTTTTCACCAATCCGAAAGGGGTTAGCGCCATTATCTTTGCACCATATCAACCTGACTTGATCTCTCGCCATCATCTAGGCATAACAGGACATCGTATCTATGATCAATGCCTTGCGGAAATTCTGGCACTGGAGAAGTCCTGATATAAACAGTGGATTAAGCTACGTCAGGCTTGCTGTCAAACCTGGCTGCACCGCTGGCTTCATCCAAAGCTTGCGCTTTGCCAGCTCCACTCCTTTGCCCAAATATGGATCGATCAGACGTGACGCTGTCACAAAGATCGCCAATCCAGTCAAGCATGTATCAGCGACAGAAGTCCTGAGATCAAAGCCCGATGAGCGCCAGGAAAAGAATCTGCGTCGCGAGCTGCGGTATCTTCAAGACCCAGCAAAGCTCGCAGAAACTGTCCGGAGACACCTCAGCAAAGGCGATTTCGCCAAAGGACTGAATCTGCTCAGACTCTCTAGCCCATATCTGAAATGTGTCGTTGGCTGGAATGCTCTGGTGGAATTTCTCTGCTCACGCCGGGAGTACGACGCTGCTTTCAAGGTCTTCAACGAGATGAAAAAGCGTGGTCAACCGCCAGACGCCATCACCGTCACACTCTTCTTGCGAGGTCTGGCTGAGAAGCCGGTCACCAAGCAGCAGGTTACCTTGGCGGTGCGCATTTACGAGTCTCTGGAAGCAGAGAACTCGAAGGTCAAGCGCAGTATCATTCATACAAATGCAGTCCTGCAGGTCTACATGAATGCGGGGGACATGGATGCAGTATGGAAAGTCATCTCTGGGCTTCCGGAAGAAGGCGCTGGTGCTATGGACCGTATCACTTTTGCAACTTTGTTCCGTGGCTTTAGGGGGAGGATTCTTGGAGTACCGGAAGGAAACCTTGAATCTGAAGCCGTGCTGGAGCAGTATCGCTCGGATCATCAGCAGCTGTGGCATCTTGCTCTCGAGAAGTGGCGCAAAGGCCGGCTTAGGGTAGACTCTCATCTAATAGGAAGCCACTTGCAGATGCTCCTCACTCAGTCTGATGCAGATTCGGCAAGGAAGGTCCTCCGTTGTGTAGAGGAGACTACAGGTGTTTCAACGCAGAACAGCCAGCAGACGAGTAGTGATGTACCTACTCGCAGTAAGGAGGATAAGACGTCTCCACGGGCCAAACTGGTAGCACCCGACTCGCTCATACTTTCCTCTGTGGTCACTGCGTGCACGAATCTCCTAGAGAGTCCGTCAAAGGATGGGCGGACCGCTCAGTTTTATTGGCACGGCTTCACGAAAGGATTGGGAGTTTTGCCTGACAACGACAACTACAAGACTTATCTTCGGCATGCCATCAAGGCCCTCGATTCGGCACAAGCAGCTGGAGCCATACAGCAACTCAAGTACGACATCAACGCCAACGTACAGGATCGGCGACTGGAGCCCACGCCAAGCATGTATACACTGGCTCTTACGGCTTGCGCTGCGGCCGCTGCTGACGAGTCTCATGTCCGAGCTGGTCAGCGTAGTCGAAGACCGCCAGGAAGCATGGGACTGGACAAGCAGAGCGACTCGATGAAATTTCAAACAACCAACGATCGAGAATTGCCTTCAGCCTTTCAGGATGCAGACACGATTCTGGATAGCCTAAAGGGTAATCTACCGATGTATGATCCACGGTCGTTTAAGAAGTATCTCTCATGCGCTGTAAGCTCGCATTCACCGCCACAGATACTGAAAGCTATGGAGAAGCTTGAGCCATTTCTTGAAAGCTTATTGTACCAGAGGGAGAGCACGTCACGTGAGAAAAAGTACGCCCAAAGCATGAAGCGGATGCGGTCATCCTCAAGTACACAGATGGAGACTGTCTCTTTGATGAATCTCTACGCCACGACTGCAGATCTTTTGGCCTCAAAGGAGGGCGTGGAATTCATTGAGAACAGCGGTAGAACCTCGGTCGAGCTGGAGAAAGTGTTCCGTTTCGCTCACGAATGTGTCGAACGTCTCGAGGAGGCAGATCATCATTATGAAGGGTCAAACTCGGATCAACGGAGGATTACGGTTCCATTCGGGAAGCGAAGCGTGTACGATAGAGTGTATCATAGGATAGTGAAGCAAGGAGCATTGGGAACAGGGGAGGATGGGAGGGAGCTGTATAGATTTCTGAGGGCTTGGGAGAGTACAAAGGGAACTTTTCGACATGCTGCGGCAAACAAGAAGTCAGCACAAAGCCGAAGCAATCATTGAAGATCGAATCAAAAGTATATGCCACTTGAGTAATCAAGGAGGAATGTCAACTCGGATAGCACGAAAGAGAAATGGCCAAAAGCAGTCTAGTGGCTCGCCGTGAACCGCGTCAGGGCCGCCGCTCCGTTGGACCACGAGTCGAATCCGAGTCTGAGCACGTATGATCATTTGAAGAACATGAGACCACTGGTGGTCAGGATGGCCATCGTATAGCAATCGTTCTCAGAGGACTGGCCCATAAATCTGTCCATGAGAACCAGAAAACCACAGCTCTTCACATCTTCTGGAATGTTGTCACGACAGCGCCGGCTTGGCGACGGAATCCTCACATCAACAACGTCGCAATTATGGTCCTCGCCAATGCAGGGGACATGTCGAAGATGTGGGAGATTGCGCGAACAATATTCGCTGCTGGCGACGAAGCCTACGACTGCGTCACTTATTGTTGGTTGTTTCGAGCCTTACGTGTCCACGTGCAACGCAACCGCGATCCGGATCGGTCTGAGCTTGCAAGTGTTATCGAACGCACCATGTCAAAAGCCGATGAGCTCTGGTCTGACGCAGAGCAAAAGGCTCGGGACGGCAAAACAAGTTGCAAGGATCTGTATTTGATGCATACCTCCTTATCCTTGTCTTACAGTGCCTGGTCAAGCGGCGAGAGAGCACCGTGGCCATCAAGATACTGAATCTTGTCGAGAGAGTATTCGGTATTCCGACAGCGATGCCTCGACACTCGAGGCCCGAGGTGTTGGCACAAATGCCAACCAAACAGTTCAAAACGCCTTCGAACAGGCTCTCTTCAATTTACGCAGCTTTGCAGCCCAGTGCCGTCATGATTCGCATAGTATAATGAGCACGCAACGCCCTTACACCGCAAGCCTCAGCCAATTATCGGACGTCATCGTCGTACTACAAAATATTCACTGAGAACTTTCTAATCCAGCCAGACTTGAAGACCATGGCAACATATCTAGCGACGACGGCTATAAGAGCAGACTGCTGCAGCCATGAAACTTCTTAGCACGATGCATGGTACCGGTGTGGAGTCCATGCAGCCGCGACAAGCACATTATGCGGTTGCGCTCGCGGCCTGTGCAGTAGAAATGGAAGTTGTCCTCCGATCCAAACACCGAGAAGCGCACTTACCAAGCGTGTTTCAGCGGGCTAGACGAATTGTATTGATGATGCAATTGTCTGAATGTCTCGAGTACGCTCTATCCTGGATGCTCTACCTGAGATGCTGCCTCCTTTCTCGTGAGCCACACCCGGTCTACCAAAGTCTCAAGGATGTCTCCCCAAAGGTTCCGACGCTTCAAGCACGTAAAGAGTCACGATTTCCATCCTTCAATTTGAGACTTAAAGGCTCCCTCGGTAGACCACAGGTTGATTTGTCGTACCAGGATGCTGTAGAACACCTTCGATTGGAGGACGCAATACTGAACTGTATGACATATGAAAGACACAGAAGCCCTCTGGGGAAGAGTCTTTCATTGGAGATGTTCGCAGATCTGCACACCTGGCAGTTCACGAGATCAGAGTGGCTACGAAGGCAGCAATGTTTCAAGCGCCATCGCCAATCGCTATGAAGATGATGATCAAGAATACAGTCGCCTTTAATAAGCAGGTCTGTCTTGAATACGATTTTTCCAAGACATGGCAGAGCCTCCAAGAATTCGCGGTCAGTCTCGATACGCCTGCGGCCGGGGAACAGCGTGTTGACGTGGCATGAGTGTGACTACCACATCCTATCATCAAGCATGGCGAGAACCTACAGGTGAGTCACCAACTTCAACTCCTGCGTTGCTTCAAAACTAGACGGTGACCAAACGCGGGTCGTAAGATCAACGTGAGTTGGCCGCTGTAGGGGATAGCACTAATGGTAGTCAATGCCCGGGCCAGCGCATGCGGACAACAACCTTGGCATACCTGGTCTCATGTCGCGGTATGCCTGATGGTGTCGACGACACGATCTCTCCTTATTTCTTCGCGTCCTTCCCATTGGCTTTTGCTTCTTCTTTCTCAGACTGCTCTTGTGCCGCGGCTTCCGCAAGTCTTGCCGCCTCTCGCTGGGTCGATAGGTACCCGACAGTCGCTCCAGCACAACATCCGGCACACAGGATCCAGAAGATCGTCGCAAAGGTCTTCTTCTGATCACCGACGCGGATCATGATCCCCGCCACCCACTTCATGACCGGCGTCACCAGCTGCGTCCGTTCATTTTCCAGATCCGGATTTACAGTGATGAGAAGGACGAGTAACGTGGCTTGTATAAGTGCAAGGAGGAGCACAGTGAGTACTTGAATGGCGGCAAGGAGAATCGAGATGTTTTTGGTTGTTTGCAAGACTTGAAAGCCAGCAGCCACTAGTGGTGTGACTTGATCGAAAGCAGCGTTGATTTGTTTGGAGTATGGGATGCCCATATTGGGTGGTCAGGTTGCTGCACGAAAGCCTTTGCGCCCTTTTGCCTTGGGGCTTCAAGTGCCAAGGTATAATGATATATGACTTGGCTCTCGCCTTCAGCTGCGAGATAGATTTCGGTAATGTGATAGTATACGCAGAATCCAAAATTGTGGTGAGATTGTGTATGTGTCGTATGGCAGTCACGCAAGATCTGATAATCAACGGTCGAGAACAGACGGTCAGCAAGTGCTACATGCCCATGAATACGAGTGTGCATGCGCCATCAATGTTGTCAGCAGGGGTGACGTCGCAATGGCGTTCAGGGAAAGCCACCAAACCTGACAAGGAGCATTGCCTAAGAGGCAGAGTAGATCATCTTATTCTTGTGGGTTGTGGGGCAGCTATACAGCATTCCAGACCGTGACGGTCATGTTATGAAGAGTTTGGACATACAGTGCATTGTATTCTAACAATCAGTGCATGCTCGATGTCTTATTCGGGCCGCAGCGAAGCACACTAATTCATCACTAACAGTATATTATATTCAACGACAGATTGCTCTCGATGGGATGCGTAACCTGTCACTCACGGTCGTAGTGGTCAGGTCTGATTCGTACCCATTTGCAATCGCATGCGATCGCCGCTGCTCTTAATGTCTGAAGGCAAGTGAAAGAGAAACTTGGTTAGTCAGCAGAAAGCGCGGATGTCTGAAAGCGGTCTAGCTCATCTTGGCACTTGCAGGCGCTATCGTTTGCCTCAGATAATTTTCTCCTCGCCGACAAACTTTGATCTCACTTCACTTTTTCCTCTACCTCATCCCCAAATTTCGTCTTTGGTTCTTTCTCGCAGTCCCACTTACCACATTCTCTCTCATCAACTGAATCAAAGTCTCGTCTTTTCTCAACAACCCGCATCATCAATATGGCCTACAACGGCTATGGAGGAGGCGGAGGCTACGGTGGAGGCGGAGGCAGGAATGGCGGTTACGGCGGTGGCAACGGGTGGGTCACTCTCAATTGCAGATCACATAGATCGCATCTGCATATCAGTATCACAGCACAGAAGACTGACATGGATTTAGATACGGTAATGGTGGTGGTGGATACGGAAACGGACACTCCAATGGCTACTCCAACGGCGGAGGCTACGGCGGCGGAGGCGGATTTGGAGGAGGTGGTGACCGCATGTCGAATCTCGGCGCTGGTCTGAAAGAGCAGAACTATGATATCAGCACACTCCCCAAATTTGAGAAGTCGTTTTATAAGGAGGATCCAGCCGTCAGCGGACGCTCACAAGCCGAGGTCGACGCTTTTCGCAAGGAGAAGCAGATCACTATCCAGGGTCGCAATGTTCCACGCCCAGTAGAGACCTTCGACGAAGCAGGATTTCCAGGATACGTGATGAACGAAGTCAAGGCACAAGGTTTCTCAAACCCAACTCCAATTCAGTCACAAGGTTGGCCCATGGCTCTGTCCGGTCGCGACGTCGTCGGTATTGCCGAGACCGGTTCTGGAAAGACTCTTACATACACGCTTCCTGCGATCGTTCACATCAACGCGCAGCCACTTCTGGCACCGGGTGACGGTCCCATTGTCCTCATCCTTGCGCCAACTCGTGAGTTGGCCGTGCAAATCCAGGAAGAGGCCAGCAAGTTCGGCAAGTCTTCACGTATTAGGAATACGTGTGTCTACGGTGGCGTGCCGAAGGGTCCCCAGATCCGTGATCTCGCTAAGGGCGTAGAGATCTGCATCGCGACACCAGGACGTCTTATCGACATGCTTGAGGGCGGGAAGACCAACCTCCGTCGTGTGACTTACTTGGTTCTCGACGAGGCTGACCGCATGCTTGACATGGGTTTCGAGCCGCAGATCCGCAAGATCATCGGACAGATTCGTCCGGATCGTCAGACTTGCATGTGGTCGGCAACATGGCCCAAGGAGGTTCGTCAGCTCGCCTCCGATTACCAACACGACTTTATCCAGGTAAACATTGGATCCATGGAGCTCTCGGCCAACAAGCGCATCACACAGATCGTGGAGGTCGTCACCGAGTTCGAGAAGCGCGACAAGTGCATCAGGCATCTCGAGAAGGTCATGGAAGACAAGGAGAGCAAGGTGCTTATCTTCACTGGCACCAAGCGCGTCGCAGACGAGATCACCAGGTTCCTCAGACAGGATGGCTGGCCGGCACTCTCTATCCACGGCGACAAGCAACAGAACGAGCGTGATTGGGTCCTCAACGAATTCAAGACTGGAAAGAGCCCCATCATGGTTGCCACAGATGTGGCTTCTCGTGGTATTGGTATGATTGAACACTCCCCTGCACTTTTGCACTGCACATTCCCCATTCCTTACTTCCTCGTCTTGCTTCCCTTGCAAAGTCTGTTCACTTCGCTTCTGCATCATCTGCTTCTCTTACTTTGCAGAAACTCACTCGTGCGCTTCGTGCATACATGACAACCTCACCAGGGCCGCCCTGGCTTCGCTCGTTTTCACTGTGTCCTTCATCGAGACTATGGTCACGCATGTCTCTGCGTCACTTCTCTACAAACTACACAAACCTCAACGAGGTAGGTGTTGTAGAGATGTGTCCTATGTATCCTGAGATGGCTTTATCGCTGTTGTTATGGGTATCACGCATGCAAGGATTCTGTGAACTACGGAGATGTTTAGCGGCCCGTGACATGTATGCCGTCGATCTTTGCAGGTCTACTTCAACAGAAGGAGCGCGTGATGTGATGCAGAACGTTGGAAGGTCGTCGACGCTGCTGCTGCTGGCGACTAACAGGCTTTGCCGAGCTGTCAAGCTTTTCAAGCTATCCGTCTGTCGTGATGACTGTTTGTACTGACTTTTTTCTTCAAGATGTTCGCAACATCACACATGTTATCAACTACGACTATCCCAACAACTCGGAAGACTACATTCACCGTATCGGTCGTACAGCCAGAGCAGGCTTAACAGGAACTGCCATCACCCTCTTCTCGTCAGATAGTGAGTTGTGGTTCATTTGGAAACTATTCGGTAACAATGCTGACATAAAATGTAGACTCCAAGCAGGCCCGCGACCTCGTGAACGTGCTCCGCGAGGCTGGACAGTACATCGATCCTCGCCTCCAGGAGATGGTTCGTTTCGGTGGCGGAGGAGGTGGTCGAGGTGGTCGTTTCGGGCGTGGACGTGGTGGTGGAGGCTATGGACGTGGAGGAGGAGGTTTCACCGGCTCCAACAACGCTCCTCTCGGCGACCGTCGCTGGTAGACGACTCGCAGTCACGTGCCGACGACTCAAGAAGTGCGCGTCACGTTGGCACACCCCGGCGCAGCGCCATGCTTCTTCGCGGAGCTGAGCCACCTTTTTTCCCAACACCTCTCTTTCCAAAATCAGACTGGCAGGACGAGGCAAAAAAAGCCTCTTTACGGCGTTTCCCCAAAAGATAGGCGGGTTTCCTCTTTTCGGTCCACGAATGGCTTCGATACGGCAGAGCAATATGGTGCTGGGTGCTGGGGCTAGAGCAATGGCTTATGCATGCATTGTATAGAACATAGATCGGAAGTAGGAGACGAGTGAATGGAGTCACAGCTGCATGAATTGAAATTCCATCTCGTTGGAATGTGATTGTGTGATTGTGTGTTGTAACATGTTCTTTGTCACTTTTCGAGTACCCTCGTCCCCTCTCACCAGGTAGAAGAGTACGTCTCGGCTGCCTCTGCTTTTCCTTGCGAGAACCCGCTTCATCGTGAGGCGTATATCACCTCGCTCCGTCGCTGTGGCTTGCGTGCCAACCCACCTCTTACGGTCCTGTGGCATTGGAAACGTGGTCCTCGATTTTCTGATGGGGGTTTTGGGCGGTGGCAGGGCCTGCCGATGTCTATCCGTTGTGCTGCTTCTAGGAGATTGTCACGGGACCCTTTTTGCTGCTCTGTCGGCTGCAGAACATGGAGATGTGGGCTATAGTAGTCTGTTCTAGACATGCAGTGGCGAAGGCGGCTGGATAGAGGGCAGTGATGCATAGGCTGCCACTCGACCTGGAGTCAGTGGTAGCTGTGAGGATATGCTAATCTAGTCCATCGTGAAGATAGTTGCAAGAACAAGAGAAGTGCTTACCGTCCTGTACTTGCCTTTTGGATGGGAAAGACTCATTCAGTGACTGTCTCCCAGCCGTGTTACTACCATCTCGGAGCTGGCGGCGGTGTTTCGGCGTACTTTGAGAGAAGTGGACGGCATTGGAGCAACACTATACCGAGTGATGAAAGATGTGAAGGGTAAAAGATGAACCGCAAAGCACCTACCCATGCCGATCAATCGACGTCTCCTCACCGCAAAAGTCCGGGGGCTGATGATCACAAACCTATCGACATCGTCCACATGCCGGCTCCACGATCATGAGCTTCTCCCACGCTCACCAAAGATTGCATATCGATCCCACCGGACACGCGTTACGCGTCTTCTGGGCCTGAGGCGTCTGAAAATACCGATGCAAGATCTCGATCCTCGCAGTGGAGGGGGAAAGGTCGCATCTGTTCAGCTCGCCAGGCCAGAAGCAATGGTCAGAGTCGTCCGTGTCCGCCGCAGTGATCACATGGGAGGTCCCCAAGTTGCATATTGGCAAAGGCAAGGGAATCAGCGAACGAGGCGTCTGTCAAAGTGGGTCAATGCTGCAGCTGAGTGGATGTGTGTTGAGATGTTGCAATCCGACCTGCCTGTTTGGGAGGGAGGTGCGGCAAGGAAGAGAGTTCAGAGATCGAGGGAGCTTGGACGAAGGAGAATTGCGAAAGGGAAGCTTGGGCCAGCTGGAGAGAATGGATCCATCTGTTGGCAGATCATTGGATTTGGCCTGTAATAGTAATGGGATGGAAATATGCAGGCACGGATGTAGGCGTAGATTGTGGGAGCTTGGTCGTGTATTCCTGCCTGGGAAGGGCGAGATTACTTGTTGAGGCTGAAATGCAGGCCACCCGCGGTTATGTATGCCAGATGAGGATTGTTGTCATTGCGCGCCGAGGGTGGAAAAGTGGGTTTTTGACATGTGAGAAAGTCGTGGTCGCAGGGTCAGACAGCATGTAACCCCTGTCTGTGAGCATTACGACACGAGGGCTTGCTCGTGTCTTGGAACGCAAGGGGCTGATGGTGGTTGAAGAAGAATCCCGGTGGTTTGTGGGGTGTCAAGGCAGGGCAGAGAACGTCTCTTTCGGCAGTAGAAGATCTGATGAGGTGAACATGCTAGTCCGCCACAGTCAGGTACAACAGCGACGTGCGAGGGCATTGTTCCACTCGACCTCCCGTGCAAGTCAGCGGTAGCCATGGAGCACAGTCCCAGGATTACAAAGGTGTTCCTCGTGGTTGACAAAAAGGCTTGGTGATGCGCTTGATAGCTTTGGGTTTACTGCACTGACTCGCCGTGGTTCATCATCACTATCAGGCATAGATGCCGTGATCCGTCTTCGCTCGCGGATAGAGCAACAATCTGCCAGCAGGTCTTGACACGGATCTGCATGAATGTCCAAGTCTGGTACTCTATCACGGAGCAGCAGCTCCATGCCTCAAGTATCCTCGAGCAGACATCGCTTGTAGGCATGAAACTCTTTATTGAGCCACCATATCATCTGTCAAATATGTGATGGAGAATGTTCCAGGCTTCCCGTAGATGCAGTGGCGACTTCTAACTTCTCGGGGAGGGGAGAGACAGGCATGCTCCTCATTTGCGATCTGGAAGATGACGACCAGACACCCAAGTCAAACATGTCCAACCTTTTCCATGCCCATGAGACGATGTCGTGGTGATGTCGAGTCCGGCTGCATATCATCCGCAAAAGCTTGTCACGATAATTATTTGATTGGTCACCAAGTCCAGAATTACTCTTGACTGATCGACAAACGAGAGTCGTTGCCGGCCTTTGATGATGCCGTATATAACAGAGCAACAACGGTCAGACGAGACCCTCGAGTCACCATGGGAGGCTCTCATAGAGATGAGGCGCAGCTTGGACGTTGCAACGTTCGCCAGCCATCTTTCTATCGTCGCCGTAGGGCATCCATCAGGCGAGAGGCAAGAGTTCACGCATCCGCGCTTGCCGACAGGTGGGTGGCCAAGTAACGTTCACGACAACTGTGAAAACGGTATGCTGACGTAGCAGATCTGGCTGCGTATGTGTGTATGTGTGTGTGTGAGAGATGTTTACAGGGTTCGCGACAATGTATCGAGACGTTTCCCTGGCCGAGCGGCATGTGTTCGTGTAATGGATATGCACGACGGCTGGATCCTAGAGACGACAGTCCATGTTGCATTGACGCCCCGCATGATCATGTCCGAAAGCCAATCAAAAATCGACATGAGATGGATAATAAATGTCGAATCCGAGTCATGACTATGCCTGCAGGCCAAGATCGATATCGACACTCGTTGTTTTTTTTTTTTGACAGAGGTGTGTATGATGGCGTATCTCGCTTGCAGATCTGCATCGACAAAGGTTACCAGACGTGAAAATGCTGGGAAAGTATTGATTACATCTCGTCCATTATGACATGACAAGCGGAGGTGTAGACTGACTGGACATGTACTGTACCTTGAGAGATCGTCGTTGGAAATGAATCGTGTAAAGCCAATCCGGGTTGGAACGGTTGCCGATCATCCTCCCACACACGCATTCTCGCTCACGGACCAACATCGGTCGAGGCGTAAACACTGATCCCCCAGAGCAAGCTTTCCATATTAAAATGCTACTTTTCTCCGGTCTGACCTGCGCAGTATTGGAGGGGCAAGCCGATGGGGGTGGTGCCGAGGGCCAAGTTCTGAGGAACGAGCAGCGGTAGGACAAATTGGATTTTGCCTCGTGCCTTCCGAATGTGTGCTGGACTTGCAGATTCGGGGGGTGACATGTGATTGGTCGACCGTGTTTTGTCTCTGCTCCTGCTCCTGCCTCTCCACGTCTCTCACCCTGCGAGGGCGCTTTGACCAGGGCCGGTTGTCGGGTTGAGGAGCTCTGAAAAAATTAAATGGCGCATTTCTCAATCTGTTCATTATTGCCACTTTGTCTATGCACAACAACCGTCTCCAGCAGAAGACGCATCAGTTGTACAAATTCGCATTCTCGAACATCTCCATCAGTTCATTCGTAGTTCACTGGCTCGGCATACTAGACATCCAGGCCATCGAGTCGCCGCTGCTAGGGTCCGAGACGGTGTCTGGCCCGAGGGCGGCCGCTAGAAACGTCGCTAACGGGGACTGGATACGCATCCCGCCGACGGAGGCAAAGTCTCTGCTCATCATCTGGGGCGCTTGGGCGGATGCGGCAGCGATCCACTCTCGAGCAAAATCATCATTTTTCCGGCTTGTGCTGTCTTCCCGTCAGCCACTCACGGCGAACCTGACCAAAGAAGGCTCTGGCCTCTTTCCGGCTCGGTCGGCCTGTGTCTCTTCTCGCATGTCTTCTGGCTTCGCAGTTCCCCCTCGTCTGCCTCGCTCCCTCGCTAGTCGCTAGCCTGACATTAAAGTATCCGATCCGCACCATCCCACGCCGGCGCCTTTGCTCGTTAGCTTTGTGTTCGAAGCTTGACACTCTTCTTCTCCTTGCTCACCCGCTGCACCAGTGCCACCCGTCCCTCGCACCCGCCAAGTCACACTCTGCAGCTGCACGCTTGGCCACATCGGTACTGGCGGCCGCCCCGACACATCTTGCGACAGACAAAACGCCTTTCCGCTCCACGCTAAACACCTCTTCGTCACCGCCGAACCACCGTGCGCGTTTCTTTGAACAAACTCGCTTCTGGTTCTTGATACCATCTCTTTCTCGACAACCTTGAGAAGGTCGCAGCTGGTACAATTATTTCTTGCCAGTGAGTAAAACCTGCCTTTACCCCTCCCGAATCACATTACCTACCGAGGGATGCCGAGTCAAGCCGCGTCGCAGACCACAGAGCGCACACCAGAGCAGCAGACTTTTTCTCTACTTCTGCTTTTCTCACCTGCCACTTGATCTGTCCGGCCCTCGCACTAAAACTTCGGTCGCCCGCCCACACACCTTGACTTCCCTTTCGCGCTACCGGCCCTGGTGCTTTTTCTTCCTCTCACACAAGCATCACTGACGCTAGTCACTGCCAGGCTGTTCTCCGCACAAAGCAAAACACGCGACTGCACCGACTTTCGCGCGTCTGTTCTACAAGGGATCTCCTCTCGAACGCCTGCGCCGCCTGCAAACGATACGTTCATCGTAGCGCCGCCGACCGCCGCCGTAGTATCATTCCTCCAAACGGCTTGTCATCCCTAGTCTATGGAAGGTCGCCAACAGGACTACTCGCAGCACGCTGGATTGAGCTCGCCGTACGCTCAATTCTCACCCAATCATTCAGAGCCCGGCTCCTCTGACCAAGCTTCCGTCGCTGGTCAGTATCAGCAACACGTCAAGTACGAACCAGACGTATGTGTTATCCCCAAGCAAAACCATGTCACCGTTTCACTGATCGTGTACTAGTCTGCACGTCCGGGTGCCTACGAACACTACATCGCCCAAGCGCCGCGGTCCTATCCCGACGGTCAACCGCGTTATCCACCACAGCAACCGGGCGCGCATCCATCGCACCCTCCAATGGCTCAAGCAAGTCAGTCTACCACCTCGTCGGCGCTCATGGCCACATTCTCGCTCAATGTCCCATGCTGACAAGTGTTCCACAGACCCCTCCATAGCGGCTTCAAGTCCGACCTACCCTCCTCATCAGCAATATTCTCCATACCCGCAACAGCATGAGATGCCACCACACTATGGTCAGCCGGGCGCGCCAATGTACGCCCCGCGACCAGACTGGGCGGGTCACTACCCACCAGTATACCAACAAATGGCTGTGAGTGCCCCCGGCGGAGCACCGGGCATGGTCGCTCAAGTACCGCGTCCTCCGGTATGCTACTGTGCCATGCCTCATCGCCAACCACATACTAATGCCTATGACAGGGTGGTCATCCCATGGGTACCGTTTACTCCTTCGTCCCCATCCCAGGTGCCCAGCAGCACAAGCGTCCGCGTCGTCGCTACGAAGAGATTGAGAGAATGTACAAGTGCGGATGGCAAGGATGCGAGAAGGCATACGGCACCCTGAACCATCTCAATGCGCACGTGACAATGCAGTCGCACGGAGCCAAGAGGACACCAGAAGGTATGTTCTACCACTTTTTTCCATCTTACGCGTCCTTTTTGTCACAATTTTTTGGGACGACGCGAGAAGCAAGCCTTCTGCAATAACCGCAATCCATTGTAAACACGTCAAAAAAAAAAAGTTGACGTGTAGTTGTTGCGGCTGGCCTCGCTTTAGTGCGACGGTTTGGAGCGTCCGATTTTGCGGGGCTTAGCTTGCAGTCCGGCTCATCCTTAAAGCCCTTAGTTTTGCACCAAGCGTTTGACCAACCAGTTTGTGGCTTCAGCCCTAGCTAACGTACCTGCGTCACAGAATTCAAAGAAATTCGAAAGGAATGGAAGGCCAAGAAGAAGGAGGAAGAGCACCAACGCAAGCAAGACGAGGAGCGCGCCCGCAACGAAGGGCGCCCCGTCAATGGAGATGGTACTCCCACTCAAGGTCCTGGATATGCGCCAGCTCATATGATGGCTGCAATTCCCGGTGCACCTCAACTACCTCCCATCGGCTATGCTCCTGCACCTGGTCAGCCTCCTTCCCAATACACTCCGACGCAGCCCCAATCAGATGGTCAGCAGTACCAGGCTCAGGGTCAGATGTACGCCAATGGTGGCTACCCTCAAAGTCCCTACGGTCAACAGCCGCAGCAGATGTACACTCAACCTCAACGTGCGTGATAGTCCCTATTCACCATAGCCACGCTTTTCCTTGATGCACACTACGACCACATATTGCCCTGCAGCTACGAACAGAGACTGATGGACCATCAGACCAGGAACAGCAGCAAGCACAAACATACCAACAACAATAATTTAAGCTCGACTGGTCGAGTGGGCATCTCCAAAAGCAAGGTGTAGTCGGGACCCAGCACCCTCATCGACTGCACAAGTTACGGCCGCCCCTTTTTTGACTTTTCCCCTCCACCTCTCGAAGCACACTACTTGGAATAAGCACATGTGGTCGCCACACCCTCTTCTGCTGTACTTGTATAGGCTCTCAGAGCACCGGCACAGGCGATCACGAAAAGCTCAGCCTTCTCCGACCAGCATGACAAATGACCTTCTGCAACGAGAGTGTCGACCTAATATTCACGCAACTTTGTTCTTGGTCCCGCACTTTTTCAGCTTCTTCAGCACATATATCCCCCGCTCCAACCCTTTTTTTTTCCCTTTACCGAGACACGACTTTATGGACCGACTCTTATTTACGTTCAATCGAGGGAGGCTCAGATGGACAGTTGCATTGGGAGGAAGCTTTGTCGAGATTTGCATGACGGTCATCGTCATCTGATGCAGTGACGGACCGGCGGGCGTGAGCACAAGGGTCATTCAGGGAGGAGGGAAAGCATGAAGCCGTGGTGCACGGAAAGGTAGCCGGTAGATTGCAGGGACTACAGATATGGTCGAGATGCATGAGCAAATCCTAATTCTCCACAAAGTTGCTTTTGTCTATCCATGTGCTTCACCTGTCTGCCATCTCATCCTTCTTCTCGCTAATCGTTGTTCTTCAGCCCCATGCCTAACCCGTTGCTATCCACCGTCCACTACCTTTAGTCCCAGCGCCATCAACCGTCACGATCACGCCTCCCCCGCCTTGAGCGCGCTATCCCAGAAGCCAATCTCCATCTGCCATCGTCAGTCTCGTCGAACCTTGATCACATGATCGTCAGAGCACTCACCTTGGTAGCAGCCGCCCAAATCCCCACCAACTCCTCTATCCTCTCCGGGCTCTGCTTGACGGCATACTCCTCGATCAACTCGCGGCCCTTGGTCACCGCCAGACGGTAGTCCTCGGCGACATAATTCGCGATCCACTTGGCGTAGTGCTGCTCTCTCGCGCGCCGCTCGGTCTCGACGCCGCGCGGCCCCGCGCTGCTTTCCGCGTGCAACCTCGTCGCCGCGACCCCGTACCCCACCAAACATGGGCCCATCGCTATGTGCAGCCCGAACCAGTCCCCCCGGTGGCCCGTGTCCAGGACGAAGCGGCTGTACGCCACCGTCGCCGTGTCCTCTTCTGCCCTGTCCAGTTCCGCCCTTGTCACGTCCAGCTCCTCGCATGCCGCTACGTGGAGCGCGGTTTCCCGCTGGATGTGCAGTACGATCTCCGCTGAGGCCGCGACTTGGGAGAGGGTGGTGGCTTTGTAGGCCGCGAGGGCATTGGCGCGCGCGAAGTGAGTGAGGTAGAGGTAGTCTTGCGTCATGTAGTATTGGTAACTTCTTAGGGGGAGGGTAGAGTTCGCAAGGGCCGTGAGGAAGGGGTGGTGTATGAACTTCTGCCACAGGGGAGAGATGGTGGGGTGGGAGAGGAGGTAGGATATGAAGGATCCTGGAATGAAGGGGAGGTTGCGCAAGAGGGAGAGGTGGTTGATGGGACCGCCGCCGTGGCCGAGGGGGAGGGAGGTGGCGATGCAGTGCGTTATGTATTGCAGGGAGGCGGAGATGAGGTTTTCGAGGGGGGAGGAGGGGGAGATGGCGAGATTAGAGGCGATGGCAGAGGCTAGGGAGCAGCCTGTTCCGTGAGTGTTGCGGGAGTCCAAGTGGGGGGAGGTGATGACATGATGGGTTGGGGGCGAGGTGGTGTAAAGGACGTTGTGGATTACTTTGGTTGAAGGGTCCGTAGAGGAGGGCAGAGGGAGGTGACCGCCCTTGATGAGGACGTTTGTGGGCCCTAGAGCAGAGAGATCGTATGCAAGACGCTTGAGGTCGTCGAGAGTGGTGACTGACCCTGGGTCTTTGCCTGTTCCTTTGAGGATAAGGACAGCCTCGGGGACGTTAGGAGTGAGGAGGTAGGTATGTCGTAGAAGATCCGATATGAGCGTCGTGATAGCGTCTTCGGGGAGCAATCGAGCACCGCTTGTTGCGACCATGACCTGCACCTCTTAGAAAGGAGAAATACAAGCCAGACTGGGAGTCTCACGGGATCGATAACAGACTTTGTGATAGAATGCTTCTTCAACGCATTTGCCACCACCCTGATCGTGTCCGTAGAAGCAAGCATCCCTGACACATTCATTAGACATGCTTAAAACTTCGCATGTAACAGGCATGAGCCAAGCAGAACAAGAGGAATCGTGGGACGAGCTTTCTCCGAACGATGTGATACTGGAAAAGTCCTACCTGTCTTGACGACATCAACACCTACATCGCTAGCACAGGCCTCGATCTGCTTAGCCACAAAGTCGGGTGGTATCTGGTGTATATCCGTCACGCCGAGAGTGTTTTGAGCCGTCAGAGCGGTCGTTGCTGTCATGGCATAGCATCCATGAGCGGCAATCACTTTTTGATCAGCTTCGAGTCCGCTATCCTAGATCAGTATTCCTTTCCATTGCAAATGTGATTGATTGTACCCACGCTCCTCCTGAGCTGTCGGAACCAGCGATTACCAGTATTCGTCTTTGATTATACATTATGTGCAAAAGTGGGAGAAAGGGAATGGAGTCGAACTGGATTTTCACATCAAATCTTGTTGTTCGGGAATAATCGAGTAATTTTATACACGGCGCAGAAAAGGTAGATGCAGGCCAGAAGCGACCTGCGTTCGTTGGATTGACAATATAAAAGTCTAGAAGGGCTTGTATACTACACAATCAGTCAACCCTCATCCCCTCCACCTCCACCTTCCTGTCCCCTAACCAGAAACCTTCCTTCTGAGCAGCCGCCCATTCCTGTCTGACAACCTCTTCTCTTTGCTTACTCCGAGGCACAAATCTCATCTTATACGGCTTCGGCAGGGTATTTGAGCCTGGCTCGTAGGCATCATCACTCACATCCACCGTTTCCTCGTTACCATTGGGTCCAACTGGTGGCAGGATCTTGAATGACCAGATCAGCTTGGCGATCGTGATGAAGAGACTGTTCTCAGCCAAGTGCATGCCCGGACAGATGCGTCTGCCTGCACCAAAGTCGAAGTGGTCTCTTGTGTTTGCATCAGGTGCGGCAGCATAGACGCCAGCTTTGTGAGGGTATGCTAGATACCGTGAAGGGTCGAACGCTTCCGGATTGCTCCACTTGGCCGGATCGAAGTGGATTGCATACTGTGACAAGCTGACTACAGTGTTGGCGGGGATGTAGTAGCCCTTGTAAGTCACTGGAGCTGTGGTGTAGTGAGGGCTACCAATGTTCGTAATTGGTCGTATGCGAAGTGTCTCTTTAGCAGTAGCGCGGATATATGGCAAGTCTTCTTCGTCTGAATATTGCGGTGATCGGGACTCGCCTACTACTCTCGTGAGCTCTTCGTTTGCAATATCTTGTAAGTGAGGGTTCGCGGCAAGGTACTTGATGCACGTGTTCAGCGCGGAAGAGGTCGTCTCTGAGCCCGCTTCAATCATGGCTGATTAACATGTCAGCGATGACGCCGTGTCCGTGGAAATCATCACTTACTGCCCGCCAAAAAGGCTGCTTGAACCTCGTCGATGCCAGCCTTCTTCTGTTCAACCTCGACGAATTGCCGAACGAAGCAGTCCGGTGCCTTGCCCAGCTGAATCTTGACGTTGAGATCGTTCCAATATTTCATCCATATCGCTTCTTGTCGTCGGTAGAACTTCTCAGCCTTTGGTCTCCATGTCTGCATGAAGCGTGGCAGTCGAGCTAGAGGGGGAAGAAGATCTACCAGAAGAGCTCCAGGTGCCGCGCTGATCGAGAATTCCTCCATCAGGCCATAAATTTCTCGAATATCCTCGCATTCCTGTCGTACTAGCATTAGCATGATAGGCAAGAGAAGAAGCCGCGCTGCATACCCATTTCGGTATCCGCCTCCCGTAAGTGCTGGTCATGACCACTGAGGTTGTGTATCGCCGAACATGTACATATGCTCTAGAATGGTCTTCATTGTCGGCCAGAAGGTCGTGCATGAGCTGCTTTGCCTCAAACTCCTGGCTCGGCTTGAATGTTTCAGACATCCTTGGCGTCAAGAGCTTATGAACAATTGCTCTTAGCTTACGCCATTCAGGAGAATAGCCCATCAGGAGGAAACGCTTGCCGCCAGAGATGAGGTCTGAAAGACCCGGCGATGGTGGTCTACTGGATGTGACCGCCGATTGCTTGTCTAAGATCTCTTTGACTGCTTCTGGGCTATTCACCATCACCCAGTTTTCCCAGCCAAGTCTGATCTGGAAGAGCTCGCCATACTCCCTGGCCCATCTCTGCCATTCTTGCTGCGGATGTTTTGATAATTTCGTGATGTGGCCTAGAACCGGCACGCCTGGCGGGCCCGGCACTGCTTTGAGGCCTCTTGGAGGTTTGCGAGCTAGGTACGACTGAACGTACAGGATAAGCACAGCAATGGGTAGAAGAAGTAGCACCGAGTGAGAAATCATGTTGACTCTTTGCTGCACCTACGCTGTAGAGATTTGCACGGAAGAAAATTCATTTCGCAGTGAGGATAAGGTCTGATACATAACGCGGTAGTTGGCAGAGATCCCCCACCGACCCAGGAGAGGACGAGAAGAGCTTCTCCAAGCCGGACCCCACACTCCACACTGCCCCCACAACAATGTCACGTGCATGCACCTTCTTCTCCCTGGCGGTCCGCCGTCTCCATTTTGCCATTTATGCCGACAGCTGCGACATTACTGACTCGCACGGGAAAGTTCGTAGTGGAATCAGAGACCAATGGGTTTGATCGGATCGTTGGACAATACTAAGGTCTATTCTGAATCAGGGATACTCAAGGTCGGAACTCAAACAGTAGACAAAGGCCGGTCAATCTTCCTTTGGCCACTTGGTTTTATCCTTCGCACGGAGTGACCATCTTGGCGGATCGTCAAAGTACATCTCTCTGAGCAACATTTCGACCGTGTCCAGCAGATTCGTCCAATCCTGCATGTATTCCGGGTAGCCATCCGTCCGCATATGGCGATAGTCTCCTTTACGAGCATCTGGAATAGACTGATCGGCTATGTATGAGTCGCAAATCCTATTCAAAATAACGCCATTGATCGAGTTGCGCAAAGGACTATTGATCATCGTTTTGTGTGGCCCAGTCAGATTTGTATGGTCATACTTTTCCGGGTTGGTGGCATTCGAAAAAGTAGAATCGAGTCGCACCGTGGCCTGGCCCCAAGTGAGCACGATCCCGTCGCCTTGCTGAGTCCCGTAGAGCCATAGGTGACTGAGTGTTTCGCTCCATCTCGTCTTCGCTATTGGGTCTGTCGGCCAGATTCGATAGCCGTGGCCATGCTTGTCGTCGTTGAACCACTTCTGCGAGCAACCCCTTGTCTTCAGATCTGCTTCGAACTTCACCCAGTCATTCTTCGGGATCTTTCCGTTCTGATTGAAGTCATCATTGCTCATGGTATTGTGGTAATGGGTGACAGTAACACCGGGACGAAAAGGAGGAAAGTCTGAATGAAATCAAAGAGCAACCCAGGAGGGCGCTGGTAAACTCATCTTGAAAGTCAAGTCTCAACCAGCTCCCCACGCAGATGTATGGCAGTGCAACACTGTGCAGTCGATGTAACCCCACAACTTCTGATGAATACACCTGTTCAGGAGCACTATTGGCTTCCTTGTCGCTAAGAGGGATCTTGTGATACTTGCCGTTGTCCAATAAGCAGTTTTACGCTGGCGTTGGAGTTGAGACCCACGACATGGGGTCGCAATAGCTCCAACGTGCCGACAGCACCTCCTCCGATCACCCTAGGTTAGCAATACCCCCAAAGCACTGGCTGGCTGAAAGGTGCAAGCGTCCTGCTGAAGAAGAGGTTGCGAGCCCGTTCTTACAATTTTCGATAGTCTGAACCTTGGTAAGCTTGTTGTGACATCGGAGTCGGCGATACTCGCTGCAGATGTTGGTCACAGAAACATGATATTTCTCGCCATCAGCCAGCCACTGCAGCTTGGCAGGCGAGCGATGGCAGCTCGGAGACACGCGGCCCGCCGGTGACCTTGCCAGATAGGGGCATGTTAGCGGACAGTCTGCAGATCCGTTCAACTGCCCGAGACAAGTGCTGCACCATCACGACACTGCAGGCTGCATTGTTGGCTTACACTGTCCATTGCCGACGATGTCTGAAAACAAATCGGGACTAGGGATGCACATGCAAGACCGAGACCAGATTGTAGCATGGGCGAGGTATGGAGGAAGCGACTATATAGATGGCTAAGGATGCCAATCTTGCTCGAACTCATGAAATCACGAGCTTCCTACACATCGATTGACTGAGAGATCCCATCCACCTGCAACTGCCAAGGCATTCGTAATGGCAACCTCTTCAAAAGCATTACCGGCCTCGAATGGGCTTCTGGGCCGCACCATCAACAGCCTCTCATACAGTAAGGCCACCAAAGACTGCTCTTCGATCCGTACTAAGAAAACCATACAGATGCTTGGGCATTCGATGATGTTGTGGCCCATGGCAGTCAGTCTGTCGCTGTGCCAATGTTAAATACCTCGAGCGAATGGACTATTCCAGGATCTAAAGTGACTTACGACGTACCCGACAATGTCAAAGTACACTATACCAACCAGACAGACCATGATAGCCTTACCACCAAAGGTGGCCAGGAACTGATCCAGAAACTCGAAGCCGATACGTCGCTGCAGGGCAAGTACCTTGCCGTCTCAGGAAAGCTCGCCGTCAAGGCCAGCCTGGAGAAAGAAGTCAAACAGTCCGGAATGTACGCTTATGTGACATCCATCTACGAGCGCTACAGTACTGTTTTGGACTTTGGTAAGGTCTCTGCCGATGCGCTCCTCAGCTCGGCCCTGATCCTCGAACTTGAAAGTCTTCCGAAGACGTTCGATGCGAGCAATCCGGACAACTACCAGACTTTCGTCAACTTCGTCAAGAAATGGGGCACCCACCTCATTGTTGGCGTCACATATGGCCAAAAATATACTCTCAAGTCCGAGACCTTGACTACCAACGAGGAGGTCAAGAAGAACTTTGAGGTAAATGTCAAAGCTGCATACAGCACGGTGATGACGAAGGCTGAAGCAGATGTCAACGTCAAAGGTAGCCAGGAATACAAGACCTTCGAAGAGTCCACTCACTGGACTACACAAATCCGCGGGGGTGATTCGCTCAAGCACGCCGCTCTCTCGTCTGATCCCTTGAACCTCAAGGCCTACATCGACTGGAGTAGTAGTGCTGCTTCCCCAGGACAGGAGACACCACTTTGTGTACAGGTCCAGCCTCTGTACGAGCTCATTGCGACGTATGGTCCCCGCAAGGCACAAGCACCAGCAGCGGTTGTGGCAAAGGCTGTTGAGCTCTTCGTCTCGCCACCGACGATCTCGAGCGGGATGGGCGCCTATGATGGGCCATGCCTGTGGCAATCTGGCAGCTCGCAGACTCCGGAGAAAGTCAAGATCACTTTCTCAGGCGATCCGTTCTTCCGCATCTGGCGCAAGTTCCCATACAAGATCTACGATACTCACGTTTCCCTGGCTGACGATATGCAAATCACCGACGATGGTAAGACGCTTAGTTGGACAACTCGAGGCGGTCTTGCGGGAGGCGTTGGTTACTACCATGCCGGCGCTGGGCTGGAGTACTGCTTCACTCGGCCTGTCGATATCAAAATGGAGGCCACGAAGACGACCCATTTCTACTATGGAGAGCCTGAGCAGAAGACTGCTCCAAATGGTAAGTCGTACAATGGTTATGCGGTTTTGGATTGCTCCGCTGGACAGACAAAGGAGTGGAAGCAGGTGGACTTGCGAAAGGGTTCGATTGCAGCATGGAGTCCATCCTTGGGTGCTGCTGTACTGTAGTCTTTTCATGTGGCAGTTCCAGATTCGATACAGAATTTCTTTCGAGATTTCCGTCGTCGTAAAGAAGGGGTATCAAAGCCGCCTTGTAATTGAGGATCTGAAGTGGCGACGATTGATGTGGCCTAATCAGACATCCCAATACTCGCCTTCACGAAGCCCGTCTTGAAGCGCCCGCTATCTGCCATGCTTCTCTGTCCATTTGTCAAGACGCTTGAGATGGTTGTTGCTGTTGCTGTTGCTGTTGCTGTTGCATGTAGGCTTTTGGCCACTCGTCACAGCTCCCTCCAGACCTCGAGGAAGGAAAGCCGAGGATATGTTCCCCAGATCTGAAGAAACATTTATTCCCGACCAATAGCGAGCTAACAAAAGCAGGTGACCCCTTCATCAAGCCGAGTCTTTCACAAGATCTGGAGCCTCCCGTCCCCAGCCATGACAAGCCCCGCAATCTCGTCCCGCAATCTGGTCCCGCGACGTTGGACGGCACCGTCTCGCCCGGGAATCTTTCGCCTTTGACCAGTCATTGGAAGCTACTTGCTCAACTTTTCATCTCTTAACACCTGCTCTGTCCGTCTCTCGCACTTCGATCCGGCACGTCAAGCTTAGGACACTTGTATATTTGCAGCATTGTCCAACCATATACAGCCTCTACTTTACAGCAACCATGAACCGGACACCCCAATCGCAAAGCCAGAAGCTGTCTGGCACTGAGGTAGCACAGCACAACGACGACAAGTCTTGCTGGGTCATTGTACACGGTCGGGCCTACGATGTCACAGAATTCCTGCCAGAACATCCAGGTGGACCCAAAATCATCCTCAAGTATGCTGGAAAGGACGCAACAGAGGCCTATGAGCCAATTCACCCGCCAGACACGCTCGACAAGTTTTTGGATAAGTCGAAACATCTCGGCGAGGTAGACATGGGCACAGTTCAGCAGGAAGAGAAGGAGTTTGACCCAGATGAGGCAGAGCGACAGGAGAGAATCAAGAGGATGCCAATCCTGGAGCAATGCTACAATCTGATGGATTTCGAGGCGGTAGCAAGAAGGGTGATGAAGAAGCAGGCATGGGCATACTATAGCTCAGGCGCAGATGATGAGATTGTAAGTCCAGAGAAGGCAGACTCCAGGACCTTGCTAATACCGCGCAGACCATGCGCGAAAACCACTCGGCCTTCCACAAGATCTGGTTCCGTCCACGCATCCTCGAAGATGTCGAGCACATTGACATGTCCACCACCATGCTCGGCACAAAGGTTGACATTCCCTTCTATGTCACAGCTACTGCACTCGGCAAGCTTGGAAACCCGGAAGGCGAGGTCGTGCTCACTCGTGGCGCAAAGAAGCACAATGTCATTCAGATGATCCCGACTCTGGCTTCATGCTCATTCGACGAGATCGTTGATGCGAAAGAGGGCGACCAGGTACAATGGCTTCAGCTGTACGTCAACAAGAACAGGGAGATCACAAAGAAGATCATCGAGCACGCCGAGAAGAGGGGGTGCAAGGGTCTTTTCATCACAGTGGACGCACCTCAGCTCGGCCGACGAGAGAAGGACATGCGCAGTAAGTTCGACGATGTTGGCAGCAATGTGCAAAACACCGGAGGCGACAATGTGGACCGCAGCCAGGGTGCTGCGCGCGCCATCAGCTCCTTCATCGACCCAAGTCTCAGTTGGAAGGACATTCCCTGGTTCAAGAGTGTTACCAAGATGCCCATCGTCCTCAAGGGTGTCCAACGCGTCGAGGATGTTATCAAGGCTATCAGCTATGGGTGTGACGGTGTGGTACTTTCGAATCACGGTGGTCGTCAGCTTGACACTGCTAGGAGTGGCATCGAGATTCTTGCAGAAGTCTCGCCAGAGCTTCGACGACTCGGTCTGGAGAACAGGATCGAGCTGTACATCGACGGGGGCGTGAGACGTGCGACAGACATCATCAAGGCTCTATGCTTGGGTGCCAAGGGTGTTGGTATCGGCCGGCCGTTCCTTTACGCCATGTCTGCGTATGGTATGCCAGGGGTAGACCGTGCTATGCAGGTGAGTACTCATCGATATGTCCCATTTGTCCCATACTGACCAAGTTGCAGCTCCTCAAGGATGAATTCGAAATGAACATGCGCCTGATCGGCTGTCGCACTGTGGCCGAGCTCACCCCAGATCTGGTCGACACACGTGCAATCTCCATGCACGCCACCACTGTGCCTTCAGACACGCTGGGTCTAGGTGTTTACGATCCGCTTGTGCATCCTGCAGAGAAGGCGAAGTTGTAGATTGCATTCTTGCCCGTGTACATAGATGTTAGATACTGTCAGCGATTGTATGTGAACCATTATAATGCCAAGACATCTGTCCTTCACCTCGGTGCCACTCTCAATTCCTTCATCCCGTCCAACCCAAACGATGTAATTGCACCAATGCAATGGCCATACTGAACTGTGCCATCTCGCCAGAGACGGTCAGTCGCATTCATGACCTGCTCGTCTGCTTGAGCAAATTTGGCGAGACAGTGGGCATTGAGGCTCGACCAGAGAAGGTAAGCAGGCATGAACATACCGCTCGTGGCCGATACTAAGGCTGTAAAGTTCACTTTCACTGCATTGAATTCCTCGCGCACAGCATACGCGGCGTTCTCGCTCGACCCAGCCATCTTTCTTTCGTACCAATTTGACAGCCACACCTCGGCCACACCAGGGAGATTCACGTGCCAGCTATACAACAAAGTACGCCGAATCTACTTCCAATACAGCGCTGTCGCTAACATGTGAACAGACCCTGCTCTCAGCCTTCCGCTCTCGTCTGGCAGAAAATCGCAATGCTGACACCCCCATCGAGCGCTGCGATATCAGCATCGAAGAGGATGCCGACGCCACAGAGTGCCGAATGGTAGTTGCTATCATATGCAAACATGGTGAGCACTTTTGCAACGTGAAGTGTTCAATCACTGACTCCGGAGGACTATCCAAGATCTACAGGCTTACATACGAGTCCGTCGAGATCATGCATGCCCTCTTCGACAAAACAACAGCATCGAGTGGATGGAAGATATCCTCGAAGATACTCAGAGAGTACATCGAGTACTTTGGCCCTCGGACTGAGCAGCTAGACATGCTGAGTAAGGACGGCAAGGCGGTCTTTACAAGTTTCACGGAGAAGATCATGGATGGCAAAGGTGAGCGCAATGCTATGATTAAGGGAGAGTCTGGCTAACATTATGTAGAAATTCTCAAGCAGCCTCTCGAGACTGCCATCTCGATACACGTACAGGATTTCGATACCTTCAACTTTCCCGAAGACATGCACATCGTCATCAGTGTCAAGGATTTCAAAGCCGTTGTCACCCACGCAGAAACTCTCCGTGCCACCATCATCGCAAGCTTCTCTCGGCCGTCAAGACCTCTGCAATTCGCCTATGAAGCTCACGGCGTGCATTGCGAGTTTACACTCATGACGACAGGCGACTATCGCGGAGAGTCTGCATCAGACACACCAAGGCCAGTCGCCACCGCTTCACCTTCGCGACGCTCCTCCGTCGCCCCATCTGCCACCTCACCTGCGAAGAAGCAATCGAGTACCGACATGCCGCCCCCAGCAAAACCTGTTTCTATTGCTTCTCAGATTCCCAAGAAAGGTTTCGCCTCCCTTCAGCGGGGTATATCCAGGGCAAGCCAGGGCGCAGAGTCGGACAGTCTGTTCGTGCCGAATCACGGCGACGACGATCGAGCTTGGGATGCGCCTGATTATGACAACGACGACGGCGAAGATGGGCTTGGCTGGGACGCGAGCGGCCAACAGAATTCGGGTTTCCAGCCCACGTTGAAGGATAGCGGTAGTCACGCTTCTTCGTTGCGGGCTACCAGACCGACGGAGGATCCAGAGAGCCAGAAGATGTCGGCTACACAGAGATTGTCGCAGGTATGTCGAGTGGTGCTTGGATGAAAATATTTGCTGACTTTGGCAGCTTCATGGACTGTTCGATTGAGCATCCTCGTTTGTCACAAAGCTGTCACTTTGTGACTATGAAGCTCGTCGCACATCCGCCATGGACTATTTGGGCTGGAGAGGGAACCCCCAACGTGTTGTGTCGTCCTTTGACATCCTTTTGGTCATCGACCGGCTCACCGCAGTTACCGTGCTCGCCCCATCCCCAAGTCAATACCTTGCCGTTCGTGGTCACGGCCAGAGCATGCTCACTACCAGCACTGATGCTGGACAGGAGAGGCAGATCGCTCGGTCCCAGCTGCCCTCGATCGTTGCGACCGAAGCCAAGCAGCTTTCCATCATCCTTGAGGACGAGCAGGCTGCCCCATGAAGCAGAGACTTGCGTCCATCCTGGAATTGTACTTGGTAGAGCACTCGTCAAACTGAATCGATCACTTTTGCTGTTCCCCAAAATCATGACCTCACCTTGCTCTGGACTGGAGAAGAAACAGGTAAAGCTCTTCCCGCAGACTGCTTTGCACACCTGGAATGGCATAGCGTCGATCTTGCGTGGAGACAGGACTTCTTGTAAAGGCTGGCCGAGTTGGCCTTGTCTGCCGCCTCCCCAACCGTACGTGTCGCCATTGGAGAGCACGGCTACCACGTGGCTCATGGATGCGCTGATATCGACGACTCGCAGATCTTGAGGAGGAAACATAGGAATAGCATGTAGCTGATGAAAGGTACTCCCAGTTTCGCCTGTCCCTACCTCGCCTTTGGACCCAAAACCGCAAGTCAAGAGCTGATCATCCACTGTGACGAAGATGGAAGCGGACCAAGTGGCGGCGCATAGCTTGATGGGAGGCAAATCAATGAGTGTGACACTTGTTTGTGTATGCTCAGGTCGTGCGGATGAGTCTATCTGGATATTCCCTGCAGCATAGACTACTCCAGACTTGGTGAGAAATAAAGTATGGTTGCCGCCAGACGCAATGCTTGTAATCTGGTCGTTGCAGAGTGTCATGGGCAATGTCAGCTCGCAAGGAGTATTTCGATCTTCTTCATCTCCCACGCCGAGCTGGCCACTTCCATTTGAACCTAATGCGAAGATTCTCATCTCATCATAATTATTGGTTGCGAGTGAAGAGCATGAAGCTTGAGAGCATGGTGAGCGGCGAATGAGCCAAGGTTTGTGCATGACTCGCGCTCACAGTCCGGCGAAACCATTCTTCCGGCGCTTCACGCAAAACTTCGAACCTCACCTCGAGCGTCGACGAGCAGAACAGCAAAAGCACCGACGCTAATCCACCCACCACTTTCGTACCGACAAATTTCATCGCCCTCGACTTTACTCGAAGACGATCGAGCACCATGTCGGCACCCACCCAATCCGTCCAATGCTTCGGCAAGAAGAAGACCGCGACAGCTGTCGCGCACTGCAAGACTGGCAAGGGTCTCGTTAAGGTCAACGGAAGGCCACTCAGCTTGGTGGAGCCGCAGATTTTGAGGTTCAAGGTGTACGAGCCGCTGTTGATTTTGGGACTGGACAAGTTTGGTAGGTCTCACCCGGATGAAATCGCAAGGAGGGATGAGGGGTTGGGACGACTAAGAGGGGGAAGCTGAGAAAGGGATTATGCTGAAGGAGATGGAGGGGTGGATCACCAGGATACAAGCTGACTGGGTTACAGAGGGCGTTGACATCCGCGTCCGCGTCTCCGGCGGTGGTCACACTAGCCAGGTCTACGCGATAAGGCAGGCTATTGCAAAGTCGATTGTACGTTCTACACACCCTTTGATCTGTCGATCGCTAGCGCTACAGCACACGAGCGACTATGACCGCAGAACGAAGACTTGAGTCGAATGAGCAGGTAGCTAACACATATCAGGTCGCCTACTACCAAAAGTTTGTCGACGAGCACTCCAAGAACCAGCTCAAGCAGGCCCTTGTCCAGTACGACCGCACACTCCTCGTCGCTGACAACAGACGATGCGAGCCAAAGAAGTTCGGCGGTCCAGGTGCGCGTGCCAGGTACCAGAAGTCCTACCGTTAAAGAGGGAGTTGTTCTGGTTGTGGTTGTTTGGGGCTAGTGGAGCCGTGGAAGAGCATAGACGGAGAGGAGGCACGGAAGAAACGACGTTGCTTACATGGCATGGTACGGGCACGTGGAGCATACGGTTCTGCTGAAGGGTTTAAGATAGATCCTCAGCACGGCTTTCAAAATTTGACATGTCAAGAATTCCTGTTTGGGTCGTAATATCTGTACAGTTGTGAAGCCTGATGGCTTCGGGTATCATGCTACCGTTCGGGGGATTTCCTTTCAACAAGCTCCTTGTCATCGTCTTGGACGACCACCTCACTCGCCATCGCTCCCGTCAACGTTCGTCACAGCACCGCTACTTCTTCGACCAGCGCTAGCACCGCTGACCCTCGAGTAGTTCCGCGCAGCCTTCTCTCCAACCGGCACTTCACCCGTCCACTCCTTCTTGCAAGCAGGACACCTCTGCCCTCCCGCCATCCTGAACATATTCCTCGCGCAAAAATCATGCACCCTAACACCACAATCCCAATCGACACACCTCTGTCCCACAATCACAATCTCCCTACACCCATGACAGAACCTAACCCTCTCCACCCTCTCCTGCTCCTCGTCATCACTCCCCTCTGCAGCAGCCTCATTATACGCCTCGACCAACCATATCCGCAACTCCATCAACGCCCGCGGACTCGGCCTGTAGAAACCCTTCCTGCTCTTCTCCAACCAGCCTTCCTCTACCAAGGCATCGAGGACCTGCTCGGCCTGCTTCAGCGTCAAGCTGGATGTGCTCTGGCCCTCCACTTGCGTCCACGAGCTCCTCGCCAACTGCACACCCTGATCCCGCGTCAGGGCATACACTTCTCGTTTGCGACTATTGCCTTCGAACATCTGATCCAGCACGCGCTTGAGGAACGCTATCTCGTCCGCAGAGTGCATCGTCGCTAATTGCGTGATTGGATCCGAGGTTGTGTTCACGAGTGCGTAGACGCGCTCTGGCTGGGCGTCTTGCTCCGGGTGAGGGTTTTGGGGGAGGGACGAGCGGATCTCGAGGTCGAAAGGGGAGATGGCGCTGTTCAAGGCGGAGATGTAGGCGTTGAAGTCGCTGGGGGTGATGTCGTTTGGCATTGTTTCTCGGGTGGGGTCAGAAGCGGTAAGGATGCTGGCCAGGATGGTTTTGGTGGTTTCATAGGTGAGAGTGCCGCGGGATAGGAAGACTTGGAGGAGGGCGCGGTGGGTGTTGTCGTAGTCCGACATGGTGAAAGGGCAGCCGGAGCTGTGGTGATACCAATTGAGTGAAAGAGGTGAAGTCAGGTGGGAGAAAATTGTGGGAGACGCGTTGGACGCGTTCCCGAAGCGGAAGTGGTTTTTGTGACCTCATTGCCTGTGATACCTTACCAAGTACCCATACTCGACCTTTGCTTGCAGACATGATTGTTCTTGGTCAAAACATAGTCTCACATGATTATATACTCACAAAGCGTTGATCAAATCTGCAAAAATGACGGCGGTGCTGCCGAATGATCTCCTGCATCTCATCTGCGTGGAGCTAGCAGAGCAGCTCGACTTCTCAACGCTATATCGATGCGCCATCTCGAGTACCACTTTGGCAAAATCAGGTGCGATCTTGAGTCTCTACAGGTGGGTACTGAGGTCCATTCTCAATGAGTTTTGCTGATAAAAAGTACAGAAAATGTAATCAGGCACCGATATGTGGTGGTGGTTCCGAGACCTCGACCGCCACCATCGCGGAGCAGGAAGGCACAGTACAGCGATGGTCGATAATGTGGCGCTCCATCATTCTCTCGACCCTGGATAAGACGGTGTATCCATACGCCCAATATCTTCGAGTTCTCGATCTCCGCGACCTTTACAATCTTCTGGACGATGACAAGTTCCGTGGCGAGATCCTCAACTACTTCTTCTCCGGCGATCTCAAATATCTGCACATGATGATGGATACTCCAGTCAGTAGGAAAGGTCCAAGACGCCCTCGGCTCAACATTCAGTCTATCGTCTTGTCCATAGCCGATAGCATTACGAAGCAGGCTATCAAGCTTGAAGAGCTCACAGAACCAGTCGCGGTCGGCGTGGATCTTTTACCAAACGGGCTCAAGCAAATGTCGCCTCGGCTGAGATATCTCCAGGTCATTCAATTGAGCGATGGAAAGACTCTGGCGGACTATTCGCTGCAAGACCTTCTGATCTCGTCCTGTCCACTGCTCAGTCGTGTAGAAATCTACCGTTGGATGAACGACGACAGAGCGGACGCCAGTATCGCAAGACTCTTCTCCAAATTTCCCTCAAACAGTCTCACTGACTTCATGAACGGGTCCGATTGTGGCATCGGCCCACTCTCATGCGAAGCCTTGAGTAATCACTCCAAGTCTCTCATCAATCTCGGACTTGCCATTACCAGAAATGGCATACCTGGATTGGGCAAGCTTCGCCCATTGACGAACCTCCGTTGTCTGGCTCTCACAGACCTTCAACCACCTAACAATCTCGTCACGACCCAGAACGACGTCTTCAACGACCTCGTTGACTGGTTCCAACATCTACCATACCTCTTCAGCCTTCTCCTCTCCCGCTTCGTCTCGACACCAAACATGCTCGCACCAGCGCTCATATCTCACTTACGGCTGGAACATCTCCAGATCAATGGCTCCGACACCTCCTCTTCCTTCTACCCTGTCCGTGAAAACCAAGCTTTCCACCTCGCGCTCCGACATCAAACGGGACTACGCACTTTGAACCTCGCTGCCGACGCAGAAGGCACAGATGGCGGCGACGACGCCCAGCTCATCACAGAGAGCGTCTGCCATCTCACTAAACTCACGACGCTGAACCTGACCAAGTTGAGCGAGCACTTTACCGACGTGCACGTCGTCCAGATCTGCGACTCCTGCCCCTTGCTCGAGGAGTTTGTGGTAGACGGGGATGTCGTGTCAGACACCACACTGGCAAGTCTACACAAGCTGGGCAACCTGAGAAGCGTGACATTCGCCGGCATGACCGCCTTCTCATTCGATGGCTTTCAAGGACTGATCGACAGATTGGGCGAGGGGAATCAAGGGTTGTACATTGACGTTGTGAATCCGAGATGGGTGGACAGGATGGCGGATGAGGAGGTCGAGACGGTGAGGAAGGGATTGGAGGAGAAGGTGGGTGGGGGTTTGAATTATGTGCCTGTTGGTAAGTCACTCTATCGTTATTCGTGGGAAGAAACGAGGGGAGAAGCGAGAATCCTGGCTGACACCCGCAGATCCAGCGTTGGGGTACATGGGGAGCGAGAGTGATAGCGACTGATGTGTGTATGGGAGTATCTACCGGTCAGACGACGAAGGGGTCTCTACAGTGGCAAGCTTCGTGTCAGCAATGTGGCAGGGTCCACGGCAGGATGTTGACCACGTCTGGACGGACGAACAGGCTTTCCTTGAAGACGCAAGCGGAGAGGACACCACGTACAAAAGTGAATGCAATCTATTCAGACAACCTGCCATCTAGCCAAAAGCACACAGACAACCACCTCGTGACCCATGATCCATACGTTCATCAGCGTTCATGCTCATACCTAGAAACAAATCTCCTCTTTGACTTTTGATCGTACCGCGTATCATCCCTCCCTCGACATGCAGTTCCCTCTCGACATCCGGCCCGGGCTACGTAGATGCAGCGGCGGTCGTCGTTGTGGTGGTGCTCATCGTCGTCGTCGTCGTTGCTACTGCGGTAGTAGTCCCACTCGTTGTCGTCGCGGTCGTGCTCATCATCATCGTCGTCGTCGTCGTGGTCGAAGAAGAAGAGGAAGAGCACTTGGTCCCCCCCTGCGACGTATCCGTGACATTCCAACTACTGTAACTGAATCCAATCGTGTACTTGTCCGCGCCGTTCGTGTACCCGTTATTGGTCGCGTAGGTACCGGTCCACATCTCCTCGTACATGGCGCAGTACTGGGCCAGGGGCTTGGCGTTCTTGTACAGCAGGTACGTGTCGAAGTAGTTGCACTGCCGCATGTTGGGCTGCGTGCGGGCCCAGGCTTTTTGCTCGGAGCAGGCCGTGGAGCAGAGGGCAATGTCGAAGGTGAGTGCCACGAACGCGTTCGATTGGACGAGGCGGGAGGGTTGGCCCGGGCACGCGGCGGGCGCGTTGATGGCGACCGAGCCGTAGAATTGTGGCATTTGGTAGCCGACGGGCGTGGAGATGGTGCGGTTGACGTACCCGTTCGAGCCGGCGATCACGACGCGGAAGTTGCCTCGGTATTGTCCTGTGTTGACTGCGTTGGAGGCAGCGACGGGGCCGCCCCAGAAGACGCATTTGATGTTGGTTGTGCTGGGGGGGTTGAGGCAGGAGGCGGCGTTCGGGTCGACGGTCGGGTTGCGTTCGAAATAGAGGTTGAAAGATTGGCATCCGTGGATGGCGGTGCATTTGGCGGCGCAGGCGGTGACGTTGTAGGAGGGGAGGAGTGTGTATCCCATGTAGCTGTGGATGTTAGTCAGGGGACGGGAAGGAACAGGAAGGAACAGGAAGGGGGGGGGTCTTACCCGTAAGCGTTGTTGGACGCCTGTAGGTTGGTAAAGGCGCTCACGTAGCCTGACGGAGCGACGGCGTCGGCAGCAGTGGCAGCTGCGGCAAAGCGGGCATCGTTGAGAAAGTCCTCGGGGGTATCATTGATGGGTACAGGACCGGAGCCCTGTGGTTGCGGGACGCAGGTGGTAGCTGCGACGTCACGCTTGTTCTGGGAAAGGCTCGGGATGAGGACGATGGGATTGCTTAGAGCATTCTCTAAAGTGTCCACGACTGCCGATGCTACTGCGGCTACAGCTGAGGTAGCTGAGTAGGTGACCTTCTCGGATGTCGAAGCTGGTGCTGCCGTGTCGGTCTTGTACACGACTGGGATGGCTGGCTCAGGGACTGGGTCCAAGTTGAGGACAAGATCCCAGTCGATATCGAGATTGGAGTCATTGTCCACGGCAGTCACAAACGCCGCGGCTCCAGCGAGAAGAAACGCTGCACGCATGATGACTGAGTATTTAGGCAGAGGAGGAAAGAGCGTGGTACTCGATGGTATGAAGAGTTGAAAACGCCAAATCTCGAGGGAATTGGACCTACATTTATGCTTCACCCTTGACCAGACAGGGTTTATGCAGCTCGTTGAAAGCGAGAGAATTGGCAGCCAGTAGTGCCATGTCCAAAAGATGCTCGGACTCATACCGCCACTGCACGATCGTTGAGGCTGCTTGCTCGGAGAAGACCGTGAACATGGCGCGGTATGAAGTGGAGAGGCATCGGAAGGACGTTGTATGCCATGAGTCGTGGAGCCGGCGTACAGCGGTGTTGTGGCATGACGGCTCCGTGCGAGTGCAGACATAGCAGATGAGAGGGGGCTTGCGTGAGGACCATCTTCGCGACTGGGCACCGAGGTGCGTTGGCTGAACGGTAGACTGGTCAGGCATCGAGCTCGCTTAAGAAGCGATAGGCAGGCCGCGGACTCGAGTCTTGTTGAGAAAGGCAAACGCCATGCATATCCGCCGTGAGAGCTCCGTGTCAACTGAAAGTCGAACGAGTTGATTCCAAAATTGATGGAGTATGGAAAGGAGCAATAAAGAGGGTTGTGTCAAAAAAGGATCCGAGCTGTCGTCAAAACCTAATGGCGGCCATGGACAAAACAGCCAATGAGCATGAGGGAGAAGAGCTTAAAAAGGGGACTCTTTTTCTGGTGGGGCCTACGCCATGTCGTCCCTTCTTGGTCCGTTCTGGGGACTCCGCTTTGACCACTCTTCTCGAAATAGGCAATGGCCCCACGTTTACATGCAAGTCGACCGATAGAGACAATCTTGCTATGCAGCAGCGTCTGTGCTATATCAAAATTCCAGCAGGGAGTCGGACTCGCCTTGAAGCCACCAACGACCAAGGGGCATACCGTGATGAGGGGTACTTCGTGTCCGATTCTCACCTCTCGGACGAGGCGTGGTGAACGTTATTATCGACAAGAAATCGGTCATGCCGGACAGCGAACCTCGCAGACATGGGCGTACCAAAGCTGTTGATATATTTATTCATTCCACTGTGGTGACTAATCAGTGCTGTCGATTACTATTTGACTCGGTAATTTTTTCTCAATCTCATAATAAACAATGAAAGATTCGGACGACCGAGCTCCACCTAGCTCCATGTGTCGAACTTTTTCCCTTCTAACATCAGCGCAAGAGGTATCGCAAACGACGGCCGTAGATCCTCGTAAACTCGTGACCAAATTCTTCCCCACGATCCAGTCCAGTAGATCGCTCTCAGCAGTAGATGTCCTCACATTCCTTTCACCTGAATGCACTTCCCTTCCCCATTCTTCCAACACCACGTCCATTTGATAATCTCCTCGCGTGCTGAGATGGCTGCTTCTTCTTCGAATCTGACAGGAACATCTCCTTGTCCAGGTTGAGACCCTTGCTCCAGCTGATGTTGCCGATCTTGCTCAAGCTCCCGCCGCGCTTCTTCCTCATCGGAGTGATTGGTGTGTTTGCCGCCTTCCGGCGACCCGCTTGCAGGGCATTCATCTCGGAACGGGAGAAGCGGGCTGATGGGTCCGATGCATACGAGGCAAGCTCTTTGGCATACTCCTGGTTGAGACGGAATGCCGAGACCAACGAAGGTGTGTGGCTCAAATGCGCGACTCCAGTAAAGTCGGAATTTCCTGATTCTTGCCGACTGAAGGAAGGCGTGGCGGGCGTTCCAGGTGCTGAGGAAGTGTAGTTGGGCATCGTGTTGGATCGCTTGCGGGCACTGCCTGGCACGGCATCAGAACTGTCGCCAGAATTCTCTTCCTCATCGTCATGGGCATCAAAGTTGATGTAAGGGCTGAGTAGGTCCATGGCGTCGTCATCCTCCTCCGAGAACGACTGCATGCTAGCGTCCTCGGTAATTGTGCCAGATGCATCGATAGAGGTGAATGGAGTAAAGGCCTCGATAGGACCCATGACTTCGTCTGTCATCAGCGTACCGGCAGGACTGAATGGACCGCCGGGGCTGAACATGGACTGCTCCATCTCGTAGTCGCTGTCGTCTTCGATACCCATTTGCACCGAAGTCCTCGGACTCGCAGTGCTGTTCTTGTAGCTCTCACGCAATTTCTGCCAGAAACGCTTCTCTTGTGGCGTCTGAATCTTAGCGGGGTACAATTTGTTCTTCTGCGTCACCCCAGCACCACTGACAATCAAGACGTTACGGCGTGGATCAAGCTCAAAAGTGCCAAACTTTGGTGTATGATGGACCGCAGGAGGACTTGTCTTCTTGGCCGCTTTGGACCGTGTAGCATGTTTCTTGACCGCTTTGGGATCGGCTGTCTTGACAGCAGCAGTGCTTGTGGTGGCGCTTTCAGAAGGGGATGGAGTGGGGCGCTTGATGGGCTGACACTCCTCTTCATCGGTAGTTTCACCCTCATCGCCTTGAACATTCATGTTAGCGGAGAAAGAACCATCAAAGGCTCTTTAAACGTACTATCATATCCGCTCGACGAACCAGTCGATCCGAGGGATGCTGTGTCATCATCGTCGTCATCATCAATGTTCATTTCATCGCCTTCAAAATCCCAAACAGATCCGGCATCGCTGCCCTCCTCTATTTCATCATCGTGATTTCTCGTATAGTATGGTTTCAATGAAAAGTCGGTGAAAATATCAGGAAACTCGTCCGTTGTCTGATCCGAGTCGCTGCTCGCGTCGGAGCCGTCAATCTCGTCCTCGAATCGGACCTTGCGTTGACCATCTCCACTTGACCTTTTCTCCCTCGGGTAATCCAGCTCTTCATCCTCTTTGAGCATAAAGGACGGAAGGTTCGTACCTTCGACTAGAAAAGAATCTGCGAATGAAGGAGTATTGTTGTCGTCGAAGCCATTCCATTCAATCTCCTCGTCACCATTATCGGAAAGACTGAGTCGTCTCGCGAGCTTGTCCTGCTCGGACAATGACATGTCTGGATCTCTGAACAGTCTGTTCTCTGTAGCTCTGATGGCAGCATCGTCCTCATCAGATTGGCTGATGAGATCGACCCCATCATAATCCTCATCGTCATCCTCAGCACCAGTACTGGCGAGTTCCTCTTCAGGTCTCCATCCAGAAGCTTGAAGCTCTGCCATCTTCATGTGCACGGCTTCATCATCACCGGTCTGGGAAGGCACACTGCTCGATGGAATATCCAGATCCAACCCCGCCAACAGCTTCCTCGACTGAGTTGTTGGTGTAGTAGGTGTCTTCGGCATGCCCGAGGCTATTGACGGGGCTCGTATTGCCATCTTGCTCCTTGTGGGTGTGCTGTCACTATCATCCTCCTCGTCTTCATCTTCGTCCATGTCCGTAGCTCCGGATGAGGTAGCGATTGGCGTGAGGCTGCCTCGAGACGTACCACTTGGCGGCTTTGTGGGAGTGGAAAGCTGGCGGCGCGGCGCAGCAAGCTGGGAGGGAACGGTCTTACCGGGCATGTTTAATGATTTCCTTCCGTAAAGTTGTTGTCCTAGAAAGAATACCAGTCCGCTGCCTCGAAAAATATGACCCAATCAAGTACAGATCTCTCTTTTCTACTCTTCGGTCCGGGTAATGATCGTCTTTGGAATTGGGATTATGGTCGATTGTGAAGAATAGTATAAGTCGAGGAGAGTTGAAGCGGAGGCGGTCAGAGAGTGCTTCTTCGTAAGCGATAGCGTTCGTGCGTGGTGGTGGACTTTGAGTGTGGTCAAGGAGGACTACAACTGGACCAGTTGTAATCGTCTGTGTTGTTTATTCTCGTCAATGATCTTTGTATGTCGATGAGCAAAGGTTACCGAGACCGAGGGGTATCCAGCTAGGAGACACTCCTCGGCGGTGAATTTAGTGCCCAAAGATGACTTGCGACATCTTGATTGACGAGAGGCAATTGCAATTGTTGTTGTATGATACGCTTGAATAGTGTAGGGCGACTTCTTTGTCTTTGGGGAGTGTTTTGAGGACGAAAGAGAGTGGGCACAGCGGGCTGAAGCAGAGGATATGATGGAAAAAAAAAGTAGAGTACCCACATTTTTGGCGCTAAGAAAAAATGCGAGCTTCCCATTCGGTGCGCTTATTTTCATCGATAACGTTGCGGTGAAGACTCATTGCAGGTCCCAGTCCATTTTAGACCACAAGGCACGCGAGCATCGAGCATCCCTACTGGAAAGTAGAGCAATTTCTTCATTCATGAACACTCCTGGGGAACATATGCACAGCATCTTGTTTCCTGCACTGATCACTTCTCTCCCCTGTGGTCCATACTGCCTTTGAGCAAGTATTTCAGAGAAGAGTATACTTGAAAAGTTAGAATAAGCAATGTGCGGCTCCAACTGTCGTGCAGACGATTGGTGGGATCGGCCGATGAGCAATCACAGCATGTGACAGCTTTGCTGGCTTTCGTTCTAGATGTATGTAGCGAAGCAGCAAACAATGTTAGGTCCAGGAGTCAAGTGTTCCAAGCAACGGATTGAATCGGTGACTCATGATAGTACTTGGATGCCGAGTGCTGTCTATTCTACTGTCCGCACCCCGAGGTCTATGTAGCTGCCTTCGATCTCTTGTTGGATATCTCTAGACTGCATGCCCAGGGTCTTGAACATAGTTGCGCACCACTCTACGATGCTGTCGCCAAACCCAACGTTCGCCAAACTGCTGTGCTTGTCGGAGAGGTCGCTGTCTGACCGCAATTCTTTCAGCCTTTGCACCAAGACTGTACGCACTGACGATATATCTGGTCGGAAGCGTCCTGTGACATGGATTTCTTCTGGTTGAGTCATAGAATCCGACTCGGCTTTCGTGGAAACGTGGAAATCGACCACGTCGTCCTGTGGAACGTGTACTGAACCCGGTCTGACTCTGCCAATGACACGCAGGATACCGGGAGCATCCTCTTGGACCTGTGCGTCCTCAGAGGAGACGTTGTTTGCCATACGAGAGAAACGACATACGAGGTCCCTTGCAGCAGCACTACCATTGGCGGACGCGCAGCCCTCCAGGATGGCATTGAAAGATTTGGTGGACAGTCCAAACTTGATACCAGCAGGTAAGGAGATCGATTCCAACCAGAGCTCTTTCATCATTGCATCCGCGACAACGAGTGAAATTGCAATGCTCAGGCGGACTTGGGACCGTACAGGTCCATCATCTGCCAAGATCCCCATCAGTTTTGCACGGACTGGTGACTGACCAGAAGCGGTCGATTCTCTAGTCAATGCCTCTCGCGCAAGGATCGCAACAACGTTCTCCGATTCCTGTGCCGTTATTTTGTTACTGATCAGAAGACTGTCGATAGCCGTGGTTGCCGCAGCAAAATTGCCGAGTCGCAATTGGCTCTCTACAACGGCAATGAATACAGACGTTGGTAACGTATTCGCTTGAGGATCTGTTTGTAAGCGTTGCAGCATCTGACCCAAGAGCTTTTCATTCTTGGAGGCCGCGAGGAAGCGAATGATCGCTGGTGCCATCTCTGGATGACGATAAGTATTAGCCCCAATGACAGGTCCGTCAACGTCGTGAGAAGCCAGAAGCCATTTTCCGAAATCGTAGGCACCAACTTCCGTGATGAGATCGAGGAAGGCGGCTAATATGCTGACTGGCAACATGGTATAGAAGGCTGGAAATGTTCGAGAATATGGACTCTGGAAGTCGACAGCAGTCGGACTGGTCTTTGGAGCTGCGTTGCGAATATCCCTGAAGAAAGCAGCTATGGACTTCTTTTTGTTCTCGTCAGTCCTTGTCTGAAGATCCTGGAAAGCATAGAAAGCAGCAGCAAAATTGCCTCGATCAATGTATGCCTTGAGAATACGGTGGGTGACTCCGAGTGTGATGGCCGACCCATCGACGAGATACGGAGCCAGTGGTCGCCATGCTTCATCCCTAGTAGGCACGTTCCGGGCAGACTCTTCTTCGCCGTACGTCGATGCAAGTCTGAGGAGACGCTCCGTCAGACTTGCAGCATCCTCAACATCAATGCTTTCGGACTCTACGATTCTTTGGATGATGGCATCCCAGGAAGTAGCCTCCAGGCTAAATTGGTGCTTTGACAAGAATTTCTTGATGCGACTGAGCAATCCGATCACGTGCCCAGCCTGCATGCCTCTTTCACCCACTCCGACGCTGATATGATCGATAAGGCCGTCGACGTATGCTGAGATGACTTCGCTGCTGATTGTGTTCTGTATTGTGATACCGCCATCGTTCTCGAGTTGACCTGACTTCTGTCCAGTGCCGAACTCATGACCAACATGATCCCAGTCAATACTTGTTTCCTGACCTACTTTGACCAGGGGCTCCATTATCTCCCGCCAAGACATAGGCGACCACGTTGGATTTCTCTGCTTCATTATCTCGTCGAGAATAGCTGACCCTGGTTTCACCCAACCACCGTGGAGACACGACCAAAGAACAAGCTCGAGCCAGATTTCATGGCGTATCCCTGCAACGCGAACACGATAGTTCGATGAAGGCAGTTCAGGTCCCATAAAGACGGCCAGATGACCTCGTTTGTGTGCTTGTTCAACTACTGTGGCTTCACGAGCCCGCCAAACCGCATCAGACAAGGTTGTCATGATCTGTGATGAGAGTAGGTGCAGAGTCGGCGGCTGGCTTCCAGGGGCGCCAGATTGGCTCGGTGAGTAGGTATAGATAGCATCCGGCATGACGCTTCGGCTGTGCAACACTGCTATTATCTCCAGAATTCCTGGCTGAACATTCTGTCCTTGCAGCTTGTCTTCCAGGATCATGTTGCCGAGACTTTGCCATATCTCGCCGAGAAGTCGATGTCCGATGTATCGCTGTCTGCCCGAACCCTTCGATAGTGCATGATCATCCAACAATGCTTGGTCCAAAGAACGGAACGATGGAGACTTGCTCTCAAACTGTTCAACATTCAGATCTGCAGGGTTGCAAATGAAGTCGTCTAGTGGCACCTTGGAGTACAGGGGTGACGAAGGTACTTTCCAAGCATTGATCGGATTGCCTTGCCATAAGTCATCGATCAAGTAGGTAACGAGCCAGACAAGTTCTCGCCATCTTTGCGATTGGGCCAGTGCCAGCAGCAAGTCATGCTGGCGCAGACGGCGAGCTTCCGACAGTAGATTAGCTACATCAATCGGCTTGAAGTCGCCGATCAATCCAGTCTCCTGGCCGCCGACGGCGTGACTACGAAACTCGGGCGGTAATGTGGCTTCTAACCGGTCCAACCATGGCTTAATGTCATTGTCACCCTGGCGAGGAGGTGCAAGACGCAAAGTAGATTTGTTTGTCCTCGCGACGCTGGAAGTAGTGGCAAAACGGCAGTGAATTGGTGGGTGGTGCTCGGCCTCAGATTGTGGCTGTCGTATTATGGAGCGGCTGCTGGGGTGCGAAACTGGAAACAAACGTCTGTAGCTTGCTGTCGACCAGCGTATCCATCGACCACGAACGCCATGACAATGTATCATATGCTGCTTGCTAACGTCGTAGTAAAGTCATGGATGTCGGCGTTGTTTGTGGTCAGAACAAAGATTGCCAAAACGGAAAGAAGGTGCTTGAGGTGACGTCGGAGAAGTTTGTCGCTGGCACGACGCGGGTGCCTTGCCAAAGCTTCCGGCTTCGCTTCACGTGCATGTTTCCATCTCTATTCACATCACATCCAGCCCTTTTCTGATTGCTCATCACATTGTCGCTCACCTTCGGCAAACGTCTGACTGCTTGTATTTGACACCAGCGCCGGACTGCCCTTTTGTCCAAACAAGTCATTGCACGACGAAGACGAACGTCTCAACGCAATACACATCGTTCAGCTAGCCCCGGAAGTTATCAACATGCCTTACAGATTCGGTATGATCACATCGTTTCAGTTGTGTCGGATTATGTCTGACAATCCCTACAGAAATCTGTGGTGCCGGTAGGGCAGGTTGTCAAGGCACAGAGTGCAAGAAGAACAAGGTCAAGATTCCCAAAGGGGAGCTCCGTCAAGGCACATTCGTCCAGATACCAAACTCTGACTTTCCACCTGGCTGGAAATGGCGTCACTGGTAGGCTTCTCAGAAGGTGGACCATTCAAGCAGACACTAATTTTGCATAGGGGCTGCATCACACCAAGCGTGTGGAAGAACATCAAAGCAGACTTCGAGCAGGACCCGGACATGATTGAGGGGCTCGCGGAGCTCCCAGAGGATCAGCAGCAGAGGGTTGTGGATGCTATTGCCGCGGGACATGTACCCGACGAGGAGTGGAACGGGGTGAGTACGCATTCCGTGCAGCAATCGTGTGACGACTAACGCTTTCAGGACATCAAGAAGAATCGTCCGGCTGGCTTCAAGGTATGCACATGTTCAATCAGATTTTGTTCCTTGGGTTATTTATTGACGTTGGATACAGTGGGATGACGATGACGGCGAGGACGACGAAGACAGTGGCAAGAAGAAGAAGACGACCAAGAAGCGTGGCAGAAAGGCGGTTGACGATGACGACGACGATGGTAAGGCTGTTCCAGCCAAGCGTGGTCGTAAGTCGAAGAAAACAAAGGACGAGGAAGACGAGGAGGAAGAGGAGGCTGCTCCCGCCAGGCCCAAAGGCAAACGCAAATCCGCCCGCGACACCGCTGTCGAGGTCACCGATGACAAGGACGACGACGGTGAGGTGGATGAGAAGCCCAAGAAAGGTCGTGGCAGACCCAAGACCACCAACGGCGATGCTGATGAAGCTCCCGTCACCAAGAAAGGCCGCGCTGCGAAGAAGAAGGTGGCTGACCCCCAACCTGCTGACGAGGTAGACGGCAACGATGAGGAGGATGAAGAAGAGGTCCCCAAACCCAAGGGTAGGGGTCGCCCACGCAAGAAGGCATGATCGAGCTTCCTTACGCGCAAGGTCGTTCACGCAGGGAAATTATCGTATTGTGGTTTGGCGTGGAGTGGGAGGCGTCACAGTAATGGCATGATTCAGCACATGCATTGTTTGAGAGAGCAGCGAGATACCCAATGAGAATCGATTCTACACTGTACGTTTTTACGTCTCTTTGATGTGAACAGCCGCTCATGTTCAACGGAGTCTTGTCCGAGGTTTATGGTCGATCGGCTTGACGTCAGGCCAAAACTTCCAACGTCACGATTCTCGCGTCACTCCCGAGGCACGAGCATGTCTCTCACCACGAAACACTTTTTGGCTGTTGGAAAATGCATCTAGCAAACGCCATGTGCTGATTTGTACAAGCTGGAAGGGTCCTCGCGCTTGTCCATCTCTTCGGACTCATGAGATCCCAGATCCCAGATCGCTTGGGAGATCCTCACGATCCACCACCACCTTAAACTGGATGCCTCGAGGCCTTGATCAGGTCTTCCTTAGGTCCTACTCATGGTCACTGCATGGTCTGCAGATCTGACGTTCCTTTCCCAGCCTTCGGTTCAGTGAAAAGGTTTTCCACAAGCCAGATCTGAGATCTACACTATATCGATCTACCTGTCCTGACTGAAACCTCCTTTTTCCACCCGTTCCCACATCATCATGACCTTTGTGGTCCAATCTCTACTGCAAAAGGCGATCGGCTCGAGCTGTTTACCATAGTTTGGCGATTCGTGTTCACGCAATGTTCCGGGATGCTACTGGCGCCTCTACCCGTCCCATAGGTCGACCATACCGTTTGCTGAAGCTCATCACATCACGATGACAATCAGTCGCGTCTCGTTGACGTGAAAACCACTTAGGTTTCCTAGTTTAGTAACGTGTGTATCATGTTGCATCATATCTAAGTCTGATAGAATGCAATCATACACCCCCATCACGAGCTACATAAACGTGTAGGTCAACCGGCTTCCTTCCCTTCTTCCTCTCATTCGCACCTCAATCATAAACGCTACATTGTCACCAGTCCAACCTCAAATCACCTCCAAATTCCAACCATGTCTGCCCAATCATTCGACCAGGAGGCTCGCCTCGAGAAGCAGAACGAGCAGCTCCCTTCCGACGCTCCCACCGGCATCGCTGGTGACGACGACTACACGTCCCGTACAGGTCAGAAGCAGGGTCCGATCCCAGTCCAGAAGGACAGCGAACCCATCGAGAGCGGTCTCAATGCACAGGACGCCGACAGCGATGCGCAGTTAGAGGCTGACGAGCGCGCCGCCATCGACAAGAGCAACATCCTTGATGAGCGCACTCGTGGTGCCGCCCCCAACAAGGGTGCTTACAAGGAGCCCGGTGACGAGGAGGTAAGACCTCTAACACACATCAAACCTTCAAGTCACTAACATCGTGTCAGGGGCTCTAAGTATACAGTTCATCATATTGGACAATCGAATGGTCAGGGTATACAGCACTACCATAGCGGCTGAGCCGCATGTATTATATCCAACTTGGGCGCTTTAGCTAGTCAGGTCAATAATATGTATTATCACCCTGTATCACTTCTCGTGTCGTCTTGGTACCGAACTGGGAAGGATTAGATAATTAATTACAATGGTACTTCTCCGAACGATGAATGTAACGGCAGTTGTCACCCCATTTACGGTTGAAGCTGTCGAACGACGATGTAGTAGGCATCGTCGATTCTGCGGATTGGTAACCCCTTCTCTCGTCTATCACTGCCCTTTATCCTCCAGCTCCCTCGGTCTACCATGTGGCTTGTCGGGACTTGGACCCTGTTGCTGGTCAACTTGATCCAGCGTCCCGGCCCCGAGCTCCCATGGCCGACTACGTGAGCGAACCGCGCTTGACCGATCCGCGACCTGTTGCTGCTCACCCCCAAGCTCCCATGGTCTCCCACGCGAGCGAGAAACATTTGCCTGTTGACTCAATTGCCGTGGGTTTTGTTGACCAAGAAGCCACGGTCTCCCACGTGCATTGACGACTTCTGTTGGCGGCGTTGGCACCGCAACATGGTTTGAGACCGGCAGGGATCTGACCGAGGTCGCTACCTCCGTTTCTGTAGCTGGTTGCGTCTCTTTTTCTCCTCCCAGGAGCCACCCTCTTTCTTGCCGGTTATTGCCCGTCGGCTCTCGCTCCGGCGCTCTGGTGGGCTTTTCGGATGGCTCTGCGTCTGTTCCTGGCTGTTCAATTGCTTCTGTGGTGCGAGCTCCCTTTCCGGTAGACGGCTCGATCGACACATCTGCAGAGCTCTTCGATTCGCCAACTCGCCTTCGCTCTTCCGACGTACCTGCGAGCGATTGAGACTGGTCACTCGGATCTGGCATTGCCGGAGTTGCTTCGCTTCGACTGTCGCTGAACCTGTCCGCATCCGCGCTCTCCTGGGCATCATCATGTTGTTGATCACCTTGCTCCCATGCTGGGCTCGGATCAGTGCCCTGTTGCTCCACTTCGTCCTGAGGCTGAGCCGGATCTCCTCCAGCCTCCTCTGCGGGTGCCATCTCCCGGCCAGAATCGCGTTCAGCCCCTACAACACCTGCTTCGCGTGTAGATTCTCCACCCGCGTCGATAGATTGCTGAATCATCTCCTGCACGGCAGTATCCGTTTCCATGAACGGCTTCCTCAGCACCTCCTCCAAGATCTTCGCTAGCTCTTTACGGTCCCCAAATCCCGATCCAATCTCACTGCTATCACTGGCCGCATCCTCCATTGCACTATTACTATCATCATCACCCTCTCCAGCCCCTTCCACTCCATTCCTGCATTCATCTCGACCCTCCTCATCTTCCCAGGAGGAGTCAGACTCGGGCATCTAGCCCCTTGTCTTGCTGTGCACCTCCCGCATAGCCTCTTCCCACGTCCTTCCCTCCCCTTGCCCTTCCTTGCTGCTCCACCTCCACGCTTCCCCCGCATACTCCAGCCTCAGCACCAATCCTTCCTCCCCCCGGGCCAAGCGGATCTGCACCTCCTCCTTTCCCTCCTTCCGCCCTTCCAAAGCAGCAGGACGAACGACGCGGCATCCCCTCTTGTCCAGCGCCCACCCTTCGAGGAAGGAAGCCACGGATGCAGTGAGATGGCCGCATACGTTCAGCAGAAGGATGCGGAGGAGGTCTTCCATCTTGGTAAATCGCTGGTCGGGAGAAGAGGGGAGGGAGAGCGTGAATTGTGTTCCGTACGTTGGGGAGGCGAAGGCGGTTGTGGACCCGATTTTGCATTCGAATGGGGCCACGGAAGGGGCGGAGATGGTGAGGGTCGTAGTTGAGGTGGCCGGGGTGGTGAGGGTCTCGTAGAGGGTGGAGGTTGTGGTGGTGTTGGCCAGTACGGAGGGAAGTGGGGATGCCGTGGTCGTTTTCGAGGCGATGGATGCACGATCGAGGAGGATGGTCAGGTCTTGCAGACGACTGAGCAGGGACAATGTCGCGTTTCGTTGGTGCAGATGAGAGAGGGCCGGGCGGATGATGTGGGCGATTGGTCGGTCTTGTTTGTTGGCTGAGATAGGAGGTGGAACAAGTGAGCGCTGTTCGAGTCGTTGTCGGTGCGTGTGCGAGAGGAGGAGACGAAGTGACGTGGCGATTCCGTTCGCTAGGGCAGAGGGTTCTGCAGGATTGAAGTGGTCGTCGGTTGAAACAAGGTCGATTTCTAGCCTGTGAGGAGTGCTATCCAGAGTTGAATCGGCTGGTGATTCGAGAGGAGCGATGATTGTGTTACCTTTCATTTTGACGCCGTAGCTGCCCATCTCCCGTCCTTCGCGCATGAGTTCGTGCCAGAGCTCTTCCTCAAACAGACTGTCCCGTGCAGTCTTGATTCGCTTGCTGACGTCTGCCTCCTCGTCGTCTGTCTGCTTCACCACAGACTCTCCTATCAGATCGTCTCCCTGCTTGATCCTGACTCTGAGACCCTTACCTTCCCTACCTAAGCCTCGATCAAGTACCACCTCACCATCCGCGCTCATTCTCAGCGCTGCAAGACCCCTACTCTTATACTCCCCCAGACTCTCCGAAAACCCATACCTCACACCCAACGTACCCCTCTCTCGCGGTATCCGACAAACACTCCATCCCTTCTCCCTCACCCCCAGTATCCCATCCCAGTACTTCCTCTCTCTCTCCACTGTTCCCCTCAACCTCTCTTCCGCCCTGGTCAACCCCTCCGCAGCCCCCTTTAGTCCTTCCAATCTCTTTCCCCTAGCCAACAACCCATCGATCCTCTCCCTCTCGCTATCCTCAGGCATCCCCTCCCACATATCCACTCCCAAGCTTCCCGTGGGTACATTCTGCTTCAACACCGGCGAAATCGTGCTCTCCGCCGCTCTGACGTCTTTACTCAGCAACAAGCTGACAAAATCCAGCGCAAGAAGCGCTTCGTTCTGGGCCGAGGCTACGTGGGCGATGACTTCTCGTCGAGCAGTAGCGAGCTGGTCTGCGCGCGGTCGAGCGTCCTTGGCCGTGGGAGAAGGAGAGCGCGAGCGTGTGGAGGAAGCAGGTGATTCTGGGCCGGCGATGGCGGCAGCTGTGAGCTCGTCTTGGAGCGAAGCGGTGGTAATGTCACGGAAATGGCCTCGCTCAGAGTGCAGGCGGGCGAGGACTGTGGAGAAGGATTTGCTGGCGGTGGAGGAGGTGGTCGTGTCCCATGGTCGGAGAGAGGGGGGCACGGTGCCGTTGTAGTCACCCATTATTGCTAGAGGGGCTTCTCAGGTCGGCGCATGGAACGCGGTAGTGGTGGAAGGAGGGAAGATGCCGAAATGTGTGGAGAGGTGACGCGATGCAGGCGGGCTTCAAGTTGGCATGTGAAATTGACTTTCTGAAGCTCCACACTTCACCATGTCCAACGGCGTCGGAACTCACCGATGGTGTGGTGGTATGAACCCGTTAAGATGTGACTTGTCCTTTTAGAGGCCTTCAAAGGTGATCTGTATTTGTTTTCTTCCGGATTGTGGGTGTGGAAAGCAAGATGACTACTAGGTATCGTGTCGAGTGTGCGCCTCCGCCTCCCCCCTTCTTACCTTCACGACGCCACTAATGCATGGGCAGATGCGCTCAAGGTTCGCAGCTAGAACACTACAAAAAGATTAATTTACGGCTGACATTCGCTCAAGACTCACAGACGCGATCAATTGGTAAGCTGTCCGATCCCGAGCTTAAGATCTCTGTACTCATATTCATCAGATAGAGTGGGTCAAAGGCCTCCTCGCCGTCCCCTTCGTCCTCCTCTCCCAACCCACCCTCAACCCATCCCCACCTCCCGGCACCAACAATGTCACCTCCGAAGCCCACGCTCGCTATGCCCAGATCATGTCCGATGTCGAATCCCTCATCGCGGACCATCGCTCTCACCCACACAGTCCATCCAAACTCAAGCTCCTAGTCCCCAGCGTCGGCACCTTCTTCACGCCTCTTCCCCTTCGCTCTGCCTTCGAGTATCAGGACACAAGACGTCGCATCTCTTCGCGACGATTTGTTGCGCCTTCATTCAACGACATCCGATTAATCCTCAATACGGCGCAAGTCATGTCCCTCGTCGCGGGGGGTGGCGTGGACCTCATGACATTCGACGGTGACGTGACGCTCTACGACGACGGTGAGAGTCTGGACCCTTCTAACCCTGCTATTCCGCGTATCCTGGAGCTTCTGAGGCAGGGGACGAGGGTGGGTATCGTCACGGCAGCGGGTTACACGGATGCGGCAAAGTACTATGGTCGGTTACACGGCTTGCTGGACGCGATTGCCGCGTCAGACTTGAAGGAGGAAACCAAGGCGAATCTGATCGTCATGGGAGGGGAGAGCAATTTCCTGTTCGAGTGGGATGGGAGCGTGAAGGAGAGGTTGAGGTATCATCGGCGGAGAGACTGGATCTTGGAGGAGATGAGAGACTGGACGGAGGAAAATATCGGGGCGCTGCTGGATTTGGCAGAAAAAGCGCTGAGGGATTGCGTACAGAGTATGGGACTGCAAGCGGAGGTGTTGAGGAAGGAGAGGGCGGTGGGCATCATCCCAGCTGAGGGGAGGAAGTTGACCAGGGAGCAGTTGGAGGAGACGGTGCTGGTGTGCCAAAGGATATTGGTCAATACTGTCATCGATCACACAGATTCCATACTAACAACACACAGGAGGTGTCAGATGTCGGAAAGAAGCTGCCATTCTGTGCATTCAACGGTGGCAGCGACGTCTTCATTGATATAGGAGACAAGTCATGGGGTGTGCTTGCGTGTCAAAAATACTTTGGGGGCATCGCAGGCGGTAAGACGCTGCACGTAGGAGACCAATTCCTCTCGGTAGGAGCCAATGATTTCAAGGCTCGACTAGCCTGCACGACAGCGTGGATCGCAAACCCAGCGGAGACGGTGGCATTACTGGACGAGTACATGGACTTGCAAGGAGCGTAGCCAGAAGGATGGGATAGAGTGGTGTTTCAATGATTAGTTATATTGGTTGGGGGGGTTAGATATTGGAACTTCCGCTACCGACGTCGGCGATGAAGTTTCTGTACACCATAGTGGCAATGAGTGAGTAAAGTAGAAAAAAGGTCCTTTACACCGGTTCCATCATTCTTCGCCAAATAGAAGCTCTTTCATGGACTCTGAGATCATACGCTGTCGTTCATTCGTGTTTTTGTGCGCAACCAGGTTCAGCTCTGTCTGTATCTATGCTCCGCCTTCGCGCTTGGCATATTCGTCCTCCATAGCCTCCTCGTACTTCTGGTCGGCATCGGTCACATCCTCGATGACTCGCTGATTCGTGCCTCCGCTCAGAAGCTCGCGACCCTGAGCGTCGTACTGCTTTGTCTCGGAGACCGGAGCCTCACCGATGTTCTGCGATGTGGTATGGACAGTCGTGCCTTGTGGATTGCCCCTAGAGAATTGAGAATGTTGGCTGCCGGTCGTCTGACCATTGGCGGTAGTCGATGTGCTGTAGGAGCTGGAAGTGCTGAAGCTGAAGTTCGAATTGGATGACATGGTGGGGTCTCAGCGGCTGATTCTGACAAAGAAACTGTGTTTTGACGATTGAAGATGTCGGAAGTTTTGCAAGGTCTATTTGAAGACAGTGTCTGCCTGGTTCTAGTGGCGAGAGATGTTTCTGGACACGAAAAGAGCTTCCCCAGTTTATGACGTCAGAGCCCGCTACTAAGCGTCGTTCAAAATCACGTGCAACAAAATCGGATTTCTTCACTGTCCTTGATCTACCTAGGCTGTACGTGGACAAGTCACGTTGAGAAAATGGCGATAGAGTGCACGATAGTTATCTATGAGATATGTAGCGGCTCAAAGATTGAACTGATATTGGTCAAGTTCTGGCTAGGCATGGTGAGCCAGGATGGCTGGGGAAATCAACGGGCTCGTACTGCAAGTCAAGGACCTATATCCGCGGACCATTTTTGATGGAAACTGGGCTCTATGGCCCATTCGGGCTTTGCCAGTCGATGTATGGCTTCGTCGTTGCCATGGCCGAATTTTCTTCGCTACCTCAAGCTAAATGTCGCGATGTCTCCTCACTTATTGTAACCCGCCCGGACGATCAATATGTCTCACCCCACAAACTTACTTGGGACTAACTTTTTGCGATCTACTTCTTTTTTGGGCCAGAGCTAGGTAGATTTTTGGAATTTGAGCCGAGCAGGTAAAATCCCAGGCTCGGAAGTACCCAACTGCAGGAACAGTGGACCCATCTCTTGTCAACCAATCATATCGTGTGACCAACTTCCGGGGTGCAGGACTAGCGCAGTCCCCGTACCTGCCGATCCTTTACCATCCCGTCGGGCCAGATGCTCGACCTCGTCGGGTAGAGGTCATCTCCTGAAAACCATGTTCTGCGTTATACCCATCTAGTATAACTGGTAAAGTTAGAAGTCATGCGACATGACAGCAGACCCTTTCATGAATGATAGACTTTGAGTGTGGCCGGTCGAGTTGGCCGCTGAAATGGATAGTGCAACGCTGCTCCACGCGAACAGCTTTTTACAACCGTCGGCAACCACTATCAGTGCCCGCTAGCCCATGGTCATGTTATAAACCATCCAGCGGTACGGCAGAAAGATCGAGAAGCTATATAGCTACTTTGTGCTTCCTCCGTGATCATTTCTCCACCTCATCACCCATCTTCTTCATATTTACACGAGCACTCTCTCCATCAGCAGCCATGCAATTCAAGACGATTGCCCTGTTCGCCGCATCCACCGCCCTTGTGGCTGCCCAGGACAGCACCATCCCAGCTTGCGCTCAGAGCTGTTTCGCAGAGGCTATTGGCAAGACCACTTGCTCCCTCACAGACTACTATTGCCAGTGCACAACTGGCAAGAACACCATCACGAACGAGGTCACTCCTTGCTTGCTCAAGTCCACTTGCACAACTGGTGATGTTGCAGGTAAGGCTGATCTAAGCTTTTAATTGGAGCAACCATTGACAACTCGTAGACATCAACGCTGCTGTGACCAAGATCTGCAGTGCCGCCGTCGCCGCTGGCTCAAGTACTGCTAGTGCGTCATCTTCCGCCACCATGTCCGGCACTAACTCCTCCACCACCGCTTCTGGCTCAGCCTCCCACACCGCATCTGCCGCCGCTTCCAGCTCATCGGCTGCCACTGGTGGTGCCGGTGTCGTCCGCGTTAGTGTCGCCATGCTCGGTCTCTCCATCGCCGCTGTCTTTGCTCTTTGAGCAGCGATTCTTCTTCCACCCATGATTGTTCATATTTGACAGGATACAGCCCTGTTTGAAGGGCGCATAGGGGTATCAATTCGGATTATACCACCAAATGCACTTCATTTAATCACTTCCAACCATTTGTCGCTCCAAGCCGTGAACTCGTCGTCTTTATCATCCCAGCTCTTTTTGACCAGCTTGATCAACGCCTTTGCTTCGTCCACAATCGCTTTGATCTGTTCCTTCACTGCCTCTTCGTTCAAATCGTAGAAACCACTCGCCAACTCGTCCACCAGGTCCGGCAACTGCGTCAAATGATCGATCAACTCGTCCATGACCAGGACGTGCGGCTTTATCCTCGCCATCTCCTTCGTGAAAGTCCTTATCCTCCTCTTAATCACCGCCGTGTACAAAATCTCCACCTTCCTCACCTTCCCCAGTCCCTGCGCCAACAACCCCGCCAACTCCACCCGATCCCTAGGCAGACTTTCCGCCCCAAAGATATCACCCTCCTCCCCTGCATCGCTCTCATCGTCCTCGTCGTCCCTCTCGCCCCACTCCCTCAGCTCCTCAATCGCATCCTTGACCAAAGCCTGATACTCCCTCGCCTTCTTCAGCGCCACCCCTCCGACATCCATCTCCTCCAACTCGACCACCGCGTCGCACGCCTCCCACACCACCCCTGTGCTGGAGAGTGTATCCCGCTTATTTCCCTCCCGTCTTGTTTGGCCCTCGCTCTGAGCTACAACAGCAGCGACTTCTTCGAGGCAGAACTTCATCTCCTTGACCACGCGCGTGACCCGACCTACCACTTCCCCACGCAAAAGGCGCCCCCAGACGTCAGGCGAGGTGAGTTCCACCGCGGACATGAGTGCCGGGAGACATGAGGAGGTGATTTCGCGCAGGACGCTAGTCACGGCCGAGGGGGTGAAGGGGGCGTTGAGCAGGAGGAGGGAGAGCTTAGTGGTGTGCGATTTGAGGAGGAGAGAAGCGTCGCGGAGGACTTGCAGGGGATTGGGCGGGTTAGGTGTGGAAGGGGCGGCGGAAGGTGGGGAGGAGAGCGTGATCAGGTAGTGGTTGAGGAGAGTTAGAGAGGTGGAGGTGAGGCCGCGGAGAACTTGCATGTCGGGTTTAGGAGTTGAAGAAGCCATAATGAGGGGTCAGGCGCGAAAGAGAGATAAGGTAAGAGCTGCTATTTAGTCAGGCGGTTAATAGATGACGGTGATGATGAATTTTTGATGGAGATGCGGAAGTGTTCCGCTGGGTGGACTTCACGTGAAGGGCACCTTCTGTCACTTAATCACACGATAACGAGCAATAAAATCGTCGTGGGTTGTCACCATGGCTAGAGATACGCCCACGGCTCCAATACCGTCAGGGGCGGTTCAATCGCAAACGCTGATCATCGATCCCGGTGCATATACGATCAAGGCTGGACTGGCATCCACAGACGACTCTGCGGCGCAACCAGAATGTCATGTAATACCGAACTGTATGGCCAGATCGAGAACGAAGCACACATACATCGGGTCTTCACTGGCTCAGTGTAATGACTTTGGCGAGATGCAATTCAGGCGGCCTGTGGAGCGAGGATATATCGTGAATTGGGACCTGGAGAGAGCCATTTTCGAGCACGAGTTCTTTGACCCAAAGGCGGTATTATATGTAAGTACTAAGCCAGCTCGAGCCAGCTTCAACGCGATGCGACGCTTCCGTGCCACTCCAATGCTAATTACCATCAGTGCGAGCCCGCCTCCACCAATCTCCTCATGACGGAGCACTCCAATGGTCCCACCGCCCTCTCCTCCAACGCTGACCAGATCATCTTCGAAGAATTCTCGTTCGCCGCAGCCTACCGCGCCAACGGCCCCTCTCTCAACGCTCTCAATCCTCTCCCCTCGTCTCTCGCCGCCGCTCCTCCTTCAACCCTCCCAACGGAGATCCTCCTCCTAATCGACTCCTCCCACTCGCACACCACCATTTCCCCTGTCCTCCGCGGCCGACCCATCCCCTCCGCCATCCGCCGCCTCGACATAGGCGGGAAGCATATCTCCAACCACCTCGCTTCTCTCATATCGTTACGTCACTTCTCTCTAATGGACGAACCCCACATCATCTCGCAGATCAAAGAAGACGCATGCTTCGTCGCCTCCTCCTTCTCCTCCTCCCTCGAATCGACCTGGCGTGGCCCCCGCGGCGACCGCCGCCCCGTATCGGAAGTAGTAGTAGACTACGTCCTGCCGGACTACGAGCGTGTTCACAGGGGGTATATCCGGCCCCGTGATCCCTCTGGCTCGGCCCATACTGCCTCTTCTCCCAACCCCGACGCCATGGCTCTGGACAGCGACAGGGGCAGAGAGAAGGAAGAATCCTTCCCGCTGGACAACGAGCGCTTCACTCCCCCGGAACTCCTCTTCCAGCCCCTGGACGTAGGCCTGCCGCAATCCGGCCTCCCCGAAACGGTGATGCAGTCCCTCTCCTCCGTTCCCTCTGCGCTCTGGCAGGGGTTGTTGGCCAACATGGTGCTCGTAGGGGGCAATGCGCTCCTCCCTGGCTTCAGAGATCGGCTCGAAGCGGAGATGAGGACGCTTGCGCCTTCGGAGTACGAGGTCAGGGTTGGCGTGGCGGAGGATCCGATCAAGGCGACTTGGCAAGGGGGCGCGCGGTTGGCGGGTGACGAGGGGATGGTGGGGAGGGTCATGGTTACGAGGGAGGAGTATTTTGAGAATGGAGAGGGGTGGGTGAGGAGGCAGTTCGCGGGGCGCAAGGTGGTGGAGAGCTGGCCTGGGGAGGGAAAGACGGAGGAGAAGAGCAGTGCTTGATATTGGCGTTAGGATTGGACAGCATCTCGGGAAGGACAAAGCGAGAGGAGGATAAGATGATGATACCCAGCACAAAATCCGTGCATAGAGCAGCGACACTGGAGCTTGGGGTAGTAATGGACCATGAATATTCATTCCTATCAGCCAGGGGGAATGTGCATCATCTAAACTGCAGCCGTTTGACGGGGCTTTCCCTCCCCTCTATCCCAGCTGGCTGACTCGGCGCCGGCTCTAGTCCCATGCCTTTCCCATGCGGCGTCCAATACCCCAATTCCGGATTGCTGAATTGTCTGCCCGGGGTAGGCGGTACATTGCCGTAATAGTGATGATGATTCGCAGCCGCTCTTTCCTCCGCACGATGCCGGATCATGGAGAACGGGAGGTTGCTCAACGCTACACAGCCGAAGATGAGCAGCGATGAAAAGATCTGTGCTTGTTAGCTAGTTCGCTGGGTAGCATAGAAGAGACATACCATTGCCTTCCAGCTGATGGGCTCGACAAAGGCATTGAACACCTCTGCCCAAGTGTGCACGCTGATCTTTGCCCGACCCATCGCTCGTGTGTCCCTGCTCATACACTTCTCCCAGTTGTTGCATACTGTTTCCATGGCTGGCACACGTGTCTCTGGCGCGCAGCGATTGTCCGTGTATTGCCTTGCGCAAATGGCCATTTCTGCTAGTAGTTCTGATACAGCTTCCGTGCTCTTTTTGTCAATGTCACCTTTTATCGTTGCATAGAATGAGTAAAGGAGGTATATGAGTGAGGAGACGAGGAAGAAGTTCAGTGTGAGCTGGGCGTACCAGGACAGAATCTGTGGCAGTGTCGGATGATCGGTGAGGAATTTAAAGAAGTTGGCAATTCCACCTGTCTTTGGGAGCTCTGGTAAAGGCTCGTCCTTCTTTGACCGTCCCCATTTTCGCTTAGATTTGCTGGGCGACGGTGGTCGAGAATCCTCTGATTCCGACACAGAATTTGTTCGCATTTTGATGAGTTGTCGTACTGCATCACCACGGCGCTTCTTCTGTGCCTTCTTCACGACCTTGTTGTCCGCTTCGTGCAGAGGCCCTCTTGCGACCTCGCCCTTGCCCGACGCGTGATATGAACCCGGTGAATTTGTCACATAGCTCGCAGCCCGCCAGAGCCAGCTATCTCGTCTTCTTTCCTTGGACTCTTTCTCCGCGACCTTGGTCAAAGGCTTGTTTGTTGCTTTTGACGGACCCAGATTCGGCGTTGTAGCAGCATCGAAACGGGCTGTCACACTTCTGAAGTTCATCGAATTGTCAGGCGTAGCATCACTGTCCAGCATCGACTGCTCAGGCGACTTGGGTGTTTCACCTCCTGACGAGGCGATTTCGGGCTCGAGTTTTCGAGGCGTAGAGAACCGGCCGCCTTTGAAATTGAACGAAGATCCTCCAAAGCTCTTGGTTGGTGATGGCGGTTTCGTGGGCGATTGCGATCCAGTGCGGTAGAACCCTTGGGTGGATGTGGGTCGATGGCTGGGAGCTACAGATTTGGCAGGGGAACCGAAAGCAGATGCAATTCCTGTGTTCGTTAATATCCACATCTTATATTCCCCTGTGAGGCTCTGGAAATCATTAAAGCATGACATACCCCTCTTCTTGGTTGGACTGTCGCCCATGCTCGCAAATGACCTCTGGGGATTGTTGCTCAAGGCCCCAAATGGTGAACGATGGTCCACCGGTCCTGTTCCATTTTCGTATTCAAAGTCCATAGGCGTCGCATGCGATCGAAACGCCATATTTGTGAGTGAGCGGGGTGAAAGAGCAAAACGGTCGTGTATGCGCCAACATTTTGTGTGACGATGTTTCCTTGGAAGTGAAGACGACTCCGCGCTTAGCGCGTCTACAGCGCTGACATTGCTTTGGTTGCCCTGGGATACACACGTGGGCAAACATCGGAGGCCATTTGTTAGTCATCTTCGACACGCGACCATCGCGTCCTGGATAAGCAAGACATTCATGTCCTTACGTGTCTTCGGCATAGTACATTAATATCACAATGCTTCTTTATAATCAAATTTGAAAATTACCATGCGAATTTCACTGAGGGATATCTCGTAAACTACTACAGGCCTCATTCCAAGGCGCAAGAAAGCAATGGATCAAATGCCTGCCGTGAGGCGACACTGTCCTTGTGATATGACAACAAGTTTCAGCCAGACCGTGTCTCCATTGTACCGTTATTTCATGCTCCGTCCGCCCTATACAGCAAATTTGTGATTGAAAGCAAATCATGCCGGCCCAGCCGACTGAGCGTGTGGTGGATATCGTTGCCATGAAGCTAAAGAAGATTGAAAAGAAAGGAAATTGGTGGTGTTGATTTGAGCCTAGAACATACCGCCTTCGGTCATGATTGGTCTCTGAGGTGTGCCTTGAATAGGATAAGAAGGGCAGTCAAAGCTCTCGGTCGAGCGCATTGCTCGCGGTGCGGGTCGATGACTTTGTGCGGACCCGCTTCTGTAAGATTGCTGCTCCATTGACCTGTCAAGGAGTGGTTCGGGGCTCTTCGCCCTGCGAGCTGCGCTTGTTGGGATCGGAGGCGGTGAGCCAGGGTTGGGATAGCGAGATGCTTGCTCTGCTTCGTACTTTCCGCCGAGACCAAAGAGCTTCTTGGTGGCTCTTCGGCGAGGATTGACAGGTGGAATTGGGGGCGGCTCCATGCCGTTTCTGAGTGAAGCCCCAGGTGGCAAGTCAACGGTCTCGACGTTCGATGTCGAGGAAATCAAGATCGGATCAGAGATCTCGCTCTTGGAGACAGTCTTCTTGCGCAAAATGCCGCCTTGCTTGATGTTGGGAATGTTCGGCATAGTGGGTGTAGCAGGTCCGTATGCCACTGGTGTCGAGTTTCCAGAGGCTGGCGGTGTGGGATTGGCACAGTATGGCGAGGGCAATGGTGATGGGCGTGGCGAAGGCACCACATTCGTACCATGCTTGAACGTAGCTGACGTTGCAGATTGAGGCGCAGACACGCTCGTCGATGGCATAGTGCGGTACGTTGGCTGTGGTGGCATGGAAGCTTGCGGTGCCGTACTCGCCTGGGACAAAGATGTATTGGACATTGCTGCAGTCGTTTGGGACATGGACATCTGCGACATGGAAGCCTGGTTCATCAGTGTCGGTGGCTCGATGGGGCTGTTCATTGCCGAGCGACTGCCGCTTCGCAACCTGCCCGAGTCGGACGTGTTTGTGGGGTGTCTGCTCAGATTTGGCGATTGTTGAGGCGAGAATTGGTTTGAGAATTGAGGTGAGAAACCAGCGGAGAAGTTTGGGGAAAAGTGAGGGGAGAAGGTGTTAGAGGAAGTCATTGGTGAGGCACCCTGTCGTGCGCCTTCATTTGGCCCCTCAGAGTGCATCCTGTCGCCCCGCATCTGATTGCGCAGTGAAGATGCCTGCGAGCTTGAACGGGCACGAGCTTGAGGACCGGCTGAGGTGGAAGGAGGTGAAGGTCTAGTAGGCATGCGAGACATGCCTGCATCGCTTTCACCACGTGGACGCTGCATGTCAAACATTCCGCGGGTCCTCTGATCCCCAATGGGAGGCGTACGCTGGGTGAAGGATGGCCTCGGGCTGTTCGCGAAGCTTGGGAACTTGTCTGATGGCGGCTTGATCTCCTCGTTGATGGTGCTGCCCTTGCGGCTCAGAGGCAGACTCGTCTGCGAGCCACTGGCTCCGAGACCAAGCATCTTCATAGCCTTAGAGGGCTGTTCTTGCTTCACGATCGAATCTCGACTGGTTTTGGTCTTCAACATATTGTTAAAAGCCTTGAAAGACCCGCTCTGAGTTGGCTGGGGGCTGCTGCCTCTGCTCTCAACTTCGATGATGCTCTTGAGATTCTCTTGAATCGCCTTTTGACGGGCAGCAATGTCTTTCTCGAACGCTTCGCGCTCTTGCAAAGTACCAGCGCTCAAGTCGCGTTTGTGTTCTGGCTGCCAATTGGAGGATGTCTCGCTATCCCGCTGATTGCCGAGATCTATGTTGGCTTTCGACGGGGCCGAAGTCAGGACTCGGGTCTCCTGAGGTGCGGCAGAAGAAGTCGTCGATTTGTTCGCACTAGGAGAGCTGTAGTAATAGCTACTATCAAAGTCGTCCAGGTCCCATGGGTTTGAATTCGTGTAAGTAGAGTCAAGACGATTCTCCGAAGCGTAAGTTCTGTTGGTGAACCGGGAAGTGGCATCACTCGAGCTTGGTGCGCTGTTCTCGTGACCGATAGTATTCGTGTAGATAGAGGACTGGTCGCTTGGGTTTCGAAGATGGTTGCTGCTCGTATCCCGGGCGGCCGCACTCGGTGCCGATGATACATTGCTGGTGTTGCGCAAGTGCTGGTGCACAAGACCTCCAAGCGCCTTGCTTTGATCAGCAGGACGATAGGTCTCTGCTGGCAGGATCATCTCGTCATCTTCGATCTTTTCCTCCTTCATAGGTTCCGGATGCCCCTTCGCAGAGTCTGCAAGAGAAGGTTTGGAGGCAAATGTTCTTAGCGGCTGCGGTGGTACCATGTACTCATCCTCTTCATCCTCTTCCTTGATCTCTGGGAAGAGTGGAGTAGGTGTGCGGCCACCAGGATACTCCTGAATGTTCTCCAGTTCGCCAGGACGGAAGCGTCCCGCTGAGCCACCATAATAATTACGTGCACCATAGTCGGCAAGAATGTCCTCGTCGTCATCGTCGCTAGCACTGATGTCACCGAAGAAAGTACGATGGGTGTCTGGGATAGGCTCCTCTTCCTCCTCTTCCTGCGATGAGGCTTCCTGGTGCTCTTCACCGCGCATCTGTGCAGCTGCCCTCTGGAAGACCGAGAACGCATTGGGGGCGGGCACGTCGGGCTGCGTTGGCTGTGACAAAGAGCGAGCGCGAGGAGCAGGCGGTGCAATCGGGTCTTCTGGAGTATGCCTTGCGGAGTCGAAGCGTGTAAGTTGAGGTGAATTATGCGGCTGCTCCTTTTCTGTTGGAGTTTCTGGCTCGGGACTTGTGCTCGTCTGTTGTAATTGCTGAAGTCTCTGCAGATATTGATCTTCATCGAACGGCTGTCTGGGCATCTGGAAAGCATTCATGGCGGTCGCTTTGCCACGATCACCTGGCTGGATGGTTGAAGACAGTACGTTCATCTCATCATACTCGTTCAGCGGAAAGTAAGTGGGTGATTGCGGATGACTCGCAGGAGGTGATGGGCTTACTGAGTGGCCTTTGGCGATTGAGTCGAAAGTCGTGAGTGTTTCTGTTGGGCTCTGTGGTCGCATAGCGTATGGCTGAAACGAACGTCCTTGTTGCCGGAGATCCGTAGCGCTCTTTGGCTGAGAAAGCGCTATTGGTGGTGACTTTGTGCCGGAGAAGTTTCTTTGCTTCTGAATTGAATTCAATCGTGTCAAAGCAGAAACCTGTTGCTCCTGTCTACTTTGATCTAGACTTTGCTCGTACAGGCGGCGCTTGGTCAATGACCTCTCTAGAGGCGCTGCGTTTGCCACCTTCGTGTTTGAGAGGAAGGATGAAGACGAAGGACTCATGAAAGGCTGTGATGCGACGGAAGTTGCTGGAGTCGAGTCGCGATCATGCGCATGCTCTGAATTGACGGACGAGTCGATGGACGCCTGTCGTTGCTCGTTCGACAGGCTCGGGGAGTGTGCTGGCTGAGTGATTGGCGCTTGCGTCTTGGAAGAGCTCGACATGGCGGCAGATGAGGATGCAAAGCCAAACGGTAGCGAGTTAGAGTCGCTGCTTTCTGCTGCGTCGTCCAAGGCTCTCTGTGCTGCGGCTTCTCGCTCGGCCTGCTTGATCTTTTGAAACGCGGACTGGGACACATCGTCCTCGTATACCACCTTGCCCATTCCTCCCTCACCATTCAGGCTCTTTGTAGATTTCGAGTTTGCGATTTTGTAGACTTTCTGTCTGCCGCCAAAGAGAACATTGCCTTCGCCAGGTCTCGCACGGTTCATGACGCTTCCAGCATGTATAGAGTCATTGTCGGCTCCATAGCTATCGTCCGAGACGAAAGAGTCGTGCTGTTGTGTGAGCCAAGGTGGTCGGACAGAGCTTGACACTGACGCGACCTCAGCAATGTCGTTCAGATTCCTCGTCGGCCCAAAGCCGAAATCTGGCAGTCGGGACTGTCGCTTGGGCTGTAATACACTGTCATCGCTGGCTTTTCCGATCTTGGACGTCGGATCGTCTTGCTCGCGAAGCATGCTGAATCGCATTGATAGATTCGGCATGATCAGACTCGTACGAAAGTCATCGTTTGACGGAAGCGCAGATCCTAGGTTGAGTTGTGGTTTCTCCTCTTCTTGCATTTTCTTTCCCTTCTTCCATCTTTTTGTTTCCTTGCTGCCGATACTCGAAGAGTCATCCAGCTTCTTTTTACTTAAGAATCGATTCATGTTTGCGGCGGCACCTTTACGGCCTTTATCGTCAGGGGTATGTCCTTTTAGGCTGCCTCTGTTGCTGTTCTGGTTCTAAAGTCCTTGATATCCTGGCCGTCGAGTGTTTAGAGACAAGTTGCTAATTCGCTTTTGCTGTCGCATGTGTTGGACTTTTGTCGGAAATGAGTGGAAATGAGCGGCGCCGGATATATATCCGTCGGTGTGTTGGAGAAAGTTCCTAGATTTGTTGATAGACGTATAGGGTCCAGCACTGTCTAGAGGATCCGAGGCGTGACGTCCTAGCAAGAAGGGTTCATATGAGGGTTGATGGAAAAGAAGGATGTCGCCTTCAGTAGTCCAGTCTACCGCATGGCACAGCTGGCGGCCACAGTCGAACAGTGCGATTACTCGACGGTTCTTGCGACGGATGTTGTGAAAGTGGGTGAACGGTGACAGGCGTTTTGTCGAGATGAGCGCTAGCTTGGTGGAATGCAGCTCAGTTGACCGCTGCAAGGTCTTGTGTTGTTGTTTTCGGCAGAAGGCAACGGCGGTGATGGATACTTTGGAGGGAATGTCTTACCTAGGGGATTGTTTTGGTCGTGGAAAGAAGAGTTGGTGGGCGAGAAGAGGAAGACGCGGTTAGACGTGACTGTGAACCAAAGATCGAGTGAAGTGAGAAAATGGCGGCACCAGAGTGAAATTTGGTCCACCAGCTCGACGGAAGTTCAGGGAGGCGTCAACTAGAGATTAGGAGAAGCACAGATCATCTCTGTTTCACGAGCTTCGGCTTCGAAAAGTGCAGGGAAATGGCAGACGCTAATGTAGTTAGTGCATGCAAAGGCTTTCCACCAAACTCTGATCGTGGACGGCCTAATTTACGAGACCAATCAGACCATGATACGGTTGATGGACCTGTCGATCATCTCCGCATCTCTTGTGGGTTCCTGATCTGTTCCGCGTTGCTCTCCTGTGATCCCTCGTCTGACCCGATGCCTGGTGTTTTCTCTCCCAGGGCAAGGTTTTCACTCCCACGAACGTTCGTTAGATTGCCATGTGTCGTGGACTTGTGCAATTGTGGAGCGAGAGGTGATTGTACGCCGAGAAGAAGAACGGATGTAAGACAGGAACAACGTGGAAATCGAAGGACTAGACTACCAGAGCATGTCCGGATCATGGATAACGATCATGGACAACGGTGATAGTATGTCTGCTCGAACTTCGTCATACGATCATTCGACCTACAGTACAGCCAATGAACTAGACAAGGCCGCCTTTGACATGGATGAGCGGGCTGGATGCATGCAACAGGGGCGCTTGCAGAAGATAGGTGATGGGTGATGATGGGTGGTGGGCAAGGGAAGGGGGGGAAAAAAAAAAAAAGAACCCTCCCCGGCATCGTCATCAAATTTCTGCATTTCGGACACGGCTGCGTTAGGACGGTCGAAGTACTGGATGACATTGCCACCCAGAAGCAAATTACGGTCAGCCAAATGGGAAACATCTCAACGAGATATCCAATATTGGCCAGAAGTATGACCTCTGACCCGTCACATGCGAACACCTTCAAAGGTCAGCCCATCCAGCGTTGTTCAAACGTGCCGGCATTTCCTTCCACGCAAACAGACTTTTGCCCACTGCAGTAGACCTCAGCAGACCTCAGCAGACCTCAAGCTCGTTCCTTTTTGATAGGCTCCTTCATGCAGAGTCTAGGGTTTTATTATTTTAGGAGATCCAGGCTCGTCGTGCATACGGAACCCCGCCAGGAGTACCCGAGCAGTCTTTTCACCGCCCTTGCAATCAAGACACACCACTACTCACCATCCACAGCGAGGACTAGAATGGATGTGAGAACATGTGAACGTAGCTCCGTCTTTCCACACTCCACGCCGTCGGAATAAGAATTGTCCCCACCACGAACCAACAACGTGATCGTCACGGTCCGTACGCTAATCAGTTCCTCCTCACTTGCGGCGTTCAATGTGGCTTGCAGCAATGACTTGGCGAGCAAAGACGATTTTAATCAACATGAAACCAACCCTCTCAACCATGCAGAATATAGATGTGGGAGCCCTCGCAGCCTTCGGCATCCTCCATGCTAGCAATCTACCCCGACGTGAGGCCATCCTTGGGTCAGACTTCGATCTCCAGACCCTCTGATCACAAAAGTCTAGTGATATTACTCCATTCCCTCAGTGGTGTAACACCGGCCTCGTAGTGTAACAGGTGTTCCAACAAGTAAGTCGCATGCTCAGGGTGGCATCATTTGGTGCTACCCCTCATTCCCATTAGCAGAGTAGGACGATTATACATTTGTAGATATGATGTCATACAGCTGTATCTCTGACACGGTGCTGTTGTTTATGCACAAGCCTGGCGTGAGCCCGAAAGACAATAGACAGAGATTCCAGCCTGACCTCAATTGCGGCTCTGCACGTCGAAGAGCTGTGGTGGGGCTGACGTTGCACGCCTGCTTTGTGGTGGCAACCAATCAGAGTACGTCCAATTACATTTACCATCATATGATAAAGATCCCTCCAGGGCACTACTCAACTGCGCTCTTCAGTCCCCAAACTGCTTCTTTCACTTTCGAAACTCATAATAATCTCAGTAAAGCCATTCAAGGTCAACACATCAATACCAGACACAATATCATAAGCATAATGTCAGCTCCTACTGCCGCCGTTCCAGGTACGCCATAGTCGACTATATCCCGTCGCCGCTTTAGACATGTCACATACTGATATGCTCAAGCATCATGCTGTGGTCGTGAGGGTGGGTGCATCTGCGCTGCTGAGGCAAAGTGCTCTTGTGGCAAGCAGGCCGCCATGCACTGCAATTGCGAGAAGGCTCAGACCGAGAACAAGATCGACGGCGCTCGTTGCTCATGCAGTATGTTGTTCCGTCCATAGCTCTCGGAATGAACACTAACCACTTTAACAGATATGCGTGCTGCCGGTGAATGCACATGCTCCAGGGCCAAGTCTGAGAACTCCAAGCCATCTGGCTCCACCTGTGCTTGCGGAAAGCGCTCAGCTTGTATGTATTCAGCCCTGATAGTTAGTTAAGCTTTACTGACGTTTCACAGCATCCTGCACCTGTTCTGGCACCGAGGCTGGTGGGAGCTCCGAGCTTGAGACCGATTTCACCACCAAGCCATAAGCAAATACAGTCCAGCATTTGTGGCGTTGACGTTTTGATTATGATACCAGGAGGGTATACCCGGAAGCAGTTGATGAATTTGTGCACAGGCAATTTCTTTCGAGGGAAGGATATCTCGGAATGATACGTAGTCAAGATACAGAATGATACAAGTTACAGCCACCAAGTCATAAATTCGGAAACGCGACGATGTCTCGTTAGGCATGCCGGGTGGTGTCAGCCAGAGACGTACAACAAAGAAATTAGCAACACTGTGCAAGTAGCTATATTTACTTGAAATGTTTCTGCACCGTGGTAATTCGATTAATACTCGGGCAGGGTGCATGCTGCCTAGTCCCGCTTTATGAAACGCATATTTCAGATACACCTGGTAGTCCATGGAGGTTGATGGATAGCACACGATAGATACCTTTAGCTTTCGACGCCGCCGCAGATCGTCTTGTGCAGAAGTGGGGTCGAACGGAACCACGTTCCTAAGTACCGATCAAAGTGCACGGTCCAATTTCGAGATGGGCAACTCCTTGAAATGACTTGCTCGAGAACGACACCGCCAAATCGCAAGTCACCGCCGTCCATCTGCTCTGTACATAATTTCGGCATCATCGCATTGGGCGCAATTGTCAACGGATGCTTCACGCGTGGCAAGCAAGCTGCGCTTCGACTCTATTATAGCCGAGGGGCTCCGCGAGACCCCATACATGGAGCTGTATGATCGCTATATTCGACGCCATCAGTAGCACACCTAGCTTGCCGTCCTCTTTCGAACTTCATTGTCTTTGAGCGGTGCTAAGTGACCGGCTCAGCATGGCGACCACAGCAAGTGGAAGCCTCTTTGCGAGGGGGAACAACAGCAGCCAAAACACCATGCGAGGATTGGTGTCCTTCATTGCCGACCTTCGAAACGCAAGAGCTCGCGAATTGGAAGAGAAGCGCATCAATAAGGAGCTGGCGAACATCCGGCAAAAGTTCAAGGGTGGAAGTCTGAGCGGATACGATAAGAAAAAATACGTCTGTAAATTGCTGTACATATACATACTGGGATGGAACGTGGATTTTGGACATCTGGAAGCGGTAAACTTGGTCAGCGCCAACAAGTATTCGGAAAAGCAAATCGGATATCTGGCTGTCACTCTGTTCTTGCATGAACAGCATGAGCTGTTACATCTAGTGGTCAACAGTATACGAAAGGACTTGAACGACAACAATGAGCTGTTCAATTGTCTGGCGTTGCACGCGATTGCGAATGTGGGAGGTCGAGAGATGGGAGAGTCTTTGGCAGCAGATGTACACAGACTACTCATATCACCGTGCGATGAATGGCCCATTCTTGATAGAGGTCCATACTGACGTGAAGCAGGACATCGAAGCCTTTCGTCAAGAAGAAGGCAGCTTTGACGCTCCTCCGACTGTACCGTAAAGCTCCGAGTATCATTCAAGCCGAGTGGGCAGAACGCATCATCTCAATCATGGACGACCACGATTTTGGGGTCGCACTGTCGGTCACATCACTGGTCATGAAATTGGCGCAGGATAATCCAGATCAGTACAAAACTTCCTATACGAAAGCAGCACAGCGGCTACGGAAGATCGTCATTGATGTGGATTGTCCCTCAGACTACTTCTACTACAAGGTGCCTTGTCCTTGGATTCAGGTCAAGCTGCTGCGACTTTTGCAGTACTTTCCACCATCGCAAGACTCACATATCAGGCAAATTATCCGCGACTCGTTACAACAGATCATGGAAAATGCTTCGGAGATGCCGAAAAATGTCCAACAGAACAATGCGCAAAACGCTGTCCTCTTCGAGGCGATCAACTTGACCATTCACCTTGACACAGAACAACAGCTGATGCTTCAAATGTCTTCCAGACTCGGCAAATTCATTCAATCACGAGAGACAAACGTACGATATCTTGGATTGGAAGCCATGACACATCTTGCGGCCAGAGCAGAGACACTGGATCCAATCAAAAAGCATCAAAGCATCATCATCGGGTCTCTTCGAGATCGCGATATCAGTGTGCGAAGGCAAGGTCTGGACTTGCTCTACAGCATGTGCGATGCATCGAATGCCAGACCCATTGTTGGGGAGCTGCTCAAATATCTGCAAACAGCAGACTACGCTATCAGAGAAGAAATGGTACTCAAGATCGCCATCTTGACAGAGAAATATGCCACAGACATTCAGTGGTATGTGGACATTTCGCTGCGGCTGATTTCCATGGCTGGTGACCACGTTAGTGACGAGGTCTGGCAAAGAGTCATCCAGATTGTCACCAACAACGAAGAACTGCAGGTGTACGCTGCGTCTACGATTCTAGCATACTTGCGGGCAGATGTATGCCACGAGACTTTGGTCAAGATTGGCAGCTACTTGCTCGGTGAATTCGGCCACTTGATTGCGGACAGTCCAAAGTGCAGTCCTATCGAGCAGTTCTTGGCGCTACAAAGCAAATTCAACAGCTCATCGCCGAGTACGAGAGCGATGATTCTCTCGGCATTCGTCAAATTCGTCAATCTGTTTCCCGAAATCAAGCCTCAGTTACTCCAAGCTTTCCGAACATATTCGCACACACTCGATCCGGAACTCCAACAACGAGCGTGCGAATACCTCGCACTGGCTACCAGGCCGACGGATGATCTACTACGGACAGTCTGTGACGAGATGCCACCGTTCCCAGAACGAGCTTCGGCATTGCTCTCTCGGCTGCACTCGAAGCACGCCAAGGCAGGTGACAAGCTGACTTGGGTGGTTGGAGGCAAGGACGCCAATTCGCAAGAGATGAGTTTGTCGCGACCCAGTAATCTCAAGCGCAATTTCACGGACTCTTTGCAGACGAACACGAATGGAAATCTGGCAGTCAAAGCAAATGGACATACAAACGGAGGTGTCAAATCTCCCGTGGAAGAACTGTCTGGCCTGGACTTCAGTGAGAGCTCGGCACCGAATTTGGCCAGTGCCGCCCATCTTTCGCCAGACTGGAAGCCAGGCTTCGATCGCCTACTATTGACCGACTCTGGTATACTGTATGAGGACTCGCAGATTCAAATCGGAGTGCGGACAGAGTACAGAGCAGAGCTGGGTTGCCTCATCATATACTACACCAATCGGACGAGCATCGCAATCAACAGCTTCACGACGACTATGGACAATCCGTCGCCGGACACGATACGTATCGACACGAAGAGTCTGCCTGACACGACCGTTCACGCGGGCTCTCAGACACAGCAGATGGTCATGTTCGAAGCAAAGGCACCTTTCGAGAGACCGCCAACAATCCGTGTCTCCTGGCTGGCAGGCGCGTTGCAGGCATTGACCTTGCAGTTGCCCATCGCCTTGCACAAATATATGGAAGGAGCACAGTTGACAAGCGAAGACTTCTTCAAGCGGTGGAAGCAGATCGGAGGTGCACCAAGAGAAGCTCAAGAAATCTTCAGCGCTGGCGATGTCAGTAACGCTCGGACAAGAAGGATACTGGAGGGCTTCAAATGGGGAGTGCTTGATGGCGTGGATCCGAATGCGAAGAACTTTGTAGGAGCCACAGTATTGAACACGGGGACAAGCAAGTATGGCTGTTTATTACGACTGGAGCCAAATGAAGGCAACAAGGTATGTACTGGTCATTGAATTGTGCATGAAGTTGGTGATTTGGAATATGCTGACACGACGAACAGATGTACCGTCTTACCATACGAGCCACTGACGAGGCTATTCCATCCGTGCTGATGAAGTTCATGCAGGAAAGGCTATGCAATGCGGAATAGTCATGCATGGTGGTCAGACGAGAGATGGTGTCCAGGACATGGCTAAACGGCATGTCTTAGCTTGAGGAAAGAGGACAAGTCATGATGCTTGGCGTAGCAGAGACACTGCGGCGGCGTTTTCGTGGTCATCAGCGTGCATGAACAAGCATGCTTGATGATATTATTGAGCAGGCAGCACAGATACCATTTGATCAATGCGTACAGCGATATACATGAACACGCACTAATTGCAGGAGTTTGTTTTCTCCGGTGATAGCATAAGCCTGTTTTGACCCCTGCGAAATGCCTTGCAATCTTCGTCATGCATCCTGATAATATGGAGCGATATTCAGTTTATCAAAGTGAAACACCTTCTTTCTCGAATCTGGTTCGGCATCGAAGACTTCCAGTGCATGAGACCCTGGTGAATTCTTTTGCCTAGTGTCTTGGGAGGAAGAGTCGACCATGAGTCGTGGGCTTCTCCAGCTCGATCTCATTGTCACCATCGCCTACACTGCCTCAGTCGCCTGATCTTCACCTCTTCGCATTTGGAATTTTTCCTCTGCATCTGCTGCTGCTGATCTACGATCAGTTACGTTTGATGCAGCTAACTCACAAGCAGAAAGCAGAGAGCTCGAACATAATACTCACCCTCACCGGCGATGACTCTGTGATCTACCTCCACCTTCTCCGATAGCCCGTTACCGCCGTTATCGTGAGCCGCCACCTTCACCAAAAATCACAATGATCATCCTGCTATCACTTTTATCATTGCTGTCATTCTTGCGGCAAGTCACCGCTCAATTCGAGGTCAACCAATCACAGCGCAATGTTACGAACAGTACTTGGACGCTCACGTGGGCAGCAAGGCCCGATTCCAATAATTCTGTCAATGTCTATCCCCTTCGTGGACAGCAAGGGCTAGGGAACAATGCGCCTCGATTACCCGTGAGTCTACATAACATTAGAAAATGTCGAAAATGTAGAAACCATGTGCTAACGAAATCTCAGGTATCTGTCCTCACTGCAGTCGGCCCCTTGTCCAACACCGACACCATCAATGACAGCGCTATCGCGTTCATCTCATGCGACCTCGACGATTATCCGAGACCAGACAGTATTGGACCTGCCATGGTATATGCTATGGCTGTCCAGAGAAATGCCGCTGCCATACTCGTCTACTCCAAAGCCAATTCCTCTTGCGATCTCACTGGACCAAGGATACCTGATTACGATCGAAGCTGGACCATTATCACGGCTAGCGATGCTGAAAGAATCCAGTCCGACGAAGTCTCGTCACCTGCTCCTATCATCGCGACTATCGGTCAAGCACCCTTCATCATCGACTATGCGGCCTATTCCAATCTCACCAATCCTGGCCAAGTCAACACCCAACAATCACCTCCACCACAACGAAGCCAAAGCATGAACACACAAGTCGCCATGATCATCCTCTACGCCGTCACCGGCGTTGTCACTGCACTCTTTCTCGTAATCATCACAACCGGCGCAATTCGCGCGCATCGCCACCCGGAGCGCTACGGACCCCGCAACATCATAGGGCGACCCCGACAGACCCGCGCCCGTGGTCTCGCCCGCGCCATGCTAGACGGTCTCCCCATCGTCAAATTCAAAGATCCCGACAGCCCGAAAACAGACACCAACAGCGCAGCACGTGACGCCGAGCTAGCCGAGAACCCCACGACCCTCCGCTCCAACTCGGAACCCACCCTCAAAGACGGCCGAACACCTAATCCCGACCTCGCTTCTCCTACCCAAGCAGATGCCAACTCCATCCGCTCCGGTATCGGCCCAGCCGTCGAGCCCGCCGCCACCCCTTCCAATCCTCTCGGTATCGCCGCCCCCCACCCAGGCTGCAGCATCTGCACAGAAGACTTTGAAGACGGGCAAGACCTCCGCGTCCTCCCATGCGACCACCGCTTCCACGCAGCCTGCGTCGACCCCTGGCTCTTGAACGTGAGCGGCACCTGTCCATTATGCAGGATCGACTTGCGGAAAGGCAACCAGGACTCCCCCGAGAATCATGGGCATGAAGGGGAATTACCCCCACCTTTAGAAATGGGACCAGGCGGGCAGACAGGCCAGGGCAGGGAACTGGATAGGTCGAACAGGAGCTCTTTCAGGAGGAGTTTGCTTTTCCCCGTCTTTGGGGCGAGTGAAGGGGAGAGAGACGAGATTATGGACATGTTGAGACGGTGGAGGGAACGGGGCGGGACAAATGATGGCACGGGAGAGGAAGGGGAGAGGAGGACGAGGAGGTTGAGTAGGGTGTTTGGCATCAGGACGAGGCGGGAGGGGAGGGGGAGTTTTGTCGTTGCAGCCGGCGGGGCCGGGCAGGAGGGGACAGCTACGGGGAGGAACGAAGAACAAGAAAGGGGGGTTGTAGAGGGGGGCCAGAGGCCGAGTAGTGCTGGTGGCGACGCCGGATCGAGGGGAAGCGGGGAGGGCGTAGCGGCAGGAAGTGCTTCTACACAGGACGATGTGGTTGCTGTGCCAGAGCAGAGTGCCAATTCGGCGCAGGCTGGATCAAGCGGCAATGCAGTAGCGGACGAGACGTCGCATGATGCTGCCAAGGCAGAGAAGGAAGCAAACCGATGATCACTCTACTCTCGTTGCCGGTAAACCCCAGGGAAAAACCGGCGATGGGATTCTCACGACTCTCATTATCACTCTTATCATATGACGACTTTGTGGATCGATCTCCTTTTTTTTGTCTTTCCCCAGCAGGACTGGTTCTGGCTACGAATGATTATGGATATGGATGTGGGCATGGATGTGGGTATTAGAGCTTGAAAGGGTGTACTTGTACATATTCAATGGCTATGAGAAGAGGCGCAACGGTCATGGCGCTGGCGGGTGATGGGAAAGGGTATACCTCACGTCGTCTATCGTGCATGAAATGCAACCGTATCCCGTATTAATCGCCCTGGTGCAAGAAGGTGAGCACTACAATTATTCTCGACGCGGTCCTGGCACTAGCTTCTGTTCCAAGTCGGACTAGCCAAGCTGTCAGAGTGCACAACGTCCTCTCGTTTCCTGCATCAGATCCGACCTCCTTCTTGTCTTGACTAACGTGGAAGAGACCCGCTCGAGCTGAGAGTGCCGTCTGTTTTGTGTTGGGAATACTTGCACTACAATTCGGACTTGATGAGATCTGTTCTTCGGTCAGTGGGGATGCCCCATGAAGCTCGTCGGGCTTGAGGGATGGACTACTGCGTATCCTTTTGGGCCGGATATACGTTGACAGATTGTAGAAGCCCTACACTTACATCCGTACAAGTAGTGTCGCAGGCGATTAAGCCATAGCCTGATGCGAAAGTCTCACCCTACGAAGATGCCGTCTTCTCGGTCATTTCCTAATGTGAAGAAAAACAACATCTCTGAGGATGACAGATGTGTGTCCTTGATAAGAGGCAATCACCCGCCGAAGAGATCTTCTGTCTTTGGAGAGTGTTGATGTACACCTAGATAAAGTTGCAGAGAGAAAAGAAGTCTTATTACTTGTGTTCCTTGCCAACAAGCATACACATGGCTGCATCTAGGATCAGTGTTTTGTCGTCAAGTACCGGTGAACATGTTCATCTACTATCACTGTGACGTCCATCCCGTGTGCACCCGGCGATCAGGTGCAGTTGTTTTTGCATAAAATTTTGCGCGCGATCTGCCCTGGAAGATCCGAGTGCCGGTACATTTTCCAAGTGCCGTGGCGAGCTGAACCGTGGATGGCTGGATATGACACGAGGGTAGGAGCTTCTTGTATACCTTTCACACCCGCGTAGGGTTAAGATGCATTACAATCGTCTATCCGCGGAAACGACGTGCATAACCCAGTCTTCTAGAAACAATGGACCCTGCCGAGGGTTTGTGTGAGCAGAGACGCGGATAGCTCCGAGTCTCGTCGCAACGCATGACACGATCAAAAGCATTTCTCAATGACATCTCGAGTTGTTGTTCGAGACCAGCTGATCTACGCCGACCGACAGACTTCTCAAGTACGTATGATGACCCACCGAGATATCTTCACCGCATGATCAGAGATAAGGTGAACAAGTGACGAACACCACACACACACACACACACACACACACACACACAGAGGACGCATCATCGAACAGGGGGGACACGCCAGGGAACTTCCACGCCCGGCAATCCGGGCCCAGAGCCTCTTTTTCCTACCCGCGAGACCCTGCTGTGCCCTGCTGTGCCCTGCTGTGCCCTGGTCGTGGTTGACATCAACAAAAGACGCGAACGCGCATGGCGGTATCCACTATGCAGGGCGCGCGACCCAGGCAACGCAGCTTTGGGAGTTTTGCGGTGATGTGTGTGTAGTGACATCAGCACACGTACAGGATAGCAGTGGCGTAAGAGCAACAAAGGCGGCCACACTTGTGTGTCAGGAGCCATCTCTTCCGCCCGTAAAGACAGATCCGCTGTCGGCCCTTGGCAATTCTGAATCGCCGCGCTGATTATTCAAAGCAAAAATCGGAATCATGACCTCAGCTGGTGATCAGCGCGGATCCTTCCCGATCGTCTGCTCGGAGGTTTGACTTGCTTATCCGGCCGACGGCTCTGCCTTTTCGGTGCCTGGATGACCCGTGCTCAGTCCCGCAGGGAAGGTCGGAAGTGGTTTGATTGGGAGAAAAAAAAAGTGATTGTTAGAGTCATAGTCTGCTAGCAGGGGACAGTTGGAAGAGAGAGAATTGTGTCTGAATAATATTTTCATTGTGTGGTACAAAGTGCTGTACTGTACTGCACTGCCGTCGACTCGTCGAAGCGAGGAGGCTCCCCAATGCCCATCCCTGATATCCCTCCCAAGAGCAGTGATTCCATGCCCAATGCCCGATCCCTGTCTACCACGGGTATATGCCAAATCGTAAAAAAAAAAAAAAAAAGTTCGTAATGCGGAAATGTCGCTGAAACGCTCGCTGGAGACGCTGGACTCAATCGAAGACTACTGTAGTGCTTTGCTCTAGTAGGCCGAGATCATGGCCGGTCTTTGTTGCAGAAAGTCTTCGGATACCACATCGGCATTGAGATGCGACACTGCCTTTGGAAACAGCTCTGATTGCCCAATGGCTGCGGCAGTCTTCTCGTCGAACTCGAGAGTGCTGTGCGGTGGTGATGGTGGCATCGACTCGTCCTCCGAGTCAGAGTCCTCGTGTACCAGCTCTGGGGTCGAGTGGCTGGGCACGCGAGTGAGTGCGAGCTCCTCATCCTCGTCGTAGTCCTCAACCTCCTCGTCCTCATCATCGTATGTTGGGAGGGAGGGAGGCGGCGAGACCGAGCGGCGGCGGGGAGGAATGGCAAAGTCGTCAGTGTCAACTTCAGAGTCGCTGTCGGAATCGGACTCGTCAAAGTCTTCCTCCTCTGCAATGCTGTCGAACCACTGGATGTGCTTTGGTGCCTCGCCGCGGTTGGCAGTGCGAATAGTGTCGTTGAACCAGGCCTCTTGTTCGCGCTCAGCGTTGGCAAGCTCAAGCATGAGAGAGTCGAGGAGGTTGGCGTGGCCTACGAGCAGGCGTAAGTTGTGGTCGGAGCGAGATGCCTCCCGGCCGAGCTTTCCTCGCGCAGTGGAGGCGATGCGGTATGTTTGCGAGAGAGACATCTTGGACTTTTGCTGTGGTAACGAGGCAGATGTGTTGTGAGGGTAGAAGGATTGAGTCGACTGGACGTCGAGTTGAAGTCTAAGGTTGGAAGGCATTGTGTTTATGAGTGTGCCTGGAAAGCATGAGTCAACACTGTCCATTACTTGCGTGATCGGAAGTAGTCACTAACCGTAAAACGTGGGGCAGAGAAAAGTGGTCTGAGCCAAGAGATGCAATTATTGATTGAGGGGTGCTGTTGGTATGATGGTACGATGATCTAGCAGTTGTATTCTGGAGTAATTGTTCTGTTGTACCTTGATCGGATTGCTTGGAGTGGAATTGATCCCAGGATGGGATCTCAAGGATGTATAAGTAACCTGAGGCCTTGGGTGCGTCGTCTCCGGATCTATCGTAAGCCCCGGCCTTTGCGCGGACGTTAATTCTCATCTGCACCGGCTAGCGCAAACCTTCTGACACCTGGTCGGCCGAATTCTAGTTCCTGGCCGTTGCGTAGGCTGACTGTTCTTTTTCTTGGGTCCCTTGGATTTATCGCACCGTCGGCCGAGAACCTGAATACGCTCCGTACGCGGTCAGATTTGTAAACGCCGTTTGAGTCATCGATTTTGTGCAGCAGCAGCAGCAGCAGCAGCAGTAGGGAGCTTGGAAATGTCCGCGAGCCTGGCTCTTCTCTCGTGTCTCCGACAGACACCGCTGGATGCATTGAATTCCAACTCTCTGCGCTGTCTCCAGAGAGAGACACGCACCCCCCCTTACTCATGACGAATCGAGTCACCATCACTCATTCTTTTACTTCACTGCCCCTGGGTATCTCCACAATCTGCAGTTGGTCGTTTGCCTTTCTGCCCGATGACGGAGATGCTCCGCCCCTGTGCCTCACATTTCGCATCTGATTGAGGCCAGCTGCCTGTGCGTCCGCGTACCGTGATTGCTTGGAAGCTTGTTGCTGTCTCAGAAGGCTGCACCTGAAGACCTGATCGAGTGAGTCGAGTGCGAGTGGCTTGCGGCACTGTGATTGGGTCGCATCGTGGGTGCCTGGACTGCTGCGCAAAGCACATTATTATGTTAGTCCGCGTACATTTGCGGTCAGCCCAGTCGCAATGTGGCTTGCCGTCGTCGCATTTGCGCGTACGTTGCCTCTATTCTGATACGTCCTCATCTTGCATCCCAACCCGCTCCCATTTCTGTACTCACCGTATCTCCGACTCTCACTCATCACTGCTCCGTCCCCAATTTCTCGCTTGATTTGAGGGCCTAGACCTGCAATCTTGCTGCCGTACAACTGTGAAATAGGCGTCTTCGCCAGCTTCGCCTACAATACCAGGTCGCTTGCTTGGCGATGGAGGAGAGTACATGTCAAAGCATAATCCAGTTGCAACGGCCGGTATACGTTGTGCACAAAATCTATCCTCTCCGCCCTTTCCGCAGAGAGCAAACGGTCATCGGGACTGTAAGACGCCGAGCGTCAATCATTCGGTGGAGCCTGATCACCGAACACCAGACCAGCTAGCTGGATCGTGAGTAAGCAAACACGCTCCGAGCTGCTGCTTACTTTCCATATCAAGCTCATCCAATCATCAATGGTATTTCCTGACTCCTGCAGATGCTTGGAAACTCACATTACTAACCCGGCAATCTCGACATTAGGAAAATACCCATCCGGAGCTAACCTCACGTCTTGTTGGATCCTTGGTCACTTTCTTCTATCAACAACTTGGGCGCCCGTAAGCACGAGGCTTCATCCAATGTACGAATCTGGTAATTGGTATGATATTCTATCTTCTTCTGTATTGCTCGTTTCCAAGTTTGCTCCGTTTGTAGCCCTACTACTTTCTTTAGCATCAACCAGACCCAGAGCCGCAAAGCTTGATAGTGGCTTGCATGCAGGTCTAGACTCACCGTTTGCTCAAAGCGGTCAGTTCCAATGATCAAAGATCGAGGACTTGACTACTAAGACAGTTCGATCTGTGAATCTGCAGCAATGGACAAGCAACCATCGTACACTGGCAAGACTCTTCCCGCCATCTCTCCGCCTCAAACAACGTTGCGCTCAACCTGTTTACCGCGTACGTTTAGCCGCAACGATCGCAGAATCGATAACGCTCAAGGACCTGGCCAAGCCCCAGTCGAGCACATTGGACCAACAATGCGGCTCTTTATCTGCGACCGGGACTTCGAGTGTCCACCACAAGACGTCCAGGCCTCTCTGTCTCTCGCCGTTGTTGAATGATAACGTCCAGTCCAGGCCCTCGTCAGTGTCGTTTGACTCGTCTTGTACAGAGACGCCACAATGCCAAATTTCAAGGCTCAAGGGCGCCACAGCCCGGCGTTCTGGGCTTTGTGATCCCCGAACCGGTGTCAACTCGGCTCGATCGATCTTGGAAGCTATCGCCTTGCGGGCGTTGCCTATAACCAGTAAATCGCCGCTCTCGCGAGTCCAACTCTACCGACAGGCACTATGGTCTAGTCTACGCATGATTTACGGCTACAGCCCTGCAGCAAGGGGCGAGAACTTCTCCAAGTGGAGTGGCGCTCTGAATATGGGCTGTGGATCCAGCCATAATCCGTAGAGACGCATGCCGTGACTCCAAGCATATTCACGTTCAAGCCTGCACGAACTACCATCGGCAGCTTTGAAGGTAGGCGCCACAACTTTCTTGTCCTTCCATGAGAGCAGTAGACCTGGTAGTATTCGAGATGCGTCTCTACATTACTGGCAGGTCACCGACTCTAGGATCCGGCAAAGGCAAGATCAAGGGAGCCACTCGTGACCTACTGTATCTGACTTGAAGTCGGGTCACGACTTTGCATATGCAGCCCGTCGCGAACCCACTTATCAGAGAAACTCAAGACTACTTTAACACTTGCATGAGCTATCCAGCCTACTCTCGGCCGCTGCAGGGATACATGTCGCAGCCTACAGCATTGTTCGCAGGCCTACCAGACGTTGCTCATTTTGGACATGTGTGAAATCTCTGTGCTAGTTTTGGTGGCACGGAGACGGCCATTTCTCCGTCCCTCCATCATGTGTGAAGTTGAACACGCACATGGCAATTTATGCCTGCTTGTACATCCCGTCTCCGTGGAAGGTCTCGAATGCGAACAAATATGAGAAGTCCTTTAGCAAGATCGAAAAGATGGCGTATGTGAATCAATTCTTCGCAACATTGGTTGAATATGCATATACAAGTTTCTCCCATCAATGTGTCGCTCTGTCTAATAGAGCAGAGATTGGCCCCCTCCCGTCCCTCGCTCTTCCTGCTTATAGTAGCACTCCATCCTTGATGAATCAGTCCATTTTCCCCATGCTAACCTCAACTCTGCTTCCATGTCCAGGTATACCTACGGAATCTTGCCAATATCGTACAGTCGCATTTCCCAAGGCCGAGTGCATCGATCGCTCACAGCACTTGGCTGAAATGGAGAATTCATCGTCTTCAGCGCTTCACATACTGCTTCCATCAGCTTCGTGTCCGCACGAGGCACGCGCATTGTGACTTACGGCGGCCTCAACACATCGCTCCAGCTGCTGTGCAAAAACGCGACACCTGCCTGCTAATCATCAGATCCTACTCATCCAACCGTTCGGGCTCATGCAGAGAGCGGGCAGAGATGCGTACAGCGAAAAACCCAACCGCAGTGACGATGCTCCTGTTTTCGGGCGACGTGACTTCGTTGATGACATTGCGCACGTAGCCCGTATTCGATGGGCGCTGGGCAGGCGCGGCGACGTAGCGTTTGGGCGGCATTGCGGTGATGTTCGGTGATCGAGAGATGTGAGGTTGGAAGCTACAGCAGGAAATTTTGGGATGACGGTTGGAGAGCTTTGGTCTTGGCGCTGGCTGCTGGGGGAAGAGCACGTGAAGATATCAGAATGGGGAGATCAAAGAGACATGCTGAGGATTGCTGTAGCTCTAAGTTGAAGCTGTTGAGACTCTGGCTAATATGTCTCGAATTGAATCAGACCATCTATAAGAACTTGATGGAGCACTTTGGTGCCTCCTTTTTGCTCCTCTCCCAAAAGCGACCCTTGTTTCCTAGACCAGAACTCCATGCTTGAAAAACTGTAATGCTCTCCGTCATGCAATCTTCTTCAAGACAGCTTTTCCGTACTCTCTCATCGGTTCCTGATGATGTCTCTCTCGGCCGGGTTGTATCTATCCGCATCAGCCTCTGCCGACGCGCAATTCCTTAACATGACATACCTGAGCAACTTCTCGATGAGATCGACATGCGTCATGAGCATTCTCCGACAGCAGTATCTGTGCAGACCAAGCTGATCCATGGCCTCTCTGTCCACTATCAGTCACTGCCCGTCGTCCGCGTTTCATTGCGCCACTCACCCATCATGTATTTCCTGTCCCAGCAGCTCGAGATATCGCTCCCACAAGTCTCCAATCACCTTTCCGCACGAGAAACACCGTATCGGAATAATCATCTTGACCACTGTATCATATGCAAGATGAAAGTCGTGGATTCCCAGATAGTAGACAAGTCGGAGATGAACTTTTTTTGGCCGCAAAGCCGAGGTTGAGCCGACGTCAGAACTTTTTTGCTACCAGTAGAGCGACTTCACCCCGCTGCAGAGGATCTGCCATTTATATTCCACTGCAGAGGATCTGCCATTCATATTCCACTGCAGAGGCAAGATGGCGTCCGAAGGAGTTACTGAGGAGTCGAGAAAGCGGAAAAGGTCGCAAAAGTCAAGACAGGGTCCGTCGTCGAGCAGGAAGCGGAGAAGAGCTGATGAGGATGGAGTGATGGCGGAGGAATCTGGTGAGGAGGGTGCTGGACAGAATGACCAGGACAGCGCAAACACACTGAACAAGACGAATGGCGTGACTGGGAACGAAAAGTCGAAGAACACGCCACAGAAAAGTGCTGCGACTCCAATACCGACTCCGAAAAGCTCGAAAAGCTCAAAGCATGCTGGCTCACCGGCTGGAGCACTGGCCGGCGAATTAACGACTACGAAGTTGGCAAAGGAGGAGCAAGACGAGAGGAGGAGAAATGCTGCCGGCAAGGCGAAATACAAAGGCTGGTCCGTCTCACCGCCAATTGGAGGTAGGTATCTGTCTTTGGACCCTCAGTTCACCTCGGATGGAAAGTATCTGGTAGCGGCAAAAGACCATGAGGTACGACTCTTGTCTCTCGAGGACTCTCTAGTGCAAGAGACGATTGCTGCACCAGAGGACACCGTCGTCACTGGCTTCGCAGTCTCTCCTGCTGAGCCTTCTAGGATCTATATCGGCTTCTCCAACCCTTCAAGAATTGAGCAGTGGGACTGGCTGGATACATCTACGCCTGTTGGAAGTACGACCATCGATGGCAAAATTGTGCGTCTTGCCGCTGCTGTGTCAGAGCAATCTGGTGAGGAGGTTGTGTACACCCTCGCAGATGGCGAAAGCGGCAGTCACCTTGTCCGCAATGGCAAGTTGGTTTTTCAATACAAGAGTCGTATGGCAGACATGACTGTCTTCGACAATGTTTGTGTCTCTATTGGATCTGGTAAGCTGGTCGTGGGAACGTTACATGAGCACGGCGGTCAGGAAGCAATCTTCGACCTCAACTTCAAGGCTACATCGCTGGTATTAAGAAAGCACACGTCAAAGGCGAATCAACAGAAGAAGGGCATCTCATTCGATCTTGCACTCGGTGCGTCCACTGGAGAGGTCTTTGTGTACGAGAATATCGTCCTAGATATTACTGGAGTTGCTAAAGGAGCGTTGCCGACACCGCGGGTTCTACACTGGCACCGAGATGCGGTCCACTCTGTGAAGTGGTCACGAGACGGTGCTTACTTGATTTCGGGTGGACGAGAAACCGTACTTGTCATTTGGCAATTGTCCACTGGCAAGAAGCAGTTTCTCCCACACATGTCTGCTGAGATTGAGCACATCACAATTTCTCCGAGTGGTACAAGCTACGCCTTACAGCTAGCCGACAACTCGATTATGGTGCTGTCGACGAGCGAGCTCAAGCCAATTGCTCACTTTCCGGACATACAAAACCAATTGCCTAGCAAGCTGCCAACTTACAAAGAAAGCACAGGCGTATTATCCTACGATCTACCATTGGAACAGCTGCGGACCGCAGGAGCGGTACACCCCATCGAGCAGGACTCGCTGCTTCTGACGGTTCCGTCTTCAGTATCGACTGCATCATCAGCCACGACTCGACCCTTCCTCCAATCTTTCTCAATCTCAGCCCAACGGCATGAGTACAGACAAGCTCTCACCCGCAACTCCCTGACCGACTTGAATTCTGGACCGAATGGTGCACCCATACAATCGCCCGACGTATCTCATGTGGCATTCAGCCCAGACGGCAAGGTCATGGTCACTGTGGAGTCTTGGACACCATTGCCGAAAGACTATGCATTCCTGGCTCACGATGAGAAGCTAGATGACAAGGCAATTACTTCTCGGCGAGAAGTATATCTGAAGTTCTGGAATTGGGACGGTAATAATTCGAGGTGGTCATTGGAGACGCGCATGTCGAATCCACATTCTCTGAGCACTTCTGCTGCCGGCTCGATACAGCAGCTCGTCTCTGATCCGACTGGAGCCAGATTTTTCACACTCGGTGCTGATAACGCGATTCGCGTCTGGGGCCACAAGTCGAACGATTGGATTTGCAAGACTTCCTTCACTCTCCCACTCTTGACAGACGCTACTCTTGCATCTTCTTTTACACCTCCAATGCCCCCTCAAATTGGCTGCATCGCCGTCTCAGCCGACGCCTCACTTCTCGCATGCTCCTTACCTCCATCATCACCATTTTGCACCACGTCGCAGGTACATCTCATCTCGATCACAGGTGGATCTGCTAGCTCCAAGCTCGACCTTACACATATTCTGCCACCCATCCGCGGTAACGCCCACTCTCTTACGTTCAGCGATCGCCGACTCATCGTGCTCACTACCTTGAACCTCACCGTCATCGATATCCCCACACTCAGTCAAATCGTTTCTCACACTCTCCACTCGCCAAAGGACAAAGTGCCCCTCGTCTACAGACAACGACACCTTGCTGTCGCTTCGTCAGGGCTGGCGGCAATCGCAGTGCCAATGTTATGGCGTGCGAATGGTTCACTATTCACTGGTCCGGCGTCGGCTCAGCAGGTCGCAGAACCATGGACGAAGATCGAAGTCTACAATACTGCTGTTACATCTGATCAGAGCAAAGCTAGAGTATTCGAGACCAAGATCCAAGGTGTAGTTATGGGCTTGTATGCTAGAAGCAGAGACTGGGTTGCCGTTACTGCTGACGGGAGGATCTTCACCATCGCGTCGTCCGCCGAGGGTAAGGATGTGCTGGAGAGGATCAAAGCAAAGGAAGGTATTGTCCAGGATGGGGAAGAGGAAGTTGAAAGAGGTCATGTGGAGGTTGAGGAGCCTTCGAAGACTGTGGGGCAAAGCAATGGTGTTACTGACGGAGAACTTGCGGACGATCGTATGGAAGTCGATGGTGACCAGGGGGGCGACAAGCCTGTTGTGAGACCCGAAGAGCTGGCTAAAGTGTTCGAATCGAGGGCCGGAGTAAGGGATATGTTTGACGGGGTAATGGGTCTGTTCGCGAGGAGGCCCGTGAGGGTGGTGTAGATATATTTTGACATTACATTATCTTCTGACACTGTTCACGCGTCACCTGTGCCTCATACTGGATTCATGGCGTCCTGTCTCCCTTCCATCGTGTGCCTCATTTCCTCATCGTACTTCGCCCTTCTCGCTACCTCTGCATGATCCACGAACGTGTCCGCGTCTATGCGAGGCTCCATGCCTGAGTGGTAATACGAATTATACCCTAGAGCAATGGTGTACTCCAGTTCTTCCTTACTGTTGCCGTCCTCTTGAGCGGTGATTTTCCTTGCGAAGCTCCATTCCATCAAATTACCAGTATGACAAAACTTGTCACCCTGCCTCCTCCTCGCTTCCCTGTACAGATACCTATACACTACGTAAGGAACCATCACCCTACAATCCCTCAATTCCTTTCCCCATCCTCTCCTGTATTTGTCAAAGCCAGGCACAAGCGCCCCGGCCACCTCTTCCACCGTCCTCAAATGCGCATGCGCAAACCCGGCACCCACATTCCACACCACCTCCCTCAAACCCGGCAAATGACCCGGCACCCTCTCGCACATCTCCCTGAACACCCTCTCCTCGGCCCGATAAGACCATGTCTCGCAATTATACAACCCGCAAGTCCCATATTTGACCCGGGCATACAGACTCTGCGTGCCCCCCAACGTCATCTCAAGCGTCCTGATACACGACCTCACGTCCTCGCTCAAGAACCGCGGCATGTCAAGCAGCAGATCCATGCTCGCCATGCGCACTCTATTGCGGCTGAGATGGAGTGGCAGTGTCTCCTGGTACGCACGACGGCACGATCTCAGCCAGCCCGAGATGCCGATCTGCCCGATAGCCTTGCCGTCGCGGCGCGGCCACGCTTCGCCCACGCAGGTATCCCCCCAGATGGGATCGGTGGAGTGGCACACGCACCCCCGCCAGGACCATTGGTGGATGTACGCTTCGTGCTTGGTGCGCAGGCGGACGATGCGCCGCTTGCTGGGGCCGAGAGAGGCGTTGAAGGCGTCGGGGTCCCAGGGTTTGGGGTAGATCGGGGTATATTCGAGGTCGAGGTGGATTTTGATGTTGCAGAATGCCAGCAAAAGGATGTATTCTCGGATCTCGTATGGGAGGAGGAAGATACGGCTGAAGAGTTGAGAGTTGGGAGAGGAGAGCAGAGGAGAGGGCGGATGAGTGGGGCCATCAGGGGGGCGGGAAGAGCGGAGGTTGTGGTAGGACAGGACGAGGGAGAGGCGTTTCTGTTGACATTGCTCGCGGATGCGGGAGTGTAGGCGGCGGAGACGAGACAGCGGGTCTTTTAGCAGGGTTGGAGTAGGAATGTGATCTTCTAGGTAGGGCTCGCCGCCCATGATCAGAGCTTTAGAACTACCAGATCTGATAGAGATACTGCACCACACCACGTGAAAGTATGGCGCTACTCATCGCATGCTTCGGTGTCTCTAGTCTGATTGAGGTTGAAGGCAAGTGACGCGTTATGATGGAGGGTGATCCAAAGGCATGGACGCCTGATCGACCTGTAGGAGCATGTTTCTGTTGCAAAACGCGTACAAAGGAATCAGGCACATCTGAGCGCAGGACTGGTTTCTGGGCCCGAGCAACAACATTCAGATTTCCAGACACCGTGTTTGTCTTGTTCGCGTTCAACGTGCTCTGTCCCCATACAACCATGGTGTGAAGCAGGTAGAGCGCCTGCGTACTGTTCCCGTAAACAAGGACGCCAGCGATGACCAAAAAGATGGTGAGGTTGTGATGGCGTTCAAGACTGATGCCTAATGTGTATACAGGTAAGAATCCTAGGTAGGATATTGTACAATATGCTGTGGATTTCGTAACAACGTTCTATGCCGAGACTGTCTGGCAGAAATATGTCTGATAGGCCAATAACCAATGCTACAATCAAGGGTATCCTGCTCTTACGCATCAACGCTACAAGTAATGCTTACATTTGCTCACCACATAGTCATGAACACACTCGCCAGGCAGACGGCGAACACCGCAAGCCCATTCATCGCCGTCCTCCCTGCAGCTCCCTCATCTCCTCCACCACCCGGGCCCTTCTGTCCCTCCTCAAACCCGTTCCCCAAATACGTCGCCCCCAACTCTGTCAACCCCCCATCGTCATCAAACAACGCCACCCCATCGCCCGTCCACTCATTGGCGTCATCCGCCCTGAACGCGCCAAACCAAGCATACCTCTCCACATACTCCAATCCATCCAAATACGGCAGCGTCTGATTCATCATGGCGACAGTCATATCCGCACTCATCTGCGGCAGCGCCATCTCCGTGATCCAGATCCTCTTCGCCCCGCCCGTGCCATTGGCATTATAGAACTCGTCCAGGGTCCCCAGCCAGCTCGCCAGCCCCGCGAAGCCACCGTACCAGTGCGCGGCGATGAAATCCGCCGGACAACCCTGGGGACTCAGGTCGTGGCAACTCTCGTTGAAGCGCCGCAGCCAATCGAGTCCGTTCCCGGATCCGGTCGTCGCGGGCCAGGACACCTGCCACTTGCGCCCCCCGCCTTTCTGGCCTGTGCGGAAGGGCAGGATGTAGTCGATGTACGCCCGGGCTGCGTCTTCGGGCTCGATGGCGCTGCCGCCGGAGGAGGTGGTGCCGTCTGGCTCGTTGAAGCTGAGGAGGTGCGTCGAGGACGCTGGGAGGCGGGAGACGACTTGTTCTGTGGTGGGGTCGCGGGTGGCGTCGAGGCCGTGGATCATGGGGAGGAACTCCAGGGATGAGAGGAGGGACACCGGGTAGGGCGACCAGTTGTAGTACCATTGTAAGGGCGAGGGGGAGGCGGAGAGCAGACGGTTATCGGGGGGGTTGGAGTCGCCTATGAAGGCTATGCCGCGTTTGTCGGAGGTCGTGGAGTTCTGAGCATTGGAAGCGGAGAATGTGAGGAGGAGAAGGAGGCCGAGGAGTCGTTGGAAGCTTGTTTGACCATGTAACAACATCATTGTAATATTGGCGAAATTATCATACAGAAAGGAGATGGGTCTGGACGAGATCTACAATATTTTATCATGTTTGACCTTCGCATCAAACGCGAAAATAACATGCCTGCGAATACTTGTGGCGAGTCACGCGAGTAGTGGTCCCTGGGGTTGCGTCATGATCAGATGTGATCTTCACGACTTCACGTGCTTTGATTGGCATAATTTCTATCGATGCCACACCGCAATCAAGCGCACATCTGTGCTCTCTTCGTTCTGAATCCAGTCCATACAGTCCACCGTATGAGACCTCGCTTTTTTGCCCGTGACCAATACATCATAATAGATTGCCTTTCCTGTCCCAACACCCACCATGCTCAGTGGGACCGAAATAACGCCATCGCCAAATACACAAATAGTCAGCTGTCCCGTGCCAGCGGTGGTCATGTCGTCCCGTACTCTCGCCGCGCTGTAAGATAGAAGACTTCTCACCCGCTCTCAGACGTCTCATCATCACTGTCTGGTTCCTGCAGCACCGTCTTTCTCATGACGTCCTTGTCAAAGAGATCAATCACGAACCTGCACGCCCCCAGCCTATAGTTGTGCATAGCCAACACCTGCAGTACCTTTTTGAAAAGCTTGACCGTCTTGAAGCCAGGCGCTTTCCGCATCTTGAAGCTGTTCTATCATTAGTCATATCCCTCACAATGTTGGAAGGGAAAGCATACTTGTTCAATTCCGCCGCCGTCTTGTTCCACAAAATCGCATTCGTCAACCTCTCCACCGCGTCCAATATGCCTTGGTTCAGCCTGTCCTCATCCTTGGGCACCTTCTCTCTATCCCTGATAAGCAAGGGATCCCTCTCCTCCCTCCCAGCCCAGCTCTCCATTGAGAACAGCTTTCCCAACTCCAGCGGAAGGACATATCCCAAGCTCTTCCCCACCACATCCGTTGTGCCGTCCCAGCCATGCTGAGCCAGTATCTCCTGCCCATGAACGCTACGACTAATCAGCCCCAACACGAAGAACGCCGTGCCGCGCATGGTCATGACCTCGCTCTTCTCCGCAATCTCAATGATCTTGGTCGTGACGTTGCTTCTGTCCAGAAAAGGACTGCCGAGCTCCATGCTCCCTACGTTACCCACGGCCCAGAGACAGCCCTTGACTTTGAGGATCAGCTCCGGGTCCTCGCTCTCCAGTCCACAATCCATGATCGTTGCTGTGAATTCTTCAAAGTGTCCTTTGGACCGGAGGAGCTCACATCCTTCAGCCGTACGAGTGAGTTCTTTGTAAAAATGGGGCGGCACAGTGCCCCATTCTGTGGCACTCTCTTCCACTTGGCCGGGGAGTGGGCGAGGTCGTTCCGCTTCATTGGCGCCGCCGAGACCGCGGGCGAGACTGGCTTCTACAAGGGTAACGTAGCTGTCGTTGCGACCGAGGAACCAGTCGTCCATTTCACGGGTGATGTAGTCTAGGCCATCGAGGTAGTGGTAGCCGACACTACTCGAGAGGAAGCGAAGGAGAAGAGGTGCGCCGATCTCGCCTAGATGGTCGAGGGCGGGACGGCATTTGACGACGTATTCTAGTCCTGTAGGAGAATTGCTGGCTTCTTCGAGGATCTTGATCGCGACTTCGCATACGGCAATCTCAGTGTCGTAGAGCTGGGCTGCGAGAAGTCGAATAGCCCACGCTGTGCACTCGTCCATAGGTCGGACAGCATATCGACGTAGAAGACGTGTGCCAAGGATGCGAACATTGCGGGAGCCAGAGATGAGAGCCTTTGCGAGAATGATGCGAGGATGCGAGTCCAGGGCATAGTCTAGATTGGTGAGGATGAGAGAGACCAGGTCGTCCCGATCTTTGAGCTCGACCAGATGATAGAACATGTTGACGATTTTGCGTGCAGAGAGAAGGGCAAGACCTTTCGGATCTGAGGAAAGCACACCAAGGATAGGGAAGTATCCGCATGCGAGCGTGTCGACCAGACGTTCGGGTGAGAAAAGTGGCGCAGAAGAAGTGATGCCAGACATGCGATCCCATTGAGCGAGACATTCGGCGACTTGTGGTAACAATTTGTTCTCGGCAAGATACCGACCACCTTCAGGTGTCTGCAGTAGTACTCGGATAAGTGCACATCCAGCTCGGACATATCGCTGATTCGCACGAGTATTGCGCACATCGCTGAAGCGATATTTGAATGGTCTGAGAAAGCCCAGCAAACGATGGACAAACTTTGTTGCTTTTATGGCCTCATCGAGACGCTTGGGATTTGTGAGCGGCCCGTCAATCATGGCTGTTATGAGATCCCAGTCCCATTTCAGGTAGTTGACAGTTGATAGCACCATTGAATCTATCATCAGTGACCGAAACTGCGTCTCATCCGTCGAGACCGGGAGCTGGAGCTTTGGTTGCTCTGGGACTTTTTGTGGTTGCCAGAAATTTGACGATACAGAATTTGACTTTTGAATCGCTGAGGATGTGGTTGAGTCGCCTTTCGGTAATGTACGATAGAGAGTGCGATTGACGCTGTCCACCTGGTAGATGGCGGCTACCGCATGGAACCTCTCATCAGTGCCAAAGGCGGCTGCTGACTTGAACAGCGATGGCAGGGTCTGCAGCTCGTGCGACCAATCTGGAGGCAAGAGTTGATTCGCAAGCGTCAAGACCTCTCCCAGAAGTAGGGTGGTCTTGCGCTTGAGGTTTAGGTTTGGTGCATCCTGTTCAGCGTGCAGCAGTGCATCTGTCAATCCACATTTCAGCAGGAGAGCTAGCACGATCGCAGTGAAATGGTCAATAAGACTGATCTTTTGCTCTGTGCTATCGGTTGACGCTTTGACAGGCGGCGGCTTATTATCCGACCTCAGATTTGCCACTCGTCCATATGTGGTGAGTCGCCTTCCCGCCAGAAAAGTTGAGGACCATGACGGTGGCTTAATGCGAAGAATCTCAAACAGCAAGTCAAGTGTTATTGTCCGTACTGATAGATGAGTAACGTACAGCGAGGATACCAGAGATCGAATTGGTAGATAGTCATGCAGCGTGAGTGTTGTGAGACCAGGCCAACTCTGGAATAATGAAAGAATGACTCGACTGCTAGACCGAAGCTTCTCTTCGAAGCCGTGAGTCGGCGGGGGTTCTGTGAATGTCGCAAATGGAGCGCTCAGCTCGAAGCCTGACCTCATCAACTTGCGCCTAGCAGGAAAGTCTAGCAGATGTAGAAAGCAATTCATGATCGTGTCCGGCGCATGATAAGACCCGCTCCCCATTGCCTCCGTAAGCACACCAATACCTCCAGCAGCGACCAGCAGCTTTGAGTTTTTGATGAGAATTTCGGCTAACGTCATGATACATAAAGGTCGTAATCGGTCGTCGCTCTGGTCTGCTATTGCCACAAGTATTCGGACAACCCCTGTCGCTATCTCATTGACGCCATCCTTGACATCCAGAAAGGCTCTCACAAATTTGAGGGCTTGCTCACGCTCGACCGATGCTTTCGCGTCCTTGACCAGTGATACCGTCACCAAGTAGTCTGTGTTGAGTTCTCGAATCGTTTGCAATGACTTGCGATCTGTGATGGCGTGTCTCATAACTCTATATCCAGAAGCAATGACCTCGCGGACATCACTGAGCAGAAGCATCTGCATTCGGAGACCGAAGATGGACCAAGCAAGATCGTACTTCAAGGTCGGGTGCCTCTTAAGCAAGCTGACCAGGTCATTGGCGTGATTGACGTAGTAGTCGGCGGTCATGTTCTCCGATTCCAGAGCCTGAAGCAACTCTGCCAGTAGGAAAGTGGGACTTTCTGTCTCTTGCTCAACTTCATGCGCCGTGTCGCTCTCGGAGAGCCCAGCTCTGGACGAACTCCGATATGCATCACTGCTGAAGAAGCCGAGTGTGTTCTTCGGTTTTGGCTGCTCAATTGTATCCTTGGACACATTGTCCAGCTGCTGTTTAAGCTTTTGTATCCGACGATTTGTCTCGTTCAGCTCTTTCTCGACGTACAGTCTCTGCTCCCGATTCTGCTTGGGATTCTTCTGATTCAGTGCCTCGAGCAAATTCTCAGATCCGACCTTTATCTTGATCTCCTTGTCTATCCGATCTCGATAGTAGGCTTTCTTCTGCTCCGGTGTCTTGTCCTCGAGGTTCTCATCCACGCCAGCATATTGGCTCAGGTCTGTCCGTGACCCATCGAACCGTCCTATCTGTGATTTGAGATCTGCAACAAAGGACCCTGGTGGACCCATAGCCGTCGCATATGACTGACCCCTGGACATGAAGCTAGCGTTCGACAAAGATCGAGCATCTTTGTTGCCTCTGCCAGGTGCCAGGTGAGATCCGGCCTCAAACGTACTCGTCCCGGCCAGCGGGCCATTGGCACGAGGGGTGGGCGTCATCTAGCCCGGTATTGTATAGAAGACCTGCATCCGAGGGTATCCTGGCGAGTCTTCGTCCCGCGCATGGGTAAGAGCCAGAATGTCGTTACCATTCGAGGTGAAACTGTCCAGGGTTGCAGTTAGCGAGTGGTAGGCAGCGGATAGTTGCAGCGAGACTGAAGTGTCGGGATTTCTTGTGGGTTTAGTGCTGTCCGATAGCTTTGCAATGATGTGTTAACGAGAGTCGTGTATGTGTTGCGGCTCTGTGATGTATGCGGCACAGACGAACGTGTGTAGTTAGTGGGGGACGATGTCTGACCGGGCTAGTGTAAGTGAAGCTACTGCCAAGGAAGTGAATCTAGTTGGACCTTGGGGACTCTGTAGACTCGCATGCGTACTGGAATCCTGCAGGTCGATGAATCAGGTCGAGATCGACTCCCAGGGTTCAGCGTAATCGGTTCGTCGGGATACGGTGGCTTGTTGGCTTGAGATTGTGGTGCAGATGCGTGTCGACGCGGAGAGCTGCGTGGTACTTGCGGCGAACTCCGACTCAGAGGCCCTAGTTGGTCACCGAACATGTACATACTCAACTGAGAATTTTCCTATCCGAACGGGGTCGCTGTATAAAGAGACGGTGCTCGCCGACATAGGGTCATCTCTCATCTACTCTCCCGCTACAGCTAGCTCCTGACATTCTCTCCTTCAAACAAGAGCTCGTGATAGGTGGGGTATAGCAGCGAACATGGCACAGCTCAGTCAAGCAAGATATGGCAAGGACAACATTCGTCTGTACAAGGTCCACAAGGAGGCAGATGGCACACAATCTGTGTGTGAGATGACCGTCAAGACCATGCTAGAAGGAGACATTGAGACCTCGTAAGAACCCCTATCACAGATTGCCAGATTGCGAGCTGGAAACTGATACGCCTAGATACACTGTCGCCGACAACTCAGTGGTCGTTGCTACTGATACGCAGAAGCAAACGACCTATGTCCTGGCCAAGCAGCATCCCGTGACCCCTCCCGAGCTCTTTGCGTCCATCCTCGCCAACCACTTTGTCACCAAGTATTCGCACATCCATGCTGCTCACGTGAGCGTCATCGTACACCGGTGGACGAGATTGACTGTCGATGGCAAGCCACATCCACACTCCTTTATAAGAGACGGCGAAGAGAAGCGGATAGTAGAGGCCGTCGCAAGAGAAGGCGAAGGGATAACTGTTCGATCCGGCATCAAGGGTTTGCTTGTGTTGAAGAGCACCGGATCTGCATTCTATGGCTTCGACCGAGACGAATATACCAGACTGCCTGAGACATGGGATCGAATCCTCAGCACTGAAGTCGAAGCAACCTGGCAATGGAATGAATTTGCAGACCTGAAGCAGGTCGAGGCAGAGGAGTCCAAATTCAACAGCGCGTTTGAGAAGGCGCGGACCATCACATTGGAGACTTTTGCCAAGGACGAGAGCCCATCAGTCCAGAACACGATGTATAAGATGTCGGAGCAGATTCTGGCTGCTGTCCCAGACGTGGAGAGCGTCGACTACGCACTGCCGAACAAGCATTACTTCGAGATTGGTGAGTGCTTTGAAATGACTCGTAGTATCCGTGTGCTGATTTTTGCAGACTTGAGCTGGTTCGATGGTCTCAAGAACACTGGCAAGGATGCCGAAGTGTTTGCACCGCAGTCCGATCCCAACGGGCTCATCACGTGTACCGTGTCGAGGAAGAATGTTGGTAGTAGGCTGTGATCTTCGATTTAGGAATGCATTGTCGGACCGGGTATGCGGTTGAGATCGGCATCATAACATACATAGATCCTTGACGAATATAGACACTATGAACAAGTCGTTCGATCTCACGGTGAGGACGCTGCCGCTTGCTGTGCCTCTGATGAAATGGAAAGGGCGGGCAGTGGCTGAGGTTGATGCCGGATTTTGAGGATGTTGTGCTTGTAAGGATGAATGTGTCCTTCAAATGCTGTGCCAACGATTAGCCCAATTCTACTGCTCGAAAAATGCAAGTCGTACTCTTCAATCTAGCCATCCTCTCATCTCGTAATCGATTCTTTGGCAGCATGCCCCGTACAGCTCTCCTCAATACCTCTGATCCACCCCATTTCTCAATCATCTTGTCCATAGTTATCTCTTTCAGACTTCCTGGCCTGGTAGTGTGGCTGTAATACTTTTTCTGGAATCGCTTCTTGCCGGTGGTGTGGACATCATGACATCCGACAGCCACAACGTAGTCTCCGCAATCTGTCGAAGGGTTCCAGATGGGTTTGTTCTTTCCCATAAGAGTCAATGCAATTGATGATGCGACTCGGCCGAGTGGTCGTGGGTCTTTGCTGAGGTCGACTAGATGCCATGCTCTGCTGTATGCAAGTCTTGTCTGCTACTGTCAGCGAACGTGGTCTGGTCTTGCGCAATAGTGATTCTGACTCTACCCAGATACTGTGACATGATTGCGGCTTGTGATGCGCGACAATGTTCGTGAAGTCAAGCTCAAGGTGGAAGTTTTTCGCGGAAACAGCTCCGACGCGCCAAGGCCGATCGCTCTTGCTCTCGGTCTTGCAATGCTCGGAGTCAACGTCGCTGACATATCCACCCTTAACTTGTTCAAACGACAGTCCACGATTTGATCTTTTTATTGAGGACGAATCAGCTCATTACATCCAAGAAGCACTGCAAAAACTACCAGGACAAACTACCAGGACGTACGACTTGACATGGGTGTACCATCATTTGAAACGACGTTTGCAGTGCCACTGAGTTGTGAAGCGTGCATAAAGGATGTATCAGAATCTTTGTACAAGCTAGAAGGTCGAGATCTGACAGGAGTTTTCCGTGATGTGCGTGCTAAAACACGACAGGAATACACAATGTATCAGCAAAACTGCAAGAACAACTGGTCTCTGTCGAAGGCAATGCAGCCCCATCCGCGATAGTCCAGGCTATACAGAACACTGGTCGAGATGCAATTCTCCGAGGTAGCGGTCAATCGAACAGCGCTGCAGTGTGTATTCTGGAGACGCACTCGACAAGGGCCGAAGATGCTGTAAGAGGCCTGATCCGAATGGTCCAGGTCGCTCCGTCCATGACCATTATCGACCTTTCGATCAAGGGCTTGTCGCCAGGAACCTACTTTGCGACCGTACGAGAGAGTGGTGACATCTCGGCTGGCCCAGAGTCGACAGGAGGTATCTGGGATCTTGCCAGAGCAAAGTCAGAAGGCAAGCCGAATTCGGCAAAGGGCATCTTTGGCACTGTCGAAGTCAGCAAAGGTGGTATCGGCTCAGTCTTCCTTGACAAGCCAATTGAAGTTTGGGAAATGATTGGACGGAGTATTGTAGTGTCAAGGCAACAAGACGGAAAGCTCAGCAAAGAAGACCCAGACACTCTTGTCGGTGTGATAGCGCGTAGCGCCGGAGTCTGGGACAATGACAAGACGGTATGCTCTTGCTCGGGGAAGACGGTGTGGGAAGAAAGACGGGAGCAGGTGGAGAAGGGCATGCTGTGATAGTCCAAGAAGTCGTCATAACACTCCACGTGTAAGGAGCCAAGGAGTGTGCTGGCGGTGAAGGTATCTCGAGCATATTGAGACGTGCTTCGGGTCGGGTGTTCCACGGGTTCAATGGATATCAATCGAGGTTCGTTTAGAGAGGTACGAATCAATAGCACAGCGCCGAGGATGTCCACGAAGGGCTTGGCTGGGCTTGTGCAATTGATCAAACAAGAACGCCCAGACAGCGGGAAGCAACTTGCAATGCATATCGGCCGTGATTGACGACGAAAGACTCGCTGTGGCTAGCAAAGAAGGAGGCGGCTAAGAAGGCATTCGTCCAGGAGTGTCCAGTAGGAGCACCCTCGGCTGGACCCGCCCTGCAGCTGAGGCGATCCTCCGGGGCCACGGTCAGCTTTCTGACCAACCATTTCCTTTTTCTAACCGCTGGTCAAGAACCCCCATCACGACAGGTCACTCGGTCCAAGATGCATAAACTATTGCTCTCTTCCCAAGATGGACGCTTTTAATTTAATTACTTACATACGTAGGTCTATCTCTGTGCTACTCGCGTGTTATTCCGGCGTGTTTCAATTTTCTTATCCAGCAGACCATTCCCAGACTCGTGGTATTCGACTGTGCCTTCGACATTGTGACAGCAGCAACCAGACACATCTCAAGGACAGCTCCAATAGAGCATGCATGAGCATAGTAGTCAGCGGTGACCAGCCGCTGCCTCTTCACCATGTCGTTACGACAGGAAATCGAGACCTGGGTCTCGGCGTTGGAGCATTACGATGTCCACGACTATGACGCAGCACTGTATGCGTTCCATCAGATTGCAGACACCTCGAAGATCCTGTTCAATTGTGGTGTCATACACGCCACTCTAGGAGAACATGGCAAAGCAATCGACTGCTACCAGCGCTCGACACAGCTTGACCAGTATCTGGCCATCGCTTACTTCCAGCAAGGCGTATCCAATTTCCTGACTGGGGACTTTGAGGAAGCACTTGCCAACTTCAACGATACTCTCCTCTATCTGCGAGGCAACCGATACATCGACTATTCTCAATTAGGGCTCAAGTTCAAGCTCCATTCGTGCGAGGCTCTGTTCAATCGAGGTCTCTGCTATTTCTACCTGCAGCAACGGGAAGCTGGCATGTCAGATCTGCTCTTTGCTTCTCGCGAGAAAGCAGTCCCTGATCACAATGTCATCGACGAGGCCATTCGAGATCGCGCAGAAGGGTATACGGTCTTCAGCATCCCGGTCGGCATTGTCTATCGACCAAATGAAGCCAAGGTCAAGAATCTCAGGACGAAGGACTACCTTGGTCGAGCTCGATTAGTCGCACAACAACAAAACCACCGACCAGAGAGACGACAATTAAGCGCGCAGGATCTCAGCTCGAGTCTGGCATTCGAAGGTGATGGAAGCTATGCGGCTATGCATCTGGTCAAACCTGGACTGTCGTCACGAAATAGACAGCAGTCAGAACCTCCACTCCATCGCGCCGTCTTCCCACCTACACCGCCACCCGAGATGGAGCGACCTCTTTCCAGCGAGGAAGTACGAAGAGACATGTCTCGAACGAGTAACGACCTACCATTGAGATCTTCGCACCAACGACGATCGTCCGAATCCACGACTCTCGCATCACAGTCAACAGCCTCTCTGCGTCGAATAGCCAATAAACCATCAAAACTAGACCTTGGTGTTGCCGCATTCGAGCCATCGCCGACGGAGTATCGTGCACAACAATCTACCTCACCCAATTTCTCCAAACCCACTCGTCCAAGAATCAACACAAGATCCGCCTCAGAACGACCGACAACCCGCAGACCCGCTCCAGGCAGCATCGACACCTCCTTCTCCAACCGCATGCATGACCCGAATGTCGCTCTCCGCTCACGCGAGCGTCTCTCTCTGTTCGATCCACCCAGACAAACCACCACTCCGTCTCCCACCTCACCCGTCCAGCTCGCCCCTGTCTCCTTCTCCCACCGACGCTCTCACTCTTCCTCCACGATCACAGCCCAGTCGCACTCCAGCCACTCCTGGACCAGCCTTCCTCGGCGCGTAGGCAGCATAACCGAAGCTTCCGAACCTCCGACTCCCGCGGTCTTCACTACGGACACAACCCCCATCTCCGCATCCGACACCTCCGCCCGCCCCATCTCCGACGCCTCCACAGCCAGCGAACGCGAGACCCCCACAAGCGAAGCCTCCAGTCTCGGCGTCGCGGGCTTTGAAATGGTGACCGGCTTCCCCACAACCCTCTCCGCTTCGGCTCTCGCGGCCGCAAACCTGAAGACACCCCCTCTGCCACGCAGGAATCCCTCACGAGCAGAGCGCAGCCGTACCAGAGCGGGCAGCGTCTCCCGCAGCGGACGAGGCATGAGCAGGAGTCGCGCGCACCGCTCCCCGCCGTCCTCGCAAGACGAGGTCGTAGAGGACCTCCCCCCTCCCGTTGTGAAACGGGTCAGGGTGAAGTTGCACGGGGAGAACGATACGCGCTATCTCATGATCCAACCCGGCATTGGTATCGCGGAGCTAGTGGACATGGTCAAGACCAAAGTAGGGGTGAGAGGGGAGTGTAAGCTCAAGATGCGCGATGAGGAAGGGGATTTCGTCACCATTGGCGACGCGGAGGATTGGGAGACGTGTCTTGAGGTGATACGGCGGGGGGCGAAGGGGGAGTGGGATGTGGCTGTACGGGAAGGAGGAGAGTTGGGGGATAGAGGGGAGTTGGGCAAGGTAGATCTGTGGGTCAGTGAAGTGTAGGACGCAGTGTGGGAGTCGGAAGGGGTGACGATTTATGATACCATTGATACTGTTTTCGAATGCACGGCATTTATGATTGCATGATTTGATCCGAAGTGGAGCGTCAATGATCGTGTTCATTCGGAGCAGGCTGCGCACTTTTCTAGCCGTGTCGTCTACTATCGTAGTATGGGTTTCTGGCCCATCTCTGGGTTACCTTTCGTGCTTGACTGTGGGGAAGCTCATTTCTTCCACCCCTCAACGGCGCTGTCCACCCTCTTCCTCCTCGCAATCTGCTCATCACACATCTCCAAGAAGACCTTGTACTTCTCCTCCAACAACTTCTTCTCGTGCTCGTCCTTGCCAGGCTTGGTGGTCTTGCCTGGCTTGCTCATGCGATCCATGATGTTCCACAATGGCTCGCCGCCCTTGCCATCGTCACTGGCCGCCTTTGCGCCCAGCATGGCTGCACCGTGCACCACTGCAGCGTGCACGTACCGCGGGATGAGCACTGGCATATCACATACCGTCGCGATGAGGTACATCAGAATATCGTTCTGGCACTGCGATCCAGACATGAAGATGCTGCTGATGACGTGGCCAGAGGAGTTCATGCGCTCGATGATCTGGCGGGTCTGAAGGGCGATGAACTCCATTGTCGCATAGTACTGGAGGGCGAGCGCGTCGAGACTCTTGTCTGAGGACAGCCCGATAATGCTGCCACGCATGTTACTGTCCGCGATGGGAGAGCGATTGCCGAATAGGTCGCCGTAGAAGAAGAAGTGGCGGCCAAGATATGAGACGGATGGCGCGCGTGCCTTCTCTTGCAGCTCCCGGAGGTGCTCGTTCAGGTAATCGTAGATGTTGGCGTTGAAGGTCTCGGCGACTGACATGGCCTCTTGGAAGGCTGGGTGGGTTTCGAGCATGAATTTGAGAAGCTCACCGGTGGCAGACTGTCCACCTTCTGCTAGCCAGTAATCGGGAATGAGAACGTCGCGGTATGGACCCCACACGCCGTTAACGAAGACGGGCTTCTCGGACATGGCGATGTGGCAGGTAGATGTGCCTGCTACAGCTGCGAGACGAGTGAAGGCTTGCGAGACGTCATTCTTCGGGACGGACATGTCGAGCTCGTCCTCGCCCAGGCGGACCTTTGCACCAACGGTACCGATCCAGCCTGCATAGGCATCAATCACGCCGGAGCCAATAGCAATACCGGGAGGAAGTCCCATGTCGGCTGCTGCTCGCTCACAGAGAGTACCGATGCGTTCTCCTGCTGACGCATATTTCCCGTTCTGCTAGTTGTCAGCATTCTGCAATTATCTCAAGGGTCAAGAATAAGGAGTACCACCCCGTCGACGCCACCCATACGCAAGAAGTCATCATCGCAGAGCTCACCCAGACCAATCTCTTTCAGGAAATCATCCTGCCATCCCTTCACACTTCCGTCCACTCCTACAGGGACGTAGCCCTGCTTGCAGACAACAGAACACAAGCTTCTGGTCTCATTGCCAGTCGCGATGTGCGTCAAAGCATCTCCGAGGTCGTAGAATTTGCATCGCTCAAACAGCTCCTTGGGCATGTTGTTCTTCAGCCAAAGCACCTTTGGAATTTCCATCTCTATGCTCATCTGTCCACCAACATAGCGCAAGAGGTTGTGGTTGGTAGCATTGATCTTCTCAGTCTCCTTCTCTGGTCTGTGGTCCAGCCACAAGATGACGTTCCTGTCGTTGCCATCCGCGTTGTCGAATTTTGGTCCTGTCACGTTGATTGGTTCGTCGGTGTCGTGGGAGAAGACGGCAAGCGAACAGGTCGCGTCGAAGCCAATGCCGCGGATGGTCGACCCGTCGATGTTGTGCTGCTGCATAGCTCGCTGGACAGAGTTGCAAATGCATCGCCAGATGTCAGTGGTGGATTGTTCCTGTTCGGGTCAGAAAGTCTGCTTGAGAAGCTCTATACTGCAATTGACATACGTAGTAACCCGGCTTTGGCTGCCACAGGCCAATGTTCTCACTCGCAAGTCCGACAATATCTCCCTTGTCGTTCATGATACATGCTCGCGCACTTCCCGTACCCACGTCGATACCAATGTAGTGCTCCTGGTGCACGCGGAGCTCATTGTGTGGATCTACAGACATTTGTCTGGACTGCTGTCTGCTAGCTTGCCTGTACGGTTGACGAATAGGCATTGAAGGCATGATGGGCAATTTGCTCGTTTTGACCCGGCGGTCCCTTGCTTCGCGTTAAGCGGCTGTGTCGAAGGATGCAAGGAGCAAGAGGGGATTACTGCTTGTGGTTGCGTGGCTTGTGACGAACAAGTCCTGAAGTACTGGAATGGAGGGGTAAGATGCAGTGATGCGAGGAGGAAAGGATCAGATCGAATAGTAGAGAAACAGCTCGAGGAGAGCTACCTACCTGCACACCTTTTTTCCACCGCCTCTCACCTGTGACGTTGCAGATCTCTTTGCTTACAATTTTTGCTTTGCTTGGGGTCGCACCGCTGTGGGGCAGGCGATCAGTGGCAGGTGCAAAGAGTTGAATGTTCAACCAAATGACAGAGACTGCACTTGCTGGAGCTGCAGATACCTGGAGAATCGATCTTGATCCCGGACAATGCGGGAGAATAATGGAAGTGCCCCTCTTTCTCCGTGCCCCTCTATCCCAATCCAGGCACCAGCTTGACCCCTCCAGCTCGAAATGAAGCTCTGGCGTTCGCCTCTGTGTTTCTGCGGCTCTCCAGGCGATCTGCCCCTCGTCAGGAAAGCGCGACGTCGATCTCCGAAGCTAAGAGCCTGAAGCGTGGGGAGTTCCGGCTCCATTCCAACGGGACCTCCCTCCACGCTAAGTTTACAGCTCGGCGGCTAAACCCCGGACATCAAGAAGCTCTCCTCCAGCCAGCGCAAGCAGCAGCTACACCATCTCATCACTACCATCATCAAACGGCAACAATGCTACCTTCAATAACACTCACCCTCCTGTTCTCGCCTGTCCTCACCCTCGCCGCCTCCCTCTCACCCCAGACCATCAGCGTCTCGATCCAATCTCCCGACTCCTCCTCAGCATCTCCCTACCTAGACATCCACTACGACCCATCCTCCCTAACAGCGAGCATCCTCAAACAGCACACTCCCTCGATCCCCACCACTCCTCTCTTCTCTCTCGGCTTCACCCGCCCTGATCTCCTCGCCACCACGTCCAAGGACTCGGCACGAACCTCAATCCTCATCCCCCCATCCTCCTTGTCACAATACCGCGACCGCACCCTGATCCTCCTCGTGGATCGGTCCGGCGTGCCCTACCACCTCAGCTTCACCTCCGTCCCCGCCTTGCCGCCAGCGACAGACGATCCCGCGACACTTGCCAAGCGGAAGAGGAATCCGCCCGAGGTCCAAGGCACAGTCAAGGTGGAGGTGCAGCAGATCAAGCCCGGTCCTGAGCCTGTGCTGAATCGCCCTATCAAGGTCGGTCTGGACGGTAGACCGGAGGGCGCGGAGCCGGAGAAGACGTTTTTGCAAAAGTATTGGTGGGCGATTGGGATCTTTTTGGTGATTCAGGTTGTTGCGGGAGGTGGAGGCGGGGATAAGTGATCTTAAGGGATGTGGATATCGTGCTAAGGGACATGCGGAGGACTGGTCAATGGGAATCAGATGAGGCCAGGGCGGTCAATCGAGGATGTGAGACGTGCGAAAAGCTGTGTGCGATATTGGGGACGGCTTCGAGTCTGATGAACTCATGTCGTTCAAGTGCGCAACCTGATTCCAGGACGGTCCCTCCAGAACGGCACCCATTGCGTGACTCGGAGGGAATTTAGACAGCGAGCACATTGTAGCATAGCATTGTGGTCATGATGGTTAATTTAGAACATCGATTCATTCGCAGCCATGGCCTAAAAGCCTCATCACTCGTCCAGAGTAATGGTGGACGGTATACTCCGCTGCTTAATGCATCTACATACATCAAGACCAGGTTTGGGATCCATTCTGTGCAAAAAAAAAGGAGAAAAGAATGTCGTATCGGGGTATGAACATGATGGGGGTTAAAGAAAAGGTATATAAGTCGAAGCTGGGGTATATTGGTGTAGTCTGTGAAAAGTCACGTTGATGATTTCGCTGGTGGATGAAATAGAGTGCTACTGCTGCGATGCCGATGCCGGTGCCGATGCCGATGCGCGGATATCTAGTCGCTGTTGCGAAACAAGTCGCGAAGACTGGTGAAAAAGGCGGCAGGAGGTCGTCCATGGTAGCCGTTCGCGACAGCAATGATAAGCATAACGACAGGGAGGATGCGGCGAAGAAGGAGTCATAAGACGGTGCACGTATTAGAGTGATACCTGTTGACAAAGTTGTCAGCTTCGACTGTTGAAGACGGAGCGGGTCGCGGTGGGATCATTGTTAGAGATGACCGCACGTACATGTTGGGATAATGTAGTGAAGCCCGGTCTATATCTATGTTGGTCGGGACGATAGTAGGGGACAGTGGCAATGCTTACCATCGTTGTGACTCCATCAGCTTGATCCAACGCGCGGTAATCTTCAACCGTTGTCGTACGCTGTTCGTCTGCAGCATTTGATATTTGGCGACGTCATTGATTGGTAAGATGCTTGCAAACCAGTACGGGAATATTGAAGCGTCCTCCGGAGGTCCGCCATATGCCTGCAGGATACCCTCATGCAGCCACGGTGCGCTCCGTGCTTGCATGCGTCGGATAAAGTCCTGGCCAAGTTCTAGTAATTGTTGCGTCGACATTCGGGTAATCATTCCTTCCACGTCGTTCTCCGCAGCGGGCGGTAATGTAGTCTCTCGCGACTCGATAGCTTCTTCTTCTGACAGCGGCACGTCTTCTACACGTTCGACCCGGCCGACCGCGTACCCATCCAGAGTCCCAGAAGCCAAGACCTTGAATCGTGACAACCCACGTGTCTCGATGATGCTGGTACCATCGGGCATCAACTGGGCGTTCTCGATCCGAAGTAGAGTTCCGTACTGCATGAAATGCGAGTTTCCAAGCTCACCTTGAGGTGCATTGACCTGGTTGTACATGACCATTCCGAAAAGCCGATTACCCTCGAGTGCTCGCCGCAGCATCAGTCGATACCGGGGCTCGAAGACACGAAGGAAAGTAGGGCATCCAGGAAATCCGAGCGTGACCACGAACAGCGGCGTGTCGAAATCGCCCATGGCGGCAGTCTCCTCGCTGGTCATTGTTTCCCTTCGAGCAGCGACAAGTTCTGGGACAAGTCCCTCCAACAGGTCGCCAAGCACTTTATTCGATGGGTGTGACTGCAATGATGGCGGAATGAGGACCATTCTGCGGCAAACAGGGCAGTGCAGCGAATGATCGAGAGACCGGACAAGACACTTTCGGCATAACGTGTGTCCGCAGGAAGTGGTGACCGGATCCAGCATCAAGTTGTAGCAAACCTGGCAGTCCAGCTCCCGATGACAAGTTTCCATCAGGTGTGCCAGCACGGCGTCGTCAGCAGTCTTATCCTGCTCGGAGTCTCCTGTAAAGGACTCGTAGGAGGTGGTAGCATCGTAGTTGAGCTGACCGGAAGCCGCAGCATTGTACGTAGCAACGAGGCGTCCATGGGATTTGATGTTGACCTGTTGCTCGTCCTGCGATGACTGGTACTCCATGGCGTCGGTAGAGACCTGTTTGGGCATGCTCGATATGTCTGCCAGCGAATTCTGCTTTGCAACTACCTCTGCGATCGACTCCATGACCTTTGTCAAGACGACATCGATGCAGCAATCTGCGACTGTGTGTTCCTCCCCGCATGCTGTGAATGGACACTTGATTGCCCGCCTCCTGTCCGGCAAGTCCGGCCAGGTTATCCTTTCCCTCTCATGAGACTCTGGTAAACACGATCGACAGACTGAACGACCGCAAGGTAACGTGACTGGCGTACTAAACGGTTTCGAACATTTCGGGCATTGTATAAGTCGAACTAATGCTCGTGCTTGCTCATGTGCTTCTAAACCAGATGTCTGCGACCGTTCAGGCTGGGAGGTGGGATCTTGTTGCATGAAGCCGGCCGCAGCCTGCGCCTGCGTGAGCGCCAGGCTAGACTGGTGCCCTCCAGAGTCGGATGAAGGTGACTGTGTCGCTTGTATGGCGCTCATCTATCACTTTTTTGTCGAATTCGAAGATGACACTCCATACAGTGGTGATATGAAGCGACAAGCTGGTTTAAAGAATGAAAGACACTCTGCAGGTTTGTTCGGCAAACGGTGGTCAGATGAAGTTTTGCTGGCGGAGTGATGCGTACAGGTGAGGTGATGACGTCTACGCTAATGTGGTGTGGAAAAGTCCCCGTCTCAAGTGTGCCACCACGCCTTCAGCCGAACGAGGACCCTGTAATGGTTAATTGACAGGCCCGGCGAATGGGCAATTTGTTTCTGAATCTGTGGAGCTTATTGTATATTCGTGTGATTGTTCTGGACCTTGAGATGTGTCGCGGGATGCACCACACTTTTCTTGAGATTGTTCAGCAATGTACCTGCACTCCGAACAGTCTGGACACAGTCTACAGAATGCAGGTCTCAGGCCGCGAGTGCGTTCCAACAACGGTGAACAAGGTTACCGAGCCCGAATAGTAAACAGACAATAATTTCAACTGGAACGAGCCGTATCGTGTCAGCCTTCCAGGAAGTGGGATGGTGATCGCGTGTTTGCGGCGAGACAAGCTCTGAAAGCTGTCGACGGACGGCGACGATTGGTTACTGAAACAGTGCTGAAGACGGAAGACCGAGCTCGATGACCAGAACGGATGGGTATCATCGCGGGCAAGAGTACGATCTGTAGGCGAAATGTGTGACCCAATTGTCGATTGGCGTCACATAAGGAAGACAGCTGGAGATCGAAGATGCACGACTGCTGGAACCGTATCTGTTCAACTCGCCCGGGCGAAGCCGTCTGATGTTTCGCTCGTGACCATACGACTTTCGTGGATATGGCTGGTGGTGCCACGATCTGTGGCAATCCTCTGACCCCGGTGCTCGAAGGCTCATTTGGATTTTGTGATAACTGTGATAGATCGAAAGTGGTTTTGTCGTGGGCTGGATGGAGACCCAGTTCCAAGGTTCGGCTGAGCTTCCCACTTTTGGCTTCTCTGTCAGTTTTCCTGCATTAGTTTGTCGGATATGCCCGCACTACACTTCATAACGCAAAGCAATATTTCGGGCCCCTTCTTTGCCGACAAACCTGCTACACTGCTGACTCGCTTACGGCGGTCAGTGAGGGTCCTCTGCATTTCATGGCTTGCCCCACGGCTTGCCCACGAGTCACGCTGGTCATCCGCAGGAGCAAAGGTTGTAGGAAGCCAGGTGGGTCTCTTGCAGGACCAGCAAGATGGGACCATCCATGACGACCTCGACGAGTCTCTCCAGACTGTTCTTATTTTTGAGTTTGCCTATTTCGGTGGTTTGACTCTATTTCTCCAATTTGACTCTTATTCTCCGACGTCAGCGTGAGCCTTTGACGGCGCTTGCTAGCCACTGTACCGCTCATGCAAGGAACGACGAACCGTATTCAGGACGATAGTATAAGTTACTGCAAGCAAGGACGAAAGGTGTCCTATTGAGGGGAGGACATCGACGATCCAGGAGCTCAGGTATTGACGCGGAAACAAGCATTGAACGTTGCCATGAGGCCTACCAGCTGGCATGCTTCGTGGGGATGCCCTTGTCCCATGCCTCTCTCAACAATATGACTAGTCACTCGTCTTATTCTTGACCATCAGAAGGATCCTGATCTATCCAGAGAGTCAATGGCCCATTACCAAGACTTGTTGGTGAGCCCCCGCCAGAAGCTATCTTGGAAAGGTTCCATTGATATTACCAATGTTCTGAGGGAATCATACACAGTACAGAGACTCTCTCGTGCTACATCATGTCAATAGGTCTGAATCCACTATCACGCGGCGACGGACACTCGCAGCGACCCCTCGATTGATGTTCGGTTCAATGTCGGCTCCGCCAGTCACTACAACCGCAAGGTCAACGCTAGCATTCCGTCCCTGTGGGCATGACGTCCAGGAGAGGAGACACATCGTTCTCTCAAGTGCAACTTCAGTCCACGCTTAACTCACGGTGCAAAGATCTCCCGGCAAGAGGAACGAGGGATGGTTCGGATCACCGCAAGCTGGTGGAGGGGTCCTGCGCGCAATTCGTGCGACGTAGTGCTATATGAGAGCAGACATGGATGCCATATGTTGCACCTACCTCTGTGACTTTCCGCGCTGCACAACAGCATATGTGATGATAAACGATGATAGGTGAGAAAGCAACAGTTGTCAGCCTTCTGTATCTGGCCAACGCGGTCTCCGCACAGCAGTTCTATATAGAGACACAGGGTTACACTGCTCGACCGCAATGCAGCGATTGTAGTGTCAGTCAGCCTAAGTATAGTTATACCGACTTCGCATATACTCTCGCGGAGACATACCGGTACGCGACGCCTCGTCCGACGCCTTCGTCGACTACAACCTATGCCGCCCCATCCGCCGTCCTTACGTCCCTGGCTGGCTCTCAATCGTACACAACATGGGGCAAATGGGAACCCGGCACAGATACGACAGCAACGGACGCAGCAAGCCCTTACGGGAATGCAGCGTGGACTGCTCTCTGGACAAATGCCAACCCGCCCAACTTCATTCAAGAATCTTCCAACTTGTTCAGCACCACCGTGACACCAACAGCAGTACCTACCACGGAGTTAGTGCTGCCACCGAGAGACTATTTCGGTCCGACAGACTGCTACAACTTCCCGCCAGGATTCGGATTTGGAGTGGCAAGTTCTGCAAGCCAGATCGAAGGCGCCACTGCGGACAAAGGCAAAGGTCCGTCGTTGATGGATATCCTGGTTCAGGACAGCCGATCAAAGGACTACGTTATCAACGAGCACTACTATTACTACAAACAAGACATCGAGCGAGTGGCAGCAATGGGCGTCGAATACTTCTCCATTAGTATCGCTTGGACTCGGATCCTCCCTTTTGCACTACCAGACACACCAATCAATCAACAAGCCATTGATCATTACAACGATGTCATTAACTTTATTCTTGAGAAAGGCATGGTTCTGGAAGTCACCTTGCTCCATTTCGGTACTCCATTGCAGTTCTTTGGCTCGAACACATCGACAGCTTTTGACCCACCAGTAAGTACCGATGCTACTTATTATCGCGACATCTTAGACACTTTATGCCTCATATCCCACCGTCGATTTCTGTCGACAGTGTAGCTAATTATGTTTTAGCAAATCGGCTACGTCAACGGGGGCTATCAGAATGAGACTTTCGCAGACGCCTTCGTCAACTATGCCAAAACCGTAATGACCCATTATGCAGACCGCGTGCCCACTTGGTACACCTTCAACGAGCCTTTGCTCTACTCTTACAATGGCGTATCAGTCGACACGGTCATCAAGGCTCACGCGCGCGTCTACCACTTCTACAAGGAGGAGCTCAAAGGCCAAGGCAAGATCGCCTTGAAATTCAACAATAACTTTGGTGTCCCTCGAAAAGCCACCAGCGAAGCCGATATCTATGCCGCAGATCACTTCAACTCCATTCAACTTGGATCGTTCTGCAACCCGATCTTCCTCGGTCAAGACTATCCAGACTCTTTCAAAATGACCATCAAGGACTACGTGCCGCTCACACAATCAGACCTCGAGTACATCAACGGCACCGCCGACTTCCTCGGCATTGACCCATACACCGCGACCGTCATCTCCCCACCCGTCCCCGAATCTATTGAAAGCATCTCCGACTGCGCCGCCAACGTCTCTTCCCCCTTCCAGCCCTACTGCGTCGACCAAACCACCACCAATATCTTCGGGTGGAACATCGGCTACCGCTCGCAGTCTTACGTCTACATAACCCCCACCTGCCTCCGCCTGTATCTCAACTATCTCTACAACACCTTCCGCGCGCCCGTCGTCGTCACCGAATTCGGCTTCCCCGTCTTCGGCGAAGCGGACAAGACAGACCTATCTGACCAGCTCTTCGACTCCCCCCGCAGCCAGTATTACCTGAGCTTCATGTCCGAAGTGCTCAAAGCCGTCTGGAAAGACGGCGTCGAGGTCGCGGGGGCGTTTGCGTGGAGCTTTGCCGATAACTGGGAGTTTGGGGACCATGATGCGCATTTCGGGATACAGGCGGTGAATCGCACGACGCAGGAACGGATTTATAAGAAGAGTTTCTTTGATCTGGTGGATTTTGTCAAGGCGAGGGGGGTGGAGTAGTTTTTACAATGAAAAGTGAAAACGAGGAGCTAAGGTGACATGGTGTAATGTATATGCTGACATCGATCGTCCAAGCAGTGTCGACATGGCTTTCGTCCATCGTCAGTGCCCTTCCGCCGTGATCGCGTAAGTGAAGTAGATATCTTTCCTTCAGAAATGCCGCCAGCTAAACCATGTACGTATCGTGGTATAAAACAAGAAGTACGAGTTGTAATCGCGCAATGCAAAGAAGCAGGACAATATGCCGGGTATAATAGAACAAGTCGAATGCGCGCCGTGCAAATACATGGTAATAAGTCGCCAGTTGTTCAAGAATGTGAAGTCTGTTGAAAACGCCGGTGGTGCCTGTGGCGAGTGTTTTCAACAACATCTTCCTCTTCGATTTTCTAGCATCTTCAATCGCTCCTCTTCTTCGACACTGAGACCAGCGAATCCAGGCGTGGTGCTCATGCTAGCAGGACCTATGCCGAGCCAACTTCGTCGCTTATCGCCGTGACCAAGTCTGAAGCTTCCTCCTTGCGCTACGCCATTCGGGCTCAAGAAGTTGCCATTCTGGTTCCCATGTCGGTAGTCAAAGTAGCCTGCGCCGCCGTTGGCGCCGTGACTTGAAGTCATTCCGTAGAGTGAGGTCATTCCTGGTGTCCGGCCCATGCTCGCTTCCAGCGCGCGCTGTCTGTCCAGATTCGCATGGTGCTGCTCGATCAATTTCCTCGTGATGACCCTAAAGACTTCCTCTATGCCCTCTCCGTCTTTTGCGCTAATCTCATGACAACAATCCCAGACCTGATCTGGTGCACCCCAAAGCACCGAGGAGCGATTGCTATGCGGCGAGAGCGTGGCCGTTGTCTGCAACGTGTTGATGACCGGCGGCGAAGCTGATTTGAGATGTGCAGATCCCGGCCGAGTGCTGTTGGATGAGGTCTGTTGATTCTGCGAGACCGGAGGTGACGATTGTGGAAATAGCTCTTGGGCGACAAAGTCTATACAGCGTTCGAATGGGACCTCTCGCTTCGACGGATCCTCTGCCACAATATCGGATTTGGTACCAACAATATGTAGGATTGTCTGGTTCTCCTGTGTGTTCAATGCGCTACCTTTCTCTTTCAATTCTCGTAACCACACTCCCATCTCTTCGAAGGACTTCCGCGAAGTAATATCATAACATAATACAGCAGCATGCGCTCCTCGATAGTACAATTTTGATATCGATCGGAATCGTTCTTGTCCAGCGGTATCCCAGATTTGCAACCGTATCGTAGAATCCGTCTCAGGGTCGTGCACCTTGGTGGTAAGGAAGGATGCACCAACAGTGCTGGGAGTCATGTGGGCTGGCTGAAAGGAAGAATGTACATAGCGATGCACAAGTGATGTCTTGCCGACATTCTGTGAGCCGAGGACCACCACCTTTGCCTCCAACGATGTCGATACGGGATGATGTGGAGCACCTACAGCGGTCGCTGTGGTGGCCGCAGAAGCGAGTGCCGCTACAGTCCTCGACATCGATAAGGCAATGGAAGAGGTGGGGTGACCGTGATCAGGCGCAACAACGCCTGGGTTTGCTTTTGTTTGCCAAAGAGCGGCGCAGGCCTCGGCGCTGAAGGCGTTCAGCTTGAGGCAAACGCAGTGGCAGTGGATATCCGGCGTTTCGTACGTTTCAGTGTCGGCTGCCCTTGCTCTTTGCTGGAAGTCCAATTTCTTGCATAGTCCGAGGATCTGCAACTAGAAAGGAAGGAGGGGAATGTGGCAGAAGTGTATCTGTGCACTGATGGCTGTCGATTAACAACAACTGTCTGCGGAGATAGACGCAGAGCAAGTAAATAAAGAGATGGCAACGGCCAAACGGATGGTGGTACTGTGCAGCAGTAGCTGTGCACGTTTGTGCGGATCACTGCGGGCGGAGTGATGCTGGACCGTAGTTCAGAGGAGAAGATGTAAACAAACGAAACCTCTCTGACGATCCCGTAATTTATTAAAGTGAGGAGCTGCGTTTGCGGTTCTGCTAAGTCCTTTGTGCTGTGTACCGGACTGACTGACGTAAGGAGTGACTGGAGTGACCGAGGAGAGACTACATGAGTAAAAATAAGAGGATTAAGTCAGAGTGTCCTCATGCACACCACTGTCGAGTCAGCTGATGAAGCGATCGAAGCCTTTTTCTGCGCCGCTGATGGTTACTGTAGGTTGCTCTGCACTCCAGAAATCAATGCAGGTGATGATCGACCCGGACGATCCCGCATTTTTCTTGGCATGGTGCCGGGATTTTCTGCTTAATCGTGCCGGATAATAACACCTGCAAGACCTTCCCCCACCTCCCGTTATCACCATTCATACCTCTCGTCAGCTCATGTCGGGCCATCGATAGATATGTGTGTCAGACATGATTACCCACCCCACTGACAAGCACGCAACGAAGTAGCGCACATCGGCTCCGTACAGTATCCCTGACATAAGACCTCTGAATGATATTATTGACCGAAGCGGACGACGAAACAAGGCATGCAGGCGCAGACTTGGTCCTGCGACATCTACAATGGTGCCACAGACTATCATTCTGGAGTCCGACTCTCGGGAGTGAACATGACTTAGCACGGCGACTCGATGCGAATGACACATAACTGCCGTTGCCTTCGTTACCACTCTTGATGCACTAGGCATCTCGACCTCAAAGGTGCTGGTCTAGGTCCCTCCTGCAGACGTTTTTGCCCCCACAGAACTTTCAATATAGGGCGAACGGTGGTTCACCTGCTATGTGCCGAAAGAGCTGTTCATGTGCATGTGGACTGGTTCTGTCCATATCTTCGCCATAACATTTCGTTTCGAAGATCGGCGACACTTGAAGCGCCGAAGAGGCAGACGATTTCTGGATGGATGGACGGACCCGGGAGGACTAAAAGTCTGCGTCCATCTAAGTCACGCGAGCCGTCTTATAAAGCTGGCTTCAGCATGAGTTGAACATTGCAGCTATGTTCATATTTGCGTCTCTCTTGGATACAATCTAGGCTCAACAGTTGTAACGGCGGAACTACTCTATTTGGTTTTGGCTATGTCCTCCCCCACACTTCAGTTCCTTTCTGCTGCCCATCGGGAGACTGCTGGCATCATCCTCAGGGACAGATCACATGGCCAGGCGCTCTGCCACAGTCCCCAGCATAGACGGTAATACCCACGAGTACGGCCATCACTGGGTTGTGCCGATCCCTTGAGCCGTGAGGTACTCACTCTTGTGATCTCTCAACGGTCAAAATGGGCATCTAACGTCCTTGGCCCGTTCCGTCTCCGCTGAGCTTATCGTACCTCGAAATGGCATTCGGATTCCTGCAAACAACCACGACCAACCGCCTGTGCCATGTAGAACTCGTAACGGTATCTTACCTATCAAGGAACCGGACTCGATAGGGTGTCAATGGCTGGCAAGGGAACCGTCTGGACCCTTCGAGCGGCATGACTACTCAGGTAAGTCGCCACAGTGGTGCAAGTCTGGTTGTGAGCTTAGTCTGTTCTTCTTACGATTAATCTCGACGTCGAAAAAGGTCTCTGGAAGCCTCAAGCATCTCTGCTCGTCAGGACTACTAATCATAATGTTTTAATACTAATATCCTAGCTTCTTACTATACAGCATACCAGACAGATGCGTCTTCAGGTCTACCTGGGCTCGGTGCTGCTACTCGCACCGAGCATCAACGCCTATCCACAACTAGGTTCAGACCTCAAAGCCACTTCGTCACAGTCGGCAGTCAAGACACAGCCATCTGATGCTGGTCGTGCTCACTTACACAATGCTGGGACGATTGACGAAGCCAACATCGCTGGCGAGGATCGCGGCGACATCACAGGCAAGTCTCATGTCGACAGACTTATCGATGGTCTTCTAAGTCTACGTCTACTGCCTCCAAGCCGCAGGTCGGCTGTCGTTCCGGGTATAGCAGTTAACATCGAGAAGAAGAGCGCAGATGATGAGCACGGTACTGGGGGTCCGATTCTCCCTGGAGATGAGACTGGCTGGACTTGGTTGACAGGGAAATTTCGACCTGTAGCTGGAGCACCATTACACCCTGCCCAGAGACTACATACTCCTACTGACCAGACTACATCGAGGAGATCAGCGAGACCTGCTCTGCAACTCACGCCTGCTGGAAGGGTTCGGAGCAGTGTCAGCATTGCCAATCAGCAGAGATACACGCACACCAGCCCTGAAAACCACGCAGCATCCCCATCGTCGTCCTCCATGGCTACAAGCCTCATCAGCACAGACGGTTCCTCCCAATCCACTTTCGTGAAATACAGGCCCGCGCTGCAGCTTACACCTGCTGCTGCTCGCAAGAGTCCTGTGGGAAAGGTCGCAAAGACTGTTGTAGAGGCAAAGTCCACGTCCAAGGCTACAACAACAATACACAAGACCAAGTCAAAGCACAAGACTCAGTCAATGCACAGACCCAAGTCGACACACAAACCCAAATCGACGCACAATCCCAAGTCAAAGCACAATCTCAAGGCCACGCACAAATCCAAGTCGATGCACAAATCCAAGTCAACGCACAAACCCAAGTCGACGCACAAACCTAAGGTGACGCACAAACCCAAGGTGACGCACAAATCTAAGTCGGCACACAAGACCAAGCATAAGGCTCACAAATCGGTCACCGTGAAAGCGGCCAAAGGAAAGACTGCCAAGAAGCAGGCGATGCAGAAGACAACGAAGACCAGGTCTGCTAAAAAGGTTTCAGGAAAGAAGTCACCGATCAAGGCAACGCCTCTATCAACTCCTGGCAAGAAACAGAAAGTAGTCTCTACCAAGAGTAAAGCCAGAACTTCTTATACCACTGTCCACGAGACGACTCGTTCTAGCAGTGCTCATTCCGATACTTCTTCCAAGAAGGTCATTCAAAGTTCAATCAAAAATGACTCTACTGGTAAGGGTCAGGTTGGTGCGACCAAGCCCGCAGGTATAAAACTCTCTTCAGTCTCGAGACAGCTCTCTGGTCAAAGTCAATCTACTGCACATTCCGCAACCTCGACAACGCAAGCTGTCACTGTGCTGGCGAGTACGCGATCGTCGAATGGACAGCAAGGCTCGACGGCTGCATCTTCCGCCAATCAGATCTTCTCATCGGACATCTGGGCAGCCGATGTCCAAGGTAGTGGTGTCTTTGGCGCTTCTGGATCATTCGACTTCTCGTTTGGCAGTCCTCAAAAGACAGCTATGCCACCTTCGCGAACATCCGACAGCTCATCTCAAAGTGGGTTACCATTTTCTCATGATGCTGTTGATCACAGCCGAGCCGCTACTGTTGGACCCTCTATCCACCGTACGTCTTCGGCTCCCACAGTAATATCAGCAAATTCACCATCAGGCATTAGCAATACTCGTAGTAGTCATTGGTCTGGCTCGACATCTATGATCATCTCCGCCGGGTCTAGCCATTCGGTGTCGAGCATATCGAGCATGTCAAGCTCGAATTCAAACTCACAAAGTGACGAAGAATTGACCTCCAGGCCTGGGACTCGGGTTGGTGCTTTCTCAAGCACTGCTAGCCACGACAACAGCTCGGCCTCACAGGTGACCCTGGTCACCAGTAGCCAGCATCCACAGGACTCCTTGCCTACCTCCACCACGACCGCGTCGTACGCGAGCACTGAAAGCTCCAATACGGCAAGCGTAATGCAGAGCCCCTCTACAGGGAGTGAACTCCAGGCGAGCTCACTCTCCATGCTGTCGCTCTCAGTGCAATCCGCGATCTCTGTTGCACCCTCGATGATCCAGGTGGGGGAGGTCGGAGAGCTCGCAAGCACAACCCCTGCCTTGGTGATAAACATGCCTTCGAGCATCCATCTCGATCAAGTGTCACCCGCTACCATCTCATCTGCTGAGGCGCTCGCCTCAAGCACAGATATTCGCATAGGTAGTGCGACAACTGGCATCGACACGCAGTCTACGATGAGCTCATCTAATGGCGTGGACGAATCAATCAGTGGTATCGAAGACGACCTGATTCCAACGAAACTGAACTTTGCTAGTCTGACGATAGTCGCATCGAGCTCTGCCATGGTCTCTGCGACTATTCATGTATCCCAAACCGAAGCTCCCACGTCAAGTGCTAGTGAAGTCATACCTGCAGTACCAGACGTTTCTCTCACATCAGCAAGTCTGGAATTAGTGTCACCGTCCACAACAGTCGTCGACATTGCATTACCAGTGGTGACTGACCGCCAATCGTCCACAACGGACCCTGGACAAGGAAACCTGGAAACAAGCACACTTTCGCTCGGCTTGACATCTACAGTTGATTTGGACGTGCTGGGATCGGGATCCTCAAGCCAAATACTTGATTCCGCATTGCCAACCACCTCTAGCATTGATGGGGTAGCTTCTGGGACAATCAATCTCCCCACAATCACGTCCATTGATTCATCTGTCACACTAGAGACATCCTTCGATTTTGTTCTGACCACATTCTCAAGTGACGTGCTTCAAGGGCCTGTCACAACAGGTCTGATCTCTTCTGCATCATCCCTCATTCCAGAAGTCCAAGGCGTCAATACGCAGTCAGGTCTTGCTGCAAACATAGACACGTCAATCGTGCAAATAGCAACGGACACTCCTGTCGAGCTGCAGCCAACAACTTCCTCAGAACTTCCAACGACTGTAACCGATCTTGCAGCCTTTATGAGCAGCTCTCTGGCTGCTGCAAGCTCTTCAAGCTTGGCGGAATTGGCATTGATGTCGGTTACTCCAGTCCGAGTGGCTGCTTCAGAGACAATGCTCGACAGCAATCTAATCCCTTCATCCGTCAGCACTGATACGGAAATGGTGCCGCCCACAGCTCTGGGCTTCGTCTCCATCAGCGAGCCCACCATGTTCAGCGATCCTACCTTAGCGGATCCCGCTGGATCGCCTGGAGCGACAATACAACAAGCTACGACTTTTAGTATGGGCGAGGAGGTCTTTCAGACGAACCTACCTCCTGCAGCGACATCTATAGAGATACCATCGACTGCCGCCATGGATGATCTTCCAGATGAATTGGAACCCTCTACAACACTTCCTGGGGATCTCGGCTCTCCGCTTGTCCAAACACTTGTCCAAACACTCATATCGACGCCAACACTGGACAATGGTCCATTATCATCGTCTCTACTGGAACCCAGCATCCAGCCCATTGAGACCGGTCCAATCGCCACGAGCGTCGAGGTCACTTTGACCGGCTCTCCAATTGAAGAAGTGGCCATCGAAACAACCACACCAAGCTTTCTTGATATTTCTCTGACAACTAGCATCGAAGAACAAGTGACGAGTCAGGCTCCACTCGATGTAAACGTCCAGAGCTCGCTCTACACGACCCTAAGCACATCTCTTTACGATCTCAGTCCAAGCTCCGACCTTTTACCGAGCCCTACCACAGCTGGCATCGACGACATGCAGACGTTCATTGGAGTGATCTCCATTGTGAGCTCAGAGGCCCTCCCATCCTTGATGGATCAAATCATCACTCCCACTGAAGCAGCTGCTCCGGGCACCATAAGCCTCGTCGAAGGATTATTCACACTGTCGACCGAGGCTCCGTCACTCTCGAGCAATGTTGGAGAACCGTCCATCCTTTCATTTGACGTGACTAGCACAGGGGCTTTGTCGATAGACCCTGCAGGATCGCTTTTAGGTCAGGCCACTGCCTCCGGCATAGAAGTGTCAGCAGTGACCGAGGCACCGTCCATTACACCTGATGACATAATCCAATCAGCGAGCGTTGTTTCTACTGATTTACCATCCGGGTCCCTAATTGGTCCCAGCGTTGGGCTGGATTTTGCGTCGAGTTCACTCGATGAGCCTATACCCAGTACCTTGGACACGGAAGGCATACAGCAGAGCACAGTGGATGTTCAGGCGATCCCTCCCATCACAGCATCTAGCGAGATCAATCTGTCACCGACTGCATCGCTCGCGACATTGGCCAGCTCTATCGATGACATGTTGGAGTCGCCAGTACTGGCGTCAGTCGTCGTGACCCCATCACCCGCTCTGTTACCGACGGCTTCCAGTCCTGATAATCTCGAGGATCTCAATACTTCTACCGACCGCCTGCCAATCTCCAGTCTCGATGCTGTGATCGAGACCACTTTCACCAGCGTCGAATCACCTGCAGTCACTCTTACTGCTCCAGCTGGTCTGGATCCAGCTTCGATACCGGAAACACGGTCTGAGGTAGTGCTACCTACCTCGAATGAAATTGAACAATCACTTTCGACCGAAGTAGCAGATATTGTATCAAATTCGATCCAGCCTGATGTGCCGACCCCAGCGTCTGCCGTGGCGCTGCCTACCAGTAGTGGTGACGAAGTACCGCCCGCGCCCGTAGTCACAATAGGTCAAACTACGGTGACTGATCTGCTCGCATGGATGTCAAGCTCTGCTAGCATCAATGATATAGCAAGTGAAGCGGATCCAACGATAATTTCGCCTGCTGCTTTGGAGACCGCTCTTGAAGGCCCATCAGCAACGATCGCAGACTTGGAGTTGCCATCGCTTTCGTCCATCGAGTATACAAGTGAGCCAAGTGCCGATGTTGATCTGCTAGCAGAGACGTCCGAAATCTCAATCAGTGGAACAATCCCGCTCCAGACGGAAGCAGCCTCGGTAGAACCCAATCTGGCCTCTGGCGATGTTCCGAGCACACTGACTATGACCAACGATGTCGAGAGCATGACTACTTCACTCGAGATTCCTGTTCAGCAGGCACCAAGCACGACTCTATTTGTGTCGACTGAGGCTATTACAGACTTTACAGCAGAGCCAACATTCAGCAGTATAGATGCGCTTCTGTCGACGCTGATTGCAAACAGCATCCAGGACGACATGAGCTCACTTCCAGCTGCCGATCCACCGTCTGTCGCACAGTTCCTCTCAACCACGTCTATGAGTATCTCCCCATTGTACACGGAAGCAATAACGGGAGCTTACAGCTCGTCGATTGATGACCTCTTCGCAATAGTAACGACTACTACGGATGAAGTTCCTGCGACTTCGATCGACCTTGGGCAAACAGTACTGCCCAGCACGTCACCAATTGCCTCACCAGATCTCAGCGTCGTTCGTGAACTTGCAGAGACTAGCACCTCATTTGTCGATCCAGTTGACCAGATGGCCAGTTCCACAGAGCTCGACGCTTTGACTAGTGCGACCGCAATTTTCATGGAGCCATCCTCGATTCCCGACTTGTCCTTGCCTGACTCCACGGCTACTATGGACTTGCCCTCGTCGACGCTGTTCAGCTTTGCGGAACTGCCCACCTCAAGTGATATCGAGGATATCATTTCGTCATCGCCCTCGCTCCCAGCTGCCTACATATCGACGACCGAAGTCGACTTGGCGTCATCCTCGTTCTCCGTTTTGGTCGAGCCCACAGAAGTTCCTGAGCTTGCAATCTCAACGACAAGTGATATTATCGCGGAATTTACTCCTGACCCACAGATCGATCCAGTCCCGGCTTCTAGCTTCCTACCGACATTGCCAGAGCTTTCAGCATCGAGTGTCCCTCTCATGACCCCGGAAGCGCAGATTGAGACATCTCATAACGTGGCGGAGATCACAGCAGAGAGTAATGAATTGCAGACTCCGACCACTTCTCTCGATGGCCAAGTCACGCAAGGCGTTCTGTCTACGACGATGGATGCCATCCCTTCTGAGCAGAACTTGGCTTTCCCTACAAGCTCGCCAATCAGTCCGGACTTGAGTGCCCCCTTGGATTTTTCGACATCAAGCGAGATCCAACAGCTTGTATCAACCCCGTCAATTTCTTCGGAGACTGCGGAAATTGCCTTGGAGATCACGTCCACAACTAGGCCAGAAGTAGAACCACTAAGAAGCGCAACAGAGGTGCCGGCCAGTATAGAGCTTCCGACAAGCATGGTAGTGCAAACCACGTCAGAAGAAATACCGATTCCGACAACTTCACTCGAATCAGCGCTCCCCTTGTCGCCCTCAGAAGTGGCAGAGTCGGGAATATCAGCTGTAGGTCTTGAGAACCTCAATTTGGACGCTCCTTCAACCAGCTCTGTCGCGGTGACAACAGTTCTCGCCGAAATATCTTCTGCGATTGCTGCAGACTTAACCAGCTTTGCTACTTCCATAACTCCACCGGCCCTAGAAGGAGTGTCATCTAGCATCAATTTGGACATCTCACCGAGCTCTCTCACCGAGACAGACATAATCACGACAGCTGGCATCGCTACTGGCCTTGCATTTGCTTCGCAGGCATCTACAAGCGAGCTGGACATGCCGACAATGACCGATTCTCTTGCATTGTCCTCGCTAGCCACTCAGATTGATACTGCAACTGTAATCACCGCAAATAGTGCGATCTTGGACTCCACATCGATCCTAGAGGTCTCTCAAGACTCGTCAACTCTGATGCTAGATGGGACATCCGTTGCGATTGATCAGCCAGCCCTGCCCACAGAGGCAAGTATCTCGATCGAGACTTTGGCTCAATCTGTTTCAAGCTACACTTTACCTCCCATGACAACTCCAGAAGTCGATATCTCATCGTCTATGTCGTCAATACTCAGCGAGTGGTACACTACTCCAGCGGTACTCCCGGGAGACCTTGAATTCACGGCCTCCTCTACGACTATTGATGAAGCCACTTCTATTGCTAGCCTGGTCTCAGATATTCCAATCACTTCAGTATTTGAGGCAGAGGTATCTACACCGTCTGGAACATTACTTAGCGTACAGACGGATGCCACGACTATTAGATTTCCCTCCGATACGCCTGTACTCAATCCTGTAGTCCCAACAACGTCGCTGTTTTCGTTCACGTCTGATGTTGTGGCAACTGATGGTGTATCAACTGCCATGGACGGTGACGTTGCATCAATTCTCGCAACAGAGGTTACAAGCAACGTCGCCCTGTCAGAGGAGCCAGAAACGGTCTTGCCACCAACGCAAATCATCGCTGCTCTACCTACCTCGGAAGCACAGGCTAGCTCTGCCCAAGACAGCAGCTCGGGTGCATTGGATCTCAGCACTTCACTGGAGCAGCTGGAGTCCAATCTCGCGACATCTGAAGTCACATTGACATCGGATCTTAACAACATTGTTCCGACAACCTTCATGACAAGCTATATCCGTGACTCTTCAGTCGATATCTTGACTAGTCCGATCGCAAGCCCTGGAACTAATCCAATCTCGACCGACATTGTCGCCCCGATGACCAGTGTATTTTCTGACGTCCTGTCAACTGCTGAACTTCCAGTGCCGTCCATAAGCGTAGACGATATTCGATCGAGCGCACCTACTGTGCCAAGCGGCTTCACGACACTGACGGCTACTGCAGAGGTCTCTGCTCTTACACCTGAAGCTGGTCAGATTTCTTCGACAGCCCTACTTGCACCCTCCACGGAGCCTGAGATCGAGCTCCCGTCATCCATGACTTCGATGCTCGCATCAGATCCCGTTGAGCTCGACTTTGCTCCCTCATCTTCCGCATTACTTGATCAGGTCAGCACTATGCCCACCTCTACCTTGGAGCCTTCGGCAGAAGCAGATATCGTCTCCACTTTGCTATCTACCTCACTCTTGGGTCCCAATACTGCCGAAACCCAGGTCGAGACAAGCTCAACTCTTACCATAAGCGCAAGCTCAGTCAATCTTGATGCTAGTCAGGTCCTCAGCACAGCTATCGCCGCGACATCAGCTCTTGACCTCGCTGCCTCCACGAGTGACAGCAGCTCAATTGTTGTCACTTCACAGATCGGCGTGATCTCTACGAGCAGCAGTCCATCATTGGCACAAGTACTTCCTGTGGCTTCAAGCTCATTGGATTCAGTCTCATCTTCGGTCGTTGATGTAAAATTCGATTACGCGGCTTCAGGTGTTGCGAGCACCACTTCCAGTGATAACGCCCTACAGAGTACGCCCGGGTCTCCATTGTCTTCCGTGAGCCCCCTGTCGGAGATCCAAGCGACTTCCACAGCAGTCTTGACCGATCTAGTCTCGGCTTCTGTGTACCCAACTGCGATCAGTAGCTCGCTGAGCGAGATCGTTGCACCCGTATTGGCGACTTCGGCAGAATCAACTACGTCGACAGTTTTGGCATCAAGCTCTGCCTCGATCTCACAATCGAACATTGTCAGCATCCCTAGCACTCCCGCCTTGAACAACGTTGGCCTGCCGACAACCAACTCAGCCACATCAGTATCGACGACTTCGGGTCATGAAAGCGCGGTGTCTTCCGGTACAGAAGCTAGCACTATTATTAGCGTGACATCCGAGCAAGCTGCACCTTTGGTTCCCTCGTCGGCAGCCCTGGACACAACTAGTACCTCCCTGTCGGCTGCTGTGGCCGTTACTTCTGTTCTTTCAAGCCAAGCTCTCACGGATGTGGTGCAGACCACATCATTGATGTCAAGCGGCGTCCCGGACTATGTCGCATCCATTCTTTCTAGCTCCTCTACTTCGATCGTGGTGGCCGGACCGGTGACAAGCCCGGTAGTCTTGGCCGTCTCAAGCAGCGCGCCCTCGACTCAGAGTGCCTCCGAATTACACACGAGTAGCTCTGTGAGTCCACTCGCATCCTCTAGCAGCGCCATACTAGACGTAGGAAACATCGCCAATGTTGCAAGCGGTGGCTCCACGCTTCTCTCGTCGACAAACGCCATCGGATTGCCATCGACCCCATCCGTGACTATACAAACTTCCAGTAACGTCGTCGAGTCGCATACGACCACATCTACGCCAGCAATTCCAGCGACTGGCGTTACGAGCGCAGACCTGGCCCTCACTGTCAATCCATTGACTGCTAGCTCATCTCTCATCTCGAGCTCACTTCTCTCTTCTCAACAAGAAATGTCAAGCGCTGCACAAACAACGTCGGTACTTATTGACACTGGAGCGGTCCATGTTGTATCAAATTCCCCAGTTGCGGTCGCTGCGTCGTCCTCGATCGTCTCTTCCGTGGCAAGTTCAGCAGCCGTGACCTCGACCAACCCACCCACAACCACGTCTACCAGTGTTCTGCTCGGCACAGAGAGTGTCTCGACCATTATTGCACCCAGCAGCACTGCTGTAGTGAGCAGTATCGACATTCCCAGCGTTGTAGCTTCCTCGCAAAGCTTGACCACTACGCCGATGGCAAATACTCCTGCTCTTGCTACAACAACCACGAGCCTCGGTCTAGTGAGCTCTGTGGTCCAGGTCGTTGGCGGAGTGACATCGAGCGTAGCTCCGGTCCTGAGCTCGTCAAGCGACTCTTCCAGCGTTATAGCTTCCTCCCAAAGCTTGGCCTCTACGCCGGTGGCAAATACTCCTGCTCTTGCTACGACAACCACGAGCCTCGGTCTAGTGAGCTCTGTGGTCCAGGTCGTTGGCGGAGTTACATCGAGCGTTGCTCCGGTCCTGAGCTCGTCAAGCGACATTCCAGCATCGTCTAGCTCTTCGCCACAGCTGTCATCTTCACAGCTTCTGTCGACTTTTGAGGCGATTGCTTCAAGCCCCGGTGTGACGGCATCTTCGCCCATCATCGCGCCACTGGTATCAACGATAGCGCTGCAATCATCCTCAAGTACTGTCCCTACATCTGCGCTTGCGAGCAGCCAAACTGTGCAATCCTCGGCAATGACATCTCCTGCAGCTCTTGCTTCGAGCTCCTTCCTCCCAGCAACAAGCACTCTGACACCGCCAGCTGCGGCAGTGATCTCGACTTCTATACTACCTGCCATCACCTCAGGTGCGGCTACATCTAGTGAGGCTACTACTTCGATTGCAATGAGCTCAAGTGTCACATCAAGCTCTCCAGCAGTTCTTCCGGCCTCAACTGTCGTGCAAGTCCCTAATGCGGCAGCATCTTCGTCCGTCATTAGCTCGAGCTCTGTTGCGCAGGTCGTACCCACCAGCACGGCTACCACGACCACCACACCGGTCGCATCGCCCGTAGTCCAGGCTACCTCCCTTGTAGCGCCTATTGTTTCTGATGCAGCCACTACAAGCTCATTGGTCGCATCGACCACTGCGACAAGTGCCACTGTGTCATCGACAACTGATCATCCCACGACAACGACAGCTGCTGTCATTGCGCCCGCTGTAACGTCAAGCATTCTTGCATCATCCGCATCTGTCTCGCTTGCGGTGGCCTCTTCTAGCGTAGTCGTAATTTCGGCAGCGATAAACCCTGTCGTCATCGCTTCTTCAAGCTCGACAGTGCTTGCTGCAGCAACAAGTACTCCGATTGCCAGCTCCATCGTGGCGAGCAGCAGCGCAGCTGCGAGTGCCACTACTTCGTCTGCCGCCACCAGCCCAACCACCACGACTATTACTTCGCAGGCGGTCGTCATACCTCCGGTCGCAGCCGACAGCACTTTGCTGACTAGCGTCTTGACCACCACCACCACCACCTTGGCCCCGACTACCTTGGCACCTGTAACAACGTCGACTACTACTACTACTACTACTACTACTCCAGCTTCAGCAAGCAGCGCAGTCGCCACAGCTGTGGTGACGACGACAGTGATCAGCAGCGTCGCGCCGGCTGCAGTCTCATCAACTACTACGACTGCTGTCGTCGCAGCCCTTTCATCACCTGCAGTTCAGAGCACAGTAGCAGCTGTGTCAAGCATTATTCCTAATGCTTCGTCATCAGTAGTGCCGATTGTAGCCCAAGCCCAGATTACCACCACTGCCGTGGCTTCAGTAACAACAACTACCGCGCTCGCCCCCACCACGACCGTAGTACCAACTACCACGCAGGCTATTGTGCCCGCAATCGTGTCGACTTCATCAGCCGCTCCTATCGTGGCTTCAACCACGACCCCAGCCGTCGTTTCTGCTGTCTCATCAACCACCACAACTGCTGTTGTTTCTGCTGTCTCATCAACCACCGCGACCGCGGTTGTCGCTGCTGTCGTATCGGCTACCACGCTAGCGGCCGCACCTGTCGTGGCGACGACAACTACAACAGTCGCCGCGGCCGTCATATCAACAAGCACAACTGCTATTGTTCCTGCTGTTGCTTCAACTACTACGACATCAGCAGTTGTCGCTGCTGTCTCACCAACTACTACAAGCACGACCACTGCCGTCGTCGTTGCTGCTGCTGCTGCCGTCGTTCCGACCACGACGCCGATCGTTGGCCTTGCTGTCGCCGCTACTACCACATCAGCTGCAATCTCTGTAGCTTCCACAACCACGAGTGCGGTCTTAGCCCCTGCCGTAACGACAGCTACGACCTCGATCGTGGTCCCTGTAACAACAACCACCACGACATCAGTTGTGGCGACAACCACGACATCAGCGGTAGCTTCTGCTGTGACGACAACTACTACACCAGTCGTGGCTCCTATAGTAACGACGACCACCACATCGGTCGTAGCCCCTGTTGTGACAACTGCAACTACAACAATCGCAGCCTCAGCTGTGACAACAACCGCGACAACATCGACCGTAGCTCCAGCCGTCACGACCACGACAACATCGGTCGTGGCTCCTGCGGTGACAACTACGACAACTTCGACCGTAGCTCCAGCCGTCACGACCACGACAACATCGGTCGTGGCTCCTGCGGTGACAACCACGACTACTACTGTCGCGCCAACTACGACATTGGTCCGCGTTGTGACCACTACAACGGCTCCGGCAGCATCTACAACGACAACTTCTACAACGACAACTTCTACAACAACATCATCTACAACGACAACATCTACAACGACAGCAGCCGGTGGCCTCCTTGGCGGCAAAGTCGTCGCAGGTGTCCTCTGAAGACGCGGGGCAGATTCTTTCCTTGCTGTTCCTTGATACCCGAGTATCTCCTGATTACACATCATTTTTAATATCATACCAATCATTATAGCAGTGTCAAAGACACCAGACGCTCATGGACAGAGCACATCTCATATAGTATAGCATTTCATGTATCAAACTTTCACAACTCTCACTCATGCATCTCGAGACCTACGATCCCAGAGCGATCAGTCAGACGTGTCGAAAGATCAGATTATCTGGACAGTACAGAGGACTTTCGGCTCCCGCTGGAAAACCACACGCGATGTTAGCAGTGGTATGAAAGGAGGCAAGGCCACATTGCGGCTCTTTCGATACATTCAACCAATCACAGCTTGCCATGTCGCATTGTGGATTCTGCCTGGGATCATCTTGGTGCAGTGCATCCGGGTGTGCAGATCTTGACCTCGTTTCTAACCAAGGTCACCACCCCTTCCACGCTCAATTGCGGACTGAGAAGCAACGTCGCCGTGCAGGGCATCGAATGCTGACGAGGGCCTGACGAAAGCCTGATGAAGCAAACATAGGCGTCGAGGTCACCGGCTCCGGCCTTGCAGCCGCACACCAGCTCCTAGATCACCATCGCCCAGCCCAGCTGACCTAGGATCGCGACGAGCGCTTGATGTCAATTTCGCATTCCCACGCGGCAGGCCATTGAGCGGTCCAGAGACTCTCATCGGTCGCAAGGCAGTGCACGTATGCCATCAGCAAGCGCTCGTCCGCCATGCCTTCTCTTTGGCAAGGCTGAAAAAAATCTTCGGCCCCAAAGACCCACAGAACATTTTTTCCTATACCAGTCTGCATCGAGTATGTGCCCTTCGAACATCCTTGTCACCGGTCGACAGCTCCTTCGCGGCCCCTCAACATCTCTTCTCTAATTCCCGACCTGCCACGTCGACCCATTGCTTGGTAGTCCCGCAGGAGCTGCCAGGTACTCATCCAATGGGCTCGACCTTGTACCTGACACCTCCTGCTCGACGTGCAGATCCTGGTCCACTCGCACTGCATGACGATTTCCTCTTTGATCATTTTGGCCTGTCGACTTTCTTGACTTCAGCCGCTTCGTTGTGGACCACAACAGCCATACGGCTTGCTATTGCAATTGGCACATCAATGTAAGTCTCTTTGTACCTGATGGAGCATAGCGCGTCACTGCCGCCGGCTCATCAGGTACAAAGCCTCGCCCTAGCCATCCCTCTTCCTGTTATTTTCGTAGGTTCATTCCTTCTCCTCAGCACCACCCAGTACCATTCTGGACCACATTCTTTTATAGCATAAACCACATATTCTTTATCACTCCTTGTAAGCACTCTTCTGGACACTTTGACGCCAACTATCAAGGCTGGTCCGCACTCATTTCGTGTCAAAATGTATTCTGTTCTCTTCACACTTGCCGGGCTTGCCACCCTCTCTGCTGCCAAGGTGGAGAAGGTCACTGGCCAGGTCGAGTACCGTTCTACGATAGGTGTTGTTGGCTGCAAGATCAACACCAATGCGGTCGCTTACTGGCCATCCACCGGCGATTGCGACAGCGTCTGCGCCAAAGTTAAGAACCCGAACAACGGAGCCGAGAAGACGGTCCTTACCATCGGCACCTCTTCCAACCCGTCCGTGTATGACATCAGTTGGAAGCGCTACGTCGAGCTCAAGGGTGAGGCCGACACACCCGCCGGCAATGCCGCAGCTTACGACGGAGGCACCGACATGGACGTCAACCCAGTCTCCATGGACCAATGTCTGCACCTGATCAACTACGAAGTGGACGGACAAAAGAAGCTACCCTTCATCGCCCTGAGTCCCAATTTCCTGAACGACTGCAAAGTCAGATCTCCCAACAGCTGGGTCGCGCAGAACGGCATCCTTCTCGACTTCAACAACGATTGCTGCACAATGGGCAAGGACCAACTGTGCAATGGGACCAGCTTCATTCAGTGTGCTGACGGCACCCAGGCTGGCTACAGCCAAGTCAAGACTGACCTGAAGGTCATCAACATCAAGACGGACGGCACCGAGCAGGAGTGCCTTGGCTGAGCTGTGCTCGCTTATGAATATATGATGATCAGCTCTGGTGAGCTATGAGATATGCTCGGAGAGCTACGATTGGGGGACATACAGGAAAAAAGGGGTCTTGGTGCTGGACGCACATCAATAAATATCATTCTCAGGAGTAGACAATTCAATGACGATCGTTTTTACCTCACCTTGGTCCTTCACCACAGGCTTACAACGGTCGAAGGACAGCTTATCGACGAAGCACTCCTGAGATGATCATCTTCACACCGATCGCGCGTGTCACTGGCATTATCGATGGATGTTTGCCCACGCCCACTAGCAGTGACGCTGTCGAAGACGACAAGCCACACGCCTTCATCGTCCTCCCTCCGCCACCGTAGCCATGCCATCAAAGGGCGGTCTTCGACTAGCCGAAGGTAATCGAGTCCCATGCCCGTAGTATAATGACCCTCACTCGCATCGTGAACAAGTGTACAGTATGCCACAATTGAATATTGGCGTCAAAACTTATTGGCCACCTCGGAAATTGCATATCTACCACCAACACAGCGCAGTCAGCAAAGCCACCCGTCCCAAATATTCATCTCTGCAGGTAACTCGACACTCTTCTAGTTCGCCATCTATGTATAACCTCTTGGCCCACACCAGTCTCGTTGTAGGCTGTCAGGCATGTGATAAGCAAGAAGGTAAGGTTTGATCTCACAAACGCGATCGTCATCGCGCAACGCCCGTTCGAGCTTGATGCCAGCGTTCCTATCACTCGCACAGGCTCGTATGTAAGGTATCTCCCATCCATCACCGTCTCCTATTATCGTCAGACCTATCCGATTATTTCAAGCACTTCCCCTCTTCAATTCAAGATGCCTCAAACGCAGAGCGCCATCATCATCGGCGTAGGCCCTTTCATCTCCCGCTCACTCGCGCTGCACCTCGCATCCCAATCCTTCTCCCTCGGCCTCATTACCCGTTCCAAATCCACCCTCTCATCCCTGTCTTCCGAGATCTCATCTCTCCACCCTTCCGCCACGATCTATACCCACGCCGCCGACGCCTCAGACGCTCCCTCCCTGCTCGCTGCCCTCGATGCTCTCATGACCAAGCTCTGCCACGTCGACGTCCTAATCTACAACGCGGCCCGCGTGCGACCCACCCCTCTCCTGAGCACTTCTCCCGACGTCTTTCTAGACGACTTCCGAATCTCTGCCATCGGCACACTAGTCGCAGGGCAATGGTTCGCCACGCATGCTCCTGCGCCCACCGACGAGGCAAAGCCACTGTTCATCGTGACAGGCGGCGTGCTAGACAAAGAACCCAATGCTTACGTGTCGAGTCTTACGGCTGCCAAAGCGGCGAGTCAGGCGATTAGCAGGATGTTTGCAACCGAGCTCAGGGCGAAGGGCATCCTGGTCGGAATGCCCCTTGTCGTGGAGCCGATTGCGCCCAAGGAGGGAGGGGGGTACCAGACGAAAAGCGATCCGGATGTGATCGTCAAGGAGATTTTTGTGCCGTTTTTGGAAGGGAGGAGGGGAGGTGGGGAGTGGGAAGGGGAGAGGATTTGGTAGGAGAGGCTGCGGGAGATGGCGCCAGCATGTGATAGAGACTCCATCGAGGGTGTGCAACCATAATGCGATGAGCAGGGAAGCGAAGAAGTGAAAATTGAACAATGTCGTCTTACTCCCAGCATGTGGAGCCTTAGTAAGTGATCCAATGGGCTCCACTCTGTTGAAGCTTCGATCATCACTTATCTCGTCACCTACCTCGAACGTGGATCATTGACCAGAGGTTCAACCTAGTATGACTGCTCCTATCGAGAATGATCAGGCTGATGTCTTCCACCAAGTCTTCGTTTCAGAGTACAACGGAACGGTCAGTCTGAGCCAGATGATCCGTGGAGGATGACCACAAGGAGGATGACTACAAGGAGGACAACTACAAGGAGGACAACTACAAGGAGGATGACTACAAGGAGGACAACTACAAGGAGGACATCACTCTCTATCGCTTCGAAGCTAGTCGGCATCCTAATTCACCGATTCGCCCTAGCCTTCTTAATCTCTTGCCACTCTCTATCTAACATTCCAAACTGGATATCATCCCAATATCTCCCTTCATGCCAGAGATGCTCCCTCCATCGCCCCTCCTCCGTGAAACCGAGCCGCTCATACAAGTTCAAAGCACCTTCATTCCACTCGAATGCTCGAATTTGAACTTTGTGCATGTTCAAGCGATCGAATGCCCAGTCTAACGCCCATATTATGGCCTCGCTCCCATACCCTTTCCCCTGCCACTCGGGTAATATGCCGATTCCAATGTCTGTATTCCGATGGTGTGACATGTCCTCGCGAAGAGATCCAAGATGGACGCAACCAATCGGCGTAAGCTTGGGATTCTCTGTTGAATCCGAGTCCTTCCCAGTCTCGGTGGTTGTGGAAGAGATTGGCGGTAGGCAGATGACGGCACCAAGAAGGGTATTGTTGATGACATGGTCCTGGTATTTCTTTGCTCTGGTATTGCCAGCAAGCGTTGCATTGGAAAGGTTGCTGTTCATGTATCCCACTCGGTCATTGTTGATTGCTTGAAAGAATAGATCGTCCTCTGGGGAGCTAGCTGGACGATAGATCAACCGGGCAGAGCGGGCCGGGTCTTTATTGGCCATGATGCGAGTACCGGTGCATACAAGGGATGCGTTGATGGACAATCCGGAAGCGGTAAGAACGCGCTACGCCATGTACTTTCGAGCATTCTGTGAGGCGTCCTGCTGTGTGGTGAGTTTATTAGTAAGCACGGTGTCAATTCTGATGTTGTGCACGTGGTCGAAGCGCCACCAACGCCACACACTCTCAATAATAAAAGAGGGCAACATGACGTGAGCCCAAACACTCCTCTTTAGAAGATTCCTGTCACCGATTTATTTATTGAAGATCTGCCTGTGGTTCGAAACAAAAGATGCGCCTCAATAAGGACAAGCTCGCCAAGCCTTTTGCTGCCGCGAAAACGCGGAGCCGTGTCTGGAAGGGTCGGATCATACCGCCGTCCCTTTTTCGAGATGGACTGTCCATCTATCACAACGTCAGCAGTATAGTTCCAACGTTCCTAGTGTCCCTCCTTTTCTTTCCTACTCACTTCTTCACCTAATTGACTCGCTGGCGGACTGCATCTGATCTGTCATTGTCGCCAAAAAGACATCACATGCGACGAAGCATCGTCTCCTGGGAATAGACTATTTGGAGCCAGGCGGGCTTCCGTCAACACCGTCATCATGAACAAGACTTCCAGGACCGACGAGCCATACGAAGGCGACGGAATGAACCAAAGTCCAAACATGTTTTCTAATGATCTGACGACAAATGAGGACATGAACGGGATAAGCAATTCTCGCACACATCGTGAACTAGACGACCGGATAAATTCTACCTCGGACCGACCAGATCTCGACACCACCAACTCGTCTCTCGATCGTGAGAAGGGCAATGACGCGATGCTCAAGCATCTGGCTGGCTCCTCCACGTTATCTCGACGACCCTCAAGGGCGACAGCATCTCATTTATCAGTCGATCATGGTTCTTCCGGTCACGAATCCGCTCGGCTTTCGCCCTTTGCGAAGACTTTGAAGACCGTCAGGACGTTTGGACAATTCATCGGACCCGGCTTCCTCGTGTCTGTCGCCTACAGTAGGGTTTTTCTTCTTGGATCTTAGCAAACAGACTCATGCTAATCTGCCCAGTCGATCCTGGCAACTATGCAACCGCAATCGAAGCAGGAGCATCGTACCGCTTCCAACTTTTATTCGTGATTCTGATGAGCAATCTATTCGCAATCATGCTGCAGAGTCTTGCCATCAAGCTAGGCAGTGTCACGGGTCTCAACTTGGCCGAGGCTTGTCGGGCCTTCCTCCCTCGCTGGCTCAACTACTTCCTCTATGGCATGGCTGAGGCGGCCATCATCGCCACAGATATTGCTGAAGTCATCGGTACGGCCATTGCTTTGAATCTGCTCTGTCCCAAGATTCCACTGGTTGCCGGATGTGCTCTTTCGATTCTTGATGTCATGCTCATCTTGCTGTTCTATCGACCAGATGGGTCCATGAAGACTCTTCGGGCTTTCGAATTCTTTGTTGCGACCCTTGTCATCGGAGTAGTGGTCTGCTTCTGTATTCAGCTGTCACTGATACATAACGTTGCACCTGGTGAGGTCTTCAAAGGCTACATCCCGAACGATGCCGTAACCAAATCAATGGGTCTTTACCAAGCGTGTGGTATCCTAGGCGCAACCGTCATGCCGCATTCGCTTTACCTTGGATCAGGCATGGTGCAAAGTCGACTAAGGGACTATGACTTGAAGAAAGGACTACTGCCAGATCCTCCTCAGGATGATTCCAGCGAAGATAAGAACCATGACAAGATCTTCTACATCCCCAGTCTGCAAGCCATCAAGCACTCTCTCAACTACTCCTATGCCGAGCTCGCAATATCTCTCTTCACATTTGCCCTCTTTGTCAACAGCGCAATCCTCATTGTCGCGGGCGCAAGTCTTTACAATAACGATAAGGCTCTCGAGTCTGACATCTTTGGCATCCATGACCTTCTGGCCATGAGCATCAGCAAGGGTGCTGGTGTCCTGTTTGCGCTGGCTTTGCTCTTTTCTGGTATCTCTGCCGGTATAGTCTGCACCATCGCTGGTCAGATGGTTTCTGAAGGTGCCGTGAAATGGCGGATGGTGCCGTGGAAGCGAAGACTGTTGACCCGCAGCCTGAGCATTACTCCGAGTATCATCATCGCGGGTGCGGCCGGCAGACAGAAGCTCAGTGACGCCCTTACCGGCAGCCAAGTCGCACTCAGTGTTGTATTGCCGTTCGTCTCGGCACCGCTCATCTGGTTCACTTGCTTCAACAAGTATATGACTGTCAATTCTGGCCGAGCCAGATATCACGTCGAAGGTCGAGACTCGTTTGAGACAAGAGCGTCGGGTGCACCCAACGCAGCAGAGGAACAGGGAAGAGTAGATGCCGGAAGACAAGTAAGAATGGCTAATTCATGGTGGGTCATCGCACTCGCAGGAGCTATCTGGATGATTATCACCATTATGAACGTGGCAAACCTAGTATTACTCGGACTTGGCAAAGCCTGAGGACAGCAAACTTTCCTGGGCACGGCAAATAGTTGTTTCGCACTATATCACGTCGGATAAATTCTGACAGGAAGAATGGGAAATACACTTCACCACGCGCGGGTTCCTTGCATGGGTGGCTTATGGCTGTGCTATGGCCCGAAGTCGGAAACGCCCCCAGCTTTCCTCTCTCCATCTCCTCCCCCACCTTGCTCCGAGCTCACCCCCGCAACCCAAGACACGGGCCTTGCCTCGACCTTGGCTTGGAAATTGGCAGCAATATAAGATCTTGCGCGACGATCGCCGTCTCCCATCTACTCTTGGTCCCTGAGAGATCTGGAGAAAACAACCCGTGATACTTTTCTTGCCCCATTCGCCCCGCTTGCTCAGACCAAAGCGCGACGCGACCCTTCTGTTTCCACCAGTGATCTACCATACACACCGCCCCCTCTACCATGTTTGGGAAGGCAGAATGCTGTTAGCCCCCAATGGTGAATGGGAGCTGCCGCATGACGGCTGAATATCACACCAGCCGCATTAGGAACTTCACTGTATGATGCCACGAGATTCTCCGGTGGGTGATTGATTTCTTTGATGGATGCTGGAAGTGTATAAGATGCCCCCAGCCACTTCTGAGAGCCCGGTAAGCATCTGATCGCTCGACTATCATAATGGTCAAGCTCACACAAGCCGCCGCAGCACTTGGCTGCGCTGTCTCAGTTGCTGCTGTCGATATTAGGGTACAAGGTTCAGGTGGCAACCTGACTGGTAAGTTCGGACACCCATACGGCTATGGTTTCCTTCACGAGGTTTGTCCATGAGGAACCCCCCCGAGGAAGTCCGACTAACCTCTCTTAGGACATCAACAACTCTGGTGATGGCGGTATCTATGCCGAGCTGGTCCAGAACCGTGCCTTCCAGTACAGCCAAAGTTTTCCAGTCTCTACCGCCCACTACTTCACCATCAATGGGGCGTCTCTGAGCATCCAGCAGCTGGATGCACCTCTATCTGAGGCTCTTCCGGCTTCCATGCGGGTCAGTGGTGCCAACGGCACCGGCAAGATCGGTTTCAAGAACGAGGGTTACTGGGGTATGGACGTCAGGCCACAGACCTACACTGGTTCCTTTTGGGTCAAGGGCGCCTACGAGGGCTCCTTTACCGCAGCGCTACAGTCGAATTTGACGGACGAGGTCTTTGCGTCTGTCGAGATTGAGTCCAAGTCTGTCGAGAACGAGTGGACCGAGCACACTTTCGAGCTGGTACCGGAAAAGGTTGCTCCCAGCTCCAACAACTCGCTCGCCATCACATTCGATGCCGCCACTCTTGACTTCAACCTCATCAGTTTGTTCCCACCAACATACAAGAACAGGAAGAATGGTCTTCGTACCGACATTGCTGATGCTCTCGCCGAGATGAATCCAGTATGTCGATTGTCCCGAATTGTCTGACCGTTGCTAATACATTGCAGTCGTTCCTCCGTTTCCCCGGTGGCAACATGCTCGAAGGTCTCACCAATGATACCTATTGGGACTGGAAGGACACTCTTGGTCCTCTGAAGGATCGTCCAGGCTTCCAGGGTGTCTGGGGCTACCAGCAGACTAACGGTCTCGGTATGATGGAATATCTCGAATGGGCTGAGGACATGGGCCTCCAGGTCGTGCTCGGTGTCTGGGCTGGTCTCGCGCTCAATGGCGACGTCACTCCAGAGGCTGACCTCCAGCCATTCATCGACGATGCTCTCAATGAGATTGAGTTCGTGCGTGGCCCTGCTGATTCCACCTGGGGCGCCCGCCGCGCCGAGCTCGGTCACCCAGAACCCTTCGAGCTCAACTACGTCGAGATCGGCAACGAGGACTGGCTAGCTGGCTACCCTGGTGGATGGGACTCATACAGGGAGTACCGCTTCCAGAACTTCTTCGAGGCCATCAAGGCCAAGTATCCTGAGATACAAGTCATCTCCTCTTCCGCCACCAGCGACCCTGCTCCCGAAGGTGAGACTCGCGGACCCAACACCGTCAATGGCCTCGACTTCTCCAAGACCCCTGGCGCCATCGGTGACTACCACCCATACCGTGAGCCCGATGAGCTTGTTATCGAGTTCGACCGTTTCGACAACGACATCGGCCACATCATCGGTGAGGTCGCCGCTACCCATGTCAACGGCGCTACGGAACCCCGCTGGGACGGTCCTCTGTACAAGTACCCATGGTGGATCGGCGCCGTTGGTGAAGCCATCTCTCTGATCGGCTACGAGCGCAACTCCGACCGCATCCCCGGTACCTTCTACGCCCCCGTCCTCAAGAACGAGAACCGCTTCCAGTGGCCCATCACCCTGATCCAGTACACTGCCGACTCGAACCAGACCACCCGTGCCGTGACATGGTACTGCTGGTCCCTTTTCGCGCACCACCCCATTACCCACACTCTCCCAACGGTCAGCAACTCCAGCTACGGACCCGTCTACTGGGGCGCAGGCAAGGACGAGAACCGCAACGACGCGCTCGTATGGAAGGGCGCAGTGTACAACACCACTGACGGCGCGGACGTGCCTGTGTCGGTACAATTCGAGGGCGTGAGCGCAGGTGCCAAGGCGAATTTGACCGTCCTGACAAACTCCGTCGGCGACCCATACAGGTACAACGACCCCTTCACTGGCGTCAACATTGTCGCCACCGAGACCACCGAGGTGACGGCCGGCGACAACGGTGCGTTCAGCTTCAGCCTGCCGCAGTTGAGTGTGGCTGTTCTGGACACGGACATCGGCGCCGCACCGAGTGGGTATAAGAGGAAGTACAGGAAGTTCTGAGCTAGCTTTTGACGTATGAGTATGCAGACTTGTACATGGTTGCGAAACGCAGATACGATTCTATCCCCTATTGCCACAGGTTGTAATACGTGAGTGCATTTTGCCGTCTCAAGGTCTCTTCGGCGCCTTCCCCATCTCTGTTGGTGATGGGTATTCTATCAGCTGATCTTACCTGGGAATAGCTACAAGATCGCCCATGTCTTGAGAGATCAGGGATCCAGCACAGCAACCAGCACGGTCTGCACGTTGGCGCCCGCGATTCCACTGCAGTGAGCGTTCATTCATTCCCAGATATTCGAGGAAAGTTGCGGCTCGGCTAACCTCGGCTACTCGCGGTGGGATATATGTATCAATCACGTGCGCAGCTAGCTTGAATGTGTTCTCGACACGAAACAAGTCAGTCTTTAAGCCTTCAAGCGAGTTCGTCCTTCTACGCGTGACAATCCAAGAGAAGCATTCCCACCGGAAAATATGGCGTGTCTGCGGCACTGCAAAAGGCACTTCCCCAGCACGCGGAGAAGTGTAGATCACCAGACTTGGCCCTCAACTTCCCCACAGCACCCCGTCGGCGGGCCAAGACCCCCGTACCAAAGAGTGGCGGCAGTAATAGAGAAGGTAAGTTCGTATAAGGAAAATGATGGCACCCAATGGTGAGTACCACTATGATCCCGAGTCGAATATCTGTTCGACAATATGCGTTTCTCCTGGACAACTTTGCTAGCCTCGTCGTTGCTTGGTAGTACGGCACTCGCCAGACCTGCCCTGGATGGATCTGGAGCTCTAAGCACTCGTGATGTACAATACGAAGCTTACTTGTTTGCGTACTTCACCGGAGACACTATCGAGGGAGAGAAGATCTACTTTTCCGTCAGCAATGGCAACAATGCTCTCGATTGGACCGAATTGAATGGTGGCCAGCCATCGATCGCTTCGACGCAGGGGACCCGTGGGTTGCGAGATCCTTTTATTATGCGCTCGCAAGACGGCAGCAGAGCATGGCTTTTAGCCACCGACTTGTCCATTGGATCCGGCACACAGTGGAGTGACTCGTACCGGTTCGGGAGTCGATATCTCGAGATCTGGGAATCCACCGACCTCATCGACTGGGGAGAACAGCGCCATGTGCTGGTCTCACCTCCTTCAGCAGGAATGACATGGGCGCCCGAGGCCTACTTCGATCAGACAATTGGCGAATACGTGGTGTACTGGTCATCCAGGACATATCCAGAATCGGATACCAACCGTACTGGCCCTTCGTACTCTCGAATCTGGTATGCAACGACGGCCGACTTCGCCTCATTCAGCGAACCACAGCTGTGGCAGGATGAGGGTGGAATCACAAAAGAGCGTATCGATTCGACCGTTGTAAGGGACGGCGCGGGTACTTATCACCGCTTTACCAAGTCCATTGGTGGTGCCGGTCCTGGAGGATGTGTCGATATCGTCCACGAGAAGAGCGCTGATCTCAGAGCCACACTCGAGAACTGGGAAGTTGTTACCACCTGCATTGGCCGGAAGAACGGCTTCGCAGACATAGAGGGACCTGATGCTTTTCACACCAACGCAGATGATGTCAACGGCGACAAGTGGTACTTGTTCGTTGATGAGTTTGGTGGCCGAGGATACCTGCCATTGGAGACCGCGGATATCAACAATCCCAACTGGACACTGGCAGCTTCATACCATTTGCCTCGATCACCTCGGCACGGAACTGTGCTGCCAATTACCGCCGAGGAGCTAGCACGATTGAAGGGATTATGATTGACATGATCGAGTTCGAGGCAAGAATAGCTCGGACTGTTAACGGAGTACAGCATTCATGGATCCAGTGACTACGCAATAGCCTGCACTAGTCAGCTTGTGAAAAGGCGCAGCAACTTCTGCTAGACACAAAGAAGATGGTGCTCATTGGAGTCGGAAGAAGGATGGTTAGACTTTACTCGATGACCTTGGACATGAAGTTTACATGTGAGACATCTCCACCACCAGATCGATCCCCCGTCTTGGGCGATCCAAGAAGACAGATAGAGTCGTATTACTGGAGAGCAAAGCCGTCTTGTCAACATGTATGATACCAATGAACAAAGTCATGTCAACAAATGATATTGAAATCTGACCTTCCCACCCGGCACGGCTAGATTGAAGCCGCCCGAAAGGAGCAAGCGCTGTGGGGGATCTTCAATGGTTCCTGCGTCAAACGCTGATCTCCAGCATTTCGTTGGACCATCGGAACATCCAATAAAGCTCGCCTTGTCTCGGGCTTCACACCACTAACAGTACCCAAGTCATGGGACCGAAATAACCCCTGAGCGAAATGTCGCGTTTTGTTGTCAGAAAGACGATGATATGTCCTGAACTATACACGTCGAGCACATGTTCTCTTCTCCCTCTAGAAGCAGCATCTCCCTTCCACGTGAGAGATAAGCTTAATTCTTGGCGTTACACTTGACACGGACCCTCCCAGTTCAGGGCCCGAGCTGCATCTTCGGCTCTTCGTCTTTTTTCCAATCTCACCAACACTCAAGTACCTTAGCCTTGTCACTGCTAGATTTCTTCCGTGTCTGGCCCACAATGGCGGAATCACAGATTGCCTCGTCAAATGACAAGGCTCCCTTGTCCATCGACACGTCGTCGTTTTCTTCTCAGCTCAGGGACACTTCTCCTTCGACACCTTCACCAATGGCGCGTCCTCCAACGCCTGGCGGTGGACCGCTGTCGTCTTATCCCGCTACACCAGTTCCGACGAACGACCGTTTTTCTCCACCTCCGCCTCCGGATAGTGAAGAGCCAGTGACAGAGCCGGCTAAGGCTGACAGCGTAACGGCTACGACTTCGTTTGAGCAGACCACGCCGACCAAGTCGGCCAGGTCACCCAAGTCCATTCCAGTCACCGAAGCTGCAGCGGTTGCATCAGCAGCCACTTCTCGACCTTCCTCATCGCATCTCAAATCTCCCCAAACCACGACTCCCGTCAAGTCGTCCATCCCCCGCAAACCACTCACACCTGCTTCGGCAAACGCGTCGACAAAGCCGCAACGCCGCAACAGCACTGGTGTTCGCAAGCTCCTCTCGCTTACCTCTCTACGCTCCTCGTTCAGCTCTTCAAGGACGTCTCTCGCTCCCAACCAGGCCAGTCCGGAGCCCAAGACTGCTCCCGCTCCGCGTCCTTCGCCTAGCATAAAACGTCCTTCTTCGCCGAGCGTCTCGTCCACCCTCTCCCCACAAACAACAGGCACATGGCAAACATACACAGCCTCCGTGTCTGGCGGCAATTCTCCTGCCCCATCACCTGGGACCGAGCACGGTTCGCCTCGTCTTAGAAAGCGGAAGAGCGGGAATTGGTTTAGAAGGGCAAGCATCATGTTCGGCAACGAAGAGCTAGAGAACGTGCCCGAAGGCAGAGAGAACTACACTACCAAGAGCGGAAGTGCTGGTAGCGGTGATAGGAACAGAGACCCGAGGAGTCCAGGTGTGCCCGTTCTGCCAGAGATCAAGGCTCTGGACAGCCCGAGAGAAGGTCAAGCATGGGGAGAGGGCATGTTTGCTAGCATTGGTCGATGAAGGTCCATCGCATTACGCAATGCATCACCAGAATAACATCAAATGACCCCAGAGGCATCGAAAAGTAGATATAGGAGACAGAGCACATGACGGAGCAAAAGAGCAGGAAGCATACCCATTGTCGAAGTGCAAAAACTGTATGATACCTGCACATACATCTTAGCTTTTTCTCTTTCAGCAAGCAACCGGCGCAATCGGAGCAATGTTCGTTAACGGCCATGGAGGAAACACTGTATGATATACCTGGTACAGACGTAGCGAAATCAACTTTGATCATTAGACAAGTCACTGCATTGAGGAGTACCGAGAAGTAGTGATGGAAATGTGATTATGCCAGTCAGTCTATCTAATGCACAGTCTGGTGGTGCTCCCTCCATACGCTCTATGCATGACAGTTGCTTCCAAACAATAACTCTTATCATACAGTCTGGTCATCATTTCCCACCCATCCTATACTATTCATCGCTATGCAAATCATCATTCATCACATCGTCAATATCATCTGGTCGTCAACCCCTATTCCTGTAGCCTGTCTACCAGCACACTGGTAGTGCCCCCTTTTAATAAGCCCACCAAACCCTGCCCCCGGCCTGGTAGTCCCTCCCATTTCCCCCCAGCGGCACCATCGGCTCCCCAATATCAAGAAAGGGAATGTCGTCTTCCGGCGTGGTAGGCAGCCCCTCAGTGCCGGGCGTACTACCAGCATGCAGCGTCATGTAGCTCCCGTCCTCGTCCGGTGTGGCAGGCGTGGGCCCAAAGGAAGGGGTACTACCGGCGTGCAGCGTCATGTACGCTCCCTCGTCTCCAGTGGAGGCAGCCACGCCCCTGTCCTCGGCCGCGCGACTACCACTGTCAAGCCCGTCGTCGTCGTCGTCGCGAGCGGTAGTCCCCACTGGCTCCGAGATCGCCACGGCCTTGCGGGCCGACTGACGAGCCCGGCAGCGGTGGATCGTAGGCATCCACGGCTCTACCCGTGGGCTGTCGAGCACTGTGTCGAACAGCTCGCCTTCGCCGCGGCACGGTTTGCCCCATCCTTTCCAGTAGATCCCGTCGCCGAGGTGGATGCACGGCGCGTCGTCGTGCTGGGCTTGGGAGGAGATGCCGTGCAGGCGGAAGTAGATCTTGCGGTACAGGTGGGCGCGCAGGTACCGGATTTCTTGGCGGAGGGTGGCGTGCGCCATGTCGAGAGAGGGGAAGGAAGAGGCCGGGTTGCTGGGGAACGTAGAGAAGGGAGTCTTGAAGAAGGCCATTTTTGGTGAGAGAACCACCAGGTTTTGTGGTAGTTGAACTTGTAGTGGAGTGATGACTACCAGAATTTGTGGTAGTCTAGATGCAGGGACAGGAGGAAGTACCAGGAAACCTGGTAGTTGTCTGGAGTACGCTAGAGCAGGAGGAACAGACTTGTGGTCGTCGTGATTGGCAGGGAGGGGTGGCTACCAGGATTCACGGTAGTGTAGGAGTGGTCTGGTAGTATGCTTGAGCTTATCGAGATAGTGGAGAAAATATGCTGACAGGCTTCGTTGACAAGTCTGCAGTAGTCTGGCAGTTGTGAATTGTAGGAGATAATGTCAAGGGAGACAGCGAAGGGCTATTTGTATGTCGAGGGCGGGAGGCAAAAGCATGTATCTCGTTGCTTTCTCTGCGAGCTGAGGAAAAAGCATGTTCGAGGCGCCAAAATTGTCCACCCAGTCCAGCAATAAGCTTCACAATACCAAACCATCACTGTCCAGGATAGTGACCTGAGCGCAGGAATTCATCCTTGTAATCTTGCTTGAAAATCTTACTTGACCTGGTCCAAAAGCCCAATGTAGAACCAACTAGACAATCTACTCATACTCAGATTTCACCACAACACCATCACACCAAGATCCCATGATAAAATGAACGGACATTTGCCCATTCGAAGAATGACACACACAACGAGATCGTGGGCGCTTACACAGCAACGTGTAGAGGATCACGCCATGAAACTCACTGAGGTCTACATAGACATGGCGCGGAACGATTTCTCAAAGCGGGGCAAAGGATATTCGGTGCCTCATAGGAGTAGTTGGCACTACCTGTCGATGGACACTCTGAATACCATCGAAGATGAAGAAGCAATTGTGATCAATAGGAAAAACTTCCTGGAAGGCTGGTCACGTCGACTGGAAACAGCAGGACGTGTGAGGAGGTCGGATGGTCTGTATCCAACAGGTTGCGCTCTCCAGCTTGTCGAATTTTGGAACAAGAACAAGCCGCAAAGTCTGCCAAAAATCAATGTCCTCACTCTTGAGGACTATACGCCACAAAATTTTGACCAGACCCTCAAAGAACTTGACTCTAGGAATGGCTGGGATGGAGTCTCTGATCCGCCAGAGGGCACTAATGCTGCGGGCTGCGATAGCGCGATCCTCCTTGCGGGTGAGCCAGATGATGGCAACGAGATATCCAGGTTGATCTGCCACGAGTCTGATGAAGAAAGCGACACGTCCAGCACCATTTCCGATAGCTCGGCAAGCGGTACGGTGGCACCCATGTTAGGACGGCGCGCCAAGCTGATCAATCCCAGCAGGGTCACGATTTTATCCAAGAGGATACAAGAGGCAGCGACGATGATTCGAGAGTGGTGTCAGCAGAAGATTGAAGTCCAGATGAATCCGAAGGTCAAGCGTGGAAGATATGCGATAAGTCAGGCAAGAGATGAGGTTCTCCAATCCGGCGCCATGTACGTCATCTTCTGAGCTTGAGCCTTGACAGTTTTCCCACGTGGGAGAAGCACAGCTACATCTTCCACCTCTTGGGTCATGTCAATCGCAAAATCGCTCGCAGCGCCGGCTGTGAGAGCACTGGATACAGGTCGCTCGTCACATCTGCATCGACAATCAAGGAGATGGATATCAGCATATGGTTATGAACAAGCCAAAGCTTTGACCTTTAAGAACTATGGCGAGCCGCAAGATATACTACAACTTCACTCGCATTCGATATCACCGGCGCACGGAGATCTGATGACGGTCCGGTATCTATGCTCGCCCATCAACCCTGCCGACATCAATCAAATACAAGGCGTCTACCCAACGAAGCCCACGTTCACCACTAATCTGTCGACCGCAGAGCCGATTGCAGTAGCGGGCAATGAGGGTGTGGCAGAGGTCATCGGCGCAGGGGGGAACATCAAGGACCTCAAGAAGGGAGATTGGGTTGTCATGAAAGCACCAGGCTTCGGAACATGGAGGACACATGCACAAACAACCAGGGACAAGTTCTTACCGATACGGAACAAGGATGGCATCACTGCACTACAAGCCGGAACAGTCAGTGTCAATCCGTGCACAGCTTACCGCATGCTTAAGGACTTCTCAAAGCTTGAGGCCGGGGACTGGTTCATACAGAACGGTGCTAATTCAGGTGTCGGAAGGGCCGCCATTCAGCTGGGTAGGGAATGGGGCTATAAGAGCATCAATATTGTCAGGAAGCGAGAACAGGGCCATGAGGAGCTGGTCAATGACCTGAAGTCGCTTGGTGCCGATATCGTGGTCACAGATGAGGAGGTGGCAGACAAGGGCTTCTCACAACAAGTGAAAGAGTGGACAAATGGAGGTCGGGAGAAGGTCCGACTTGGTTTGAACTGCGTGGGAGGCAAGGCTGTCAACAACATGGCTAAGGCACTGTCACCGTACGCACATCTGGTGACCTATGGTGGCATGTCCAAACAGCCAGTAACGTTACCGACGGCCATGCTCATCTTCAAGAACATCTCGTTCGACGGGTTCTGGGTCAGCAAATGGAGCGAGGAGAACCCCGAAGAGAAACTCAGGACGGTTGAGCATGTACTTGACCTGACCAGGCAAGGAAAGTTCAAGGACATACCTGTGCAAGAGGTTGAATGGACGCGGAATACTGGGCAGGATACCCTGATCAGCGCTGTACAAGGCACTTTAGGTGGCTTTCGTGCAGGCAAGGGAGTTTTCATGTTCCGAGACACCTAGGAAAAGTACGCAATATCAAATACGTTAAAATCGCATCGTGCAAGCGTGCCTAGTGTTATTGTTTGCAGCATGTCCGACTTCGTGCCGTGACGTCAAGCCTCGGCCGAAATTTTGATATCTTCGTTTGATCAAGCAACATCACTTGTGTTCAACATCACCACGATGAGCACTTCGATAGCGCGGTCATTGTACCGCGCACAACATTCCTTCGAGCCATGTATAAAGAGGAAAGCTCATGTGTTCGTATCTCCGACAATCGCGCACCGCACTATCCGCCCTGGCTTTCAGCGCCGCTATCGTTCCAGCAAGCCGAACAACAGCCAGAAGATCCCTCTAGATGGCTACTACGCCGACATCCTCTCACGTCCCTCGCGATCCACGTCAGACTCTAAGCCCTCCATTCCTACCTCCACTCCGACCACGAGTACACCTGCAGCGCCAGAGACCACCTTGTCCTCCACCTCTGATTCTACGACATTCTCTTCCCCAGCCGCCACCACACCCGCTCAATCTGAGAAGACAGAAAAGGAAGAGCGCGAAGCCCGTGCCCGAGTCGTCTTTGGCTCGCGCCTCGCCGGTCCTGGACGCCAACGTGAGCTTGCAAAGGGATCGAAGATGATCGCTGGGGTGCTCGTACCGCCGAGACCGGAGGAGCCAGATAATTGCTGCATGAGCGGCTGCGTCAATTGCGTCTGGGATCTATATCGGGACGAGCTTGAGGAGTGGGCGGCCGCGAACGCGGAGGCGAACGCGAAGATGGCTGCGATGGAGGCGGGGAAAGGAGGGAGTGGGACTGTGCCAACGGCCGGTGATAAGGAGCAGGGGAGGAATCGGCAGGAGGAGGTCATGGGCGAGGGACTCAGCACGGCGATTGGGAAGGTGCCGACGCATGTGGCTGTCAGTATGGACGATGATGGAGGAGGGAGTGATACGAACTGGACGCTGGATGCAGGGAAGGGGACAGACGATTTGTTTGGAGGTATACCGGTCGGAATCAGGGAGTTCATGCGGACTGAGAAGATGCTGAAGCAACGGCACGTTCAAGAGAAGAGCTTGGGTGGATGAGCGACAGTGTGCTCGTGTGTTCTGGAGATTCACTGCAACCGAAGTTGCTGGGACTGTCTACTCGTCTATTTCCCGCCTTTCAGTCTCGGCCCGTCATATCTTGAGTACGGCTCGCCAGTCTGAGGTGACCTTCTGCCAGTAAGGCCACACCTGCAGCTCCGCATTTTCCGACTCTAGGAAGGACCTACCGGCATGGTTGATCAGATTCACGCAAGCCAATCCGCTCGCGTCGCATTGATGTGCAAGATCAAGGACCCGCCGATGCCTCCCTATTAACCACGCCGGCGCTGCTTCCACGAGTATGGACACTAGAGCAGGATGGACACGCCTTACACTATTGCGGAATCATGCCAGCTGAGAAAGCTGAGAGACAAAATGATAGATCTGCCGCTGATGAACGATGATGCGCAACTCCTTCGAGGAAGCTGGGGTCAACACCAGTAGTTTTGGATGCTCAAATGACCTATTGCCGAGGCATGCGTCGATGAAGAGGGTATCCATACACAGCCGCTTCAGCGATAGACTGGTCCTGAGTGTAACTATAACGGCATCGACATTGCACTCGTTGAAATCGTCTTTCAGGTCCTTATGGAAGGCGACAGTCAGATTTCTAGCTTCTGCATCTCCATGGCTGCGTTGATCAACAACTGTGGGTCTTTCTCCTCTTTTCTCAGTGGAATGATGCTGTTCCTGATACTGAGAGACTCTCACAATCGCGGTTGGTATTCTGTGCACAAAGTCTTGCAGGTCAGAGATGCCTTGGAAAGTGAGTGTTGGCAGTCCAAGCAGTCCACGATCTGAGATACAATGTCCCACGGGAGGCTGGGCAACGAATGGGTTCTGGAGATCGTAGTATGCGCATATCAGACAGGGCCTCGGGACTTGGGAAGGTAGTATATACGGTTCGGGGTCACCAACAAGGATTTGCCTGAAATTCTGTCGTTATCGACAGGTCGACTGCCTGTATATCGGGAGTCTGCCAAATGGACACGATTCGTTTTCTAGTATAGCTCATCCCAACATGCATATGCAGACAGGGATAGCAGCGAGGCAATGTTGACGTTGCAGCTGCTTTGCCGTTACACATGACGTCCTTGCCTCTCAATCAAAATGCAAGCCCATGGGCATCATGCATCATAGGAAGCGAACCACGCCGAATCAATCCAGTGCTATTTATAAGCCCGTCGTGCTATATGACAAGTGGCTCACGCCAGTCCCGTCATGTCTCTTCAACCATTCCGTCCCATCCCACACGCCCAGATGGTGATCATTCGCCCTCACATACAACCCATGAGCATCGTTCTCGAGGGTGAGACATTTGGATTCTTTCCACTAGCACATTCTGAAACGCTCGAGAGTACTGTCGTTCCGATCTCCGAACCATGTTGGGTCTACGTCAAGAATGATGCGGTGAAGATTAGGATAGTAGTCGTCCTTCCGGTTCAGGCACTCTAACAGCTCTACGTGTACCTGGAAATGATAGCCGTATTTCCCCGGTAGAGAGCGAATGGAGGTTCGAAGAAATTTACGGTTGACCAAACGCGCATATGAGCAACCAGCTGTTCGAACCAGGAGCTCCTTTCTTGAAGACATCACCCCCTCCACCCATCTCCAGCCATTGACGTCTGCTACTCACGTCCGCGCCAATCCCCAGCTCAGCATACATCATGGCGCCCAAGAACAAATACTCTATTCTCCTCCCGACGTACAACGAGCGCAAGAACCTCCCCATCATCACCTGGCTCCTGAACAAGACCTTTACCGAGCAGTCACTCGACTGGGAGCTGATCATTGTGGACGATGCCTCACCCGATGGCACGCAAGAGGTCGCAAAACAGCTCATCAATGCCTACTCTCCGATGAAGGTCAAGCTGCAGCCACGAGCAGGCAAGCTCGGATTAGGCACGGCCTACGTCCACGGCATGCAATACGCTACAGGCAACTTTGTCATCATCATGGACGCCGACTTCTCGCACCATCCCAAGTTCATCACCGAGATGATCAAGGTCCAGGCTCAAGGGAACTACGATATCGTGACAGGTACGAGATATGCTGGGAACGGAGGCGTGTACGGGTGGGATTTGAAGCGGAAGCTGGTCTCGAGAGGAGCCAATCTCTTCGCAGATACGCTGCTGCGACCAGGCGTAAGCGATCTCACGGGTAGTTTCAGATTGTACAAGAAGGAGGTGTTACAGAAGGTCATCACGAGCACGGAGAGCAAGGGGTACACGTTCCAGATGGAGATGATGGTCAGGGCCAAGGCGATGGGTTTCAAGGTCGCAGAAGTGCCCATCTCGTTCGTCGACAGGGTTTACGGAGAATCGAAATTAGGTGGGGATGAAATTGTAGAGTATGCGAAGGGTGTATTGAATCTGTGGTTGAAGGTATGAAGGGGCGTGGTTCTGAGGTGATAGGCGTGGTCAAAAGGGGTACATGAGAGTCGGCGTTGAGGTTTGGTTCGATACATACCACCAGAAGATGTCGTTCGGTACGGAAATCAGCGAGGAGTCCGTCTACACGATCTACAATACCAGGGGCTCATACCAGTTATGCTGATTCAATGATGATTCGGGAACTTTGACTACCACACTGTGCGAAGTGACATGTGATGCAATGCATGGAGTGTCATTTCGCCGCTTGTTCTTAGAGGCATGCTAGTACTAACAGCGTCGTGACAAGCCGGGAGATTCTTATACCACATACGACATGCCATAAGAGGTAGCGTGGGTCTGGCTTTGGAGGAGTGGTAGTTGGAACAGGGGTTCGCGGCCCCAGTGAGAAAGATTCTAGGCGTAAGCTGAATAGGGAGCCCTAATGTTACAGTGATGTACAAGTCTTGTGTTCCAAAACGCGATCAAACTACCAGGTATCCACCATCCTCATCAATCGCGGTCCGCTCCGTTGCCCAAAGCCCTCCCTTAGCCTAAGATGTACCATAAGTGAACGCCTATGATGTTCCGACCATCCTCTTCTGTAAGAACCTCGCAAAGCTCCCTTCAACACTAGTCGAGAATCGCACCCACCTTTCCAGACCCTTACTGACAGGCGGCGGTGCATGCCCATCCACCTTGACAATCCTCACCTCCCTCAAGCCTCTCACACCGACGAGCCCACGGATCCACTCAAACCCCTCCGCCTCCATCAATCCAGGCCACTCCTCATCATCGTATGGCCTTATCTCCTCCTCCTCCTCATCATCATCGAGGAACGATCCCCTCACGCCCGCCATCCTTGCCGGCTTCCCCGCAACCACCACCAACTCCAACCTCTCCAGACCCATCCTCGCCAACCCAGTCATCGCAGCGTTCCATTCCGCCCGGTCAAACTCTTTATCGTAGCATTGCGGTCTCTTCGTCACGCGGACCGCTCTCACTAGCCCTCTTGTTTTAGGCCGCAGGGACGAGAAGAAAGGCACCACGGCCTCGACGCTGGTGCCGAAGTCAAAGACGGGGACGGAGTAAAGCAGGGGCGCGGTCTCAGCGTGGAAGGCCCGGGACACGGCCAGGATGTCGGGATGCAGCGAGGGTCGCGGGGTCAGGGCGAACGAGGTATATGCCGAGCGGCCACGGAAGTCTCGTACTAGGTACTTGTGCGGGAGAGATGGGGACAGAGTGCAGAAGTGTCGGGGTTCGAGAGTGCGGAGCTGGAGGATCGGTGAGGCTCGAGGTTGGTAGAGAGTGGGAGGACCAGATTCAGTGATGGCGAAGTGAGCATCGGTAGTGTTGTCGTCAGAGTGCGGTGTCAGGAGATAGGCATAGATCTCGAGACGGAGCTCGATTGGTAGGCGGAAGATGGGAGGGACTTCGTCATTGATGAAAGGCATGACGTCTGTCGATTTGAAGATGTGCTGATGGTCTAAATTCGTCTTGCGATTGAGAATGCAAAATTTCTGAGGAACAAAGGAAGTTGAGGGGACGTGGTTATCTAGGCCTCGTACCCTGATGGCCCCATTGTTTGGTATCGGTGCATTATGCTTCTGTCGGCCGAGTAATCAATTCCTCGCCGTCTTCCGAGGTCGCCCAGATGCACTTTATCGAGAAAAATTCTAGTTGCAGCGGTCGAAAAAGTGACGGCGTTTGGTGATCTGAGACACGAAGTGATAACGAGATATGACGCCGCCGCTCACTTTCACATGCACGTCCGATACGTTCGGCTGCAGTCGGAAAGCTAGTTTGATGGAGACGGGCCGCACCTTTTTATTAGCGAGTAGATCAGGTACCTGACCTCCGGTAATATGATGGATATGTCATGCATATCCTCATGTCGACGCCACGCACCACGGAGGTATCTCGGAAATGGATACTGAAGGACTAGCATGCAGAGACATGCCTTATCAAGGTCGGAAAGCAATTTCAAAGTCGTCTATTCAAATTTTCATGATACTATTGGGAGAATGATTGCCCTTGGAGCTAGGTATCCGTGCCCTCAAGGGTCATGATATTCCCGGTGTAAATCTATCTTGCCCTCCAGCCAATCTGTCAGGTCTATCATATCTCTACATTCCATCAAGCCTTTCCGCTCTTTCTTTGACAGTGTTCTGAGAAGCATCTCGTTCACATGGTACAAAACAAGCTCAAATCGAAGACCGGATCGGGCGACATGTGCTAAAAATTCGCCAACAGCTTCCGGCGGAGTCTTTGCATGTCCTGCGAAGAGACAGGGATTCTCGAGAATGCCCCGAGCAGCCATCGCGCCTTCCACGCCTGTCTTTGCCACAATGTCATGCGCGTCCTGCAGGCGGTAAACGTCTCCGTTGGCAATCATTGGCAGATCCGGGAAAGCAGCTTTCAGTGTCTTGAGCGACTCGAGGTCTGGCGGAGTACTTGACCTTTGATTCTTCGTCCGAGCATGAACCGTAATCCAATCTATGCCAGAGGATTGAACAATGTTGATAAATCGGATGGTCTCGTTCAAGTCTTTGTGGATACGAATTTTTACGCTGACACTCTTCGTTGTGCCATAAACAGCTTTCGCGGCTGCTGCGATATCACGAACCAGCTCTGGATTGGACATAAGACTACATCCGATGCCTTCTTTGATCGCCCATGATTGCGGACAGCCGCAATTGAGATCAATGCCGTTGACCCAGGGCCCTATCAGGGAAGCTGCCCGCGCGAACTCCTGGGGGTCCGATGACGCAAATTGAGCGACCACAGGTCCTTCAGATACGTGTGTAGTAAAGTCTGAATTGCGAGCCACCGGATGTCGTATGAATCTGGTACCGTGAGTTTGTTGTGCATGGCGAGTCTTGAGGAACTCACTCGTGAGCCAGAATCATGGGCGTCCATGTTATGTCCACGCTATAGTTCTGTATCAAAAGACGAAAAGGCAGTTTACTATATCTGCGTTGTGTCAAATTGAAGCACTCTACGACTGCTCTGTGTAAGTTTCGTACCTGACCATGGGCGCGCAGACTGTAGGTGCATCAGACAGAGGATACGAGTTGTGAAGGAAACTTTGGCCTACCATAGAGCGGACGATTTTCATCCTTTACCTTGGTAAATAGATGCACAGGACTGGTGCGTCAGATGCTGTCGAAAGACAGATACGAAGCACATTTGCAGAGCCGCGTCGCCCATACTTACTTGAAGTCCCTGTTACATCCCTGAGAGCTCAGGTCATAACGACCAGTCGTAGCCATTGCGTATGAGCATACTTCAGCAAAGGCCGAGGCCTTTGCGTTCGTGTCCTACCGCTGCAATGAAGCGAGATTCGTGGTAATGATAAAATTGGAATCGTGTTGGGAGACAGGGAGAAAGTGCCTCATGGGAAATCTGTACTCGGCTCTGCTTTACTGCGCACCATAATATTCAGATGACCGTAGCGTCTGCATACGCCTATTCACCCCATCCTTCTTTATATATTCCCCCAATTTGTATCGGATGGTAGCGCAATTACTCGACCAGACCATAGCCTCGCTCTTTGGTACTGGTTTGATGGCTCGTATGCAAGCCCGCAGTGAGTTAGGAGTCGCTGCAAACGTTTGCAGATTCTACACAAAGAAATCTCGGTTATCTTACGTAGCTACTTCTGATACCGGGTATCAATGGGTTGGTAGATATCTCCCAGCAAGACACCACGTGCGTTATGTTACTATTGTACTCCGTGTAGCGATGGCTCAATATGCTGTTACCACTCATCTTCGTCACAACCACGGCGGCACCGTATGTTGCAGCTGCTCATCATCCAGGAGCTTAGGCATCATTGCGTAATCGTATCTCTAACGCCGTGGATGATGGCGTCTTCGAGTTGGAATACGATGGAATCGACTACTATCTGGACCAAGATGAGGCGGACCTCGATGGGGAGGATCTCGACAATGGACTGTCTGGACGAGGAAGCCTACGAGGATGACGATGATGACTACAGGGACGACTACTTTCGCGAGCATAAGACATTTTGGAGAGATACTGAAGACGATCCACCGTCTCTCGACTACCTGGACGAGTTTGATGTTGGGAAGTAAGGAATTTGACGACGGGGTCATTCCACAACTTCACTGGATAGACATCCCAGATCTAACGAAGCCAAAGTCGCGAAAATCGCCAGCTGCAAAAGTGCCTGCATCAACGCCAGAACCTTCGCAGACGCCTGCGACCTTGACCACTTCTGGTATGACTGTCGGGACCACCGCTGAAGATCGGCCGAAGACGCGCATGTGACGGATATGGGCAGGGCGACATGGAGTGTCATGACTATCAATGTCATACATAGCCAATTCAGAATCGATTCCTCCCTTTCGCTTGCCAGTCTTTCATCATGTCCTGTCGCATATCCATCGTCTTGAAATCGGTTCTTATCATAGACCTGCCTCTTGGGCCTCCTTGCCACCAACGGGCACTAGCTTCCCCACAACCAGGTACTTCTCGCTGAAGCGTTCTTCCCATCCTCTCATCGCATCCATCTCTTCCGGTCCCAGACCCTTGAGATCATCCAGAGGTCCTTGTAGATCCTTGGTCAACATATCCTCATCGAAGCTCCCGCATGCCAGGCCTCTACTCGCATCCCTGCCAGCAAAGTTCTGGTAAGGCCCACCGGGACCGTAGAAGTTCCTGCCGGCTGAGACGTCAAAGACACGACCTCTGACAGCGAGATACACTTCCGGCCGGTCATTGCCGTTGTAGGGTAGCAGGGTCGGTGGGGTAAAGGTCTTGAAGACTGTTGGAGGTGGTGGAGGCGGGAGGGTCTGTGCTGCCGCTGGCTTGAAGCGAGTCCAGAGTGCAACGATGAACAGAGCAAGGAGGACAAAGTTGAGTGGCGTCGCTATCGTCGCGCTGGAGAGGTCAGAAAACCGTTGACTCGGTGAGCTCATGAGCTTACACTTGGGCTGCTGGAACAGCTTCGGAGCCTTGCGGGGTCAGTATGAATCTGGTGAGGTGGCAGCTCATGAAATGACCTACTTGTTGAGGAGCTCATTGTGATATTCTATGAGTGACAGAAGCTCGAAGTCACAAGAGGCAAGTTTGTCTTGAGGAAAGACAAGAATAGTAAGCTGGAATGTGAATATTATCCTCCTTACAATGGGATCTGACGTGACATGCCAAGGCCGTGGTTCTTCTCCGAAAATCGCGGCTCGGCTCTCCACCTGCACCTAGCGACAAGCTGCTTTGGAATGCCAGGGACACGCGGCAGCTTGTCATCCTTGTTGTTCAGGACATGGCTGCTGCCGATGATCGCGTCTTGGAGATTCATCGCGAACGTAGCATCCTATCCACCGGACCATCCAGGACTGGTTCTGTGAAATGAATCAGAGCTGATCAGCAGGCTGAGCATCTTATTACTTCTTCCTGGTCCGAGCGGTCCATATTGTGTTGGAGCCAGTAAACTCCTTTAAACCTTTTCAGGGTTCAGCCCAGAGTAGATTGCTATTCATGTACGACTTGCAAGCCCATGATGAGGTACAAGTAACCACTCGAAAGGAGTAGGGATGAACCCCAAAGAGTCTGTGTGGTGTGTACCTGCAGCGGGCCGAGCGGACGGTTGAAACGGGGTGCATGAAACGAATCAGAAAAGTACCAAAAATGTGGGCGGCTATGCCGGACAGTGACATGTGGTGCTCACTCTAGCCGCTGATGATAATTTCCTCTCGAGGGGTGATCCTAAGGGCTGTCCCACAGCTGGGGACCGACATCCTGGCAGGCAGATCCTAACATGAACTGTTCCCTGATTTCTGCACGACCTTTTGACGACCTAATCTCTCTTTTGTGTATCATCAAACAACGTCTTTCCTAGAGAGAGCTACGCGATTGCGAATCTCAGCGCGTTTCTCGTTATTCCGTCAGTCCTAATAAATTACCTACACGACACATTCTATACCCCTGCGGCTGAAGAGAAGGTGTCGCATGACATTCCCAGTCGCGTGCGAACGACAGCGATCTGAATATCCTTACATGCGTTCGTTATAGGTACGGTACTGTCATGATTGCGTACCATTCTTGGGAAGCACGCTGATCAAATTAGCAGAAGAACAAGCTCTTGACCGCGTCAGTCACGGCAGTACGAAATGTTCAAACGACGGGTGCCTCAGCCGCAACAGGAGCAGAAAAGGCAGATTGGGCAGCCACAACTGCTTCACACGACCTATGACCAGAACAATCTCGTTGCCAAATCAGGTTTGACAGCTAGCAATGCGCCATCAGAGTACTTCATTAGACCCATTGAAAACCTGCCGTCTAGCTTATTTCGTTACAGGAGATTTGACAATTCCCTCGATACTGGCGACGTCTTCAAGCCTGGTCACCACCGGGACGTCTCGTCTATTTACTCGCGACCCTCGCATGAAGCACCAAAGAGCGATTACCAACCCGACACATCCACACAGCCTGCTCCATCCTCCGAGTCATCGTTTCCTTCACTTTCCGCGACCCTCAGCCAGCCATATTCTGAGCTTCCGACGATCGAGTTGCCGGGAAGCGAAACCATGTCGACGTCTACCGATTACGAACCGCCGAAGAAAGCAATTTCAAGCCACATACCACAGTTAGGCAAGCAAAAACCAGTGCAGAAGAGATGGGTAGCTCCGCATGAAGGTACGACCAAGTGGGATCCATATCGAGGGGAGCCAGTGACACATGGAAGGGGCAAGGAAGGTTCAGTACGCCCTGCATCTTTCGAAAAGAACATCCGAGGAGATGAACGGTATGAGGTGTCAGTGACGAGTGGAGATCAGACCGCGAAGCCTAAGAAGCCAACATGGGGGGAACGAGCGGCGAAGCTCACCAAGGACACGTTCGAAGCAAGACCGCCATGGAAAGGCGGCAGTGGTAGAGCTGCCATTGTGGATCCAGTCAAGGACACTGAAGTCGCGAAATCATCTCCTAAATTCACAGCCACACGGGATGTCTCGAAGCCCGGTCTGGAGGAGAGCGCAAGTGCTAGCTCAGTAGGAACTGCGAAGAAGTCGCAACGTGATACGTCTCCTGTATCTCAGCTTGGAAGTCGTTTCGACGACCAGGATCTGGTGCGGCGCAATGATTCAACCCAAGACGTGTCGCCCATAGCTACAACATCGAAGGACTATTTTACTCCCCAACAGCAAGCGCAGCCTTCGGGGATCAGGAGAGTGCCGGACGCCACGCCATCTCCTGCTCCAAGCAAGGTTGCACGGAAACCTGTCGGACCTCGATCGTTGGACAAGGAGAATAAGTCACCACAGCGGGCTGCATCTTCACAGGATACGCCTCAACAGCAACAGGACAACGGCTTCTGGGCGTCAGTCACAGGTTATGGCCGTCCAGCACCACAAGAACTTCAGGAGGATCCGGTTAGTCGCTTCAGTTGGACAACAGTGAATACCACGACTACGTATCAGCAAGACAGTCCACCACCGAGCCCACCGCGAGCACCAGTTCCGCCATTAGATCGTAAAGCATGGCAAAATGTCGGTATAACATCCAACACCAACAAGCCGCCAACTCCTCCGCCACACGGCGATGAGAAGACATCCAGCAAAAAGATGCCACCTCCAGCTCCCAACGTCTCCAAGGCAATGACTCACATAGAAGCATTACTCGCGCAAGAAGACGAGTTGGCCGGGCGCAGGCGCAACACTCTCAAAATCATAAAGGAGCTTCAGCAGATCGACAGCGCAAGCCCGCTTGATGTTGACTGGAAGACTGTCAAGGCAAACAAGAAGAACTTGGAGGAGCGGCAGACACAGCTGGCTGACCTTGAGAGGGAGCAACATGAGATAGGACTGGCGATTGCAAGAGCTCGGAGAAAGGCAGAGCGGGAGGAAGGTTTCGAAAGTGGGCTCTGGGTTAGACAGATTACTGGATGAACTGCTCGAAGCAGATGCGGACACGATCTCCTGGTTGATGGACCAGACATGGGAAACGGTGCTTAATCCCGAGTATACTAGCATAAAGGCGTACCGGACCATGGTACAGGTTCTAAGCGCCCGAGGTGCATGATTCCTGTTGAACAAGTGTAGCACTTAGGAGATAATGACACTCTATCTAATGTCGATAACGCCATGCTTCGTTGGAATACTTCGCGCTGTCATTGCACATCGACGCCCCTTGCCCACCTCCACCAACGAAGATGAATGCCTGTCACAACTTCATTTCTTCCCACTCTTCTTGATGCCGCCTCCACTAAGAGGGCCTTTGCCCTGGGCCTTCTTTGCCATCTCCTCCCTTGCCTTCTTGTCTTTGCTGAGTCAGCACCAGAGTTCGCCACGGATATCGTTGCCGCCTACCTGCTTGTTGCTTGGCCTTGAAAGCCTTGTCCTCCTCGTCCTCTGTCATTCATCAGCGATTGGGATACCCACATAACCACGAGTATTTTACCGTCAGCAGCCTTTGCCTTCTTCGGCTTCTTGTTGTGGATGGGGTTGGTGCCCGCTGTGGAATGATCAGTGACGTTCCTCATTCGTATGCTAATCGCCATACTCACCGCCTTGACCTGACGGCATCTTTGCTGTATTGACAAAAAAGATCGGCGGTGATTAATCTGAACGTTCTCTCGCACTCAGGTTGTCGCTCGGCAGAATCGTTCTCACCGCTTTTGGCCGGAAACGGACCCCTACGCGAATTGGAATCAGGGTTGCTTTTGTGAGAGATTCTTGGCACCGACTCCAGATCACTCCGCCAGGGCAAAGTGCTCTCCAGATCGTGTTTTATGCAGCACTGTTCGACCCTCGTCCATACGCGAATTTGCCTCCCGTCAATGCCGTAGACATCATCAACCACTGCCTGGAGCATAAAACTTTCATTGCGCGACAATCAGAACCATTCCTTTCACCATCACCAATGCGCTCCATACACAATCCAACAACTTTCACCACCTTGCAAGCAGGATAATTAGGCTTTTAGGCCTTTCATTCACCTCCGACGAGTCCAGTCCTGTGTCGCGCAGTCATGCCGCCCCCAGCGCTGGACTCCCGGATACACGCCAGTCAACCTGCACTGAGACAGAGACCGAAAAGTCCCAACAGGGTACTGGCTGAAGCGGAAGAGCAATGGATATTCGATGAAGGAGAACTCGAGCGGACTCCGTCGATACAGGATGGCATGTCGATCGAGAAAGAGAAGGAGCTGCGCGCAAAAGGTATCAACTTTATCCGACAGGTTGGGATAATGCTCAAGCTGCCGGAATTGACCTTGAGCACGGGGGCTATCTTCTTCAATCGGTATTTGATGAGGATGAGCTTGGTCGATAGGCCTGGGATGAAGGCCCTGCATCACTATGTGAGTCTATCCGTCCAACCCTAGCTCTGTATATAGCTGTCTCGCGATTTGAATGCGTCTCATGGCATGATAAAGCAGCCGCTTCACATCAGTCGCTAACCTGACCAGACCCTCGGTGCAACCTGCCTGTTCCTTGCAACAAAAGTCGAAGAATCCTGCCGTAAAATGAAAGACATGGTCATCGCCTGCTGCCGCGTCGCGCAAAAGAATCCTAACCTCGTTATCGACGAACAGAGCAAAGACTTCTGGAAATGGCGGGACACGATCCTCCTCAACGAAGACGTGCTGCTCGAAACACTCTGCTTCGACCTCACCATAGAAGCTCCCCACAAGCAACTCTTCGAAATGCTCAAACACTACCGTGTCGAGCACAACAAAGCTCTCCGCAATGCAGCTTGGGCCTTTGTCACTGACTCCAACATGACACAGCTCTGCCTCCTCTGCACAAGCCGCACTATAGCCGCAGCAGCGCTGTACGCTGGTGCGCGTCTTTGCGGAGTCAAGCTCCCAGACACAAATTCCCGGCCATGGTGGGAGGAGCACGGCGTAGTATTGCGAGAAATGGTCAAGGCCGCAAACTACATGAGCCAGAACTACGAAACGCCGCCACAGAAAGGTGACGGCACGGCAGCAGTAGGAGGCTCAGGCAACGCGAGCATCTACGTAGGTCTCTTCACCGAACTGGACGGGTCCACGGATGGCAGTGGCGAAGAAACGCCGTGGGACCGTACCAGGTTGCGAGAAGACGATGCTGAAGCTGCGCAGGGGATCGGTAGCCCGGTGGCGCTTGTGCCGGACTTTGAGAGGAGGGGGAGCACGGCGAGCGCGGGGAGCGTTAAGCGCGCGAGAGAAGGGGAGGTCAATGGGGAGCGAGAGGTCAAGAAGAGAAAGGTCGAGGCGCACGTCAATGGAAGCAATGGAGGGCTGAATGGCAAAGACAGTCAAGGGCCAGGAAAGGACGATGCGAGCGAAGAGGGAGAAGTCGAGGAATGATGGACTAAGGGGGGAATTGCCTGACGTTCTTCACGATTGATTGATATATGCATCAGCGACGGCGTTTGTGGAAGGAGGGCGACAGGATCCTTGATGGCTGTGAACTGTTCGCGCGGGGTCGATACCCTCCTGTAGTTCTAGTACTCGAATTGAGGATTTGGAATGATTCTCAAATCATGGTTCTACTTCCATCTGTGTGGTGTGCTCGCTATAATCGCTCTACCAAACCAGTGGAGTAATAGCAACAGGTACACATACTAGGGTTAGGGTCTCAAAAATCCATATTCCTCGCAGCTACCACTTCAACACCACCGCAATACTCCTCGTCGAATCAGCAACAATGTCGCTCCTCACGCCATCAATGCGGACACCAGTCTGCTCCTCCTGCTCACGCCGTATCCTCGCTTCTTTCTCAACCCCTCCACTCCAAGCATGGACGCAACAAACCCGGCATAAATCCAGCAAGAGGCGCTCAGTCAAAGGACCAGACCACATCACCGTCCGCCTGAACCGCGACGTGCCTGGCTTCGGACGAAAAGGTAAATCATGTCTCCTCCCCTTATTGCTCCATCCCCACTGGCTGCTCCACCTTGTCCCTTGTACCCCATTCCGCACCTCACCATCCTCTCCTCGTGCCGGCACTGACTCAGCCACAGGCTCCTACGTCCCCATCTCCCAAGGCCACATGCGCAACACCTGGTCCCCCCTCTCCGTCGCCTCGTACCTGTCCCCCGCCGAGTCCCGCTCCGTCGTCGCGCGCAACATCCCCGTGCAGCGCGACGTGCTCTTCATGGCCGACGCCCTCGGCGCGACGAGTAAGCGACGGCAAGCACAGATCGACGCCGCGGTGCGCGCTGGTGGGCTCATCTCCGGTGGCTCTGCCGACGCCAAGGCATCAAAGACCAAAGAGGCAGCGGGGACGGTCAGGACGGTTTCGCCGCAGCGAGCGTTGGAGTTGCTTGGGGTGTTGGTGCCGAGTAGATTGGATTTCAGGAGGGAGGTGCAGGATGGTGGGAGGGAGCTGTTTGGGTCTGTCTCCGTCGGCGATGTGGTAGAGAGTCTGAGGGATGTGCTGGGGGAAAATGAGGAGGCGAGCAGGATCGTGGTGGGAGAGGAGGACGTGAAGTTTGTGGGAGTCGAGGGAGACGCGGACAGGGTCAAGACGCTGGGACAGTTCAGGGTCGAGATTGGTGTCAAGGGGGCGGAAGGCAAAGTCAGCAGGAATGTCAGGGTGTTACCTGTTGAGGACAAGGAGAGCGCAAGCAAACTGGTGAACTGAAGGCATTGTTTCTGGTATTGTACAGCTACTTTTTTAAAGGTCCATTCAGGACCAAATTGTGACCATCTGAGGCCAAGAATCGCGAGTCTCGCGAATGAAAAGCGAACATGATGCAGTGTGCTCTCTGTCATCGAACCGCCGTCGAATGAAGTCTACACCTGCTGAATATCTCGATGTGATGCCTTCTGATTGGCAAGACAATGTGTCATCATACTTGTACCAGTCGTATACCCGTCACCGACTCTCCCCTTCCGTCCTACCGGGAACTCACTGCTCCCGTTGCTGATGTCTGTATTGCTGTGAGGTCTCTGATAGAGGTAAGCGGGAGTTCTTGCTCCCAGTATTTGAGGAAGATGGTATTCACCAGTAGTCACGGCGATCGTAGCCTCCGCCACTTCCTCCGCCTCCACTTCCACCACCGTAGCCACGGTCTCTACGTGGCGGACTGCGGGGAGGCCCTCCGTATGGTTCGCGACCGTGTCCGTTGGCATATGGGTCGTCAGGTGGGTAGCGACCACCGCGTGGAGGAGGGGGAGCTCCGTACGGGTCATCTGGTGGGTACCTGCCACCGCGAGCGGGTGGAGGGTAGTCGTCGACAGGTGGTGGTCCACGTGCGCGAGGTGGCGAACGAGGTGGGTATGGGTCCGGAGCACGACGGTCGTAGTAATAGTCGCGAGGTGGCGTACGACGACGGTAGTCATCGCGACGTGGACTGTAGCCACGAGGTGGTGCGCGACGATCGTAGTAGTAGTCGTCGGGAGGCGGTCCACCATAGCCACGGCGCGGCGGCGGCGAGCGGGACCTGAAACGATCGCGTGGTGGCGGTGGGGGGCCACGAGGAATCTCTGACTGTGGGTCTGAGATACAACTTACTGGTCCGCCCTTGAAATCACTTCCGTCAAGCTTGTCCACAGCAGATGCGAGATCGTCGGCGGTCTCATACTCCACGAAGCCCCTTGCATTGTTGGGGTTCTCACGGTCGCGACCAACTTCCGAGTACACCACATCAAGCCCTGGCTGACGGGCGAAGTCCTTGAGATCCTGTATCATATTAGTGAATACGTTCAGTATGCATAAGTGCTGTATCAAGATAACAAAATGTGCAGCTTATGATGGATCAAACCCTTGTTCTTCTGAGGTGTGTTTCGAACCTCGAATTTTGATGGGATCCGTAAAGCTGATCTTGAAGGTGTTTTGTACTAACCTGCCAGCTGGTCTCGGGTGGAAGCCCGGTGATGGTCATGCGGTGGACGGTACGACGTGGTCGAGGAGGAGCTCTGTGAGACGGTCCGTCAAACTCGCGAGTGGGCTTGTTTCCACCACGAGCGAATTGAACCACGAGGCGCTCACCCATAAAATCGGATCCATCTATTTTCATGTGAGAGGATGGTGGGGTTTTGTTGTTTGAGATACGTACGGAAAGCTGCATCAAGTCAGTAAATGTCAGCCTACTGTGAGGAGAGTCTATAGTACAGGGATGAGGCTCACCAGGGACGACATCACGAGCGTCCATAGAATCCTTATATTCCACGAACCCGAAACCGTTCATGAGCTTGATCTCGACGATCTCTCCGGTGCCGTGGGTAGCGAAATGGTTCGCGACATCCTGTTTTGTGGCTAGGTATTCCAGTCAGTCCAATGCGTTCCGGGTCAAGCTGAACCATGGTGTGGAAATCCAATGGAGCGCCAGTCCAGACAATGGCCGTAGCGTGCAAGAAAAAGTCCTCATTCCAAGATCAGAAGTGAAGCATACCGTTACGGGGAAGGTTGCCCAAGTAGAGCCTGGTCGCAGAGACGTCACCCATCCTTTGGGGGTCTGGCGTCTTTGCCAGGTACTGAGCTGCTCAGTTGTCCAAACCCGGTCTTCCAAAGAGAAATGAGCCGTACGGCGATAGGAGGAGTGGATTTGGTGCCGAAGAAGCAGGAATTGGTGGTCAACAGAAATGTTGAAGGAGGGTCAGGCGCGATGAAAAACTGGAAGCTCTCGCGACAGGAAGCTCGAGAAGTTGGGCTCGTGCGCAGCGGGAATACCCATCCAATCGCAATCGAGGAGAAGAGCCTCAGTAATTGACTTCTCACATGTTGCCGAGGATGCGCATTGCATCGGCCTTTTCTGGAGATAGCTAGTCGATTTATTCCACTCCTTGACGTTCTCCTTACGCAGTCCGTTTCACGCCCCACTACTGCACACAAATCTGGGCTCCCCTTGCGAGCAGCCACAGTGAACAAGATGGCTAGCAGACCAAGTTCGACTCGACTTTTGCAGAGTCTCCGGGTACCTGCACGACCTGTTACATTACGATGCAGTCGGCCAAGTGCCGTCAGTGGCGTCCAAGCACGGTTTCGGTCAACACAGACAATCCGACCGGCAGTGGTAAGAGCTGGACAACGAAGGGCGTTTACACAGTCGAGCAAGCGAAGACTGGCCTCGGTCGATGACACATTTGATCCCAACTCCGTCGAGCGGGAGAGCGACCAGGTCGATGTCTGTATCGTTGGTGGTGGTCCCGCCGGTCTCAGTGCTGCCATCCGACTGAAGCAGCTGGCCAACGATGCTGGAAATGAGGACTTCCGTGTGCTGCTTCTGGAGAAAGCTGGCGAGCTCGGTGACCACATCGTCTCCGGTAACGTAGTGGAACCGTCTGCGCTCAACGAGCTGCTGCCGGACTGGAACAGCGAGGACAATCCAAACAGATTCGAGAACATCACGCCGGCGACTGAAGATCGGATGCGCTTTCTGACCAAGAACAAGTCCTTCTGGCTACCCACACCGCCACAGATGAGCAACCACGGAAATTACATCATTTCCTTGAACCAATTCTCGAAATGGTTAGGTGAGAGGGCAGAGGAAGTTGGAGTTGAGATATATCCTGGCTTCGCTGCATCTGAGGTCCTCTATACTCCCGACGGATCTGTGAGAGGTGTGGCGACCAATGACCTAGGTCTCGGAAGAGACGGCAAACCCAAGGAATCTTTCGAGCGAGGGATGGAGTTCCATGCACGAGTCACATTGCTTGCCGAAGGTTGTCACGGCAGTCTTACGAAGCAAGTCATCAAGAAGTACGATCTCCGGAGGGACAGCGAGCCACAAACTTATGGTCTTGGAATCAAAGAAGTCTGGGAGATTGACCCTGCAAAGTGGCAGAAAGGACTCGTCGCACACTCCATGGGTTACCCTTTGTCCAAGGATGTCTACGGTGGAGGATGGATGTACCACTTTGGCGAGAACCTCGTCAGCATTGGTCTTGTAGTTGGCCTCGACTATAAGAACCCTTGGCTGGCACCGTACGGCGAATTCCAAAAGATGAAGCACCATCCTATGTACTCACAATATCTCGAAGGCGGCAAGGTACTCTCATACGCAGCTCGAGCACTCAACGAGGGTGGATTCCAGTCAATACCAAAGTGCTCTTTCCCTGGTGGCGCACTGATTGGGGATACTGCAGGTTTCCTGAATCTCCCCAAGATCAAGGGTACGCACACGGCCATGCGATCGGGCATGCTTGCAGCCGAGGCAGCGTATACTGCACTTGCCGAAGCCGATAAGGAGAGCTCGGTCTTCCTGTATGATTATGAAGACAAACTTCGTGGTTCCTCAATTTGGAAGGAGCTGAAGGAGGTACGAAATATGCGACCTTCCTTCCACTCGCCGCTGGGTCTGTACGGCGGTGTCATGTACTCTGGGCTGGAGGCATTCATTCTTCGTGGCAAGGAGCCATGGACGTGGAAGCACGGTGGCACCGATGCGGCTGCCACAGAATCAGCCGACAGTCACAAGAAGATCGAGTACCCGAAGCCAGACAATAAGATCAGCTTCGACATCTTGACCAGCGTGAGTCGGACAGGGACGAACCACGAAGAGGACGAGCCTTGCCATCTATATGTGGAGGATTGGGACAAGCACACTCAGGAAGCCTATCCGAAGTACAAAGGTGTGGAGAACCGCTTCTGCCCTGCTGGTGTGTACGAGTATGTCGAGGATGAGAGCAAGCCTCTGGGAGTGAGGTTCCAGATTAACTCCCAAAAGTGAGTTCTGAAGTAGGAACTGTTTCAGCTTCGAGTAGACACTGACCTTCTCTAGCTGCATCCATTGCAAGACTTGCGACATCAAGGTCCCAACACAAGACATCACCTGGAAGACGCCACAGGGAGGCGAAGGTCCAAAGTACTCCATGACCTAAGAGGAAACAGATCTATAGATTCGTGTGAATATTGTCGGCGGCTCTTTAGTGACTACGCAGCATACGACAGACAGATAGCACATCATGTAACATGTAGAAAAGTCGAAACAGATATGAAATGACAACCAGACCAATTTAATTATACCCATAGCAAGATAGTGGTAGGCGTGGGCCGGTGGGGTGATGATCGCCCACCATCAAAATCTGCGGAGCATGTTGACCTCACGAGATCACCTTCAACTCGCGACAACAACATCCGATATTCCCTTTCTCGGATACCCGTCTGTTCTTGGACATATTGAATACTCACAAACTCTACTTAATTGACTGCTCGTCGAGCGCCACACCCACAATGTCCACAATCCCTACCTCCCCGTCTCTATCAGAAATCTACCCCTCCTCCGCCCTCACCTTCCAACAGCAACGATGGACCCGCCTACTGGGCACCTTCAAATCCCACTTCTCCCACGACGCGACCTTTGTCTCTCGCTCGCCCGGTCGCGTCAATCTCATCGGGGAACACATCGACTACTCGCTCTACCCCGTGATCCCCATGGCCGTGGAGCAGGACGTGCTACTCGCTATATCCCTCACTCCTCACCAGAAGCCGTCTCGTGAAACCGGATCGTCTTCACGCGCAGTGCACATCCGTCTCAGAAACCTCGACGGGGACAGGTTCAAGCCCCATGATTTCGAGCTTTCCCCGGACGGGAGAGTGGAGATCGACGCCAGTAAGCTCGAGTGGAGCAATTACTTCAAGGCCGGGCTGAAGGGTGCGTTGGAGCTGCTGAGTAAACTACAGCATGATGGGCTCAAGGGCGTGGATCTGGATGTGCTTGCCACTGGAACCGTGCCAGCTGGAGGGGGCATGAGTTCGTCCGCTGCGTTTGTTTGTGCGTCTGCGCTGGCGGTGGTCAAGGCAGCAGGGGTGGAGAAGGTGGATAAGAAGGCGCTTGTGGAGACCGCAGTGGTCAGCGAGAGGTCGGTCGGCGTGAATTCGGGAGGGATGGATCAAAGTGCTTCCGTGTTTGGGGAGAGGGGAAGTGCGCTTTATGTCAAGTTCGTGCCTGGGCTGGAGGCGAGGGCAGTGGGGTTTCCGGAACTGAAGGAGCCGTTGACGTTCGTTGTCGCGCAAAGTCTGGTCGCGGCGGACAAGCATGTCAGTGCGCCTGTGTGTTACAACCTGAGGGTAGTGGAGTGTACGTTGGCAAGCTTGGTGCTGGGGAAAATTACTGGAGTGGCGGACAAGATGCAGACGGATAAAAGCCCCCTAGGCTCGGCGCTGAGGACTTTCCACGATGCATTCTTTGATGGGAAGGAGAAGGCGGAGGGGACGGAAGGGGAGAAGAAGCAACTAGAGCAGTTGTTGAAGTTGGTCGACGACTATCTGCCACAGGAAGAAGGCTATTCGCGAGAGGAGATCTCGGATATACTCGGCACACCGATCAAGGAGCTCGAGGAGCAGTACATGACAAAATTCCCGGTACGCGCTGAGAGGTTCAAGCTGAGACAGCGAGCGATGCATGTTTTCTCGGAAGCGCTGAGGGCCATGAACTTCCTGGCACTACTGGAGGGATCAACACCAAAGACGGACGAAGACAGCAGAGCTCTGCTCAAAGACCTCGGAGACTTACTCAATCAGACACAAGACAGCTGCAGAGATGTGTACGAGTGCAGCTGTCCGGAACTGGATGAGCTGTGTGCTCTTGCACGAAGAGCAGGAGCTGTAGGTAGCAGATTGACTGGTGCTGGTTGGGGAGGCTGCAGTGTGCATCTTGTGCCTGCAGACAAGGTCGAAAATGTGAAGAAGACATGGACGGAGAAGTTCTATAAGAAGCGCTTCCCGGATATCACCGACGAGAAACTTGGCGAGGCGATCGTAGTGAGCAAGCCGGGAATGGGTAGCTGTCTCTTCGACGTGAATGGTAGAGAAAGCATCACAGAGTAGGTAAAGCCACTGGCGAAGGATTGTATATAGAATTACCATGGAGACCTGAAAACTAGATAGAGGAGATTGGGCTTATCTTTGATGGAATATGTATTCAGGATAGCTCCTCATCATATAGCCTCCTCAAGTGCTAGCAGGGGGTCGGCCATGAATATTGGGAATCAGGCTTAAGCATTGGATACAACATACACGTTAGGCTGGTGAACGCCCGTCTGGAATGGAGTCGGTCTAATGGACCTGTGGGGACCATGCAAGGCCACTCTACAAGGAGTCGTACCGAGCATAGTATTATACAGTGCAGCGATGTCGGCATGAGACGTTGTGAAGCGGGCAATATCAGGATATACGCAGAGTCTAGGCACGCAAGGAAGACAGAAGGCAGTGAGCATTACGACAAAGATTGGCGAAAAGAGAATAAACAGGCAAGCATCAATCAAAGCAAATAGGAAAGCACATGGAGCAGTCACAGCAGAAAGCCTGCGAGCAGTAGAGGTTCTGGTATAGGCACCAGCCGAACCGACGCTCTATGGTAAGATTAAGAGTGTAGCAATAGCCCCAGCACAAGCGAACCGCCAGGTGAAGGCATAGGATGGAACTCTATCTGAAGCTGGCAAGATGACCTCGACAGAAGCTACGCATCTTCTAGTCCAGCAGATGGCTCAGACAAAGTAAACAAAAAGATCTCCTGGCAGAGAATATGAGCATCTACTGAGGTTGTGGAGAGGTCCTCATTAGTCGTAATACATATTTACATCCCAGGCGTGCCCTCCAGACCGCCCACCTCCTTGACGATCTGATCAAAGTCCACGCCCTGCTTAGTGAACTCGGCTTTGATCTTCTCCATCGTCTCCTCCTGCCTCTTCCTATCAAACCCGCCGGGCTGACTGCTCTCGTACTGCACAATCTCAATCCACCGGAAGAAGAGACTCTCCTTTCCCATGACCGTCAGCCTCTCCTTCAACGCCACGATCTTCTTCCTCTGCTCCTCCTCTTCCACATTCCTATCCTGCTCATGCACTCTCCATACCATCCACCCCACCCCTTCCTTGTGCGTCAGAACCTGCTTCTCAAAGTCCCCTACCGCCAACTTCTTCCCATCCACCAGCTCATGCGCCTTTGTCATCCCATAGAAATCCAGATCCCAGTCCTTCCCCATCATCATATACCCGCTCTTCTCCCTGCAGAAGCGCCGATCCACACCGGTCAACACCCTTGTCTTCCAGAATGCGCTCTCCTCCCCCGCTCTGCTGCCCTGCACCAGCTCTTTGGCACCCCATCTTCTCGACTCGCGCACCACAATCTCGTCGTCCCGGAACCCTATCGTCCACCTCCACAGCGCAGGATTGCTGGGTCGCTCGAGGAAGAATGTCACTGGCCACGGCAACACGAAGCGCAGAAGCACAAAGTCCAGACCAAACGTCAGAGCGCGCTTGACTACAATCCACACCAGCGCCTTGGTGGTGTGTTTCGCGCGATCGACCGCCAAAGGAGAAGCGTAACCCAGGATGCTATTGAGAAGGTGCATGTAGAAGGGGAAGATGGCGTAGATGCGCCATGAGATTAGGAAAAAGATACTGAGATTGAGGATGATGGGGACGAGAAAGATGCGGCGCTTGAAGACGGCGGGGAAGCGGTCGATGTGTGTGATGTAGACTTTGGAGGGGTCGAGGTGCTCGAGGAAGGGGGAGAGGCGTTGGGATGCGGCCGTGAAGGGTTTGGGTGGCGTAGTTTTGGCCGCTTCCCAGTCTGAGACGTGTTGTTTTGTTATGCGCTTGACTTGTGGCATTGTGCTTGGTGAAGAGGTAGTCGGGAAAAAGGACGGAAGCTGTCTCTCGAGCTTGAGTATCAGATTTGGAGCGGCCGCAGAAGCTCAAGCCATCGCGGTCCAAACGTTGGCGATGGAATCGGGGACTTTGACAGCTACGCAATGCTCAAATGGCGAGCTGTTCGAGCTTGGTGGAGTTGGAGATGGGGGTGGTGCGCGAAGTTATTTTTGGGGGGGGGGGGAAATTGTCTGTGAAAGAATTCGAAGAAGGATGCCCGGATTTAACGCGGTGTTTGTTGAACCGGCAAGACCTCGCATTTGAATTACTGACCAGATTATTGTCCCTACTTTACTTCACGCTCATGACCTTCAAGCTACAGTATAACAAGCACATTCTCGGTCAACACAAATTGCAAGGATCAAATCGATTTCGCTCAAGAGACTATCCTACCCATCCGAAAGCTGCGGATTGGGAAATGCAGCACGCTGTCTGCAAGCCGTTCCTGAAGAAGTACATAAAGCTTTTCAATAAAGACTCCTTTTGTACCGCCATTCATCATCAACATGCCAACCCACGGATAGACCAGACCGAGCATTCCAACCATCATCTCTGTGTACTAAACATTCGCAGCAGGTGCGATATCTAGGCCTTGTTGCGGCTGGACCTCCGTGGCTCGCCAGACTCGGTAGCGGCCTTCTTTGGCTCTTTCTTGGTCTTTGACGAGGTGCTGTCGCTCTTCTTGGGGCGGCCGGCCTTCTTGGGATCGCCATTGGTCTTGGAGTTCTTTGATCCATTGGTCTTTTGCTTCTTGGCCTCGGGCTCCTCGTCTTCTTTTTCTTCCTCCTCGTCAGCATCTTCCTCTTCGTCCTTCTCCTCATCCTTCTCCTCATCCTTGTCGGCTTCGTCCTTGGAGCGCTTGTCGCCAGCTTTGGCGTCGCCATTCTCCTTTGCGTCATCATCCTTCTTGTCCTCCTTGTCGTCCTCCTTCTCATCGCTCTTCTTGGTGTCCTCCTCTGTCACCTCCTTGTGCTCACCGGCCTTTTCGGCATGCTTGTCGCCAGGCTTCTCGACATCGAGCTCAGAAGCCTTCTTGACGACATCATTGCCAGAACGGCTGACCTTGACGGCAGGGTTGCCGGGTTCGGCATTCTTTTTGACCTCGTTGCCGCGATGCGAGGTCATGGAGACTTCGCCCTTTTCCTTGACTTCCTCGACCTTGCCACCAGGTCGGCTGCCAGACCATTGCCAGGAGACTATAGCGATCGAGTCAGGACGTTACTATTCTTATAGAGGTGGTTGGCACGTGCGCGGAAGGGCTCCGGCAGATTGCCAAGACATGACAAAGCGAGTTGCGCAAACGCGACAAGGTGTGTATGAGGGTAGTTTTGGAGCCTGAACTGATCGCCACGGTATAGCAGAAGATTTCAACTTACCTTGGTCGCCTTCCTTAATCTCCTTGTCAGACATTGCTGTCGAAACGATGACGTAAGATTTGAATCGGGTTTAGAAAGCGAAGCGCATAAGCAGCGGGTGATTTGAGTGGTTTAGGAGCTGCGCAAGAGCTACGCGACTGCGATTGAATGTGTTCAAAGGTAAGAACTGGGGTGTGGGAGGAGGTGTAAGGAGAGAAGTTGGAAAAGAGGAGAGGTGAGGTGCTTCGGAATGGGAATGCGATCGGGCCTGTGAGATCCGCGACTACCAGTTTTGGGGGCTGGAGAAAGCGAGAGCTTCAAAGCTCGCGTCACTGGGTCTCACTCTGCCCTGATCTCCCGTCGCTTTTGGTGGACGAACGGACGCTTTGATGTCGCAGCGTGGACTTGTTCTGTTTGGAAGACGATCAGATAGAATCAGAGTAGAATTTCTCACTTTCCTCTTCGTCAATGCTTCTTCGCGACTCGACACATCCTGTCCTTCGACATCGCTTTTTGGAGAAGCTGCCGTTAGCTAATTGCCTAATCGGGCACTAGCGCCGATCATCCTTAATGGGAAAATGACCAGACTCTCCAACTTCATGACAAAGTTGCGCCTCTCCGAGATCATCTTTCTCCGGTCCTTTCGCTTCTTACAATTTGGTGACTGTGGATGCTAGACGTCAGAGACAGCGCTCCTATCTCAACAGATCTCAGCCGATCTTTTGCCTGCGTCGTACCCAAACTTCCTCTTCTAAGCCTTCTGGGTCAGGGCGCAGCTGTACCTCCCACACATTCAGTCTGTAACCACCTCGATCTGAGCGACCCGTGAACATGTCAAAAGACCAGTCGTGCTTCGGACATTGAACCCCAGAGCTGAGCACGACGCCAAAATCCTCAATGTCGAAAGCTCTTCCAGAGGAGAGAGGGTAAGACGAATGTGGGCACTCCTCGATGGAGTTAGTCGTCTTCTTAGGTCACGGCTTCGAAGGGGAGTGTGTAGATCAGCAGTGATGGTTTGGTGATAGTCATCGACCAGGCCTGATATGTTGTAGGAAGAGGTGCAGAAGTCCACGTACATGATTTACAGCGACCATCCGTCCCTTGTACTTGAACACCATGACCTGGTCTTTCGCGCTCCCTCCACTGAGCTCTGGATTATTCCAGTCATCTAGAGCCACCTCAGACGCCGCAGTACTGTCTGTCCGTGGTACATGGAATACCTTGCAACCAGGTATGATTATGCCATTACACGGCTGCCGGTCAGCAATGCGGGCATCACTGTCGAGATCGGGAAAGGATGAGGCTCCTCCAACACGAAACCATGCCTCGCCTGGGCGGTTCGAAGGGCGAGCAAAGACGAGGAAGGACATAAAAGTGTCGACGGCGAGGTCACCGTCGAGAGGTACAGACAGTGGAGGAAGCATTCATGACTCGACATTGTTCTCAGCATATGCAGATAATGACTCAGTCCGATAAGTACAAGACAAGACACATTTCTCTCACTCTCAAGACTGTCCCTCCAAAATCATTTGCATTCTCGTCGCACATGGATGGACAAATGCATCCCTCATCATCGAGTGCGTCGCAGATAGAAGATCGCCGTTAGTTCGCCCACTACATGGCCAAGTACACGGCTGTATATGATGCCTCTCACCAGACCACAACGTCTCTGGAAGGACTTTCAATCCTGCATGCATCCGATGTCGCGATTGACTACTTCTGCTTGGGGTCGACAACGTACCACCTGACCACGTTGCCGTGCGAATGATGCAGGACCTTACGCGACCACGTTGACGGATGTTGCATGAACATACGGTCAGTCTCGTCCGATTCTTTCACAATCACCGCTCAAATCTCGGACGACGGCGGCAGGAGCAACGACTGCCGACCCGTGAGAGACTCCACTTACTCACTATTGCATTAATGCCATGCGATGCGCAAGTCGGAACCACTATTGCTGCAAGATCTGGCACATGCATTTGCCTGCAGGATGTTGGAAGTCAACTGGCTCATCACGTCGCGTATTTCACTTGGCAGAACAGTCTGGCCACTCGCCACACGTAATCACGCTCGGAAATTACTGCGATGCCTATGCAATGGCTTCACCGTCTCATATCGCTGCAAGCCTCATGCAGTAGTCCCTGCAAGTGCCTGCATGTGTACCGTAAACTAGTTCTGTCTCATTTGCAAGTGATGGTGGGCAAGATACTGGTTGTCGGCTTGATATAGGATCGACTAGTTTGAAGCCAAGATGGATTCATTACTCTCACCTTCCTTCCGAGCCAGGTTTCAAAACAGGGTCCAGGGAAAGGAGATTAGATCTAGATCAAACCACACAAGAGTGAATGTGAAGAAGTACCTTGAGGCTGAAGGCCCTTGCACGCCATGGTCCAGCATTGGTCGGCTATATGAGCCTCGAGCAGTTTCAACCATGCCTCGCCGACTCTTTTCAAAGAGTACCTAGGGCAGCCATCGGCCCGTTCGGCGGACCAAGAAACACTCACCGACGTGGGGACAAACAGCGGGGCATGCCGCAAATTCATCTTCGTGCCAAATGATCCAGAACCGCACTCACACAGATGATCCGTACGTCAAGTCCATACACATCACGCCACTCGCGGACGAACCTTGACGCCGACCTACTGTTCGAAGCGGAGAAACCCACTTACAAGGCACTCGGTGTGAAGCCATTTCCGGACAATCCGGAACGAGCATCAGGGAGACTCGAGGTCATGAGCAGGTTGTCGGAACTTCTTTGACGCGACAAGTTAGTCTTTGCATCGTTCCTGCTGTCCTTTTTGGCGACTTGTATATATACTCGCAATTGATACCCTGCCTCCGCAACGACTCAGACGACAGATCCACTCTCTCCTGATCATCTATTCAATATGATCCCTACCAAGATCCTACGAGCTCCACTTCTACGGAACCATCTTCGTCAGGGTGTTCAGCGGCGATCTATCCAAGCTTCTGTCAAGAAGGAGCAGGCCGTCGCTAGGGAAGATCCTACCTTCTCTGACCTGTATCAACCTTCGCGAACTCCTGTTGCCCCTACTCAGTCACCTTCTGTGACTCTACGCGATCTTCGATCTCCACCAAGTCGTATCTATGTATGTCCAAAAGTCCCAAAGCGCCTTGCATCCTGCTTCTTCTAACCCTGAGCAGACACCGTTTGAGAAGCGTGCCACGAACCTCGGTGCACTCAAGGCCAATAACGACTATGCTGTGTCGTGGGATGGCGCCAATCTGGGCCTGTCCAAGTTTGGAAGTGATACCAACATTGCAATGTGCGATCATCCCTGTCGACATGTTACCATCCTTACCTAACACATCAATGTAGCAGCCAATGGTGGTTGAGGGACCACTGTCCATGTAGTATCTGCATGAACCAGGTCACTCGGCAAAGACAAGTCAATCATCTCAAGGGTTTGTCGAACGCTCCGCGAATCCGCAAGGCCAATGTTGACCTCGATGCCAACGTCATCGAGGTCGAGTGGAATGACGGTCATCGCAGCATCTACGACAAGAACTTTGTCACTCGCAAACAGTCACCAGAGCTTGAGGCTGTCCGTCGTGGCAACACACCGTGAGTTCAACATTGTCGAGATCCATCGAACTCGATTGACCATGTGCAGATTGACACTGTGGGATGCATCAATAGCACCGAGTCCTCCTGAGGTGCACTACTCTGAGCTTCAGGCTGGACGATACGGTGAGCTCATGGAGAAGATTGTAAGCCAGATACCGAAGTCACTACTCGAGGTACTGACCATCTCGACAGCGTATCCATGGCTTTTGCTTTGTCCCCGGCACACCAGCGACGCCAGAAGCAAGCGAGGCGATGTTGAAAGACATCGGTCCCATCCGTGAGACACACTTTGGCGGCTTCCATGTCGTGACTTCCGATCTCATGTCCAAGGGTTCGTATCCCACTAAGAATCCTGGCAGCCTGGCTCACCATGTTCAGACACTGCGTACACAAGTGAAGCTCTAGAACCCCACACCGACACAACTTACTTCTCCGATGGTGCCGGTCTACAGATGCTCCACCTCCTTTCCCATGAGCATGGCAAGGGCGGCGAGTCTCTCTTCATTGACGGCTTCAACTGCGCCCGTCAACTCTACGAGGAGGCCCCTGAGCTTTACCAGGCCCTTGCCACCTACGGTATCTACGCGCATGCCACCGGAAACGAAGGCGTCAATATGCAGCCTTGTGACGCTGTTCCTGTCCTCCGCCATGATCACATGAAGACCGAGCTCCTCCAAGTCAGGTGGAACAATGCTGATCGTGCCGGTGTCGCAGCACCTATGGACAAGATGGATCTCTGGTATGATGCTGCTAGCAAGTTCCAAGAACTGCTCGACAGGAGGGAGAACCAGTACTGGTTCCAGCTTAAGCCTGGTACTCCTATGCGTGAGTAGTGCATGCCATCTGGCTAGAACATACACTGACATGACACAGTGTTCGACAACTGGCGGCTCCTTCATGGTCGTTCCGAGTTCACTGGCCTGCGTCGTGTCTGCGGAGGATACAGTAAGTCTCACTCATGTAAAGACAGTCCCGCCACTGACCTTCAACAGTCAACCACGATGACTACGTATCCAAGTACAAGACCACCAATTATTCTGATGCTGACCTGATCGCCGCCACCGTCTCCGGCTAGACATTCAGCTAAAGAACAAACATGTATATCCCTTACGACCGACTTATAATGGACAGAGAATGGCATGTGCTTCGCTACACTTTGATCCCTTGCGCTCGCACAGGCATGGCGTTTGTTTTGGTTTGGTGATTTGGATCGTTATGTAGATACTCATGGAAAAGGAAATGCACATAATTTGAACTCAAGCAATGTTCTCATGGTACATGTTCGCGTGCGATGAGAGCGATGGATTTTGAGATATGATTGAGATAAAGATATCATGATCGATGCTCAATTCCTGAGCCATCTCGCTGCTGAGCAGCCAGCACTGACTCAGCTCCATCGGAGACGCGAGTCATGTCGCCGAAGCTTCATCATCACGAGCTGCCTGAGCTCACCATTTCTAAACACATCATCCACATAACCTTTTCATCCGCAACCTCACTGTCCCGCCATCATCACTCCGGTAGTATCCCACCTCAGGACTCGCATATCTTCCTTTACCCGCACAACGACCCCACAAGTCTCTCAAGATGGCCACTCTAGAAGATCTCGAAAACATGGACCGAGATGGCAAGGACGAGGGAGACAAGGACCCCAAGAAGCCGTCGTCAGGGGACGCCGACATGACCGATGCAGACTCCAAAAAACCAGAGAAGAAGGAAGAGGACGACCTGATCGACATGGACATTCTCAACTCCAGCACAAGAGATGTCATCAACCGGCGCCGGCTACTGGAGAACGACACGCGCATCATGCGGAGTGAGTTTCAGCGGCTCACGCACGAGAAGCAGGCCATGCACGAGAAGATCAAAGATAATTTGGATAAGATTGAGAACAACCGGTAGGTTTGGATGGATGCTGGAATGTGGGAGGATAGCACTGATGGGCGCAGACAACTACCGTATCTCGTCGGCAATGTGGTGGAGATTCTGGACCTGGATGTCACGGCCGAAGCAGCGGAAGAGGGAGCAAACATCGATCTCGATGCCACACGAGTAGGGAAGAGCGCTGTGATCAAGACATCGACTCGTCAGACGATATTCCTGCCGCTAATCGGCCTGGTGGATCACGAGAAGCTCAAGCCAGGAGATCTGATCGGTGTGAACAAAGATTCCTATCTGATATTGGATACCCTGCCCGCGGAGTACGACAGCAGAGTCAAGGCAATGGAGGTGGATGAGAAGCCGACGGAAAAGTACACCGACGTTGGCGGTTTGGACAAGCAGATCGAAGAGCTGGTGGAGGCTGTGGTATGGCCGATGAAGGAGGCGGAGCGCTTCAAGAAGATTGGCATCAAGGCGCCCAAGGGTATGACACTTCACTGAGGAATACAAGCACATCACTAATGGTTCGCAGGAGCACTCATGTACGGCCCACCAGGTACCGGCAAGACTCTTCTCGCCCGAGCCTGCGCAGCCCAAACCGAAGCCACCTTTCTCAAGCTCGCCGGACCGCAACTGGTACAAATGTTCATCGGCGACGGCGCCAAGCTCGTCCGCGACTGCTTCGCCCTGGCGAAAGAAAAGGCACCATCCATCATCTTCATCGACGAGTTGGATGCTGTTGGCACAAAGCGTTTCGACAGTGACAAGTCCGGTGATCGCGAGGTGCAGAGAACCATGTTGGAGCTCCTCAACCAGCTCGACGGTTTCGCATCAGACGAACGAATCAAGGTGCTCGCCGCCACGAACCGCGTCGATGTGCTCGACCCTGCGCTGCTGAGATCAGGTCGTCTGGATCGTAAGATTGAGTTCCCGTTGCCGAACGAGGAGAGCAGGGCGCAGATTCTCAGGATACATTCGAGGAAGATGACAGTCGACGAGGGCATCAATTGGATGGAGTTGGCGAGGAGTACGGATGAGTTTGGTGGTGCCATGTTGAAGGCTGTCTGCGTCGAGGCGGGTATGATTGCGTTGAGAGCGGGGCACAGCAAGGTCAGTCACGAGCATTACGTCGATGCCATTGCCGAGGTGCAAAGCAAGAAGAAGGATGTGATCAGTCTTTACGCGTAGAGATGATCAGGAGGCTTGGAGATGGGAGAGATCGTAGTATAGACTCCGACCACTGTGGTCGAATGATACAAGAACCACAATCACCTCCGCTGTCTTTGACCCACATGTCCATCGAAGCACAATCCATAGACTGATCGTCTACAACTTGGCCTTGCTCCCATCTACCACCTTCATCAAGGCCCGTCCGTTACTTAGCACCGTCTTCCCTCCCTTCACCTCGGTCTGAAACCTCACCTCCTCCCACCCCCCGTCCTTCTTCTCCCCCCTCCACACCTTGGTAACCAACGTATCCCCCGGCTTCACGGGACTCGCGAACCTCGCCGCAAACGTCTTCAGATTCCCACTATCCCCACCCCCGAGCTCCTTCAACAGTCCTCTGGCGGTAGTATTCCAACTGAACAGGCCGTGCAGGATCTCGCCTCCGAAACCCATTTCCCTCCCGGGTTCGGGCGTCGCGTGGAGGGGATTATAGTCGCCGTTCAACCTGTAGAGCATGGCACTGGTGTCGGAGGTGGGGTGCTCGAAGACGGCATCGGGGGAGGATTCCCTGCCCTTTGGGGGCGGGTAGGAGATGGTTTTGGGGCCCTTGGGACCGCCCCAGCCGCCTTGGCCGACGAAGAAGCCCGATCCGACCGCCCGCGTGTACACCTCGTCGCTGGCGGCGTCGACCAGCGCTTGCTCCGTCTCCACCACCGTGCCCGGCTTGCCTTTGTCGTATACCCCGATCACTTTGCTGCGTATCTCGAAGGATCGGCCTTCCGAGGAGCGCGGCAGGGGTCGTAGGAACTCGATGAGGCGTTCCCCGTCCACGACGCGCTGGGAGTCGAGGGTGGGGACGCCGGGGATGGAACCGCGGCCGGAGGAGGACTGGGAGGCGTAAAAGTCGATGATCTCGGACGAGGCGCCTTTGAAGGGCAGGATGATGGGGTAGGTTGGAAAGGGCGTGAAGGAGGGGTCGAGTTCGTAGATGAAGTGTTGCTCGCTTTGGGGGTTGCAGCCTATCGAGAGGGCGAAGAGGAGGGTGTCGCGGGTCGTCCAGGAGACGGGTTGGGCGGGGTAGGTGTGGCCTGCGCCTGGGGAGGACATGGTGGATGAATTGGCAGGTAGATTGTTGGTTTGGATATGGAGCTGAAAAAGGGGATGGTGAGATGGTACGAATAGCGCTGGAGAAGAAGCTTGCGGGGTCGATGGTCTGGGGAAGCTCGAAGCCAGTGCCGAGGCATCTTGCGGCTGCGGAAGAGGGAATGAGTAATTAGTTCTGGAGCTCCAGATATGGCACTTTGGAGACAAGGTATACTTATCATTGATTGATTTTACATTCATTCCATTCCATTCCTATCTGATTCATAGTCCCTTGGCCCCTCATGCATCATGCTATCCCTCCATGCGCACCGTGATTATCAGAACGCCAGACGTTCAAAGACGCCTCAGTAAAGCTCAGTTTGTCCTCTCGCTTGGTGTGATAAGATGTAGATCAAAGGCGCTTCTTCTCGCAAACGAGTAGTGTAAGACTGGTTCCGCCAAACTCGATACTTTCCAAATCTCGTAATGGATGCGCTGTTAATAGAGACATTGATGTAAATTGGTCTTTGTTGTGATCTGTACAGTGAGAGCTGCTAGGGATTTACAGCAGCTGGGAGGAGAAGTCGGCCTGCTGTAATGGGCACGAGGCCGGGGTTGATGAGGGCGGATCTCAGGCGATATTAGGGGTTCGAGAGCAGACGATCGTCACCAAGACGACGAAAAGATTTCCAATGGCAATGAATGACTTCCTCAGTCATCAAGCATTTGGTCGGCAAACATGCCTTCGGGCTCATTGGACTCAACGCCAGTCATACGGTCTTCTTTGCTGATTGTGCGTCGAAGGTCGTTATCGTCCTCTCGAGTAGATACTCGACTCAGCGAATTGCCAAATTGTCGGTCAAGGTTGCTCTCGTCAACAAAAGTGAAGCCCTTGAATGCAGTCTGCAAGGTTGGTGAAAGAGGGGTTTCGGGGTTGATGCCAGCAGCAAGGGCAGCAGCTCTTGCGTTTAGCGAAGAAGCATTGCCGTTGTTGAGTGCATTGGTAAACTCGGGGTCAAAGTTGCTAGTGTCGAGCTCACCCTTTAGTTGTGGCTTGAAAGGCGGCTTGAGACCTTTCTTGCCCAAGGCCTTCCAGTCGACGTCGGCAAAGAAGGGATGTGCCATCAGCTCATCAGCGTCGCCCTTGGCACCGAGACGGTGGCTAGGGTTGCGATTGAGCAGACCCTTGACGAAGTTTCTACCTTCCACCGACAGAGCGTCCCGTGGGAAGCGAACTTTGCCGAAAGCGATGTTCTTGTACATCTGTTGGGTGTCTTCGGCGTAGAATGGAGACCAGCCACAGCACATCTCAAAGACGAGCACTCCGAGAGACCAAAAGTCGACCATTTTGGTGTATCCTTGCTCGTCCAAAAGCACTTCGGGTGCAAGATACTCGGTGGTGCCGCAGAAGGTGTTTGTGGTGTCGCCCTTTGACAGATTGGCCTTGGACAGACCAAAGTCGCAGAGTGCAATGTGGCCATTTGCATCGAGAAGGATATTCTCAGGCTTGAGATCGCGGTAAACTATGTCATGTTGGTGAAGGTGACGGAGTGCAAGAATGAGCTCGGCAATGTAAAACTTGGCACGTTCCTCATAGAAGCGGCCTTCTCGCTGAAGGTGCCAAAAGAGCTCGCCGCCAGACATGTAGTCGGTGACAAGGTAGAGATCGGAGGAGGTCTGGAAGGAGAACTTTAGACCAACGATGAAGGGCGAATTTGTCGTGGCTGTCCGGACGAGGATGTTACGTTCGCCGATTGTGTGCTGGACCTCCTTCTTCTGGATGATAACCTTCTTGGAGAGGACCTTCATGGCGTAGATGCGTTTGTTGTCCCTCTTCCTGACTTGGAAGACTTGGCCGAACGTGCCCTTTCCAATGAGCTTGAGGATCTCAAAGTCTTCCGGGCCGTAGACTTTCTTGTCCGTGTGCTTGTAACGAAGTCGAAGTCGAACTTCGCCGCTAACGTGGTCGGACTCTCCTTCTCGCGATCGGAGCTTGTACCAGCCTTCATGTGCGGTCTCGAATGCCTCGAGGCTGGGCGTGAAGCGGACTTGACCAAGGAAGGCCTCGTTGTTGCTCTTGTCGTAGATCGAAATGTCCAACTCTGACTGGTCGCCTACCACATCGCTACTGGAGGTCAGGATTGACCAGAAAATCAGACACGGGATTGATACTCACAAGGTTGCTTCGTGCTTCCACACAGGGTCTGTGACTCTCTCGTCTCGTGTCGCGTTGGCTCGTAGTTGTGCAATGTTAGTTTGGCTGCTCTGGCGACTTCGCAGACCAGGAATGCTCAACGGCCGACCCTGGTCACTGCCGAGTCTGCGCATGGCAACACCTTTCGCAAGGTCCTCCTCGGCAGCAGGCTGATCCTGCCGTGTATCCATAGAATCTGTCTGCGCCCCTTCGGAGATGTCCTCATTGAGTTGAAATATGCAGACAACATACGGGGCAGTGCTCGGTCTCAATCCCCGACCCTCAACGATCGACACTTGTAGTTGCCCTTTGATCTGACTGACGGGAGCTTGCGCAGCGGAAGTCGACGAAGACGATCGACTGGTCTTTGGTGCTGTCTGAATGTTGAGTCCGCCATTGCCTTGTCCTGCCCTGCTCTCACTCGATAACGCTCGTGGCGTCTGAGGGGGAGTGTTCTGTTCAGATTTGCCATTGGTCAGCCCTCGCTTTCTCTTGTTAGAGCTAGAAGAAGAACGACGAGTAGTGGATTCTAGGGAAGCGCTTGCGGCCTGTGTGGGTGAGTTCGGGGTAGATGTGGCTGGGTTGGAGAGTTCGGCAGTCACTGCTGAGGTGGTCAATCCGGAGACTGAGGTCGTAGTGGTGAGGTTGCCTGTCCGTAGGCGCGATGGAGGCGGCGGTGATCTCGCTGTGTTGTTTGCGCCGGCAGAGGATTGTACCGAGACACGTCTACCGTTGTGGCCAGCCTCGTACAACTTGGTTGCGGAGGATGAGGACGACGGAGGAGGTGTCGGGTATCGTCCCTGCTCTTGCTCTTGCGACGAGATCTTAGTAGCGCTTGACATGTTCTCCTTTGTAGTTGCCGAGGACTGACTCGTTTCCTGAGCAGCAATCACTGGAGTCGAGGGCGCTGTTGGAAGGGTGGAATTCTGCTGTGGCGCCGATGAACCAGATTGACGGGACTGACCCGACATGGCGGATGTTTGTTGTGTTTCCGGTGTGGCAGGCGCGATGATGGTGGTGTTGGAAGAATTGGCAATTGGAAAGAGAGGGAAAGAAGATTGAGCACGAACCTGTGCAAAGAAATTTGAGAGTTGCGGTAGGCGTTTGTCAGAGTGCAAGTCGGGTCTCGGTGTCGCAGTGCCACCATTACCTGGCGGAGTGTTTGCACCTGAGCCGATGTGGTCGGAATCGTCGTCGTTGGCTTTTCTGTTGGATCCGGCAATGTCAGCGGGTGCCATTTGGATAGAACGCTCGAGTCATCGAGACATTAGTAATTGTGAGAGGGTAGGATGGAAATTGGAAGGGCTGTGGATGGGGGATCTGCCCAAGTGTGGTTGTGCCTGGTCTCGCGTGGCTGAGCGTCCGTGTGTTTTTTTTGCTCCGGGGCTGCAGAATGATGATGTCTGCAGAGTTTTTGGCGGCATGTGGCCCCGTCAGGCTCAGATTGGGTGCAGAAGCAGCATAAACTTCGTTGAATGAGCCCGAATGCGCCCGAGCGACCAACCGCTTTCTGATCGAGCAATAGCCGTGGGCGGTGGTGGGGTAGAGGGAAGGAAAAAAAGGGTTTCCTGCAGTCGTGGGGGGATCCAGAGGCAAGGTTCACCGTCCAGGTTTACCGTCCAGGTTCACCCCGTCCAGAAGTCGGTTGGAGACAAGGGCAGATCAGATCCACCCAACCGCCGCAGCCCGGATTACTCGATGTGATAGATGACATGTTGCAGCCGGGTTGGAAAGGGAAGGACGACTTACCCAAACATGATGGATTGACGCAGGCTCTCGGCCGCAGTCTGTGGAGCTTTGAGGGTTGCCGTAGAACTGGCAGTGATGCTTCTGGTGAGCCAACCGCGCGGTGACGTTTCCCCAGCTGGTGACTTTGGGGCTGGACTCGAAGGTGTTGAAGCTGAAACAGATGTCGTCGACAGAGTCGGCACCGCGCTGGACGACTTACTGCTCAGCGGCGGTGGACGTGATCTTCGAGCTGGATCTTGGCCACCTCGTGAAAGGGGACGTTTGCGTTGCTGTGAGGGGAAGGCTTCGAGGGCGAGATGTGGTAAAGGTTGTGTTGAAGCTGTAGCTGCAGCTGCGGGTGGTGGCTGACAGCCAGCCGGGAAAGACGTGTAGCTCGCCACGGTCGGCGCGTCCGTCTTGTTCTGTGCGACGGGCTGAGGTGCCAAAATATCCTGTTCGTCAGCAGATGGTGCTCTCGAATGTGCAGCTTGTCGTGCTGTTGTGTTTGGTGGATATGTTGTTGGAGTGGGGGACAGGCTGGCAGAGTGATCTTGGGCAGAGGCTGAGGGCTCATTGCCGACGGCGGCGCTGATGACGGAAGAATTCATGGCAGACCACAACCGTCAACCTCTTGACCCTTCACCCGTCGGCCGTTCGTTCGTATCTGGTGCAAGGAAGACGAGAAGATAGATATTGCAGGAAGAATCTTGTCGCGGTCACAAACACGACATATAACGACTTGGGTTGTGTTGCTTACACAAGGCTAAATCGGTCTGTTCACGACTGAATCATCTCTCGAATCTAGCCCTGCGATCTCCACTATCAATCACCCTTGATAGGATAACAAGCTGTCCCACCGCCAATGCTGCTCGAACTGCCAGCGCCTCGCTCCGCCCTGGTCTAATTCCCGCTTCTTGCCATTCTCTTGCCATATGCATCTCCGACGATCGTGTTTGATAGCCGTTGGTGCTCGTCATGAAAGTGTGATTGTCTCAGGAACAGCAGGGTACCTCGTGGCCAGCCCCAGTCTTTCTTCTCCAGGGTTCTGGATCCAGGAACTCGACTTGTCGAATCTTGATCTACGGGCTGGTGATGACATGTGAAGGGTTCCGCTTTCCGATCATTTTAGGGTTGGGCTTCGGCAAAATCGGGATGAGCCGATCCAATCGATCCCGCAGCGGTTCGTGTGAGCTTTGCGGTCGATGAAAGTTGAAGACCATTTTCCAACACAAGCGCACATCGCAACATGGTCGGTCGTAGGAGAGGCCGCGGTCGCGGTGCAGCTGGTACGCCAGGCGATCGTCGCTCTTCACGCAATCTCAGTGAGTTGCACCGGATGACCCAACAGGTTCAATCTCACAATTATCACAGGAACATCTACCCCACGAAACACACGAGCGCGCGATGACTCTGACTCCGAAATGATCGACGCTGATGTTGTAGAAGATGCATCCCCTCTTCCAGAACCAGACAGTGCTGCCGCGACACCTGCTGCGGACGAGGACGACGATGCGACATCACCCAAACAGGAGGAGGACGAAGACGACGTAGAGCCTAGCAGTCCAGTCGTTCAGACCATTCCTCGGAAGCGTAGAGGACCAGGACGACCACCTCGCAATCCTCGTCCAGACTTTGACAGCCCGGGACCAGACGACGATGCTTCAGATTCAGGCACACCGCGCAGAGGCAGAAGGGGTCCCGGCAGACCTCCCACGGGCGGCAGAGGCGGGTTTAGAGGTCGCGCCAAATGGCAGAAGAAGTTGGAGCCGGAGCGAGTGCCAATTGACAAGGCAGGGAATACGGTGATGGTGGTGAACGACGAGGCAGACTTGCCGGAAGATGAGCAAGGAGAAAAGAAGGTGGACAAGGACGGCAATCTGCTCGAAGGACGCGAATATCGTGTCCGTGTCTTCACCATTGTAGGCAGGGAGCAACGACTCTACATGTTGTCGACCGAGCCAGCGCGATGTACTGGCTTCCGCGACAGCTACCTCTTCTTCAACAGACACCTCAGTCTCCACAAGATCGTCCTCAACGAAGAGGAGAAGATGGACCTCATCGAGCGCGATCTCATCCCACACAGCTACAAGGGCCGCAATATAGGCATCTGCACCGCTCGCTCCGTCTTCCGCGAATTCGGCGCCCGCATTGTCATTGGCGGCAAGAAGGTCACCGACGACTACTATGAAGAAGCCGCGAAAGAAAGAGGCGACGTAGAAGGCGAAATTGCCGATCCGACAGACCGTCTCCCTCCCGAAGGCGAAGCCTACAACAAGAACCAGTACGTGGCATGGCACGGCGCCAGCCAAGTCTACCACACCCAGCCGACCTCCAACACTATGCCTACAGGCAAAGAGGCAAAGGGCAAGCGCAGACACAACATCACCATTGCGAACTGGCAAACCATGCACGCACGTGAAGCGAGGTCCGTCTCCGTCTCTTTCTTCTCTTTTTTCCTTTTTTCTCCTTTCTCCCCTCGGCGCGCTCACTAACGGGGTGTAAACAGCACCTTCAACTCCCAGCTCATCCACGCCCGCCGCTCCGCCGCCTCGGGCGTCTACGACATGCACACCAACCTCCTCCTCCACCCCAAAATCACCCAACCCACGCACGCCAAATGGACCCCCATCTCCGCCTCTCACGCGCCGGCTGCCCAATCCAACTTCTCCCCTCTCCCGCCCTCGATACTGAGGAGCCATCTGGCGGTGGACACCATCTTCACCCCACCCCCGAGCTCGGGGATGGGCATCCCAGGACCCGACGGTGACGCAGTGGACGTCGGCACCAATGGCCTCGCCGGGGTACCGGATGACGTGAGAGCGGAACTGCCCGCGGACCTGAGGGGGGAATTCGACGCCGCGGTGCAGAGAGAGGAGGAGTGGAAGGGGCGGTGGAGGGGGGAGACCCGCGATGGACACAGGGGCGGGTTGAGGATCGGGTACGCTGGGTTTCCCGTCTAGTCTGGTGGTCGGTCCCCAGAGGCGGGGGGGTTTGAGAAAAGGGGTAGGGTGGGAGGCATGGCTGAGAGGGAGATTGGCATATGGGAATTTCGGCATGGCTTCTAGCGCACGGGTGATCGCGCTGGACGGTACAAGGGTGATGATAATCACGAGTGGAGTCATGAATTGCATCTAGAGATGCATCCAGCCAGAAAGAGGCAAAGCAGCGCAAACATCATCATCATCATCATCGTCGTCATCATCACAATAACAATCCCACAGTGCAACAAACAAGTGTGTTGGTACCCATCAACCCGCCCTCTGCCGAGGGGCAAGGCGAAAAATGCATTTCTCTATCTAGCATTATCCTTTAAACCTCCTCCCACCACGACGGTGAGTAAAAACCATCCCCCCGTCTTGCTTGTCAAAAATAGAGAGCAACACAACCTCTACCCCATGCCATGATATCCTTTCCCAACCCATCCATACTTTTTTAATACAAATTGTGTAATGTCTCCCACCCAGCAGGTGCGCAAAGGCACAACGTGCTACCAAACTCTCATCGCGAAACAAATCCGATGAAAACTTTTTTGTGTATCCTCCCAATCCCCGTCTTTCGCTGAATGTTTGCGATTTGTCGGGGAAAAAAAAGCAAAGCGATAGCAATGACCCGTGCGCCGCGCAATTGAGAAGAAAAGAAGAGGTCGTGGAAGCGGGATATCAAAGCGGTGTATGTTTTGTTTTCCGGCCCATGCGCAGAAAGGGAGGCCTGTATCCGTGGTCGTGGGGGAATGAAACTGGAAAAGCCAAGAACCCAGAATGATAGAGAAAAAGATCCGTGCAATGTTGCTTCGCGTGTCGTCAAGTTCAAAGATGTCTAAATGTAGGGCCGAATCTGGCATCGAGCTGGACATAGGTCGATGCCAAATAGGAACGAATGGGGAATCCGGAATAGAGGTCGTGAGGGTATAGCGGTAACGGTGAAGGTCGCTCGCTTGTTGATAGGAGTACTTTTGGTAGCCGGTTCGGTGCTGATCAGGCGTGCTGGGAGACGCTGCGAAAAGGGCTGAACACGCTGAAAAGTGAAGCGCTAATGTGATGCATGACGCTCAGCCGACGACGGTCTGGGGAGCAAAGCTCGAACCCAGCATGTACGAGGACGACTGACGAGAGCAGCCGACACAGTGACAACCATAACCGTGATGGTGCTCCCAGGCGTTGTGGTTCCAGGGCGTGTAGAACGAAGGTGCAACAGCGTGAAGAGGTGGCAAAGAGTACTGTGAGTACGGTGCTGCACTGTTGCGGCCATGAGAGCCATAGCCGGAAGCATATGCGAACTCGTCCATGGATTGGTAGCGAGCCTGGGAGCTGTAGTAGTCAGAGTGAGGCGGCTCCGGACGATTCCAAGGATCCGAGGACATGTACGGAGTGCCGGATGACGAAGTGACCGAGCCAGAGGACAGCGGGGTGTAAGTACCGTGAGCTGTCTTGGAGTAGCCAGACTGGTAAACAGAGCGGCTGGAATGTAGAGACTTCTGGCGCTGGATGTTGGTGTTCAGCGGGGATAGTCTCATGTTCCTTGCCTTGGTGGTAGCACGTGCGTCGTACTCCTTCCAGGCACGAATCCAGAGTGAGACACCGTTAGGGTCTGTGGAGTCAGCATGAAGGTCAAAGCCGATGGTGGCAAGCCATTCGATCTCCAAAGAGTTGAGCTCGGTGACTTTGATGCTCGTTACATCAGACCATGATCGGTTAATAAAGGTGTTGTCGTCGAGGAACTTGCTGCCAAGAATCATAGACACGGTGAGCAGGCGGTACAGGGCGTGCTCAGACTTTGTGATGCTACTCGGAAAGTCGCGCATGCGAACGGTGAGGTAATGCAAGCTGAGCAAGATGGTAGCCGATGGCAATCGAGTGGCGGTGAGGACCTGTGAGACCCACTTTCGGAAGTGGGGTTGCACGGTAGTGCCTGGTAAAATGCTTCGACAAATGTCAATATCTGCAAGGCAGATGTTGGACGAGTATAGTGCATACATTCCTTGTGCCGTCTCGGACACAAAATCAGTCATACGTTCCATGTCATAGTCAAGCTTGGCCGACACACCACCCGTGGTTGGTTCTTCCTTGGGCGGTTGTGCGGGCTGTTGAGCGGCGTGACTTGTGACCCCCTGCTGATATGAGTGATAGTAATCACGATCAGCTGTCCTGTAGGCATCCTGAATGCGGAGTGGTGGCAGGATGGGTGCGCCAATGGGCTCGTAGTAGCTGCTGATGGGTGGAAGGCTCTGACCACAGTATGAGCTACGCTGGTAGGCGTTCTGCTGCTGCTGCGACGACGCCGGCGGCGGAGGGTACCTGTGAGAGTAGTCCATCGCGCTGTCGAGTCGTGGCGGCAAAGACTGCTGTGGAGCGTAGCTATCGTGATGGTACTGAGCGTGGTCGTAAGGCGCGTTGTAAGGAGGAGTAAGAGGAAGTTGGCCATTCACGGCCTGGGGGTAGAAAGAAGGCATGATGCAGTGAGAGAAGGTGGTCGGAAGAAACGGCGTACGATACGGCCTGGATGATGGTCAGTACAATGGCAAATCGACCGCAATGCATGACAAACCGTTTCTTTCCTCCTGTCCTCGAAAGGTCGAGGAGCTGTTTCTTTGGCTCCTCTTTCAGTATGCGTTCATGCGTTACAGTAGAGTCGGAATGAATCAATGATCAGACTTCTGGTAGTGAAGTCTGCGCGATGTGGTTTTGATGTAGAGTCAGGCCCCAAGATGGCTCAAAGCAATGTCTCGGAGTTCTTGCGCAGTGAGATGGTCTCAGATGGAGTGTGAAACTTGGTGTGACGCAAATTCTTCTACTCTTGTCGACGGCAGACGAGACTAAATGAATAGGTCGCCAGGACAAAGTCGACGCGGTTGATGATCCAGGTGTTTGTCTCGATGACAAGGCTTGTCACTTGCGAGGACAACAAGCAGGTTGAACAGCGACGAGGGTTGCGCGTGGAACCGTGTGCGCGTGCCAGCCACAGATACTAATCCTTTCTGACGGGACTTGGTCCGTAGCAGGACGGAGGAGGCTGATGCTTGGTGATGGGCGATGGAGTTCTGCAGCCGTACAGTGCAGGGCCGCGGAGGATTGGTGGAGCAGAAAAAGAGCGGCCGCAGTTTGAACAAACGAAGACGACAACGAACGAGTCCCGGGACCTGCTACACGACGCAACGGTCCAAGGTCAGATGGACTGAGGATGTTTGCTGAAACGTCGGTGGGCAAGTCGTTTGTGCTGCTGTTTCTGCTGTTGCTGCTGTTTCTCGCCAGCAAATCACAAGCTGCCTCACCGAATCGAGCCGAAATTACACCCAGTTCGAATGGCCTGGCCGAAATCCTGTTGCGACTGGCTGAGAGTGAGATTTCTCTGTGTCGTCCGCACCAACCGGTGGATGCTAGAGACGACTTGCAGAGTCTTGGATCGAGTTTTGGGGGGTGGGGGTGGATAGGGAGGGATGAAAGAAGTCGAGAGGGAAAAAAAAAAAAAAAAGAGGTCGGTGGGAAATGGGAGCACTTCCGGGTTGGCCTGGCCTGGGATGGGGATGGGGATGGGATGCGATGCGATGCGATGCGATGCACTGACGCACGGAAAAAGTGTGTGAAATGATTCTCGACGAGGGACGTGGAATTTCTGACAAAAGACTCCTCTCTGGTGTCCCGCTAGTGCGAGTTTCTTTGCGTCTTTTGCTTCTTTCACTGCGTCACGGGCAAAATCTCTGACCTCCAACCCCCAAGCCTTGCAGCTGGTCCTGATGCACCTCTCTGCAGTCTCTGCTTTCCATCTCGGTCCTTTCCGGCAATGCTTGACTCTCTCTTGGATGTGGCCACGTCTTTGACTCGGACGGACGGGCACGGCGGCGGCCTTGGTTTAGCAAGATGCTGTCTCACACACAGTAGACGACGGGACCTACCCCAGCTGCCAACTCGGTTGACAGAAGGTTGTACCTGGCCTTGGATCCGTGGTCAAGTCAACCGCGGAAGTGCAGAAGGAAATGGCCATTTGGGCTATTTCCTTCCCTGTCGCTTCGGCAAATCACGGACAAGATGATGATTCGACAGGCCTCCGTCACGCCGTGGCCTTTAATTTTGGCCGCAATCATTTCTGGCCGGGCCATAGAGTTTGTCCCATGTTGATTATTATTATTGAAGTGATTGCTTGCTGCTGCCCTCTGTTGATCCGTTCTCCGACATCAGCAGCAAGGCCACTCTCGCATCGTAATTTCACATCAGCCAGCACTTTTGCTTCTTGGACACGTCTGGCTTGTTGCCTGCCAGCGTCAGCCCATGCTGCGAGATGAATCTACTGATCTCTGGGCGAGATCGTCGGTCTACTTGTCACCGGGACACGACTCGGCATGATGACTCCATTATTATTTGGGGCCAGCCACGCTGGGCACTCTCTTGCACCTTTCGTTCCGTCTTGCCCCATGAGGAACCCCTCATGGTCGTCCGCATGTGAGCGCTCGGATCCATCCCCCAACGCTCATCATGTGAACACGCCTGTCCGCTTATTCTGGGCACTACGACTCGGGTACACGTCTTTACCATACCTCGTAACGTGTCTCCAACGTCGACTAAAACAAGCCGAGATGGATCCGAAGCCACAAATTTCGAACCATTGCGGCTCCGAATCGTTGGCAACGGTTTACGAGTACAAGTTCTTCTTCTAGCCTGTAAACAATGATCAACGAGAAGATATTTCACCATGTAGAGACAATCTGTGAGGATCGAAGCGGAAAGCAAATCAATCTTCCACTGATTGCTCGCATCCATGTTCCAGGAGGTGGCAGAAGCTCAAATACGGTCCCCATGCCGCAGACTGATCACTAAGCGATGACGAGAACATTTGGGCAGAGAGACGTGTCTCCACTGTTTGCCAAGATGCATCACTCCTCCCTATCACAGCTGTTGACTCCAGCTGGGCTAGCTATCGAGGAGCACATCCATGTCAGCAAGGTTATTGAGCTCCATCCGTGGCGACCTCGACGTGGTGAAGCTCGGTCGATAAGGGCATTACAATGGCATATGTGAAGAACAAGGTAGGTCGCTTGAGCAGAGCGGAATAAGTCATCTCATTGGATCCTTCTCCTCGTGTCCTTCTCAATCGTACGTGAAGAGCGATCAGGTCCTATACCAGAGCATTGAGCGATTCAGACGAACTCAAGCAAAGACTTGAAGATGACTCCCCGCATCCCAGTGGTCCCAGCATCCACCCAAGCAGGATCAGAAGCCATCCGCTCCTTCCCCTCAAGCGGCAAAGAAGTCCAGATCAAATCCAGCTCTACCCCACGAATTGCTCGCAGCCATGAGCAGTCTGTGATTTTGCCTGTTGAAAACCCCCCCAATAGTATGCAACGCACACGAGCTCGGTGCTTGGCAAAGGATGAGCTTCATAACAGAGCTTCGCGACGTCTCCTATGAGGTTGTCGAGTAATTCTTGCAACGGATTGCGAATGCGACGACCATGCGTCAAACCGGCGCCGGTGGTATCGTTGAAGCGACCCTGACCACATCGCGCCGTCCATAGTGCTATAATGTCGCAAGCGGAACGTGACTCGAGCTAAAAAGGGCGCAAGTTCATCGCCAGGAATTGCGTGCTAAAATTTGTGACCACATTTGATGGAAGGAGAGGTGCGTTAAAACAAACTCGAGAAGGCATTGCGGCGTCTTTGGCAACCACATTGCCGAAGCGTGAGTCCCGATCAAAGCACGTGACTCGCCACGACAACAACACATCACATACATTCTTCTTTCTTTAGATCTCCACCCAGCTTTGCATATGGGGTAAAGAAAACTTCATCCTCTTTCATAGCTTCTCTGCGGCGTGCGCCTTCTCGCCGACCTCGTCCGCACTCCCCGTCAAGCCCAGCCTCCTATGGATGCTCTCCAACCTTTCCCTGTCCTCGGTCGCTGTCCCAGCTTCGTCCCCGAAGACTTCATCCATCTCCTCGAGGGTCAGGTTCTTAGTCTCGGGTACGACAAAGAAGACAAAGGCTGCGCCGATCATGCAGACGAGCCCGAAGAATACAAAGGTTCCGAAGCCCATGGCGGCCACCATGTCGGGGGTCGCTTGACCAATCTGCAACGGGACAATGAGTATCACATATGACAAAAGCAATGGTTGAGACGTACCGCAAAGTTGTTCAGCCAATTACTAGAGCCTCCAATAGACACACCCTTCGCACGTACGCCCAAAGGGAACACCTCTGAGATGACGACCCACGCAGCCGGCTAGAATACGTCAATTCTCCTTTACTTCTCATCATAGCAGTGCAAACTTACGCCCCAAGAGTACCCAAAGTTCATTTGGTAGATCCACACAAAAACCACCGCTGTCCATCCTGCAGCAGGGTGGGCAGGCCAATTGTCGCTAAAGCTGGCCTGTAGCGCTGCAACGATGAAGTGACTAATCCCCATGCCAATGGCACCGATGATGAGGATAGGCTTGCGACCTACTTTATCGATGAAAAAGACAGCTGGAATGGTGGCGAGAAAGAGGAGGATTCCACCTACTCCGCTTGCTAGCAGGGAGGTAGTGTTGGAGGTGAGTCCGAGGTCTTGGAAGATGAACTAATCATGTAAGTTTAGGGCGATTTGAATGGAGAGATAGTGCTTACGGCAGCGTAGTAGAGGATGGCGTTGATGCCAGACCCTAGTATTGTCAGTGGCGCAAACAAAGCGTCCGGGCCTTGGGAGCATACATTGCTGAAAGACCATGATCATGACGGCAACAATCACACGCTTGAGCAGAGACTTGTTGGTCAGTAGACTTGCATATTCATGGAAGCCGAGGCGGATGTTGCTGAGAAGAGTGCCGTTCTGATAATCGGGGAACTTTGTGCGCGAAGTTTCGACCTCGAAAAGATGCTGGGCCTTGATCTCGAGCCATTCGAGGTGGATTCCGGGATGGTCTTCTGGCTTTCGGCGAAGTGAGGCCAAGACATGGAGGCATTCGTCCTCCTGACCATGCGACATGAGCCATCGAGGGCTGAAACTTTGGTCAGTGGTTACCCAATGAGCTCGAAGAAGAGGTTTCTCACCTCTGTGGCATGAAGAAGATACCGACTCCAAGAACAAGAGCAGGAATAAGCTGAATGCAGATAGGAACCAACCAGGCAGCGTTCGATTGGCTCTGCCCGGTGCCACCAATAAAGTTGGTGCCATAGCCTTTGCCTCTGTCAGCACTGCCATTGGACCAAGAAGAGGAGAAGACAAATGGCATACCAATCCAGTAAGATACCATTATACCGAAGCAAATTGCAAGTTGCTGAAGCGACACTAGCGCACCTCGAAGCTCGGGCGGAGACAGCTCTGCGTTGTAGCTTCCATTGTCAGTAGCCGAAGCATTCATTTTATCCCAATGACCTACAGTGGCACAATCATAGACAGAACACCTGGGCAAGTCAGCATGCACAAAGTAGACGAGACTGGACAAGACTAACCAACACCGAGACCCGTCACGAAACGACCTCCAAAGATGTAGTCGACACTCTTGGCAGCAGCTTGAACAATGACACCGATGCAGAAGACTACCACTCCGACTTGTGTAGCAAGCTTTCGACCCAGAGCGTCGGCCATGATACCGTTGATGAGAACTCCGACCCAAGCGCCAAGCTCAAGAATGCTGTCCAACACGTCAACACAGCTCCTTTGTGTAAGCGGCAGTCAACCTACGCTGTCTGAAATCCTCGAATGGTTGTGTTACTGATCGACTCAGGATGGACGGTATTGGCAAAAGCGGGCATGGTCAGAACCTGTCCAAACATGCCTTGGTTGTCTTAATAGAGATGAGTCAAACGTCCTTGTTCGATTTTCAGAGCACTCACACCCGTATACGAGCCCTCCCAAGGATGCAAAGACAGCAATGGCAACCACATGGCCGCTCGCAAGCAGACCTTTGATTCCAGCAGGTCCAGCATATTGGAGTCGCTTTTCTGATAGACCGCCTGCGGTCGGAGGCACAAAGGGAGCCATGTTGTGAGAAATGGGCACCTACCTCAATTTTCCAGGCCGTGTCAGATACTTATACAAGCGCATCATCACACCTGCTGATCATGCCCTTCACTCCGGACTTGCAGAGACCCGGGGCCCCGAGAAATGCTTACGAGCCGCGGTGGGGTTGCGGGCCCAGCAACTGGGAATATTGCCTAAATCCATCTTATCACTCTGATTTGCAGGGGTAGCTGAGACGTGAGAGTGATCAGCTGCCCTGCATGAACTGACCGTGACGTGCGGCTCTGGTGGAGAGTTCTGCTTGTTGCATTCAGCCTAATTGTTGCCGGGATCCGAAGAGGGCGCCATTGAGATTGCTAAGCTTCCTTGTAATAATGCTTGATATCTGCTTCAGAGCCGTAGATCATGTGTATATCTCTTCAATGGGAAGTGGTCGCAGGAGTCGTGCTTCTATGGCATCATGCCTTGTGCGATTGAGGCATTGGTCGTTCGAGCATTGCGCCCAGCATGTCGAACTACAACAAGCCCTCGGTTTGAGTGGGAGCTTGTCGCAGAGAAAGAACACCACGTGGCAGCAGTCCCCTCACATCTGTCGAGCACTGATATCTCATGCGTTCAGAGGTAAGTTGTTCGGCATTTATAAAGTTGCGTTGCGGAAAATGCTTATTTTTCTGCCAGTCTCGGTTAGGCATGCCACTCGTCGGATGTCCTTCGCTTATAAATCCCCAGGGTATGCTCAGGTCGGCTAGTAAGCGATATCCGTCATTGATCATACGATGGTCCGGACGTGTTCGCGATGCTGATAAGAAGGATGAAAGATCTTGCAAATGTATAGACACAAATGGGCAAGCTGAAATGGCGTCGCAGATGCTCACGTGGATGGTGGCTGCCTCCGGTGTCTTGCTCGTGTTAGCGTTCGCATACCTGGCCCGCTTAAACTCTCTCTTAAAAGGCACACCCGCTGAGTTGCAGACACTAACGGCTGCGGGATGGACGGCAGAGCAGTTAAGGGATACCTACGATCGAATGAACAAGCAGGGTTTCGATCGTGACACAAGACTTCCCCGGAAGCTAGACCGGCGATATATAATTACTGGTGGAAATGGTGAGTGAGCAACCTAGAATCTATCTCATTGCATGCATGTGCAGCTGATCGGCCGCAACAGGTCTCGTGGGTGGCTACATAGTTCTCCAGCTCCTCGCAAGAGGCACGCCTGTCGAGAACATCCGTATTCTCGATATCAGAAGATCGCAGCGTGACGATTTGAACACAGGGCCTGCTGCAAAGGTCGAATTTGTCCAGACGGACATCACGTCAGTGGTCGCTGTCAATGCGGCATTCGAGAAGCCATGGCATAGCTCCGTGCAAAACCTTCCCCTGACTGTCTTCCATACGGCGGCCATTATCACTGCCTCGGATCGATCAGAACATCTCTATGGCTTTCCGGAAGCGGTCAATGTCAAGGGTGCAAAAAACGTCCTTGCCGCGGCGAAAGCTGCTGGCGCCGATGTCTTTAGTGCCACTTCTTCTGCGTCAATTGCCATACTACCCGTCGGACCTCCTATGCCTTGGGACAGTGCACTTCCCAACCACTGGCAATTGCTTGATGAACGGGACTTTTCAAAGCCACTGCGGCCACGGACAGACTTCTATGGCAACTATCCGCTGTCCAAAGCAGTAGGAGAGAGATTGATATGTGATGCGAACAGCGATGCGTTTCGGACAGGCACTATCCGACCTGCAAATGGCGTATATGGTCACCCGGCGGACAATACAGTAGGCGTGCCTCTCAGCAAACCCATGTTGCAAACGTGAGAGCCCCCTTTCGTCAGGACCAATCTATGCAGGATACTGACCGTCTCTAGCTGGGTGTCGCATATCGTCCAGAGCTTCGTCCATGCAGAGAACGTCGCAGTGGCACACCTCCACCACGAAGCTGTGCTTGCCGAGAAGGATGCATCGGCGCCTCATACCGGTCGACCATACGTCGTCACTGATCCGAACCCTCCGATCACATACAATGACCTATACAACGCAATCAAAGTCTTATCACGCTTCCCGTTTCAGACTCTTCAGTTGCCACCGGGACTGATGTTCCTCATATCATACCTAGTCGAGTGGTACTGCCTGTTGCCATTCCATCTACCCTTCCTCAAGTACGTCATACCTAGCATCACGGGCGATTTGAAATTTCTACAGCCCGGTCTCTTCTCCATCTGCACTCACGCAGTAGGCATCGATACCGATGCTCGAAAATCGGTTGCCCAGGGAGGTCTTGGATATGAAGGACTTTTGACTACCATGGAGGGCATGGTCTTGGAGATCTTGGAATACAATCGGGATCATCAAGACGAGCCTACTGGACCGGCCATAAGGAAGTCGTATGTCACTTCTATATCACTGGCAGATGAAATCCGGCACATGCTCTCCGTGGGTGGGACTGGTTCTAGATGATATTATTACGGTTTAGGATTGTGGATTTGTACTAGGCATAGATAATCATTGTGCAGGTCACATGATTTACGGCAACGAGTCTGCCATACAACCCCTGAGTCTTACCTGAATGGCTTCATGTTCACCCGCGGCGCAGCTCCATCTGTTGCCATATTTAGCTTTCTATGATACCAACCACATTTTCCGTTCAATCTCCGTACATGTCAGATTTCTGTTTGTGACACAACAATTACAATGCACCGAGTTTGTCCATAGAGACACTTTTCGTAGCAGTGACTTTCCCCTCTGCCCGAATTTCAAGCTAGCAAGATGGCCACCATAACCATAAACATCGAATTCACGTACGCCTCCCTCTCCACCAACCCCCCACCCTTCTCGTGGTCCTCTAGCATCCCTTTCTGCCAAATACTGACCCTCACAAGCGGCGGTCTCGAGATCCTCTTCTCAAACCGCAGAACCCAGAAATTTTCCCTCCCCGCTACCTCACCCAGCGGCTCACCCTCCACTGTAGCCGACCTGATACAACACCTCGCCACCAACGTAGTCCAGCAGGAGAAGAAAGATCTCTTTGTCCTTGATGACTCAGTGTACGTCTTCCCGTCTCTTTTTCGTCTGCCTGATCCGGGCGAAGGGGGCGTGGTCATGGGATCGGCATGCGGGGGCGGCGCTATTGTCCACTTCCTTTGTCCACGGTGGGGCGGGGGTTGATATTGTTCTCCCATCGTCCCGTCAAATGCCAATATGATCGATCCATGGATCCGGGATGGCGCTTGGGATCTTTTATCCAGCACTGGGTCGCGGACATGGGGATTGCGATGACAGTGTTGCTGACTGTGCCTAGGCGGCCGGGAATATTAGTTCTGATCAACGATGCGGATTGGGAGCTGGAAGGAGAGGGGGCTTATGAGTTGAAGGACGGGGATAACATTGTGTTTGTCTCGACGTTACATGGAGGCTGAGACGGAGGAGCATGCCACGATCAATCTTGAGAAGGGTGCTTGTTATGGGACTAGTCGTGGTCACTGCATATCAGTGGCAGCTGCGCAGCGCCCATACCGTTCAATCAGGAACAGCTGGCAATTTGTGGTACATGAAAGATTGAGAAGCAGGACGATTGGGCGAATCTCGCAGTCAGGGTCAAATGAGCTTCACATGGCAGGTAGAGGCACGAAGATTGCAGCATAGCCGACATGGCCGGCTTGCATACACACTACTACTAGTTACACAATCTCCTCCGTCTTCCCATTTTGTTTGCGCGCATAGCGGCCCGCCCATCTGACCCATTCGTACCTGACACTCAATTTTTGTTTCGCCCGCCCCCATTGCTAGTAAACGAAAGAGGATGAGTTGAAACGACAAGAAAGCGGAGATTGCCAAGCCACCCAGGACAACGTTTCCATGTTGAAACGGGTGTAAGAGAGAGAGAGCTGTGACGGTAAAGAGAGCTGCTAAGCTGATTTGCATTCGACTGGGTTACTTTCTCGTGGGGTTCTCGAGGAGATCGTCCCAAGAGGGCGAGCGCTGGATGTCTTCCTAGTGTCCATAGCTCGCGCCCCAGCCGCCACGTCCATACTGGCTGTACTGGTTGCCGAAGCCGCCGTACTGGTTGTAGCCGCCCTGGTTTCCTGCATGCTGGCCCCCCAACCCACCAAGGCCACCACCGTATTGGCTGCTCTGATTGAAGCCAGAGTAGCCGCCGAAGCCCTGCTGCTGGTGAGACTGAGGAGGTGGAAGACCGCTCTGGCCCTGACCCTGCCCGGCATTGTTGGTTGCAGAGCCAGGACGTCCAGGCTGATTCGCTGCTGCAGATTGTCCTGACTTGGACTCGCCACCGAAGGACTTCAAATCATCGGAACCCGCGCCCTGTTGGGAGCCATACCCTTGATAGCCAGAGGCGCCGCGAGAGTAGTCAGAAGCACTTCCGAAGCCTCCACTACTCAAGTTGGAAGGCTGGGCGGAGCTACGGCCATAGTCGCCTGCACCAGATCCCAGACCACTATCGCGAGACTGCACAGATGACTGCTGGTTGAAAGCGCTGTTTGCCGGAGAAGAGGAGTGTTCAAATGAGGATGGAGCGTTCATGCCGTAGCCACCCCTGTTGCCGTAAGGAGCACCGCCATACCCAGAGTACCCGTATTGCTGCTGGTAAGCACTTGGGTAGGGGCTTTGGTAGTAGGGGTGAGTGTAAGGGTACCCAGCGTAGCCGTGCTGTTGTTGACTTGGCTGTGGTGGGCCGGACTGCTGCTGTCCACTGATGAGGGGGTTGGGCGTGTTCTGTCCCGAACCCTGTGGGTCATTGTAACGACCCTGCTGTTCTTGATTAGCATCGTATCGTGATGGTAGTGGCTTACTGGGCATACCTGCTGGGCGCCCTGGTTCGCCCCAAAGGCGCTTTCTCCTTGACCAGAACCGAGGCTGCTGCCGGCCCGCTGCTGTGCACCGGTTGGATCGTGCTGGGAGTGGTTCTGTTGCTGCCCGTAAGAACTACCATAGTAGTTTTGGTAAGCATTGCGCTGTTGGTCGGAAGTGTAGTATTGAGAGTAGTCTGACTGAGCAGCGGAGTAGCCGCCGTAGCCTCCCTGCTGGCTTTGCTGGTTCTGCTGACCTTGCTGACTCTGCTGTCCTGGCTGGCTCTGTTGTGTCTGCTGCTGCTGCTGCTGCGAGGTCTGAGCCTGAGCAGAGAACTGGTCGAAAGCGGATGGGGTCTGATGACTGAAAGGATCGTATGACTTCTGAGATGGTGCAGTAACGTCTTGTTGTCCGTATCGGCTATACTGGTTGTAGCCTTGCTGTTGTGGCTGTTGAGGAATCGATGAGGTCACATCTGGTGTGCCGGCCTGGGCAGCCTGGGCCTGCTGGGGGTTGGCAGGAGGGAGACCAGGTGCCTGCTTCGGCGTAGGGTTGGACTGCGCACCGAATGCGTCCTGCGCAGGCGCGCTTTGCTGAAGGTTTGCGGGGGGAAGAGAGGCGCGAGGCTGACCTGGAGGAGATTGCTGTGGTGGTTGTGTGCGAGTTTCTGGCTCTTCGCGCTCTTCGTCCACATCCTCATTATCACCGTTCAAGCCCATGCTGCCGAACTGTACAGCTGCTCTATCAACACTGTTATGTCCAGGAAGTACGACCGCCTCTTGCTGCTCTGCAACCCGCCTCTGGTAACTGGCGCTACGCTGCGACATGCCGGTAGCCCTCAATGCTGTCGAAGCATAGCCACCGACTGATGGTGACGGACGGCCAATAGGTTGCTGTTGCGCTGGAGTCTGACGAGCATCTGAGCCAGCATTGCTAGCCACGGTCTGAGTCGCAGGAGGATGAGAGACATCTGGGAGATTCTCGAGGTTGTCTTCTGTAAGGGGCGCGGGAGGTTGGACAATCTCTGGAGCAGCTTCAGGAGGCTCAGCTACAGGCTCTGGAATCTCGGCTGGCTTCTCCTCTGGTGGAGCGGGCACTTCGGGCTCGACTGCTGCCGGCTCTGGAATTGGCTCTACTGGCTTCTCTGGCTCGACGGTCGGCTCTGAAGGTGCTGCTGCCTTCGGCGCCGCTGGAGCTGGCGGGGGCTTAGGTTGGCTGAACATGCTGGCCCATGTCTTCTTTGGTGGACCTTCTGGCAGCAGCGAGGGCTTAGCGCCCTCTGAAGCTGTTTTGGGCACACTGTCTGATGTGACGACATTGCCCCAAGATGTATCGCCTGTTGTGTCAGCCGATGATGTGGCGTCAATAGCGGGAGCGCCCCATGCGTTTGCTTCTGGAATAGTGGACGTGGCAGTGTCAGCGTGCGATTCTGCAGGCTTCCCGACACCACCTCTACCACCACGCGAAACACCTCTTGCACGATCACCACGGCCACGACCACCACGTGTACCTTCGAATCCACCTCGACCACGCCCACCTCTTGGTGCACTTACGGCACTGTCGACTGGGATATCCTTTGCTTTTGATCGAGCTCGGTCCTTTGGCTTCTTGATTTCGGAAAATTGCGACACATGACCTATTTGCATCAGTGACAGCTTCGGTTCCATTAGCTATCATGTCTTACCTTCAGTGATTCTCTCGATCGTGGTCGCAAGATCTCCATCTGTCTCTTGAAGAGCAAAGACCAAGTCAACATCAGTCCAATCCGGGAACATATCCTTCAGCATTGGAAGTTGTGAAGAGTACTGCTTCTTCATATCACCAATTTCGCCCTGCTCATCAAGTGATGGCTCTTGCTGATGATTGGAAGTCCCATTGGTCTGCCTATGACCGCCACGAGGACCTCCTCTGCCAAAACCTCCTCTGCCTCCCCGAACCGAACTTCTACCCCTTGAGGGGATAGGTCTGGCGTCGACTTCTGACATTATGTTGTGTGTATGTGTGAGAGTTTCCAGATATCGCTTGCGACTGCTGGTAGAGGTGTCGAGCTCGAGTGAAGCACTATGAGTGGTGAAGGTACCTGGATTACGAGAGGCTCTGCTGTTGTGAGCAAAGCTTCACCAGGAACGATTTTGACGTCGTCAAGGCGCAATTGGCCTTTGACCGAGTGTTTGAAGGAAGCAGTCAAGCGTGCCGCGCAATCGAGAAAGCACTCAGGAGAAAAAAGGCCGGGAAAGATGAGTGGACGATCAGAAGTGAGAAAGGTTGCCGCAAAACTAACAACTCCCAGCTGCGCGAGCATGAAGAGGCTCAGGGCTCGGCCTTTTCCGCAGAAGTGGGTCACGCACGTGATGACTTGGCGGTTTCGCGAACGTCACTGTGTCCGTCCACATCCTTCTCTAGCTTCACATGTCAGCACAAGCTGGGAGTTGGCAACTGAGACAACTGCTATATCCAGCGTGGTCACATCATGAGGTCGTCCTCAGTCCGATCTATCAGCCAATTTGGAAGCAAAATACATCCTCGAGTCGCCCTCACACGAAGAGAATCCAAGCGCCTTCTGGACTCATTGAAGACATCCTTTCGACATCAGCTGGACGCTGCTCATGAGGATCAGTATGAGCCATCGAGCATCAAGAAGCAAAGTGCTTTGAATCACGCTGGGAGACATGTCGCATCAGTGCTTACCAATCCGCTTCTCGCCCCGTCACAAATCGGACGGCCATACATGGTCAGTAACGACAGCAGACACCCCGTCGATGTATTCAACGATTGTGCAGCGAACGGAACGGCAAGCCTCGAGATCGCAAATCAGTGTCTTTCTGCCTTCCATCGGTCTCTCAGATCCTTGACGTCCGAGCAGAAACGGGCAGAGATTGCGAAACATCAGCCAGGCTCCAAAGTACTGCAATGGCTATGGGCGACAGGTCTGGCGCAATCAGAAGCTCCTGTGGCTGCTCAGCGCTTGGTGTCGTCCGTTGTAGCTCTTCTGCTAAGGGAAGGTAAGGAGGAGACCATCTGGAACTGGTTTGCAACCGCCGACACGAGCCCTCAAGTCCACAATGCCTCGACCAATAACAACGACACGACCAATGCACAAGCTTCATTGCTCAAACAGTTGATCTATTGGAAGATCAAGTCGAAGAAGGACGACTCGAGCCTTGCAGTGGAAGCTTTCAGGCGAGCGACCATTATGGTTAGCGGTGGCGAAATTGCTCTTGCGGCCCTTCGACCTGCTGGTCTATTGCTGCTATCTGAGTTCAAACGCTCGAGGAGCATGAGTAGTCTGGGACCCGGAAGGATCGAAAGCTTCCTAGAAACTTTCCAGCTGTGGAAGCTGTCTGACATTGAACCAGCCGCTATCGATGTCGCACGTCTAGGCTTGCAGCATGTAGGTTCGACCTACTTGGATATTGCTTTGGTTGCCACCACGAGACTCGACCTCAAAGAAGCCAGGTTTTCACACGATCACTACGGCACCAAGGTCGTAAGATTTCTACTTGCCCTATCAGAGGCATTACAGCTTTATGGATCGAAAGAACAGATACGGAAATTTGTTGAATTATTGCAAAGCGTGCAGGAGCCAGAATCAACGGACAAGCAGAGCTCTCTCCTATTTCGTGAGGTTCAGGGACTACCACGATTGCTCTTACAAGACATCGAAGCATGGTCTCATCCTATCTCGGATCAAGCCACGTCAGCTCCTGCTTGAGCAGACGTTGACAATGACACACCCTCGCTAGTCACTCGAGTATGGGGCTGGTCCCCATGGAAGAAAACTTCTCTGCACCTTATTCGCTCTTTGCACATGTCGGACAAAGGCAACTCCACCTCAAAACACGACTGGCTTTAAGAGCAAAGAATATGGCAGAAGAAACCTTCGACACTGTCAAACAAAGACTGGGCTCGCGTCAAACAACGCTATTGTCCCCTGAGGTGCTTAAAATAACATATGAGAGGCACTTAGCCGCCTCGAGCGACTGTCGGCCGAGCTTTAAGATGACAGGCGCATGGACCACACGTTCCGTCCAACCAGACTCCGATGCCACTTCAACAACCACATGGTCGGGTCGAATATGTCGTCAATGGCATTATCAGGGGGTGGACTTGTGTTTGAGAGAGCCCACAAACACACAATAGAAATTCGGTATATGAAAACACTTGAGCTCAAAAATTCTGATCAACGACATTGAACATCAAAGGGTTGTCTCTCCCATTTCCTTTATCGTCTTGTTCTATCCGAGTCGCTCTTTGTCCTCAAAAGCGTCCATACACAGATTTGATGTCTCACAAGTAAGTTATAACACAGCACTGATCGACCCCATTGCCGTCTTTCCTTCTCATCCCACTACTCAATCCCTATCCTGGTGCCAGCTACCAGAACACGGTTGGTACCCTCTCTATATCTCTCTCCTTTTCTTTCAGGAATACAGCATCTTGCCCGTAGACGCAAATCCTCTCTGTGAGAGACTTGTAGCCTTCCTCAGCATGGGAACCATCACCCCCGAGACCATGTACACCATTCTCTTCCTGCTCCTCTGGTAAGTGTCTCCCTACCCCTTCCTACGCTATGCAGGCTAACGCTCGACAGGTTCTTTCGCTACCTCCGTCTCCTGGTCAACATCGCTGCCTTCCTCCGCTTCAAGCCTCGCTTCGCGCCAAAGGCTCCCCGCTACACCCCTGACGATGTCACCTTCCTGATGCCTACGACCTTTTCTGATCCTGGCGAGGTTATCAAATGTCTCAAAGGTATTCAGAATTGCAATCCCGCGGCCATCATCATCATCGTCGCCAATGAGAAAATCAAGCAAGTCAAGAAGGCGTGCATAGATGCTGGCATCATCAAAACCAAGGTCCTCGGTGTTTCGAAGCTCAACAAGCGTAGGCAGATGCTTGTAGGACTGCCCGAAGTCAAGACCGACATTACTTTCTTCGTTGATGACGACGTGTTCTACCCATCTACCAACCTCCCACAGCACCTTTTGAACTGCTTCGAAGATCCCACGATTGGCGCCGCTGGACCTCGTCAGCGTGCTCGTCGCAATTCGTACCCGTCAATCTGGAACTTCCTTGGAATCTGCTACCTCGAGCGTCGCAACTTCAACACCGGGTCTACAAACTGCATTGACGGTGGAATTTCAACTCTCTCTGGTCGCACCCAGGCTGTTCGTACTGCAATTCTTAAGAATCAGGAATTCTACTGGTACTTCCGCAACGATTCCTTCTTAGGTCGCAAGCTTACAGTCGACGACGACAAGGCCTTGACGAGATTCATCTACTCCCGCGGCTGGAACATTGCCCTCAACTTCCACGAGGAATGCACCATTGAGACTACCTTCGAGGAGGGCTTTGGCTTCATCGGGCAATGTCTCCGCTGGGCTCGTGGTCACTGGCGTGGCAATCTGATTGTCATGGCCAAGGAAGCATACTGGTACAAGACTCATACCTGGACTCTGTACTCCACCTACATTTCCCAGTTCCAAACCCCTGCTGTTCTTGTTGATGGTCTGCTCTTCTGGTTCCTTCGTGGCTCTCTCAATGGACTCGACGGCAGCACACAGACTCTTGCCACCCTGACTTTCGCTGTCTGGGTCTTCCTTACCAAGATCGTCAAGATTGTCCCACATTTGATCAAATACCCCCAGGATGTCATGTTTATTCCGGTGAGTATCATTTTCAGTTATCTTCACGGCTTCATCAACGTCTATGCTCTCCTTACTACTCACAAGACCATCTGGGGTTCGCGTGGCGTTGGCAAGAAGGACGAAGAGGAGAACATTCCCGAAGATAAGTACACTCCCGAAGACATCCCTATCGATGCGCTACGCCCTGAGACTGTTGCTCTGGCGAAGCCTCAAGTCGCGCTCAAGGAAGTCGTTGAGTCCAGCAATGATCTACTCAAGAAGGGACGCCAGGACTGATGGAGGGAACGGATAGAAGAGTGACAGTGAGATCAACTTTCGGTTTGTATCACGACAAAACTTGCTGGCCTAGATGGTCGGCAGTAAGTTCCTAGCCAGCATCAAAGAAGTGATTGGCTTTTTTCCTTTGTTAGACCGTAATACACCATACACTCCCTTCACCCCCCTTTTAAATTTCTTGTGCTTTGGAATTTCTCTATCGCCGCTTGTAACGTTGTGAGCGCCTTCTGCCATTGAACGATGCGATCCCGAATCTTGCATGGCAAGAGCAAGCCTTCGTGTGATGTCCTGAATCTATCGAGTAAATGAGTAAGTCTTTAAAATCTCGTCGGCATGCCCATTGAACAATCGTTTCTTATCCTTTGTCATTGCCGACTACAATTTTTATTCCACCATGGCATCTTCCGCGAAGTCAGATAATGATACAACGGCCGATGGTCCCGTCATCCTCGAGAATCAAATCGCTCTGAAAGTGACATCGCGCGACAATCGCAAAGGACGACATACCTTGCTCGTTCTGCCAGGAACAGTGATGACTACAGAGAAGATGACAGACGATGCATCCATGCTCAAAGAGGTCGAGGAGGCGAAAGAGGAGAAGATCACAACCTTGACCAAGTCGACCGTGGAGCGAGCAGCCACCACCATGCCCGGCAATATTCTACGATTCGACACACCTCCTACCATCTCCTCCGCTCGACGTATCAGACACAATGTCGGCCTCATGTTTCGTCTTCATCAGCCACTCTATGATGTCTCCTACCTGATTGCTTTCCTCTATTTCATTGGCAGCGTTGTATAGGTCCTCAACGGTTTCTTCCTTCTCATGCCAATCCTGGACCCGTCCAGCGCTTGGTCTAGGGAGGCTGAATACGGCGGCGGTATCACAGGCTTTATCGGCAGTGCAATTTTTCTCTTTGTCGCTATTCTTGCCTACTTTGAGGTACTGAACGCTCCTCACGATACGTGCTGCGCATATACAGTCTCCAACACCACAACCTCCACCGGCTCCTTGATCGTGACAGTCACGCCCGACCTTTCGCAATGCACACATCATCACCAAAACCACTCTTCTCTCCTCGCGCAAGACAAAGTCACCTCGCTCACAACAGTCACAGACCCAGTCCCACTTATCGCAGTCGCCGACAAGTCACTAGCGACAGTGGACACCATACCAATCTCGACGCCTTCAGCCCCCGTCACTGCCTCAGTCCCGCAGAAATCCATCACCGTCCTCCCGAAGAAGCATCATTTCCTCCCGCACCTACAGCAACTCGCTTTCCTCTCGGCCATGATCAATCTCCTCGCATCTCTGCTCTACTTCCCCTCTACCATCATCGCCTTACCTCCACTCGTCACTCGAGTCTCTCCGAGTACGCTCAAGTACGGCAACTGGCTGGTGCAAGTCATCTCCTCTCTCGGGATGTGGCTCTCGTCACTGCTGTTGGTCAGAGAAGTGCAGACAAGATGGTGGATACCCGCCTGGGGTATCGTGGGATGGTGGATCAGTAGCCTGAATGTGGCGGGCGGATTCGGGTTTTTGGTGTCTGGTATACTGGGATTTGTGTCCTTTCCGGTTGTGGATGGCTGGTTGTACCTGGGAAGTATGCTGGGGAACTTTGTTGGCTGTTGGGCGTTCCTGGTGGCGGGTGTATTGCAGTGGTATGAGGCTACGGAGAAGTTTCCCGTTGTTGATGCGAGGTGATCAAGCACAATAGAATATCTACATCGAGAGTATCGAGAAATGGGTGAAGTAGAGAGGGCAAGTCGAGGCAAGGATAAGGTGGAAGGAGCGGTGAGCAACGGAATAGAGAACAAGTCTATTGCTTCAATCAAGTCTTACTAACGTCGTGAATCGTCGAACAAACGCTGAGCAAACATGTACTGTGTCGTGTATGTCCAGATCTGTACCATATCTTCAATCCTTCTGTTATCCACTGGGGTCCATCAGCCTTGAACCGACGTGGACCCTACCATCCAAATTTCTCGACCGAGACTCTCACTCCAACACCTTTTCCTCTCATCCTAGCACAAATGTTATTCACCTCCCTGTTCATCGAGTCCGGTCCAGACACCACCACCCCAACATCCCTCCTCGCCTCACCCACCGCATCAGCCACGAGACTCAACATATCCGGTCTCCCCGCCTCGTTCGTGGGAAGGGGCACCACGATCTCACACCCCTTGTCCTTCAATTCCCTCAGTCGTTCCTGGCCTACCCACTCGATATGCTTGGCATCATGCACCACCCAGATCATGACGACGCGCTTCTTGGGACCGTGCATGACGAGATCCCATACTATGGGTATTGTGACGGCGATGCCGCTCCCGCCTGCCACGAAGATGGCCGTGGAAGAGGAGCGGGACATGTCCAATGCGTGATGAGAGCCGTAGGGGCCGTCGATGGCGACATCGACGCGGTGGTGGTGGTGGTCGCGGGCGTGCTGCAGGAGGGTTTGAGAGAAGCCTTCGCGGGCGCGGATAATGAGGTCGAGCCAGGCGTGGGTCTGATCTGGGCCGGGCGCGGTGGAGGCAATGGTGAAAGGGTGAGCTTGGATGGCGGAGAGGACGGGGAGGGAGGGGATGGAGATGAAGATGTGGTCTGCTGGGGACCAGCCGGGATGGATGTTTCGACCGAAGATCCGGCGGGCTGCAGCCGGGCCTGTGCTGGGGAGTGGCCAGTTAGCTGAGAGGAGGAGGGTGTTGCCGTCTGGTAGAATTGTGAGGTCTGCTTTGACGGTGCGCCGAGAGAGAAGGAGACGGTAGAGGAGGCGATCGATGAGAAATATGGCTAGTGCAGCGCCGACGTAAGGACGGGTGAAGTGATGGTGGAAGAAGAGGAAGATGAGACCGCCAGTTTGAAGAACGATGTGGAGAGCCAAGAACACTTCGTAGAAAGCGGCCCGGAAGCTTGCAAGCGAGGTGAAGTAGAGTATCATGTAACAGGTGAAAGCAGAAAGCCCGAGCCAGATGATGTTGGATGCCAACAATCGCCAAAAAGTGATGCCGAGCGGTAGTAGCACATCGTACCAGATGTAGAGAAAAGCGGTAACGTGAATGACAGCGTAGACGCAGATGAGTTCGCCCAGCCGCCGATGAATGATGTTCAAATTCTCGTAGCTAAAACCAGTCATGGGTTGTAAAGGACAGTTCTTTGCGCTGAAAAGATACAGCAAAGGAAGATTCGCCACGAACAGCAATCCAGCTCGATCGGCGAAGACGTAGACGCCCCAACGTGCGACAGGTATGTTGTAGAACAGATAGAAGCCGTTGTAAACAAGGAATACGGAGACAACCAGAGATGTGAGGTTGTCCGGCAGGGTCTTATTGACCATAGGTACAGGTCGGGGTTGGTGCATCAGCCAGCCAGAGATTGTAGATCCCAGGCGTGAACCTAAAGATGCACGCTGGTTGAGGTTCTTCTCGTCTCGATGCAATAAGGGACTTTGCTCGTGTACCATGTGACTGCCCTGAAGAATGCTTCCTGGTAATTCTCCTGTCTCATTCTTTCGTGTATCATTATCTCGTAGAGTCGTTGCATTCGTGCTCCTCTGCTTTCGCAGTCGGGCTGTCCGGTGCCAGGCTGTGAACAATAGGATCGTAACCAGTATAATCACATTGTACGATGTTACGAATCTTCGGCTGAACAGTACAGCCTCTATGGTTCTACCCGCATCTTTTCTATCCGGTTCTCTTTCCCCAGTGATCGTTATCGGCGTATTCGGACTCGAGTAAGCAGTAGGAGCGAAACGAGCCAGCTCCAATTCCGACATGTTGCGGTGTGTCAGACGATAGGCTCGGTGTGTAGGTTATGCAGAGTGCTCGAGGCGGTTGCACTGCGGCGACGCCGCCTTGTGTTTGAGAGACGGAGACGGTGGCGGCGTGATATGCAAGTCATGTAGATGGCTGCGTTATCAGATTATCTGATCGTGGGGTCAAGGAAAGTCCGCTGACCTGGACCCACTCTTGCACGTGCCCCCCTTCTGCACGTGATCGTCCAAACCTTCTCTGTTCGTAGGCTTCACATAGACATCATAACTGCTGCTCTCTTCCACCCTGATCCTGGATTCTTCCAATCAATCCCGAAAAAGCTTGACTTGCCGAGACGATACTCTGAGACGAGAAGTACCCTAATAGCACCCACCCTTCTCCTCCCGAACGCAGACTCACGTCCGAAGGGTGCGGAGATCCGTAAAGTAATCACGACCTACTTTGACACACGCGGATCCTCGCTTGTCTCGAGTCAACCCCGTTCAAGCTACGAAAAGCTTCCTTGGCCTATTTATATCTTGATTACCGATCTCTTGGGTGCTCATTCCCCGACATCCGTATACCAATGACACGGGACTTGTCTAGCGTCTTCTGGTTAGTTGACACGCTTCCCACACGCTATAGCGTTTGGTCTTGTCAACGATCGTTCCCGAGGTCGTGACCGGTGTTTGATCTGCAAGTACAACATCGTCGGTTGGCAGACATCACCTCATATGCTCAAAACTGCCATCTGCCACAGTTTGCCATGCCGCGGCTCGTCTAAATGCGTGCAACCCTTTTGTGATCAATATATAAAGTATCGGTAAGCTTGACTCTGGGCTCGGGAATCGCATCAGTCTTGGGTCATCCCTACTTAAGCGAGCACTGCCATCTTCTTGTACGATAACTACATACAACCCTTTTTGCTCATTCTTCGCAATGTACCTTGTTTCTGTAGCATTCCTTGGAGCATGGCTGGCGCTGCTCCTGGGCTATTACCTGATCAATGTACGTCTGAGGTACAATTATCTGTGAATATCGTCTACCAATACCGCCACGTCCCTTTCAACAGACTTCATCGGCCGAAGCAAGGAAGAAACTGTAGCTGGCATACTTCACTCCCCTTTCACGCCTACCAGGCCCGTTCGTGGCGTCTTTCCGCAAAAACTGCTTAAGGCGGCGGTAATGACAGGCAAGAGAACCGATTGCACACACGAATTACACTTCAAGCATGGACCAGTTGTACGTATCTCGCCAGACGAGGTTGCCATGGCATGACATATCAGCACAAAAGGAGATCCACCGAGTTCGGATCTTCGCATCTCAAGTCATCATGGCATCAAGCCCTCAGGACTGGTGTCACATCCATCGAGAAAGCTGGCATCGCTGCAGCCCTTCTCGCCGAGTCCCCAACACTACACTGCCTGGATTACCGGCTCTCTGGCTTCCACCAAGTCAACTTCCCGTCAATAAGCAGGCAGCTCACATCCCCTTCGACGCCGGATCCAGGGTATGTATGGGCCAGCATCTAGCGAGAATGGGCCTTTGGCTGGCAACAGCGACTTTCTTCAGGGAGTTTAGGGGTGTGAAGCTGGCGGCAAGTACCACCAGAGAGAGTACGGGGATTGAGAATTATATCTTGGTCACGCCTGTCAGCCACAGACATGAGGTCATTGCCTGCTATGCTTGGTCATGGATTTTTGTCAAGTTTGGAAAACTTGGTTTAGATACAGGGATCGGACACGGAGAACCGGGCAGATTGGGCACCTCAAAAGAGCAATAAGATACAGTAGGAATACAATTGAAGCTTGATATCCAACGCAGTGGCCCTCCCTTTCGTCTTCCGTAAATCGTGACAGTCTTGACCAGTTCCTGCCTCCTGAGCCTACTTTCCAACAGCCAATTCATGCATCATGCATGAATAAAGTAACAACTACTCCCCCTTCCCCTTTCTCCCTTCGGCCCAAGTCATCGCCCTCCCCAGCCTCGTCCTCACCCTTTTCAAGCTTGTCCTCCTCCCCTCCCCGTCCTTTTCATCCCCCTCCTCCAGTACAGTATCTAAGCCCCTCGCCTCTTCCTCATCATCACTGTCTTCTTCCCTGATTCTGTCCTTCCTCCCCCTCCCCGTCTTCCTCCTGCTCCCTGAATTCGTAGCCCTATACCCGAAATCCATCTCCCCGACCAAGGTCCTGACATCCCTCAACAACGCCCTGACATCATCCTCGATACACTTCGTGCCGATCTGGACACACGCAAACGCCGCGAAGCCTGGCTCCGCGACATGCTTGATACTCAATATATCCTTGTCCAAGGCATCTAGTCTCACGGCCAAGGAATAAGCCTGAGGCGCCTTGAGATATGGCGGTAGAGGATTCCCGCTCGTGACGGCCGCGGACAGGAGGGAGAGTAGGGTGGTGCACTCCCTGCTGCTGACGTTGGCGTCGTCCACGATCGCGCGAAAGTCCGTCAGCCAGGCAGTCGCCGAGTCCGTATCGGTCGTGGTGCTGTCGCACATATCAGCAAAGGTCTGGCTTGCGTGCACGACTAGCGCGATGAAGTTGAAGATGCTCTGTACTCGGTTGATGATGCGCGTGTAGGTCTCTGCGGGGAAACGGCCGCCGATGGGGACGTCGTATTTCAGGAATTTGGTGTGTGTGCGTAGGGTTTGGAGGGTGAGTGTGGACTTCGCGTAGACTTTGTTGCGGGCCTTTTCGAGCTGGAGGTAGGGGGAGGAGGGGGACGTGAGGTCCGCGTCGCCATGAATACGTGCTCGGACGGTCTCGTCCATGACGCTGTTGTAGTTGGCGAGAAGGTAGAGGGCGGAGCCGAGGTCGCGGCGGAGTTCGGAGTGTTCGGAGAGCGGGAAGGGGAAGATGGTCCAGATCCAGGCGAGGAGCAGACCGGCGCTGACAGCTGCGAGACGGTAGGGGGCGAGGAGATAAGTGGGATAGTAGGCTTGGCCATTAGCTGTTACTCGTGGTCTCCCTAATCTTACTGCTTGAATCTCGTAGGCGATAATTAGTGTGTTGGTGATTGAATAGATGAGACCGACTGGAGTGATCTTTGGAAATTTGAGGATGATAAATAGTCCCCAAAGCATGAAGAACCAGTAGAAAACGATGACACCAGCAAAGGCTCCATCTACTATGTACCAAGCTATCATGGATGTACACATGGCAGCGAATGTCCCGCACAGTCTGAGTAGGAATCCGAATAGCGACTGCGCTGCTGAAGGCGTCATCGAGATAGAGACTATCGTCTGTGCCCAGAAGAGTCGATGGTAGATGTAGAAAGACCTTGTGTTAGACAAATATCCAACCACTGCCAGGCACATTGTTCCGAGCGCGACTCTGAGGCCAAAGACGGACTCTTTGGAACGAAGGAAATGCGGAATCTTCCTCAGATAGTCACCAAAGACTTCCCAGGTCGTCTCTGGTGGCAGATGTTCTGGATCGTGGTGTCTCTGGTATGCCGACCCAAGATACACGTTCGGAGTACGGTGACCGTCCTCATTCATGAGACCACTAGTTTCGTCGTGATAGTTGTCTTGTCGATGACTGAGCATTTGCCTGATAGACTTGCGAACACGCTTATATCCAGGGACCACAAGTCGCTTCCTAGTCAGCTTGCCACTCTCAGCTTTCTCGTCAACGTAAACACAGAACTCGTGAACACGAGCAGCAATCGACTCCAGGAGAAAATCCATGAACAGTATTGTGTACAGTTGCCGTCTGTACCGTTGCCGAGTCTGGGTCCTTGGGAAATGATTGTACCATTCAGGAGTCTTAACCTGAGCATGTTTGGGGTCCTTGACGAATTCTGGTGAAAGTTCTATACCCCTAGATTCACAAAACTGCTTAATAATGTGTACCTTTTTGCCTTTGAATTCGTCTACTTTCTTGCCATAGAAGTCTGTGAAGCTTGCGTCTCCGGGAGTTGGCGTATTCCCTCCCACTTCCAGATCAGGGAGGGCTTTCTTCTTCTTAAGCAATTGCAAGACGATCAGAATATGTGCAAAAGCATCATCGATGTGACCTGTGATATGCTGAAATGGTCCCTTCAGCATTCCTGAGATTTGATGCCAGTCCTCGACAGATTCGGCATGTCGGCGCTCTGCATCACCTGGATCCTCATTAAGTGGCGTCTCATCGGCGAGGTCCTGCCAGCCGTGTTGCTCTGTGGTACGTTCAAATACGTCGTTGAGAGAGCTGTAGCCAACCATGGTGAAAATAAGCACCCTCAGTTTGCGGAAAATCTCTTTCAAGTCGTCAGGACCAAGTTTACCATAGGCCACCTCCCGTTTAGCGAAGGGCATATCTACACCAAGTTTGGCATGCACGGCTGTGAGATCGGCTAGTATATCCTTGACCTGTTGTGCTTCCGACGTTCGTGGTTTGTCTGGTCTACCGGTCGGGGTCCTTGTGAACATATCGGCCTTTTCTAGACTATGCAAGAATTCCATATTGGCCCTCATGAGCTTGCGCATGGTTTGTATGTAAGTGGTCATTTCCGTAAAAACGACACCACGCATGTTGGTAGGGAAGATAAATAGTGACACAGCGATTGCGAGAGCAGTACCAGTGAGCATAGCTTGCAGCAGGCGATAGGTGAACAAAATGCCGGCGCTCATGTCCTGGAATTGCGGTGCATAGGCGAGAGTGATGTTGCAAAATATGCCAATCAACGTCCCTGGTGCAGTAAATTGAGGATAGAACGCGCGGACTGTGTTGAGGGTGTAGATCTGGAGGAAAAGGAATAGCCCAGCAACTGCCGCTGCCGAAGAATCGTAAGTCACAGTATTGGGGCCGCTCATGACCGAAGAAGGTGGACCTGATACCTCCGACCTGGCCTTCACACAGCAGAAGATGGCGAACAGGCTTCCAGCAAAAGTCACCGCTATAGCGGACAGAAGAATGATAACGCTCTGAATGAATTTCGCCCGGGGAAGAATGGGAAAGCTAAGGACGGCTGCCAGTGCCACAAGATATCCAGAGGTCGTGAATGTTTCGGCGAATACTGGAGACTGGTACGCTGCGAGGGCAATCGTTGGTGCCAGTGCGCCCTTCGCCATGGTCTGTAAGGTGGGAAGATCCAGCTTCGTTTTCCTCCATCTTCGTCGCGTCATCTCGATGAATGCTTCCGATTTTGGTGGCTCTTCCTCAAAGGAAGAGTCAGAAGAATGCTCATCGGTAGCCTTGGAGAAGGTCCTGCCCGAGGTCGTGGAAACGGTGGGTCTTCGCTCCATGCTGGCCTACCATGTCAGCTCTCGTCTATGGTGGCAAATAGGGCGTCTGCAGCAATGATGGTGCGAAGATCTCTTCTGCCATGAGAGCAAGGACGTGTTATGTAAATATTTTCAAGAATGAGACGCGATCTGGCTGAAGCCGTATCATGTGCAGGGCTGAGAGTTTCAAGTGGGGTCAGGATCTATGGTTCGCAGGAAGAATGACGACGATCGACGCAGGGTCCACGTGCGTGACCAAGCCTCACTTTAGTACGGGGGAGTGCACTTATACCTATCAGTATCATATTCACGCAGCGTCTCGAGCCACTCTTACAATTGCACTACTAGCATCGTACCTTCAGATACTCATGGGCCGAATAGCTGCTATGGGAGGGGCACTATGGGCACTCCCCTTGTCCGTCCTAACGCTGTAATAGCAACACCTGGGCAGGATCTGGTAGTTCAACCCAAGGCAGACATGCTGATGTAAGAATCATATGCGCAATTCTGCCCCTGACCACGGAAGTCTCGTTCGACGTACTGCGGTCGTTTTCAGCGGCTCCTCGTGTGACGATCGCCAATCAAAATCGCCGCACTCCTCCTTGCTGTGGAGGCTACAACCCACATTGGCTGCTACATTGGTACTGTCAAGCTTCCACTTGTACAGTATGGTATCAATCAGCAATTGTTCGGTCTTGGAGAGGCAATCTCTGGCATCGACGAGTGACATATACTGCCGTTTGGTCGAGCGTGGCTGGAACTTCCTCAAGCCTTTCTCCAGTACAACCAACAACACTCTTGGGGCTTCGTGCCGTCAAGCAGGGTCTGTATATCTGAACTCGCAGCTGCCTTCATTGGCGACCATGGCTTATCGGCTCGTGATCCTTCTCTGGACTGGCAGAACTTATAGGACTTCGTCCTCTTCGACATCCTCTTGCTTGTCTTCAGCGGCGATGGAGCCCGCGAGGATCGGCGTGACGTCTGTCGCAACATCATTTGCTAGTTCAGGATCTTCCTCGTCGATATCGCTGACAGAATCTCTTCGCAAAGTTTGCTTGTTCGGCTTTGTCGCTATTTTGGCGTTCAAATCGTCCCAAGCAGTCTGTTGCTAAGCATCAGCTTGGAACAGATCATCGCTTCTTACATTCGCTTACGTTGCGGGTCTTGACCTTCTTCTCTCTAACATGACTGTCCGCAACCTTCTTCGAGAGCTTGTCCGAGTTCTGTGCAGCCCTTTCAAGGCCCTTCTCTTGCCGCAACCGCTGCTGGCGGCTCAAAGGCTTCGTCTTTTTCCTTTTGAGGATGCCACCGTATGTGCTCGCGTGTGCGTCCTTCGGCTCCCTCTCCGGCTTTGCATCGAGTATAGACTTGTCTACATCGATTGATGGGGAAGCTGCACGTCTTGCAGCCCTTGAATGGACTGACACATCTAATGACACTCAGTCGTTTTGATCTCGTTGTCTGCTCCAATATTCTTACCGCGATTCTTCTTCGATTTTGCCACTCGAGCCATTGTATTTGCTCGTTCACTTGTGGACCCCGTGTTCGGCCTTCGAAATGCTTGCAAGCACGTCACATTCGAAATAAATTTGGCCGCGGAAGTGGATGCGGCGGGCGCATCCGCGGGACGGAGGAAGATCCCTGACTCGGGCACTCGACTGCCTGTCTCTGTCCTCTTCCGAAGACTCGAAACTGCACTTCTCAACGTACACTACAAACAAGCACCACCACACGTGGACTGGTAATTTCACCGCCTGTCCTATTGCCGTACATCGATCACAGACAGACCTCCGACTTCTTTCGGTCTCAGAAATCCGGCACTACCTCGTACAGAGACATCTTGAGCTGCTGAAGAAAAGAACACCCTACATCCGGCGTAGTATCGTCACAGGAGGCGCGTACGCGAACACGTGAGAGACGCAGATCGATCCGAATAATTCACGACTACCGAGAGCTACTCTTGGGGATCTTATCGCGATCGTGACTTCGTGCGTATACCTTTGGCTAGCACCACGACTCGCAAAGGTATGCTCCTGCAACCATGACCAGCTACCGGGTACTTGACGGAGAAAGAGGCTACCGGCATATCAGACCTGAAGATGCAACTGCTGTGAAGTATTCCCTCCAGACCTGGACGGCTGTTGGTTTCGCCCTGATTTACGGCTTTCATATCCTGGTCAAACATTTCGATCTTGCGATCTTATCCCCTGCAGAGCTGCTCTGGAATGCCATCATCTCTGTGATTCCGGTGCAATTCATCCAGATTCTTGGTCGGCTTAGTGGTATGGCTGTTGATATTGAGCCTAGCCTATCGCAAGCCGAAACGAGAAGTGAAATGCGAGCGATCAAGAGCGAGGCTTTGAGGCAGGTCCTGCGGCTGGGCTCAGGCGTACAAACTGTGCCGAAAGGCCTGCAAGACCTAAAGCGACTACGTACGAACTCGATTACGGCAAAGTCGGATGTACCAGCAGGACTTGGCAATTGGGATAACTCTTGCTACCAGAACAGCATTCTACAAGGTCTGTCTTCTCTACCGACCTTCGCAAACTTCTTGGGCAAGTCGATGTATTTGTTGGGCGAAGATGCCACTAGCACTACTGGATCTTTGCACGCGTTGACGCAGGATTTGACAAATTTGACAAACAATGGAAAGCGGATATGGACTCCTGCGAAGCTCAAATCCATGTCCAGCTGGCAACAACAGGACGCACAAGAGTACTACTCGAGAGTACTGGATGATGTTGAAAAAGACCTGAAGAAAGTTCTGGGTGCTAGGAGCGACCACGGAGGTCTCGAAGTGGTCGAAGAGATCGAAGCTGGGAATGCTAAGCAGATGACCACTTCTGAGCATGTTGCGGAGAACCCTCTGGAGGGTCTTTTAGGACAGCGGGTCGGCTGTGTCTCTTGCGGCTTTTCCGAGGGCATCACACTCCTACCATTCAATTGCTTGACTGTCTCGCTTGGTACTGGACCTCGCTTCTCTTTGGAAAGCTTACTTGACGAGTACACCAACCTGGAGAATATCGATGGCGTTGAGTGCTTGAGCTGTACCTTTCGGCGTCAGGAGAAGCGATTGCAGACACTCTTGACACCAATCGACGCTTCGGGAAGTGACGCAGGCCAGCGAAAGAACAGTGTTGCACTTCCGGATGTCGTACAAAAGCAGATCTCAGAAAGGCTTGAAGCAGTCCGACAAACAATTGACGATGGCGATTTCTCTGATCAAGCAGTCAAGAGATGTGCCATTACCAAAGAAGCCAAAGTGTCGAGCACTAAGACAAAGCAAGTGATGTTGGCTCGCCCACCCATGTCGCTAGCAATCCACGTCAATCGCAGCATATTTGACGAGATGACTGGTTCTCTAAGGAAGAATATGGCATTTGTTGGGTATCCTAAATATCTTTCTTTGAAGCCTTGGACGCTTGGACAGGATCGCAAAACCGAACATGGACAAGTGGAGTCATGGCCTTCAGGCGCGGGTCAGTCACTGGTATCGCAGCACCGAGGACTGCCACCCAAGGTTACTCCAGACTACGTTCTCCGATCTGTGGTCACTCATTATGGCCGCCATGAGAATGGACACTACGTGTGCTACCGCCAACATCGTACCGAGCCCGAGAAGGACGATGAAGGGGAGGGGCGAAGCAAGAAGTCGGAGCAGTGGTGGAGGTTGAGTGACGACGACGTCTCACGGGCAACAGAGGAGGAGGTTCTCAATCAAGGTGGTGTGTTTATGCTGTTCTACGAGCGTCTTCCAGCTGTAGAACTCGACGCACCTGACATAGAGATGGAGCAGCCGGTCGAACAATCAGCTACTGCGGACACACAGAGTCAGGAATCTGTTGTCATTGATACGCATGAGGAACCAGCACCAGCGACCTTGGACGAACCTCGAGTAAAGCAGACTGCGGCGACCGTCCAAGACACCGTACAGAAGGCTATAACACACGATGCCAACGGCCCATCTGCTTCGGACGTGGAACCGCAACCGGCAGAAGTAGGGAAGAAGGCGTCTGACCAGAAGCAACAATCATCAACGCCGCCTGCTAAAGTGCTGAGGACATCACGTGCAAAGTCGCGCAGAGGATCGCCACTGATGTCGCCGGGCCTGCCAACCGTTACTGCACAGTAGTAAGAAGACACATAATGATATAATGATAGTCATTCAAGCATAGCAAGGCGTTGGGAAAGTCTCCGGCAAAAGGCCGTCGAGCAGGAAGGCCAAATATCAATGCAATTCTTAAGCTTATCTCCTATGACCATTCTCAATTCGATACTGCTACACCTTGCAGCCAGATCGACAGATCTGTTAAAAAGGGCATGCAATAAATCTTTGATATCCTGGTTGCAGAAATATTGAATGCAATGAGGAATGTTGGTGTCTTGAGCATAAACGCAAATGGCAGAAGCGGGTGGTCTGTGCGGGAAAACCTTGGCACGCACACCAAGGTCTAGGATTTCGACCTCCAGACTTCACAAAAGTTCGGATTTGAGCCATCATCGCATATTCGCAACGCACAATAGACAAAGGTACTACTACCAAAATACGACTCATCGGGCTCACTACTAATCGATCTCAAAGATGGCCGTTGCAAAGAAACACGTCCCGATCGTCAAGAAGCGTACGTCAATCCCAATCAAGAGGCACCTCAAAATTCTTCATCGACCTTGAAACGAAAGCGATTGAGAAGGACAACTGCAGGAGGACATTAAGTTGACATATTGCGATTACAGGCACTGCGCACTTCTGGCGCCACCAGTCCGATCGCTTCAAATGTGTTCCATCATCATGGAGAAAGCCCAAGGGTATCGACAACAGGGTTAGGAGGCGATTCAAGGGTCAGGCCGCTATGCCAAAGGTGTGTCAACACGAGCGAGGAACATGGGGTCGACTGCGCAAGAGAAATTGGTGTAATGAAAGACCATGAAACTGACAAACTGGATCTCAGATTGGTTACGGTTCCAACAGGAAGACTCGTCACCTGATGCCCTCCGGCCACAAGGCTTTCGTCGTCAACAACGTCCGCGATGTCGAGCTCCTTCTCATGCACAACCGCACTTTCGCCGCCGAGTATGTCTACCTGGGTATCGAGACGGATAGAGACAGCACTAACAGAGATCAGGATTGCCAGCGCCGTCTCATCGCGAAAGAGGATCGAAATTGTGTCAAGGGCGAAGCAGTTGGGTGTGAAGGTCACGAACGGCAAGGCCAAGCTCACTACCGAGTCGTAGATGGGAAGCGAAAAGCATGGTCTGGGTCGGCGTACTGCGGTTTTTTCATGGCACATGAAGTAGCCATAGATAAGACAGCTATGGAAGTGATTCTGCATGACAACCTTCGTTCTTCCATGATCTATGTCTTGGGGACCTGCAACGCTAATCTTATATCTGAAGTGCTCCCTCAGCTCGACACTTTGAGCCTGGAAAGTCCTTGGGATTTGCTCCCTGTAGCAGCCATATGTTGCCACACGCGCGATGATAAACACGTCTTCGACCACGCTTCCTCTCTTCAGCCCTCCTCCATAACGGCATCCTCATCCTCAAATTCCTCAACTTCCTCCGTCTCCTTCTCCCACACCGCCTTTATCCTCACCCTAAACTCCACCATCGCAATCCCAAAAACCTTTAACAATGCCGTCTGGTGACTATTGAGCGTCTCTCCTTCCTTGCACAGCGTCCATTCCTGATCCAGCATCACCTTCCCCTTGTCCAGCCTCGTCGGCATCCCCCACTTCCTCAACGTCACCTCCAGACTATGCGGTACCGCCGTATCATCCTCAGCCGGCACCTCTCCCACCCTACTCATAACAACCCCTCCAGGTACCACCACCTCCCTCGTGGCCTTGGCCCCTGCCCTCGCATAATCCATTTCGCTAAACCCCTCACAAAACTCGCGCACCTCCTCCTTGGTCCGATCCGTAAGCAGCAGTCCAACACTCCCATCCACGAGCCCCGCCAACTTTGCCAGACCCGCCGCCGCCTCTTCTTCCTCCGTCAGACCCAGCGCTTTGGCCATGACTTTGCTCTTGCCGAAAAAGATGCGCGAGTCGGCGAAATGTGACCGTACGTCCTTGAGGAATGTATTGCGCATGTTCGCCACGAAGAAGATGAAGATCCGCGAGTACGTATCCACTGCTTCACGGATCGATGTGAAGAGAAGTGCTTTCTGGTCTTTGTCTTTTTTTTGCACTTTCGTGAGGTGCACGATCTTGGAACGCTTGGATTTGGGCATTGTGGTAGTCGGGGTGCGGGAGGGTTGTGATTGCCGGGACGCAGAAGGGGATCTTCTGGCTAGTCGAGATTGGGAGGACGAGTGTGAAGAACGTGTGGTTTGGATGTGTGGTTCGAGACCGGTGCTGCTCGCGGAGTTTGGCGGCGCAGAGAAAAATTATGGACACTAGTCAGGAATAGCTATCGATTGTGCGGCACGAATCGTGCTTGGTACACTAGTCGGCGACATGATGGTTGTCCTTCCACACTCATCAGTTTAACGGATATACAATATGGAGAATATCGTGGTGGGCAGAAGAGGTCGATGAAAATGATCTTCAGCAATCGAAATGCTCCAATACATGGACTACGTCCAGAATGCCTTTTATGGGACGACAAGATGGAATCGTGACAACTTCTATAGCACCTTGACGTCGGCAGCAAATGCTCTGTTGGACTTTCAGACTCCTCATGGTCTGACGTTAAATTTGTCTTCGCTGTCGTCCCCAAATCTTGCGACCTCATACGCATTAGGAACGAAAGGAGTGGTGGACGGATCAGTCTCGTTCCTATACTCTTCACTTCCCCTGAGGATACCATCGAAAAGTCATGAGGTATATTTACGGCATCTTGTACCCGGTTACAGAAGGTTACGAGAGCTCGTCCAACCAGGAGAGTCATATCACCTACGAGATGAACCGGTCGACAAGAAGGATACATTGCTCTATGGACGCCTCTTCCTCCCAGCATCGACCCTTCACGCCCTGTATTTGCGCCGCATCTCTCCAAAGCGCCTCCTCCGCTTGTCTTGCGTCTCGGACGCGGCGCTACCCAATGGAGGCAACGTACTGGCTATCCTCCAGGAGGACCGGGGAAAGTTCTCGACCGAATGGCTGTACAGTACCGATAGCTCCCTGCTCGGCTTTCGTGGATTGTACAATTTCGGGTTTGATCCACGAAATCTGCGGCCAGGCGCCGTCCCTGCCGAGACGCCTCTGTTTGCCTCAAAACATCCACTGCTGTCGGGATCAGATCATCATCATGGACGACTGAGCGCTGGCGGCGAGGTGTACTTCTCGCCCCTCAACAAGTCAGGCGGCATGTCTACCGCCATCCGCTTCACTACTCTGCCCACTCATCCTGGCTTCCCATACACCATGACGCTCACATTCAATCCTCTGATGGGAAGCATTTCATCGTCATATGCTGTGCAGGCAGTAGATGATCTCGCGTTCTGCTCAAGATTCAATTTCAACTTCTACAGCTATGAGTCTGATGTCCAGCTAGGAATGGAGATGTGGCGCCGCAAGCTTGGTGATGCTAGCACTATCTGGGCAAAACGATTACTCCGGCCGGAATGGCGAAGACATAGTGACGAGTTTGCGACGGCCACAGAGGAGTTTGAAAGTGTCCTAAAAGCAAATGTCGATCAGAATTGGAAGATCGGAGTTCTTTGGGAGGGAAGAATCAACGAGTTACTAGTAAGCATAGGCGGGAGGCTGGATCTGAGAAATCGAGATCGACTATTCGGTGGAGTGGGAGTGGAGGTATCGTACTCGTCTTAGCATAGCCCATGTCGAATGCCCATATCGTTCGTCTTGGTTGGGAACTTTGCTTGTTAGGCCGCGTCTTCGTTGCAGCTGACAGCTCACGCGGTTTTCCCTGCGCGAGCTTGGATATCCTTGAGCATTGCATACTTCTTAGCCTTCATGTGCTCGTCTCTATACTGCCAGTAGTAATAGACCAGAGGAGGGATGCCGATCAATGAGACGAAGAGGATAGAGAGGACAGGTGGATCTTTGGCAGGATCCTTTGGTTTCAGTGGCGGTGTCGGTTTATTCTGTAATTCCATAATCTCGTCGTATGTGAGACTTCGAGGTGCCTTGGTCTGAGCCTGGCGTGTCGGAAGTTGGGATTTGGCCACATTTGTTGTGCTTTGACTCCTGAAAGATCCAAAGCTTTTGGTCGTAGGGTTGATTATGGCCGTAGCGCTACGACACCTAATTCCTGCAGCTTGCGACCCACGAGCAGCCATCATGCTGTCTTTACTGTCTTTGTGATTGATTTTGAGGTGGCACCCGGGACAAAAAGTGCATCGTGGCAAGTGAAGTCGATCTCCGTGCCAAGACATTAGATCCACCTCATGTTCTCCGTCGTTTCTCTCTAAGTTTCTCTCTAAGCTTCTCCGACCTTCATACCTCACTTCGCCCAGCTAAGCCCCGAGCGAGACGTATTTTACTTGCAGATATGACTCTTCCGTAGTCGCCCCTCAAGTCTGCGCAAGGACTCATACTGTGAGACCGCTACCTGCCGCTGCTCGTGTTGATTTGCATAGCTGCGAATCAAACTTCATCAAAGATCCAAGGCTAACATTTTTGTCTTTCTTGGACTCACAGGCTTCTCAGCGTCAGCAACATCATGGAATATAGTTCGGCATCCGAGGGCGAGATTGTGGAGACGAAGGCAACTACGACGAACAAATCTGGTAGAGAACAGAAAATTAACGGTAATGACAGACCTCGATCGCTTAAGTCGGGGTCAACAAGACTCCTCTACTCCGATCATGATTCCGACGGCCTCGATCACGACGACCACAGAACATCGAACCAGGCTGGTAGTTCGGATCGTCCGCGTTACGGACAAGCCCCGCATGGTGTAAAGAGAAGATACTCAGAGGATGATAGGGACAGCGAACAGTCAGATCCAAGACGCTTCAAGGTATATTACGAGGAGCGTCAGTCTCGTGAGGGCGGCCACGGGCACCGAGGGGGACGCAAGACGAACGATAGTCGTGATCGCTATGATCAAAGAGGACGGTATGACCGCCACCACGCACTGCCGGCGCGACAGCGAGACACTCAGGGGTACGACTCGCGCTCAGTGCCAAGTAAGGAACGTTCCAAGCTTGATCCCTCTTCAAATCCAGCGGCAAAGTACATGTCCGCTGAATATGATCGCAGCAGTCGAGGAAGCAGTCCACTCAGCGTTGATCAGCAACGTCACGGTGATAGCAACGAGTACGCCCCTCTCAATGTCACTTATGGCCCTTCTCTGACCACCTACAGAACACTACAGGATACCATAGCCTCGACAGATGATGTCGAGCCAGCTGCCGCTGCAGATGAAGCTGCTTTGATCGAGGAGCGCCGCAAGCGTCGAGAAGCACTGAGAGCGAAGCACAATCGAGAGACACCACTTGTTCAGAAAGTCCTCCAGGCCAACGCCTCCAGCACCACGCTAGCGCCGACCCCTTCTTTGAGCACATCGATTGCCCCTGCAGAACCTACCCTATCTACTCCGAGTACCCCGGCCTCGCCAAATCCTGCTTCACCACAGTCGACATCGCCGTCTACACCTCAACCAAGTTCGCCAGGATCGCCATTTGAGATAGCAGTTCTGGATGATGCTGAACTCGCCAATGATGCTGCTAAACACAATGTCGCAACTGAATTCGATGAAGGTCCCTCAGCAGCCGACTACGACCCCAGCATGGACATGCAAGAAGATCGTGTAGAGAATACGAACGCAATTCTGGCTGTGGCCAAAGTGCCATCCGACGGCACAAATAAGACGGCACAAGCTGCGAAACAAGAAGATGACGATGATGGGTTCGACATGTTCGCCGACGACGTGCAGGTGGAGAGTCCGGAGACTGCTGCAAAGCCCGAAGATGACGGTATCCAAGCAGTGAGTGGTCTGAAAGGCAAACAGTTGGACCAAAACATGCTGGACGACTGGGACGATCCGGAGGGATATTACCGCATTATTCTCGGTGAACTCCTCGACAAGCGCTATTCGGTCATGTCCAATCTTGGCAAGGGTGTCTTTTCTGCTGTCGTCCGCGCCACCGACAATCGTACCGGCAGTCCGGTCGCCATCAAAGTCATCCGAAAGCAGGAGTCGATGTATCGAGCTGGCCTCAAGGAGATACACACGCTCGAAAAGCTCTGCGAAGCTGACCCGGAAGACAAACGCCATCTTATTCGTCTGGAAAGGCACTTCATGCACAAAGGCCATCTCTGCATGGTCTTCGAAAATCTAAGCATCAACTTGCGGGAGGTCCTGAAGAAATTCGGTCGAGACGTGGGCATCAACATCAAAGCAGTCCGCGCGTACGCTCAGCAGATCTTTTTGGGGTTAAGCCTGATGAAGAAATGCGACATCATTCATGCCGACTTGAAGCCCGACAATGTATTGGTCAACGAGAACCGTTCTGAGCTCAAGATCGCAGACCTTGGCTCCGCCTTCGATGTCAAGGATAGCGAGGTCACTGATACGCTGGTATCACGCTTCTACCGCGCACCCGAAATCATGCTGGGCATTCAAGGGGACTTTGCACTGGATATGTGGAGCATTGGGTGCACACTCTTCGAGCTCTATACCGGACGCATACTTTTCACTGGTGTCACCAACAATCAAATGCTCAAAGCCATCATGGAGTGTCGAGGCAAGATTCCGAACCGCGTTCTGAAGAGGGCTGAGTTCTGGGATCAACACTTTCAGCCGGACGGTACCTTCCTAAGCCAACAATATGATCCGGTCACTCGTAAGGACGTCATACGTCCGATGAGCATTGTGCGTACTGATCCCAACAAGGAGATCAGAAGTCGAGTTTTCGCCAGTGCAAAGAACCTTACTATCGCGGAGACCAAAGAGCTCAATCTCTTTGCGGATCTTCTCGAGAAGTGCCTTGCAGTCGATCCAGCCAGACGAATAAGCCCAAATGATGCACTTAGGCACGGCTTCATCAACCGATCTGCTGCAGTCACAGGCCCGGCGACCAAAATTCGATAATGTGGACCAACGGATACTAGGTGTACACGTGCTGACCCACAAACGATACTGCTTCAGTTGGCTCCTCAGGAGCTCGCGGAGAGCGTTGTGCTACAAGTCGCGAAAGATAAGCTGACGAATGAAACAAAACATACACCATGAATGATGCACTCTTCTCCAAAATCGGGATACCGAAGGTCATTTGGCGTGGCATGCTGCTAGCAGAAAGGATCATGCAATCGTTCCAGTGTGCGTGGGGTTCGTGTTCATCACAACTTATCAGAGATTCTGCAGTAATGTCAACGGTCGATATCCACGTCCTATAACGGGTCGTTCATACAAGGAGTACTATCAGACTCAGAGAGGGCGATGATCCACATTGTCGTCTCGAGGACAAAACACAGCGAGCACCGTCTCCGCCGCATCAAGATCATCCATGTCAACAGCAGATCTCTCTATATTCACGGTTCGGCAGATCGATGATGTCTCTGGAGAATACCCATAAACGTTGTGAAAGCCACCAACTTGTACTCAGCAAGCCTTGACAACCGGAGTCGAAAACAGATTATTTCGCTCCAAACTCCTTAGTCGGCATAAACGGTGTGCGACACGTACAGAAGAGACATCAGCTGTCATACCCGAAGCACGTTTCTTACGGTCACGGGAATCCTGCAAGCGAGACATTCGATGGAAGGGAGCCGGCGGTAGGTCCTCAGATTCACTGAGTTTCATCTCTTAACGGCTTCAGTGAACATGCTTATGGCGAATAGAGCTGAATCAGGCTTACACTCTAAGACGAACAACACACGATAAAGCAGTTGCATGTGCAAAATGCCATGTCTCTCGCCTGCGGATGAACACAATACTGTGCGACCTTGCTAACCGCCAACAACCAGATTGAGGGATAGACGGACAGATGAAAGCCTTCGATACAACAACACCTACCGGAAGTACCGAGGACACACAACGCATCCATACAGATCGACAAAACATGTGGCCGACGGCGATCCTGGCATGACTATTGCCACTGAACTCCTGACTTGCCATGAGGAGTATCACATACACTATCACCGCGGACAAAGCGAACAAGGCAAGTCGAACAGCACAAGAGACATACACCGTTGCTGGGCCCACGACCACGCACGTCGGATGAGCTTGTCTGCAAGCCACTCGAAGCGTTGCCAATTGTCTCGGACTTATCGTGCAACTCTTGCCCGTCTGTGTGCTGCTCCAGCCGGCTCTCCATTCTCTGCCTTTTGCTCGAGCGGCATGAAATCCCGTCACCATGACTGCGGGCTTGATGCAGAGTGATGAGTGACACAAGAAGAGCGCTCGAGATTCACTGAGCATCCACGAGCGGTACGGCAAAGGCGTATGATGCCGACGTAACTGCACATTTTCGTTCTCGTCCTGCACGCCGTGTGTGTCAAGGAAGAGCAGGCCTGTTGATTTGGACAGGGTCCACCAGCGAAGCAATGGCAGCTTGCAAGCCAAGTGGATCTAGTGCATGGAGAAGTGCAATGCACAAAACATGGCCCGCCCACCCTGCATCACCGGCATCAAGGCAAAGTTGAGACAATCGTCAACCCAAGATGACAAGGATAGACGGACTTGTCTTCGATAGCTTGCAATGCTATGTACTGACATCTCGTCATGTCCATGGCATGCAAACAACACTGCCCGGAACAGGTCTCATGGTACGAGATTGCCGCGTGCCTCATTCGTTCTTGTCCCGGCCGTTTTTGGTTGCAAAGCGGCGTTAAGAAGCAAGTTCATGGACGATCGAACAATAATGAGGGATCTACAATGCCGTCGACGTCAAGTGTCGTGGAGTGTGTCTCTGTCCGCCGCAAGGTGACGCGCGCGAGCCAACCGTCTTTCGACCCCCTGCCTCCGACCTGCAGAGATAGAATTCGAGACAAGCAGCTCGGCTGGTGATCGACACTGCACCAGCGTTTGCGCTCACACAAAACCCCTGACGGAAAGTCGATGCAGTTAGCTGGTCGATGCGACCGTCGCACGAACTGCTTAGCTGGCCTTGTGCTGGACTTTCCACATCTGCAGCTATCTGCAACAGACGCAAAGAGGTGGGCCCAGCATCCGGCTCGTTTACGCTATCCCCCAGCAAGTGATAGCCATTCGTAGGAGAGGCGCCCCCGGCAGGTCTGCAAGCCATGGAAATTTCCATGCTAGCCTGGTTGTCCGGCAACAGTCATCGATCGAAAGGAATTTAGCTCAAATGAGGCCGTCGATCATTGCTTCGCTAAATCTGTGACCGGCAAGCTTTCCATAGTGTCTATGGCCAAGTCCTCGTTCATCAGGAAACCCTCTCAGAGAACCACTACAGTATTATTGCGGAGATGACAACTGTCGACAAGATACATTGTGGTGCACAAATTTTACGTCTATGACTCTTCGTATGATCGGGCAGTCGGCGGTCTAGACCCGAGCACATTGCTGCAGCCTTGGATACGGTTTGGACCGCCACTGGTCTTGTCCGCTCAGCTGCCCTTTGGCGGCGCAGTGAAATGGCTGGACAGTGCAGAAAAAGCACAGAGTTAACGTGACCCTGCACCGCCTGTCTCAGCTTGACAGGTCTGCGTGAGTCAGCTCGTTGGTCAATCGACAGCGCTTTTGATGAGGCTTGCATGGTGCCTTGATTGGGTACATGATACAGTAGGCATGAGTGGTCAAATTTGGCCCGCCTGACAATCTCCATCTCGGTCAAATTTGCGTCCATCACATGGCCGAGTGTAATTCTCGACGTGGCTGAGACCCACGAAAGCATTATTGACGACTGGCGGAGTACAAGAAGAAGCATGATTGGTTCGATCTGTGGTTTCCTCTTTGTAGCGGCCAGCCTATCAGAATCCTCCTCCCTGTTGCCCATCACGTCCTGCACACGGTCGGGCGCGGCAAGGATCACGCGAACAGCCATCCCAGATTCGAAAGGAGAGTCTGGGCTGCATGTTGCATCATGCACCAAAGCCCAATCAAGACCCGTAATACTCCATGTCATGGATCTGCAAATCGAAAGACCTGGCGCCAGGGCTCTGTTGTGTGGGCATGGTTTTGCCTGGCGCATAGTCATGCCGGATCACTGCCACGCAGCTATTGGTGCCACTGCCGGTACATACGGTCGCGTCCAAATGTTGCAAATCCTGTCCCGAGGAGTGCAGCTCCAGTGGACAGAGTTATTCTCGTCTCGATCCTATGGAACAGTCAAGACTGGATTCAGGGACCTGGTGCCGCGCAAGCTAGTGAGGGCTGCCAGCGTCACGCACGAGCACAGATTGTCGGCATCCCTGCCCTTGACACATGGGTGGTTTGACACAAGCAGCATGCCGCACGTTTGCTCACTCGTTGATGGCGAGCCAGATCTTACTTTGCGCCACTGGCTCTTCCGTCAACCGCCGGAGGTCATGCCACGTCTTGCCTTCAGAACGCGGGCAGAGTAAAAACCACCAGACACTCATCGTGGCTCAGCTAGCTCCGACCAGTCAGGAGCGTTTGAAGATTGGACGATCGACAGATGTTGCACTCAGTAAGATTACAATCCTGGTGGAATAACGATCAGGGCAAGTAAGCTCAGGAAATTCCTTTATTGCTTTTCGGAACGCAACAAACGAAACGAGCCCTCCTTGTCTATCTATCTATCAGTGCGTCAACTAGTCGGTGCGGTGAGCCTTCACAGTAGACAAATCCTGCAGAGGAGAAAGTTGGAGGACTGGCGTGTCTAGGAAGGGAGCAACAAGATTACGTTGCCAAGGGGGCAGCGACCAGGGAAAAGTGAACCAACCTTCTACCCGCCACGGATGGGTCACGAAGCTCGTCTGCAGCCAACGAAAGGAAGACGAATGCAGGAGCGATCGCCACTGCGTCAAACTTCTGTGCTTGCAGGCGAATCAATGGCGCCTTTGCTTTTTGGGGCACACTCTACGCTTATGCTTGCCCTACGAGTAGTGCAGCCTGGTCTCACTGGCACTAGGCAACATTGGTGGCAGCTCTTGCCTTGCCACACCCTTGTCTAGTCGCCGCCCCACTAGCGTGCGAGTGTGCATGGTAACAAGCCAACCTGTGCGCTAACCTTGGTGCGAGCCTGCGCGGCATCCAGGAAGGGGGGGAGGGCGCTTTGGTACCCTTCCAAGTCGTTTCGTACCCAAGCCGTGGCTTTTTCAACGTGCGAAAAGAGTGGATCTCAATTTAGCCTCTGCGCTACTGTCGATGCTTGACCACCGTTTTCGTTCGTCATACTCCATTCCTCAATAATAGGAGCTCGATTGCACCTCTCATACAACGGTCACTTTCCCGCGCGTACAGGTAAACGATACCTCAGACCTCGAAACTGCTTTAACGTCCACGGCAACGTCTCTTCACGGTCCTTTGTCTTTTGACTCTTCAACGCTTGCTCCTTTTATACCGTTTTAGTGAACCGCCTTCTTCATAGCCGAACCTCTCGGACACCACATCTCACATCCGGAGTTTAATATACCTCGCCGACCCCGCCATATATCGACACATCAACATCTTATGCGATTCTAGCCTTTCCGGTCGAGCAAGTGGTCCTCTCGGGAAAAGCGCTGCTGCTTCTTCGACTAGCTACTTCACCTTTTACGAACTCTACTACAACACTATGCTCCCCACCCCTCCCGCATCACCAAAGCCAACATGCACATTACAACCCTCTGATAGACTCGGGGAGACCATCGACAACAGATATCGCCTCACGGATGTCCTCGGTGTGGGCGCGTACGGTGTTGTCTACAAGGCTGTCGATTACTATGGAGTTGAATACGCTGTCAAGACGCTCAATAAGGTCGGTCTGGAACCACGCCAACAGAGCTTCCAGCAACGGGAGATTCAACTTCATTGGCAGGCAAGCCAACACCAGAACGTCGCACGCTTGCGAGAAATCCTGGACCTTCCTGATTGCACATACGTGATCATGGAGTTCTGCCCCGAAGGTGACCTTTTCGCTAAGATCACCGAGGAGGAAGTCTTCACTGGAGACGATGAACTTGCCCGCAGTGTCTTTCTTCAGATTCTGGATGCTGTCGAGTACTGCCACTCTATCGGTATCTACCACCGCGACCTCAAGCCTGAAAACATCCTTGTCAAGGATGGCGGCAGGACTGTCAAGCTCGCCGATTTTGGTCTGGCAACCAAGGAGCGCATTACCTCTGACTTTGGCTGCGGATCAACCTTCTACATGTCACCGGAGTGCCAGGAGACCAATCCCCAGCGGTACCAGTCTTACGACTCAGCTGCCAATGATGTTTGGTCTCTCGGCGTGATCCTCGTCAATCTTACCTGCGGCCGCAACCCATGGAAGCGTGCCTCACGTGACGATTCCACCTTCAGAGCATACATGAAGGACAGGAACTTTCTCAAGACCATCCTCCCTCTGTCGGATGAGCTTGATGCTATTCTTCGTCAAGTTTTCGAGCCCAACTGGCAGCGTCGCATCACTGTTTCCCAGCTTAAGCAGATGATCCTGCACTGCCCGTTCTTCACCAAGACCAACATGATGGCTCCTCCTTCACCACCTTACAGCCCTGTAGAGCCGGCACAAGAGGTCTTTGCTCCCTATGTACCCGCTCCAGCTCCCCAGGTCTTCGAATACCAGACGAGCCCTCAGACTCTCGCCACCCACTTCTCTCAGCTCTCCACCAACTACAAGACGCATTCTCACGCACCCAAGACGAGGTCATCTGCGTACATGCTCTCTCAACCAAAGACGCAGATGTGTGGTCCTCAGGCTTACTTCAGCTCCTGGTGCAACAACTTCATTCCCACCTTGTCCAAGCACGCCAACTTCATTCCCCCTCGGGTCTTCTAGACATACCAGCCTGTACAAATATACTTCACTGTCTATCCTAGGATACTGGAGGCTTTTTCTCATTTCAGCCTGATACACTTTATACACAAAGCCCCAGCTTCTCACGCGAACGTTAGCAAATTGCAATTCTGGACTCTTAGCTTTACCAGACACGACTTTATGGACGAACGGCTATGGACGATAGCGATCTGATTTTAATTGCTTCTTCGCTGGACGGATCACTTTACTTCACGCACTGGCGTTGTACTCATGTCCATATCATCTAAATAAAAGATACCACGGAGCGAATTGATTTAAGGAAGGAAGGGGAATGGGACACGAGCCGATGGATAAAGGCCATGTCGTTGGAGTGCGGACGGCAAAACTGCTGAAGGATGTATCATTAGATAAACGAAAGTCTGCTACATTGCAGCCCGTATGCCTATGACTGGCTACGCATATCAGAATATTATTCTTACCCAGACAATCATCCTTTCTCACTGCCTCACGTGCTTCACAAAATCGAGCCAAGCCCTACTCACAAACCGACGTCGGTAAGCACACCTGTGACACACGACGATGTTGGTACCACGGCCATCGCAGGAAACGCCAGACCAAAGCTTCACCCTGACCCCCTCCAAGTCACGTCTCAAACACGGCCCGCGCAATTCCCACTAGAATAAGCCACCATCAGGTCAGACCGACAACCGAAGTGCAAGCCTCGTGCCAGACACACCAACAGCTGAGAGCGATAACCACGTAATCTCCGCCCACGCCGCGATGCAATATCGGGTGCACGCCAAAAGGCTGAATCCGTCGTCCGCCTCCACAATCCACTACCTTTGGCCTGACTCTGCGGTATTGACACTACCATGGGAAAACCGGGTCCATCCAATGCCCACCCACTAAACCCTATGATCAAGATCTACATTGCATTCCTGCGGGACATGCGAAGGGGGCAAGAGTCAGTGACGCTCACTTTTACCGTGCGATGGACACGCGCTACACCATCTGAAGCAGCGATCAAGCCTCTCCCCATCGACCGTGCAGAAGCAAAGAAAAAGTGTGCAATGATGCCCCCAAGAGGTGTGAGTGGAGCACGCATGACGCTAGACACGTTCACGGCATGGGAGGGATGCGCATGTGTCCTGCGCCGCAGAGTCAAGGGGATGCGGCGCAATAATGGCCCTGGTTTGAAAAGGTAACACCGAGTGATGTGGCCGGTACACCGCGGGACGCCTCAGGTTTGATGGGAGGGCTGCCGAGTGTGTCCTGCAGCGAGCTTGCTTTTTCGCGTGTGGTAGCGGTCAGCGGGTCGCGCATCGCTGCGATCATTGATGGGGGCGTGCGTTATGCTTCTGGAAGGAATCGTGCTGGTCTGTCAAAGTGTCTCGTCGGAATGGTTTCACCGCAAGGGGTTGCGTGAGGGGCAGTGAGGGCAATTGCTGTGCACTATTGAGGGCAAGATGCTGCTGCATGCGGGTGATGCATCATGGTTTGTCGGAGTGCTCAGCTGAGCATTTCCTTGTCACTGGCACTTTCGCATGTCCTTCATCGTACATGCATCCCCACGGTGTTGTACAGGTTGGACTTGCTTCGAATAGATCAGATGAGGTGTAAAATGCTCGTCCGTACCGAGATTCACGGCTTGCTGCGCCAGAAAAACGCGTAAGGATACGGTTACAGCATTTTCATCATCCACTGGTACTACTCCACTCAAACCCTCCTCCCATACGAACAATCTCTGACCATGTGTTCAAGGTTTCTAAGTCCTTGAGTAGAGATCTGCCCCTCCATAGTCGCATCCATCAGCAGCCGTCTCATCCACAAGCGTCCATGATTGGGTCTCGAAAAAAGTACTCAGGACAAGGGCTAGGACGGGCACACCCGCTCACATAGGCGCTGATGCACACGATCGAGACGTCAGAATTCGATCCTCAGGCTCGATGCTCGTCGCCAATGCCTCTTCATCATTTGACTCCACCTGGGACGTGGCTTGCTTTATCAGATGTCTCTCCCATGCGAGGCCATGCCCGCCCCCGAAGAAGGTTATGAGCAACCCACAGCAGATCATACTGCATCTCGGCCAACCCTGATGTGCCTTTCATCAGCGGGTCAGTAACATTTCGTGTGCAGCTTGATTCAGCGCTATCGAAACGAGGAATCAACCGCTTTACGTCTGTAAGGTGGGTACAGAATGTCAGGGCCTGTGGAAGGCCGCAGATGAGGCCGCATCGGATAGAGCACAACAGGTCCTTGCGCAATCGATAGTGACATAGCATAATATCTTAGCTGCATGTTTCGGCTCTGCAATTGTTGTGCAGCATAACAAATTCTTCTAATGGCGTCCAACAGATGTTGGCCAGGTCAGGCTTGTGTGACAAGTCGGTGAACAACGAACATCGAGAACCCGACCCGGTACCACGGCAGCTGGTAGGAATGGAGGAATCGCAGAAACAGTCGCGTGGACACGCCATCGGATGTCCTCCAAATAGGAACATCGAGATGTTGTTTTCCTTGCCGAGCTCCTGAGGCTCCGCCTTGTGTCGTCAGATGCTCGAAGAAGTCGATGAATCTTTGATGAGACATGATGCATGAGTCCGCTCCTTCCCATTCAAGGAGATAGATATGCGGTCACTCAATTTGGATCATGCACAATCTTGGAACTCTCGTCGTGAGGCTTAAGAAGCAATTAATGATGTTGGCGCAGGACTTGTGGTCTAGACCGGCCCTTGGAATCCGGCATCGCGCAAAACCTTCTCAACCACTACTAGGGAAATGCCGGACGCCATCTACAACGGCATTCATCTAGATGTGGGATCTGGGAAGGCATGAATCCAACGTTCGCGGGTAGGGAGCACGACGACGTGTTGCTCTGATATGCATGAGCGATAGGCGGTATCGAGGTCTGATGACCTTCCAGATTCTAGTAGCAGCCATGGTTGAGACCCGTCACTGCGATGTCCGATTCACGAGATGATGTAACGGGTCCATGCATCGACCACTGTGGGCCTGGATGCTGATTGGCATGGCATGGCATTGTGTTGTCCGTGACCGCAGAAACCAGACCCTGATCGACCGCTTGTCAAAAATTCTCCGTCTCGCAACGCTGCCGGATCTCATCATGGTGAAGCCAGAGATCCGCTTGTGACGCATTTCCTTGGTTGGCCGACGACTTCCCCTGAAGCTGATCTTCTTGCGGCAGCGAGGAGGTCTCGTCGCAGATCAGGTGGTTGATCACGATGTTTCTCTTGCAGCTCCACCCCCTAAGCCCTTGTCGCCAACAGCTCCGCGACCCTATTGCATACCGATCCCAGATGTGTCTGAAACCGCGGAGAGATCGAGCTTCCAGTTCCGGAATCCTCTCATGGCCCACCAATAACCATGATTCTGATGCTTATGCTTAAAGAGGATCCGCGGCTCACACCTGGTCCAGATCGACGTGATTTCTGGTTCCAGGCTGAGGCTAGAATGCCACTCGTCATGCGGACGGTGAGGTCGGAAATTGTGGTAAGGCGTCACGATGCAGGGCATTCACTCTTCTGATGCTTCATGCATGAACGCCGGACTCCAGTACTCCCTTTCATCCCCTTGTGCGTCGACCCATACCAATGAATCGCTGATCAGATCCTCGATAACAGCTACCGCTCTGGGGCGTTCCCACTGCAAGTTGATTTGGAGCATGGACACTGATACGTAACCCAAGACTTGTATGACCTCGAGGACCGTCGACTGGTCGGTGTTGAGTTCTTTCGGTATAGACCTGATCATCTGCTTCGAACCAAGTTTGATCACGTCGAACCCCGAGCCAAGGGGCTTCAGCGACTCCACTGCCCGTCGAATGTCATCTCTATCTTCAAGTCAGCAGTCATGTAGATATCAGCAGCGCCAGATACGTACTCGGACACTTCCATACCTCCACCTATCCCTCTACCTTTCTCAAGTCTCTTTTGGACCTCTGTTACAGCCATCATACCTCCATTCTCTGATCTTGTCTCTCTGCACACCTCTACAACTCTTACAGCCAGCTCAAAGTAAAAATCGTTGACGCTACCACCTAGCATCTGGCTCCAGAAGCTACCATCCCTCCCTCCCTTCGCACCTTTGTGATTACTGCTTGCTAGTGGATCTACACCGATCGCATTACACATGCGCGCAAACTCTGCGCGGAAGGTAGGGTTTGATCTGATCTCGGCACCATGGGATACGGAGAAATTGTGCAAAGCAGCCTGGAAGACAGAGAGCTGGTTAGCAAGCGACTCGGTGTGAGCGCTGCGGAGTGATGCGCCATGGGAAGCGTATTGGTCGGAGGTGAGGGCGTTACGTGAGAACGCTGATAAGCCCACTCCGCGACGATTGCTCGCCATCCCAGTTTCGAGCCGTTCCTGCGTGGTATAGATCAAACCGAGTAAATGTTCTGAGTTGGTTGCGCGCATGAAGCTATCATCGAAGTGCCCGATGTGGAGTAGCGAGGTCGGTGCGGGATCGTCCGCCCGACATTCTTGGCGCACACTTTTCGAAAACCTCCAACCTCAAATTATCACCTGGAACTCCAGTGCTACTTCACGACTACCGACAAACACCGACAACCACCGCCCAATCTCTTCACAGGTCGACACAATGGCCCCATCAAAGAAGACCTCCACCGTCAAGACGTGAGTTACAATCACATCCGCAAGCGGAAGAGAATGTAGTACAGTTGGCCTGCTCGCTGGAGAAGCTCCAACCGCTTCGTCATCTGCACAAAATTGCAGTAAGACGTCTGCGACCATGATCCTGCAGCTGTCAGGCAGAATTGTCTGGCTCTGTAGAATGTGTGGTCAGGGGTAGAGGCTGCCGCTACTATTGGCAAGAGATGAAAATCTTTCAAACCTCGAAGCACAGCGTCCTCTTCATTGAGCCCACGCAACTTCGCCCATGGACGTCGAGTCCTCTCCAGCAGAGAATGCCGCTGCGCTGCAGTTCTCCGCATTGGAGACCTCATCGCGACCACTGTACTGATATTTCTTCTAGGAGCGTCCCGTCCAAGGACGACATCCTCGTCCCAGAGACTCTTCTCAAGAAGAGAAAGTCCCAGGAGAAGGAGCGCGAGGCTCGCTCTGCTGAACTCCAGAAGAAGCGCCAGGTACGTCGGCACTTTCTCCCTCTGCTTTGTCATCTAGTGATGATACCTACCAACCACACACGACTAGGCCAATGGCCAATGCTGTCGTTTTGTTAACCATCTTTCGGGACTGAGCGACAAGCACATTCTATTCCCGTGTAGCAATATATTGGCGTTCCGTCACTGACTCGCATAGGCCAACAAGGAGAAGCGTGGTGTCATTTTCAAGCGTGCCGAGCAGTACGTCAAGGAGTACCGCGACCAGGAGCGTGAGAAGATTCGCCTCTCCCGTGCCGCCAAGCAAGAGGGCTCTTTCTACATTCCTGCTGAGCCCAAACTCGTCTTCGTCGTTCGTATCAAGGGTATCAACAAGATCGACCCCAAGCAGCGCAAGACACTCCAGCTCCTCCGTCTCATTCAGATCAACAACGGTGTCTTCATCAAGCTCACCAAGGCCACCTCCGAGATGTTGAAGATCGTTGAGCCATACGTCGCCTACGGATACCCCAACCAGAAAACAGTCCGTGAGCTCGTCTACAAGCGCGGATACGGAAAGGTGAACAAGCAACGCATTGCCCTCACCGACAACCAGGTCATCGAGGAGAATCTCGGCAAGTACGGCATCATCTGTATGGAGGATCTCATCCACGAAATTTTCACCGTCGGCCCTTCGTTCAAGCAGGCTTCCAACTTCCTTTGGCCATTCAAGCTCAGCAACCCCAACGGTGGATGGAAGAAGCGCAAGCTTCAACACTTCATCCTTGGTGGTGATCTTGGCAACCGTGAGGAGCACATCAACAAGCTCATTGAGCGCATGAACTAAGTGCGCTGGAGAGGATGGGCTCGAGTACAGATCAATTTCATGATAGCATGGGTCATCGGGAGTTAGTCGCTCCGGTAGCATGAAAAGCAATTCAAAGATTTTGCAGATTACTTGATATCCTCATGGTTGTGCTTCAGTCGTAACATGGTGTACTAGAAATGGTCATACTTTAAACACTCGCAATCCCATCCAGGCTTTTCGTCTATTCCTCACTGCCATATTTGAAAAAGCTTCGATGTCAAGTTTTAATCTCGACGGCACTGAGTTGTCTCTTCTACGGATGTTTGATGTATTGCAAGCCAATATCAAAAATTGAAGCCACAGCACAGTCCACCCTTCGCCCGCGCATCCTCCCCCTCCCCCCCCCCACCTCCTCTCACTACCTGCGAAACCTCTCCACCTTCGACGTACTCCACCATGTCTTCCGAAGACGCCCCTCGCAACCGCAAAACGCGCCGTGCGGACGCCAAAAGCAAAGGCGAAAAGTTCCGCCCCCTTGAATCCGCCTCTGCCATCCCCATGGCGCAACCCGACCGCTCGGGGCCCAAGACCAGGACGCTGTTCGACATCGCGGCCGAACGCAACGATCTCCTCACCAAAGGCCAGCCCTTCAGCCCCGTCCACGGCGACGGTCTCGTGCGCGACGAGAACGGCCGCGTCGTGCTCCCCGCAAAGGAGCACTCCGCGCCCCGACCCTCTGGTGGCAATGGAGCCGCCGACGACGCCGATGGAGGCGATGATGCAGAAGGGGACGTGGTGGGCCCGTTGGGCGAAGCGGTCTTCTACACCATCACGCTCTCGATGCTCCATTTCACCCTCAATCTACTCGTGCATAACCAGTACGCCACCACGCCTCCCACGCTCTCGCCCTTGGCTGTCGAGACGGCCCAGACTATGCCCTTCCTGGGTCTGTTGATCTATATCCTCAAGCTGAAGTGGTGGAGTCGACGCACGTTGCTTAAGCAGGGGACGCATTTCGTGCTGGGGACCGTGGCTGGGTGTTATTTGCTTTATGTCGGGAATAGGGAGAATTATCTGGCTGTTATGAAGCGGGCGCCGTCGTTGGGGACGCTGTGGGTGTGGAACGTCGTGGAGATGAGGTTGGAGTGGGGTCTGATGAGTTTGATGCTGAGTGCTGGGTATTTGTGGTGGAATGGGTTCAGCGTTATGTAAGAGCAATTAAGATGGTGAAGATGGCATGGCGTTCATGGCAAGCAGGGGGAGTAGGGGGAGCATGGTCGGGGAGGGAAGTGTAGGATAAACAGGCATAGACGTGTAACAATAGTGTTGTGGCATTCAGACGCTATTTGATGACCTGCTCCGAGCAGTATCTGAACACTAAAACGGTGAATCATGGACTCTTTACAATGTAACCTCCCGAAACAAAAGATCCAGCCCCCTTTTCAACGCCGTATTAGTAATGACCTCTCATACATCGTCTGCTGGCGACTGTGATGTCGCGCCGCAGGCACTAGACAGTCAGTCCTAGTATCCAGTCGAGCCGCCAACCGACGTGCGATGGCGTGGTTGGTACATGCTTGCGGCATAGTCGCTCTCTTGATAGTCTGTTGTAGTGTGGTCATTGTCTTGCATGAGCTCCTTGACCTCCCAGTTGTTTGTTCGTTGACCAACTGAGAATTCCAGATCTTCCCTCGTGATGGAGTCCCAGTACTATCGAATTGTTAGCACCACAAAGTTCAATCAAGATATTCAGAGGTTGCTTACCTTGTATACCATCATCACCGCAAGCAAGTTGCAAACGGTAGCAAACAGCAGACCGTCCATGTAATGCTGCACGCCTTCGCAGACAGAGTCGGCAAAGACATAGAGGATGACCTGGCCAACGACAAAGAAGAAGAGGCAGAAAGCCAAGTGACCAGCGGGCCATCGCTCAGTCAAGGTGCCGAAGACAAGCAAGAACTGCATGACGATATAGACAAACAGGAAGATGGCTGTGGCGATGTAGAGAACGACAAAGAGACCGATGGTCTTGGTAGGGCCGAGTCCTGCGATTCCCTTGAAGGTGAAGATGTTGACCGCAAACGTGATGATGAACATGACCAAGGCGCATGTTCGGAGTAGCCACACCGAAAGCTTTGTACCGTCTTCATAGAGCTGGAAACCGACCATGCCGGAGATCAGTAGACTAATAGCAGTAGCGCTGGCCAGCCCAGACTGCGCGGCCACAAAGTACGGGTATGCTGCGGATCCAAGAGGCACGACTCCAGCATCCAGAATCAAGGAAAAGGCGGAAAGGAGAAAGTAGAGGTAGAAGAAGGTGGTGATCTCCTTTCGCCCTAAAACGCGTGTCAGCACCTGTCGCAATCCTGAGTATGTCCATCTATTCCTGTTCGTCCTGGTCCCTCGTCTTCGAGTCCTGAGTTACGTACCGACTGCTGTGAACTTGCTCCTAACGTGAATGATCATAATGACCGTCATGACCAAGGCTATGATATGTGTAAAAGCCGCCGCTCCCTGGAAGATGATGGTGTTCGCCAGCGAGATACTTCGGCTGTAGCATAGCGGCTGGATTCCTTGTGTTCCTGTGAAGGCATTTGGCGGTCCTATCAGCGGACACAGAGGTAGCGCTGCCTTCTGGCATAGCTCGTCAAAGTCGCCGAAACCCATCCTGGCTCTTCAGAAATGTAGATTGCCTCTTGATCGGGGGGGCTGTGGAAAGGGGCGCGATGTTGTTGCGTCTAGCCGCCGCTTCTGTGTGTTTGTACCTTTGGTCGCTGTCGCGAAACGAGTGTCGATGTAAGTGTGCGTGGGAAAGGTTGCAAAGCGAGCGACAGGGAGAGAATGCAGTCCAATACGGCGTGAATGATCGTCGGTCGTATTCGTCTTTTCATGAGGATGAGCGAAGTTGTTTCGCCGCACGGACCAGGCCCCGTTGCTCAGCCAGAATTGAGCGGATTTCGGATGTTTAACTCCACACACCATCTTCCACTACGACCTCTCAAGCATAGTTGCTATTTCTATGTGCTCACCAAGTCGTCCGAGATTTGAAATGTCAGATTCGTACAGCCTGGGATACCTTAGGGCCTGTATGAGCTTCTTTACCATGTTCTTGGGCAGCAATGTCCAGTTCCTGCAGCCTTGCAATGTTGTTGTCCTCTTTCGATTACTACATCACCGAGCAGGTGGGGAGTCTGGTAAGTACTCCGATATCGAAAGTGTGAGTCGTTCAGGTCGTCCATTCTGGTCATGCTGCTATTGTTCTATCATTTTCGCAAGTATAGTAGTCTAGGCCACCTTCGAACCGATCTCCACCTCCCTCTGCTTGTCCGTTGCATACTCCATGGACGGCCCATCATACCCAGGCGGCGCACTCGATCCCGCCCGACCCTCCACGTACGGCGGGACAAGACACGACCCTGCCTCTCCCTCCGCATACGCCGGCAGTCGCCCTTCCACCATTGGGCCCTTTTCTCCCGCCATCCACATCCCCTTTTCATGCGGCGGACAGAATTGAAAGCCTATCCTGTCGCTCTTGATCTCGAACAGATGCCCGCTTTCCTTATGCCTTATCGTGACCATGGCCTTGACGTAATGGCTGTGGTTTATCGTCCAGCTGATAAAGTCTGGTGGTAGCATCTGGCCCTTTACCTGATTCGACTGTTGGAAGCTGGCGATCCCAAAGTCCGCGACGGGATATATGGAAGTGTCGTCTAACGGCATGGTCGTGTCGCATTTGTACGATACCGAGGCAACTTCTCGCTGCTCGTCCTTGTCCCAGTCCGAAAACGTCGAGCGAGCGCGGAAACTGGTGTTGGATTTCAGAGCTACACGGAGAGTCTCCAGAACGAGTGTCGGGGCTTCGGGGTCGACTGGGGCTGATTGTCTATAGGTCAAAGACATGGCGAGAGGTGCTACTTGGCCAGGACACATCCTGTTAGGAATGCTGAGCTTAAGCTGGAAGCTGACCTGTGGAGTCTTGAGAGCTGGGTCAGATGAGAATACGTGTCGCATCTTTTGCTTGAAGTCATGCTTCTCTGGGCGCAGGTCGCGGGATGACCAATTCGAGAAAGGGAGGGAGACAAGGCGGAGGACTGGATCGGGCTGGGCAGTGGTAGTCAAGGGGCTGAGGCGGAGCGGTATGACTTGTTCTTGGGACCGAGTGAGCGAGCCTTCATTGACCTTGACTTTGAGGAGATAATCAACGACTGCTTCTGCGGAGCCGAGAGACGCGGAGAAAGAGGGCGGAAGAGGGATTTGGCCTGGTGGCGCATATGTCTGGTCGTCGCCGTGCTTGTCGCGATCCCACGAGCAGGCGTCCGGAAATTGTACTTCGAAAGGCCACTCGAGATTTTGTGGTTGCATATCGAATGGACCGCGGAATAGTCGCACAGAGTTCCTGAAGAGGTATATCTCTTCTCGATTGGTCTTTCTCTGTCCGTTGCCGCCACCGCTGTTCCGCGTGATCTTCGTCGTCATCTTGCCACGAAAGACCACCTGAACATCGTCAAGCTTCTCCTGGTTCCCTCTGATGGTGTATATGACTTTGCCGCGTACCACATCGCCAGGGGCAAAGATATGGGTATTTGTCGGAACAGCGATCTCGACCTTGATGATCCCCATTGTGGCCAGCGACTATGTTCCAAGTGTGCTAGCGAGCTTTCTCTACGCTGTTACGAGGAGCGATACGGTACAATAGTACGGCTGAGGTGGGCAGATGTTCACGGTTCAGTCAAAAAAGATTCCCCTGCTTACCAGACATCACACATACTTCCAAAGCGTTCTTGTGTAGACATATATGCTTATCATTGATAGTGAGACAAGTGCGTGGGGCCGTGCTGCATTGTGCCTCACTGCGCCTTGGACGAGTGTGCCTGAATTGCAACTCTTGAGTGGGAAGGATGAGAATGCTTGGCTAAGATTGACGTTGATCATGTGGAATGCGAATGACTGGCAAGTGTCAAATCGACACATAGCTGACATGCGGAAACAAGCCCTCAATGGTCGAGGTTTGGAGGATGATCCAGTGAGCGGCAATCGGGAAGCTGCCAAGCACGCCTTCACTTCACGTCTAATGGATGTTAATGTTTCACAGTGGACTGCCCGACCGATCGACGTGTATCATCCAGATGTGCAGCTGATTAGACCATGGTTGGTTATTGTTAGACATTGATCCGAAAAGCCAAAAGACTCTTTTGCTCCTCGCTACAAATCAAATGGACCATTTCGAGTCCACGATAGCTCTGCTCAACTCTGTATGCGCCAGTCCACTCCTGACGTTTGTTGCCATGTCCTGTCTGATGTCCCTCCCAGTGCTCAATGGTAGTGTTACAAGATGGAAATTCATGCCCCCCCCCCCCCAAGATCATTGCCATGCACATCCCTCACTTCCCGGTTGATGCCAACGAAGATCCGTTTGTGTCTCTGTCGTGCAAATTCGTCCAATGTCATGCAGTAACGTTGCCTGCTCTCCGCTTAATGGTCACTCTCCTCTTCGGAAGCTGTTCTTCGGGCGACTAGCCCACTGACTGATACAGGAGAAGAGGTTCACCAACGTTCTCGATCTCGGGAATTGTACAGCGAAGGTCGAATGCTTTTGCGAGCACGATCTTGAAGATCTGTGAATGTCAGTACTGCAGGAGCCATGGAGTACGACTTGCCCAACCTTTTGCACGTTGATGCTGTGGCTGGTACTGCTGAAGATCAAGCTAGCTTTCATGGCCTTTGCAAATCTCTTCGCTTGCAAGCTGATCTCCTCTTGTTCTTCCCGGGGAAAGTTGACAAAGTGATCGTACTTCGTGCCTACCAGGAAAGGGATAGCAGTCTTATTGAAGCCACGGCCCTGGCGGTACCACTCCTTGATCGAATTGAGTGTGCTCTTTCGGGTCAAATCGAACATGAAGAGAATAGCGACAGCATCATTGCAGACAAGTGGCAGCATGTTGACGAATTCTCTCTGTCCACCGAGATCCCAGATGGAGAATGTGATTTCTGTGTTGCGGATGCTGATTGTCTTTTCCATGAAATTGACACCTGTGGTAGTCAGCATGACCCCACTGCAGGCCCAGGTCATCCGTACCGAGTGTCTGGATGTAATCCTCGTCCCAGCTGCCCTCGACATATTTCACCATCAAACTGGTCTTGCCGATTTGCGCATCGCCAACCATGCCGACCTTGATAACCACGCTCGAGTTCTTTTGTGTCTGTTGGCGCTGCCCCTGATCTCCATACTGACTGCCGTTCATCGCCGAGCCTGGTCTGGAGATGCTTTGAGGTTGGCCGTTCTCATATCTGCTTCATGTTAATGGTGCACATGGCAAGGGATCGACCACCGGACCTGTAGTGTCCATCGGGAGTGTTATCCGCGGAATGATATGGCCGACTGAAGCCAGTGTCCGAGTATGAAGTCTGCGGTCGATGCTCTCCTGACCCTTGACGTGCGCCTTGCATTGATGATGCAGTCACGGTATGCATGCTCTCGTCATCCATGGCCGGATCGTGCTTATAAGCGCCGTCTTCGTAAGACATGTTGTTGGTGCCGATGGGACAGTCAAGTCCTACGACTTCTCTTGGGAAGAGTCCAGAAGGAGTCGAGACTCGGATGTGAGCTGTGGTATGAACAATTTCGGCTCTGATTCCCTGTGCTCAGGAACGTTGGTTTCGAGGTCGTGCTTCTGACGGAGGGGCCGCTCAAATCTAATCGATTCTGGAATCGCGTCACACCTGCATCTTCTTTTTCAACGGCCTGATGATGATCCTGAGGCCGTCCGACACGAATAAAGTCTTCACAACAGCACGAAGGTCGCGACTAAAGGTCTCCCGGAGAGGACAGCGCGAAGAGGGGGGGATGAGTGTTTTCTGTTTGTAGCTGTGAAGCGGGACCACGAGCTGAAATGATCCACCTTTGGGACGCGATTGGTCACACCCAAACAGGGCGAGGAATTGACCACTCGGCGCATCGGCGTTAAAGGAAACCTTCACTTGCCCACGAGTGCCCAATGACCGGGGCGCGGAAACGATCCGCAAATATCAAAGGAAATTTTGGCCTTCGTCATGGCCACTTTTTGCGCTCCATGGTACTCACGACTTACGGCCCTCAACATGAGCAAGCGCAGCGCAGTCGATACAGAGAATGATGCGCAAGTCCTCAAGGCCGGGCAGAGGCCTATAGACGAGCAGATTGGGGACGATATTCCAGAATTTGAGGACGAATTCGAGGACGAGTTTGAAAGCGAAGATGAGATATTCGAGGCTGGTGTAGATGGACGACCAGATGCAGAGAGAGAGGCAGAGGAGCAAGAAGGTGGGATACAGGAATTGCACTCTAGCACCAGAAGCTAATATTGTGCAGCTATGGACGTGGACCAAGCTACCTTCATTCCTGGACGAACAGCTTTGGGTGCCGGAGAATCTCTGGCGCCGGATCTTTCGACATATGAAATGCTGCACACATTAGAAGCGCCATGGCCATGTCTATCATTCGATGTGCTTCGAGACCACTTAGGTGACAACCGCAAGACATACCCGGCGACAGTGTACTCGGTGGCAGGAACACAGGCTGCGCGGGGGAGGGAGAAGGAGAATCAGATAATGGTCATGAAGATGAGTGGTCTCGGCCGCATGGAGAAGGAAGGCTCCGACTCAGAGGACGAGGATGAAGAGGACGACGAGAACTCGGATCCGATCTTGGAGACCAAAAGCATACCTCTGAACTCGTGTACGAATCGCATACGAGCCCACCAAGCGCCACAATCGAGTGCTGCGAAGCCTGGGACGACCCTGACAGCAGCCATGACGGAGTCTGGCGATGTACTGATCCATGATGTTACGCCGCATCTTGCTTCTTTCGATAACCCTGGGACAGTCATTTCAATCCAGCAGGACAAGCCTGCTAGCACCATAAGAGCACATAAGAAAGTTGAAGGATATGCGCTGGACTGGTCGCCACTTGCGCCGGCAGGAAAGCTTCTGACAGGTGATAATGACGGCAAGATATTCGCAACCACGAGGACAGAGGGAGGAGGTTTTGTGACGGATACGACCCCTTTCACTGGCCATCAGGGAAGCGTTGAGGAGATCCAGTGGTCACCATCCGAGAAGAACGTCTTTGCTTCTGCAAGCAGCGATGGCACAGTCAAGATTTGGGATGCACGGTCAAAGTCTCGAAAACCCGCGGTGAGTGTTCAGGTCAGCAAGCACGACGTCAACGTCCTCTCCTGGTCGAAACTCACTTCACATCTATTGGCATCTGGAGCAGATGACGGCCAATGGGCTGTTTGGGACCTGCGACAATGGAAGCCCGCAGCACCCGGGGCGGCTGCAGCAGGCAAGCAGACACCGGTTGCGAGCTTCAACTTCCACAAGGAGCAAATCACTAGCATAGAATGGCATCCCACCGATGACAGCGTGGTTGCAGTGGCTGCTGGCGACAACACGGTGTCATTAAATGACCTGAGTGTCGAATTTGACGACGAAGAGAGCAAAGATACCGCTGGCACGACTGATTACCCGCCACAGCTCCTCTTTGTTCACTACATGGACCAGGTCAAGGAAGTTCACTGGCATCCGCAAATCCCCGGAGCTCTCATGGCGACCGGGGGCAGTGGTTTCGGGTAAGTCTGGCGATTGCCTTTATCCTAATACCTTACTGACGGAATTGCAGTGTATTCAAGACGATCAGTGTGTGAGCGTTCGACGAGCTAGATGGCAGCCTTTCGTGTGTTAGTGAGCTTGTGTTGTCGTATCAAAGCCGAAGACTTGTCGAGGACCAAGTCTGGGAGACAAAAGAGACCATTTCAAGCACAGCGAAAATGACCAGGAAGACGGCATTTTCCCCAGAGGTCAGAATTACGGGAGCCACTTCTGCAGCGAGCACACACCGCTATACATGAGAATGGTACAGTTTGATATGGGGCGAGCAAAGAGGCATCCTTTCAAACAATGGAATGCACAGCTAGTGGTGGCGAAAGGGTTGGGAGGGAGAATGTTTATTTCACGACCTCCCTCTTCAGATCGTTCACGACCATATACCGCGATATACCAATCCAGCCCCACCTGAACCATCTCATTTGGCTCTTATGTGCCTCTGTCATAGCCTTCTGCCCACTTCGATATCCTCGTATTCCGCTGACCGCGATCAACGGGTCGGGGTAGTCTCCAGCTTTCTTACTTCTGATGAGACCCATCAACACTGTGATTGGGACGTCCAGCACCGAAGCATATTTCTGCCCAAGGTTCACCGACGGAAGAACATACAGCTTGATGGCAGAATCCCATCCTTCCCTCCCCTTAATCAGAGATCGTATAAAAGCTCTTGAGCCATGATACAAAGATTTGTGGTTTGGATGATTCGATATGCCCTCCTCGTCGAACGTGATCAGTACATCGATGCTAGCCTTTACCGGGCCATCCTTTTTGGTCTTTGCCGCATCTGGTGCAAACGTCTTTGTCAAGAGATCCACAATAGCGTCCTCATGCCAGGTCTTTGTCATGGAGTCGGGGAATCTCTCGTCGTCAAGGACCAGAACATCATTCTCGCTCCGGATTCCCAAGAGCATACCAGACTTGACCAGTTCATGCCGTCGGACGGAACCCAGATTGTCCGCATTACCAGTGCTCAGGCACAGGATCTTGAGGTGATTACCCAAATGCGGTCGCGTCAATGCCAGCACCGATGGCGAAAAGAACATTGCCTCATCATCCGGATGTGCTATGAGAAGCAGGATGCGTTTGCCCCTGAGTGTTGGAAAGGAAGATGCCAGGTTTGCGGTAAGGAGCCAGATGACGATTGTCAATAGTGGCAGGAAGAACCACGTGAGCATATCCATGGTCGACAGTTGCAGTGAACGATGTCGGCCTGACTACCACTAAATTCCCATGAGTTTGTACATGGTTGTACAATGATCAAGAGGGGAGGTCAGATTTTGGACTACACGTGCCAAGACCGACACTTTCACACAATTAAACTGTGTGCAACCTACCGTCCAAGCTCATACAATTATGGATGTTTGACGAGCAGAGAGCTGCGGGAAGACTATATTAGTATCTCGTATTACTGCAGCGAATTGTAGGTGTTGTCTGTCTATCACTACATCTGAAGGTGATGATGACCTCGGTTGCGGAAGTGCTTAACCTCGGATTTTAACTCTAGCCGCATCGGCCACCGAGGATCTCCCGTTGGTCTTGTGCCCCGCAGTCGTTGCTGTCCGGAGAAGACCCCGCATCTCCACACGTTCCCAGGGACAATGGAGCTTGTGGACATTGTTCAACAGTGCGAATTCTTGTTTGTACTCCTCGTGCAGGCAGTCGTATGTCTCGCAGCTATCGTATGGATCCAATTAGCATCTCCTTTATCGTGGGCATAGTAGGATCACCGCTGACAACCCAGCAAGAGCAGTGAGCAGCTGAGACAGCTCCAACAAAACGTCCGTGAGCTTCTCCCAAGAACCCTATCCGCATCAGCAGGATCCGGCTGATCAGGCCGTTCTTCTCGGCTCACGTTGAGCTGCATTCTGTACGCCCCCTAGCTATATTACTACCACCTTGTCCCACGTAGTGCTCATGTCACCCTTGGCGTCCAACAACATTCCCCCCTCCTTACGTCGCGCTTGGGAAGAAGCCGAAAAGATCGAACAGAAATCAAGACACTATTACAGGACTCCGCGGAAAGAGCAAGACGGTATAAAAGAACAGGCCACTGAGCAGACAGCTTCAGAGACCAGTACAAGTCATTCGTCTGGCGACAAAGTGCAAAAGACCCAACCGGCCTAAATCTGGACAGCAATCATGGCAGAATCGTACAAAGCCCGCGCCATTGTCACTCGTGGCTCCCTCCACGACAAGGCTTGGAAGCTCGAGGATGTCACTACCACCACGGACGTCCACGATGACGAGGTAGTCGTCGAGATGGTAGCTTCAGGTGCGCCTCCCTCCATTCCGTTCCCAGTAGCATACTAACCCTTCAGGCATCTGCCATACCGACATCCTCATCGGTACCCTCCCCGAGGGCACTCCCATGACCCAATACCCACGCATCATGGGCCACGAAGGCTCGGGCTACGTGCGCTACGCCGGCAAGAACATCAAATCCGTCTCCGTCGGCGACCCTGTCCTCCTCTCCTACGCCTTCTGCAACAGCTGCCACGCCTGCCAGGACACCAATCTCAGCTACTGCGAGCAATTCGTGCCTCTCAACTTTGGCGGCCGCCCCACCTTCAAGACCTCCGACGGCATCGCCATTCCCGGATCCTTCTTCGGCCAAAGCTCCTTCGCATCCTACTCCATCGTGCGCGAAAGCTGTCTCGTCAACGCCAAATCCCTCGTCAACTCAAAGGACGACCTGGCCCTGTTCGCGCCTTTGGGATGCGGTATCCAAACGGGCTCCGGCACCGTGATCAACGCATCCGGCGCCACGACCGATTCCGCCGTCGTCATCACCGGCCTTGGGGGCGTGGGACTCAGCGCAGTCATGGGCGCACACATCGTCGGCCCACGCATCATCGTCGGCGTGGACAGGGTGCAGAAGCGTCTCGACCTCGCCAAGGAGCTGGGCGCCACGCACACCGTCGACTCCTCCAAGATACCGGAGGGGAAGACGCTCTCCGACGTCATCCGCGACATCTGCGACGGCGTGGGCCCGCACATCACCGTCGAGACCTCGGGTGCCCCGCCGCTGATCGAGGCCGCCTTGGACTTCACCAGGGCCAAGGGCCATGTGCTGCAGGTCGGCGCCGCGCCCCCGGGGTATAAGCTCGAGGTGGACGTGTTTTCGTACCTGACCACGGGAAAGAGTTATCGCGGCGTCATCGAGGGCGAGTCGAACCCGCCGGATTATGTACCCAAGATGATCAAGTGGTACCGTGAGGGGAGGTTCCCGGTGGATAAATTGGTCAAGTTCATGAAGGCGGATGAGTTTGAGAAGGGATTGCATGAGATGCATACTGGAGAGACTATCAAGCCCATCATTTTGTGGTAGCAGGGGAGATGAGAGGGATCGGAGTGGGCTTAGCGCGGTGTTGCGGTGGGGAGGAAGAGTCTTGCGATCTACATCTATAGTGGCAGTCGGATACTCGAATCGATTTGTTGCGATGTTGAAGCTGTTACTCCTCTCCATGATGTGCAAGTGAAGGGAAGAAGGCTCCGCCTGTGGTTGTCAGGACATAATCCCGCGATCGAGGTCTCTCTCAATTGTGTCAAACACATGGTAGAACGTCTTACTTTCAAGTCAATGGTGGGTAGAATATGGCTACAGTCATGATTGGAAGTTCTTTACATCGGTCTATGTATCATGATGTCCGTCTCGCTTGGTCAGTGCCTTCTCGCGGCTACAAATTGTACTTTTTCGCCACTTCAACTCCTGATCAGTCCACCACCTCTGCCCCTACGTGTAGACTTCTTCCGTGAATGCATTGAGCGAAACGCCTTCGACGGCATAATCCACGTCTAGCATGAAAAGCAGAGGCATCTCAACCAGCGTTCCTCGGATCCTGGCCAGTACCTCCTTGACCTCTCTCACTCCTTGGACGCCAGGACTGAACTCCTCCGCCACGACGTGGCCCCACTTCCAGGTACTCGGTTTCTCCGTGTTTCCTCCTTGCTCGCGGTTCTTCTGCTCGTCGACCTTCTTCTCTTGCTCCTTGCTATCCTCCTTCAGGGTAGGGAAGTGTCGACCGTAGTAGTCGTCATATTCCTTCCAGTTGCGGCACTTGTCTGTCGGTACGGAGTGGAAGACCTTCTCGAAGGCCTCCGTATTGGTGCGCGCCGCGCTGTTCCAGAAGTTCGTGAATTCTTCGCCCAGTGGGTCGGTCACCAGGCGGTCCTCGGGCGAACCCCAGTCGTATTCGTTGGTAGGGACGCTGTTGACAGGCTGAAAGTTGGGATCGCGACCGTTCTTGTAGTCTTGAGGCGGGACGAGACCGAGATGCTTGCGGAAGATGAAACGGCGCAGGGAGGATGCAAAGCGAGTTGCTTGGTAAGGACGGCCGTCCATAGTGCTGTCCACTGTCTCCGGATCTTCGATGCAGATGGCGATCTCGCTGTCGTGGGTGCCAAGTTGGGAGCGGTCGTTGAGGTTGGCTGAACCGCAGATGACCAAACGGTCGTCAGCAATCAGTAGCTTGGAGTGTACATAAAGCTCTTCTGAGACGTAGGCATCGATCTCGGATTCAGGGCTACCTGACCAGGGAACGTCTAGAACGGACTGCTGGTTGAGCATATACGCCGAAGAAATGCTGTCGTAGCGGGCGTCTTCCGGAGACGGATTGATGCGATCATAGTTGCGAAGATTGAAGAATCGAATGTACTTCATCGGATCAATACCCTGATTGCTGAGAGATTCGTAGATAGAATGTCCGCCACGATTGATGGAGAAGTATTGGAATTCCATGATTGCTCTGGTTGCAATAGCATCGTCTGCCTTGAGGTCACCAGCAAATGCCGGAACAGCTGGCATGACTACCACGATCTTGTAGTTCTCGTTGTTGCTGTGAGCACGAACAATACGCTCAACCATGGCAGCTCCGATCTTGTTTTTGATAGGCCTCTGCTTATCGTCGGTAGCAGTGATGAAGAATTGGTTCTCGATGTAGACAAAGTGCTTGCTGTCTCGAATAGCAGTGATGTAGGCGTCCGCGATGCTGTGCTCGATCTTGCCACCATGAGACCACTTGCAAGCAGATCGCATAATCTGGCAGGGTGTACTACCGGGCATACCCCCAGAACCCTCAAAGTATCTTTGCTTGAACTGATCTGTCTGGTCGGCCAGACGACCTCTACCTTCTTCGTACTCCTGCCTCAGGCGTTGCCTGAAGTGATGATCGCGCTCGTCAGCAGCAGGGTTGTCATGGCCAATGATGCCGATATGGCTGGCTTCGAACTCGATAGGCTGGTGGCGATCGCCCTGCTTGCGAACATCGTACTTCTCCTCAAAGATGAAGTTCCAGCGCTGTGCAAAATGCGCTTTCAGATCCTCGACGACGGGGCCGTTCAGTGAGATAGACATGTCTGACCACCCCATACGAGAGTTGTATTTGCGATCTAATTTATTATTCTGCCAGTTGACAACATCCTGGAAGTCCATGATGCGGGCGTTATTGTAGTCCTGGCCGGGGAAGACAATCTCGTTCTGATCAGCAGGATGTGCATCAGCTATCGGATGATTGTGAGTATCCCAGCGGCCGTAGCACAGGTCCAGTCCTCCCATGAAAGCAAGGTGACCATCCACTACGCAGAGCTTTTCATGATGAGCCCAATAGAGAACAGCATCATCGTTCATACCGTAGATTGCCTTTAAAGCATCGCCGGGCATTTTCGATGCTTTGGCCGCGGTCAGGTTGAGGTTGGAGAATGAGGCCATGAAGTTTGAAGCCAGGACATGCTTGTCAGGCAAGTGATCTGGATGACGCAGCACCGTGATGTTCGGATGCATGTCTTCCAGGGCATGCTTCGTATGGGACGATGACAGTGTCAGGGCTTGCGTGACCTCTTTGTACACGATGACTCTGACCTTGACTCCGCGCTCTGCCGCATTGCGGAGCATGCGGTCAAGACGGTACTGCTCATTGAGTGATGGAGGTCTTCTGAGGTAGACCTCCGGTGACAACCACCAGTCCAGGATCCAGACTGTTTCACGAGCTTGCTCCAGAGCAACACTGACGGCCCAGAAGTAGCTGCATCCGTCTACATACCATTTGACCTGATTGCCTGCGCGCTGCGGCGCAAAAGATTGGAAGCGATGAGCACTGCTGGCATGCGACCCGTCCGAGCACTGTTCTACGCCGTGAGTGTGAGTGTGGACGTCGTCTTCTTTGGTGAGCTTGGCATTAATGTTACGACCAACATCGTGCATAGCAAGATTCATCTTGTCAAAGAAAGTGCCGGATTGAGCCGGAGGCTTTTGAGCACCTTCGCCTTCTTGCGACTGGTTGCCGCCCTAGCATGTATTAGCATGCATCGATAACCTCATGGTGACCGATCATGATTACTGTAAACTTCTCTGCCGATTGCTTCATCTTTCCCATCATGTCGCCGAACATGCCGCGGTCTTGTTTCTCACCGCCACCGCCCTTATCTCCACTCGAGCCGAACTTGAACATGATTGCGAACAGTCAAACACAATCTGCGAGATTGATGATGGCTCGATAGAGTCCTTCCCACTTCTCGCTGAAGTTGACGCTCAATACTGGCTGCGGTAGTAGCAGGCAGCACTATAAGGAGCCGAACTATCGCCGGCGTTTGGGACGAACTGAAGCCGTAGCTTAGCTTGAGCTTCTGGCGGATAAGCCGGATACTCAAAACTGATGGGAATTAGCTCCGGGAAAATGGAATTGGTGTGAAAGAAGTCTAGATCAGGAACCAGGGAGAGAAGCGGTACTGTGACTCGTGGATCTTCAGGTGGGAGGTGAGGGAAAAGGAGAGCTTTGACATGACGTTGAGTGGGCGATTGGGAGCTTCTGGGCCCACCTGCAAGCAAATGAGGGGAGCTCCCCACTTCAGAGGTTGTTGTCGACCGCAAATCACCGTCATAGCTTGGATGATTTGACAAAGGATCAGCAAAAGATTTGTCGTCACCTGCAGGAGTCTTCTGTATATAGTCCGACCTCGCTCTTGTCCGTATCGACAATGTCTGCCCTCCGCCTTTCTGCCCGCGTTGCACGTCCTATCGCTCTCCGTACATCACACGTGACACAGTTCAGACCGTTTGCATCCACCGCATTCAGAATGGCTCCACAACAAGGAACCTCGTCTGGTCACCCAATCGCGACGCTTGAGGTATGATTCGAGTCGATTGAGTTGCCATTGACGTGGGAAAGCTGACGAACCATACCAGACATCCATTGTCCCTCGCCTGCCAGATTCATCCCCAACTCTCTTCGAAGCAAAGGCAAAGAAGAACTTCTCCTTTGAGACCATTGGCGCCGAGATCGGACGCAATGAGGTTGCAGTAGCTTCCATCTTCTACGGCCAGTCCAAAGCATCACCAGAGGATGTCGAGAAGCTCTCCAAGTTGCTCGACATTGACCATGCGCTGTTGTCCAAGCAGATGGCAGGCTGGCCAGACAGAGGTCATGCATTGGAAATGCCACCGAAAGAGCCATTGATCTACAGACTGTACGAGATCGTCCAAAACTACGGCCCGGCCTTCAAAGCTGTCATGAACGAGAAGTTCGGAGATGGCATTATGAGCGCCATCTCCTTCAGCACAAAGGTAGAGAAGGAGACTGATGATAAGGGAGAATGGTGCAAGATCACCCTCAGGGGCAAGTGGTAAGTATCGTGTACTTCGACGAATGAGTATCCACTGACATCTCTAGGCTTCCGTACACCCGATTTTAGGCAGAGTTTGAAAGACGAGATAAATCTACATACCTGGTCTTCTCATCATGTGTTGTCTCCGAAACTCTGACATGTGATATCGACGTCATGTTGGCCGCGCGCGTGTTTTGCTGGAGATCAACGCATCGCTAGCGTGTTTCTGATACTGATGTTTACCCTCAAAGACGATCTCGAGCTCCAGACCCGTGCATCCATCAACACCAAACAACATAAACATCAGCAAGGTACGTACAGTACATTACCCCCTCCTGCTTCGCTGCTGATGATAGTAGCATGGGTAACATCGCCTCTTCTTCGAGACCTACCTCGTCGGGATCATCGACCAACCCCCTCAAGCTCGATCAACCAGTCGCGACGTACGAGGGTATGCCACGCAGCCCAGCATCGCCTCAGCTTGCTTGTTTCGCCGATTCTCCTCAGTCCTTTCAGTCATATAATACGACCAACGTGCCAGCTCTCGCTGGTCCTCCATTCGGCCACGATCGCCTTCACACCGAGACCCAGGAATACGGCATATCTCTCCCTGTTAGGCGCCAACATGTTCGTCAGCTCTCCGAGCTCATCGACCCCACGAAGCTCTGTGTTGATGATGATTACGTCAAGAGTCCATCCGGGAATCTACTCGGCCATGCCGACTTCTGCGCTCGCGAGGATCGTCCTTTGAGCTTGCGCGAACGCCAGGAACGCATCCGCCAGCAGATCAACAACCGCAACCAGAATGCAGCCTATGCAGTCAGTGGTATCAGCTCAGCCAAAGACTCCCCGACCGACAGCGGCTTCAGCATGTACGATATCCCCGAAGAGAACACGTCGTCTACGATGGACGAGAAGAAAACGACGCAGACCAAGAAGAGGACTAACAGTTGCTGGTGCTTTTGAGCCGACGCCTCAATAATGACGACAGTCACGCAGGATTGGTGATCTTTTGGCGATGCTTGGAAGGCTTGGAGTTGGCGCCTGGTATTTTGGCAGTCATCCTAGAGAACGATGAAGCTGTGGCGAAGATTTGTGTAGAGATGATCGGCATTGAGTCAGCTTCACCTGTAGACTAGAAGATGAATCAATCTTGCTCACTCATCCGTGACTGGTAGCTAGTGATACAGCTACCAGTCATTCCTCGGAATCACTTATCCACTCAGTGTTTGCTCCATCCAGGACGACTGCTCGTTTGTCTCACAAACAACTATCAGCGTCAAATATCGCCATTCAATGAAACACTATCGACGTGGCTCAAGGCAGTCATCGTAATCCTGCTCACTCGAACGGAGCACATACCATCGCCTGTGGGTTTATCACCGCCTTTCCTTCTTTTTATACGCCCGTGATCCGCACCTTCCAGTCCTCGGAACATCATCAACATGCTGCAGATTTCCCCAGTGTCTCATATTTCCTTTTACCGTCCTATTCTGATCGCTTAACATTCATCTGATTGACCAGTTTTCAAACATCGAATCTTACCCAGATTTCAGTGAGACGTAGAGTAGGCATCTTCAGTCGCTTCACTGCTCTACAATCAACTCAATCCTCGATTCCCATTCCACTCCAAACCGAAACGCCTTGACAGTAAATCACCGCATGGACCATGGATTCATTGCCAGTCAAATGTACGCTTAAGCGTTGCGACAAGACGTTCGCAACCGAAAAAGAGATGAAATATCACAAACACCACGATCCGATCCATCACTACTGCCGCAAATGCGACTATGATGCAAAAGACTGGGATGACATGCTCGAGCATAAAGTGGCATCCATGGCTCCCTTTCTCATAGGTGAACATCGCCATGACAAACATAAGAAGATGAAGCATCTCTGCTGCGAATACTGTGGTGAAGACTTCAAGAGTATGGAAGGTCGTATGGATCACAGACGTGAGGTGAGCGATAAAATCGGAAATCAGATCTACGTATACTGACACGACTGGAGGCCCATCAAGCAGAACAATACATCGAGTGTCAAGGTTGCGGTCCGGAGTTCGACGAGGAAACGCAGCAGATCGTGACTGGTACGTGTGGTCGAATCTTTTTGCGTCCTAGTCATCTTATCGAACACTATGAGAAGGGCAAGTGTTCCTATATCACTTCCGACGAATTCCATGCCGAAAGACAGCACAAGCATATCATCAAACAGATCTTGGATGATCCAGACGTTTTCTCTGGGATCATTGGGGCAAGCAAGGCTATGCTCCACAATACTGAATGGGATGGAGATTCTGACCTCTACGACAAAAGTTCTAGTGGTGGTGTCGGCCTGCTGGACGATGACAGCAATTCTACAGAAGCCAATGCGTATGAAACTCTGGTCCCACGACTTGAGCAACATAATCTCATGGACCAGGACGTGAACGAACCGGTTGATCCGTCCAAGACTCCACGTCCCCAATACGGCGCTTCACAGGCCCCATCTGAAGCGACCGCTACTCGTAGTAATTTTCGGCGTGTTCTTCACAGCTCGAACAGCTCCCAGGAAGCAGATGCCGCAGCCGGGGTCGAAGATTCTGTAGCCCTGAGGGACGACAACGACCCCGACGCCAACAGCGAGTGCTCGACCAGCACCATCCGCGACAAGCAGAACGAAGACCTCCCCACGCCTTCCCGAGCCCTCTCCGTTGCCGCTTCGGATCAAGCCATTCTTCCCTCTTACATCTCTGCGATCTCTACCGAACCCATTAGTATCGATTGGGCAGCCGTAGCCCGTACGCGCGAACTCAATGCTTCGTTGGCCCGCGACACCTCCACCTTGAACTCCTCCAACCTGTTTACGGCACGATGGTACGACCCCAATTCACCAAGCTACAACCCGGATCTGTTCTGGCACACCATTCTCGAGCTGTACAAATGTCCCTTTGCCAGCTGCGGGGCCGAATTCACCGATCAATCCGACATGGAGACCCACCTGCGCTACACCCATGTTATCTCACGCAACAAGTGTCCGACATGCTACAAAGAATTCAGCACAGTTGCAGGACTAGTGAGGCACTTTGAAGCATCCGTCAGGGGAAGCAGGTGCTGGATCAGCGGCACAAAGAAGTTCGCCGAGACGTTGGCTGAAGTCACCGGAGGCTTTCTGGACGTGTTGGACGTGGGCAGGAGGAGCGGGGAGAATGTTCTCGCTGGATACGTGAGGACCAGGGAAGGGGTGGTAAAGGTCGAGGGACAGATTGGCGGGACTGGGGTCATGACGAGGAGGTTTGAGGGGACGAGACCGGAGGGGTTGGAGGAGAGGAAGTTGGAGCAGAAAGGGCTCCAGGGGGAGAATGAGAAGAGGTTGGTCAGGGGGAACAGAGGTTTTGAGGGGGTTGTGTGGTGATCGAGCTCAGAAGGCAATTTGGGGGCAGAGCAGACTTCCTTCGTGGCAGCTTGGAGGCAGGAACAACGTGGTGGAGAAGATGCCCGTGACATGGAGGACTTTTCGGTGAGCTTGTACACGAATCACGAGTCACGGCATGTGTGGGAGAAGGCACGAAGGTAAGAGGCAAACAGCGACAACGAGAGAGTAGCTACTCAAACAATCAACCATTTCATTCAAGGACCGCGCGTGCAGCCCAGAGCTTGCTTGCTTTTCCGCCTTGTCTATGCCGTACATGTTCAGCCGTATCCATCCAAGAAACGCCTGGTCTACCGATATGATGATCCTGGATATCGCCATTCGATCCCTAGATCTACATTTCCAGAAATCCTGAATATATCTGCCTGCCCAAATCCCCACTATAGCCCTCTTGTGGGTCGTGTCATGTCTCCCCCACTCCCCCTCCTGCTCCTCACCTTGGGGACTCGAGTCCCACGATCTCACTCCCTCGCATCCTCCATGCTCACCCTCCGACTCCCCTCGCTGCTGCCGCCCCCTACCGTCGAAGCCTCAATACTAAGCCTACTGACCTCGCTCAGGAAACTCTGCATCCTCGCTGCGGCGGGCCTGAGACCCAGTCCTTGGGGCCCATGCTCCCCCTCGAGCGCATCGTGCCACTCCTCCACTCCTCCCCCTGCCCCTCCCGCTGCGGTGTCGAGATGATAACTCCTCTTCGCGCGGGCGGCCATTTCTTTCGCGAGGCCCACGTTCCAGAAGAGGTTCGATTGCTCGCCCTGGAGCATCAAAGGGTTGTTCTCCGTGGGCGCAAAGTCTTCGGATTCGCGCGGCGTGCTGTGTGCCGAGTCTTTGGCTTCCGGGCTATCATCGGCGTTGTGACTGGTGTTGTGGGAGTTGGTGTCTGCCGAGGGTGGAATGGTGACTTTTTCTTTTCTCGACGTGGGGATTGTAGGGGACGCGTGGATCTTCCCCTGCGCACCACTCTTGGTGGAAGGGGCGAATGATGCTGGTCCTGAGCCTACGCGCTGAACATCTTTCCGTGGACCGGCGTTGGGATCAATCTTGGTCATCTTCAGACTGTCCGAGCTCAGCAGGGCCGGGCTCTGGTGTAGCGGCGTGGAGGCGCCGCTGCTGACAATGCTGTCGGTTGGTGTTTTGGTGCCTGTGTTGCTGCGGGGCAGGTCTTTGCTTTGTCGGCTCGCCACGAAAGAGTGAGGCGTGGATGCGCTGCGAGGCAGCTGGCCGGATTTGCGGGGGGACAGAGAGCGTGCCGAGTGTTTTGATGAGATGGAACCAGTGCGTACGGAAGGTGCGGTGGTGACGGTCTGTCGCCAGGAGAGGATGCGGTCCGATGGAGCTTGAGTAGAAGTGCTGTCCCGGCCAGAACGCAGGGAGCGATTGGAGGATTTGGTCTTGATGCTGTTGGGTCGGGAGGAGAGGGATGTGCCAACTCGAGTCGAACGAGCACGGTGGCGGTGGGCGCAGTCTTGACGGAAGACTTTGATGGCGCCTGTGACGGAACAAGTGACAATGATGTTGCCGCCAGGATGTGTCGAACGCGACAGGGAAGGTGTCGTAGGAGAGGATGATTGACGGTGGAGGGGCTCTGATGTACCATCGACAACATCAGTCGGCGGTCGTGAAGATGATTGTGATGGACTGCGTTGCTCTCGGGTTGGAGTAGGTGGTGGATTGCATAGATCATATATAGGATCACAGGACTTGGACAGCAGGTATCGAGACTTGGTTGGAGCAAATCGGACGCAGGTAACAACAGAGTTGTGTGCTTGGAAGTGCTCGACGGGGCGTTTGGTAGGGTCTTCGTGGTCGTTGAAGTCTAGTGGCCAGATGTAGGCGCGGTTGTCTTCGGAGCCACAGCAGATATATCGCTGATCATCGCTGATCGAGCCTCGTATCTGCGAAGAATGGTTGTCACTCCCTTTGAATTTCATCTCTACCGATTTGTCCCTGAAGTTGTACAATCGTACTCGCGAGTCATTGGTGGTGACGAGAAGCTTGGTATCACCACTAGCCGAGTTCAAGGGATGCTGAAATGTCTGAATGCCAGTGATCTTGCTGCCCTTGGAATGCTTGCCGTGTGCTGACTTGGCCCGAATTTGTGTCTGATATCTCAGTCCCTCGGTTTCGTAGAAGGTCAACAGGCCGTCTGCACTGCCAGCTACTACAGTCTTCCCATCTGGCGTGAATGCAACCGAGGTGATCATCTCCGGCGTCTGATGCCAAAAGGATACATGTTTCTCCGGGATTGACCACATCCTGATTTTGCAGTCCAGAGAACCTGCAAGAAAGAACCTGTCATCCTTGGGGTGGAATGCAACACTCGGTACGAAATCAGAGTGCTTGAATGTACACAAACACTCATTTCTGGAGACGTGCCATAATCGAACAGTCTTGTCCATGGATGAGGACAGAAGAAAGTTGTTCTTGCTCCAACTGAGATCCAGGATGGTTGCTGTATGCCCTTTGTACTCCTTGATCGGCTTGCTTTTGAATACTTGAGCGGTCAGACTCAGCGGATGTGGCATTGATTCGAGTGAAGATCCAGAGTTACGACGTATTTCCGCTTGTCGCTCTTCCGGCGTGGTCAAGACTGCCCAGACTCGGACGACCTTGTCATGACCTGCTGTTGCGAGGTATTTGCCATCTTTGCTGAATTCTGCAGCCCACACAGTGGGTGGTTCTGGTATCGTCGACTTTCGCCGCACTGTAGGATGGATCTTGTCCGTCGCTCCTGTGTTGAGCTCTTGCGCCAGGAACAGAGAGTCGAACTGCTTCTTTTTCGTGTGTCTCGTGCGGATACGGATATAATCTGGAGGTTGTGGTTGCGCTGGGTTGAACTCGGCGTCGTCTGTGATCGGTGAGAAGATCTCAGCATCGTATCCCTCAGGTCTGCTCTCTGCGATGGATGCATCATCCCTGGCCAGCTCTTGTTGACCCTTCTTCTTCCCGATGATGCGACTCAGAAATGATACGCCCTTTTCCTTGTTTCTTGTCTGCCGTGTCGAGGCTGTATCTGACCTGATTGATGGTCCTGGCGATCGCGCAGTCCTGGGTCGTTCCGACTCGGCGATCGAATGTGTGGTGTCGTTGGAGTTCTGTCTTGTTGCTTGTGGAGCTTCGCCTGTGCGATTGAAGATCTGTTGCGAAAGAGGGTCGACCGTGACCGTCATCTCCAATTGTGCACCATTGGTTTCCTTCCCTTGTGGTACGTTCGGCACATTGTTGGACAATACGCGGAAGACTTTATTTGCAGCTGCACTGGGAGATGTCGGTCGCGATCCGTCTTTCCTGGAGGCTGGAGAGGTTGGCCTGCGAAACTCTCCATCCCATTGACCAGCAGACTTTGCCGGTGAAAGAGGATAGGATGGTATTATGTCTTTGCGCGCCGGATCGGTGACCCAAATAGCTGGTACTGGATCCATCTTCCCCTATCGTACAACTCTCGCATATAATACAAGTAGTGAAATGTCGCGCTTCGTCATCGGTCAAGTCTCGGAGGTCCGGAGTAAATGAGATAAGATACAATGCTTCAACGAAGGCGGAAGTCGGCGGACTGGTAGGAATGGAATCGCCTCGCTGAAAAGAGTCCTTCGCAAGCTCGCCGCATAGCTGAAGAGCAGCGCGTGGGCATTGATGGGCAGGGTAAGCGATATGTAAGATGGATGTGTTCGGCGCGGAAGAGGGTGGAAGTCGACGGGTAGAGCTGGATAAACGGTTCGCATACGCGAATGTTTCTTCGCGCGAACTAACAGCTTTTGGTAGCAAGACACGAACAGACCGTTTGAGCCAGAAGGACAATCGCGCGATTAAGGAGTGGGTTCTGAGGCATTGCTGACCTCAATGGTACCAGCTGTCAGCGGGAGATGATTCGCAACAGGGCTTTTTCTGGGGCCCCTTTTAGCCCAATTTGTTTGGTCGCTGCCCCAGAAACCAAGGCAGAAAATGCGAAACGGCAGCGTCATTCCGCAGGATGCGATCCTGGAGAAAAGTGCAGGTTTCGCCAGCAATCGGCCGCGTATACTATGCAAGATGATGATGCCACTTGGGAGACAGATACAATAGTATTCTTGCCGTCTCCTGCATTCATAGCGTTGTCTGCATATCCCCATATACTGAAGCAATACAAGCCCGTATGATTAGGCAGCCTCGTTCTCCAACCAACCTCCGCGTATAGAATGCGGCTCAAACACGCGTATCAGGCTACGCATCGTCGCTCACGTAGATAACCGGACGAGCCGAATTTTGATTCATCTTTCATTGAGAGGCGTCTCTCGATACTATGGTGACATGAAATTTATCTGCTCGTCTTGAGCAGAACAAGTAAAGTACAGGACTATTGCCCATACCGGTATCCAACTCCTCGTTATGCATCGCAACCCAGTGCGTCCAACTGTATTTTGAAAAAAACCTCGCATCATAAATAAGCCGCCCAAGTCGAACATCTAGAAGTCCTCGTCGAAAGCAAAGTCACCACTGACAGCAGCTGGCGCAGTAGCAGCGGTACTGCCCTCCTTCTTCTCGTGCTTCTTGGTGCTGGCCATGACACCAGCCTTCTGGTAATCGCCGACACGCTTCTCGAAGAAGTTGGTCTTGCCGGTAAGCGAGATGTTCTCCATGAAGTCGAATGGGTTGGTGGCGTTGTAGTACCTCGAGTTGCCGAGTGCCAGGAGCAGACGGTCGGCGACAAACTCGATGTACTGGCGCATGAGCACAGCGTTCATGCCGAGGAGAGCGCATGGCAGAGCATCGGTCAAGAACTCCTGCTCGATCTCGACAGCCTCGGTGATGATCTTCTGGACGAGCTCTGGGCTTGGCTTGTTCTTCAAGTGTGAGAACAGTAAGCAAGCAAAGTCGGTGTGCATACCCTCATCGCGAGAGATGAGCTCGTTGGAGAAGGTAAGACCAGCCATGAGACCACGCTTCTTGAGCCAGAAGATGGCAGCGAAGGATCCACTGAAGAAGATACCCTCGACGGCGGCAAAGGCAATAAGACGGCATGCGAAGGTGGACTCCTTGTCGCAAATCCACCTGAGCGCCCAGTCGGCCTTCTTCTTGATGCAAGGAACTGAAAAAGGTCAGTGACGGCAGCAGATATCATGGTCATTAGAACTCACTGTTGTCAATGGCATTGAAGAGATAAGATCGTTGCCTTGGCTCCGAGATGTATGTGTCAATGAGGAGGGAGTATGTCTCAGAGTGAATGTTCTCCATCATGATCTGGAAACCGTAGAAGCAACGAGCTTCTGGGATCTGGACCTCGGAGCTGAAACGCTCGACGAGGTTCTCGTTAACGATGCCATCGGATGCAGCGAAAAAGGCGAGAACGTGCGAGATGAAGAAACGCTCGTCATCGTTGAGACGCTTGTTCCAGTCGTGAAGATCCTTTGACAGATCGATTTCCTCTGCTGTCCAGAATGATGCCTCGGCCTTCTTGTACATCTGCCAGATCTGTATCATATTAGTCAATGTCCTTCGAGGTCATGCCATGCCAAAGGTGTCGCGTCCAACGCGTGACGCGTCTTGGTGACGATAATGATCTTGCTTACCTCGTGGTACTTGATAGGGAACAGCACGAAGCGGTTGGGGTTCTCTTGTAGGATTGGCTCTTGTTGCTCCTCCTCCTTCAGGCCTGACGCTACAGTGGTAGTGGTCTCTGTCTCGGGTTCGTAGTCGAGGGGGATGCCCTTGACAGGAACGGCGACCTCGTCACGCTCGATGTTTTCCTTGTTCGCTTCTATCGAGAAGGTGGGCTGCTTGACTGGCGACTCCATCTTGAAGTTCTCAACTGCCTCGGCGACCTGTGTTGCATTAGCTCTGGCACGCGTAAAGTGGTTTGTTACGGCGACGATGACTGACCCTCTTCGATGGCGTCACTTGAGTGGCCATTGCTGTCTTTGTCTGTATATGTGCGGTGTAAGGATACAAGAGTGAACAAAGGTCTTTACTTGAGGTCAAGGTAGTGTGTAAGGTAAAGAAGGGAGCTGTAGCTGGGAGCTGGACTTTATGTAGAAAATCTAGTACGCGAAAAGGAGCGCGTTCCTGCAGGTAACGCAAAGCACAAGATTGATTGAACCCACTTTGCTTGGCGGGACACGGTGGACCGTGCACTGTTCCAGCCGCCATGATGTAACGGGCCATTTGGTGTGCAGATGGAGGGACAACGAGATCTTATCAGATCATCTGAGCTTTGAACCGCAGCAACATGATATAGACGGATACGAAAAGATGCACGCTACCACTTGCGCTTCTATTTCTTCCCCGGCGTTTCTACTCTCCCCTCTAGTATACAAGACTGCTGTAGGAACGTCACTCTGTTAACAAGACCCACTCGTACGATTTCCACGCTTTCTGCCTGGAACGCGTTGGCCCCGCACAGGCATTCACTCCCAACCGCCGCGTCTCCGACAGCGGCCGATCTGATATCAAGCTTACCTATCCATTGGAAAGTATGGCGACCAGCAAAGGCAACCCCCTGATCGAAGCTCTCCCGCCCAAGACGGACTATCTCACATATCTGACTGTGGTCGAGTACAACTTGACGCCGGAGCTTCTGCCTACCCTGCATGAGGTTCTCCAGGACACTCAACTGAACGTTAACATCGGCTGGGATCTTGTGCATCTGCTGCTACCTTTGCTGCCAGCGTCTCAGCAGTGTCTGCAAGACATAGCACGTCTTGGCAATCCGAGAGAGGTCATTTTGAAGGTGACAGAATGTCTTCGTCTCATCGACTTTCAGGGACTAGAACCAGACACGGACTCCGACGCTGGAGAGCCACCTTCACTCGATCCTGACTCGCATCGTCATCCACATACGACGGCTCCTGTTGAGAATAACGTATCAGCGGGTGCAGGGACCACACAGGCTACAGAGGTCACCGCAGCGCCATTACCAGTCGACCAATTCATCTGTCTTCTTTCCATGCTCTCGATACTACACCCACGTATCAAGACGCAGTATCCAAGCCGCTTCCTCTCCACTTCACTTCAGGCAGTGCTGCATGCTTTCTCGCAGTCCGTGTCGCATCGCGGGGAGTTGGTCTCAGCTGTGTTGCGCTTCATCAAGGATGTCGGTGGAACGAAGCGACCGCATCTACCACCGAGGACGAGCAGCTCTCAAGTGACACCAACCAAATCCCATGAGCGAGCTCCAGACCCGGAGGCCGATGCTGATGCTGGCGGACCTTCACTGTCTGAATCGGACATCCAGACAAGATTGTTGCAGTCTCTACTCACCTTTGTACTTGAGGACTACATGATGCGACTCTCTGACAAGGATGACGTACCAGGTTTGTGCTGGTCTAGCAGACTGCAAGAGAAGCTTCACCCAGAGCGAACGGTACCAGGACGACCATCCTTCTCCAACAAATTTGAGACTGTGCCTGCGCTGAAAGCTCGTTTGACTACCATTGGTGAAATTCTAGCACTATCACAGGACCTCGGTATCAAGACCGAAGAGCTTCTCAAGGTCGCTCAGGCGGACGAGCCAACACATACCCGCGACCCTAGCACGGAATCAGAACCGCCGAAGACGGCTGCAGACATTCCATATGCGAAGTCTGGGTCATTCTTTCTCTACGTATCAAGACTCATGCGTGGGGTACTGTATTCGACGCCGGAACAAGAGGATACTCTGCCGATCTTCCCTGCGCACCATCAACTCCTGAACAGCTTTGTGTCTGGCACTTCTGCAAATGGCGGTATGATCGGCTCGGAACCAGAGGCATTGCTTGACTCTTTATTGGCTCTGGCTCTACTTGCGGTAGAGAGTAATGAGGTTGGACAACCCGAAAACGCTGAAGCTTTCAATCGATACCTTCAATCAATGTCGCTTGTCAGTTCAAATTCTCCATCGCCATCACTCCGATATATAGCTTACTATCTCACAACCACAATTTTGAGATCCAATCCATCCGATGTTGAGAGACTGGCTTTCATCAGAGATACGCTGGAACACTGCCCATTCGACAATTTGCGGGTGACTGCCATAAGTTGGATGAAGGGGGAGACGATAGAAGCTAACGATCCTCGCAATCCTTCCAGACCGAGCACCTCTTCGGGACAAGATGCTGCAGATGCGAACAAAGAGAAGTCCTCCATCTTTGCGACACCGGTGGCGCTCGATACGCTGTCGCCGTATCTGTTCCCAGATCTCACTCATGACCTCTCCGCAGCTTCAATCTCTGAGGCATGGACGACATTCGACCAGAACTTGCAGTTCTACCTTGCTTCTCTCAACTTTTACTTCTTATTGCTATCGGCAGACCACCTCACCAAGGCATTGAGTATTGGAGACTTGCACAAGAACAACGATGTCGCTGGGTCATTCCTCGGGCCGTTGAGAGAAGCATCTGCACGCTTTCAATCTGACGCAAAGTCCGGTGGCGAGCTGAGCAAGCGATGGAACCAAGATGGCGACATGAATGAGCAATTGGCAAAAATACAATTGCTCGATGCAACGCTCGAGAAGGTGACGGAAGGGGTCGCGAAGCTGAATTAGAATTGATGGCACAAAAGTCGTAGATATGCAGCAATATGAATGGACGAATTCACGGCACAAACAAACCATGTCCCCGCATGCTGTGGAGGCTGATGATTCCATCATCCTCTTGTCGAGCAGAGTGTCGCTAATATACACATATCCCGTCGTACACATCTACGTGCTTTCACCGTCTTCCCAGTCCCCATCTCGAGATTCGGTCCTGGATCTCTTCCCATCTGATATCCAGCAGTCTCACCCCTTCCTCCTCACCCTGCTGCACCACCACCGTCGGCGCGCCACTGCCACCACCCACATTCTGCACCTGGCCCTCGAACACGCTCTTTGCCACCTGCCTCAACTCCTTCACGCCCACAGCATCGATCCGCGCAATCATCTCCTTGACCCCGACCCTGCGTCCATGAACCTGTACCTGCCTCCCCAAATCCTCCAGCTCCACCATCCTGCTCTCCAGGTTCATCAAAAGACTGCTCTTCAGCTGATTCTTGGCCCTGCGCACCTCGCCCTCGCTCAGCCTCCCGAACCCGGTCTCGGCCTTGAGCAGGCTCAGCTCGCGACACATGACCTCCAGCATGCGCATGGTGTACTGCGTGCCGCACGCCGCGGAGATGCCAAAGATGCCACTGTCCGTGTAGGCGTGGTTGAAGCTCACGCAGTTCTCAACCCAGCCGTGCTGGTTGAGTACGTTGGTGTAGAGGCGTGAGTACATCCCCTTGCCGGGGCCACCGGCGGAGAAGGAGCCGCCGCCGCCGAGGAGCGTTTGGAGGGTTGCGAGGGCGTATATGTCGTCCGAGGATATGGGAAGAGCTTCGAAGGCGAGGTGGATGTGAGAGAGGCGCGGGAGGGCGGGGTTCTGTGGGATGGGGAGCGGGGGGAGTGTGAGGAAGCCACCGGTGTATCGTGAGAGGAGGGTGGTATCGACTGGTTGTTCGAGAGGGTGGGGGATGATGCGGGAATGGTCGAGCGGAGAGACGGTGGCGGGTCGGGGGGCGGAGGTAGATATGTTTTTGAGAAAGGGGATCTTGGACATGAGTCGGGACTTGTCTTGGGAGGGTGTGGAGGAGGGTGGGTAGGGTGGTTGTATGGAAGAGTCGGAAGGTTGTTTTGGTTGTGAGGTAGTGGTTGAGGGACTGGTAGAGGCCTTCATGTCGCCAAAGTACTGCTCAGCCAGCTTGACGGCTTGTTTGTGCTCCACTCCAGCAAAGGCGACTACGATCCGCTCGGGCGTATAAAAGGCTTTCCGGTATGCTTCGACTGTCCTCTTATTGATCAATCCAAGCCGCTCTTTTGGACATAGTAACGGGTTGCCCAGGGTGTTGTCCTTGTAAGCAGCCATGTGCACCAGCTCCGGCAATATCAGCTCTGGCTTGCTCCAGATCTCTCCGATCTCGTAGTCTGCCGTCTCCAGCTGTCTCTCGACCTCGTCTTCTGTGATCTCTGCGTCTCGAACAGTCTCTGCCAGGAGCGCGGTAGTGGTTGGCACAGCGTTATTGAATGTGGCTGCTTGATACATGAGCGACTCTCTTGACGACGCGCATTGAATGTTGCCGCCCAGTGACTCCATCTGCTCGATCATCTCGTCGGCCGTTCGTTTCGTTGTCGATTTGAAAGCCAGTCGATCTATTATGTGCGATACTCCACGAAGCGCATCGTTCTCGTATCTTGACCCTGCATCCACGTATATACCAACTCCTGAAAAGGGACCTGGCAGAGCTTCACTTGCGACCCGTACTCCATTGCTGAGAGTCGTGACCTGATCGAGCTCGGCGACATCTTTCGCAGTGTCTGTGACTGTCGCATATTGTCGTAGCGCTGCCTGTGTATTCCGGGGAACTAGAACCCCTTTCTTTGGTAGCGTCCGCAGCGCTTGCGAAGGCATCCGTGCGGTGGGCATGATGTGTGTGGTTGTTGAAGGCACTCGAGACGCTGTCAAACATTTTCTGGCTCAGCAAGCTTCGGCTGACGTCGGAGTTTAGATGTCTTGGCAGATCTCACGTGCTCGTTCGGTCAAAGCCCGGGTCTTGGGTGCCTTATTGCAGGAGGCACAATTGTCTAGCAGAAATAAGCAACTGAGTATTAGCAATATCCTTTCCATTCATCTCCAAAAAAAGACATCTTGAGACTAGACAGCTCTAACAGACGGTGTCTGAACTCTCTCGTTGTCGTGGTCGAGGTCTCGGATCTCGTCAAAAGTTGTCGATCATCAACATCCACCAAACCCGTCCAGTGATAGCCGCTTCTCAGCCTGCCTCATCATCTGCACCATTACGAACAGGACCCTTGCCGTTATTTCTGTCCTTGTTTTGCGCCTTAATAGACATCTGTTATAATCCTTCTACCAGCGTTCGATAGCTCGTACTTTCCAAGCGCTCATGTATTGAATAGGCAATCAAGGCAAGGATCGAGCCGCTGCCGTCATCCCGGACTTCGCTTCGCTCTCAACAACGACGACGAGAACTACTCGAAGGAAATGCTCAGTAGCACTTCGACAGCAGCGCCCGCCGTCGACACGTCCAATTCGTCAGCCACTCCTTCGTCACCGACAAGACCTGGTCGTCTGCGCGGACTCAGCTACCTCCGAAACTACACACATTTGCATGCCCCTCGGACCCCTCTAACTCGCTCACACACCTCCCCGTCCAGTCCGAGTCCTCACGAATCGCCGAGTCAGGATATAAGGACGGAGAACATTGTACCGAGTCCGCAGAGGTCTAACACCACGAACGGGAACCTCAGTGGCTGGGTGCCGACAGTGGGAGGGCAGAGTGGGATATCTCGGGTCGCTCCTACCTCTCAGGCGTCGCAAGACTCAACAAATACGACCACGACCAGAACAAGAGCAGAGACGTACACCGATCGGGGGTCGGAGAGACCGACAGATGAATCTGCGCCACCGGCTGTGAGCCGAAGCATGTCAGCAGATGCTGGTGACCTGCTTGCCAATGCTGGTGTCGAGAGGAGAACGCAGCCAACGATAAGACTCATACCACACCATGAAGCTCGCTCTTCGCGGCCATCTCTCACGTTCCCGATCATTAGCAGAAACCTGCGAAATCAGAATGCAATCATTCGAGTAGGTCGATACTCTGAGCGGGACAATCAAGCAGCCATAGCGGAAAGCAACCCAGAGTCTGTGGCGCCTGTAGGTTTCAAGAGCAAAGTCGTCTCCCGGCGCCATTGCGAATTCTGGTGCAGTAACAACCAATGGTACATCAAAGACGTTAAGAGCAGTTCCGGCACTTTTCTCAATCACGTCCGGCTCAGCGCAGCAGGGACAGAATCACGGCCGTACCCCGTTAACGATGGGGACATTGTGCAACTCGGCATCGACTTCAAGGGCGGCGAAGAAGTGATATTCCGCTGTGTTAAAATGCGCGTCGAATGCAATCGATCCTGGCAAAAGGGTATCAACCAATTCAAGTACGTCCCCTCCCCTCTCCACTTCGATAATCACTAACTCATCCCAGCACCCAAACCCACAAACGTCTCCGCAACCTCGCCTCCGCCTCCACCGACAAGAAAGACAGCGACACCGCCTCCGTCAACTCCTCCGAATGCTCCATCTGCCTAAACCCCATCGCACCGTGCCAGGCCCTCTTCGTCGCCCCCTGCTCCCATGTCTGGCACTACAAGTGCATCCGCACGCTCATCTATCCCAACTGGCCCTCATTCCAATGCCCGAACTGTCGCGCTTACGCCGATCTAGAAGCCGAGGTCGAGCCCGCCGAGGTGGATTCCGAGGTGGAATTTGCTCAGGCGTTGCGCGAGAGTGAAGCGGATGCAAGTGGCGGCGGGGGGAGCAGCGACGATGCGTCCGGCGTAGAAGGCCGAGAGGGAAGAGGGGAACTGCAGCATTCCTCCACGCGGAGGACGTTGATCGAGCACACTGGGGAGGAAGCGCAGGGTTCCGAAGCCGAGGATGAAGAGCTGAGTAGAGCTATGGGCTCGACGTCGCTTGAGCCTTCGCAGAGGGAGAGGTCGCTGCCTGTGGCTGTACCGGGGAGTTCGAGGTCCGGAGTGGAGGGAGGCAGGGAACCGATAGGCGCCAGATCAGCGACGCCGACGAGCACGGCGCAATTCGCACTCGCTGCGAGCGTCATGGGTGGGCCGGAGGGGCCGACGACGCCGAGGAATGACGCAGGCCCGTTTGTGCTGGATGCTGCTGTCGAAGGGTCGGGGAGGAAGGGGAGAAAGAGTAGGGATGCTGAGGAGGAGGATGTGGGGAGGAGTATAGGCGTTGATTGACCCCCATCAGTCGAGTGTGCATCTTGGTAAGGGAATAAGTGTATATTTGGGCGTCAATTGCATGGGGGAGTCTGGTCTCTCAAGGTTGGGCATGATCATGAAAGAGACGATGAGGCAGGACTGAGGGATGTTAATAGGCTTCATCGGCCGGAGTAAATGTACCGTATGACACTTATCCTCCTGCATCCGACATCATCCATACCTGCCGCAGTCATTGTCAATCACCAAAAGTATGAGATCAGCTAATCAATTAAAGTGCTCTTTACACTGCCTACTCATTCAGCTGTTTAGCCAAGTCAATGCAGATACAGAAGATTTCAGAGAGATGTATGTATTGAATGAAATGAGATCGAAGATTGGGTATCCATGAATCGTGAGCAGTCGATGAAATCTCCACACAAAATACGCCTCATTACCCTATCCCAGTGTCTCTCGTTGACCTATCCACAATTGTCGAAATAGTCGTTATATGCGAAGTTGACCTTGTAGCCTGAGTGGCATGAATATCCGGCGCCATCTCGCAAGCATTCCTTGCGCGGTTTCCTTCCTTGCCTTCGCCCATCCTCCTGGCCGTTCCATGGTCTTTCGTAGGAGCCATGTCCCCCTACGCGCTCCAAGCCTGGTGATACCTCAACAGCACTGCGCTCGTTAGCTACTCTGCTCTCGCGCAGTCGGATGAATTAGGGACGACTCACCATTCAAAACCTCCCTCTGCCCCCTCCCGTCCTCGCAAGCCAGCACCACTTCCCCTTCCTCCCCATCCAGCTCGAGTACCACACTGTAAGCCAACTCCATGTCATCCAAATGCGGGACAAAGATCCTCGCCACTTCCCTCAAATGCCACGCCTTCCCGCCGCCGCGACCGGGACTGGCGCCACCGGTGTTATAGTAGCTCATGGGCACGTTGCCGTGGCGCGTATTGTAGGAGCTCTTGTCGTTCAAACTGACTATGAGGTTGCCTTGAGCGTCGATCTCGAGGAAGCGCCGCTTCCACAGACCAGAGTGCGGAAATTGCACGTTCACGTCCCCTATGCGGATCCCTGGTAGAGGCGAGGAGGGGTCCTCCATCATGCCTTGCGAGAGGGATGGCTCGAAACCTTGCAATGCAAAGGACGGTTCGGGAGGCAAGGGTTTGTCCGTGCTGAGTGCGGGGGATTTGGGATTTGGTGTGTGTGGGACGTACTCGGGGATGGTGGATGGTGGAGGCACGTCGCTACGACGTTTGCGTGAGACGGCGGATAGGCCGGACATGCGTTTGAGGAAGCGGGAGGTGCGGTCGCGTTTCGATGGAGCGAGGGATGCGTTTTGTTTGAGAGGGCTGGGCGGACGAGGGGGCGCGATGCTGCCGGAGAGACTGTCGAGACGGGACTCGTGCGACTTGGCGCGATGGAAAGAGAAGCGTTTCAATTTGCTCGAGTCGATCGATTTGCGTGAAGTAGTGGAGGCGATGGAATGTTCCCGAGGTGCAGGCGGGAAGGGAGGAGGGTCCATTGGGTGATATTCGGATTCGGAGTCGCAAGTGACGGAGGATGTTTCGAGATTAGCGGGAGCCTCGTTGTAGGTGCGCGTGCTCGGACGGACGATTTTGGCCGTGACGGAAACTGACTGGCGGCGGGTGTTGGGATCGGTATGTACAGTGTAGTAAGCGTTGGTCTCTTGAGGCGTAGCAACTGGCTTGGCTGCCTCTTTGTTGCCTGAAAGTACGCCCATCGACCGCAAGCGACCCTTGAGCATGTCTGGATTTGCTGAAGCTGTGCTAGATGGCCGACTGGAGAACAGGTTCTTGTTGAACAGACCACCGCTCGACAAGGGAGGCGTCGGCAGCGCCTTTGGTGACGGGATCGGGCTGTCCTCTCTGGATTTCTGCTCGAGCTTCGCAATGCGTTGAGAAATGCCTGAACCAAGTTGGTTCTTCCTTGAAGAGGCTACGAGTTCTTTAGCGTCTACCGGACTTGTAGTGTCAACTGGACTCGAAGATGCCGTCTTGACTCTTCGCGCTGTCGGTTTGACATCTACAACATCAAGATCTCTTGCCGAAATCGTGGGGATTTGAGGACTCGTTTTGACGCGCTCCAAGGCAATCTTCTTCTGAGGTGGAGTTTCTGCTCTCAGAGTAGGCGAGGATCCCATGGAAAATGCGCTTATCTTCTTCGCGACCACGGGTGTAGCAGGAGTTCTGAGCACTGCCATCGATCTTGCCTCGTGTACCGTTGCAGTAGTGAAGTACTCAGTATCGGACTCGTCCACACTACCAGTCCTTGGTCCTGGAGTCTGCTCAGTAGGAATAGCTAGGGGTGCGATGATTCCACGACGCTTTCGACGCTGAGCATTGTGTTCGTTTCGTATCGAGTCTGGTGAGTCTGGGTGTTCCTGTAATTCAGACGAATCTGACAACCAAGTGTCACGATTCGACTTTTCTGATGCTGTATCAAAGAAAGCTTCTGGATCTTTGGGCGCCTCCTTTATTGAGATCTCGTCCTCGTAGAATGCTGTTTTGTTCAGCTCATCTATCGGAGCTTGCGAGACTTCACGAGTGCTGTCTGTCTCTGCGAAAAAAGTGGATGGCTGATGCTGATTCGCTGGTGGTGTAGTATCGTCACTTCCAGCTTTCATGGTACTGGTCGCTAGATCCTCAGCTTGCGAGTTCTCTTCAGCAGGTGTAGCGTCCTTCTCCGTTTGTGCATCATCAAGATTTGACAGGTCAAGATCTGTCTGTTCCTGCGTTGCTTCTTGAGCGTCCTTTGGTGTGCGCCTTATTGGAGGGAGAATAGGACTTGAGGGGACGGCGTCATCTGCCAGAGGGGATTCTGTTCCTAGAACAGGGTCCACTCCAGGGCTATCTGAATTCGCTCCAAGAATGGGATCGATACCCGGACTGTCTGATGCCGCCGGCTCTGGCTGTCCTTCTGCTACGCTCAGCAGCTTTTCCTCGGCTTCTTCCTCTGGCACTGCTGGAGGTTGAGCCTCAGTCTGCGGCGCGTTTTGATCCGAGATCTGCTCCTTAGCTGCTTCGAGATGCTGATCTGTCTTAGCAGGCTCGGCTACTTCTCCAACCATCTCAACCCCAGAGTCAGACTTCCTTGCGTTTTGAGCTGATATAGAGGCCCTTGCATCCTGGGCGATTTGACTCGGCGTTGCGATGTGTTCGAGCTCTTCAACAACAGCAGGCGTGGGTGTCGCGTTGGTAGAGATCGAAGGCATTGCGCTGGTCGGGCCATTCGCGTGACTAGCCTGCTGAGAGCGCAGTTGTCGCTTGCGCATCTCGACCGCTTTGAGTAGTCTCTGCTTCTCTGGTGTGAGTGGTGTTTTCGGCCGCAGAGCCTTTCCGGATCGAAAACTGGCTGCAGATTGTGGTCTTGAAGGAATCGGTGGGGGAGTCGGCATTGCTTCTTCTGGTGCGTCCATTGAAGCAGCCAATGCGGGTTGCTGTTTTGGTTGCGAGCTAGAGCTCGACGTAGATCGCTCTTGCATGGCATCGTCCATAGCATTTGCCGCTGGTGCACTGACGTCTGCAGAGGTCGAGGTGTCGGTATTTTGTCTGCGTATCTGGACTCTTGCAGGAAGGGTCGCAGTGGCACGTCTTGTCGTGGATGGCATCTGCCCGACCTTCTTCCGATCCTGTATCTGTACGGGACGCGGCCCAAGTTTCACCTTCGGTCGAAAGTCGAAGAACTCTATGTCCTTTAGAACGGCACTGTCTGGGCGAGCATCTGGATCGGACCGTATCGGATCGTATGGACTGGGTGAAAGTGGTCGCTCTGATATAGACGCGGACGCAATTGAATCTGTCTGTTCGAGCTGCGAGGTCTCCAGGATTGGTTCAGTCGCAGCTATGGAAGCCTGATCTGCTTGCTCGTCTAGTGGATCTGACCCAGGGTCAACTATGATGATTGGCGCTGCTTGCTCCTCTGTGTTGCCTATTGACTCGTCGTCAGGCGCCTCATCGGCATGTGATACATCCGCTTGAACCACTTCCGCGCTCGTCTCTGATGTTGTCTGGATGGTAGGAGGGGCCTTTGGGAGAATCGGAATGGATCTCTGGTAGGCGGTCATTCTGTCTAGAGCCGCCTTCCTGCTCATTTTCGAGGGCACTGGAGAGGCACTGGTCGGTCGCGACGGTGGACTAGTCGGTTCCTCTGCATCTTCGGTGATTTCGTCGAGCTGGTTCGTCGAAACCGAAGCTGCACCAGCGTGTAGAGGAAAGGTCGCAGCCAGATTTGTGTCGCTCAGCCCTTCTATCGTAGTGATATCCAGTAGTGCATCGTACGGCGAATACTTCTCGATCACGTCCTTGAAATGCACAGCCGTCCTGACCTGTAGCAACCTCGAAGTTCCCTCTGGTATGTATTTTATGAGCACTCTTTTTCTCCGAAACATAATCAGCCCGTACAAGGGCGATTTCTCTTCATAACTCGACATGCATGTCCGCGCTTCGAAGACTCCAGACGTGCCCGATCCGAGCAATTCGATTGTGTCGCGCGACACATACTTGAGTAGGAACCTTGCGAGAGGTCAGCGTGCGCGCGTGTAACTTGACAAAGATTGCTTACCATCCTGCCGGCTCTGAGATGGCTGTGGTGAAAGTCTGGACTGTTTCTGGACTGTCCAGACCAATCAAGGACATTATCTAGGGGAAGCGATCCTGTGCGCTTCCCACGGTCGTGTTATATCGATCCTAGTTCGTGTGCGACATAGCCGGCCGAATGTGAAGCTTCCCTAAGGTGAAGTGGTCGGTCCCAGTGCATCGCGCGGTGAAGGCGCCTGCAGTTGTCGGAATCGAAGGCTGTTGTTTCTGCGCAGAGAGTGTATCCAATTCAGAAATTGAGGAGGCAGGTGTGATATGAAGTATGGTTTGGTTCGGCTACTGCACGTGGGATTACACGGCCAAGAGGGCCAAGTCAAACAAGATGGATCACCATTCTTTTGGCTGCAGCGGGAATGATGGGGGTCCATGCAGGCACCGAGAGAGGGCGGGTCAAAGACAATTGGTTCAAAGTCCACTGTACGGATCATGGCGCGCTGGTCTCTAGCGTACCACTACGGAGTCGAACTACCATTAGACGAGCCCTGTCAGGTTAAGATCGGATCGTGTCCGGTATATGATTGAAACAACAACACGGCTTGACGGCCATACCTTCAACGACGATGCAGCAAGAGAAGCACGTCGATGTGCGAGACAAGACTCCGGACGGGCAACTGGCGATCGAAAAAAGCAACCGTCGATTTTCTGGAAGAATGCAAGCCATGCATGACCATCCCTGCTCGACTTCGCAATCGATGTTCCCTGCCGGCGCTGGGAGCTGAATGTTAATATAAATGATCCGCGCGTGGCTGCATCATGGTCTCACTTTGAAGGTGGGCAAGGTGGAGACCGCCGCGGGTGATTGACAGGCAAGGTCAACGTCGAGTCAGGAATTGACCGCAGGTATAGCCCTCTTCGGCTATTGGCCACTGTCTCAAGTAGCTGTTGAAGGTGCACAGGCAAGTGTCGCAGCGTGGTTGGCCGATGGATCGAGGTTTATAGTATGGCACTTCAGTGCGGCACGAGACGCAAAGACGGCTTCGAACAAGCTTTTCCCAGTCTAGCTTCCCAGTCTAGCTTCCCAGTCTAGCTTCCCAGTCTCAATTCCTGCTTCTGCTCACACGAAGAGAAGCTCTAACAACGATTGCTGCCATGCCGGGAACTTTGCCACCAGTTCTGGATCTACCTACTCTTTCCACCGAGGATAGAGCAAACATCCTGGACCTGCTTTTCGAACCAAGTCAACAGCTCCATACTCTGACGATCGAGCTGCTGAAAACACAAACATTCCAATCATACGATGACTTGATCGCCTCGGTTGGTGTCCAGCTCACAGAGCTTGCCGACTCACCATCGAAAAGTGATACTGAATGGCTCGAGGCAATCTTAGGATCTCACCCTAGACTTGGGGCAAAGAAGGTCGAAAGCGCACAAAGTCAGGCAGAGCAGGCCAACCTGCAGAAGGGGAATGCTGCCGAAGCAGAGCAATTACAGAAGCTCAATGAAGAATACGAGAAGACATACCCTGGACTGAGATATGTCGTATTTGTCAATGGTCGAGATAGACCTACCATCATGGAGGATATGCGCCGCCGAATAGCCCTAAAGGATATTCAGGGGGAGCGCTTCGCTGCCATCAAGGTGACATTGTGCTATGTGTGTGCTACATGACCAGGAAAACTGATCACTCGATAGGCCATGTGCGAAATAGCTGCCGACCGAGCAAGTAAACTCCTGGCATGAATTTTGAAAGCAAGCATAGGTATCCCTAGGATGCCCGAAATCGGGTGTTGACGGCATGAGGTGGGCTGTCCAGCCGACGCATCTCTACCCCACCAGAAAGCTCCCATTTCTTCTGCCCCTCACAATGATATACCAATCCCACAAAGATTTCCGAGTATATACACAAATTGCATAGTTCTCTGCATACCTTCGACCTTGCTCTAAGATAACCTTATCACCATGGCACGAAAATTCTTTGTCGGCGGCAACTTCAAGATGCAAGTCTACCCAACAGCCTGGCGCGATTCTCATCTAAGCAAATGACAGGAACGGCTCAGTTGAGTCCATCAAGAAGATTGTCAGCGACCTTAACAGCGCAAAGACCGACTCAAACACTGGTATGTCTCCCAGAAGTTATCAGAAGCAGCTCTGACCAGGTACAGAGGTCGTCATTGCCCCGCCTGCTCTCTACCTCCTCCTTGCCCGCGAGCATCTGAAGAAAGAGTACGAGGTCGCCGCACAGAACGTCTTCGACAAAGGCAATGGCGCCTTCACCGGCGAGATCTCTGTTTCCCAATTGAAGGACTCCGGCATCACTTGGACCATCATCGGCCACTCGGAAAGACGCACTATCCTGCAAGAGACCGACACATTCGTGGCATCCAAGACCAAGGCTTCCCTTGATGGCGGTCTCGGGGTCGTTCTCTGCTGCGGTGAGAGTTTGGAGCAACGTGAGGCAAATAAGACGATCGAGGTGGTAACCACTCAACTCTCTGCTGTAGCAAAAGAAGTCAAGGACTGGAGCAAGATCGTCATTGCCTACGAGCCAATTTGGGCTATTGGTACCGGCAAGGTCGCCACCACCCAGCAAGCACAAGACGTTCATGCCGCAATCAGGGACTGGCTGGCAAAGGATGTGAGCAAGGAGGCTGCAGAGAACACGAGGATCATTTACGGAGGAAGTGTGACGGATGCCAATTGCAAGGACCTTGCAAAGGAGAAAGATATTGATGGATTCCTCGTTGGTGGTGCCAGCCTCAAGCCTGCCTTCCACCAAATCATCAACGCTCGCGAGTGACTCTCATCGAACCTTTGAGGCAGAGAAAAGTTCTCATGTCCTGATATACTATCATGAATGAAGTTTGCATGACCTGTCAGGTCTTCCAAAACGCCCTCGCTATGCACGATCCCAGCTTCTCCTATGCTACACTTTCTGCGCCGGTGCGTGGAAAGGGTCCCAAATTCCCCTCACGCTCTCGTTCAGACTCCTCACGGGCTTTGTGACCCTTTCCAGCTTCTTTCCACTCGCCTCCTTTAGTAAGGTCGCTTTTTGGAGGACCTGACCTGGCTCCAGGTTTCGCACGCAGACTGCCTTTTCCCTGCCGTTCATGTACCTTCCAATGATTACCGGATGCTTATTCGGCCGAGGCGAGATGTTGATTTCAATACCAGGGTTTGCTTTTGCGAATCGAGGCAGATCGTGTGTCAAGAATGATCTTCGCAGACTGGTCAGCCTAATTCAGCATAACGACTTCACAGCTCCTACTTCATGCCCTTTGAGCTTCCTCCAAAATTACAGTAGTGAAAGTTGAGCTGCTTGCATTGCAGGATGAATGCGCCGACCCCGTTCTAGATATATGTTAGCTTCCAGAAAGCCCATAACCTGTCTTTGAGAACCGACCTGGCTCTGCGCTATCGTTCTAACAGCTTGTAACGGCATTTCGGCTCCTGTATTACTTGATGCAAAGATTCTTTCGGTCATCAATCATCAATGGTCGACGGTCGACTTTCTTCAAAACCTTGGCTTGGCGTTGTGAAAGAAGGTCCGAGCGCGTCGCGACCTCACTCCAGCAGACACTTTTCATTCGAGCTCCCTACAATTGCATTTCCATCAACTCAACAGACTCACGATCTATTCACTTGAACTCTTCGACCGACACTGCCGGCTGCTGCTTTGGCTGCTGCTACTGACACTGCGCTTCAGCGTACATTATATGAGCTTTTTCAGACACTGACTGGCATCAAAGATCACTACCCGGGCTGTGAGCCTGTGAACTCGCAGCCATGACCGACAAGCTCCCACCAAATCTTCTTCAGCTCTTTCAAGCCCGCCCGGCTCTGCGCTACCTACCTCCTTCAGACATCGCCCCAGAGAAACGCACAACCGGTCCTGTCGATGGCGTCTCAGGTTTCCTTTCGGCACTTCAGGAAGAACCCGTTTCTTACGAGCCGACAGAAAGCTGGCTGCAGCGCAAGGATAGAGAGAGACTTGAGAAAGAAGAAGCCGCGAAGAGACTAGTCACCGAGGATATCAAAGAATGTACGCAGATCCTTCATAGGCTCTCTAGTGCTGTTCACTAAACAAGACAGACAAACCCGATGAGGACCCAAATGCGACTGCCGATCCCCTCAAGACTCTCTTTATCGGTCGTTTAGCATACAAGACGAACGAAGATGACATTCGCGGCGCCTTTCGCAGCTTTGGCCGCATCAAAACTGTACTACGCACCTCTTTGCGCTGTACGATCCACCATTAATGCTCGATCAGGTCCGAATTGTCAAGAACGAGTACGCAAGTGCAGAAGAGAAGAAGAAGAAGCCGCACCAAGGTTACGCTTTTGTCGAATTCGATTCGGAAGGTGCATTGAAAGGTAAAGCATTGATGACGGTCACAGCACGCCCTTGGTAAGATCATTCACTGACATAGGCGTCCTACGCTTCACAGATGCCTACAAGCACTCCGACGGCATTTATTTTCACGGGAGAAAAATCGTCGTCGATGTCGAGCGCGGCCGGACCGTCAAGGGATGGCGTCCTCGTCGCTTCGGTGGAGGCCTAGGCGGCAGGCACTACACTAAGGAACAACATCGTTCATTCGGAGCACCCGCTGGACCAGGGGGTTTTGGTAGGGGCGGCTTCAGAGGTGGCGGATTTCGTGGAGGGAGAGGCTTTGGTGGTGGCGGTGGGCGTTTTGGAGATAGGGGAGGCCGATTTGGAGGCGGTGCGCCATCAGGAGCACCATCCGGACCTCGTGGTGGCGGGCCAAATGGCTACGGCGGAGGTGGAGGCTACCGCGGAGGAGGGGGAGATGGTGGTGGGTATGGATCGCGTGACTATGGAGGAGGTGGTCGCGACTACGGACGCTCAGGCTCCAACCGCGAGCCGCTGGGCGGTGGCGGAGGTGGAGGAGGAGGAGGAGGTTACCGCGACAGAGACGGCTATCGCAGGAACTATGAAGGTTCGGGTGGGTATGACGAGAGTCGTACTCGTCGCGACTATCGTCAGTAAGGGTTTGAGATGGTTTGTCACGGTGGTATACCCCTTCGCATCGGACATTCGACACCTTTCTTCACAATGTGTTACTACAAGCAAGCGGAAAAGCAAATCGCATCGGCGTCGGGACTGCAAGTATGGCGATCGGCTGGCCTCGTAACCACCTCTTCTGACACGGCAAGCGCCGTTAGGAAGAGGTCAGATCATGAGCGATTACAGCAACATGCGACCATCGGCATCGCAAGACGATCTTGGGAAAGCCTGGCTCGACCCATGAGCATCTTGCGCGCCAAGTTCAGAGCATTTTCTTCGTGCTTCTGCGATCATGTACGACTAGGAAAAAGTCAATTCCATAGGAGGCGTAAGTATGCAAGCTCAAAAAATGAAACAAGGTGCAGTATCCGGACATCGATAAGGTAAGATGTCCGCATCTCCTTGATCAATTAGAGGTTCGAGCACCGTCAAGATGGAGAATGGACACGTGAAGCGGGAGGCGAAGGTGCTACGAATTGCGGCTCTGCCATGACGAAAGAAACGGAGGCAGGGGAGCATAGTTTCAGGAGAAGTGGTGCGGCTCCACTTGCACACGTAGTAAATGGTCCATGCAAAGCGGCTCGCTGCAGGCAGATGCCGCTATGAATAGATGCCGTGCATTTGACGCTGCGTTCTATTTACCACAGTATTCGTATGCCAAGTGTTGCTGCTGTCGAATCAAAGGGACTTGTAAGCAGGTCCTTCGTCCCTGTCTACAATTTGTTCAAGTCGGAAACAAGAAAATTGGCCTGGTGGTGAATCAGGGCAAAATGGAACGCCTTCCGAGCTTTGGGCAAGCGATGCTTAGTCGGCGCTAAGCCCCAAAGCAGCTTGCCTCTTGGAATTGCGCGTCTTTGATCAATCGCCGCAGAACCACGGTTACCATCCCAAGTCAACTTGATCGTCCTGTCAAAAGTCACCTTCGACCTGTCTCTCGTTCCTCCATCTCTCGAACATGCTGGTCATGCGAATCCATCTAGCCGCTCGCTAAAGGACACGTCAGGGAAGATTCTGTGACAGTTGTATTCACTCGTTCCTACTACCAAGACCCCCTCGAAGGACTGGCTACGAGTCAAGATCCAGCAGCCGCCGGACTGTGCCTCTACGGCTTGGAACTCACAACCTTTTGCCCTCGTTCCACTTCATTTGACATTCACTGACCGAACCTTCACATTTCAGCCAACATGGCTGCGAACAGCTACTACAATACTGCCCCACCGAGCTACGATGCGGTAGCCGGGCGTCGCGAAGACAATCCTCTGCCATCACTTCCGCAACAGCACTCATACCACGACTCGATCAGCAATACCCCCTCTTCGTCTTCGTATAATGGGCAAGGCTCATATCCATACTCACAATCACATCCGTCACAATCGTCAACCCAATACACCACTACAGCATACGCTCCGCATTATGGGCATGCAGATCAGGCAGAAGAAGATGGTGTACCACTTCGGCCGTACAACCACAAGAGGGACTCACAGGGCAGTCAAGCGCCCATCATACCAGATCACGACGATCCATTTGTAAAAGACGCAAGGAAGCCTGGACGGAGGAGAGGACATGGGGAGTCTGTAGGGCCGCCAGAAAGACAAGGATGGTTCAAGGGGAAGATTACATGGTGTTGCTTCTTCTTCTCGGTTGTCCAGATTGGTGTCTTCATTGGCGAGCTGGCTAGGAATGGTATGGCATACTGGAAGTCCGAAAGAAGAGAGACTGACATGACCAGGCGCATTAACCGGTATTCCCATCCAGATAAAACCCACCTTCAACCCCATGATCGGACCATCTCCATATGTCCTCATTAACATGGGCGCCCGCTACCAGCCTTGCATGCGACGCATGGACAACGTCAACGAGACTATCGGCTGGCCCTGCCCCAACACCACCACCGCCACAGGCGACGGCGCGACCTGCACGCTCGCCGAATTGTGCGGCTTCAATGGGTTGAACATCCCCAGCGAATACGGCCGAGACAACCAAGCCCAGCCCAACCAATGGTTTCGCTTCATCACGCCCATCTTCCTCCACGCTGGCATCATCCACATCGGCTTCAACCTCCTCCTCCAACTCACCCTCGGCCGCGACATGGAACTCGCCATCGGCTCCTTCCGCTTCGCCCTCGTATACATGTCAGCCGGCATCTTCGGTTTCGTCCTCGGCGGCAACTTCGCCGCCAACGGCATTGCCTCGACCGGTGCCTCGGGCTCCCTCTTTGGCGTGCTAGCCCTCAACCTGCTCGACCTACTCTACACATGGGAAACGCGGCCTAAACCCATCAAGGACCTCGCATTCATCATCGTCGACATCGCCATCGCCTTTGTCCTCGGCCTCCTCCCGGGTCTCGACAACTTCTCCCATATAGGCGGCTTCCTCACCGGTCTCGTGCTAGGCGTATGCCTCATGCGCTCCCCCGCCGCCTTCTCCAAGCGTCTAGGTGCCGACGAACCCGCTTACGGTCTCGCGGGACGAGGATCCCCGCCACCCGGCGCCGCGTACGGTGGTGCGACTGGGGTGGTCGGGTTTGCAAAGAAGCCCCTCGGTTTCTTCAAGGGACGGAAGCCATTCTGGTGGGCATGGTGGCTTGTAAGGGCCGGGGCATTGATAGGGACGATCGTGGGGTTTATTGTCCTACTCAAAAACTTCTATGTGTGGCGCAGGGGTTGTAGTTGGTGCAAGCACTTGACCTGTTTGGTACGTTCACTACAGAATTGGTAGAGGGGGGGGGGATTCGAGTGTGCTGACTTGTCACAGCCGATCAGTAATTGGTGCGATATTGGTAACTTGCAGATCTTGACGAATCCGACGAACGGGACGACGCCGAATCCGAGTAGGAGAGATTTGTTCGGGGTCACGGCGGAGATGGTGTTGAGGGCCATGGAGTAGAGATTGGGTCTGGGGAATATGGGAAGGGGCGGGATGGGAAAGGGGGTACCGAAAATGGAAACGGGGATATGGGTCGGATTTGCATAGCATGGTTTGCTTCTGGGACGGTATGGACTGGACGGTCTATGTGATAGTTAGACAACCCATGGAATAGGCTCGCTTGTACTAGCTTGCGTTTCATCCTGCCAATGTCTAATGACCTTGTTCTGTGGCATGCTACTTGCGGGTGACGTTGCTCACATGTATCTTCAAGGCTTGCGTACGGGCCGTCTACGCGATATATACATTCCATCGCCCGCGCGAGGGTCAAAAGGGGAGTCTGTGTTCATCCATTCCATCCCATGCTCCAGATTCTCGTCACTTCGTAACACATCACCCCTTATACCACGACCTCCTGCTTCTCCCTCGGCTTCTGGCCCTCCATCTCGTCAAACGCCTTCTGCCGCTGCCTGCTGTTCCAATTCAGCGTCCGGCTGATACTGTCCACCCAGTCCTCACTCCTCCTGTCCAGCGGCAACACGGTCGGGAACGGGAACCGTGACGCCGATATCGTGACGTAGTCGCCCGGGTGTAACTCTGTGCGCTGACGGCCGTCGAAACTGGCCCAGCAACTCGCTCGGGCGTCGTAGGGTACGCCGATGCGCAAAACGATCGTGTCCGGGAGGATGATGGGTCGGAAGTTGAGCGTGTGCGCGCAGATGGCTGTGAGGAGCACGACCGGGTTGTCCGGGTGGCAGAGACTGCCCCCTGCAGCGAGATTGTAGGCTGTTGAGCCGGTCGGTGTGGCGACACAGATCCCGTCCGCTTGAACCGTAGTGAAGTGCTCGTCGTCCCCGAAGACTTCCATTGAGGACATGGTGGGATTGGGACCGCGGTCGATGACGATTTCGTTGAGAATGTTGAAGCTGTGTTCTGGGTGGTGGGTGGTGCTGTCGTCAGCTTCATCGCCGATGAGCTCTTCGACGAGGTTGCGTTGTTGCTGGCTGTGGTCGGAGCCGCGCTTGTTGGAGCGCATGACGGTGCCTTCGAAGCGGAGGCGGAGGGAGAGGGTGATGCCCTCTGAGAAGGCTCGCTTCAGGATCGTGTCGTAGGCGTTGAAGTCGAACTTCGTGAGGAAGCCGAGAGAGCCCAGTGCGAAAGAGAGAATAGGGGGAACGATACGCTGGAATAGAGATGAGGCATACAGTACAGTACCATCGCCTCCCAGAGCAAGACCAATGTCAAAGGTTTGTGGTTTCCGCCGGCAGAGCTCGTCGTCCCAGTACTTCAAGCGATCCTTGCGTGTTTCGTCCTTCTCCAATAGTCCTTTGGCGTCGAAAGATGGATCATCTTTCAGTTTGTGCTCCACCCACCTAGATGTGTAAATTGAGTGATCTCATCGCCCATCTTGCATTGCTTACACTGTATATGGCACTCCAGTCGGACTCTTGCTGTCCAACAACCAGCACGTCACTTCTTTCGTCTTTTCGATCAACTTTTTGTCATGAACCTTGGTGAGAATAAACACATTCTTCACCTTCAGATTTAACCGTATGTGACCTAGCTTCTTTGACAGCTCTCTTATTCCCATCGCCATCGAACTGAGTTGATGTTTCGTCAGGAGTCTCGAATCAGTAACGTGTCCATTCTTCGATGGCATCTCCGGGTTCTTGTCCTGCTTCTGCTGTGCCAGTATGCCTTCTTCGCTCGGCTGCCACTTCCCCTCGTGCCGTTGCTCTTCTAAGAGCGCATGTACAAAACATGACGTGTGCTGCCGCTCGGCTACTGCTTTACCATACTTGTTCGTGACAAGGGATTCCCGTCTTTTGTGCCGATCTGACGAATCGAAGCTGACCTAGAATACTCAGTCGATGTGTCCCTGATGAGAAGCATGATTCCACTGACCTCAAGCGCGTCCTGCATGGCATCCTCACAAGAGGAATATCCCTGACTCATGTTCAGTCTCGAGTCCTTCTATCGACTCCAGCGTAGATGCGCAAGGAGAGAACCTACCTCTGAGATTGCTTCTGACTTCATACTTACGGAGCCGTTCCGTCTCTGCGGGGTTGCAAATGGAATCAGAGCTTGTTTCAAACATTAATCTGTGTCTGATGGAAGCGCTTTCGTATCTTTACCATGTGGACTAGGATCGATCGGACCCAGAAGTGACTTGTAGGTTTTTGAGTGAAGAATGGCTACGTATAATGGAAGATCCATATACCCCTCTAATTGATTAATGATGTGAAGAGGTTCGGCGGGAGGAGCGGGGTCGGGCAGATCGTTCACTGGTGGGGCCAGTTTGATCGGCTTGCGGCTCAAATCTGTCTTGTTCGTCAAACCTTTTAACAAAACTTCTGTCCTGGATCAACACGCAGCGGCAAAGCTGTATGACGGACCACGATGATATGCCTGGTCACTGATTAGAGCTTGCGTCGAGTTTCGCACATGGCCAATTACCAAGTGCATCCTTGGCGTGTGCCTGGTGACTTGCTGCGGGTTCGCGATCTGGTATACATTGACTTTCTGGACAAGCAATTGATTGGATCGGCGCAGTCTGCGCTGAGGCAGATTCAGATATGGCGACTACGTGGTAATTTGCCACATGCGATAGAAAGCACAGGCCTTCTTCTTGAAGCCATGATATTCCACGGAGGGATATGCACAGAGGCTTCTGATAACCATGCGACTTCCGCTGATTCTTTTCCCATTCGCGCCACCTATACGGCTGCGCTTGCACGATTTGTCACCGGTTTCGCCGACCTCGGTCGTTCAAGGTCTGGTCTTGGACAATCTATGCTGGAGGTGGCAAAGGACATCGACCTTCCAGCAGAATTCGTAGAGTTGCGACATGAAGCGACTCACGAAGGAATGCCAAATCTATCTCGACTGACGAGAGCCTCTATGGAGGCTTTGCTATGGCTTCGAAGAACCTACTGGAACAGGTTAGAGACGGCCAATGCTAAGGTTTCTGATGCACAAGGCGGACCTGCCACCATCAGCAACAATCTCGAAGAAAAGGAACGCGCAGCAGTAGAAATGCGGGGCGTGCTCCGGGACTATCGACGAGCACGAAAGGCAGATCTGCAGGAAGGAAGATCCCCCAATCATGCGACGACCGAGACTGCTTCATCGTGTCTCGCTGACCTTGCATCTCGCATAAGGGGTGGTCATACAGTCCTCGTCGAAGGCATGTGTACCCACGGGACCTTGCTCCCTTCCACGACCGTCAGGTAAGTCGAAGCCATGAGCGGTGTTAATGATCTGTGTAAGCATATGATCTCAGTACTGAAAGCCTCATATACAATTTTCTGTGCTCGATACTGACCCACATGACAGTTCTCCTCAGCAGTTGACTCCGGCGTTTCGGCTGTGGGATGAGCTCCTTCAGAGCTTGGCTTTACAATCGCGCCTCTTTTTGAGACCCTTACTAAAGACAATGGTGCAGAGAATCGCCGGTGCTCATGACGGTGATCAGTACCGCGGCCTTTCATTCTGGCTGCTCCACATCTTTCAAGAGTCAACTTGGACAGTCACCCTTGGACTCCGTTACACGGCTCTTTTAAGACACACGATCGAGCAGTGCTTGCTGAACCCAGGTGAAGCTACACAAGAGCTCTCTGAAGAGCTGCTTGACTTGTCATCCGGCGAAACGGACCATAACAATGTGCTGAAGAAGATGAACCAGGCGGTTTTCGAAGGCGGCTATGAGAACAACCTGACTACCAACGGCACTTCTGGAAAGACCAAATACGTTAAGCATCCGCTTCGAAATGCCGACGTGACATGAATGTAGCCAGGATGGAGTCGGGCTTGGCCGCCAGAAAAAGGACCGCAGCATGAGACACCCGTATCGAAAGGTATATGACTGGCAAGGAGACCTGTTTTGGGCGTCCTTAATTCAGAGAGGTCGCCAGATTTGATCAGTCATGCAGTATGATCGATATGGAGAAAGGAGAAGGAAGTGCTTCATCAGCCACCCGGGGCCGGAGCATTGAATCTGGTGGAGGTAGAGGACTAGGGCGCTTCGTCCGTCGTGCAAGCACGCCATGTCTACGAGGATTCGGACAATGCACTCGGCGTATGGCACAGACAGGGGCTAGTCGCCCCTCTTCGTGCGCTGCTTGGAGGAGCTATGACTGTGGTACAGTGGTCATTTGCTATGCGAAGATACATTGGCGGAATTGAGATGCGGCTCTAGAAGGTTGTGATGACTGCTGCAGAGTAGTCAAGCAGGTGAACTTGTTGAATCAAGATAGCGAAAGGAGCGGCGAAGAAGAAACTATTTCATAGAAGAGATATTTTTCCAGTTATCTTGTAAAGCCTGGTACCCAGTATAAAAGAAGATGCAAAGGCTGTCTAGCGCCACCAACATGTCTGTCCCTAGTCACGTGAGCATTCGCTAAGCAGTACGGACAGCCGGGGCGGCCCGCTAGCGCAAACAGCATAGCTCACCACATTGTTCACTCTGAACAGCTTCCGACCCTTCGACACGGCACTTTCTCAATGGACCGATAGCAAAGAGAAAGAAGCCTGCGCTTGCAGCATCAGTCAATCATGTCTAGTGCGAACGCGAGCACCACTACAACAAAGTCGCTCCCCCGGACGACCCATATCCCCTTACCACAACCAGCGCCCTACGTACCCCTCCGCTACCCCTCCTCTCGAAAGACTATCTACGATCGCAACCTCAATCGCACACGTCAAAATGAAGTCTCGCTCACCTCCTTCGCACACATATTCAATTCGCTCATCTCCTACCACCAAGCGCGAGCTCCATCCGTCTCGGACCTCGAATCACGCCTTGCTCTCTCAGGCTATCCTATCGGCGTGAAGATGCTTGATCTCCTGCTCTATCGCCAGCCTCAAAGATCCGCGACTCGTCCTACTCGCCTGTTGGAACTACTTCAGTTCATCCACACCCAATTCTGGAGGGCCATGTTCGGCCGAACGGCAGACGCTCTGGAGCTCAGCAGCTCTTCTTCAGCAGAGTACATGATAACCGATAACGAACCGATTTGTAACGTGTATCTTAGCGTTCCGAAAGACATGTCGCAGTTGAATTGTGCTGCATTCTTTGGAGGCATGATCGAGGGTATCTGTGATGCGGCAGGCTTCGCGACAGACGGCGTCACGGCACACTCGGCCGGAGAAGGGGACGAGCTTTGGCCTGGTAAAACCATCTTCCTGATCAAGTTCAAGAAGGAGATTGTGGAAAGAGAGGAGATGTTGAAGGGTACGAGCTGAAGTGGGATGCCAGGCTCGATCACTATGGGGGGATTCGGACCCTACGCGGAGACACCTAGGGATCGCGAAGGGTTTGCGGAGACCAGAAATACAAGGCCCGCTACCGACAAAGCGTTGTAGATACATGACCTCACGTGGCACATGGATACCATCCATTATTGGCGCGAGCGGTATGAGCGAGGTACTAGTCTGGGCGTCACGCACCCCAAACGATCATCAGTAATTGGCTTGTGGGAGGGACAACAGCTCATTGCTGCGCGAGAGCGCGCACGGTTTCGAAATCTTGACCCTCGCAGAGCTTCGCGGTGAGTGGCGGGACGCCGAAGGTCAATACGGACCCTGCATTCTAGAGGGCAAGACTTGTCAGGTAGTGTTGGATCGCCCGAAAATCGCCATGCAGGCACGCGCTTCATCAGCTTTTGATAGCTTGGCAGCCAAGTAGTCAAGACACGGCAGCGTCATCATGCCTAATGAAGCATGCAACCCCACAACAGAGCAGTCCGCGGAACTACTTCACGTGACACCGCGGGAAGATCACGGACATCTCCACCACATGGCCCGATGAACAGCCTCTTCGCGCACATCTTCAGGCATGCTACGTATCGCGGTCGCACACACTGTTGACCCACGCAAGTCGTCGTGGTCGCCCAGACCCGGTTTCCCGGACCAAGTGATGGCGGATAGAAGCGCGCCTCCGACATGGTTTAGGTCCGCGCATGTGGAGAGTCTCGGCCGAGGGCGCGGTGATTGGAAGAACAAGCACGGCTCGTGGAAGAAGCAGACCTCGCGCGGTCACACTTAGACTTTAGCGACACTAGGACCAGACAGTGGGATTGCACAAGGCCCCTGTGGTCTGCGATCAAACGCGCATTACGGAGAGCAGGCGCATTAACAACTTCTGTCACGGAGAAGAAGTCGAGTACGATGGCAAGCGACGAGGAACATGGCGGCTGCGAACGACTATGAATGGATGACATAGTGTGGTTCTGAGTGTGTGCAAGGCAGGTTCGCGGATATCATATCGTGCAGGTCGAGAAGGTGCGCGGTTTATTCGAGCTCAGCGATCTTGTTCCACCGCGCGACCCGCGGAATTCTAGCAGGGGACATGGGCGCCTCTCCGTCAGGAGATGTGGCGGAACGATACTACGAGAAACTTTCTTGTGGTCACCGCGGACCCTGTATCGACGGTGTGCACAATGACATATACTATACTGCAGCGAATGTAGTATGACCCTTGGTATTAGAAGTCTAGCGATATATTCCTGCTGCGGATCTTCGTCCTATTGCCGATTGTACCATAGGTATACATCATTCCGCCTCCAGACGTCCTCGTGGCATCGGCGACCGCGAGGATAAGCAAGCAGTAAGCGAATCCTGTTCGGGAGTGTCTTGATGGGTCTGTCCCTAAAGGGCGCTCTTCAACAATATATGAAATGGGAGTTACCTCTCGAAGGTCGTCTGGCTGCTTAGATACTCTAATTGCTCTTTGAGAGACAGGCTTTTAGTAAGCATTTCACGAGAGGCTCGACTGTAGCTGTATGACCCTTTGGGCTCGGTAAAAGGTTGAAACCATGTATTGCATCTTGCACATTGATGCTGGGTCACGGCCAGAAACAATTGTCAGGATGGCCGGTCGTTATGCAATTTCCGGACGGGGATACTGCTGCTTGCAGTAGTGCATTGAAACGTAGATGCATCTTCGACCTTTGTCGTTTGTCAAAGCTGACAAGTCGGCCGATCTCGCACACGCTTGGGCCTTTCACATGCCATTTTCGTTTGACTCGTGGGCGTCGGCCCGTTACTCAAAACGGTCAAGCGCTGTCAGATCACCACCCAGCGACCATGAGGTTTGAGCTCGCTTCTCCGTCGGAACCTCCTCATCTGGCTCCGCGTCCAAAGGTTATTGATACCTACCTTGCACCCTGACTTCTCTTTGCTTCTTTTCCTTGTGCATAACCCGCATCGCTTCTTCTCCGTCGCTCGCTGGCCGGACTGTCGCATGACCAATTGAGCATATTCCTTTGCCGCAGCCGTTGCAAACTCTCTTTAGAGACGTTCGATTACTTCCCCACTTTATCGGACTCTGTCACAAGCCTCCGGATATTTTTTGCCTTGCATATGACAATACCGCGTTTCCGGAACGTCACATTGCTTTGTTCGAGGCTCTTTCCATGTGACAGCACATTCTTCACTCCCATTGATTTGACCAGTCTTGTTCTTGCGACCTCCGAGCACTGTTCGCGGACCACTTTCGCCGATACCCTCTTTATCTCCGTGGATTCGTACACGATTCGTAATTCCACCGACACTAGCAAACAGAGCCGCAGCCGCATGTCGAAATATCACTCGTAAGGCTGAGGAGATACATTTGGCGTCCGAGTCGGATGTCACAGGGAATCGCGGCCATGGTCCACGCACATGGCTTGACACGAGACGAGCGGGCGACAAGAGCAGCGAACACCGTCAACAAGACCATACCTGACTATCTCCGAACCAGTCCACGGGCGAGACATGGCATACACAACAGCGTCGAGGTCATCGATCCTCCACCGCAAAGAGAAGACAGTCCTACAACAGAGATTCAACCTCAGATTCGTATTCGGGTTAAGGATACCGATACCCTGACTGCCGCCCGGCAAATGACATACTCTTCCCGAAGGGCATCAATGTCCACCAATATGGGAAGAGATCCCACTAGGAAGGTCCCGAATGTCTGTGTGCTGAACCAGGCAGCGGCTATCAAACCTGGCGGTGGATTTCTCGAGGGCATCCACTCCCAGGAAGAGTTCCTTTGCCAGCGGTCTACCCTATATGCTTCTCTCCTACGCGAAAACCTATATCCTCTTCCCGAAGTTGGCGGCATTTGGTCGCCAGACATCCTCGTCTTTGGCGACTCGACACCTGAGGCCGAAGAACTGCAGAAACGAGATCGGGTATTCGTCGATGTCATCTCAGCTTGCATGATCAGATTTCCAGGTGCACCTCGCTGGAAACATGATGGCGAGACTATCCGACCGGGTTGCTCATGCGGCGTCTCCTACTGCGACCAAGACCGCGAACTCGTCATGTCCAAAATGCGCGCCGTCCTCCGCATAGCTCAAGCAAAGGGTGCTGAAAAGCTTGTCCTTGGCGCATGGGGTTGTGGTCTTTACGCCAATCCACCGCGAGAGGTCGCTCGTCTATGGAAGAAGTCCATCTTCGGCACATCCAAATCCCCCGCATCATGGCCAGGCGTGAAGGAAGTCGTCTTCGCCATCAACGATAAGCCTTCCCTGCGAGAATTCGAGAAATGCTTCTCCGACGTCGTTGCTCTCCAAGCAGCAAACGCAACCATCACCCCACCCCCCGAACGCTCCTTCATCGCCCCGCCCCCCATCCCCGAAGAAAAGCCCGACTCCACCTCCCTTGTCCTCCAAATTTCCGAACTCGAGACCCAAATCGCCACCACAGCCAACAACCGCACCCGCCAGCGCCTCCGCGACCAACTAACCTCCCTGAACAAGCGCCTGGCCGACCTCTCCAACGCCTCGTCCCCCGAAGCCGGCGACGACGACATTGACGACGAAGCGGCGGCCGAGGAAGCCGACTTTGTCATGCACGGCTACCCCGCTTCGGACGGGGAAGACAACAGCTACTACAATTTCGACGAGAACGACGTCGCGTCGTCCGAAGGTGACGCCACCCCGGCGTCGGCGTACGAGTTCCGCTTCGAATCCACCCAGCCGGTGCCGCTGGGTCGGACGCGCACAAACTCCCAGCCCGCGTCCGCGCACGGGATGGAGGAGAGTTACGTCCACGCCACGATGGGCAGCGGGCCGACCAGTCCCGTGCGCCGGGCGACGCGGATGAGCAGTTTCGAGGAAGACGCGGAGCAGCGCCGCCGCTTGGACGAAAGCGGGGGTTGGTTCAGTGGGAGCGTGAATCAGTTGTCTGCGCTGATGCGGAAGACGGGACAGCAGGCGCCGCCGGCGCTGAGTCCGGCGGACACGAGGGAGGAGACGGCGCATTTTCCCGAGTACTGAGCGAGGGACCTGACATATGTGTGAGGTGCATATTGCACTGGCGTCGGCAAAGCGATGTTTTGGACTTGATTGGCATTGCGTGTGGGTTTTGGATGGGTATGCTTCGGATGGGGCCAAAAAAGCTGGCTTACGGGTGCCGCGACTCTAGCGGACTGGACTGCAGGGGTGTTGGAAATATCAGATAGCATAGCCTGCTGGGCATTGTGTTGCATTTCTGTAGCGAATATCTTTCTTCTCCCTGGTGGTGACCTGCTGAAAAGTTGCTGGGTCGGGTATCAATGAAATCCCGTCATCTTTCCGCTTCTTCCCTGATTGCCAGTACTCCGTGCTTGCTTATTCGTGGGTATCATTATCTCTTCCTAGGGCTGCTCCTCACATCAGATCCGGATCTGGCAGCCAGAGCGTCACATCTGACCCCGCGCTGGCAAGAAGATTGTGTCTCTGGTTGTATCCTACCACTGTCGCCGTCTTCGGTCCAGGAAGGTCGGTCATGGGCTTCATGACATTATTACGGTCCTTCTCTCCCATACTGTCCCACACCAGTAGTCCTTGTTGTGATGACGCAGAAACCACATATCTCCCGTCTGGACTGAAGCAAGCATCCCCTTGCAACCCTGCCGCATCGTGTCTGGGCGGCGTGCCGTCTTTGGCGTTGATCTCCGTGGGAAACGGCGGCGGTCCTTGCGGTCGATGCAGGTATCCGGTCAAAGTCCCATCAAACGCATCGAGGAGGAAATGTGTAGAGCTGCTCGTGCCGACAAGTATGCTCTTACCATTATTGCTGAATTCCAGCGTCGTCCATGCCTCTCCTACCCTGTGATCGAGTGAACGTGCTCCTTTCTCGATGTCTAGAAGATCGAACATCGCGAAAGGTGGCTTGTCAAAATTGCGCAGATCGTAGAGAAGGACACTATTCGTCGCTGCTGACGCTATGCCAATGACCGAAGCGGATGGATCGTAAGCAGTGAGCGTCGCGCCAAAGAGGTTCAGGTTACCCTGCGGCGAGGATGATCGGAGGTCCCACAACTTGACTGTGTGATCAAGGGAAGCGGAGAGGAACGTGTCGTTGCTAGGGCATAGTGACAGGGAAGTGACTCTTCCAGTGTGTCCACGAAAGTAGCGGATGTAGGAGTTGTCGTGGGTGGAAAGATAGCGAATACCGTCATCAAGCTTCGTGGATGTGTAGATCAGAGACTGTGAGTGATGTGTGACCCTCGTGATTCCACAACCATATTTTTGCGACTTCAGCTCCTTCGCATGCGCACCAGCTCGGGTGTTATAGATTTGGATTGTGTCGTCCGTCCGCGATAGTACGAGCAACTCGCCAGTATCGTCGAAATCGAGTGATGTGTAGTGAAGTCCTGGAGCCTTGAAAAGCTGCGCCGAGTCAACATGTTATCTCCGTACATTGATGGGGGATTGCTCACTCTCGTTGGGCGGAAGGTAGATATGACTTCGCTGACCTTTTGGGTCGGTGGTGGAGCGTTCTCAGCCCCCATAACTGGTATTGGTAGTGTGTTGTGTTACTGCAACATTGCTGAAGGTGTCTATGGGAAAGGTTCGAAAGTGATAAGCTAGATTACGGGACTATGAAGTATGCAGACGAACGGCAGCCAAAGCGAAATTATTGTTGGCGAGTCAGCCAGCTTCTGCCGCTGGAGGGATCCTGACACATCACAAATCGTCCCCCACCCCCAAGATCGCTCCTCATGCACTCGGAGGAATTGCTTCACGAACGCGTCAATGCCCTGCTGAAGTTCAAGGAGCTGGTCTGCGTAATTTTCTGGCAGAAGACTTCCCTGTTGCGAAGGAAGGCAGCATTCTTGGCGACAGTGAATGAAGTCATGGCGGCTACTTGTATAGCACAGCGAAGACAACTGAGCGACATTTTAAGTACTTGCGGTAAGTCGCCGCTATCATAAGTCTTAGGTAAGCTGTATAGCTGTATCTATCCAACCATGTGATGCTTTTGAGTAGCAGACAGACAATGGCTCTGCCAAGTGGCTAAGCATATACACATGCCATCGAGCAAACCGTTCCCTAATCTCTCTCATTTCGTTTCGAAGTTCGCGTGGGCGATTCGTCTTGCAAAAAACACCTGAAGCAATCCCATTACGCTGCCGCAATTCATACTCTGGCTAGCATGTATACCCTCCAAGCTCATCTCAACGTAGTCTCTCTACAAAAAGTTCATGCTGAACATTTTGGGGGCCTTGATAAACTGTAGTGAAGCCCGCGAGTCATGCAGCGAGCGGCTTTCTTCGGCAGATGATCGCGTCAAAGCCGCGACCTCCGAAGACCGGACTTGATTTTGTAATGTGAGAGAGCAACAGACTCACTCAGCATTACTTGCGACACGATCCTGCCGGCGGCGCTCGTAAGTTGTTCCATCGTTTGATTGTCTGTGGAGGCAGCGGATGGAGTTATAGAAGTCAACGTCCATCGCGCCCTGAGCGCTCTCCTACGCCTTGATCAAACCATGGCGACTACAACTGGGTGAGCATGACTTGCTGGGGATCAGGGGCTGTATTGACCGCAGGTACAGTTCCTTCATTGCCGGTGGTATCGCAGCATGCGGAGCGGTCACCGTCACACACAGCTTCGAGACCGTGAAGATTCGACTACAACTCCAGGGAGAGCTCCAAGCGAAGAAGGATGCGCCAAAGCTCTATCGAGGGGTCATACATGGCATGTCCGTGATATTCAAGAATGAAGGGATGCGGGGGCTATTAAGGGGGATCAATTGTGCATACGTTTATCAGATCATGCTCAATGGCTGCCGACTCGGCTTCTATGACCCAATCAGGACGAGTGTGAACTCGCTGGTCCTCCATCGATCGTTACTGCACAAGAACGACGCCGATTCGAAAGCATTACAGAGCTTACCAGTAAACATCTTCGCGGGAGCTTCTTCTGGTATCCTCGGTGCAATGGCTGGATCACCTTTCTTCCTCGTCAAGACTCGACTTCAGAGTTACTCTCCTTTTTTGCCAGTAGGCACACAACATCATTACAAGGGCGCGTGGGACGGCTTATCGCAAATTTACAAAGCAGAGGGTGTCAAGGGCTTGTACCGGGGTGTGATACCTGCTATGATCAGAACAGGTTTCGGGTCAAGCGTGCAGTTACCGACATACTTCTTCGCGAAGCGTAGGCTGGTCAAGCATGTGGGCATGGAAGAAGGGCCAGCATTACATCTTGCGTCGAGTGCGGCATCTGGGTTCGTCGTCTGTTGTGTCATGCACCCACCTGATACGGTCATGAGCCGGATGTACAACCAGACTGGCAACCTGTACACCAGCGCTTTTGACTGCTTATACCGGACCGTCAAGACCGAGGGCTTTCTCGCGGTATACAAGGGCTTCTTTGCACATCTAGCGAGGATCTTACCACATACCATTTTGACGCTGAGTCTTGCTGAGCAGACAAATAAGCTGATGCGCAGAGTCGAGGACCGAGTACTGTCAGATGATCTTAAGAGAAGGATCTAGTCAATGATACCCAGAGCTCTGCAGAGCTTTTGTAGAATAGATCTGCCATGCCAAAAATATTGACCGCATTTCAGAAGTTCCAAAGCTTGCCTAAAGCCACGCCTAGGTGACCAGGAAGAGCGTCATCAGGGTCGTGTTGTCAAACGCAAACAATGAAACATATTCTTTACATCTTTATACTCGACAATACACGAAAATACCACGAATTTCGAGACCGACGCAAATATTTGGTTTGGTCCGCGAAGATGAAACTCAGGGGCTGCAAGGCCGAAGTGGCCACCCCACCATGCACCAGGCTGTCTCAGCTCGCTACATCTTCATTAACTTACATTTCTTTGCACTCTTGCTTGTCGACATCTTGATCGCAGGACTCTATTGATCTTCGAATTGCTAGGTCTAACTACGTAGCTTCGGAGCCTGTTCTTTCGTCATCTGGCAGCGTGCACGAGTCGTGCTCTCGCTCTCCACACCGACTGTCTGCACTTCATCTGTACGGTAGCATTGTATCTGTATAACGACGACCATACTACCAGCTCCAACGCACAAGTGCAACCAAGCTCGAGTGTCAAGGAGATCCGCTACAGCACATCCGCTTGAGCTTGTTCAACATGCAGAATCTGAACGTGCCCAGCTACACTGATGGAGAAGATGCTGGCATCAGACACCATCAACGTACTCCCACGTATCCATCATATCTAAGCTCGAGGCGGAAGCCCAGGCGTTGGCCCCTGGTATTGAGATTCAGTAAGTACATCCCGTCCATTTTGCTGCAACTTCAGTATCCATTAGGGACGCATGTCTCCAAGTACGACCACAGCTGACACCTCCAAGTCAAAGGCGCCGTACATGTCGACATCTTTGTTCCTGTACTCCTCCACACCCTGTTCGCCGCCGCCATCGCCCTCTATGATCAATACCACCCAAACACGACCCTCCATCTCCCCCAATCCCTCATCCCCTCACTCTCCATCGTCGTCGGTCTCATGCTCGTCTTCCGTAACTCCACCTCCTACGACCGCTTCTGGACCGGCCAAGCCCAACTCACCACCATCTGCACCTCAGTCCGTAATCTTTCCCGCATGTTCCTCGTCGCCAGCAACACCATCAACGTGGGCAAATCGGGTCCCTCCGCCTCCGAGCGAATGGACACCGAAACCGCCGTCCGCCTCCTCATCGCCTACGTGTACGCCGTCAAAGCCCACCTGCGCCAAGAATGGGGTCTCGGACTAGGCCAACGCGCTGAAGCAAGCCAGAACATCCTACAGCGCCTGGCTTCCGGACCCACCAAAGTCCCTCCGGAACCGACCTTTGAGGACCTCATCCCCAGCGGCCTAGACAGCTTCGAGGACCATGGTCTTGGTCTCCCCGTACAGATCTCCGTGCTCGTGGAGGGCTACATCCAGCGCGGCTCTGCCCGGGGGTGGTTCAGCGGGCCCCAGGCCTCGCAGCTCACAGTACAGCTCAACACGGCCCTGGCTGCGTTCGGCACGATGGAGACGGTGAGGCTGACGCCCATCCCCGTGGCGTACCTGATCCACATCCGACAAGTTCTGGCGCTGTTCGGGGGTGTGTTGCCATTCGCCATGGTCGCGGATCTAGACTGGTGGGCTGTGCCACTGACGAGTCTGATCACGTTCACGCTCTACGGGATTGAGGGTATCGGTCAGCAGCTCGAGGATCCGTTTGGGTATGATAAGAATGACATCAAGATGGATGCTACGGTCGAGGATCTGAGGGTTGAGATTATGGTCATGTTGGATCAGTGGAAGAACGGGGGGAGTATGTTCTCTTTCATGCCGGGAGGGGGAATCTAAGGACGAGGAGGAGAAGGACATGGTTGTGGCTTGGTCGCACGGTGGTTTAGCATTGCATCGTCTCAACATCTTTCTCTGTGGGTCGTCTAGTAAATAAATAAAAAAAACTCGGTATATAGCATGGTATTGAATGCCTCGTAAAGATCATAGCGGACTCTGCACACTCGCTAGCACAGTATCTATCGCTCGCTCGGCAGTAATGCCTTTCATGTTCTCCATCACAGCCTCGGCGTCACTTCCCCAGCGTAGACTCCTCTCCGTCCGCTCATCAGCAACGACCAGCCTGTGTAAATACACTTTTCTCGACGCGAGCCCCACAATCGCAGGCGTGACATAGTCCAGTCCGTGCAAGACCGCCATCGATCGTGCCACCATCCGCAAATGCCGGGTCGCCAATGCCGAGATACCGCCTGCCACGTAGCGGTGCAGACGCATAGCGACGATCACATTCTGCAAGTATGCCGAGACTTCAGCCGTCATGTTGACTTTTGCTGCCGATGAGCGGAGGTCGACAAGGGTGTCGGGGCCAAGAGCAATGCTGCGAATAGACCCAGGACGGGAGCGAGGGGGGTCGCCGCGTAGCACTGATCGATTTGATGCCGAATCGTTCGTGAGTCTTGATTGGTAGGACAGGCTATCGGAATCGCTGTTGCCGGCAACCTGATGGTGGTGAGCAATGGCGAAGATGTCGTTCAGATGCGGAGACATGGGCACCGGCGAATCGTATTCGTTCAGCGCGATGAGCAGGAAGTTCTTGCCTGTCGAGTGCATTGCCGTATGCGTATACATGCGTCCTGTCCGTACGAGCTCAAGGGCTTGGATCTGAACATAGTGATCTGCGTGGTTGAGGTTCCTTGCTACGACGACGTCCGCCACGCGCCGTTCGTCCAAGGAAATGTCCTGCACACCGAAGCGGTGGCTTTTGGGCGGTGAGTTGTACTCATGATGGTGAGTTGAATCGTTGTCGTCGTCGATTGTGGGGCTGTCCACAAGGATGCTTTCCCGGAAGTGGTCGAGGTCGGTGCCGTCGGCGCATTCGATGACGACTGTTACGAGTCCAAGCTCTTCGCTACAAGTCTATTGACTGTCAATGAGCGGCTCGGATGGCCAGGAAATGCGTGCGACACACCATCGCAAGGCCTCTTGCCACGTCGTCTAGCTCATCCCGCTCCGCCAGGACAATGCCATGTTGGTCCGCCGTCAGACATAGCACGCACGCTAAGCCCAAGTCTCCGAGCTCCTGGACTCTGGAGACGGCATCGAGATTCATTTGTGCATGTTTGCAAGAATGCAAAGCAGGGAGGAAAGATTGTTATGATGATCGAAAGGGTGAGTGTACAGGATCCCTTGGCGCTCAAAGCTTAAATCTGATGCTCAATTGGCGTCGCGATAGCCCCCTACCAGATTCACAACCAGTTGTTGCTAGAAAATGTTTGACGACTACTGTGAGACAAGCAATCACACAGTCTCTAGAATGAAATTTCTCGAAATTGGGAGCTATCTGAATTTTGATGGTCCGCTTCTTCACTATCACATACATGGAAATCATCTTGCTACCTTTCATGGCACGTTCACGCGGTCCTGATTTGCAGCAATCTCCCTCCTCTTGTGTGATATGTTCAGGATCCTAAGATACCTTCGTGCCATCTCGGAGCCTTTGGCGCCAGGAACGCCTTCGCTTTTACCGATGAAACAAATCACACTCTGACTCGCTCCCTCTGCATTTCAGTTGATGAGGGAGTGAATCCAGTCTCACTGACCATATGAATCTCTTGGGTCTTCTTGATGGAGTACAATTCGACCTCACCGTGCGCAGTGAGTATGTCTTCTTCACTCGAACTGTCCCCTCGACTGTTGATGGGTCTGATTGCTGTCCTCGAAAATCTCCCACTCTTGTTTGTGCTTAGACCAGATTGTGCCGTGATGTTGAGCATACCACTACGTGACTGCTTGGTAGAGCTGTGTGTACTGAGATGTAGGATCCGCGTGAGGGGTTTCTTGAGGATTGGCATGCATGAGCCGATGATGGCGAGGTTGGCTTCGACCACAGACCACATGCTGCTGTCGACCGAATGCCATGTACGGTCGCTCTGACTACCGGCTAGGTCGATTGTAGTAGCACGTAGGATGGACGTTCCACAAACCCTAGACCTGTCAGTCCACTACCAGTGTGGATGGGTGGATAATGACTCACAAGAATCCTAACGCGAAGAGGCCACAAAGCATAAATTTCTCCCGTGTCTTCATCTGCAGACTCGAGATGACTGGCATAGGTGCAAGCGTGATGATAAAGTCGCTGGTGATGTTGAAGACTGCATTGGCATACCATGAGGCTGTAAGATTGATGCAGCGACCTCCCGCAATCTTCTTGTCATATGCAAATGCTACAGGCGTACATTGAAAGACGGTCGAAAATAGTGCAGCCAAGATCCAGCCCACCACCATGGCCATGAGGACATTGCATGCTTGTCGAAATTTGATCTGGACATAGAAAAGCCTCCGGTAGAACGCCAGAATCGATAGCTTGGTGAAGGAGATGCTCATCTTGTACACCACTTGGGAGACAAAGAAGTACCTGAGCGTCTCTCTGATGGTTGGAGCATCCAGGTCTGCGATGTGCTTGCCGAATCCCCCGGCCGAGCAGAGGAGCATGAGCACACCCAGCGCCTCTGCGAACAGGGTGGCAATGACGATGATCCAGTCATCTGCGAGAAGGAACCGACCTTGACAGAACCTCGTATACAGTCTGGCCGAGACTACCATGAATGTCAGGATGAGGAAGACGAGCGAAGGAACCGAAAGGCGTTCGCTGTTGTCCGGGACGTCGCCATAGTCACTGAACAGCGGCATGATGAGCAATCGTGGATGAGAGACAAGAGCACTCGGATATCAAGAGACGTAATAAGGGAGTGACATGGGTGTGGCATAAGCTTGCAATTTGGATCGAAGCTCAATGTGAGATGCGAAGTTGAGCTTGGGTCCAACTTTGCCTCGAACCATACTGACGGTCTCTCGTCCGCCCAAACAACTTCACATAGACAGTTTGAGAAGCACTTCAATACAATGCAAGCGAATACGCGGCGCAGCAACAAATGAGACGGAGGGCTGGCATTTTCCTATCCAGTCCTTTCTTCACAAACCTTGTTGCATCAGGTGAGTTCATTTTCCTTTCATCTAATTGACTTCCCGCGGAGTCTCCGATACTCTGCAGAGACAATATCTTGCGAGAAGATGAGGCAGCCCGGTGGCACGGTAAGGGGCGACAGCATCCACGAATGGCAGACGGATATCGCAGAGGTTGCTCGACTCATGTCACTCAGGGCATGCTTGGACCCAATTTTTTCTGCTTCGCCATGTCCGGCGATCGGTTCTCTCGATATCGATGATGCTTGATGCTTGATGCAGGTATCCGGTAGCACAAGACCAGCTGATGGGAATTGCGACTCCTGTGACCTGGTAGGCAAGACCCCATGGCAACGAAGGATCAATGAACAAAGAAGGAATGACAGCTTTGTGTCTCTGAAGGCCTGTGGGCGCATCCCGGTGGAGCGACGACCGTGCGTCGTTCGGCCTCATAGTCCCTTTCTCCTCCACCTTTGCGCAACACACTAGGAAGCTCGACGGGAGATCGCTCGGTGTTCCATGCACCATGTTTGTGCCTCAGCTGTCGATTGGCCCAAGCGAGGCGCGTCAGAGCAACAGTCAAAATCTGCCTGAGCTGCAGGAAAGAGGCGCGGTCAATTGGCGGACCTCGCAGAACTACGCCGAGTAATATAAGCTGCCACTTAAGCGGGCGGCGGGCGGGCGAGCTAGCCTTGAACCATCGATGGACCGCCACGCCTAGAAGAGGACATGATACAACCTGCAGACGGCGTCGATATGATACGCAACGAGCAGATGGGGCTGGTAGTAGCTCGTACTCAGGAAATGAGTGCCGTGTCGATGGCGAAAGTGGGACTCTTTTCATGCATGTTCCGCGATAAATATTGGGCAGCTCCCAGGCAAGTCTATCTCATGAGGTTCTGAACAAGTCTTTCAAAGCTGCCGCCAAGTTGCTAGCAATACCTTGACTCCAAGCTTGCACTATGGCTGAAAAAGACATCTACGGCAACGCTCTTGAGAAGAGCCAGACCAGAGTCGCCGAATCATCATCCTACTCGCAAGACGATGTCTCCGACCACGACAGCTTCGATGCAAAGGAAGAGAAGCGCATCCTCCGTAAGGTGGATCTGCATCTCCTCATTCCACTGTGGTTCTTGTTCTTGATCGGTTTCATGGACCGTATCAATCTCGGAAACGTACGCCTGCTTGGACTCGAAAAGGACCTCCATTTGAAGGGTAACCAATACAACATTGCCCTTCAAGTCTTCTTCGTCACCTACATCATCTTCGATGTCCCTGTCAACATCCTCCTCAAGCGCAGCCGTCCATCATACCTCATCTCCGGTATGGCCTTCCTCTGGGGTATCGCCTCTATGGGACAGGGTTTCATCCAAAATCATGCAGGTCTAGTGGCTTGTAGACTGCTCTTGGGCATATTCGAGGCCGGGTTCACGCCGGCAGCTACTTTTATAATGTCCATGTATTACCAACGTCACGAATTTCAGCTTCGTTTCAACATTTTCTGGACCGCTGGTGTCATAGCCGGAGCGGTGGCGGGTTTACTTGCATATGGCCTGGTCAATATGGAAGGACTTGGTGGGCTTGCAGGCTGGCGCTGGGTCCTTATCATCGAGGGTCTCATGGCCTGCACAGTTTCCATGATCACAGTCTGGACGCTGGCTGACTGGCCGCATCAAGCCCGATTTCTGTCCGACTCTCAGAAACAGTTCTGGCGCAAGCGAACTGCCAACGACATTGGTGGCCGGGCGAAAATGGACAAGCTTACTCCTGCCACCTTCTTTCGTGTCATCAAGGATTGGAAGATCTGGTGTGGTGCATTCATGTATCTCACTGTTGGTACTTCAGGATATTCTACATCACTCTTCATCCCCTCCATTCTCTCGACTCTTGGCTACACCGGCGTCGAGAGTCAAGTCCAGTCGATTCCAGTCTGGGTCGTCGCCACTGTCGCTTGCTTCGCGGTCGGCGTCCTTAGTGACCGCGTGAAGCATCGCTACAGCTTCATCATCTTCGGTCTGGCCTTTGCCATGATTGGTTACGCCATCCTCATTGCCCAAGGCCCTCTTCCCAAGCCTGGTGGCCCACCGGCAGGTCTCCCCGTCCGCGTCCGATACATGGCAGTCTTCTTTGTCGTCACCGGCACCTACATCGCCCAGCCTGTTGTCATCGTCTGGCTCTCCAACAACTTGGGCGGTGCATACAAGCGAGGCATTGGTAGTGCCATTCAGATCTGCTTTGGCAACTTCTCCGGCATCATCGCCTCCAACCTCTTCGTTGCAACCAATGCACCCAGGTACTTTTCAGGCTACGGCACTGTCATCGGACTTTTGTTTCTCTGTGGTGTACTATCAACCGTCTTCGCCCTCGGTCTCATGGCGGAGAACAGGAAGAGGGATCGTGGTGAGAGGGACCACCTGCTCCAGCTGAGCCAGGAAGAGCAGGACAAGCTTGGTGATGAACACCCTACATTCCGTTTCACTTTGTAAGCTCTAAAGCATGACTTGGTCAAGGACGAAGCAAGCATCTAGCGTCTGTTCGTGGTTCAATGCATATCATCTCTCCTTCCGCATGTATTTGACATCTACATTCACGTGAAAGCTCTACCACATGCTGATGACGTCTATGCACCTCACTCTCGCCCGGCGCTGCGCTCCGACCTTGATATCACTTTATTCACCTCGTCATTTCTCCTCTGCTGTCACCACATCACTCACCAAGCAGACTTTACGCACGAACAATAGCCTACCTCGCATTCAGCCTGCGCTCAACACCATGCCCAGCAGATCATCACCACAAGGACCCTCCGCTCTCTCGACCAGCACTCACGCCCCACCACGAAGGGATCCCGACAGCATCCCAAAGCGATCCATCCCCACCCTGCTCTCTGAATCAGACTACCACCTCACCTCCCTGTCTCACCTCCTTTCCTCCGTCCGCTCTGCACCATCAGCGACACCCACCACCCGCCATCAACACTCTGCACCTCCTCCCGATACCAACGCCGACGCAAGGAAAGCAGAAACCGATCGTCTAAGGGACAAGAACGGCCTACTTGCCTCAGCGCTGAACAGGGTGAAGAAGGAGCGTAACGCGGCGATCGCAGCGGAGATGGAGGCTGTGAAGAGGGAGAAGAGGACGGAGAGGGAGGCCGGGGATCTCAGGATCGTGGTCGGGCTGTTGGAGAGGGAGGTGGATCGGTTGAGTTTGGGACTGTTGGAGGTCGGGGGGACGCCGGGGAGGAGTCCTGGGAGGACGCCGGCGGGCAAGGTGGTAGAGGAGAGGAGCGGGGAGAATCCAAGTGAGAAGAAGAGGACGATGGAAAAGGAGACTCGTGAAGGAAACGAGATGGGAGACGCGGGATATGAACAGACGCCTACTAAAGAGGGAAGGCATGGCGTGTCTGGGGGGTGTTCGGCAATGGTGGCACAGGATTCAGCGAAGGAATCGATGATAGCGGAGGGCAGTGAGTCCGGGAAGGCAGAAGTCGCCCATGAAAGCCACAGCGATATGTTAGTGACTGACGATCCGTTCTTGGAGTCGGCAGATAAGGAGGATGAGGTCGTGCCAACGAGGATGTGAGCGAGGATGTTGCTTGAGGCGCACAATTATGAATGAATCTGGCCTGAGCTTAGAGCTGACTGCAGCGGAATATTATATCAGCAAGAGATGCAGGTCGTGATCACTGTGATAATTCAGGCCTTTTCTTTAACGTATTATGTGATTGCTGTCTATGTTGCTATCGCCCATCATCCCCACCCTTCATGTTCCACTAGTGCTCTCCCTTGCTCTTCATAAAGGCTGTTGGTCAACACTTGGGCTTCTAGCAATACTTACGGTCCACATGAATGTCTTGCGTGCACTATTCCAAACTCACGCCTCCCCGTAGTAGGCAGCTCGTGTGACCCTTGCCACTGCACGAATGTCATGAGTGACCACATCCTTCTGCTTGAGCATGTATTGAATCAAAGCTGAGAAGGTATACCGCTGGTCGTGTCCCTCGATGCGCTCAGATAGTGCAGGCATGACATGCTGAGCAATGGAGAGCTTCCTCTTGTCCCTCATCTGCTCTGCTTTCGGCGGTATCTCAACTCCTTTCCACCGAGCCGCCTGAGGATTTTTGAGCGTGAACCTCGAAGCGAGCTGCACAATGTGGAAGTCGCTGGACGACGTCTACGAAGAAGTGGCGAAGAGGGGGAGTACACTAGCACTGTGCTAAGATTTGGCAGTCGGTATTGTAGGTAGTATTTTAGAGTAGCGCACTTTGAGTCTTGTTGAAATAATCTGGGTGGTCAATTGTCGAGTCGAGCTTCTGTCAATAGGAGACAGAAAAGGACAAGCTTATTCGACCAAGGCGAGATAGCAAGCGGAAGATGTATGACATGTAAAGAATAGAGCCCAGTGAGGACCGGTCTTACATTTGACACATACCAGACTACACGAGTCGCTTGTCACGGGCCCAACATGACTACGTGAGCGCCGATGTCTTGCGTGGAGATTTATCGGGATCCAGTACACAGAGCGAGTGAGAGAATTGTCCACACTACATCAGTACATCGAGATGAACATTCGCTATGTCGGTATGTCGGCAGAAGTGTAGGGATAAGTCGGTCTGGATGCCCAAGATTCGAGTGCTGCCATCTCCGTGCTTTGTCTGACCCGAAGCACCTGGAGACCCATTGAATAAAAGTTGAATCGCGCGGTGGGAGTCGTGGTGTGGAAGAGAGGAAGGAGGCTGGGGATATCAAGGAGTCTAGAGGCCGCCAATGTGAAGCTTCTACAGACGTCACCTGACCTACCCGATACTCGCTTTATGCCAACCAATCTTGTTCTCGGCATATCAACCGCCTGCGCCAATGTGACATGTCAAAACCTACGGCAGAATGGCACAGGATTGGCGACAGATATTATCGCAAAATTCAGCTGTACACCTCGGTGTTCGACCCTGATCTTGAGCTCGAGAATTACACTCTCGTAGGCGCGCCGTACAGCGGGGCCCTAGGTAGGCGCTCTTAGACCTTAACGCATCGCATAAGCTAAATACAGCTACAGCCATATACAGAGATGAATCCAAAGTACATTCGTTTCGAGGTGCATCCAGTACTAAACCAACGATTGACATCTACACATGCGCCGGGACTTTGATCAGCCGGATCAACGTAAGAGAGCTCAGTCAAGCTTGGAACTACATGGACTGACTCTAGTAGTGGGACAAAGGCGAGATCAGGGGACTGGGCTGGTCGGAGGATGAACGATTGATTGTCGTATCCCAGGATGGTACCGTCCGGGTGTATCATGACCTTCAGGGTGACTTCCATCCCTTCACTTTGGGTCATGGTGCGGAAGAGTATGGGGTACAATCCTGCAAATTCTGGACATCTGGATTCGTTGCGTTACTTGGGAGCAATCAGCTTGTAGCTGTCACCAGATATGACGAGCCTCGACCATCTGTCCTCGCAAGTCCGCCTTCCGATGAAGTAGTTTCGTGGGCTGTTATACCACCGTCTTTCACACTCTCGCGATCAGTAGAAGCGCTTCTTGCGATTGGAAAGAGCATCATGACAATCGACGCATCAGAAGCTGAGGACCGAATGCTACAGAACGGACCATTCAGGCATGTATCAGTCTCGCCCAATGGCAAGTTCGTAGCAGTCTACACAGAGGACGGAAAGGTCTGGGTCGTGACAAGCGACTTCCAAAACAGGCTCAGCGAGTACGACTCGAAAGTCAAGACACCTCCTCGCGAACTACAGTGGTGCGGCAACAACGCTGTGCTATTATTGTGGGAGGACGAGATCCATCTTGTCGGACCCAATGGAGCGGCCTCGAAATTCTACTATGATTCATTCGTACACATCGTCCCTGATCTAGACGGAACAAGGGTCTTTACGAACGAAGTCTGCGAGTTCATGCAAAGAGTGCCGGACGAATCAGAAGAAGTCTTCAAGCTTGGATCGACGTCACCTTCATCGATTTTGCTGGATGCGTTGGACCATCTGGAAAAGCGATCGCCAAAGGCGGATGACAACATCCAGCTCATTCGACCAAATCTCGATGAGGCCGTCTACACCTGTGTTCGAGCTGCTGGGCATGAGTATGCGGTCCACTGGCAGAAGCAACTGTTAAAAGCAGCATCATTCGGGAAGTCTGTCATCGATCTGTACACGGACGTGGACGACTTCGTAGAGATGACCGAGACGCTCAGGGTGCTCAACGCAGTACGTTACTACGAGATTGGTCTGCCCATCACATACGAGCAATATATGCGCTTGACGCCGGAGCGACTGGTTCAGAGACTCATAAGCCGATCGGAGTATCTGCTTGCGCTCAAAATCGCAGAGTTTATGCGGCTGCCAATCGACAAGATCTATGTTCACTGGGCTAGGCAGAAGGTGCGCAAATCAGAAGATGATGAAGAGATCATCTGCCGCGATATTGTGGAGAAGCTGAAAATGAAGCGTGGCATCTCATTCGAGGAGATTGCCCGGACGGCCTATGAAGAGGGAAGAGGCAGTTTGGCTGCCGAACTCCTTGAGCATGAACCCCGCGCCAGCAAGCAGGTCCCAATCCTTCTCAACGTCGAAGAGGATACCCGTGCACTGGACAAGGCTATCGAGAGTGGCGACACAGATCTTGTCTACCACGTCCTTCTTCATCTTAAGAACAAGTTACCCCTCGCTTCGTTCTTTCGGACCATAAACAGCAGGCCGATCGCAACTGCTTTAGTGGAGTCATCAGCCATCGATCAAGACCAGGATCTACTCAAAGATCTCTTTTATCAGGACGACCGACGTGTGGATGGCTCCAATCTGCTCGTGACCGAGGCGATCCAGGTCGAAGATCCAACGGCCAAGATTGACAAGCTCAAGTCAGCCGCTCGTATCCTGCAGGACTCGAAGGAACACGCATTTCAAGTAAAGGTAATCAACGAAGCTCAAGTCCTCCTCAAAATGCAGGAGGCATTTGAGAATGATCTCAACGAGCGCTTCGTGGGACTCTCAGTCAACGATACCATTTACAAGCTCATCAGGCTAGGCAATATCAAACGCAGTCAGAAAGTACAGTCCGAGTTTAAAGTCAGCGACAAGATCTACTGGTGGATTCGACTGAGAGCCCTAGTGAGTCGGCGTGATTGGAAGGAGCTGGAAGAGATTGGCAAGGTGAAGAAAAGTCCCATAGGCTGGGAGCCTTTCTTCAGCGAGATCCTCAGTGCGGGTAATGCCAAGCTTGCAAGCACATTCGTGCCAAAATGCACGAATCTCACTTTGGAAGAGAGGACCGAGCTGTGGGAGAAGTGCGGAATGCTGAACAAGGCTGGGGAAGAGGCTCTAAAGGCGAAGAACATGGCGCTCCTACAGACCCTGAGAGGAAAGGCGACTGGTCAGCAGGCACTGGATATTGACCGCATGATTGCACAGCTCAGTAGACGATAATCATGAGGAGCAGGATGCGCCGCTCGTCTCTCTGATGTTACCAGCAGTGGCACGATTGTTGCAATCACGATATGCAAAGGCAAAATAAAGGTTAGAGATGATACCCCACGGTGCGAGGCAATGCAAATAAGATGAGTCTACCGTACCTTTCCTTCATATAACGCCGTCTATCACATGTCACGCCCGGAGATGTGGCTCCCAACCGCACCAGCCCCGCCACCCGCCTCTTCTCTAGGTTTATATTTTTCCAATTCCTTCCCATCTCCCGGCGATTTAGAGATAGGCGCTGAATCGAGCCGCCAATCAAACCGGCATTGTAGCTCAGTTTGGGCTCTTCTCACTTCGGGAACACGATCCCATGCCTCTTTGTTCGATCCGCGAGGTCGGCAACGCATTCAAAACCTACTTACGGTGTTCGTCCCTCGTCAGTTTCCCTTTGTTGGAGGGTAATATCTGGGTGTAGGGATCAATGACCCTTGTAGGCGACGCTATTTACCACGGGCACACGCTGTCGTATAAACCTTGTAGCCCGGGCGGACGACCCGCCGTTCACAAATGATCCAAGTGTGCGTAATCAAGGATCCTCACATGTGAGACGAACTTTTTTGCACTTGGGGAGGTGGTCCAGCTCTCACTATGCGTATATACCAGCCGCTATACACATGCACGTGACCATATATTACTGACCTAGCATTGTGGGTAGTGTTTTCATTTTGTCTACCGGGTTTTCCACACATCTATCGAACTGTGTTGAAATGACATCTAATGCGGCACGAATATTGACAACCATATACAAGTGCCGTGTTACCCAAATCAAGCCCACCTATGCTTTTGATCCCACGCTCGCCCTTTCTCCACCCTTCATTGCTACCTTACCAGTGGCAGACGGTGGCCAAAATCCCAAAATATGCTCGCCTATTTCCCAAGCGTCAAGAACAACCTATCACCAACATCCCCGAGACCGGGCTTGATCATCCCCTTCGCATCCGTCTCCTGATCCACCTGCCCAACCCAAAACTCTGTCGCCTCAGGCCACGTCGCGCTCGCCTTCTCCAGCCCACCAATACTTGCCAGCACACTCACGACCAATATCCTCTTGACACCCCAGTCCTTGAGCGTATCGATCGCCGCACTAGCCGTCGCGCCCGTCGCGATGATCGGATCCACCAGGATCGCCAGATCGCTCGGTCCGCCCGAAGAGTCCGTCTGCGATGCCGAGTGGTACGGCAGATTGTTGTAGTACTCGACCGGCTGCAGGGTGGATTTCTCGCGGTACATGCCTAGGTGGAAAACGGGGACGGGGTCGGGGAGGAGCGTGAGGAGGGGCTCGACCATTGAGAGGCCGGAGCGGAGAATGGGGACTATAGAGACTTTGGCCGGGGAGATTGTCTCGACGGTGTACGTATACCCGATTGGGGAAGTGTCCTGGCTGCGGTCAGAGAGGGGTCCGGAGATGGCCGATGGGGGAAGATAAGAGGACATTGCGGACGATGGAAGAGGATGACAGCAAGGTCACTTACGGTACTGCTGGAGGTGACGGTGAGGCCGCTGGCGAGAGCTTCGTACCCGACCATGAGCGCAATGTCGTGGACTAGTTGCTTTGTTTCGCGGGCGTTGGTGGAGGAGCTGCGGAGCTGGGATAGCTTCGCCCGGAGACAGGGATGCGACGAGACGTGAACATTCGGTGGTAATGAGGCCATAGTGGCTTCAAGGGAAGCTCAAAGGAGAGGGATTGGCGACAAGAAAAGGAGTGTAGAAGCAGACGGGGAAGCGGGAGAGAGGTGACTCAATGTACTTGCTATCGGCCTAGAAGTAGATCAATGTCACCTGCGAACCGGTGCAGGGTTTCGGCGCGACGGTCCGCTGATCCGGGTGCTACGATGACCTCACTTTGCAGATTTCGGCGAGCGCTTCTGCAACATTGAACCTGTGACTGGACGTCGATATTCTAAGAGCTTTCCACTGAGGGCGAAGAGGTTTTCCTTTTGCTTCCAGCCATGCTTGCACGACAGAAACTTCTCTGCCCACCTATGTTAGCATTTGATTGCAGTCGATAATACACAATCCGCCCGCGGGAATCCTCACTATCACCACTCTACGTGTCACAATACAGACTGGAAAAATAGCCAAACAGACTAATCGACTAGATATGACCGGAGTGGATGAGCTACGGGCACCACCACCCGTCGAAGATGAGGATGAGAGACTTCGCCCTGGACGACCAAGCTCTGAACTACACTTGGAAGATCAACTAGGAGGCAATGAAGACTTTCAAGTGGACGAGGACCGCTCCAGTGGGCCATACAAGGCAACTGAGAAAGCGCCACCAGCGACTAGCAAGGAGCATGTAGTGATTCAGCTCTATATCGTCAGCCATCTGGTATTCTTTTCTTTACTCGGAACACTTGCGCGGCTCGGCATTCAGTGGCTGACGTTCTATCCTGGAGCTCCGGTGACTACATCTGTACTCTGGGCGAACGTGGGTGGGTCGTATGTCATGGGATTCCTGTCGGAAGACCGGCGGCTCTTCCAATTTCCAGCACATTTGCAAAAACCGAACATGTCGGCGTCGGATATCAAGGCCCAGCACGCCAAACACAAAAAGACGATACCACTTTACATCGGACTTGCTACTGGCTTCTGCGGTTCCTTCACCTCGTTCTCCTCATTTATGCGAGATGCGTTTCTCGCGCTGTCCAACGACCTGCCTTCGCCCCTTTCTCATCCGGTTCCCTCAGGCACAATTCCTCCAAACTTTTCGAATACCCATCCACGAAACGATGGCTATTCCGTGACCGCCGTACTTGCAGTCCTGATCTACGAGCCAGGTCTCTCCCTCGCTGCACTCTTCGTAGGCGCACACACAGCCTTGCTGCTCGAACGCCTCACTTCCTCCACTTCCATCACATCCTCCCGCATCATCGACCCACTCACCGTCCTCTTGGGTATCGGCGCATGGCTCGCTACCGTCCTTGTAGCCATCTTCCCGGGTAACACCACCTGGCGAGGCGAAGTCCTCTTCGCGCTCAATTTCGCCCCTCTCGGTACGCTGCTTCGGTACTACCTTTCCCTCCAGCTCAATCCCCTGATCAAGTCCTTTCCGCTCGGCACCTTTGTCGTCAATATTTTCGCCTCTGGAATCTTGGGCATGACCTGGAATTTGCAGCGGGTCCGCCTCAGCGGCGTCACAGGCGGAAGCATAGTCGGCTGCCAAGTACTGCAAGGCATCGAGGACGGGTTCTGCGGATGCTTGACTACTGTGTCAACCTGGGTGGCGGAGATCCAGGGTCTGAAACGGGGCCACGCATACCGCTACGCCCTCATCAGTATGGGCGTTGGTCTCGCGACCATGGTCGTCATAATGGGCAGCGTCCGCTGGTCTATTGGCTGGGAACCCCCCATCTGCACCACAAGCCGGACGAGTTCATGATCTGCATACCTGCATCTAGATACTATATTCTGTACATATTCTATTCCACTGCAAGCGGCTTCTAGTCCACCCATCTCACACCTCCCTTCGTAGGCTGGGTCTTCCTTGCCAACACCTCCTCCACCTTCTCCCTCACGCCCATCTTACCCTCCTTCTGCGCCAAGAAATGCTCCACAACCTCCTTCTTGCTCTTGATCGGCGCCGTCTTAACGATCCTCTCAATCTCCTTCTCCCTCGGCAATCCAATCCACGCATGGGGATAGTCCCTGAATTGCGCTTTCTCGGCTTTGTTCAGGACCTGCAGACCCGCCGGCTCCTTTGCGAAGAACTCGTCAACGTCCTTTTTCGTGACGTCTTCGAGCTGGTTGGGCGCCCACTTTGGCCGTCCTTTCTCCTTTGAGATGAGCCGTGCCGTGACGCCGGTGACGAAGTCCGGGTGCGACATGAATCTGCTTGCGATGTGGTATTCGTGCTGGAATGTTTGGAAGATGTTCCACTTTTGGCCTTCGCGGAGTTGGCGCAAGGTTACGCCAACGGAAATGGGGCTGCGTTCGCGGATGGTGTCGAGGGTTTTGGTCGCCCATTCTTTGATGAAGTCGGGGATGCCGGAGCGGGATTTTGTTTCTTCCAGCGCGGAGAGCATATCCTTGATGTTATTCTCAGGGTGGAAGACGTAGTCGATTGCGCGGCGAATGTCGCTGTTGATGTGCAAGGGGCTGTCGTGTGGGAGGCCAGTTGTGAATTCTTCGATCGTACTGTTAATGATCATGAGGCGCTCTTGGGTGTCGGCGTAGTCCTTGAATTGGAGCTCAGCAAGACGTGCTTCGAGGTCCGGAAGGGAAGAAGAGTCAATGTAGTGTGTAGCGATGCCAGAGAAGCTGGACAGTCAGCAAAGTTACGGTGATAGAATCAGTGGTTCCTACAAGACTTCTGCTCCTTTCAGACGTTCACTAGTGAGAGCAAGATATGTGCCGAGCTCGCCATCCATCCGAGGAAGGAAGAAGCTCGCGCCGACGTCAGGGAAGAAGCCAATGGTCGTCTCTGGCATAGCGAAGACTGTCTTCTCCGTGGCTATTCTGAATGGCGCATGTACGCTCAAACCGACACCTCCACCCATGGTGATTCCGTCAATGAAGGCGACATATGGCTTTGGGTATGTCGCAATCAGATGGTCCAGCTTGTATTCCAGCGCGAAGTAGTCCCTTGAAGCTTGTTGCCCTTCCTCACCCTTGGCGCAGTCTTGTGCCAGTACTGCAACATCGCCTCCTGCACAGAAAGCACGGCCAGCACCCTTGATGACTATCACATTTGCCATGTCAGACTTTTGCCATTCTTGTAACCTCGGGATGATCTTCCTTGCCATCGAGCCATTGAGCGAGTTGAGCTTGTCCGGCCGATTCAGCTGTATCGTTCGCACGCCATATTTCGAGTTGAAGACCACATCGTCCTTTGGATCTTCGGGTAGCGAGTCAATTGCGGCACCTCTGTCTACATACTGGGAGACATTAGCGACCCGAGCACACTGACTGCTGCTCGATCATTCTTACCGTCCGCCGACCAGTCATCTCAGGGTTGGTAATCTTAGCACGCAGAGGCATTGCTGCTATCCTACTGGATCGAGGGAGAATACTAGAGGCTCGGGTAGGGATGGCGGAAGAGAGACGGAGAGGTTGGAGAAGCATCGGTGCGGTCGTCTTGTCTCAAATGCGGGAGGGGAGCTTTTCTGTTCCGAACATCGACGACGAGGTTTCTAGACCTCGGCAAGCACGCAGGAGAGTTGTGAGAGATCTGTTGTTCAGTACAGACTCGGTCTTGCGGTCGACTGTCTTGACGATCCGGGCCAGATGAGCAGACAAATTGAATTGCTGCTTTTGAAATCACTAGAGGTTTGTGAAGAATATCTACTTCGGCTAGAGATGGCAGAGGATGGAGCTGCCCGCGGAGCTCTGCGGTGGGCCAAAGCTTCGCACATCCGGTTGACCACAAATGCATAAATGTAGAGCTGCAGGTGCTGTCAATTTTTCTGAAGCTCGACCATTCGCCCCAGCATCCATCCATCTATCTCAATACAGTCGCTAATCTCCTCTCTCGGTTCTTGTCCTTTCATTTTCATTGAACATGTCTTCCTTCACACGGCTGGTCCTCTCCACCGGACGGGCATCTCTCCGGCCCGCGAGGAACCCAGTCCAGTACGCTCTCGGCTCCAAGGGCAGCTCACAATTCTTGTCTGCTTCGAGGAACTATGCCACCGTCTTTGAGCGCAATAAGCCTCACGTGAACATTGGTGAGCTCTGCCTATCTTGCACCTAGGGTGGCCCTAACACTCCTCCTTAGGTACCATCGGCCATGTCGATCACGGCAAGACTACTCTCACAGCAGCCATCACGAAGCGACAAGCAGAAAAAGGCTATGCCAGCTTCCTCGAGTACGGTGCCATCGACAAAGCCCCGGAAGAGCGGAAGCGCGGTATCACCATCTCCACAGCCCACATCGAATACCAGACCGACGACCGCCACTACGCCCACGTCGATTGTCCAGGCCATGCGGACTACATAAAGAATATGATCACAGGAGCTGCGTCTATGGACGGCGCCATCATCGTAGTCGCCGCTTCGGACGGACAGATGCCCCAGACCCGTGAGCACTTGCTCCTGGCCCGTCAGGTCGGTGTGCAGCGCATCGTGGTCTTCGTGAACAAGGTGGATGCCATCGAAGACAAGGAGATGCTCGAGCTCGTAGAGATGGAGATGCGCGAGCTGCTTTCCAGCTACGGTTTCGAAGGCGATGACACCCCTATCGTCCTCGGCTCCGCTCTCTGCGCCCTCGAAGGCAAACAACCTGACATCGGCACCGAGAAGATCGACGAACTCCTCAAGGCCGTCGACGAATGGATCCCCACACCGCAGCGCGACACTGAGAAGCCCTTCCTTATGTCTGTCGAGGACGTCTTCTCCATTCCCGGCCGTGGCACCGTAGCATCAGGTCGTGTCGAGCGCGGCGTGCTCAAGAAGGATTCGGAAGTCGAATTGGTCGGCAAGGGCGGCGTGCCCTTGAAGACAAAGGTGACGGACATCGAGACATTCAAGAAGTCCTGCGACGAGTCCCGCGCAGGTGACAACTCCGGCCTACTCCTCCGCGGTATCAAGAGGGAGGACGTCCACCGCGGCATGATCATCGCCAAGCCCGGCACCGCAAAGGCACACAAGAAGTTCTTGGTCAGCATGTACGTGCTCACCAAGGAAGAAGGAGGGAGACACACTGGGTTCCACGGGAACTACAGGCCGCAGCTTTTCGTGCGGACAGCTGGTGAGTGATTCTTATCATCCATATGCAGTTTGCCTGGATTTTTGTGCTTGAAGCAAGGGGCTGACAAGTCGCAGATGAGGCCGCGTCGCTCACTTGGCCCGAAGGCACTGAGGCCGACAAGATGGTCATGCCTGGCGACAACGTCGAGATGGTGTGCGAGATCTACCGCCCGCTCGCCATCGAGCAGGGTCAGAGGTTCAACATCCGTGAGGGAGGACGGACGGTGGCAACCGGGCTCGTCACACGAGTCATCGAGTAAGCTTCTTGCGCTATGGGGACGACGTATAGAGGGGAAAAAACAGACTCCTGCCAGATGGCGGGGGCAGTGTATTCTAGTGTACAGCGAGAAAAGCTCTTCACTCGACCTTGGTGTTTCGGTAGGAGGTACGGGAACGCATACACGGAACTCAGGGCGAGGAGTCCACATGTCCATGTCTGATATAGATCTGATTAAGTTTTTGATGCCTAGATGAAGGGTATCGAGCGGGAGAACTGATTCTCCAAGAACAATTGTAGAGCAGCGGTAACCGTGTATCAGAATCTCTCCTCATCGTCCGTCTGAACAGTACCTCACCGTCTGTCCTTCAACCAAGCATCAACGTTCTTCCATTCCGCCTTGGCAGACGCCTCTACCAGATTCGATGGTGCCTCGTGAACGGCCTTGTACATGGCGTCCCACAAGGTGAAAGCATACTCCAGACTGCCCGCATAGTCGACCACATGGGGGAACCAACTGGTACGGCCCTTGTCCTTGACCGTCTCCCTTGCCTCCTTCGCAGTCGGGTCTTCTGCCGCGGAAAGCTCGTCCAGGTAGTGCTTGACAGCGATACCGAGTCCGCAGTCGTTGTCCTGGAGATACGGCAGGCTGTATGCGTTAGTCACGTGGTTTGGTGAGCGAGAAGAAGTGCTTACCTGAAGCCGATATCCTTGAGATCCTTCTCTGGAATGTTTCGATCCACGTCACCGTCAAGGAACATGGTCGCGAGATTCATGTCCAGCATGTCACGCTGGCTCTGTCGAGCAACGGAGATGAGCGACTTGTAGGCCAGGAGATGCCTAGACAATGGACCAGTGTAGCCGATCGGCTTGTGCTTCAAGCGACCCAGACAAGCTACTCTTGAGACAAGAAGCGTGTTGCGCTGATCGATATCCGATCCTCGGAACGGAGCGCCATGATACGGCGGGACTGGGAACAGATTCTCATAGTTGAGAAGCTTCAGTCGAAGAAGCTCGATGCCGAGAAGAAGTGGCTCGCCGAACTCGTCAGGAGTCAAACCCTTTGAGATAGCCGCCTTGTATGCTACTTGGAGAGTCTTGCCGACAGGTGATAAGGCGTGATCTTTCCTATTAACGTAGTCATTCAATTGAAGATACCTCCAGAGGGCATTGCATTGTATTTGTATCTTGTCGGCCATCAGCTTCGTGCTCGATTTTCTTGGTGTGATTGTAGAGTTCGCAAATTCGTCCGATGTCAAGCTCTCAATAGCGAAGTACAAGGAAGGCTCGTTGACCTGCGATTATTAGCATGGTTCATGGGGGAGGACCAGCATGCACACCTTCAAAGCCTTCATCCTCGAAGTTACAGCATCCTTCGGGACGTGCCATGAAGAGACAGAAGCTTTGATATCAGCACCACCATCATTGACGTTGAGCTTGCGACCTTGTCCATCTTGGGCACCGAAGAAGAGTCGCAACGATACATCATTGTGCTGATAGAACCGATGGAGCGATTGCGAGAGCAGAGCAAGGGATCTGACTCTTTGTGGTACAATCTTGTCCCTGATCAAGGTTTGATATGTTATGGAAGCGCCACCGTCGACTGGAGGCTTTTCCACGATTTGTCCAGAGGTCCGCCAGCTTAGTACCCTGGTGCCGATAGCACCTCTCGACACATAGTAGTAGATCTCGTCTGGTAGTCTTTGTCCGATGAAAGCGTGAACGTCGTTTGGCGCCGATTCTTTGTTGAGGGTCACCATCTCGCCTTCAAAAGTCGTGATGACATGATGTTGTAGAGACATTAGTGCCTTTCGGTAATTCTCGAGATAGTCGAATTGTCTATTCAACGGCTCATCTTGATACTGAAGACATATGGTGTTCCCTCCCATGTTCATGCGCTTGAGCAGGTCGGCGGCTGCTTTGATCTTGGGACTTCTCGCGGGAGTGGCATCGTTGTCGATCTGTGGCAGTACTTGAAGCAGATTCGATCCAGCTAGCAGAGATGCATCGTTGAATAGCGAGACATTGCCTCCTGCCAGATTTTCGATGCATGCTTGACGAGTCACCCAGGTGAAATTCTTCTTCTCGAAATCGATGTCCAGGATCAGTCTCTGAGTGTTGAAGGCGAGCAGCTCTGAAGGTCCTTGGATTGCATCCACGATCTTCTCGTTCTCAAGGTAAGCTATCTGTGCGTAAGCACTGTAAGGTGCAATAAGGAAAGGCACGTTCTTCCTGTGAAATATCGATTGCACATATCGGTAGATGTGTTCGGAGTCGAAAGAACATGCGGTCCCGAATGCCGCAACAGCTTGGTCCGGATTTGAGGCGTTGTAAAGATCCCACGCCTCATCGATCTTTTTGGCCAACAATTCAGCAGCTACGACTTTCTTTTGCTCTCCGCTGGCTGAGATGCCGTGGAAAATGAAGAACGGCTTAATATTCGCGTCCTCAAATCGCTTGATGTGCTCGTCAATGGTGTTTTCGATATTGAACGGGGTCCCACCCAGTGCAGGCAAAAGAGGCTCTTTAGCATCTGCTGTCAGGATTTTTTGAATATGGTTCTCTGCATCGATAGCCAGACATCGGTCTTTTAGCTGTTCTAATGGCGAGCTCTGTATGAGATGCTCTGCAGCAGCCCATTCGCTGAATCCGTTGATCATTATAGCTCAGAGGGCTGGACTCGGAGACGTGACTTCAGTGCTTATGTCAATGAACCCCTGGTCCGCGGTAGAACAAGGATTGGGGGGAAAGGAGGGTGAGGTTGATCAAGTATGTTTTTATGAAAAGAAAGACGATCTATTTGAATGGCCATAAATAAGGTAGAGTAGCCAGCTCACGAAAGCTTCGACCACCAGAACTCTTGGCCCGTGCGCGCATTGCTCCTTATTGCCATGTGAAGGGATCAGACACTGACTTGACTCGTGAATCATGATCTATATCATCTATTTGACCTCTAATTGTCCATACCATCTAGCTCTATAAGTCTCCTGACGACGTTGATCACCTGATGATCTCCAATGTCCAGTCCAGGGTCATCCAGCTTCTTCTCAAGTAGTTCATCAAGCATGGCTCTCAATCGGCTAACAAGAAAACCGATTCTTGCCCATCCTCTGATCCTGATCCAGCCGTCAACGAGTAGTCCACCGCCTTGCTGCGCGGCCAAGGTCAAATCGCCACAGAAAAGCAACAGAGAGTACGCGTTGCATGGCGTTAGATCCCGCATGAAGATCTTACTCGTTGCGATCTTTGTGAAGTATGACATGTAAGCTGTGTTGGTTGGGAAACTTTGAGCTGTAAAGAGTGTGCTCGATGGATGAATGAAGACCCTGTCGTTGGTTGGCTTGTCCATATCGGCCGTCTTGGTGAAGAACTTGATCGTCCGTGCTTCCGGATCCTGTGCCACAGAGCCTGACACAGAAGCAATATACTTAGCATCTGGAAATTCGATACGCGCGACCTGTGGCGTGAAGGAGGCGGCTACTAGAGCCCGTAGTAGAGTCGTATTGCCTTCATTCTTGTTCAGTTTCTGGGAGCCTGCTGACCCATAGTCGAACGGAACGAACTGAGTCTCCTTTAATGTTGACAAGTATTGTGTCCTGTTGTTAGCGATGTCCTGCATAGTCTGCGGAGACAGAAAGTTCTGATTGCACCAAGACCGAAGTAATCCCATCGGCTCGCCAGCGGCTCTCCTATCTGACCATTCCTGGTAGGCTTTGAGATCGCAAATCAGATCACCGCTTCCATCATGGAAGGCCGATCTTGCAGCCTTCGCCTCCTCTCGTTTGTCCTGCGGACTCACGAAAGGGCTTTTGACGCTGAGAATCGATGCTATAGTCAAGCAGCTCTCCAGGCAGCCAAAAGTCGCTCCGATGACCAGGAGCTTCCCACAACGAAGATCCGCAGGAATGAGAGCAAGATGTCGGCCAAGAGCGGTCAAATCTTCACCATCTAGGATCCCCATCCGGCCCAAGATACTCAATGCTGTCGATATTGCAAGGCTTTCTGGTGGCGTGATAGCTTTACCAAGGAAGTTCTGGACATCGTTGAGGCCCATGGCTTTGACAGACAGACATAGCTGCTCTAGTGGAACTCGCTTGATCTCTGGCTCAGGCCGTTCTGCCATCTTCGTGGATTCCAGGTTACGGCTGTAAAGCTTGTAACACGTTCCAGCTGTCACTCGACCAGCTCGACCTCTGCGCTGTTTACACGCCGCTTTGGATGCCCAGACTTCCGCTAGTCGCACCATACCAGCAATAGGATCAAATGATGTTTCTTTGACCTTTCCAGTATCGATCACAGCCACGACATCTTCGATCGTAATCGAAGTCTCCGCCACGTTCGTAGCAGCAATGACTTTCCGCCTACCTGGTCCAGCTCTCGGAAATACCTTCCGTTGATCTGATGGCTGAAGTGATGCATGGAGTGGTAGTGCGTGAAACTTGGAAGACAGCCTCCGAATAGCGGACAGCGTCCTGTCAATCTCTGCAACTCCGGATAAGAAGATCAAAATCGCGCCAGAATCGCCATCGCCTTTTTGTGTTAGGCCTTGATCGATGTAGTCCACCACGGTTGCGATGAGATCGTAGTTGATCCTTGCGCCCACTGCTCGGATCGCTGCACCCATGCTCGAATCTCCTTGATCGTCTTCGTCCTCCTGACCGCCGCGTCCTTGTGATGCAAAGCCTGTTGCATTTAGGACATCCTCCAGATACGCATCGGTGACGGGATGCGTCCTGCCCGCAATCTCTACTTTCGATACAGTCGCTGAGCTTGAAAAGTAATTCTCGAAGAGGTCGGCGTCAAGCGTCGCACTCATCAAGATCAACTTTAGATCCTTTCTGACCTTCAGGACGTCCCTGAGCAAGGTCATAAGGAAGTCGGTATCCAAACTTCTTTCGTGAACCTCGTCAATGACTACATGGCTGATGCCATCAAGTGCTGTGACCACACCCTTTGGATCTCCTCCAGAGGTTTGCAACCGTCGGAGCAATACACCGGTGGTTACGAAAGTGATTCTGGTAGTCCCTGGCTTCTGTCTGGACTCTCCACGTATCGAGTACCCAACCTCATGACCGACGGCAGAGCATCTTTCATCTGCCACTCTGTCCGCTAGGCCGAGGGCAGATATGCGTCTTGGCTGCGTGCATACGATATTGACTGTAGCACCCTGCTTCCTTTGAATCATGTCGTCAAGTATAAATTGTACTGACTGCGTCGATTTACCGGAGCCAGTCTCCCCAGATATGATGGTGACTTGAGAATTGTTGACAGCATCGACTACAGCATCGCGGAGCAGCCACGCTGGTAATCTTTGACGGGCCTCGTTCATCTTCTTCTGCTGAGCTGTTCCTTGCCGTGCTTGCCATTCAGCTAATAGCCGTTCGGACACTTGTGGAGATGGCCGGCTCGGTATCTCGTGTCGACGTCCCTTGTTCACCAATTTTCTAGAACGGCCTTCTTCTGAAGGTAATCCAACAGCCCTGGCGATGCTCTTCAATGAACCTGGGTTATCAATGATACTTGGAATGTTCTGCTCGAGCCAATCGATTAGGGGAAAGATCATCTGCTCCCCGAGAAGTTCTGCCAGTCCCTCTTGCAGACTCCGCTTGACAATACTTAGTCGAATGTAGGCTGGCAGCTTCGCCTGCACTGCGAGAATTGGTCGATGGACTGGATATCCTGACGGTGGCCGTCGTATTGAGATTGTAGTAGCGCCATGTTTCTGACCTGGAATATCGAGCTCAATGTCACAGACATTATTCCCTGACTTCCGTATTCGATCGCCGTATATCGAGTCAAGGACTGTGATCTCATCCACCCAGAAATCATTAGAGGCCTGTTCGTCCGTGGTACCATTTGTTCCGCTATCATCCGTTTCGTCAAGAAGTTGATTTTGCAGTAACTCAGCAGCTACCGCTTCATCATCACCCGAAGAGGCCAACGCTTCGTTGCAGACTTCAGCTGGATAGCCAGCAGCTGCAAGTCTCTTCACCTTGTTCTCCCTTTCGATGTTTGCAGATGCCAAGCTGACACCAGCCGTGTAGTTTTCTGGTAGACACCACTTTGGTAGATCATCCTCTGGGACATGGATCATCAACCACTCCAATGTCTCTTCTCTATCTTTACAATCATCCACAGCCTCCTGGACATGCGCCCGTCTGAACCCTTGGGACACCAGCTCATCCACGACTTTTTTCTTCTCTCCATCCCTCATGTTGACCCCGTGTGGATTCCACCTCGTCCCTGTCCTCACAACGAGCTCTACCTCCCTCCTCATCTTCCTCCCCATATCCACCTTCGGCGCCCTCCCCCAACCCTTCCCTCCCAACCCCTTCGCTTCCTCCCTTTCCTTCCTTTCCTTCTCCCTCCTCTCCTCCCTCTCGCCCTTCTCCTTCTCCCTCACCCTCCTCTCTTCCTCCATCCTCGCCCTCGCGGCAAATGGATCGGCATCATACATCCACCCCCTCCCCTCCGCCGCATCCGCCTTCTTCATCTCCGCAAACTCCCCCTTCCACAAGTCCCTATACTGAGGCGGCAACGCCATGCTCAAATTCTTGCCACTCCCGACCCTGAACAGCGCCCACGCCGCCGCAAAATGCCTGGCCTCCACCGCCGTCTCACGCACCCCTAGCTCCCTCTTCTCCTTCGGCACGTGAAACGCAGGCAGCGTCGTCACCTCCCCCGTCTTGACATTCTTGTTTCGCAATATGACGCTGCTCCAGAACCCCGGCGGCGTAGAGGAGCGCGACATGGTGTACTCCGGCTTCTCCCATTTTTGCTTTTGGCAGTGCTCGTTGAAGAGGTTGAGGGGCAGTTTGCCGGTCCAGGAGGCGCCGGCGATGAGGGTGCGGGTGTCCGGTTTGGGGGGACCGGGATCGGGCACTGGGGTCGAGGCGCCGCTGCCTTTCTTGTTCTTCGTCGTCGAGGAGGAGGTGCTGGGTTCCGCTACGGTGGGGCCGGCGGTTTTGTTGCCTGTCTTCTTTGACTTGGAGTCCCCGAAGACAATGTAGGATGTGTCTTCGCCATTGTGTGTTGTTGAGGCGGGTTTGGAGGGCTTATTGCGGGGAGGGTGAGGTTTATTAGGCATTGGAGGTGCGTGGAGAGGTTTGGGGGAAATTTCGGGATGAAGCTTTGCTTTGATGGTGGAATGAATGGTACGTCACAGACAAGTGCATTTCAGGTGCTAGTGATGCGGACAGATGATCGATTCATACAATTGTGATACTAACGCTTGACTTTTAATGCTACAAGTATTGTTATCGCTCCGCCTCACATCCAATGCAGGACTGGTATGCCAATTCTGGATAGACTCAAACCTCCCATCTCACAGCTCCTTGTGTGACCTTGAGACCGACCTCAAAGCTCTCTTCTCGTACTTTCCTCCACAGTATCGGACAAGGGTGGGTCTATTTATGGCGAGACAGGTCCCTGCTTACTCTTGGGCCTTGACCTGGATCCGGAAGCGACACGCTTCGCCTCAGGACGCTGCAAGTGGTGGGCGGGGATCCAAGCCTGGTCGTAACCCTGGGCGCCGCTTGTGACAGCTGGACCGTCGGCGCCAACAACGCTGACCTGCTCAGCCGGGTCAACCTTCTTGCTTCCGCCGGAAGACTTCTTTGCGCGCTCGCCGCCCTTGCCTTTGCCGCGCTTCTGTGGGAAGAAAGTAGTGATCCAGGTGTTGTAAATGAAGTAGCAGGTGCCGCCGAATGCCGCAGCGAGGATCAGGTACAAGAAGATGCTAACCAGAATGAGTAAAGAAGAACCACCAAACTACACGTCATCACTTACACCTGAGGATCGAAGATGCTGGACGGAGCCTCGACAACACTGACAGTCTGATTGAAGAATTGGTAGGTATAGACAGCGCCCTTAGTATCTTGAACAACAGCCGTCAGAGCCAGTGTCAAGTCCTGTGGGTGCATCTCGTTGACGAAAGAGTACGAAAAGCTCTCCGCCTGGCCGGCCTGGATCTCTGAGCCATAACGGGTTGTGGTCAGGTTGCGAAGAATCTGAGGTGGGCTTGGTGCACCAGGCACACCAATGGGTGTCAAAAGGCTGCCACCAATGAAGGCCAGGGACACAGGAGACGTCTCTTCATTCTTGACTGATACCAATGCCTCAGTCGGGTGGTAATTGACAAGCTTGATTCCAAAGATCTCAGACTGAGGGAAGGTAGCAGAGATCTTGAGCTTGAGGTTTGGCGAGGTGCTGGGGTCTTGGACCTTCTCGTCGACATCTGGAATCGCGTCGGCCTTCTCGGATTGTTAGCATCAGCGCAACAAGGACGCGGGGTCAATTGCTGCGTACCTGACCCAATGCCATCCATGCGTTCGAGAGCAGTAGCGCCAATGCGCTTAATCGAATGGCTACCATATTGATAGATTGTGGGAGTGATGTAAATAAGGTCAGGGTCTGTGGGGATTGGGGATTTCATTCGAGGCCAGCTGGAGCTTCAACTACTGCCGTCACGGACTATCGGCCCGACATCCGTCAAACTCCACCAGACCTGTCTTGAAATCTACTACTACTGGCCATTCCCGACAAGGGCTAGGCATCTTGTCTGTCTGCCTGCCTCGCCTGGCCCGGCGACTGATCGAAGTTGCGTGCCTACACGTATACTGCTCAATCGAGCTCCACAACGCTGTTCTCTCCATCACCATCATCATTCCCAGTCCCCTTCGCATCATCCTCATCGCCACCACTCTCCGACTCCTCCCAATCCGAGCTATCGTCTTCTTGATCAGATCCATTCACAGGCTCGTTTGGTTCTGTGTCTCTGATCTTGACTTTGTCGATGTCTGGCAAGCTGTCCCAAATTTTCCGATGCTGCTGCCTTGCCTTTTCGACTTCCATCATATGCTCGAGCTTGAACGCCTTCTTCTTCGCCTGCTCCATCCTCTTCTCGTGCTCAGCTTTCTTGTCACGGAGAGCTGAGAACCTAATCTGTGTCTTCCAGCTGTGCAGGTCGGCTTTCTCCATTTCCCTATGTTCATCAGTGGTGAAGCATTCACAGAACGTGGAAGGACGAGATGTCACCTGCCGATATCATCCCACTCCTTTACGATGTCATCGACGACCTTTTTGAAGTCCGTCAAGGCTTGAGCGGAGGTATTGGAAACTGCCGGCGGCATGGTGAAGCTGTTGATGGACTTGTCAGAGGTTGGTGGATGCGACGTGCAGGAGAGATGGTGGGTGTCTTGTCAGGCAAGTGCTCGAAAGCGGGAACCGGCATGAACGACATGTGAGACCCGGTGCCCTGGTAAAACAAGCTCGAACGAGTCCTTTGATTGGTCTGGCGAAGGTACAAACGAGTCTTTAGCGCTAGGCATCGTCAAGCTGCAGGCATGTTTCGATACGCGTCGAATAGCCTCTCCGTCACAGACTTCTCTCGCTGACGTCAAAACTTGGCCCATCTACGCATTCATACATCTACACATACATCAAAGATACACACGGAGAGATAACAAAGCTTATTTCGGCCGCAAGACATTCAGAGTTGCCATACCTGATCAGCCTGAGCTTGACATCCACTCTTCAGTGCGACAGTTGACAGAGCCGTAAGATGGCGTGTACAAATCACGACCACGAGTATGATGACTTTCATTTGTGGTCGTCGGCAGTACTGACAATGAACAGTGCCATTCATGCTCGACTCTTGGATATCGATTTCGACGAATACCGTCGTAAGCGATTCGAGCTCTCATGCTATCACGACAATCGCTTCCTGGTCGCTGCGAGGAACGGACGTCCGGTCAACTTCCTTAGCAAGCATCCGCATGACGTGAAAATTGCCGAAACACAGGACGCTGCAGACATGGATGACCCTCCTCGCCCTGAGGTCTACCTTGTGGCGTTGGGTACGCGCGACGGTACCTGCCTCAAGGAGAGTCAGCTCGAGAAGCTCATCAAAGAAATGAGGCATTACATTACGGGCGTCGGCAGTCCCGGCCTAGGCAAACGTGCCTGTCGCAGCCGCCAGAGCGAACGCGATGCAGATCGCATCAAGGCTATCGACGAAGCTATCCCTGCGACTGGTAGCATTTGGAACATCAAGCGCTCGACCTGTCCACGTGATGCTCAACGCCGTTACATTCTCACATATGACGACTGTGACAGTATTCGCAGTATTACAGACGAGTGGCAGCACGACATCGACACGGTACGCATGCCAATGCCACTCCCGATTATAGCTTCACGCGATGACGGCACTGATCATGACCTGCCCTTCGACATTGTCATCAGAGTTGGTGCCACCTCCACTCCCCGCCAGGTCCGCCGTGGCTATGAGCAGCATCTCGGTGATGAAGTACTCTGCTACCTCATCGACGCTGCCTGCAAAGTTCTGTTTCCTGGCTCAGGTATCGGCATTCAGTACTTTACTCTGCGCCTCGTTCATCGCCTAGAGCTGATGGGCCTGGCTCTATCACTTGATAACAAGAACATCAGACCTTTCCAAACCAGCAGGGTCAGAAAGTCAGGGGAGTTGATTGGTCCGGCTAAGCCAGAGGATTTCGACCGCAATTTCGAGCAGATCATGCATATGGGCGTCATGATGGACCACCTGACCTCACAGAGGGATGCCATGAAGAAGGACTGTAAACGTGCCCGTCTCTACAAGGCGGAGCACACGGCATGGCACGAGATGGATGATGCGGAAAAGGATGTGCGCGAGAAGGAAAGGGAACTGATCAAGTTGATGTTTGGTTGAGGGAATGAGCAGCCTGCTACTCTCAGATCATCTGCACACCGACAGCCAACAGACGCGACGTAGTGAAGGGTTCCAAGCGAGGCAGTCTGTAGCTCTGTGATCATACACAATTGAAAGACAGCGGTATCATGACACCCAAGCATCTCCGTGACAGTTCTGGTAGTTACCACGTGCACCAGCTGCTACCATGTCATTCATTGCCTGCAATAGTCAGGCCGTTCGTACTGCCACCAGCCAAGTCGAACTTGGCAGTGAGTGTATCCATATATTCTAGCTCGCTGCTGAAAATATCGATGCGCCGACTCAGCCTACCCAGCGCTGCATAACATCATAACCACACGGCCGTCACAAGTCCCTCTCCTGGTTACCATCTCCTATCTGCAGACGATTCGAGACACAATGCAATGATTGCGCCACCTAGTTCGAAGGATGCACGTTCTTCCTCAAAGGCAGAACCCCGCCATCAATCTCTCTTCTTGACGGCGAAGAGTTCCGCGGCGAACCGACTTGCGGCGTGCCAGTCCTCGTCCCGGCAGGCGTGCCTAGCCCGCTGAACGGCGTGAGTTGACCAGATGGTGGGACAGGGATCTGCAGGTCTTCTGGACTCGGCGGGACCAGCTTATTGGGAACGCCTTCGATGTGGATCCGTTTCGCTTCGTTGCTGTATGATGATGGGATGATCTGCACTTGTTAATGAGAGAGGGGTGGAGACGCAAGGGGACTGACCTCGATGATCTCGTTACGGGGAAATTCGAGGTTGGGGATGTCCGTTGCGCCGCAGGCCATCAGGTAGCCGTACAGCACCCGGAGCACACTTTCGTGAGCGATGATGAGGAGGTCGTTTTGCTCGCGCTCTAGCTCGAGGATGATGGGTTCGAGGCGGACCGCAAGGTCGTGGTACGACTGTATAACGTTAGTAGATTTGGAGCAAGGATCCTGGACTACTCACTTCGGCTCTAGGATAACGATGGTGGTAAGGGTCAGCTTCGTGCTTGGAAACCTCGTCGGGATACTGTTCTCTGATCCTCTTCTCTGATAGCTTCTCACATACGCCAGGGTTTAGTTGGCTCATCTGAGAACGCTGCCGGACCTTATAACCCAGACTGGCCAGGTAGTGGGAAGTCTCTACTGTTCGGCGTCTGGTCGAGGTCCATATCGTCAGGGTCTTCAAAGCACTGTCTGGGCCTCCTCGCTCCGTCAACCTCTTCAGCTCCTCAGCTCGATGCGCAAGAAGTGTGTCGCCCATCTTCTTGGCGTACTCTTCTCCTTCCGTGGACAGATGAGCGTCGGCCTTGAAGCTCTCGTCTTCTCTTGTTGTTCCTGCTCTGGCGAAGTACGTTCTTCGGGATTTGATGTGAAGGTTTAGAAGATAGAAGACAATTCGTTGCGAAAGATAGTTGAAAGCACAATTGTTCACAATCACTCGCTCTCCCGCATTGATCATCTTCACAAAGTGCAATTCCTTCTCCTCCATAGTCTCAAAATGCGGTATCCGGGCGTTGATCCGCTGCAGGTAGTCTTGCACTGCTTGTTTGTCCGTCCAGCCTCTGTAGTCGGGTGAAGAAATTTTGACGGACCTCACATTCTCCTCGATGATACGCTCGTCTGTCACGTGCGATTCCATAAAGAGAGTCTGCACATTGTGCTTCAGGAACTCCTTGGCCAAAGCTGTTCGGCCAACAGCTAGCGGATTGACAGCATCGAATATGGCGATCTGGCCATTCTCATGCTCGAGGAAGCTGAAGATGTCCTCTCTGCACTTCTTGAGAATCTTCTGTCTTAGCAGAACCGAAGAAGGAGAAGCATCGACAAAGAAATAGTCGTCCGGAATGTGCTCGTTACCACCTACAGTCGCTCTTCGATAGTCGCCGAGGTGGAAGATGCGGGTCTTCACACCCAGCCATCTCAGGTAGCGAGCTAGCGCAACGGAGATGTGAGTCTTTCCCCGAGCTGGAAGTCCTACCGTGGCGATCACCATCCGGCCAGAATGGAATAGTCGTCCAGATTCGGTACTGTACAGCTGGGCTGGTGCCATGCTCTCCTTCTCAGGAAGATCGTGGATAGCATCAACATAAGTGCTGGACCTGCGACGAAAGTTTGGCGAATTCGCCATGATCTCGGCGGTTCTGCAAGACCACCATGTCAGCCATACGAATGCCCTGCACAAGCAATTTCACGACGACCAGTAAGTGATCCGCAATGAACAGAAGATAGATATAGAAGGTTTGAGAAGCGCTCTCCTCGCGACCATTGGAAACGACCATGGCAGATCTACTTACAAGAGGGTATCCATGATAGTGTGAAGAAGCTGACCGCTTCGGACTCAAAGACAGAAGAAGGTTTCGTAGCTCTTTATCGTTCAAGTGCAAGTCGCAGAATGGGGGTCCGAGCACCAAAGGTCCGAAAGGGTCCCACGAAGACCAATACCATGCGGCTTATATGGTTGGGCCGAGTTGCATGATTTGTGTGTCTCCTTGCAATAGAGCCTTGAGAAGATCCCAGTCAAAGTCGAGGAGGATGGTAAAGGTGAAGAAAAGAAGTCCGAGGGCTAAGACCCGGATAGAACAATTATCAAGAGAACGATAAGGCTTCATAATGAGATGGAGTTTCTGACATCAACCTTGGAAACTTGCTATCCGTCCCGGCGAAACTGATGCTTGCTTCTGATTGGTCGGCGCGGCAAGCTGTCATGACAGAGCGCATGGAGGTCAGAACATGAATTTTTCCCAAGCTTCAATCGCATCTCTACAATACCACATCACACCATCTCCTTCATCCTAATTACCGACCTTTTGCTTCTCAACCCTCTGTACGAGCAGCTGGTGTCATCCAGAAGCCCCTGTTCACTCTTGTCTCCGGCATCACGCTTCTTCTTGCAGGGCGCCTTCTTTCAACATCATGACTTCACAGCCAGGCCTAGTAGTTCCACCACCTATACCTCCCGTCACAGTTCAACGACAATCGTCAAGCGGTGCTCTTGATGCCATCTACAGCAATCCTCTCGTCTCTTCCCTCACAAATGTCTACAATGCTTTCCAGGCAAAGCGAGATGCTCTCGGACTTTCCAACCCAGGCACAGTAGAGAACGTTTCAAAAGAAGTAACACGCGATGTCTTTCTCAACAACTCGGCCTTCTCAGGCTTCAGAGCAGAATTGCAGAAGGCCTTCTCCATGGCACCGCTCTTTCAAGTATGCCATAGCTTCAGCGCGGGAAACCAGCAAATGCCGCCGTACGTGTTCATGGCACTGTATGGAACGAACAAGGTGAATAGTACCGCGTGGGGTTAACCGTCCTTTCTCTCACAATATCAGGTCTTCTGCCAAGGTAACATCGAATCCGATTTGTCCTTCGCCGCGCGCTTCAACTACCGCTGGACACCACGATGGGTGACCAAGACTCAGACTCAGATCTCCCCAGCAGGAGGCATGGCAGGCCCAGGAGCAGCTCAATTCCAGATCGAAAATGACTACAACGGCAAGGACTTTACCGCGCAACTCAAGGCCATCAACCCTTCCGTCCTTGACGGCGCACTCACTGGCATCTTCATCGGCTCCTACATGCAGTCCGTCACACCCCGCCTCGGCCTCGGTCTCGAAGCAGTCTACAACCGCATGGCAGCGAATATGGGCCCGGAAAGTGTGTTGAGCTATGCCGCGCGGTACAAGGGAGACGATTGGATAGCGTCCGGCCAGCTCCTCACTCAAGGCAGTCTGAGCGCAGCATACTGGAAACGGATAACGGAAAGGGTTGAGGCAGGTTTGGACCTAAACCTCGTTCTCGGCGCAGCGGGAGGCGGACTCATGGGAGGACCACGAAGAGAAGGCACCGCGACACTGGGCGCGAAATACGATTTCCGTGCGAGCAACTTCAAGGCGCAAGTCGATACGACAGGCAAGGTGGCGTGCGTGTTGGAGAAGCGTGTCGTGCCGCTTGTGGGCATTACCTTCTCTGGAGAGATTGATCATAGCAAGGTACGTCGCAGACACCTGTGTTTCTCTCTGTATACTGACATGCACAGAACTCCGCGAAACTCGGACTCGCCGTGTCCATTGAAGCTGCCGACGAAGAAGTCATGCAGCAGCAAGAAAAGGGTCTCGTGGAGGCCGTCAACCCACCATTCTAGGAGCTGAGCGCTACATACGCAGACACGGTCAGGGCGCATTCGAGAAGCACGATGCCGCATTTGCAGCTGGACGAGTCGCATCACGAAAATCAATCCAGGCTAGGAGTGCAAGGATTCGGAGGAGGGAGCAAGCTCGTCAGGAGCAGTGGTATTGTGGCAGGGTATTGTACATTAAAGGCCAGATTGGTGTGGGACGGAAACCAGAAGGTGGACAAAGGGGAAGAGGGGGCGATGCTGTTTGTGTGATGAGCGCATGCGTCCTGATAGCGTGACGCGGCATCCTTTGCATCCTCGTAGATGAACAGCGATCCGGTGGTCTGGGTCAATGCATATACTCTCCCAGCTGCACTTCACTTCATATACACCGAGCGAGACGGCCAGTTAGAGGGAAAGGAGAGATGAGAGTCAAGAAACTGCATGATGGCTATCTATTGGTATCTGTCGTGAATAAGTGTGCGATGCAACTCCCCTCCTTGTATGCCTGGTCAGACAATGCTTGCTCTAATGCACGTCTGGATCCGTACTGTGTAGTCAGAAATTACCCAACATTCCCCTCCCCACCACGCCCCAAGAGTGTAGGAGATACCATCCCCCCAGCCCCAGCGCCACGGCGAGCATCGCAGCAAAAGGATCCAGTCCCTTTGACAACAAACTCGCAGGAAACGTCATCGAGGTCGCCATGTCGCCATGAGGCAACCACTTCCTCGCACTCGTGGCCAAGATTCCTCCGTTCTTCCCTACTGCGTCCTGTCTACCGTCATCCTCATTAGTCTTGTCCCCTGTTTTCCCCCTCGCCATCTCCCCCTGCCCTGCTTCCCCGAGGATTGTTCCAAGCCGCTCATCCAGCTCCTCCACCAACCTCACGCACGCATGGAAGATCCAATCCGCCTCCTGCACCACGTCTGCCTTCTCTTCTTCCGAGAGCAGATTGTCCGCCAAGAGGAATTTCTCTTTGAAGAAACGCTTGATATCTTCCCCGTCCTCGGGGCCGTCGAAGTGGAAGAGGGAGATGCCTTGCTGGCTTAAAGTCTTGACTGGCTTCTGCTCGTCCTGTGTTTCTTGTGCTTGTCTCTGCTGCTGCTGCTGCTGTTCGGGTCGTCTTGCGGGATTGGAGGAGGGAAAGGAAGCGTCGCTTGTGGCAAGAGAGGAGGCCTCGTGACCCCAGAACTCGGGTCCTGCGTTCTGTAACTGTGCTCTTATCCAGCGCCCGCCGGAGAATATGGCCATGTATAGGACCCAGCTGTATGCGAGGAGGACGTGGGGTTTATCTGCTGTTGTGGTCGCCATGTGCTCTTGCAGCTCTGCCAGAAGAGGGTAGGCATTGGCGTTGGGGAGAGCGACGGAGAAGCGCTGTGAGAGGTAGAGAATGTCCTTCTCGAGACGTTGGGTGCGCCATAGTGTCGGTGGGACAAGAGTCGCGAGGAAGGTGCGGAGTTTGTCGTTGTGTAGACTGGGGGAGGCGGGTGTTGAGTCGGGGGGAGAGGGGAGTGAGGTCTGTGGGGGTACGAAGGGTGATGAGGCGGAAAGGTGTGCGCAGATGACATCTTGCCAGCTCTCTTCGAAGGTGAAGTAGAGTTGGGCAAAGGTGTGGATGCCGTGGAGGTAGAGGACCGGGTCGGTGGTGTGAGGTGGTATAGCTAGGGCGAGGCGCGCTGTAACGAGCTTGTTGAGTGAGGTGTGGATTTGTCTATCGCAAAGTCAATCTTGTTCCTGCTGTGTTTGCTTCTTCTGCGTTTGTTGACTTACCTCGTTGCCGCGTTTATTCGAAAGGGCAGAGTCTCCTTGGTCGCTGGTGGGGGCGGGGACAGCAGTCGTGCGGGCCCGTCGGGCAAATCGGAGGAAGCCATCTTGACCGTAGCTATAAAAGAGAAAGAAAAGCGAGAGCTCGACCTAACCAGGTATCAATCAACTTATCATGATGGATAGCAAGTCATTCTTGTTTTCAAGACGATGCCGGAACAATCAGGCACCTGCAGACATCGCGTGCTTTTTGTGCATGCCACTCACTTCGGAACGGTCCAGAGCATGTGTCGATTCAGGGTCGTCATCTCGATCTCGTGCCGCTATTCGACTGTTGATACTGCCCGGAAGATCATGTGGAGTAGATATGGATTGGGTTTCAAACGCTTTTGTGGCTTGGATGTACGGGTGATCTGCCTCTGGGAAATTCTTGGTCATTTTGCTACAAGAACATGTTCGTTCGCACAAATCCATGCATCACTACGCATACTGAAGCTGTGGCAGCGGAAGAGGCGTTCACGTGTTCCACAATCACGGCACCTTTCGGGATCTTGATCTGACAAGGTCACGTGCAGACCTAGCTGCCTTGATTGATCATGTCGGTTATATTCATGGGTTTGCTCGTGATATGAGCACCTCTGCTATCGTACGTCTCGGTGCCTACCTCTGACTCGTTCGCCCACTGCCTTGCCAGAGTCAATGTCTTTAACCACGCCAATGTTCTCCACACGTCTTCCGACTTCGTCACCAAAATTGGTGCCCATCCTTCGACTCATGATCCGTCGGTGCTCGGCTGCGCCAGGAGCGTCGTACGTGATCTGTTGACTTGGTTCTGGAGGCTCTTGTATTGATGGTACGGGGCTGTCGTCCTCGATAAAAGGACTCGCGGTGGGCTTGACAAAGGATGTAGTAGTGCTGCCAGATGGCGCTCGACCCAGCTTTCTCTTCACTCTGGCCTGTGGCTGTTCTATGTGTGCGGAGCCTGATTTTTGGCGGCGAGCGAGGAACTTGCTGACGAATTCATTTGCATCTGGCGGTACAGGGCCTACGACATGTGCGTCAGGCGTCTCTTCCGCGCTGATGCTATTTCTGCGTCTGCTCATGGGCTCTTGCCCGGAGTCCAATATCTTCGTCGCGACAGTGTTCTCCTTGTCATGAGTACCATCCAGATTTGCATCAACGTCCTCATCTGGTGCAGTAATTGGATTGTTCTCCAACGTATCAATTGTAGGTTGGCTCTTGCACCTCTCTTGCGAATTCTGCGATATCTCGCCGAGTGGTGATGGTCGACTAATCGGTTGAGTCTTTGGGGCTGCGGGGGCTGCGGTCTTCGTAAGATGCAGTGCCGGTGTTCGTGACTGGCGTTTGAAGCCTGTCAATCGGGCCACTGGCGCCTTCCTGACTTCACTGGTCAACAGTCAGCAAATGCATTGAGTGCAAGGGACTAAGCTAGGTGTAGGTCGGGGTGGCCGAGGATTGGTTTGAGAGGGCCTGTGAGCTCCGGCAAATACCAGGGCAGTGCGAGGAAAGAAAGATTTCGTACAGCAAATTGACAGTACTACGCGCTGTGTCGCTGATAGATACAAGACTCACCGAACATTTCGCACCTCTCCGCCATTCTGCTTTACCTCTGTCTGTTCTTGGTCCTGTTTTGCTTTCCGCCTAGACTCTCGTATCTGATGGATTGCATCACAGACAGAGTTGGGCAAGTAGTATGAATAGACGGTCTGGAGCTCCCTTTTTCGCAAGCTTTCGAAGAACCATTCTGGTTTTACTACGTCAATATTGCGTTCGGCGCAATACACTGGCTTATCTAGATCGTCCTTTGATGTGTTATGGATGAGTACAGTAGTGTTTCGTCCAAGATCTTCCAGATACTGCCCACCAGCTGCTTTGACTAGGGTTGCAATATATCGAACATCATTACCCATACCAGAGGTGCTGACAATCATGTCCTTGAAGAAATCTTTGGTGAGGTCGACAAAGGCGTTACTCAGAACATCAGTTTCAGGATTGAGTGCTTTCTTGTGGACGATGCACCGCTCGACCCACCACTCAGTGAGAAGCTTGACATGGTGAGAGACTTTGGGAATCGGCATGCTCGATTTGGCAGTCCAGTCTGCCGGTAATATCAGTGCCTTGCAAGGTGCCTCGGACGCCTCTAGAGCTTCGATCGTATCGGCCACTTCAGCGCCATTCTCCGAGAGATAGTGTCGCAATTTGGTAGTGGTGCCTTTGGTGGGATCGTGACCGTGAGATTTGCAGGCCCATCCCGAAAAGAGGCCCCTACTGCCTTTCTCGGAAGATTCTTTCCGTGATAAGCTGGGTCTCGATCTGCTCTCTGATTCCTGTATCGGCTGGGTCTCCACGGTCTGTTGCAAGTCTTTGCCTGGGTCAATTGACTGCGTCCACGAATCATCATCAAGCGGGGGTGGTGCGGTGTCCTCGGTGACAGAGAGATCAGCCCATAGTGTTTGACTTTGACTGTTGAGTCTGGTAGAAGCGGTCCGCCGCATCTTGCGCTTTGAATTCTGCGTGTCATCGTCTTCGGCCTTTAGACGCTTACCGGACTCTGACTTTCGCGTCCGAGGATCATAGGAACCTTTGCCTTGCTGTTCCGGCGGGAGTAATGGATCAAAACAAGACTCGTCCAAAATCATGCCGCGGTCCGCGCATCTCTGAAACCATTCAAAGGATACCAGCTTGATTCCCCATACCTTCGCGCGCTCATACTTTGCACCCTCAGGCTTGGCTGTGACGAGATGGGAGACCTCCTTGGTGAGATCGCCATGGTACTTTGCTCCATTATTTGATGTTGTGGTTTGGAGCCATTGTCTCTGCTTGACTGGAAAAATCTCAGCAGTTGTATTGATATCAACCAATTTCTGAACATACCATCGTTGAAGCCAGTGACACAAATGTTCAAACCGTGGAAAGTGGGTAGCCTGTATTGATGGGAAATGCCCTTGACATCGACCTCATCGCCTTCGATCCATGCATCTCGGATTGCAAATAGCCAATCGGGTCGCAAGACTTGAATGTCGGGTCGGTGTCGTGCAACATGGCGATACTTCTCGGATGTTATACTCGCGCAGAGCAAATGAGTGACATCAGACGTAAGATCAAGCTTGTGTATAGCTCCAAGCTCTGCTGCAAGTGGTGCGACTTTGCTCTATCATGGTCAGTCGTCTAAAGTGTTGTCTGGAGAAGTGAGTCTACGCACTCGAATTGCCTGGTCGAGAGAAGTGCCACATATGACGACGCCGTGGAGTGGCTTCTGCGCATCACTCTCTGCCATCGCAGGGCGTCCTTGTACACAAAAGCAAGTGGTCCCTTGCAGTGTACATTGCCTTCAAGCGCTTTCAATATCCTGTGCTGAACCGTGGACACACGCAGCAATTCCTCAATAATGCTGCTCCCTTTCACGCGTCAAAAAGACGCGACTCAAATTGGGATCCAACCCTGGAATAGAAACCCACCGAGCGGGCGGTTCCGCTTTCGAGGCACGTGCCCCGGTCCCAAATGGGATTCCACCTCTGACATCATGGTCATGTCGACACTGCCAGCGCCGAGGAAATGGGATCTTTTCCCTCCCCACGATGCGGCTCCGAATCGCCCTTTCGGCACACGCGGCGGACGCAAAACACCCCAAGCAGTAGCATGAAGATCATCAGGGTCGGGCGGAATTCCTACGGAAGGACGTGGGATGAACAATCGTGACGCTCCAAGACTATGATGGGGATGTGCATGTAAGCTTATCCTACACTAACTTTGTTATTTCTGTCGTCGTATCCCCGAGGCAAACTGGGTGTCTCACACAAGCTGGGTTTCTAGACTGGCAGCAAGCCGTCCGATCCGTGGGAGTATGCACTGTCAGACCAATGACATTTTGTGCTAACGAGTGAACTGCTGGCAATAGCAACCCGTCCGTCCCTACTTGCGGACAAGTCTTCAAGCCGCTGTCTGAGCGATGGCTTGAGGTATCGCACTGTACTGCCACACTTGGCCCACCAACTACCACAAGCATACAAGCCACAGTAGAGGGATCAGGCCTACGAACCACGAGATCAAGATCAAGCAAAACCATGCATAAGGGAGCATCCGTCCGGGGAGCTCGGCCTCCTTGGAATCGAAGGAAAGAAAGTCTTTGAGCAAAGATTGACAGGAGGGTTTCCGCTTGCAGACACGCAAGCATATCTTTGTCATCGAGCATCGATGCACTGCCTTGCTTTCGGTCCTCCTGCATGCTAGAGTACAGCATGACCATAGCGATCCGCAACACATCTCGACGGTTCAGGCGGTATCGGCATGTCGAGGCCGAAAAGTATAACGCGTAAGTTAACAAGCAGCTTCGATGAGAGGACGCAGGGCAACGGGAAAGAGATTGGGAAAAAGGCGCCAACTCTAAACATGACAAAACTCAGAAGAACGTCGGTCACGTCTGCCGCACACTCCCGCCTCCCAGAGGAGCAGTGTTTGAGCCAGAAGAGGCAGAGGCTCTGTTCCGTGTTTCTGTTCATGGCCCATGACGCAGAGCAATCCCCACCCCCAAACCTCGCAGCATGCAATAAGCTTGGTTCTTAAATGACGGTGCCCTCTGCTTTTGCCCATCCGCACTCCATTTGATGCCCAGGACTGGCCGTTCTGTGGCTTCTCCTTGTTTCGCGAATCACTCGACCAGTATCAAGGCTCAGCGCCAGGCGCTCGAATCCGTAAACCCACAGGATCGACAGCGATACTCGTCCGGGATCGACGGCCAGCCTTGTGTCGTTTCCCACGAGATCTTGTGCTTTTCTTGGTTCCAAGACGACCCAAGGCGGGGTGTGTGCGTACTCTTCCGCTACATCATCCACTGAAACGGCTCGAAGAAACTCGTCCCACTCCTTGGTCTTACTATAGTCTGCTATTACAATCAACCTCTCTCACTTAGGCTTGACGAATTGCTCTGATTTTCGGCTTACGAAACGAGACGACCCAAGACCAATACGACCAGAATCTATTGTCACCGAGTCAGGTCCAAGCTAAGACACGACAAACAGATCACGTAGCCTGTCCAAATTGTACCAACGCACTTGCACATTACAAGATCCTTCACGTACGGTTACCTGGAATAGCGAATCTTTGTACGACCGCATCCTCATCTCCACACTCACAAGAAAGCGCGGTATCCGACTCGAGCATTTCACTACCGAAGTAAGTCATCGACCGTCTCGGCTGCCCGTTGCTGTTCAAACACCTAACGACCCCTCCCATTAATCGCAAACTCTACCGACAACTTCCTCCCTGCCACCTTCACCTACAGGAATACTGACAATGAGCCAGACATTCCGTTCGCGTCTGTATGCGCGTGCGGCAATAGAGTTCGGCGAAAAAGAGTCACTCCAGGACCGTCGAGCGAGGAAGCGGAGGACCGCCTCCGAAACCCGGACACCAAGGAGCAGAACATCTTCACCATCCAGCAAACTGGCTACCTCACGAGAGCAAGCGAAGCGTCTGTTAAGGTCTGTCATTGCCAACCAGGCACCCAGACATTCGAACGAAGACAAGCAGGAACCAAAGCGGCGGCGGAGTTCAGTACCCGACCGAACACTTCCTCAGCGGAAGGAGAACAGAGACTCGAGGAAAGAGTCGAGGGCGGCAAGAGAGAATCAAGAGAATCGAGAGTCGACACAACTAAGAGAACCTGAATCAGCTATGAGATCTGGGCTTAGGAATAGTGTCGGCGGGCCTGTCAATGGGTTCCGGCCAACGCTCGTGGACAGTGTACGAAACGGATCTGAGTCGGCTTCACGGAACTCTTCATTTTCACAACAGCCTGCTGCGACAGCACCAGGCATTGACCTCGGTCAAAAGCCTGTCGCTACCGGAACTGGTGTGAATGTGTCGATCAACTTGGCTGAGCCAGTCCTGTTCCTTCAGGGCTTCGACTCGCATGACATGTCGCTTGGCAACACTGCAATGCTTCGAGGCACATTACATCTCCGTGTACTCAAAAGTGCCAAGATCAAAGCCGTCACACTCAAATTCAAAGGTCGAGCGGTCACGAAATGGCCCGAGGGCATTCCACCAAGGAAGCTCGAGTTCGAAGAGACCGACAACATTATGAACCACACATGGCCCTTCTTCAATGCCCAATTCCCAACTGCCGAGGCCGGCACTTGCGCAGACCATGTCGAACTATTCCAAGCATCTTCATCGTCCCCACAGATAGGCGGCAAGTCCCCGAATTTGTCTGCTGATGGCTTCCTCACGACTAGGGAAGCAAAGCGACTATCGTTACAGGTCAACCAGTCGAGAAGTTTCAACAAGGGTGAATCAGTTCCCAGTGGCCCATCAGTGGCATCGAAAGGCTATAGGACATTTCATCCTGGTGACTATGTTTACAACTTCGAGTTGCCACTTGACAGTCGATTACCTGAGACCATTGATGTAGAGCTTGGCCAGGTCAAGTACGAGCTGGAAGCAGTCGTTGAACGGGCTGGCGCGTTCAAAACAAATCTGGTTGGTGCGAAAGAGGTACATCTCATTCGCGCACCCTCCGAAGGTTCTCTGGAGCAGGTCGAGCCCATTGCAATCAGCCGTAACTGGGAAGACCAGCTTCACTACGACATTGTTATCTCGGGCAAGTCCTTTCCGCTTGGTGCACAAGTCCCCATTGCCTTCAAACTCACACCACTCGCAAAGGTTCAATGTCATCGAATCAAGGTGCTGGTGACGGAGAACATAGAATACTTCTGCAGCAACAAGCGAGTCCATCGTATGGAGCCGACCAGGAAACTTCAGCTCTTCGAGAAGAGATCAGACGCTCCTCCGACGAGCACATTCCCAGGCAGCACAATGCGAGTCACGGCAGGAGGCGGAATCCCCTACGACCAAAGAGTGCGTGCTGCAAGCGGCGAGATGGTCCCTCCTCAGGATCCATCTAACCTACTCGGTGACTTGACAGATGAGTCGAACAGCATCGGACCTACCGAGATGGAGTTCAACGTACAGCTTCCCAACTGTGCTGCGATGAGAGAGAAGGAGAGGTCTCAGAGGCTTCATTTTGACACCACTTACTCCAATATTCAGGTGCATCATTGGATTAAGGTATGCAAAATCATTGATGGCAGAGATGGTTTGATACTAACGACTTCTAGATCGTTATGCGCTTGTCAAAGCCCGACGCAACTGACCCCAATAAGCGGCGACACTTTGAGATCTCCATCGACTCGCCCTTCCATATCCTTTCTTGCCGAGCAACACAAGCCAACACCAGCTTACCTGCATATGGCGAAGCCGAAGCATCAAATGGCAGCGGACTAGCTGAGTGCGGATGTCCGGGTGCTGCTCGCCGTCGCAACTCGCCTTCTTCTTTCCTCCCGACTCTCAATGCTCTCAACACTGGCGAGCCTCAGCAAGCCCAAACGGAAGCTTTCTCGCCTGACCTTGCAAGACCACAGGCTGCCCACGTCAATTCAAACAGTCCACAACGACCACAAGGGCCGCAAAGACCTCTCCATCTTATTCGTACTCCATCCTTCAACCCTCCCGCTTTCGAAGACGAAGAGCCACCACCACCACTCATCACTCCTCCTCCACAGTACGACACCATTGCTAGCCCGACTTCGGGTCTTGCAGACTACTTTGCTCGTCTGAGTGACGCATACGATGATGATGATGACGAAGATCGCGATGGAGCTCGGGGACGTGTCGAAGTTTCCTTGACACCAGGCAGCAGTCGGGTCAATCGTAGTATGGACGTGCCCCGGAACTGGGCACCCATCGGATCTATTGGTGCGTCTGTCCGCACCTCTGTGCAATAGGCCAATCAAAGATATGACTTTTCTTTTGTTACACACAGCCATGATAGAGATCACAGCATGAGACGACGAACACAACGTTGCCTTTCAGGGGAACAAAAGTGATTAGCAGCGAAGGTGTGGTCTTTCGATACTTTGCAGGGCGCTTTTTAATTGCATACAACGGAAGCAGTGGTGTCCTGGATATTGGACAAGTGGATTACGGGCATATATCTATAGCTTAGGACAAAGTGTTGGCCATTTTTTGATGGCCTCACCTGCAATTTCCTCGTCAGTACCGTCATGTACTTCAAGCCGGGACATCGCTGAGCATGACTAATCGTGTCCATTGTGTATACGAGTAATCGTTCGCTTAGCAGGTTGACTTACCCCTGGTGTAGATCGTCCGGCGTGCCGGATCTCTGCAAGCCAGCTCTATCCGCGGACCCTTCTCAGGCAATCGCTGAATCTCTATCCCACTACAGCTCGAAAAACCTTCCCTCCAGCAATTGTGGACGTGACCTCTGACTCAACCACCGTGTATCAGCTTCAATCTTGGACTACAGCCAGCAGTGTCTTAAGCTACCAGAACCGACTTAGCCAGCCCCCCACCAGGCCCGATATCGCATCACCAGAGTCCCCTCTTCCACCACCGCACTATTCTCGACTCTTTACCCTCTTCTCTTCTCCAACCACCACCACCACCACCACCACCACCACCAACCCAACAATGACAACAGTAACTCTCCCCTCGGACCCCACGACTCCCCTCACCGAACCCGCCCTGCACCCCGTCGCCAGTCCCTCCTCCACCATCCGCATCGCAACCCGCAAATCCCACCTGGCACGGATCCAAACCGCCCATGTCTCGTCCGCCCTCACCAAAGCCTTTCCGCACTACACGACGCAGATCGTCGCGCTCGACACGGTCGGCGACGTGGACAAATCCACTCCCCTGCACAGCTTCAACGCCAAGGCACTGTGGACCACGGAGCTGGAAGACCTGTTGGAGCGCAAGGAGGTGGACATGATTGTGCATTCGCTCAAGGATATGCCTACCCAGTTGCCCGAGGGGATGGTGCTGGGGTGTGTGACGGAGAGGGAGGACGCGAGGGATGCGGTGTGCATCGCCCCCGCTCTGGAGGCCAAGGGGATCAAGACGCTGGGACAATTGGACAAGGGAGCCGTGGTGGGGACGAGTAGTCTGAGGAGATCGGCGCAGCTCAAGAGACGGTATCCTGGGTTGCAGTTCAAGGATGTGAGAGGGAATGTGGGGACGAGGTTGGGGAAATTGGACGCTGAGGAGGGGGAGTATGCTGCGTTGATTCTGGCTGCTGCGGGGCTGAATAGGTTGGGGCTGGGGAGGAGGATCAGTAGTCTGTTGAGTTGGGCGGAAGGAGGGGTGATGCATGCTGTTGGGCAGGGGGCGTTGGGGATAGAGATCAGGGGGGATGATGAAAGGATGAAGGCGGTTTGTGAGGGTATCGGGGAGGAGAAGAGCTGGAGGGCGGCGTTGGTGGAGAGGTCTGTGATGCGGACATTGGAGGGCGGTTGCTCGGTACCGATTGGTGTGGAGACGCAGTGGATGAAGAAGGGGAGGGCGATTACTAGTGCTGGAGCAGGGGTGGGGACGAAGCCAAGTGACGACTACGATCAGCTCTCGGGAGTTGCGAAGGAGGGCAAGCAGGAGGAAGATGACAGGAGTGATGAGTTATTGCTGAAAGGTATTGTGGTCAGTCTGGATGGTCAGCAGGCAGTGGAGGCCGAGATGAGGAGGGTGATCAAGAGCAGAGAGGAAGCGGATCAATTTGGATGGGATATGGCTCAAAAGCTGGTCGAGGGCGGCGCGGCGAAGATATTAGAGGACATCAACCTGAACAGGAAGATTATACAGGATCAAGGAGGTGCATAGAAGCATCAATTTAGGGCATGTATTGTACATAGAAAGCTTGTGGAAGATGCTCAAAACACAGACTGGGCATCTCGCAAGATTTTCAAATTCTTTAAATAGCATGTCGATGCTCTTACACAGACATTTGCGTATTGTTTGACCAACGAACGATAGTAATCACGAACCTGCAGCATCAAGCCAGCTGGCGGTCGTTGGACCCCCGAAATCCAGCCAGAATGATGATGCACAGACAGGGCTGCAGGGCTACATCTCACTTCGATGCATGCACAACGATTGCGTCACTTTCGAGACCTCACCACCCATCTGAAGCAGTGAAACTTGGTTTAACAGGTGTGGCTGCAGATCAGAGCATTCAGTCATTCTTCTGCCATCATCTACTCTGATCCCGGATATCGCTTGAAGTTAGAGAGACAATCATGTTCGACACTCAATTCACAAACACGTCTAGCAGCCCCATCGATGCATCTATCTCTGACGAAGATATTGTTGGACTCCTCCACGACTTTGGAGCTCTAATACATCTGAATCCTGACTGTAAAGGATACCATAAAGCTACAGACAATCCTGAAGGCTCCTCTGATTCCGATGAATCCGTAGTCTACGACTGCGAGGACGCCGCCAAGTTTGTACCCAAAAGGCTCTGGGATGGTAGCGTGTGGTACAAAGCCATTTATGCCAAACAACCAGATGGTTGCGACATCACTGTCAAGGCTCCAGCCGGTCTATACACCAGCTTCAATCGTTGGCGTCTCCAGGTTGACGGCGATGGGAACAAGTCGATGCACATCAACAGTGATGCCACATGCAACAGGCTGTTTGCCTACTTCGTCGAGAGATTCACCCGAAGCAGTCATGAGACTCAGCATCGCCGTTTCAAGGAGGTTCTTGAGGAGCGGATATCGTCAGCAGATGGTCGCCCGGAATGATTTGTTGGAGGCGCTCAACCCATCTGGTCATGCCTCGATCGAGAGCAGCATCACTCCTTCTTCCAGGCCTCAAACTCTTCGTCCAGATGCTGCTTCAACTTGGTGAATTTGTTGCTGAAGTTCTCTCCGCATCTCCAGCAACGGAGATCTTGATTCAAAATACCGCTACGTCCAGGAGACCGCCGAGGATCGTCTTGGGACAGAGGAAAGGCCTCCAGAGGCACGAGGAAATCGGTATTGAAGGACTCGTAGTGCTTGCGGTGGCGCATGCACTCATTCACGTTGTCTACCGACATTACATGGACATGCAAATGCGTCATTGAGGGGTGGGCGTGGATTCCTGCTTTTACCTCCTTCAGCCAGTCACGTCCGGGGGGCAAGGTATCTGGGACATCATCCGCCTCCATAGCTTTGATGCGGGCCTGCTCCTGGGCCGAGAAGCGACCATACCGTCTACGGAGTTCACTCGCCACTAGTTGCTTCGCCTTTTCGACCTCAACCTTTGTCTCCGCGAGAAATACGGAGTCTTCGAAAGCGTCGAATGGGTGCTGTTCGTTCTTGATAGGATCCACTGGTAATACCAGAGTGTGGATGCTTGATTTCGGGTACATGTCCTGAATCAGGACGTACTTGTCGTTGTACGATATCACTCGATCGGGACCGAAGGCTTCGGGCTCGACCGTGTATGCTTTCAGTCCATCTCTGCCGCCGTAGAATTTCTTGTCCTCCCACGGTTTGTGGTTAGGATCTGCCGGTTTCGGCTTCTTGGACATGAGTTCTGTGACTGACAGGGTCAGCTTAATCTTTGCGAATGAATTAGAATGTAGAACATACAAGCATTTGTAGACTTCTCTTGTGTTGCCACCGTGTCTGCTGTACCATTGCTCGGTATTGCAGTACCCCGAATCTCTTCTCCAGTCACTCCATCCACACTGCCTTCGTTTTGGGTCATTTTCGATGTTTGAAAGTCTTCTGGAAACTCCGTTCTTTAGTTTCCACTTTCACAGGTTGTAGGTTGAAGTGAGTATTCTATGGCCTTAGCTGTAATGGGTGCAAAACAGGCGAGACCGGTATGATATGACGGTTGCTATAATTTGCCAAAGGTTGAACCTCTTGAGCCAGAAAGACTTGAGCAGAAACATATGATACTCGTGCAGAAAGTGACTAATAGCATCGTGAGTCAAAATGGTTGTCTCATCGATTAGGTAATGATGTCACGTGCTTTCGCGTGCAGGATTCGCAGTGGAGTTTGCTGCCTTAGATCCTGCACTTCTGCACTTCACATGTTTGAGATCGCTTCTAACATCTTCAAGATGTTCGCTGTCACTATTTGGACAACCTAGCAGTATTAATCATAGCCAAAGACATTCGTACACCGTGATGGCGCGCAGTACAAGGAAGCGACAGGCGCGATTAGAATTCACCCCACTTCCATCATCTTCACCAGCGGCCGCCACCTACCACAAGCAGATTCGCGAGAGAGCAGCTGCGGTGGGATTGCAAGGTTCACCTAATGCTGCAAAGCGGAGAAAGATCACTCATGTCTCACCACACGACACGATAGACGGAGGCGATGACTTGGGTAAGCATTCTTCTTCCGAATCCTGACAATTCGCAGAGTGCTGACTGTATAAGATGCTTTACCGACCCCAGAGGCTTCGAACAGACAGAGTCGGCCAGCGACAGAGCCGATTACCCTAGACAGCGACAGCGAGGAACCGTTGCCACAGCTACCATCACGTGTGCGCAAAGGGAGGCAGCCCAGGCAGACGACACTAGACCTGACAAGCGGCAATGGCAGCACAAGAAGAAGCACGCGCAACTATTCCTCGCCACTTCGCAAGAGGCACTCCTCACCCGCGCCCACTCCCGACAGTGGCGCATTCTTTCGGAAAGGATCCAGGCAGCTCAAGTCTTCTCCACTCAGTAATGGACGTACGACTCGCTCGAGAAGATCGGCTTCGAGTGAAACCAGTGAGGACGATCTTGCGATCCTTCCAGCTCGAAAAGCTTCCGACAATATCATTGAGCTGAGCGGCAACGAAGACAGCAATGATTCAGATGTTCTACCTACGACTCCTGCACGACGCGGGTCCAAGAAGACTACGACCGCTGCGTCGTCGGATGATGACGAGGATGAGCTACCGAAGAGTTCACGTCTGAGAAGAGGCCGACGCAAAGTGACTTTCCACAATGAGGAAGCTGCCGATCCTGTCAATTTAGATTCTGACTCGGAAGAAGACGAAATCCCCCGGAAGATGTCTGGCCACGTCTTGACACAAGAGGAACGCCAGGAGCTAGAAGACGACGTGAATGATTTGAAGTCAAGCTCGAGCGAGGATGAAGTCCGCCGCCCGAGGCCACAGAAGACAGCAAAGTCGGAGAGACAGCTTGCGCTGGAACGACTGAAGCGTCGTCGTGCTGGCGTGAAGGAATCCCAGGAGGAAGAGGAACCCGAAGAGATTGACGCGTCGGATGACGAGCTGGAGATCTTCGAAGGATCCGATGATGAAGTTCAAGAGATCCCCCCATCGACCAGTGCACATGAAATGTTCGACGCCGATGAGTATGATGCAGACTTTCTTGCCGACGAAGGAGACGACACGCTCGGCGCACCTGACGGTCTTCCACTTGCCTTCACCCGCTACGCCTCCATGAAGCCAAAAGAGCTATTCCAGTTCATAGTCGAGTGGATGATTCAGAAAAAGCTCAACCCCGGCTTCAACATGACAGACGAGATCTACGATCTGGCATTCAAGAAGCTTGACGACGAAGTGAAAGGTCTAGCTGGATCCAAGTTCGAGTCGTCAGCATGGAAGCAAGAGTTCATCTACGCCCTCCGTGCACGACCAGATATAGCTAAGGGGAAGATCTCAGGGGCAGAATACAAGGACAAATGCGACGCTTGCAACCGATCAGGCCACATCCCGACGTACGAGGTGCAGTTCCAGGGCAAGCCGTATCAGCCGCAGACTCTGGAGGAGGTCGAACAGCAAGAAGATTCTGACGACGACAATGACGATGAAGAAGGCACTACTCGCGACGCCCGTGGATCAGTCATTCTACCTGAAAGTCACTCTTTCTTCGTCGGCAAGCATTGCATGGCGAACGCAGAGACGGCGCACTCGCTACAGCATTGGCGCTACCATCTCTATGAATGGGTCGTGGCAAAGCTGGGCGAGCTGGGGCATTTGACGCCTGAGAAGATCGTGCAGAGGGACGGTTGGGGAGAGCCGAGGCGCAGAAAATTTGCCAACAAGGTGTTTGATCAATTCAATGCTATGGGATTGGTGAAGGAGTTATACAGTGACTTCAAGGCAGAAGTGGAGAATGCGAGGAATGTGAAGCAGGGTGGGAGGTGGCAGACTTCGCCATGATGGACTGGTCTGGGTGGAGAACGTCAGGATGCATGGTTGATTGGGTGTGGGTAGGTCGTACGGGTTATGCGAAAGACATGACCTTTCCAGAGTATGCTAGCTAGATACCCTTTGACAAACATAGTTTGCGTCTATCCTACAGTCCGTACCACCCACCGTAAATGGTTGTAGGGCTTGGCTCTCGTACTCTAGTTCAATCCAGCTTCCTCGGTTTGCTTTCCACCTCTTTACACAAGATAACGAAGGTGCAGAGACACTCGCGCCACTGAAAGGGACGGTAGATAGAGCTGCTCAATCCCCTCCTTCTCATGCTCGGTTCCACTTGAACTACGACCTCTTTGGGCTGGCAAAGCCGTCATGGACAGTAGTAAGGGCGGCCGAAGCCGCGATAAGACCAGTGTAGAACTGAGCGTCCCCCCATGAAGTCTCACGATCTCTTGTCTCATCATCAGCAAGGCACTGTTCCCTCCATCGCTTCCTCCGAAGTCCAGTACATCCATGCATGTGTAACCCATCTCCTCTGCGCCGAATGTGGTCTGGGTTCATCTGATAGTCCTAACCGCGCTCGCCTTGTTCGCCCTCGCATCTCCGTTCGCCTTCTTCGGCGGGCCCTCAGTCATGATGCGCTCCAGTCCCAGGTCTCTCCAAGCGGGTTCTTGCTGGCGCTGTGTCGCCCGCTGGATGCCGAATGCTGCGTGTTCGTTGGGCACTACGTCGTCCTCGTCTTCGGGATTGAGAGGCTGATGTTGAGGTGGGACCAGGATCTCTTCCGGTGTCAGGTTGGTGCGCGTGAAGTCTTCGAGCAGATCGGCGTGGTGGGATTTGTGGAGGTGGATGTAGGTGTGGGAGGAGTCGCGAGTCTGTGTGACTGTTAGCCGGATTCGCAAGCAGGCGCGAAACGATTACCATTGTTGCAGGTGTCCTTATGACCGGTGGTCTCAATGTGTACCTGCAGCTCGGGAGATCTGTTGTCCAGAGCAATGGAGACCCCCACAGTTTCCTTCCGGCTTCGGCACAGCTCTCTTTCTCGCCAAGTTGCACTATCGGCCCGAGGCGCTCGCGGCTCCTGGAGTCTTGGCTCACTTTGATTTTGGATATCGTAGAGAAATTCAAGCTACGCCGAAACCACGACACGTCGACGACAGCACACTTCTCGCCCTACACAGACCGACACATTTCGGAATCAAATCGCAATCATGTCTCACGAATCTGTCTGGTACTCGCGCCCAAGGACTTACGGCAAGGGCGCCCGTGGCTGGTAAGGAGTCCCATCTGGTTGCGACATGAGGGATAGGATCTGACGATTTTTACCATAGCCGTGTCTGTACCCACAAGGCTGGTCTTATTCGCAAGTACGGCTTGAACGTCTGCCGTCAGTGCTTCCGGGAGAAGTCGCAGGACATTGGTTTCGTCAAGGTATGTTTGGATACTCAGAAGATGCCGGACTAGGTCTGACAGGGCGTGCAGCTCCGATAAATCATCCCGCTCATCACGATTGATTCGAAGCGACTTTCTAGACGATACGATGGTGGATCACAGTGGATGAATGGCATGAGGTAGACTGCAGCTGGCAGAGTAGCAGAAATGTCAATTGCAGGGAGATGCGTTGCAGGACGGACACAAAAGGCGTATACGGGTTCTACGATATGCATCAGTTCACGCATGATGGAGGATGATCGATAGCGCCACCGACGAAAAATCGATACTGGTACTTTCTATTCCGCGGACATATCTCGTGATCAATGATGCGAAGTCGTCCGAGGATGTCACGAGAATCAAGGCACTGAGCTCAATGTGCAAGCGAGACCCAGATTCGTGCACGTTCGCCGACCTGTGTCATGCCCGGTTGATTGTCATGCCAATGAGCTGTCAAACACCGACTGTGTCCCGTATCAGACTATTTGTTCATCCCGTTTGTGAGCATACCCGTCGACAATGGCTCGGCACGGCGGCAGAAGGTTCTGTAGAGAAAGGTTGCCTGGCTTCGAAGCATCGTAGAATGATCGAATCTTAAAAGATCAAGCTGACGAATCGTCTCCGGAATACAGCAACGGTTACAGCAGAATAAGATCAGACGGTCCCGTACTGGCAAGTCATTGAAACGGGTGGCAATACTGGTTTTACCTGGTGGACATGTAACTGTAGGCAGGGCAATGGGATGATTGTGGCACGGATGGCTTGACGGATGTATGGTCGACCGTTGTGATTATCGTCTGTATTCCTTTGGTCGGGGGGTGTTATACTTTTGAGTGCATGGGAGGGGGGTCAATAGTGCTTGCTTGCTTGCTTGCTAGCAGAGTACAACCACTGATGTGCGATGTGTCATGCAAGGTGTCAATTGCAGTCTACTTATCTGAAGTGCAATAATTGACCACTAATCTGGAGAGCACGAGTGATTCGTTACATGGAGCCACAGATCTGCAAAGGACAATTTGGGCCGACGCGAACGTTGCTAGTGGAGGGAAGCAAGACTGGCCTTCTCATCAAAGCCGGTCGCGCCTTGCCCCGTTCAGTAGTTGTCCAAGCACGGACAATTCAGGTTGCCCTGGCCGTTCCTTCCCTACCACTCGACTTCCGCCAGTCCACCGTCTATGCTTCTCTCTCTATTACGTGCAGCTCATCAGAAGACATCCCAATCTCCTCATCTCTCATCCACTTTGCACCGCTCAATCGCTCGTTCTTCATCGCGACCGGCCTTCAGTACATTGCGAACTACAGTGAGCTCAGCTGTGCCGCACCCCGACCGACCTCCACACCTCCTCACAGCGCCCACCCCCCCTCTGAAAGGAAGATCCAGTGAAGCTCCATATACATCGATCCACCGCGCCGCTCTATTTGATCAGCTTCCTGCAAGCAGCATCACACTCTTTCTGATCTCGACCGCGCTCGCCGGGGCGGGCCCGATCACATCACACTCACAGCTCAAATGGCGGACGGCAGTGCGGAATCAGTGCAGCAGAAAATCTCCATTGCGAGGAGGGATGCAGAGGCGCTCAAGGATCGCATAAAGAAGAAGAAGGATGAATTGGCCGACACCACTCGTGCGTTATCCCGAGCTCTACAAGTTCCATTGGTGTTTGTAGCTAACCTTGTCCATGTGCAGTCCGTGATGTCGCACGCCAGCGAACCGAAGCTCTCCCGCGACTGTCGATGAAGACGAAGCGCACTCTCAAAGGCCATCTAGCAAAGATTTACGCCATGCACTGGTCGACAGACCGACGACATCTCGTTTCAGCTTCTCAAGACGGTAAACTGATCATCTGGGATGCATACTCCACGAACAAGGTTCACGCTATCCCCTTGCGATCTTCATGGGTCATGACCTGCGCCTACGCTCCCAGTGGTAACTACGTCGCATGCGGTGGTTTGGACAACATCTGTTCCATCTACAACCTTTCAGCTCGGGAAGGTCCGACGCGCGTTGCCCGTGAACTCTCGGGACACTCTGGGTACCTTTCTTGCTGTCGGTTCATCAACGACCGCCGCATCCTCACATCTTCAGGAGACATGACCTGTGTCCTCTGGGATATCGAGACAGGACAGAAGCTGACCGAGTTTGCCGATCACTTGGGCGACGTCATGAGCTTGAGCATCAACCCGCTAGATAACAACCAGTTTGTGTCCGGTGCTTGCGATGCGTTCGCGAAGCTTTGGGATATCAGACAACAGAAATGTGTCCAGACTTTTGCAGCGCACGACTCGGATATCAACGCGATCCAGTTCTTCCCCAACGGCAATGCTTTTGGAACTGGTTCAGATGATGCCTCGTGCCGTCTGTTCGATATTCGTGCCGACAGGGAGCTCCAAAGCTATACTGTACGTTCTAACTCCATATCAGGTCCTGACTGCTGCTGCTGCTGCTGCTGCCGTTGCCGCGCTGACCGGGCTGATCTGCTGATACCGAGGACAATTGCTGATTTCTATTCCAGATTGGCGAGCCCGTCTGCGGTATCACCTCTGTCGCCTTTTCCGTCTCCGGTCGTCTTCTGTTCGCTGGTTACGATGACTTTGAGTGCAAGGTGAGGATGATCGAGCGCACTCGTGGAGAAGCTCGGCTAACATTCATATTCAGGTCTGGGATACCCTCCGTGGCGAGCGCGTTGGTACACTACAGGGCCACGACAACCGTGTGTCCTGCTTGGGCGTCAGCAACGACGCCATGTCGTTGTGCACAGGTTCATGGGATTCGATGGTGAGCATACTGACTGAGCAAAGAAGTGGTATAGAACTAACTTTTCACAGCTCCGAATCTGGGCATAAAACCTTGCAAACCCTCTCGATCAATTCACTCAAGCATAGCAGTTGGAACATACGTGGATGGCACGATAGGCAGTGTTCCGCTGCTACCCTCACAATACCCTATCTGCCTTTCAGAGTCGGATCAGCGTTTGTTTTGTTTCTTTTACCAGTGGAGTTGTCGTCTGGGATGGATAAAAGTGAAAGTCCAGCGAACGCGCGTCACACATCTCTCTCTCCACCATCTCTCTTCCTCGCCTCTCCCCCTCGACGAGCGTCATTACCAAGCGATTGTTTGGACCCCTGCAAGGTGGAATCTGCGATGGCAAAAAAGTGTGGCTCTCTTCTTTCGGACCGTCGAGACGACTGCTTCTTCGACTCGAGGCAGAAGATGTCTTGCAGTCTTTCAGCGTATATCAGTGGCCTCTTTGATCGTGTACTCTTTTCACCATGCACTCGGAAATCCAGAGATAGTTCAGAGGCAGAGATGGTCACCCTTTTTTCACATCATCCAGAGATCGAATATGTAATAGTCTGTTCAACCCTTTTTCTCTTTTCTGTGACGCCTCGGTGAGTGATCTCTCGTCCCGTGTTCAGGGTGCGACGTGCATCTCCTGCAACAGACCTTACCGTTCCATGCCGCGTGTTCCAGAGGAGTCTGAAACCCGGTACTGCAGCCCCAGGTCCACGTGGTGAGCCGCGACATTGCAGTCTCGACATGTGAACCACGGATGGTCGTGTCGAAGCGCGCCTATGCTGAGGATCTGCGTGACTCCTAGATATTCACGTTTCATGTCTCTATGCTCGCCTGCATACAGGTGCAGGATCGGCCAGTGAAGAGGTGCGATTGACCGGCGAAGAAGAGCTGGCCAAGATCCAGGCTGACCACCGGTTGGCCCTGTCGCGGCACGCGTGTGGTGAGATTGGGCAGATCTCCTGCGATCTGAGCATCACGCGGCCCATTCTCAGGGCAAGCTCCAGAGGCTGAAAAAGGTACAGTGTGAGAGAGCATGGACGAGTGGGAGTGGTGCGGACCAAAGTCCGGTGCATTCAGGACACTTTTTCCTTGATTTATTTCTGATCGAGTGAGAGTGATTCACAGCCCGCGCTGAGAAGTTCGCGATGGCCTCCAACCATGGAACAGGCTCACATCTTAATTCTATAGACTCGGACCATCCTTGTCGCAGGGTCAGGCAATTCTGTCTTCTCTGCAAAGCATTTATTATTATAATACCGTGACAATCTCGCACTGGGCCACAAGGCTGATTTCCCGTTTGCTTTTCCTTCTTTTCCCCTATTCTCAACTAGCAACACATCACCATCATCAGCAGCACCCCTGACTCGACACCGGTCTCCTTTCTGGCTAAAAAGGGCCCAATCACACTCTCCTCGCCAACGCGCATTGCATCGCACCACCAGACAGCCTCGTGTTCACCCAGCGGTCATCACTGTAGTCGGCCAACAGAGAGAAGCTACAAAAATACTTTGGCACCACCCATCATCGCTTCCATCCGGCTAGCCCATCAAATCCACGTGTCTGCAGCCCCCACGTCCGCACCCATCAGCCCTACCAGGCACCCATTCACCTTCTCTCCCTTCTCCGAAATACCTTCGCAGCATCCTCACCCCACCCATCGAAATGGCCACCACCGCCGCCCAAGACGAATTCAACAACCTCTTCGCAGACAAGACTCGCATCTCACACCACCCCTCCGACTCCCCCCTCGACCGCAGCGACGCCGCCTCGTTCCTCGAAGATGATTCCGCATCAGACCGCACGCCCCCTGCCTCAGTGCACACCGTAACCAACAATGCACGCGCCAAATACACCGTCCCATCCGCCAAGCACCAATCCAACACGGGACCCAAGGGCGTCATTACCGACGCGCAGGCCTATCGCGCCGCCGCCCGCGCCAGGACGAGCGAGGGCATGTCCCGCGCTTCCTTCACCGCCCAACGCGAGGCCGATATCAGGGGGACGCAGCCGTACGTGAACGGTCTGCAGGAGGTGAAGGTGCTGGAAGAGGACGAGGGGAGCGATATCGAAGAGGACGATGAGGTGTTTATGGAGAGTTGGCGGAGGGAGAGACTGAGGGAGTTGCAGAACCACAACGGACGAAGGATAGGGAGTGGAGGTTCCCCCGGGCGAGGAGGGAGTCGGAAGAGGGGGTACGGCGGGCTGGTGCCGGTCGATGGAACGGGATTTCTCGAGGCGGTGGACGGCAGCGGGAGGGATACCGTCGTGGTGGTGTACATCTATGATGACCAGGTATGTCTACCCCGATGCAAATATTGAACAGAACTGACGGCAACAGAGCGAAGTCAGCGACCTCATCGAAGTCTGCGTCCAGGAGCTGGCGAGAAAGTACATCAACACCCGCTTCGTCAAGCTGCACTACCACGACGCCGAGATGGAGCCCGCCGGCGTGCCTGCTGTCCTGGCGTACAAGGGTGGAGACAAGTTCGCGGGTCTGGTGCCCGTGTTCAACGAGATCCCAGACGACGCGGACGTCACGGCGCAGACGCTGGAGAAGGTGTTCCAGAAGTGAGTAACCAAGTTCCCTATTTCAATGAGCTCATGCTGATTGCGGCCAAAGGCATCAAATCCTCTAGATGAACAAACACGATCATGTCACGCAACAATTATGCTTTGCTTCATGTAAACGTCAACGAATAGATATGTCACAGAGACGGTGACCACATACGAGGAGGAACAGGTACGTGCCGTGAGGATATACACCGAGAAGCACGCTGTTTGTGGTGGGTCATTGCTGGGGTCGTTAATGCGGAGGATACTCGGGAGTTGAATGGGATATGGGACCATGTACGCCTAGAAGACTATCGTGATTCAATGTAACACTACCATGTTGGAAGTTGCTTCTTGATGTTCCCTCCCACTGTGCAGTGACGCTGTCGTGAGAGGGTTCTACTGTACCACACTAGACGTCGCAGTCTTGATGCCAAAGGGCAGCCATGATTGAACTTTGTCACAGCATATTATTCGCAACTGCAACCCTTCACACATGCTCTAGCGAATATGCAACACCTCGACCGAATCACCGGACCCTGTCTTGGGTCTGGGCTGCCCAGGGTACACCTCCAGCCATACCCTCCTACTTTGCCCCGATGAGCCCTTCCAGCTCCGTCTCGGTCGCGTGATCTGCTATCGACCGTCTCCCTCCCTCCAACCTTCGATAGGCTTGACGCCTACCCATGTACGACCGTGCGAGCCCTGCCTGGAAAAAGGGTCCTGTACACCATCATTCCTCAGGTGGTGCCTTGATCCCAGGGTGCCCCCTTCCCATCTTCCGTAGGGTCGCCTAGATTCGCGAGCCATAGTCCGTTCTCCTCTGCCAGGCGGCGGACTATGGCTGTCCAACCGGGGAATAAAGGAGGACGACGCATTACGTGATGCCACGTCTGAAGAAAATTGAGCATGATGAATATAATTACAATTGACAGACCTTTGTCTAAAAAAAAGGGGGGTATCATAGGTCCTGTCTCACCCTGCAGCCATCCCCCAATGCAAGTCCTCTCCATATATACACAATCACCCTCTCCTCCCCTTCATCATCTTCTTCTGGAACGCGATCAAGTCTGTCGGATCCTTTGTGGCAATGTAATAGTTGCCAGGCGCATCAGTCCAGCTGACGCGGTTTGAGAAATACTCGAGCTTCCTGACCTTGAGCAAGTGCCTGGGGTCATTGACATTACGCTCCTGGATCTCAAAGCCGTCGGGCTTGAAGCTCTTGAGGCTGATGACCTGCGCTCCGTCCTTGAGATCTAGGAAGCGGTCGACTAGTTTGCTGTTGAGGTTGGGCCCAAAAGCTTGGTTGTTCACTAGCACCACGTCTGCTCGCTTGAGAGCCTCGCCTAGATCTTTGTGCTCGAGAAAGTCGCCGCGCAAAAGACGGACCTTACCGACAGAGATCCCCCAGAGTCTGGCACGCTTGGGAAACTCCTTGACCTGTAGGTCGCCCAAATCGCAGGGATTCTTCATGATCTCGCAGCCCCAACTCTCGCAGCCAATCTCCAGCGCGGCCTGCAGCACCACGTTGCCGACCCCTGAACCAAGGTCGACGAAGACTTGGTCAGAACGCAGGCCAGTCTCCTTGAACATCTCCGAGCACAGCGCATAGAGCAGCTCTCCGTACACAAAGTCCGTGCCGTTCTGGTAGTCCTTGAGACTCTCGACGTATGGTGAGACAGTCCTGGAGTAGACTTGATCCAGGATACGCTTCATCCAGTCAAAGCTCATGCCGTGTCTTTTCGCCAAAACCCTCTCTATCGAGCCATCCTTGACCCTCTGCTCAATGAGTGTATTGTACTCTTCCAAGATCTTCTTGTACTCCAACGGATCCCCCTCGCTCCCCTTGAATGCTCTGTTCAAACGCCTCTCAAACCCGCTCTCGTCGTCGCTGGCTTTTGCGGCTTCTTTTGGCGGAAGATAATTTGCGCAAACAAATCGCACCGTCTCTCCAATGTCTTCTATGCTTTTGTATCCGTCACTTTCTGTCGAATCCGCTAGATAGAAGCGCTCGCGCTTGGAATTGCTTGGATATTGCAGCTCGACCTTTGTGGCCACCTCTTCCCTGAATGCCGGAAGGAACTTTGGGTCGCTACTCACCAGATCCGCCGCATGCGCAAGTGGGAAATCCGCTGGTGGACCAGTCCACGGGTTTGTGCGATCCACCAGAGTGCGGGCGGGGTCTACCGATGATGCGCTCGATCTGATCCTCTTCCTAGCGGAGTCAAAGGAGAGATCTGATTCACCTCCGCTGTCCGAAGAGCTGTCGTCCCATTGCGGTGGGGGCGTAGAGGCTTTTCGCTTGACCGCCTTTCGTACGAGCGCCTGCTTGGATATGCCATTCACGAGCTTGGAAGTGGGTGCCTTTTTTGGCTGGGGTGTGCTCGGTCTGGAAAGTTGAGAAGGCTTCGGAGGCAGGGGGAAAGGAAGAGATTGTTTCCGAGGCTCTGTCGCAGGTGGCGCTGAGGACGACTTGACGCTCTTGTTCGACGGAGCAGACGAAGCGACTGACACTTTACGCAGTACTGATTTCGCCTGGATGTTGCCGAACATTATGTTGCCTGAAAGAAGCTGACAGCTGCGGCAGGGATCGGAGGGAGAGCAGGAACGGGCGTGAGTCCAGGAGGGAGTGACGAGGTATTAATGATAGTATCTGCTGTGGACTGTGATTGTTTCATCAAAGGCAGAGGGGTATATGCAAGGAACCACAAAAACGACCTTGCATCAGTAAGCGAGTGTCGTGTGCTTTGCCTGCAGGAAGGTGCCGTGCCGCCTGCAACCACTTTGAAGGGTCACGCGAGAAATCAGCCGCAACGCGCGTTTGAAGTCTAATTATCTCTGACTAAGCTCGAAATTCGCCGCACATCGTCTTGTCCATCTCTCACTACAAGTATTTTCTACCGTCGATCCATATCAACAGGCTGCTCACAGTATGTCACAATCACTTCCCGCCACTCATGGCTGGGGTTTTCTTCGCCGATGCAACTTTTGCGAGCCGTAGAGGTGTCGTGCTCGATTGCCCCTCATGAGATCACACAGACGTCGTGCTTTGCTGCTGCCAATTTCGTCATGGCTTGTACTTTTGAGTTATTACTGGGATATGTTGTGACATGTGAATGGAAGTATTTCTCTTTCTCTACTTCTTCCAAAGTCACAATACTGCAACTATCACGATGCAGGCCGTCAACACATTTTACGACTCCATCCTACCGTATTTGCCCCATTTCCTGCAGCCGTCGAAGAAAGCATTCGGAAACACGATTCATGCTCCGCTCTCGTCAGTCCACGGGCATCTCAATGCTTTCCATGTCTATGCAGGCGAACCTACTCGTTACGTCGAAACGCATCACTACTGCTCGCATCTGACATCGTCGATTCGACAATGCCTCTTGTACGACTCGTCTTCGTCGTCCGCTCGCCTGATTGGTGTTGAGTACATGGTCACACCGGGAATATATGCGTCTTTACCACAAGAAGAACGACGGCTGTGGCACTCGCATGTCTTTGAAGTCAAATCTGGCATGCTGGTCATGCCGAGACCCAATGGTGTGCCGGAGGCAGCATGGGAGGTCGGTGAGGATGAGGCCATGAAGGGGGTCGTCGAGCTGTATGGCAAGGTATATCACCTCTGGCAAGTGGATCGGGGTGATGAGGTACCAATGGGCGAGCCTCAATTGATGATGAGTTTAACTGAGGAGGGGGCCAAGAGAGTTGTGGGTCTGGAGGAGAGACTCGCCGAGAGAGACGAGAGGCTGGGCATAAGCTGGAAGGCCAAGGGAGAGAGAAGAAAGGGCATCAAGGAGCCCGAGATCCACCCCGACGCAGACTCCACGTGGAAGAAGGTTCAAGGGGAAATGTGAAGATTTGCCACGTGAAGAGTGTAATGAAAAGAAAGTAAGCTTCTTCCTATCTGCAGTAGTATACTATTCTCCACCCCTATGCGCTTGCAAAAAAAGAAGGATCATGTTGCACGTGACGTATATCAATAGGCGGCCTGGAATTCAAGAAAAGGACGTCTGACAAAAAAGTCAGACGACTCAAACTCGCGTCTCTCAGCTGTGATGATGCTCGGGCGGGGGTAATTGTAAAGACATGTTAAGGCGAGGGTAATTGTAAAGACATGTTAAGGGAGTGCCGCTGCCGCTTTAATGCCACCACCGCGGTTGGTCGAGTTCGAACCCTCGCCCTCGGAGCTGATGAGAGACTGATCGCTGGTTTGACTGTAAAGTCTGAGATAGCTCTGTATCTCAGATATCTCGTGGTCGGCGCAACCACGAGACTACAAGCCCGCTTTTCGGGCTTGTGGGCGATGCCACTTGCTGGTGGCAATGTTAATTGCAAATAGGTAAATATATAAACCATTGCATTAACTGCTGCTGCTGCGACTCTTCTGCGCGTATCGTACTTCATCCTCCAGTGCACTTACACTCCCAACAAAGAGCGTAGCAGGCGTGTTGCGATCGCTCTCTGTGTACTTTGTATGGCTGCAATCTGCACGACGGCCGCCGCCGGCTGCCACCGCATCCAAAGCCCGGATCTTGCAATGTACCGCTGTCAAACTGCACGTCGGAGTTTTGTAGGGAAAGGGGAGAAAAGATCGGAAATCTCACTGGCACTTTGACGAAAACTGTACCTTGCCTACGCCTGTACTTGGCCACATGTTAATCACGTCAGTCATCCCGGGCGGTATACAGAGGTCACGTTGGTACTACCAGGCACACTTTTCATGTATAGTTCACAGTGGTAGTAGATATCCAGCGAGTGCTGGAGCAATTGCCTTGTGCACCGAGTCACGGACTAGGAAATGTGAAGGGAAGTCTCAGACAGGATGGCAAGAGTGTCGAAGGACCATCAGCTCCATACCAACAAGATTGTTGTTGTTGTCGTCTGGCAGGAATCGGTCGGTTACGACCACTACTATGATCCGTTGGTGCCGCTTAGTAAGACGCAACTGACGGGAACACATTGGCATGTTGTCTTGTCGAGCACAATTTCAGAGTTTCCAAAGTCAGGAGATCACTTGGGTGAGACAAACGGATATCATTCGCTGGATTGGATAAAATTAGGTGTGTGTCCCGGGACGGTTTAATGAGCCTCACTCGACTGGCCCACACAACGAACATAGATCTTCAGTGCGGCCCGGTGATTAGCTTCGGTGTAACAAAAACATTCTTTACAATTTTTTACCTGGGTTTCAATATTATCTACAACCTACGACAGCACAAACGATCAAAAGGCGGACACCGTGTAAATGACTAGACCGTGAGAGGCGTCACAGTCAGCTCTTTTCGGTATGTAAGCAATCTAAGCGTGTTGCCCCTATCCTATTTTAAATTCGCATGGCGATCGTCAGCTTGGCGGCAATTGGACGCGCGTGAGCACCTGAGTGAGGACGCGACTGGATCTTGGACATCTTGGACATCTTGGGGATATCCTGCAGAATGACGGCGAGACACCGATGAACGACAGCGACATCAGTCGATGACCTCGATGCAGCAAGAGGGAGGGGGGGGGGAAAACCCCAATTGGACGCGGCCAAAACAAATCACGATGATGATGCAGAGATGCGGCGGCTGTTCCTGGCCCCAACTCCTTTGGTGAGACTGCCACCGGCACCCACGGCCTCTCGCTCCGGGTGGCTGCGGAATCGGGACTCAGTTATGATCTCAACTGCGCCAAACTTTCTCTCACCTGCCTCCCATTAGCAACCCTCTTCGAAACAAGGAACTCTGCGACAATCTCTCGACGTTCGACCACTATTCATCCTCGTTGTCTGCTGTCCTCTTCGACATTCTCGTTGTCCTTGATCCTCTCACGTCCTCACCGCCTCGCGCAGTTAGAATTTCGACGACTCCGGCCTGCGCCTCATCTGCGCAGTGTCCGCCTCGTCCTGAAAACACAACCATCCACTAACATCCACCTCTCTCAGACTCTACAGCGACCTCAGATACAATGCCTATCCGCACGATAAATCCGTTTGCTTCATCTCCCACTGCTCTTCCGGATCCTCTGAACGAAAAGACACCGCTCTACACCGTGACCAAGCCGACCTCTGCTGAGTCACGCAAGCCGAATAATCGCATCACGCACTTCTTCTCTGGTACGCCAAAGAACTCGCAAAGGCCAAGAGACCAGGCCTCTTCTCTGCAACCAGGACCGCGACAATTCCAAAGACCTCCTTCGCCGTCGATACAGACCCCTACTCTATCTCTCCCTACCATCAATCTCACCACTGCGACCGGGGAGAAGTCGAAAATAGAGGAGAGACCAATGACTCTCTTCCAACCACCCTCTCCGGAGGAGGCGCGAAGGCTGGCAAAGCAACATGCCGCATTTGGTCCCATTGGATCGCAAGAGCATAGATACTCGAGTCAATTTACTGGAGACCACTTCCCCGACCCAATAGAAGACAGCCCGCCCATGTATTACCTCCTCACGACCTACATCAGTTACCTCGTTCTCATCATTTTTGGTCACGTTCGCGATTTCTTTGGCAAGCGATTCAGACAAGAGCGGTATAGACATCTTCAGGAGCGCGATGGCTGGGCTCCACTCAACAGCGATTTTGATAACTTCTATATCCGACGACTGCAGCTGCGCATTAACGACTGTTTTCGACGACCGGTGACCGGTGTGCCAGGTCGCTTCATCACCCTTCTGGACAGGAAGTCCGACGATTTCAACCTGAGCTTCAAATACACTGGAACCACCACCGAAACGCTGAACATGAGTTCTTACAACTATCTGGGTTTTGCGCAATCAGAGGGAGAGTGCGCTGATCAAGTCGAGGCTGCGACCAAGAAATATGGAACAAGCTTTGCCAGCTCACGAGGAGATGTCGGCACTTCTGAGCTGCACGTCGAGGTCGAGGAGCTGACTGCTCGCTTCGTCGGCAAAGAGTCTGCCGTCGTCTTCTCCATGGGCTTTGGTACAAATGCTGCGTCTTTTCCAGCACTCGTTGGAAAGGGCTGTCTGATCATCTCCGACGAGTTGAACCACTCTTCCATTCGTTTTGGTGCTCGTCTTTCTGGTGCCGTCATCGACATGTTCAAGCACAATGACATCAAAGACCTCGAGCGTGTATTGCGCGAGCGTATTTCTCAAGGTCAGCCACGTACTCACCGGCCATGGAAGAAGATCCTCGTGGCTGTTGAAGGTCTCTACTCTATGGAGGGCACAATGGTCAACCTGCCCGGTGTGCTTGCTCTCAAAGACAAGTACAAGTTCTATCTCTACGTTGACGAAGCACACTCAATTGGCGCGCTCGGGCCTAACGGACGTGGTGTCTGCGACTACTTTGGCATTGATCCTGCAAATGTTGACATCCTTATGGGCACATTCACGAAATCTTTTGGCGCAAACGGTGGCTATGTCGCAGGCGACAAGGCACTCATCGACAAGCTCCGAGCTACCAATGCCGGTAGCATTTTCGGTGAAACACCTTCAGCACCTGTCCTCGTCCAAATCGCCTCCGCTCTCCGCATCATCAACGGCGAGCTCGTTCCTGGTCAAGGCAAGGAGCGCCTCGAGCGTCTTGCATTCAACTCTCGCTACCTCCGTCTCGGTCTCAAGCGTCTTGGCTTCATCATCTACGGCCACGATGACTCGCCCATCATCCCTCTCCTTCTGTACAACCCTGCCAAAATCCCCGCCTTTTCTCACGAAATGCTCAAGCGCAAGATTGCCGTCGTGGTAGTCGGCTACCCTGCTACACCTCTAATTTCCTCCCGCGCACGTTTCTGCGTCTCGTCTGCACACACGAAGGACGATCTCGACAGACTGCTCGCTGCATGCGACCACGCCGGTGAGATCCTCCAGCTCAAATTCAGCAGCGGTATCGCCGGCGGCCGTGAGCCCATTCCAGAAGGAAAGACCAACTATGAAGAGGATGTGTACCAGCAAAAGATGAACAAGGGAGAGCCAATCGATTACACCCCGCCTCGATGGAGGCTGGAAGACGTCATCAAGCGAGGCGTGCAAGATGTCAAGGTGCCTCTCGAATAATTGCTTTTCGCATTTCGCGTTTCGGGCGACCTCATATCGAATACAGACACAATTGTGCGCATAGACCTGTAAGATTCATAAGCATTTCCGGCGCGTGGGCAGACATATCCTGCTCGGACAGGATTAGAGCGTGTACAGCGGACTCTTTTTTTTTCAAGTATCATGGACGGAACGGACGTGAGGACACAGGCAATTGTTTCAATTCTTTACATCTTCGCCGCGCAGAAACTCGCGCCGGCGGGTTTTATCGTTGGTGGACAAGATACATTACACGCCCTGTGGGCTGGCTATAGAGTATACCTTAATGTACATACCGTCATCTTTGCGTCTGTCCCCTGTCTTTCTCTCCGTTTCCCTTGTGGGTATCGTGCCGGCCCTGTATCCTATCCTATAAAACCCCCGGCAACTCCACCAGACAATTCTTCTCCAAGGAATGCTATACAAAATCCCGCTCACACCTTCCACATACACCCTCGACACTATCCCTTTCCCCCTGACCATGCCCATCAGAAATCGACCCAATGTGTGATCCACAACAAGCACACCTCCCCCCTCCTTGTCCCGCTCCCCCTTCCCCAGCCGCTCCGTGTCCATCGTGTCCGAGGTGTGCAGTCCCCAACTTCCCAACCGTCCTGACAACATTACTGACTATCCCCGGATACCCCGTCTCGACATCAGAGAAATACGTCTCCATCAACTCATCGATGCCCACGTCGCGCATCATGCGCTGCCTCTTGCCTTGTCCCTTTACCTGCTGCGTGACCAGAGCCGAGAGCGGGCTTGAGGTGGTGGTGGAGACGACGCCGGCGAAGGTCTGCGCGTCTTTGCGGAGGACTTCGCGCATGGGGAAGGCTGTTCTCACTCTCGCTTCTCGTGACGGCTGATCTTCCTCCGGTTGGCTCTGCAGGGAAGGATGCTCGAGGGGACAGGGCTGGAAGTCCTCGCTGAGGATAGACGATACGTCCCCGCCTCTCCCTTTGGCCACGTCGCTCATTACCTTCTCTGCGAGTCTGGTTGCGCTGTCGCCTCGAAGTACCGTGGTGAAGGAGTGCTGGAGGGTGAAGGAGAGGATGGCTTGGTCTGTGAGGAGCGAATGGAGGTCTTGTTGGGCTGTGCGGGATTTGGCGTGGGAGTAGAGCGTGCTGAGGCGGTCTTGTGGCGAAAGGGAGGAGTGTGTTGGGGCCGAGTCGGTTGGTGAGGATGTGGATGCCGAGGGGAACAGAGTGGGTGGTGGATCCCATACATCCAGTGCAGATGACAGTGGAGCTACAGAGAACGTGTGCTCTGGAAATGCTTCCTGCCATGGCGTGATGTCGGGTGGAGAAGACAGCACTGTGTCGTCGTAGATGTGCAAGACGTGAAGAGCGTAGCTTGCTCTTCCGGACTTGCTGAGCATTCCCCGAATATGCGTCGCCAGGATGTACAGCAGTGCTGCGGAAGAGGACCCAAAAGAGAGGCCGAGCAAGTATGTCGGACGCTGGGTGGCCGTGATATTGCCTCTCAAGTGCTCAAGACGCTTGATCGGGCGCGTGGAGATGTAGCGGGTGAAACATGTGCTGACGCTTATTAGCATGGACGTATAAAATTGCAATGTCTTATGAAATGTAACAAGAGGGTGCGGGATATACAGATTGGACAAATGAAAACCCAACCGCAGAGGTGTCCGTCAGGACTTACTCGCACATCTTCTGGCCTCGAATGTTATGCGCAGCAGCATTTTCCTTGCAGCGCTGACATCGGCCCAATGGCGATGATCTTGAGGCACTCATTTCAGCGCTATCGCCAGACATGATGTAAGAGAAATACTGGCGATTGCATGACTGGAAAAGATGTTGATAGCCGGGTCACACCCTACTGTCAAATGCTTCGTTTTGCCACTTCCGAAGTTACGCCGATGCATTCACGCCTCTCACATCGCCAGCGACATAGATTGTCTTTCTCTAAACATATCAAATTCGTGTCTACTGTATTGTGTATGCATTGATACCCTGGTCCGTGAACCAAAGATGCAACCGAAACGGTTCCGTGTCATGCTTCTCAAGTCGCTTCGTTACCATTCTTCTCCTCTGACTCCTTGTTAGGATTCAAAGGCTTCTCGGGGTCATAGCCCAAGCCTTTCACGATCCCCAGACCTTTCGTCCGTCCCTCTCTGAACAATACTCGATCGCCGACAGCCAGGAACTCTGGCCGTTGCACGAACCTGAACGCCACTGTTGCCCTGTCTCCTGTTCGAATGTATGCTCGATCGATGTCTATGATTGCACACGTCTGGCTGACTGGTCCGACATGCAGCATCGCCTGGTACTTGGTCTTGATAGTTGTCGCGTGACTCAAGATGAGCACCTCAGCAATGAACTCCCTGTATACAGGCGGAGGCTTATCGTCATTCTTGAGCAGGACGACCATGCCTTTCCGAACATCTTTCCGCCGTACCTTCTTCAGGGCGAAAGAAGCAGACTGGCCGGCACTACAAGCTGGGACTGGTATCCGTTTCCGCTCTATCGATCGTATCGAGGTTGGTGTGAACTGTCCTAGACTGTCAGGTCCTATCAGGACATTATCGCCTGCGTGGACCACGCCGGACTTGACTACACCAGAGACGACGGTGCCGACGAAAGGAACGGAAAACGTGTCGTTGACGTGAAACTCGAATGGTGCCTCGACATCATATTTACCGTGATGCGGAATGATATTCAGGAATGTCCGTACCAGGTCCAGAGATTGACCGGTAACATTGGAAACCTGGAAGACCGGACAAATACGCTGAGAAACGAACTGTGTCTGATATGACTGTCAGTATAGCCACAGCCACAACAGGACAATGCCAACTTACCGCTGTGTTGACACACTCCTCCTTATTCTTGATGAAGATTGGTATTTTCCGTGCTCCAGGAGATTTGAGGATTTTGGTCAATTGGGTAATGGTCTGCTGCAGAATGTGAGGTGGACAGATATCTATTTTGGTGATGACGACCATGACCGGAACGTTGAGTGCGAGAGCGATACCCAGATGCTCTTTGCTCATACCGATCAGACCATTGTTCGCCGCAACCATGAGCAAGCAGTAATTCGGCTCGCTGCTCAGTAGACCGAAGACAGTAGTCCTCAGATACCGTTCGTGACCAGCCAAATCTGTGAAGCTGATAACTTTGGCCTGTAACAGTCAGCATATACCCTCAGTCCAAGATCACAATGCCACCCACAGATCTGTTCCCGATCTCCTCCCAGCTCAATTTCCTCCCTGGCACCTCGCTCGTCACCACCTCCCCTTTTGTGTCAAACCCCATGATCTCCATTCCCACGCTACTAGTCCTCCCCGACTCAATCTCATGCTTGTGTCTAAACAAATTCACCCGAGCTTTTCCTCTCCCGTCATCCAGGCCCCCCTTGACCAACACTCCAAGCATAGTACTCTTCCCCGCGTCCACATTCCCCACCACCGCGATCCTCGTCTCAATCACATCATCGATCCCCCCGGGTCTTCTCCTCACCATCACCTTCCCCGTCGCACCCTTCACCTTCCTCCCCTCGGCCTGCGCCTCCTCCACCTCCTCCACACCTCCCACGCCTCTCGTCAACAAAACCTTGACCTCCGCCCCCAACACCCCCGCCACATCCTTGACTCTCTGCAGCGAAAACTCCCACTCCTCTCTACTAAACCCCATGGACTCACCGCTATCCTCCACTCCCAAATCCAGCACGGCCTCGCCGTGTCCCTCTTCCAGCCGTCCATTGACCACCCCTTGAAGCAATGTGACGCTCTCGTCCGCATCCTTGCCCTTGTCGAGCAACAGGTTCTTCAGTTTCGCAGGCGCAACGTCGTCGCTGAGCCCCAGCGTGTCCAAGATATCGAGCTCCGCGTGGTCCGCGACGCTACGCGTGCTCAGCGTGCCATAGGCGCTGTCCTTGTCCGCTGCATCCACGCTCTTTTTGCTGGCGTGCTTGGTGCTGGTCGGGGAAGGAGGGGCGGCGGGGACCCGTCGGTGGGTTTGTTGTCGCTGGACGTAGTCTGCGAAGTCGGAGAGGGCCTGGGTGGTGGACGTGGGGATTAGCTTGCGACTTTTGGGCCAACGGAGCCAAGGGGAGGGGAGCAAGGCAAGGGGGAAACCTGACGGGATGAAGGGGCTCAGCACGTACAGTCTCTCCTGCGCGCCGCTCGGCGGCGGTTTGCTTGTTGTAGCGCTCTGCTCTGGTGGCCATTTTTGAGGTTGGTCTGGGTGGCGGGGTAGGTTGGCTGATTGCTCGATTGTTCGCTTGTGGTAGCGTTTAATCGTGCTGCTGTAGTATGCTCTATATTCGATATGCGGCGTCCATGATGGTGTGTCTAGTTTGCTTGGTGGAAAAGTAAACGTGGATGGCAGACCTGGCCTATCTAAAGGGTCTAAGAACCCGAGTGACTCGGTGGAGATGAGGCGCGGGGGAGGCAAAGCACAGCGGACAATGCTTCCGACTCATGACCTCACCTTTGGACGTGCACAAACATGAGCAATCACTGGACGACGCGTTCACTGTCGAAACGATGCTCGGTGACTACGTTTGTGTGAGGGTAATCAAAGTATAGGAAGCTTGCATTTTGTTTCTAAACTAGTGACAAAAAGAGACACCTCAATTCAATCACCGGCCATTACCATCTCCATGCCACCATACCATTCTACCATGCCCGAGTCGAAAGACAGTCACCCGTCTACGAACTCCGCTTTAGTGGTATCACGAACGAGAAAACAGAATCAATCAGAATCGCGTATCCTCATGTACGTCAATCCGAGCTCTCGACTCATAACCTTTCCATCCCATCAGTGCTGTCGATGTCGTGGAAGAGATTTAGTATCTAGGGTGGGTAGGGGCGTTGGCATTACCGTTAGTGTAACCAGACAATGGCTGCTGAGGCTGCTTGAAGGCTTGGTCGACCTGATTGCCGAATCCCTGGGAGGGAGCCTGACCGTATCCCTGATGCCCGGGCACATTGTTGCTGATACCAGACTGGCTTGGAGGGTGGATACCGGCATTGGTTGCATCGCGAACGCCGCCCTGGTTGGTGCTGTGAGGCTTGCGAGTGACCTGAGACAACTTTGGCAAGCTAGAAGATTCCTTGGCCGAACCAATACTGAAGACTGGGGACTCCCACTTGTCGCCCTTGGCAGCGAGATCCTTATACTCAGTAGCCTTGGTGCTGATACCGCCCGGCAGCTTGATGTTGGGGAAGATGGAGTCGTGCTGTGTGACAGCCATCTTGACCTGCTTGTCGGCGGCGACCCCGTCCTTCTTCTGCTTAGCAGCGGTCATGCGCTGCTGGAACGCGTTGACGTAACGCTGGTAAACGTTCTGGGCGTACTCTGGGTCAGGGTTGTTCTTGAGGTCAGCCTTGGTCTTCTCAGCCTCCTGGTGGATAGCGTAGAAGAGCTGGTCGAGCTGCTGAATGTTGTCGCGGACCTGCTTCTCTACGGCCTTCTGAACCACAGGGTTCATGACCTTGAGGAGGATAGGCTTGAAGAGCTTGAACAGCAGCTTGTGGTTGGATTGCTTGACAATGATGTTCATGTTCTTGACGCTAACGTCGACCTTGTTGACCTTGAAGAAGTGATTCTTGTCCTTCTCATCGGCAGTCTCCATAGCGACCTTGAAGGAGAGACCCTCACCACCAAGGATGACGTCCATGACACCCTTGTCGGTCACGGCGGGGAATCCTTCCTTGCGCTTGACGTAGTAGCTGACATCCCTCAAGTCGCACTGAACACCAGAGACGGCAAGCATGACCTTGTTCTTGTTCTTGTTGGAGATCTTCTTGCGGCCCCAGCGCCAGTAGTTGTCGCTGCCAAATTCGAGGACATTGGGCGCGAGGTTGTCACCCTCGAGGACAAGGTTCTCGACGACCAGGTCAATCATGGAGTCCTTGTACTCAATGCGAGGGATTGGTACATAGCGGATATTCTCGAAGAAGGCAGGCAGGATGACATCGGTCAAATCCTTGATCAAGTGAGGCTTGAACTTGGCCTGGCCATTCTCGTCGTTGCCAAGGTCAAGGAAGAGCTTGTTCATGGACTCGCCGAAAGCCTTGTTCTGGGGGTCCTTGTCGAATTGGTCGACGTAGAACTTGAGCTCATCGAGGACGCGGTCGGTGTGGTTGCGGTAACGCTCGCGGAGGAGGAAGTTGCCTTGGTCATACAGCTGGTTCCACTCGTCATTGGCAGCGTCCTGGAGGACGAAGCCCTGCTCTTGCAGGCAGCGACGGATGTAGGTGTCGATCTTCTTGAACCAGTCCTTCAGCTCAGGATCGCGTTCGGCGTCACGGTATATTTGCTGGATAGAGTCGAAAACATCGTCGAGGGAAGTGCTGTTGGCGAAGCGTTCGATGATGGTCTTCAAATTAATCAGCATTGGTTTTAATTGCTTATCAGCAAGACCTAAACGCACCTTGAGGTCAGTCTCGGCTCTCTGAAGGCTACTGTCAGTGTGGGCACCTTTCACAGTCCCGGCGGACTGGTCAGCGACGGTCTTGCCGTGGCTAGCGTACTCCTCGGCGAGTCTGAGGAGAGTCTCAATGGCTTGCTGGTCTGTCCAAGAGTCAGTACGAAGCATCGACTATAATGTATCCCAACCCACAGTCCTGGTGTCCCTGGATCTCGGCAACCATCTTCTTCAGACGCCAGATAGCCTGTTCACGGCGCTCCTGAGGAACTTTGCCCTTCATGTAGTTTCGAGTCCTCTCGCGGTACTCACGGGCCCTGTTCTTGGTGTCCTCAGAGACGTTGTCGTCGATAGTCCTTTGGAGATTGTCGGCAGTGGTAGTGGCACCGGCGGAAGCGCTGACCGAACCATCTGGCTGTTGAGCAGTATCAACACCCTGGCTCGCGGCACGCTTGGCATCTTCCTTCTGGAAGGGCTTGCGGTCATCCCATTGCTTCCTGAGGTTGTCCTTGGACATGTCTGGGACGTCATGCCAGGTGTTGTCCTCGGCCGGGCGGTCGATCTGGGCCAGATCTTCCTCATTCGGGTTGATCCTGGTCGCAGCCTTCTGTGCTGCGTCACCAGCGATGTCGCGGAGAAGGGTGGTGGCATCCTTGACTGCGATACTGTTAACCTAGGGTGACCAGATGTGCGAATGAGGGGCACGTACGGAGCTTCCTGAATTGACCATTGCTAATGAGCAGAGTTCCGAGAGTGCGGAGGCCCTCGAGTACTTGGTCACCGTGCTGCTTCGCTGTCTCCTTGTCTATCGGAGCGTTTGGTGCCTTTGCATCGCCACCAGAAATCTGTTGGGTCTGCCAGATAAAATCTTGAAGCAGGTTACCCTCGTTCTTGGTGAGAAGGAGAACCTTTGCCTGCTCAATCACATCTTTGAGATCACCAACCAGCTTCTGGCCTTCAGGTGAGAGCTTCTTCGATGGTGAAGAAAGAGCAGACTTGGCGAGGACGCTGTTGAGAGCGACGTCAATCTGCTTGTTCTGCAGGGGATATTAGTGACGTGACCTTTGCGGGTTACAGTGAATAGCTTACCGATGGAACCTTGCCGTTGGCGAACGCTGAAAGTCACGGTCAGATTTCATAGCTGTGGAAGCTCACAGCTCAGGCAAACTCACCAGAATAGATGCCGTAGAGTTGCAACTTTGCATTGACATCCTGCTCCTTCACCTTCTGGTTGGTGGGGACATTGACTGCAGCGCCGGTCATGTTCGCGGATGCTGATGATGATTAAGTCTTTTGAATAGCTAAGCGCTGAGCTGTCGATGTTCGATCTGATGAAATCTGCTGTCGCTAAATGGGGTATCAATGAACACGGAACAGATGGGTATCGGTTTGAACTGTCGCGGTGCAGGGTTTTCTTCTCAGGTCGTAAAACTCGTTCTGGGTATCAAGTGTATTGTTGGGGGGAAAAAGGTGGTATGTGAGAGGGAAGAGCGAGCCAGGCGGTCGCTGGGGGAAGACGGGATATATTGATGAGACAAGGCTTTGATGCTTGTTCCCTCACAATGATTTCAAAACCGCCTTTTCGCTTGACAACAGTGACGCATGTGAACTTTCTAACCAAGGGAGCGGCACAGGGCACAGACTTGTGGTCCAAATAGCGATCTGGGTGAGTCTCTTTGGCCGTGTTGCAGCCAAAAAACTGCGCCAAAACGGCCTGGGTTCGCGGTGAGGAAGCAGAAAGCTATGGCCATCAACGATCACGATGACGTCGGGGCGTCGATCCCGTCGGTGCGCCACAGCTTGTCTTTTTTTCTTTCGTGCTCATATCGACAAGATGGCTCAGGTTTTGGCTGTTTGCAGCGATCCCGTGTGCATCAGAAGGGCTGATCTGCGGGTGAAAAGACGGTTTTTGGTACCAAGACGTGGACTTTTCGGACGCGTCTGGTATCGTCATAGTAACATCTTCGAGGACATCCCTCAGACTTTGCTTTGACCTTCTGACGCGCCGCCTCCGATGCAAGTGATCTCTGACATGTATCATCATGGTTGCATATCATCATGTGTCAAATCCTTCCTGTGAGTGACACTTGGAATTGACCGTCACAAATGTCCGTCTTGTTGTATCACGATGGACTTACATGCCTGACTCAAGCATGAGGCGTAACCGCCAGTTTGTGGCTTGATGGCATCCAAGTTGGGTAAGCAGAGGGGTAACTTTAATTTAATGATGATGATCTGCAGCCGGCCGGCGCATCCTTGCTCGTGCTGGGTCGCAAGTTTCGTGAGTTTGGGACAACGCCGATGAGGGTCTATTGAAAGTCATGATGGCACGTGTTCTCGCAAGGATTTGTGCTGTGCGTCTCTCCTGCACACAGCATCGTCTTCACTGCTTCGTTGTTTAGTGGACATGTTGGGAAATGTGTAGTGTGAAGTAATTCATACAGAGAGTCGTGATTTTGACCATTTCCTATGTACAAGGTTGACTGCTAAAAGTCGCGCTCCTCGGCGCAATTCAATCGTTCCCAAACGCCTCGCTTTTTGTGCTCGTCCAGTGAGACCGCAGCAATGGGTATATCGTCGAACCATGCTCGAAAAATTAGCAGACCAAATCCGCAAGAAGTGGAGAGATACTGTGACCCTCCCCTGTGCTTTCATCATCACAAATGCAAAATATCCACATCGTCATTCAGGCTTTCGGCGTCGTAATCCTCCATATGTAGATATGCTGGCGGGCTAGCAGGCACGTCCTCATACAAAGGTGGCATCTCATCATCCCAGGCAATGCCCATGCCGGCCCTCTCGGTCACAGTCAAGTTGAATTGTGTCCTCAAGACTCTGGCCACCCCGGTGGGCGTGGCATTCTTGGGCTTCTTGTTTGGGGCCCATTCCTCGGCGATGATCATCTCTAGAACGAGAGTATGCGAGATCTTCAATCCGTTCTGGCTGTCGACATCGACGTTGGGTTTGCGGCCACGGTCGATAGCGCAAACAAACTCGCCTTCAACTTCACCGGCTTCAAAGTCGCACTTCCAGCCCGATTTGACCTCCTTGTCTCCTATCACTCGCGTGTTCTCGTGCATGACGCCCTTGCCCTCGCCTCCGACCTTTTGCGCGTGCTTTGTGCATGCCGGCGAGACGCTGCTCTCGTGCTCTTCGATTCGCCAGTCGAGCTTGCGCAATCGCCATCGAGTCTGGGTCTCTTCGTTCTTGGTAGTAAGACCTGTCATCTTGGCGTAGACATTGAAGTCGCCCATAGGGTGGATGACGGAAGGGAGGGTGACATTGAGATTGAGATTGGTAGGTGGGAATATGCGAATGGACATCTTCTCTGGTCCAGGACGGATAGCACGCTGTACCTCGAGCTGTTTGGTGAAGCTGTAGACATCTCCTCTCTCCGACTCGGCCTTGGCAACAAATTGATATTCAATGCTGCACAAATGACCGCGAACGGATGCTGGAAGGTGTCCAGGGATCAAGTGGCTAGCAGGAAAGTCGTGGCTACCAGGCCGGAAAGAGGTGCTGCCAGAGATGAAGTTCCACTCCTTGACTACGCTCGTCTGCTTTGCACAACTTTGACACTTGTCCGACACTGGTCGCTTGTGCGTGGTGGTTGCTTCGAGCTTCATAGTGAAGCTCTTCAATGTCACTGGAGTGTCCCTAACATCCATGCGAAGCTTGACGGAGTACAGAGCACCGGTCGATCGCTGTGGTTCATCCAGGAGCAATGCAGGTGGCGACTCGGTGACCAGATCCAGCTTTACATGTTTCCCAGAAAAGCTGCTCGACCTTGCAACTTTGCCCTCTGAAGAGTGCTTCGATCGTCCCAAGCCTGGTCGTTTGAAATGATCCATACTTGGGCGAGTAGGACTTGGTGCTGATACTCCAGCTGCGATCGAAATTCGTTTTGAAGCGTCCGCCTTTGTCTTTGTAATTGTAGGCGTGCTTGGTTTGCTCAGGTCGAAACCTAAAAGTCTGCCTGGCATGTTGGTAGTCGATTGTCTGCCTGCTGGTTACGCGCGGTTGGAAGCGGCGAATGTGAAAGCCGAGTCAGTATATGTCCAGTGCTCGGAGTTGGTTCAAGATGGCAGATGATCAGAAACCCATAGTAACTCGTAATTATAAGTTTGGCGACGAAGAGCGCAATGGTGGAGGGAGTGACTTGCTTTCTATTGTGTGAGCAAGCAAGGGGCACGGTCATATATGGTACTGTTGTTGTCTCAAGGCTGAGGGGAGGCCAGCTGACGTGCTTTTAGCACTGGTGTGGAAATTTCTTCAATTCCGGACCTACCAAGCTCTGAGCCATCTTTGGGTACACGAAACGATCAAAACAGGCAACCTTGGAAAGCTTTTCAGGGTTCGTGGTTGTGACTGTTGTGCCCGTGGTTTTTGTCATGTAATAGTTACGTTAGCCTCGTGTCAAAAACGGGCCCTCGTGCGCTGAAGAGTGCCCCGCGTTTCTGATGCCATTGGTGCATGTGGCGGTGTTCCCCTGGTTCTGACTGGCCTGCTTGGCTCGGATCTTTCATCATTTCCTTCCAATGTGTTCCCCCTGAGCATCCTTTGCTTGCTTGGTGGTATACTGCTGCTGACATTTCCGTCGGACTAGACCTTTCATTCTCGAACAAACGGAGAGCGGTGTAGCAATAGTCTATCCAATTTTGCAGCCGGTGTGCCTCGGCCGGTATGTTTTGATCAAGGGGCCGTTGACAATGCGGAGCGCACCTGATTATTTCTGCATCCAGAAAAAGACAGCGGGACAAATCTGGGTCCTGACCGTTCAGGAAATCATGCGGTAAGCTTTTTCATCGATTTGCACGCGCATTGGCAGACGATTCTAGACATCGAAGCGTTACTGCATTGTCTTGGGACATTTTGCGAAGTGCCCGACGGTGTTCACACACCGCTGTTCTCTGTACTGCGCCTGGGCGTTGATTGTATTCCATGTTGTAATCGACATGCGAGAAGGCGCGAGATGATGCCAGAAATGCTCCTCTGACCTGCATGATCACCGCGGTTCGAGCAGGGATGTCCCCGCATCCGAGATCTCATGTTTCGCCTCTAGTCGCACATGACAGGGCAGGCGGTCGATCCAAGGATTTCGAGGACAGCATCTCCGGCCGCGGATGTGGAAAGCACCACAATGTACATTTGACCAGCCTGATGGAAATCGATCCTGGCAGGCGAAGGCGTACACCTGCAGGGCACTGGGCTTGTTACCCCATTCCCCTGCCTTTTGTCCACCTCCTCAAGGGCAGTCCGTATCCGAACTCCGATCAATATTTCGGCAGACTGTCTGATTCGTTAGAAGTGCTTTGGCGTTTGCTTCGCAGTTGCCCGACAGCAGAGTTTTCTCGTCCTCGTCCGACTTCGGGTTGTAGCTGGGCGCTTGGCAAGAAAAAGATGCAGCGAGTGTGGAGGCTATGTTTTCTGGAAGTTATTAGACACCCAGGGCGTAACTGTACACGGTGGGTGTCTATCCCGTATCGTCCAAACACATCGTTATCCGTTTTCTCCAACACGGCATGAGTGTCGTGCTCAAAGGCATGTGCAGTGTTGTGAGCGTCGTCCAGAGTCCTCGGAAAGGTCAAGACGTGGGAGACATGTGCCTTGATGTCAGTAATGATCGCGGCGCAGCAAACCTTGCAACAGGTGTCTGGACTCTACCGCACAGAGCAGGACGGCGGCAACAAGGATGATGAAGCTGCTACGTGCTTTTCCTCGCTTAGGCGTCTGCGCACCCGCATCGGCCTCCATGATAGCCTCGCTGACCATGTAAGCAAAAAGCCGAATGCGAGTTCACGGAGGTGTCCTGTGTTTGCTGTGTTTACTGTGTTTGCTAATCGTTTTCACTTACAACCAGCAGTATACTTGGCCTGTAGTAATATCTATATACTTGCTCTGCTCTGCCGGATGACACATCAAGCGGCCCGTGGTGTATCAAAGTAGGAACCTCCGGATCCTGTGCAATGACCATGCATGACTGTTCAGACAGCGGAAGGGAGTTGACGGGCGGTTAGGAGAATCGAAACGGTTCTTCGTACCTTTTTCCAGGACGAATGCGCGTATTTATTATCAATACACTACACAGCATAAAATTTAGACTTTTCGGATGCACGAGAAAATCATCTGCCTGGTTTATTATTGTGCCTCAATTCAAGCATCAGACGATTACCATGATGTGCCATCGGTATAACCATGCGGCTGTAGCTACGCTATCTCCGTTGCCATAAGCTTCTGTTTCCACAAGGTTGAACAACAAGACTTCTCTGTGGCTTCCAGTGCTCGCAGTACGACCCTCGTATGATCTGCATAAAGTCCACGGTTGACAGAAAGCCAAGCCGCAGTACGCGTATATGCATAAAGTTCTTCTGCTGGCTTTGGTTCGGGTTGCCCTTACGGTCCTGGAATGACGATAACACTGCCCATGACAGTGCTCCACCATCATTGCTCCGCCGAGTGTGGCAACTGTCATTTCAAGATATTGTCAACAAAACAATTGCGATTCGGGAACAACATCGTCATCTTCTTCCGGATCCCGCCATGATCCGGCAAGAGTGGGCAAATCACCCAAAGGCTTCGAACGGACGGACTGTTCGAGGTCTGGAGGATCCACTGGGGTAAGGTGACTTCATCCGCGCCGTCCAAAGGCAACAACCATGTGGTGGTATGTGGTCGTATGAGGACCCGCCGAGGCACAAGTGGTGACGGCGTTTCGGGGCAACCATATTGTAGATTGGGACCAAACCATTCGTCTGGGCATTCCGGATGTTATCAAGCTGCCGTGTGGCTGCATAAAACAAGCCGCCGTCGAGTTATGCTCGGTACGTTTGATCCGCTCGCAACCTCGCCAACGACGGCAAACGATTCGTCCAATTTCACATCTCGCACCCGCGTGTGAATACGGAAACCCTTCAACCCGGCTACAGAAAACAAGCCTTTCAGATGATGGAATGCACAATCAACGTCTGCCACTTCTCTGTTCTTCTACTGGTCAAACTTGTCGTTTCTTCCACATCACTTCTACTTTTATAGATACGGGGGGACTCCGTTCCAGTTTCCATATTCTAATTTACAACTCTCTTCTTGTGTCTGAGCACCCCCGCACTGTTTACATACTACACCACCTCTCATTCACCGGATCTATAGAAAAAAATCCAGATCTGATTGTACCTACCAACACCAGCCTGCCCTGAGCAGATTCACCAATCAACCATGGGCTCTCTCGTGGGGAACGTCAACATCTTCACAAGTGACGCCACCGAGAAGCAATATGCTCCCGCAGCAGATCCATCCCGGAGTCCGGAACCAGCATATGATGGATTTCACCCATTAAATCAATCAAAAACGACAGAGACTGGCGAACCAGTAGAAGCCTCGGGCTCGCAAGACACATCTTCGGAAGAAGATAGTGAGCAAGAAATCAAGAAGCTTGCCAGATACTACACTCAAAACTCATATTCGAACGTCGAAGGCAACCCATTTCAGGCCGAGGAAGGCTCCCTCATCGACCCAAAGTCAGACAACTTCAAGGCGCGAGCATGGGTCCGGGCTATGCTCAAAATGGCCGAGACGGATGGCGACAGACACATGGCTCGACAAGCAGGCATTGCTTTCCGCAATCTTAGCGCTCACGGCTACGGCACTGCTACAGATTACCAGAAGAGTGTAGGTAACATCCCTCTCCAGCTCGTTGGAGCTGCCCGCAAGCTAGCAGGAGGGAAAGATCGTCGCATTGATATCCTGCGTAACCTTGACGGTCTGGTCCGCGCAGGTGAGATGCTAGTCGTCCTCGGTCCTCCAGGTTCGGGCTGCTCGACCTTCCTCAAGACCATTACTGGCGAGACGCACGGTTTCGAGGTGGATCAAGAGTCACACATCAACTACCAGGGCATCAGCTTCAAGCAGATGCACAAGTACTTCCGTGGAGAAGCCATCTACACTGCTGAGCAGGACGTTCACTTCCCCTCGATGACGGTCGGCGATACACTCTACTTCGCGGCGCGTGCAAGAGCTCCTCGCAACCTGCCTGCTGGAATCACACGCCACATGTACGCCGAACACATGCGCGATGTCCTCATGGCGACATTCGGTATCAAGCATACTGTCAACACAAAGGTCGGCAACGACTACGTTCGTGGTGTATCTGGTGGTGAGAGGAAGCGTGTCACTATCGCAGAGGCTTGTCTGAGTGGTTCGCCCATCCAGGCCTGGGATAACAGTACTCGTGGTCTCGACTCTGCCAACGCCATCGAGTTCTGCAAGATCCTTCGCATCTGCACGGAGCTACTCAACATGACTGCTGCCGTCGCCATCTACCAATCCCCACAAGCCGCCTACGATGTCTTTGACAAGGTGCTCGTCCTTTATGAGGGTCGCCAGATCTACTTCGGTCGCACTATCGACGCACGAGCCTACTTCGAGAACATGGGCTTCCTGTGCCCTGACCGACAAACCGATGCTGATTTCCTCACCTCCATGACCAGCCCAAAGGAGCGTCGTGTCCAATCAGGATGGGAAGATCGTGTGCCTCGCACCCCCGACGAGTTCGCTGAGCGATGGAAGGCGAGCTCCGAGCGCAAGGCTCTGCTGCAAGAGATTGAACAATACGAAGCGGACCACCCTATCGGCGGTGAGGACTATGAGAAATTCGCTGCCTCTCGTCGCAACATGCAGGCCAAGAACCAGCGCCTCAAGTCGCCTTACACTCTGTCGTATAGCCAGCAGGTCAAACTTTGCCTCTGGCGTGGGTTCAAGCGACTCAAGGCCGATCCCAGTATCACGCTGTCGCAGCTGATCGGCAACTTTATCAACGTCCTGGTCATCTCGTCGGTATTCTATAACCTCAATTACACCTCCGACTCCTTCTTCTCTCGAGGAGCATTGCTCTTCTTCGCCGTCCTTATGAACGCCTTCGGATCTGCTTTGGAAATTCTCACTCTGTACGCCCAACGACCAATCGTCGAGAAGCACAAGAAATACGCCCTGTACCATCCGTCCGCAGAAGCAGTCGCGTCCATGTTGACGGATTTGCCTTACAAGATCGGTAACGCCATTATCTTCAATCTGACCATCTACTTCATGACCAATTTGAGGAGAGAACCTGGAGCCTTCTTCTTCTTCTTCCTGTTCTCCTTCATTCTCACTTTGGTCATGAGTATGATGTTCCGGTTCATCGCTTCCGTCTCCCGAACTCTGGTCCAAGCCCTGACACCTACTGCTGTGTTCATTCTAGCTATTGTCATCTACACTGGATTCGCCATCCCTACGCCTTACATGCTCGGATGGTCCAGATGGATCAATTACCTGGATCCTGTGGCATACGGTTTCGAATCGCTCATGGTCAATGAATTTTCCGGTCAGAACTATTCTTGCTCGACGTTCATCCCGTCAGGTCCTGGATACACCAGCACTGCCAATCAAGTATGCTCTGCTGTTGGTGCTGTCGCTGGTGAGACCTACGTCAACGGCGACGTCTATATCGGCTCTGCATACCGCTACTACCGCGCCAATAAGTGGAGGAATCTTGGTATTCTCTTCGCCTTTTTGTTTGGTCTTGCTGTGTTATACCTTGTTGCCGCTGAGCTTGTCAGCTCCAAGAAGTCCAAGGGCGAAGTTCTTGTCTTTCCCCGTGGCCACACACCATCTCACCTTAAGGAGAAGAATCTCACCGACCCCGAAGCTGCTGGTACCGGCAGGATTGAGAACGAGAAGGGCATGAATGAGAACGAGTTGTCCCATGTTATCCAAAAGCAGACCGCCATCTTCCAGTGGAAGAACGTCGTCTACGATATCAAGATCAAGGGCGAACCCCGTCGTATTCTCGACCATGTCGATGGTTGGGTCAAGCCTGGTACTCTCACAGCCCTCATGGGTGTCTCCGGCGCAGGCAAGACGACTCTTCTCGATGTCTTGGCTACTCGTGTCACCATGGGTGTCATTCACGGTGAGATGCTTGTTGATGGTCGTCAACGTGACGGCTCGTTCCAAAGAAAGACCGGATATGTACAGCAACAGGATCTTCACCTTGAGACGTCCACCGTTCGTGAGGCTCTGAATTTCAGCGCATTGCTCCGTCAACCAGCTTCTGTCTCCCGGAAGGAAAAGCTCGAGTATGTCGATGAGGTCATCAAGCTTTTGGAGATGGAGGAATACGCCGATGCTGTTGTCGGTGTCCCGGGCGAGGGTCTTAACGTCGAACAACGCAAGCGTCTAACTATTGGTGTTGAACTTGCCGCCAAGCCCGAACTTCTCCTCTTCCTCGACGAGCCCACCTCGGGTCTCGATTCGCAAACGTCATGGTCCATCCTTGATCTGCTCGAGAAGCTCAAGAACAACGGCCAGGCTATTCTCTGCACTATTCACCAGCCGTCTGCCATGCTGTTCCAACGCTTCGATCGTCTGCTCTTCCTCGCCAAGGGTGGTCGCACTGTCTATTTCGGTCCAGTCGGTGAGCAATCCAACATCCTCACCAGCTACTTTGAGAAGAATGGTGCCCATAAGTGTCCACCTACCGCAAACCCTGCCGAATGGATGCTAGAGGTCATTGGTGCCGCTCCTGGATCAACGACCGATATTGACTGGCCAGTTACCTGGAGAAACTCTCCCGAATATCAGGAGGTTCACCGCGAACTTGATCAGATGAAGGCAGAACGATCCCAGTTGCCAATTGATGCCAACGACGAAGCCAGCTATCGCCAATTCGCCGCGGGCTTCCTTACTCAATACTTCGAAGTGCAGAAGCGTGTCTTTGAGCAATACTGGCGAACACCTAGCTACATCGTCTCGAAGCTCCTTCTAGTCAGTGCAGTTGGTCTCTTCGTTGGTTTCTCCTTCTTCAAGGCTCGCAACACTCAGCAAGGTCTCCAGAATCAAATGTTCGGTATCTTCATGCTGCTCACCATCTTCTCGCAGCTGGTCACTCAGATCATGCCTCTCTTCGTCACTCAGCGTGCTCTCTACGAAGTCCGCGAGCGACCATCGAAGACCTACTCATGGCAAGCATTTATGATGGCTCAAATTTTGGCCGAGATCCCATGGTCGCTCATTGCGGCAACTCTTTTGTTCTTCTGCTGGTACTATCCTATCGGTCTATACGCCAATGCCTCCGTCACCGACACTGTCACCTCTCGAGGCGCACAGATGTGGCTGTTTGTTGTCGTGTTCATCCTCTTCTCGTCCACTTTCGCCCACATGGTGATCGCTGGTATCGAATCTGCTGAGAATGGCGGCAACATCGCCAATCTGCTCTTTTCTCTCTGCCTGCTCTTCTGCGGAGTTCTTCGTTCACCCACCGCTCTACCCGGTTTCTGGATCTTCATGTACCGCGTGTCTCCCTTCACATACCTTGTCTCCGGACTATTGGGTGTTGCAGTCAAGGACTCGAATGTGAATTGCGCGGATAATGAGTTCCTCAACTTCCCGCCACCATCTGGCCAGACTTGCATCAATTACATGCGACCCTACATCTCGCGAGCAGGCGGCTATCTCCTCGACGACAACGCCACCGATCAATGCCGTTTCTGCACCATTTCGAAAACCAACACTTTCCTGAATGGTGTAAGCATCGACTCGAGCACCTCCTGGAGAGACTTTGGTATCCTCTGGGCATACGTCATCTTCAACATCAGCGCTGCCGTCTTCCTCTACTGGCTCCTCCGTGTTCCCAAGGGCAACCAAAATGCAGTCAAGGAGGAGGCTAGCACCGGTGTCAAGACCATCGCCGAACAGAATGAGGAGAAGGCCTTCTCATCTGGCGACTAGACTGGCGGACATTATTTGTATTTGTACATTTCCTACATTCAACAAGCGGTTCATAGATTGGATGGGAAGAATAGCGGTCACTTGGTCGCATGACGAGCGCGAGCGAACGTGCTTAGACTCACGGATTTCCTTTCCTTTTTCTACATGGTTCCATGAACACACACAGTAAATACAGCATAGATGGCATGAACAAGACATTTGTATCTCTCTATCCCTGGCACCAGATGTAGACACGTTGAGTGTCTCTCCCCATAACGCCGGGCTATGCAGTTGAAACGCAGCCTCTCAAGATTCTCTCGCCGTACAGACCATCATCTAATCCTTCTTCGTCTCCGCTCCGTAGCCTCCCTTCCCCTCGTGGTTCTGATACGTCAATCCCTCTCCCGCCAGGCCCTTCCTGGGCCCACGCTCCTTCAGATCCTCCCTCAACCAAGTCAACACCAACTGTCCCAACCTACTATTCCCCGTCCCCGCCCCTTCCTCCTCACTCGCCTCCTTGAAACCCTCCATTGGCCCCCACTTCTTCACTTTCCCCAAACTCATGTGCACAAGATGACTGGGCCATCCCGCCAGATTATCCAGGATATGCGTCGCGTAAACAATCGTACACTCCCTGCTCTCCGTCTCCCTGCGCAGGAAACTCAAGAATTCGTGGCGGGTGAGCAGGTCGAGATCGACGGTGATTTCATCCAGGAGCAGCACGCGCCACGGCCGCAGGAGGCCCATGCAGAGCTGCACGCGTCTGCGCTCGCCGTCGGACACGGCGTGGAGGCGCCACGTCGTGTCCACGTCGAGAATGCGGATCAGCTCGTCCCGGCGCTCGGGGAAGTGGTCCCCCCCTACGCTGGAGAGGAGCGTGGGAACGTCAATGTCCGACCGCACGATGGGGTTCAGGACCCATTCTAGTCCGAGGTAGGTCACGCCTTCGAGACCTTCGGCGAAGGGGTCGATGGTGGAGATCTTGATGGTGCCTCGTGGGGACATGCGTTTGCCGGAGAGGAGGCGGAGGAGGGTGGTTTTGCCGGCGCCGTTGGCTGGAGGGGGGGGGTTAGGGAATGGGTTGGAGGTTGAGGGATTGGGCGAATCTGTGTTCATAGGGAATAGGGCTGATGTAAGGGGTACCGGAGGAGAGGGGTTTGGATGGAGTGATGGATGGTCACGTGAAGGAATGCTGGTGACATGAAATAGGAGTCGCACTGACCTCCTATGAGAAGTGTACGGCTGCCTGCAGGGAGATCGAGATTGATGTTTTGCAATCCAGTGGAGCCATCCGGAAACTTGAACGTGAGATTCTTGACCTCAATGGTCGGATCTGGTACTTCAGCCATCGTGAAGCTGGCCGGTCGTGGAGAACAGGATAGGATGACTGTACTTGTCAGCGTATCATTACTTGCAGTTTTGTGAGTGAATACTTCTGGGTCGATATATAACAACGAACAATGAACGTATGACAAACAGTAGCACCGGCAGAAGAATAGTCCTCTGCTTACACTCTGGCGCACGTGCAAGTGATGACGCTGTGGAGAGAATCCCCGATGTCAAGCAAAACTTTCTTCTCTCTCCAAGTGCCGGACATCGTGGCGTAATTTTCAGATTTAGAGATCTCGTCGATCGGGATCCCCCGTGCAGGTGATGTTCTCGCGATGATCATTATGCTATGCTAAGACGATGTATGGCGCCGCTATACAGGCGCAACATCAACACCATGTCCCGCAAGCCAAAGCTCATCGCTGTGGTAGGGGCGACAGGGACTGGTAAATCAGAGGTGAGGCCATGTCAGGCAATTCACATCTTAGTGGAGAAATTGCTATACGAAAATGCAAGAACTTTACTGTTGCTGGACTGACGCCACTCAGCTTGCTGTCGCCCTTGCTACTCGCTTTAAAGGAGAAATTGTCAATGCAGACGCGATGCAGCTGTACTCCGGACTGGACATCATAACCAATAAAATTCCAGTCGCCGAACGAAAAGGAATCTCACATCACTTGCTGGGCTGCATTGGTCTGGATGAGCAGCCATGGACTGTTGGCAAATTCGTGACCTCGGGTTTAAAAATCATCGACGAGATTCGCGCAAGAGGCAAGCTGCCAGTACTGGTTGGCGGCACTCACTACTATACACAAAGTCTGCTCTTTAACGACCATCTGGCCGATCAAGTGAAAGTGAACGGACACGCAGAGCTACCAAAGAGCGCAGAAGAACCCAAAGAGCAAAGAGAAGACGGCCAGTATGAAGATGTCAAGACTAGATATCCTATCTTAGAAGCACCAACGGAGGAAATTCTTGCAAAGCTAAATGAGGTCGACCCAATCATGGCAAGCAGATGGCATCCGAATGACAGGAGAAAGATCCAGCGTAGTCTAGAAATCTGGCTCCAGACTGGACGAAGAGCAAGCGACATCTATGCTGAACAAAAGGAGCGGCAAGCGAAGACGAAACCCATTGACAAAGGAAACGCCGTCCAGGGCGCCGGAATAGTCAGTGATCAAGGCGGGGAAGATCTCCGGATGGATACACTGATCTTCTGGGTGCACGCCGATACCACCACTCTATATGATCGACTAAACAGAAGAGTGGATAAGATGATTTTGTCAGGCCTTCTGGACGAGGTGAGAGAACTTTCAGAATATGCAAGGCAGAATCCCGCACTTGACCAAACAAGCGGTATCTGGGTATCAATTGGATACAAGGAGTTCCTCCCTTATCTCAGTAAGCCCCAAAGCTCGACCAGTTCGGGTGATATCGAGAATGGAGAACGGCAAAGCAATCCTGCAGAGCTTAAGAAGATCTTCAACGAAGCGGTAGAAGCCACCAAAGCGGGCACAAGGCAGTACGCCAAACGACAGGTCAGATGGATTCGAATCAAGCTTACCAATGCTCTGCAGTCGGCGCGAAATGCTGGTGAAGGGAAGATGTACATCCTAGATGCCACCCATGTATCTGACTTCCAGGAAAATGTGGTCAACACAGCTTCGGACATTACAGAGAGATGGCTCAAGGACAAAGCCCTACCAGAACCTGGTAGTGTCAATGAGGTAGCTGCGGACCTGCTTCAGCCCAAGAGAGAAGATCTCAGCAACAGCGTAGGCAAATGGGAGCGTCGGGTGTGCAAAGTCTGCAATGTGGTTGGAGTCACGCCGAGCGACTGGGAATTGCATGTCAAGAGTCGACGACATAGAAGGAATACAGCCAGGGATAAAGAGCCGGAGCAAGCGCCGACCAGTGCAGGCATACAATCAGGATGAAGCTGTTTGAAAGTGGAGGAGCAATACTCACGCCCAAAGAGGGTCTGGACGCCCGTGCGAGCGATCATGCTCTAGATACCTCTCGACGGACCAATTCTATCAGCCTGGTGACTGCCAGAACTCTGGGCTGCGCGCAGGTCTTATCGCTGCCTACAAGGAACATTAGACGTTTCTCTCACGCCGGCACCGCCAAAACCAGGACTTCACTGGGAGCACAAGCCAAGAACCACGTACGTACCATTGCCTGCCAGACGAGCAGACAGGTATGACGTGATTTGTAGTGGCAGCTAGCACACAGCGGAATGGATAGGAGAACCGGTCGTCATTCATGGCAGCTATGAGATACAAAGAGATGAAGCATAGCTCGCGATGTGGAGTATCGCCCAAAGAAGTACAGAAGCGCCTTCCAGACAAGAAGTCCCCAAGCGCAGCAGGCGAAGCAAGCAACCTCCGAGTTCCAGTACAATAACAATACAGTCTCATAAGAGCATCAACGTCATTGCATACAGCTTCCACCTCTTCTCCAATGCCCTACAAGTCTCTCCCACTCGACACTTTTTCCCGTACTGGACATTCTCGCCAGCCAACAAGCCATCTGCGTGCACCAAAAGTCAAATCTAACGACCTCTTCCCTCGGCCATCTCCTTTCCTCTGTAGAACCCCTCCTTGTAGTTCGCAAAATCGTTCAAGTTTCTAACCTCGTCAACCAACTGCTTACCCCACTGATCGTACTTTCGCTGATCGGCATCGCTGACCCTGCTTGTCTGCCCATCACTGCGCCGCGAGTCATGCGCGGACGAAGGTCCGCTACGCCTACCGGTGTCGTAGGGGCGAGACTCGTGGGGTCGAGATTCAGCACGGTGACCGTACCTGTCGGGAGAGCGACGGTCGCGCTCACAGACACGTTGTTGTTCTCGTTCTCGTTCTCGTTCACGCTCACGCTCACGCTCACGCTCACGATCGTCATACCGCTCTCTCGGCGGAGGTGATGGTGTGTGGTGGCCATGTCCCTTGGCACTGAGAGAGCGACGATAGGGTCCTGGGCTGGGTGAGCGAGGATGGTCATCGCGACGGTCGTGGACACGCTCGTCTCTGCGGCGCGGGACGCGAGTGTAGTCCTCTGTATAGCGTCGACCGTGAGAAGGACGCTTGTCATTGCCGAGACTCGGAACGGTGAGGTCCGTGTAGTCCGAGTAGGAGCTTTCGGTGCTGGAATCAAAGTGGGGAAATGACTGGTTGCTGTAGTGCGGCGAGTGGGAATTGAGACTATCCCTGCGGAAAGGTGAGCGAGCACGGGGCGGAGGATAGTGATTGAGGGGAGGAGAGTATGGTGGGAAGATTGGCGAAACAGGTGGTGATGCTGGACCACGAGTATCTAACGGAGGAGGGGGTGGCGCCATCGGCGCTTGATATGTCGGCTGGTGGTATGCAGGGGCGAAGGGCGGCGGTGCGGCTGGGCCGCGTAGCGAAGGTGACGGGACCTCTGTATCGTACACATAATCCGAGGGGTATTCTTCTGACTCGGCATGTCCAGATGTCTGCTTCTTCTTGTCTTTCTGATCTCCTTTCTCCTTCTTGGACTTGGAAGGTAGGTTGTTGAGGTCGATAAGCTCTCCTTTCGCGCTGATATTGTCGGCTTTCTTGTCCTTGCCAGGCTTCCCGTCCTTGGTCGCCTTGGTGTCCCCTCCTGCGGTCTTCTCGGCTTTCTCGCTCTTCGCTTTGCCATGACGTCTTATTATGATAAACATGTACGCTGTCTTGTCTTTTCGCTTTGGGTCTTTACGCTTCTCGACATGTGCCAGAGACCATTGCGCCTCGGAGTTATTCTCTTCGTCTGCCATGTTGTCAAGTAACACATCGACTTGTCGCCTCTTGTTGTCTTGGAGATCCCTGTATCGTTCAACCGGAGTACGTTTGGAATCCTTCTTGACTGCGATCCGGAGCACTTCTTCGAGGTCGGCTTGTGATAGATTGACTTCGCGCCGGCGTGCTGTCGCGAAAGATTCTCCGTTCTTGTGAATCTCGAAACCAAAGAGCTTGGTTTCGATCTTATCTTTGCCCTTCTTGCCCTTCTTGTCTGAGGCAATATCGCCGATGTCCTCTACAAAAGTCGTGCCCTGGCGCATGGCAGACCTTAGAGGTACCTCGTAGGCGAGAGGTGGAGAGCTATATTGGCTGGGTACAGAAGCCCCATATGGAACATAGGCGGCCATGATGCCCGACGTCTAATGGGTGGCGGCAGTAAGGAGTAAGTCATCCAAGAGTGTACGATATGCCTGCACTGACGATGTACAGGCAGCCACTACAAATATAAAATAAATGCGGGGTACGGGAAAGACGAGGAAGGGCGCAAGAAACACCACGGCGAGGGATGTGGAAAGGGACGTACTGATATAGACAACGGTTGTGTCTTCTGCTTACCTAGATGAGACCGCACCACACCCTCTCCTACGAGATCAATATTTGCATTCCTGGATTTTATGATCAGGCGGAGCATCGTGTTAGCCAGGGAGAATTCGATTGACTCATTCTGCAGGCAAAAGACAGAGTAGTCCGTCCCGCCGGACTGGTGATTGCTTCGGCTAATATGTGGCGGGAACGAGAGGTCCAGATGGTCCAATACCGTCACTAGCTAGCGCGGCGGAGGGGCCTAGTCGCTTTTTCTGTGCAGGTATATTCGCAACATTGCAGGCAGCGATAGCTTGAAAAGTGGGCATTGGTTGTTCTTGGGCCATACCGGAGGTCATTGCTCAAGCCGAACTGCTGCACGATGCTAGTAGTCAAGCAATTGTATCCAAAGCTTACCATCAATGGCTTTCCAAATAGCTTTCTTGACCGTGCTAGGCGGAGTATGGTGAAGCCTATGTCAACTGATTGTTGACCTCAGGCATATCGACACTACTAGCTTTTGCCTTCTTGTCAGTACAACGTAACACGACGATGCGCTCCTGTGACCGTGAAGACATGCGGCGTAGCAGGGTACCTGTAATACAAGATCAACAGGAGAAATCCATGAGCCGCCGCTGATGCCCAATAATTGTCCACGAGGTTGGTAAGTCATACTGTGTAGACCAGGACCTCCACCATTGTCAGCGGCATATCCACTAGGTCGTCTGGTTGCCGGTCTCTATTGCTTGATGTTCTTTAACAGACAGCTTCAGAATTCGAGGGCAGAACGATGCTAATTCACGATGTGATGGTGGTATCTTGTCCTGCATGCGAAAAGAGGGGGCGCTCGTGATTGGAGGTCATGCATCGAAGCCCGACTGGAGCCAACGCAGCAAGCGAAGAACTTGCAGATTCCTTCGCGTCGTATCCTGCATGGACGAGTGATTGAGGACGCGACAGCTACGACTTGCGCGTTGACTGAGAAAAAGGCAAGATCATGTAGACCCACAATTAAGGTCTGATGTTGGCTTCTGAATCAAAGGATTGTACAACCAGAATCGATTGACGGTCACGTGATCGAGGTGCATGACATCGCGCCGAATTGGCATAGAGAGTGTAGACGAAATTGAAATATCATAGGTAGGTAATTATGTACAAGAAAATCACACCATACTCCTGCTCTCAGAAGTCCTTCTCTCCTTCGCGTGGTCGTCTGCGAGCTGGATACCACAATCAATCTCAAACCCAACAACCTCAAGTCGATTCTTGCTCAGCTTGACCTGGGCATCTGCAAGCTGATCGAGAAGACCCTCAGGGACCTCATCATCGACTTTGCTAGCAGCTCTGCTCCTTCTTCTGCCGACACTGGCTTTTCTGGTGAAGTCCATGACCCACTTCGGTGCGCTGGATTTCCCCCTCCTACTGCCTGGTCGGCCCTTATCCACCTCGATAGACTCCTCCTCGTCATGGACTTCAGCCACCGAAAATAGCCTTGCCCTGACACTTGGAGGTCCATTCAGACTGTCACTTCTCGGCGTGTAGGATGTTAGACCGGCGTTTTCGTCGTCACTGCCTGAGCCCGATCCGGAACCACGTCTACCGATGCTCTGTAATCCTGACCTCGCAAAGCCAGGACTGATAGGACTCATACTTGAGCTCAGTCTACGCATGCCTTCTGTGCCAGGTTGATTGGGCACACTGAATTTCCGTCCTCCGACCATGAGCAAGGCAGGGGCGTCGACACTCAGCCTTCGCTGACCGGGTTGTTGGCCGGTCTGTACCGCATCGATCCTTGGACCCAGGGTAGTGACGGTCATCCTTCTATTGTCCGAGACCGCCATACCATGTCCGTGGAGAGCTGGCAATTGCGTCTGCGCTCCGACCGCTGTAACAGTCATTCTCCTGCCTGACTTGGGATGCGGTGGTAGATCCGGCTCCGTCTCGTTAGTAAGTAGACTCTCGTCATCTCTTGCTTCCTCCAATTGCAGAACCACTCCAACCGCCTTCTCATCCTCAATAACTTTTGGATGCCTCTTCGCAAAGTATGTCGCATACTTGAAGAGCGCATAATAGCAACTCGCCACGTTGACAAGGGTCAAGACAAGCTTATACGGCATGTAGTAAACATACACCGCAAGGCTGCCCACCCTTTCCCCTTTCCTCCTCAAATGCACCTCGTTGAAGATCGCCACATTGACGAAATACAACGCACAGGTTCCTAGAAACATGTAAAACGCAAACAGCGGCCTCACGCAAAACGTGATGGGTATGACCAGCGGCATGGCGAGGTACAACAATGTCTCGTAGATCTCCTGCACACACCACAACTTGGTTCCCAACTCCCACCAGCCCAGCTTCCAGCTACAGAGGATGTACCTCAAATTATAGTACATCCCGTTCACGAAGAAGAAATTCCACCTCGTAAACCTCTGCTTAAACACGGTCATTTCCCCAAACCCACCCCTGGCGCCTCCAGAGCTGAAGAAAACATCCGCAGGTGTCTCCGTTTCAATGAAGACATTCGTGCACATCATGGTCCTGCACCCCAGTTCCCTGGCCACGTGACCAAAGAACCAGTCCTCACTGACATTAAACCCGGGGTGCTGATGGAACGTACGGATCAAAAACTCCCTGTCCCAGAGACTGATGGCGCCGTGGGGGAAGAGCGCACTGCCCACCTTGGCCGCCAACACCCTCTGCAGACCGGACAGCTTATACTCCACGTCCTGCGCCTGTTGGGCCAAGGTGCCGCGCGAACTCAGCGGACCCACGGACTTGATGCTGTAGCCCATGCACTTGACGTTGCCGACCAGCCGGTCCGAGACGATGGGGAAGTTGGGCGGGAGGGCGCAGTCGTCGTCGATGAGGAGGACGTTGCGGAACCCCTTGGCTGCGTAGCACCCCACGAACTGCGCCACGATCTTGGAGCCCACGGGCGACCACACGTGGTTGACGCCGTATTTGTTGCAGACCAGCTCGGTGGCGTCGAGGGGCGTGGGGGAGTTGCCGTTTGCGATGACGAAGATGTGCGAGGGGGGGAAGATGCGCGTGGCGGCTTGCAGGGTGGGGCCGATGATGGAGGCGGATTTGTAGCAGGGAATGAGGAGGCAGGTGTCGTGTACGCCGGGGGTTGCGGACGGGTTCGGGGGCAGGGAAGGGGGAGGCATGGGCAGGTCGGGCTCGAAAAAGACGAGCAGCGGGGTGTAGGCGTAGAAGAGGGCGATGGACACAAAGATGGCCCAGGTGCCTTGCACGTTGAAGCTGTGTTGCATGGCGTGATAGAGCCACCATGCGGTGCCGTTCCAGAGGGGCATGCCGATAAAGACAAAGTAAATGGTGGCGAGGATGAGGGCGTAGATGGCGTACTCGAAGGTGACCATGAAGAGCTGGGAACGCTGCATTTCTTCGCCGCGAATCTTGGCTTGGTCGTAGACGACTTGCATCGTGTTGCGTCGCATTTTGGACGTCACGGTCTGCACGCTGTCGCCGACTGTGGCGATTGTGTCTTGCCAGACGGAAGTTGCTCGAACCCAGACAGATTGCTTGTGGGCACCTCTGCCAGCGTTGATGCTGGTGTTGCGTCTCGTAGCGCTCCGTGTGCTCATAGTACCAGAGATCGACTTGCGGCCACCTCCCCATCGCCAGCCAGTCTGACGGCCCGGCGTCTCTGGATGTAATGAGCTTGGAGTGTCTAGTGGACCATGACCATGACCATGAACTCGATGGTCGATGCGTGGTGCGGTATCAGCCATTGAGTAATCGCCAAAGTAATCTTGGTCGAGAAACCCCTTCATATCGACATTGTTGGCCTTCTTCTCGTCATACGAGACGTCGAATTCTTGGGTGACACTAATGATAGATTTGATGCGAGCAGGTTCCGGAACTTCAGATAGTGGTGTCTGAATCATAGGTGAATGGAAAGATGGCGTGTGTGGTGGTGAAAAGCTCACCACTGACCGTTTATGCGGAGCAGTGACCTTCTCAGACGATGGCGTCGGTAGCTCCCCAAAAGTCACCGTAGACTTTTTCCTGTAAGCGACAGCTGCAGGTACTTCCAAAGTTGGTGGTGGGATGGCGATGGAAAGATTGGGATTCAATCTGCGGGCTGCACCAGACTTCCTCAAGATACTGCCGGCCGGACCAGGTGCACCGGGAGTACGTGGCGTTCCGGGAGTGCCTGGTGTGAGACTGGTTCCTGGCACACCCAGCATATCATCGGGAGCGAAACCAGTCTGCGCTCTAGGCGAACCTCGTCGGCTCGTTACCGCTCGTCGATGAAGAGATATGCTAGAAGCACGACTCCTGTTCTTTGGCGTACTGGGCGGCTTTCCCAGTGCTCGCACCACAGCCGCGGATTGCGTGTTCGCGAAGGCTTCGGCATCGAACTGTTCTCGGGGATCGAGCCGTGCTTTCGATTCTTTTCGCTTACGCTCCTGTGTAATCGATGTATATTGGGCGGAAGAAGAGACCTGAGTGAGTAGATGTGTTGGGACAACCACATTCGTGATAATGGGCTGCTTTCTCGAAGCTGTTCGACTGGTAGCCGAGCCTCGGCGTGGTGCCACGACTGGAGGGGTGGATAGACTGCCATTCCTTTCTTCCGTTCGAGGCTTCTCTGAGAAGTAGTCTGCGTCATCTTCGACCACCGTGATGATAGGCGCCAGCAGTTTTGGCGAGCCGTACTTCTCCATTGTGAAAGGCTCTCAGGATGCCCGAGGCCACTGCAGTACCGGGAAGTGATGAATCTTCCGTGTGTACACGAGCATCGCTCAAGAAACGAATGCACAAAGTAAAAAGGACAGCCTTAGGTTGACTGTTTACCTCAAGGCAGAACGTTCACTACAGACGGCCGAGATCAGATCCGCGCACACTGCGTCCGCATCTCAAGCAACAGTGGCTTGCTCGACCGCAATGAGCCGTTAGCATGTCGCTGATGGCGGCTACCTCGTCCGGTGAAGACACGCATGTCGGGTTGGAAGAGGTATTGATCAATTTGGATAAGCGCAACGGTCAGCGGCAGGACAGACAGGGTTGACCATACAACCGCTAACGGCCATGAAGAACACCATGAACCACATCTTAGAATAGAGCTTAAGAGGGAATAGCTTTCGTGGGGTTAGACGGTTTCTTCCAAAGTGTAGGATATTATTTGTTGGTGTTGAGAGGTGGAGAGAGTGAGACGGAAGCCGGAGCTGATTCCAGGGAACAAACTCCTTAGTCACGTGCTCCAGCTCTGTGTGTACCTGTAGAGCTGTCATCACTTGACAGTGATGAGTGTGCTAGGCAAGTGACCATCATTGCGATGTACAATCTGCTGGAACCCAGCGGTCTAGACTTGACTTCGCACTATTTCACTGTGTCTGCTGGACTCTGCTGGACTTGTGTATGCCATGTATCTAGAACCGTTTCAGAGGCGGATTAACGACGCTACCGACGGTTATGCTTTGATGCCAATAAGCTTGTTGCGGGATGTAGTAAATCTTAGACTAGGGCCTAGGTACGTCTATCGAACTGCGGAACTTGACTACAATTCTTGTTTGATCTTGTTCTTGACCTTTTTGAGCAGGCCTCCGATGCTGACTTGATTGAAATCCATGTGTTGTAAATTGCCGATCGTGGATGCGAAACCAGCGCTTCCTCCGACAAACTCATCGTAGCTCCGGGTCAAAGGTCCAACCTTTCCGCCCATGAATGGCTGGCCATCCCTGAAGATGACCCTCTGCATGCGTGCTCTGCGATTGTTCCAGCCATCTGTCGGGCTGTCCGTGGCGTGGAATATGCCGACAGTCTCATTCCCGATATGAATGAAAGAGCCGTGACCGGGACCCCATGGGCCAGAGCCACGATTGTTGTTCGTAATCAACGGCTGCCGACCTTTTCGCCAGGAGGCATGATTGAGCGGATCTCCACCAAGATACTGAATAGTGTTCATTTTGTACTCGTTCGTCCAGCTGCCGGCACAGCTGTAGACAATGCCTACCCAGGAGCCATCTTGTGCAGCCAGAAACTGTGGTCCTTCGTTGATGCCAGCATCACCACTACGCTCCCATGGCTCGTGTGGCTGACAGAGACAAACAGCTGGCGAGTCTGCTGTCAAAGGATCCGACAATCTGATGATGAAAATTTCTTGCGTCTTTTCGGAATTATCATGGTTGTCAAAAGGCCAGCCCGAGTAGACAAAGTACAGCTGATGGTACAGCTCGATGATGGTCCCGTCGATAGCCCACTGATTGGGAGGCATGCCACGTATGCCTCCTAGAAACTCCCATCGACCTGTTGCGGGATCTTCATGTGCAGGTGGTCCACCTAGCACATACATGCGATGTGATTTGTTGCCATGATGAGGATTGGCAGCGGCGTAGTAGACGTACCATCGACCACGAAGCGCGTGTAGCTCAGGAGCCCACAGGTCGGCGGAATGATCAGTTTCATGTGGTGGTCGCCTGGACATATCAGAAGGGCCTTACTTGAGCTTGCTGCGCAACGATACTGACCATATCACATGCTTGTCAGGCCCGTCAAAGAAATCTGGGAGGGACTTTGCTCGCCATATCTCGACATGCCCTCCGGACGTGAATGTCTAACGGCATATCAGCTTGGACTGTGCCTGATCCCGGGCATATGGAGTAATACCAGATAGAATTGATTGTTAGCATAGGTGACATGAGGGTCAGGCGTCGACACCTTGGTCACACTCATGCACATGTTATTGTATGCCGTCATGTTGAAGTTGTCGTTGAAGATGCGCAGGAGGAAGAGACTGACAAGCCCGATGAGGGCAGAAAAGAGGAGTAATGCCACAGCTGTAAGATGCTATCGTAACGGGACGCTGCGCTGTTCAAGCATATAATACAAACGCAAGCAATGTGGCCAAGATATGATGTAGAGATGGAATGCCAATACACGTTCTGTCACGAGGCAGTGTTGACAGGACACCAAGACGTGTTGCGTAAGAGCTTGGAAGGACGGGATGGCAGCTGTGGATCTGGTCTCGTCCCAAAACACTGGACCAGATCACATGTCATCACCCGCTACGAACGAGCAATGCAATTGTTGCATGGCCAAGAAGCTGTAAAGCTAACCATACTGCGGAAGATATGAAGTCCATATCCTCTTCTCTCTCTAGCCGTCAATAGGCGCGTCCAAATGCCGTGATAGGAGACGGAGAATGGACTGCTCTCGAAATCTTCCGTTGGCCCGATTCTTCCCGATCGACCTCAGGTGGAGAGAAGCATCCGGGGAAGCTCTCCGCAGAGCAACCGATGATGCTGTTGAAAAAAATGATTTGATGAATGACAGGCCTGATCAAGGTGTTGAGCTTGGTGTGACTTGCTGTAGACTGACATTTAGACCTCCCATGTCAGCCTCGACCAAGAGATATACTGACTGCATCCTGGGCTGACGGTGAGCTTGTGGACTGGCCGAGTGCCCCGCGCAAACGTCAAAAAATGCCCCTCATTATTCTCGTGAGTACATAAAGCCTTTCCGATCCCACCGATCAATCAATCTCAATCGATTTGTACGACATCCTTTCCTGCTCACATATCGTTGCAACCTCCATTCTTGCAATCTTCACACAATCAAGCTTGCAATCCAATTGAACTATCCTCAACATGGCTCCTGCTGTCCTCAAAAAGGCCGGCGTCATCTACGGTGACGACGTCAAGGACCTCTTCAAGTACGCTCAAGAGAAGAAGTTCGCCATTCCAGCCATCAATGTCACCTCCTCATCCACAGTTGTAGCTGCTCTTGAGGCCGCTCGTGATGCAAAGGCTCCTGTGATCCTCCAGGCCTCGCAGGGTGGTGCTGCCTACTTCGCCGGCAAGGGCGTCGACAACAAGAACCAAGAAGCCAGTGTCACAGGTGCCGTCGCCTTTGCACACTACGTCCGCGCTGTCGCTCCTTCGTACGGCATTCCAGTCATCATCCACACCGACCACTGTGCGAAGAAGCTCCTTCCATGGCTTGATGGCATGCTCGACGCCGACGAGGCCTGGTTCAAGCAGCACGGCGAGCCACTCTTCTCTTCCCACATGATCGATCTCTCCGAGGAGCCAGTCGACTGGAACATCCAGACCACCAAGAAGTACCTCGAGCGCGCCGCTCCCATGAAGCAATTCCTCGAGATGGTGAGCTCAACAAGCCTTCCCCACCCCACACAAATCCACTAACCGGCCCGATAGGAAATTGGCATCACTGGCGGTGAAGAAGATGGTGTAAACAACGAGGACGTCGACAACGCCTCCCTCTACACCCAGCCCGAAGACATCTACGAGATCTACAAGACCCTGTCCGCCGTGTCCCCTTACTTCTCCATTGCCGCTGGCTTCGGCAACGTCCACGGCGTTTACAAGCCCGGCAACGTCAAGCTCCACCCCGAGCTGCTCTCCAAGCACCAGAATTACGTCAAGGAGAAGATCAGCGGCAAGGACGACAAGCCAGTCTTCCTCGTCTTCCACGGCGGTTCCGGTTCCTCCAAGCAGGAGTTCCTCGACGCCATCTCCTACGGTGTCGTCAAGGTCAACCTCGACACCGATCTCCAGTACGCCTACACCGAGGGTATCAGGGACTACATGATCAACAAGAAGGACTATGTCAGCAGCCAAGTAGGCAACCCCGACGGTGCCGATAAACCGAACAAGAAGTTCTACGACCCCAGGGTCTGGGTTAGAGAAGGTGAGAAGACAATGACCAAGCGTGTTGCCGTCGCTCTCAAGGATTTCAACACTGCCGGTCAGTTGGCGTAAAGAGCGAGGTGTATACGGGGTTGTGGTGGTGAGAAAGCCCGAAAAAGCTTGGCAGAGCAGCGAACGGAAGCCAGTAAGAGACAGTACATATCCAGCAAATCAGAACTGTTTATTTGGATGCTCAAATCTGTTGCCGTGAGAGTCTGGGTCGAGAGAGACGAGGAGAGTGTCGAGTCCGAGTGGATTGTCCAGCTTCTCGTTCGCCCAGGCTTGCTGTGTCTGGTAGTATTAGGCAGTTGACATTTGAATTAGGTCCTACAATAGCTAAAAACTCATTGCGGTATAGGTAAGATCTGTATAATAGCAATGACCTCCGTGAAGGTCCAAGAGGATCACGTGCCGTGGGAGAGTCAGAGTTGGGGAGAGGCTTATAGAGAGAATAACACGAATCAAGACAGGAAAGAACAAGTAGTAACAGATACCCGATTATTGAGAGAACAGCAGAGCACCCGTACCATGAGTGCTGCCGACACCTAACAACTCCGCTCGCCGCGCTCCGTTACGGCTAAAGCCCCGTGGAGAGGGCCAAGGTATAGCTGGGGATCTACATGACAGCGGCGCCCCTCGGGAGCCATACGAGATCCACGCACCGCGGAAGTTCTGGAGACAGGGAAGAGCTTGCAGAGGAGCACACGCTCCGAGACAAGAGGGCAGAAATGATGACCATCCGAGTGTTCAGGTGGCTAGCAGAGCGCGCGCACCATATGCCGAGGGTATTGGTGGCTCCGCGCGCCATGCTCCTTTGCTATTGCAACCTCGCGGGGCGTGTTAACGACAGTAGGTTCGATGCAACCACTGACCTTTGCAGGTTCTGTGACCATCCGTAAGGTGCGGTCAGTTGCAGAGGATGTAGCGGTAGCTACAGCCAGACCGCGCGCTGTCATCATGGCGTCTCGCGTAATGAGCCTGCAGGTCCAGGCGCTACGCGGTAACGATATTGTAGGGTAGGTGGCAAGCGTAGAGGCGCGCGTCCCACAGATACCAGTGTGAGGTGCCAGACATGTATGCATTCTCGCCGTCACTCCTTCCTGCAATGTTAGCACCCTAATCCTTCCACGCCACGCTGCACCTTCCAGAAGTGCACTCGCCAGACCTTTACGTCCATGCCCTTTATAAGCTGAAGACTGGAGCCATCAAGACAGATCCAGACCACGCTACGCTCCAGGTGCTGGGTATAGTTACCTCGGAGCAGGCCTCGCTCCGTGCGAGGACTCTCAAAAATGAACACCCACCTTAGACGCTGTCTTCACGCTGAGCTGCCAGTACATCTCGCACTCGTCGCGCAGCTCGGGTACGGCGTTGTGCAGAGCATCCTCTATATCAGCGCGAGAAGACCAAAGTCGAGGTATGACCCGTGCTGCGCGAATGGATGGTTCTACGTCGCCGCGAGACGAAGTACCTGCAATTCAGACATGGTGGTCCTGTGATTGTAAGAGTCGGGGCCGCCACTGCATCGCTCTTCAAATGAACATGTGCTTTGCTGCGTAACGGCATGTTGATCCGCGGAAGGCATTTACAGGGTGCCCATTTTTCACCTGGATAATTGGTGGCTGTGCACTAAAAGCCCGGGCTCTGATGACATCGACTGCGCCTCACGGGTGTTCCAGGTGGGGACGTTGTGGCGGCAGGCTGCGTCGTTGCTGTGCCGAATTTAGCAAGAGCTCCAATTCCACACCTTACTGTTTCCTTGAGTCTCCCGTCAGTTCAGCAGTCATCTCACTCTTATATCTGTGTCAATCCGAGGACTGATATAGAGCGCCGTCGCACTTTCGAAGCCACTCCCATTCTCCAATCACCTATCACCGACACTCCTGCACTGTAAATCATGGGTGTGAGTGCTTGACCCTACCCCACCATTTCATCATAGCCCCTCCAAAGAGATTTGAGCTCCAACTGGGTGAGGGATACCACGACTGACCACGATACAGCTCGCTAGCAAGCTCGCCGCCGCTCAAGGTCCCCCCGGAGGTCCTGGAGGTTACCCAGGCGGAGGACAGCAAGGATATCCGCCTCCTGGCGGTCAACAGAAGCCTGGAGCCTATGTGAGTACAATGACGCCCGACGCGGGCCGGCCTGGCCTGCGGTCACCTGCTGACGTTTCTTCCTTGGACAGCCCGGACAGCAGCAATATCAAGCCTACTCCGGAGGTCAGGTAAGCTTTGAATTTTCTCCTCCTTCACAAATCACTTTCAATACACACTTTCGCCCTCCTGTCACCTATACTTGATTCCGCGACGACAATTCGGCTCCGAGGCATCTGTGCGACCCCTCAAAATCAACATGGCGGGCCGGCCGCCGTACGGTGCGTACCCAGGCAGCACCACACCCCAACCACCATATCCGACCTCGAATGGCCCACCATTTTCGCAATCACCTTTCCAGTCTGCGCCTCCACAGCAGCCTGGATACGGACAACAACAACAACAACCTCAATACCAGAGCTACCAGCCGCCTGCGCAACAAGCTTCTCCGTACCCTGGCCAGTCCACCTACAATCGCCCTCCGCCGCCTCCACCACCGGGTCAACAAGCTCAGCAACAACCCGGCTACGGATATCAGCAGCCTCAGCAACCGTATGGTCAGCAGTCGTATGGTCAGCAGTCGTATCAACCACAACAGCCGACATATCCACCTTACGGAGCGCCGCAGCAGCCCCAAGCACAGCCTCAATATGGATATGTCCGTCGCAATCCCTCCACACAAAGTTTCACAGTCATTTTTATATACCAGAGAGCGGATAAGTAAGAGCCAGGAGCTGACGTTCATAACAGGGCCAACCTCCTCCACAACAGGGTCAATACCCACCCCAGGGCCAGCAGGGCGGTTACGCTGGTCCTCCCCCGCAGCAACAGCAGGGAGGCTATGGCGGTCCACCTCCGCCGCAAGGACAGCCCGCTGGTCCAGGTCAGATAGCTGCATACAAGCAGTCACTCCAGCAGACCATCCAGGACAAGCGCCTGCAGCAATTCTACCCACCCAACTCCCAACTCCTCGACCAAGTCGCGAACAAGGCGTCATACCAGGTCGACCGTCTTTGCGCACAATGGCGCATCAACAAGGAGATCGCCAACGACATTGTCAAGTTGGCTCTCTACGACATTGTCTTGTTCATTGGTAGGATCTCTATAGTACTTGCGCCGGCTAGCGCTAATCCAAAACAGACGACAGTGGTTCCATGCAATTTGAAGAGAAGGGTGAGCGCATCAAGGATCTGCAACTTATTCTTGAGCGTGTTGCTTTCGCCGCTACTCTGTTCGACGACGATGGCATCGAGATCCGCTTCATGAACCAGGACCCGCCTGCCAACATGACCTCTGGTGTCAAGACCCAAGAGCAAGTCACTGCCCTTATGAACGGACACCGCTTCAGTGGACTCACCCCGATGGGCACCAACCTCCGCAAGAAAGTCGTCGACGATATTTTCCTTCGGAATCTCCGAAGCGGTCGCATGAGGAAGCCTCTCCTGGTTATCGTCATCACCGACGGACAGCCGGCAGGTGAGCCTCAGAATGCAGTCTTCGACACTGTCCGCGACGCGGTGAACGAGGCCAGTCGCTCTCCACTGGGTAATGGCGCCATTGCCTTCCAATTCGCCCAGGTCGGAAACGATCAGACTGCTCGCGAATTCTTGGGCAAGCTTGACGCTGACCCGGCTGTTGGCTCGATGGTCGACTGCACGTCGAGTACGCATCTCTCTACTCTACTCTCAACAGACATACTGACCGTTTCTAGACTACGAGACCGAATCAGAGGAGATGCTCCGAGCTAACCCGCCCGTCGAGCTTACTCCCGATCTCTGGATGATCAAGCTTCTTCTCGGTAGCATCGACCCGTCTTACGACACCAAGGACGAAAAGCAAGGCGGTTCATCCGGTCATGGAGGAGGATACGGTGCACCCCCACCAGGACAGTACGGTGGCCCTCCACCTCCCAACTACGGCGGTGGTCCTCCACAGGGCCAGTACGGCGGCCCACCACATCAACAGGGTTACGGTGGACCTCCTCAGCCTCAGTATGGCCAACAGCAGCAGCAAGGCGGCTACGGCCGTCCTCCTCCCGGCCAGCCGCAGTATGGGCAACAGCCACAGTACGGTGGTCAGCAGGGTGGATACGGTGGCGCTCCTCCTCCACCAAGGTACTAAGCAGAGTCACATCGCGAGACAGGACAATGCCACGTGCGCGTGAGGATAAGGGATGGACGGCCGCTATGTAGCTCCTCAACTACCACGTTGTGAGGAATAAAATGGAGTTTCCAATCCCTTTTCTCCCCCTTTGCGACAAAGCTATGTCTTGATCCCATAAGTGGCCCCCAGCCTCGCATTCAGATGATCCCTAGCCGTCATGACGTTCCCTTGCTCTCCCTCCTCCTTCCGACCAGCAAGGGCCCTCACCTTTGCCACCTCCCTCCTCGCCTCCTCGGACCCGGACATTGCCCTGACCATCTCGCTCGGCACAGGCTGCAGCAGTGCAGAGTCAAGCGGATGACAGAAGTAAGCCATGCTGTACCTGTCCCTGCCTCGCTCTTGGGGCGACAGGGTCGCGGGGAAGATGACCCTGTGCACGGTGGATTTCAAGAGGCCGTTGGTCCAGTAGGAGAGGAGGTCGCCTATGTTGAGCAGGATGGGGAGGGGGCCTTTGTCTCCCTGTTCCACCATTAGTACCTTGTGCAGATGGATGGTGAAGTCTGTGGGGGAAGAACGGCGATTGGCGAGGATGGGACGGACTTGGGAAAAGGCAGAAAAAAAGGGGGGGGAAGGGGTAAAAGGGCAGGAGAAAGACCGTGAAGAGGGATGAGTGGGCGTGGATGATAGGGAGTTCATACGCCGGGATTGACGGGCACGCTGGCCCACTTGCCCTCCTTGGTCAATATCTCCAGCCCGGGTTGGCCTCTTTGCTGGAAGAGCAGCGTCACGGAGCCGTAGTCGCTGTGTGCACCGGCGCGGACGTCTTCGCCTTCTGCAAAGTCTTGAGCGGCTTTTTCGAGCTCTGCGCCGCCACCGTTGGGTTGGGTGCGTTTGGCTTTGTCTTTGAGTGTCTTGAGAGAAGGATAGTATAGCAGACGCAAGACGGAGCCGGTGTCCCCTTTCGCCATGTCGTGACGCTCGTCGAACCACGAGGGAGGAATGGCAAGGGCGGAAGCGAAGAGGCGCAGGATGCGGACGCAAAGGGTGTGGCATTTCGATTGGAATGTCAGGAGGGTATCGCGTTGGGTACTGAGAGGCCCGGAAAGGGGTTGTGGTGGGTCGTGAGGGACGAAGTTGAATGCTCTGACGAGGAACAAAGTGTCAGTCAGACATGCCGGTGCTGGTGTGCGAGTATTACTCGAGTGGTACTTACTCTTTGAAGTCACCTTTCTGTTACATGGTTAGTCTCAACGTACGATGCCTCGGACAAAGAGTCACAAACCTTTTGGTTGTCAGGATCTAAAGTCTCGCCGTGCATGCCCAGCCAGCCTCTGTTCTTGCCAGACTTGCTGCTGTTGATTGAGCACTCTTCCTTTACGCTCGTGGGAGATGCAAAGAAGGCCGCGCTCTGCGGATAGCGCTTATCAGCCATGCGTCGACAAGGTTGGTGCCCCATGAGGAGACAAGGACGAAGGGAACGACAAGAACGTAATGAGTAATGCAATGAGATGGTCTCAACATACAAGATCAAACATGCGATGTATATCTGCCTCACTCAGACCGGTGGCGTCGTTGTTCTTGATAAAGACGAAGCCATTATCGGTTGCCGCAGCCAATAGCTGGCTCGCGGCATTCTGATTTTCAAGAGATATGTCGATCACTGGTATGTCCGCCATGATTACAGCATTGTTCGTTACTGAGTGGGACAATACGTGATATAGATTTGCTGGATTCAAGGTGTTGTTGATAAGCGGACGATGTCCCATCGTGGGGATGACATGTCAACAGAGCAATTTATAGCATGTCACAAAAGCCACAACAAATCTATGCATCACAACGATAAACTCAAACAGAATCAGAAGCCAATGGTGGAATCCAATTACAGCTTTTGTATTTGAGCGGCCATGGCTACACCAAATCATTCCCTCGCTATGCCCATTACCGCCAAAAAAGAGTATGAGAGGTAGGTATCAAGTGTGAAACAGCTGCAGCAGCTACGTGCCCATGATCATCTCAGATCAGAGCACTTTCCTCCGTCCACATGTGTTCGCCCGAAAGACCAAAACACAAGCAAGCAGTCACGCGAGCAAGAGGTATCCCGTCGAAGCAAAAAAGGTCAAGAAAACAGGTTGGCGAAATGAAGATAGTGGATACAGAGAGTCGAGACTGTTGCCCAAACTTCGTAAGAGTCGAGGAAACCGAGATGTGTCGTCGAGATGAGATGACAAGCTACGGGCCGGCCGAGCGTCAAGTGTCGGATTAGTGGACTGATGTGGTGTCGCGGTAAGGTGGCGCACGATAATGGGCACCTTTTCTTCCGAGACTCCAGTCCAACCCGACGCCTTTTTGTAGAGATACAGCCCGCCAGTAGGAGAGGAGATGGAGTTGAGATTTGTGGAAGACCGTCGTGTGCGGACTCGATGACCGAGCGAAGAATACATGGTATCAAGAAAGCAAGACAAAGGAAAAAGTGTGTGTCTCAGATATGTTGGAGGTGAAACTCCTAGTAAGCGGCGACGGCCAAGTTGTGGTGAGGCGCCATTGGAGCTTGTTGTTCTTGCGCGCCGGCAAGCATGGCATCTTCATAGCCAGAAAGGGCTTGGGCATGAAGCTTGAAGGATTCGCCCATGAGCTTGGTGATACTGGATAAAAGTCAGCGTTGTTTGTTATGGACAGTAGTAGACAGATGACTTACCCCCAAACGACTACCTCATCGATCATATGGCCCCAGGTCCTGGCGACGGCTGAGCTGAGCTTGGTGTCAAATGTACCAACCAGCTGATCCTTGAGCAGCTCACGAAGCTTCTCGTACATTTGAAGTTCCTCAGCAGTAGCCGGCTCCTCGTCGTGCTCGACACGCCAAAGCCAGTGACTGAGGATGATAAGCAGATCCATGCCGCAAAGAGGGTGCTCGATGCTCCAATTTGTAGCAGATGTTCGGGCGACCCATCGGACGCCTTGCTTGGCAGCAAACTCGATAAAGTCGTAGCAAGCTTGGACGACCTTCAGCATCTCACCGGATCGCTTGATCTTGTCACGAGCCACGGTCATGGCGCCTGCAACCTCGTAGGAGTCGTGGTAACGGAGAGCCTCTTGGACGCTCTTGAGATCGACGAGCAGACGAGCCACGGTATTGTGGTACATGGCTTTGGCGTTGAAGATCAGAGGATGTCCCTTGAGAGGAGCGCTTAGCTGAACAACAATGGTCTCGGGCTCGCAAAGGTCAAGTGACTTGTCCCAGGTTTCGAGCGCGAGACGCAGCTTGTACTCTGTAACGACATCTTGAAGAGCTTCCGGACTGCGCTTGTGGTACCAGGTCTCCAAGAAGAGAGCGTTGATCATGACCCTGGTTGCGAATGCGCTGTAACGAGCAACATCGCCAGCAAAGAGTGCATGATGCGCCTCCTTGAAGGTGATGATGTTAGACGAGTTGAGCATCTCGCGCCAAGCTTCGTCGTCACCATCCTCCATGCCCCAGAGTGACTCGGAGGAGGGCAAGTCGAGAGGCTCGAACTCGTTGAAGCTGATTGCGGGCGTGTGGTTGTACGTCAACGTCAACAGACCGAAGAAGATGTACACGGCGTAGTAGGTACGCCTGCAACCTTCGTCTTCGATCCACTCGGAATGACTGGGCTGAGCACCCTTTCGAGCCTCGGATCGCAGCTTGAGCTCGTAGCCATTGCCAGCAACCATGTTCGCAACTAAGCTCTTGACCGAGCAAGCCCACTCCAGACCCTTTGGATCACCGCTCCAGCTGGCAAAGATCATGTTGAGGAGGGTCGCCTGCATTGCCCAAAGTGGTGATTTGCGAGAGCTAAAGTTCTCCTTGTTCATCAAGAATTGATTGACGAGAAGCTTGGATCCAATGTGGAGCATGTAAGCGTGATCTTGCTCAAAGGTGTACAGGGCACCAATCGACAAGACTGACAGCAGCAGTGCAGCGGACACCTTTGAAGGGTCAAAGGAAGCCGGATGCAAGAATGGCAGGTGGTGGTGGAACAGGCTGAAGTAAGAGTGCAGGTACCTGTTGAGGACACTGACGTCTGGCAAGCGAAAGGTGTCGAGCAGAGAACCTTCGCTGTCGCACTTCTTGATGTTCTCCATGATGCGGAAGAGCTGCTCCTCGCTCTCGACCTGAGGCGACTTGGACTCCCGACACGCCTGTGGTGGCCCCGGCGAACGTCGATAGTCGACTGGAGAGACCGGGCCCATCATAGAGGGAAAGGGCGAGAGAGCACCAGGAGTCGCAATACCAGACATGAAGGACGAGGTCGGGAAGGCGGGCATGGAGAGGTCGTGGTGCATCGAACCCGGCATACCATCGTGGTTGGCGAACATGTCGGCAGGTGCAGTTGGACTGGAGCGCTGCTGCTGGTGAGGCTGTGGCAGCATAGGATCCCAATGCATCTGAGGCAGCGTCATAGCAACTGGGCTGTATGGGTTGGCATCCAACATGCGCGGGGTGGCTTCGGCAAGAATAGAGTCTGATTGAGCCTGAGTCGACATGGCAGCCTTTTGTTGAAAGTTTGTCATGAGCATGGCAGCTTCTTCGACACCGAACAGCCCATCATTGGCAACATCCATCGGCTCGAGTTGTTGTTCCACGCTCATCGACGCCTTTGAGGGCTCTGAAGTCGTCGAGTCTTTCGCTGATGACCTCCTCTTTGAATCGCTCTGTAGTGGGACACCTCCATCTTTCGCGTGGACAGTACGGTCATGTCGGAGAAGCAGATCGCGTCGGACAAAAGTGCTGCGGCACTTGAAACACTTGAACGGACGCTCCTTGGTATCTGCGTAATGTAAAGTCAGCTTCGTTGATGGAGGGGTAATGCACGCGATGTGGAGTACTGTCGCGTGCATGGTAGTGGGGACCTTACGGGATCGCTCATGTCTACTCCTGTGCTCGCTCCTGCTAAAAGCTCTGTTGCAGAATTGACACTTGTATTTCTTTTCTGGTGCGCTTGCATTCGCTGGCTTCTTCGCAGAAGCGGGCGAGTTGGAGTCGGAAGGCATGGCTGACAGTGTCGCGGCGGGCATCGCAGGGCGATCGCGAGACTGGTTGAACAGATCTGCGGGGTAGCTGCGATGACCGACCAGCGGACGTTGTTAAAGCTTGACGGTATTGGTATTGTGCGATGGTGTTTGCTGCATCAGAGATAGATTTGTGCTCATTGATGTGCTGATGGAGGGGGTGTGCTTGTCCTGGGGGGACAGGCGGCCGTCGGGAAGCGAGCTCCGGAGCCGATGGTTAGGCGACGTCTGCTGACCTGATGCAGCGCGACGTGCTGGATTATTGCTGGGTTGGGTATAAGCGTATGCGCTGAAATGCGCTGGCAAAAGTAGATGTCGACGGGATGTGAGGTGAGGTGATGAGGGGTGGGTGATGGGATGTGGAAAAAAGTTGGTGGAGGAAGGAGGGGGCTTCCGGGCGAAGAGGGCAAGAAATTGTGAAATGGCTGATGACAAGTCAAGAAAAGAAGGTCTGCGCACGCACACAACGCGGGAACCAAGGGCAGGGGGCTGCGCGGGGACACACCACAGCGACTCTTGAGTACAGATCATACACGTTTCTTTGTCTCCGACGCGACCTTGGGCCATTGGCATCGTCCATGTTCCGCCTCTTTTGTGGCTGAAGAGCTGCTAGACTGACGCTTATCGCGCATCCCGGTCATCAGACAGGTGACACCTGTTTCTATCCTTAGCTCAGGGAGTAGTAGTATGTATCTCGGGTCACTTTTGTCGCACAAATTACTGCACACTTGTCACCATTTCCTTTACGGGTTGACTGCTGGTCCAGATATTCATGCATGTTACCACCGACTTTAACCCCTCCATAGAGGGAAAAGCCCCTCCTTCATCCAGTCTTTGGCATCTAAAATCTAAAACATCAACTTGCGGCACGGGTCGTCGGTCGTGTGTCTCACACTTTTTTCTGTCCTCGATAATGACGATGGTGTTCAAGATGCAATTTCGACCAAACGTGGCCATCCGTTTGCTTCATCTCCTTGCAAGTACTTTTCCCAAAACTGATCCTTCAATTACAATAGGTACTAGCAGCGTGAAGCCCCTGAAGAGTACGTGCGACCTTTCATGGTGACGTCTAGATTCTTTCTCGTCCCCTTCTTCCCAGCATCCTCTTTCCCAGGTCGATCTGTCACCCGGCTCTTGCATCACAGGTCACGCCTGTGGCTATCAAGACCCGTATAGCCATGGGGTTGTGCATTTGCTGGCGTGATGCAGTCGAGGCTTGTTGGCTCCTGATCGACGAGATTTCATCTCGCTGGCCCTCTGATCATAACCAGTTCCTGACTCGAATTGTTGGCCAAACTTCAACTAACGCCTCCCTCGGGTCTCTTCCCCGATGCCTGGTGGAGCAACGCGTTTGACGACCCAAGCCAGTGGGTTTTTGCTCGGTCTCTTGTTGCATGTCCAATTTGCTTTTTTCTGTTCGTCCCGATCATGCATGCTCTGTTTTCCCGTTTGTTGGTCCTTTTCCATGCATGTAGCGCATGGCATGTACTACGATCCCTGTCTTCAGCTTTTTTGCTCCATTTCTGAACAATGGTAGCGGAACGGGCCTCGGGAAGAGTTCGCCGCAAGTCTACCACGGCGAGACCTCCTTGATTTGCGGAGAAGAGAGGCACGGATAATAATTCTTCGTACTACGACACGGCAAGGCCTCGATGGCTTCGAGCACGGAATTACCGAGTCTAGCAGCTCGTACTACCACGCTATTTGCCAGTGTCAGGGACAGGAGCCGTGGCATCGACACTTATCCGACGCCAAAGCTGGACGGCAAATTTGCGACAAACAAGACTAAAAAGCAGCCTCGTGGCATGACAGACCTAGGTGGGGCAAATCTCATCAAAAGGCATCCGAAGTCGTCTATTCTCGATCCTGTCATGATGCTGTTCGCGAACGTCTGCGAAGGGTTTCAGAAGATTCCAAGACGCCTGCGATCTCTCATCCTCGCGCGGTATCCGGACGTGCCGCGAAATTGGCTGCTCGGAAAGATGCTTGACCATGAATCGCGTCCGGAGCACATGGCAAATTGCTTGAGGAGGACTTTTCACACTGTGGCCCTCGATTGGTGGGCTACCGGAGACCAATCCAGCTCCTGAGGGCATACCCGTTCAAATGAGCACAAAATGGCAATATTCCAATGTGTGTCTGCAATGGAAACCCGCATGATACCTTAGGTGACAGATTCTCAGCTAGGTTTCTTCTTCCAAGCAGCCACCGCGGATCTGTCATCCAATATCGAGGGGTCAACGATTGATACCTTACTTGTCTGGTGGAGGGACTTCGTATCCCGGCATCAACCCCCACCTCTCATTTGACGCCCCTCCTGTCGCTATCCGTCTGCAGGTGTGGTTCCAATACTTGCAGAATACCTGCCATGTCACTACATGGTTGAACTGCTAGGTCGTCAAATACCTTCAGAGGACACACTCGTTTAAGCACATGCACTATTTTGAAGAGCACCGTTGAGCTGGATGCATAACGACAACGTCCGGATAGCACTGTCTGCGACTGGACGGACTCCCTTGTCGACCGCATCCTGTATCCTCCAAGTGTGACCAATGGGTATATGCGGTGTCGATCGCATCAGATCGATCATGTCACACATGTTGGCGCCTCACCCATATCTCACATCCCAGCTCTACAGGGCATGAACCAGAACGTAGAACTGTGACCGTTTGAAATATCGTACCCATTCCCGTAAACCTGGGACAAAACCGTTTGATGAATTCGACGGAAGCAATGTCTCGACAACATGCCCTCCTCGGTGGAGAGACCTAACCGTGTGCATTCCGTCGACAGTGTGTGCTGTGCATCTTGGAGTTCGAGATAGAGGGTCGAGCACTTTTGTGAGAGGACCGCCATTCCCCACATCACACGCTGGCCTGAACAAGGGAATTGGGAAAAAAAAAGGGACTGGACCACTCGATACACACGCCGCTCTCTCGCATTGTCCTCGACCTCTCACAACCTCATCCTCTTGTCCCATCTCAACACGGGCGCTTCCTACACGCTCGTCCCCGACGAAGCACAACCTTGTCACGAGAAGGAGTTTGCGCCAAGTGACATTCCTACAGATCCAAAGGAACTGGAACTTTCAGCTCTGGCCCACCGACGATCGCGCTCCACCTGCGGGAACTGTACAGGACCTCCTTGCGCACCGCTACTCCCTCCGCCAACAAGTTCTGGTCCTCTTCGACGTCGACATCCAACACCTTGTCTTTGAACACGGACCCTGTCCCTTGGAGACTCTCGGAGGAAATCCCTCCTGGAGCTGGGTTCATCCAGTCGTGTCGCCGCTGCTCCGACCTGAAACAACCAGGACTGGTCAAGGGACCTGCTGATCATCCATTTGTCCCGGCGGCATAGACCGATCGCTGTGGGGAGTCTCCAGAACCCATTCGAATTTCTGAATGTCACCATGAACACAATCACCACAAATGCGACCACCCCTGGAGCGATGTACGTGAAAGCTCTGTACGATTACGATGCAGACGACCGGACCAGTCTTAGCTTCCGCCAAGGCGACATAATACAGGTCATCACTCAATTGGAGAGTGGATGGTGGGATGGAGTCATACATGGTGTGAGGGGTTGGTTTCCGAGCAATTACTGTGCCGTGGTGAATGCTGCTGGAGAAGAAGGAAGACCTATTGGAATCGGCAAAGACGTCGATACTGAAGAAGAGTCGGAAGGTGAATATACAGATACTGGCCTTGGATTGACTACCGAGAGAAACAATAGTGGTGCAAGATCACAGGGGGACAGTGCAGATGGGCAGGAAGAGGCAGCTTTCTGGATACCACAAGCTACACCAGATGGCCGATTATTCTACTTCAACACCTTGACTGGTGTGAGTACTATGGAATTGCCTCTGGAAACACCCACCTCCACAAATGAGACTGGGCCTCGCGATCGCACAAATGTGTACATCCCAGACTCCACCAGACCGCCGCCAGAACTTTTGGCCGCGGGGTATGAAAGAAGTGAAGAAGCAGAATACGAGTCGGCTTCGGACGCAGAGGGCACATTTATGACCGTCGGGTCAAAAGACTCTTCGGTTCGACGATCCATCGTTGACACTGTGGTATAGGCTAACTCTCGCATAGCATCATCGACGTCGCTCTCACGTGTCCGAGGGCATCTCCAGTGCGACATCCATGGACTCCCTCAAGCAGTCTCCCCTCAATCGATCGAGGACAGCGACAGATGCGACCAACATGACAAATATGAGCTTCTCTGCCGTCAACAACATCAATCCCCCCAATGGTGTTACCAACACCTCTTTTGCAGGCATGCCCGTCTCCACACCCAATGGATCCCTGTCACAGGCACTATTCGATGACGGCGCGAACGTACAGTTGACTTGGAATACGCTGGTAGAAGACATGCGACGATCTGTCCAAAGATATCGGGAAGCCATTAACAATGACGAGCGGGCCGAATTTGTCAAGAGGGCAGAGAACATTTCAGACCACTTGCGACTGCTGCTCGCTGCTGGATCTGGTACAACCGACAACCATTCTGGAAACCCCTCAATCATTTCGACAAACAAGGCCCTATACCCTCATTTCCGCGAGATGATGTCCAGCTTCTCCAAGCTTGTTCTCTCATCACACTTTGCCGCAACGGACTTTACGACACCAGAATCATACACCAAATGCTTACAAGAGGCAGACGGACTGTTGCATGGTGTGTATGGCTACGTCGAAGTCGCACGACAACAACGAGGCGAGGAGATACCCCGATTGACTCCTGGCTTTGTCTTGTCGAGCCGGTCCGGCGGATCATGGCGGAACAACGGTCTCAACATGAACGACATATCGCAGTCACTACCCATGTCAGCAAAGTCAGAAGCCGAGCAACCACTCGAACCCCACATCACTCTCGATGCGACACTTCTCGAGCGCATGGATGATCTCAAGAAGATGATCACCGCCAACATCCGCCAACTCGACGAACACCTTACCCTCCGCGAGAAGCTCATCACACCCAAGAAGCACAAATCGCTGAGTGAGGATATCTGCAAAGAGGTCGGCCGCGTTCTGGAATCATGTCGACCGTATATCTCAACGTCAGAAGGCATCGACTTGTCAACCTTCCGTCGAGATACACAAAACCCGCAGATTGACGAGTTCAGTCTGCAGAAGCAACGCTTCTATGATTCCTCTGCTGACCTCATCCTGGCAGCACAGACGGTAGCCAGCCCCTTGGGCGACGAGTGGTCGGAGATTCGAGGTCCATCTCTTGAGGAAAGATTGGGTCTTGTAAGGTCATCTGCCAAAGAGCTTGAGAGGTCTGCCACACAGATGCAATTCTCGGTACAATTGCTGGCAGAGATAATGCCTGCGGATGACGGCGTACAACGACAAGTTGAGCCTGTCAATGGCTCAGACTATGCTTCGCGAGCCATGTCGACTGTCCAGCGACCGAAGCTATTGACTGACCTCGGACCCTCTCGATCCTTCTCCGAAGTTGGTCTGCAATCGGCCGGCGGACCCAACTCCAAAGTGCAAAGGTTCTTCGGTGAGGTGCCAGCCCCGGTCATGACACCTCGCGAGCCCATCGAGGAGGAGCCTGGCTTCTTGGGTCTGGACCACGAAGGAGAACTCGCGTACGATGCGAAGACTTCGCCAGCTCAGCTCCGTGGCGGTACATTGGTCGGTCTCGTCGAACAGCTTACGAGGCATGACAGACTCGACTCTCCCTTTAACAATACATTCCTTCTGACCTACGCTTCCTTCACCACCGCGACCGAGCTCTTTGAGATGCTGGTGAAGCGTTGGTGCATACAACCACCACCTGGTCTGTCGCAAGCAGATACCCAACGATGGATTGACAAGAAGCAAAAGCCAGTGAGGTTCCGTGTGGTCAATATTTTGAAGAGTTGGTTCGACAATTACTGGATGGAAGGCAACGACGAGACTGCGCTGAAGTTGATGCAACGAGTTTATACATTCGCAAAGGAGACCGTTGCTTCGACGAGCACACCTGGTGCAGGTCCACTCATGGCTGCAATCGAACAGCGCATGCGCGGTCAAGATGCGGCGAGCAAGAGACTGGTACTGTCTCTCAACCCTGGCTCAACGCCTTCACCCATCATCCCTCGTAACGTCAAGAAGCTGAAGTTCTTGGACATTGACACACTCGAGTTTGCACGTCAATTGACCATCATCGAGTCAAGACTCTACTGCAAGATCAAGCCCACAGAGTGCTTGAACAAGACATGGCAGAAAAAGCTGCTCGAGGGCGAAGCGGAACCAGCACCCAACATCAAGGCGGTCATTTTGCACAGCAACCAACTGACCAATTGGGTCGCTCAGATGATTCTTACGCAAGCCGATGTAAAGCGAAGACAGATTGTCATAAAGCACTTTGTGTCTATCGCGGACAAGTGCCGGCAGCTCAACAACTTTTCGACCTTGACTTCGATCATCTCTGCTCTCGGCACAGCTCCCATTCATCGTCTTGCAAGGACCTGGGCCCAGGTCAATCAGAAGACTATGGGCACGCTGGAGGCCATGAGAAGGCTCATGGGTAGCACCAAGAACTTTTTGGAGTACCGAGAGACACTTCACAAGGCTAATCCTCCTTGCACTCCTTTCCTTGGTAAGTCCAGGAACCTTTGTAGTCTATTGAGCGACAAGCGCTAACGAGATTAGGTGTTTACTTGACGGATCTGACCTTCATCGAGGACGGTATCCCTTCGATCATCAAGAAGACTAATCTCATCAATTTCGCCAAGCGAGCAAAGACGGCAGAAGTCATCAGGGACATTCAACAATACCAGAACGTCCCATACGCACTTCAACCCGTGCAAGAGCTGCAAGATTACATCCTTCGCAACATGCAGAGCGCTGGTGATGTCCATGAGATGTACGAGCGAAGTCTGCAAGTGGAACCAAGAGAAAGAGAAGACGAAAAGATTGCGCGGTAAGTCTATTACAAGAGCAGCACTCCCGACAAGTCACTGACGGCGATCAGATTGCTGTCTGAATCCGGCTTCCTGTGAACACTTCTGCACCTCATCATCATTATCATCATCATCATCATTATCATCATCATCATCATCATTATCATCATCATCATCATCATCATCATCATCGTCATCACCATCATCATCGTCATCACCATCATCATCGTCATCACCATCATCACCATCTTCATCACAAACTCTTCGCCACATCACAGAGCCACCCATGTTGGACTTATGAGAGACGACACCACCAATGGAAGAATCAGAGGAGGAACATCATTACATTGGGACAAGGAGAACAGGAGCAAATCGAGGCGCTTCGGAAAAGGACTCGGAAGGATTTCTGATCTCTTGGATTTTCGTCGAGAAGCAAGGGATAGTATAGTTGGCGTCCCGCCTGCCAAGGATTGGCGCATATGCCGTGTAACACACCACACATTTTTGTAGGTGAAGCTCAATCTCATGTGTGAACCCTTGCCACTTGTTCTCGGCGCAATGTGACAAACTAGCTGTGCCGTTTTCTTCCCAAACCGCGCACCAGCAGCCGGCGTGAGGAAAAAAAGAGTAAAGTCATGGTTACCTTTACTATCTACGTCTGAACGATCTAGAGCAAAGCAAACATCGTGGAAGAGCTGGAGGACTTGTAACATTGAGGATCAATTGGACGGAAGTGGTAGTTGAGCCATTACAGAAACAGCAGGAGCCCCGTATCCAAGCCAGCAAGCCCACCGCCACAGCTGTCACACTAGACATCTTCTGCTTAGCTTTCCCAGGCCACCACTTCAGTACTGTTCGCCTATCCAAAATGCGGGCGCTCAAGCTGTCGCCAGGGCTCTACTTGACACTAGTCCACCTCAGCCGTCAAGGTAATACGTCGTCTCCGAATAGTGTACCATGCACTGACAGCAACTAGCACTGTCCGCCTGTGAATGCGGCTACTCCGTGTCCACTACTCAAACATCTGCATCCAATCATGTCTCTCCGGACTCCTCCATCCAAGTCTTCACGGAAGTGCTCGAGACCGACTTCCTCCATGTCTACGCCCTACCAAACTATACCACATCCAATACCGATCGCATCGAAGCTTTCGGATGGCAGGCTCAAGCATTCAATGTCTCCGCGCTGGATGCTCGAGGGCCCTATGGCAAAGCAGCAGAAGTCGAAAATGTCCTCATCAATCCTCTTCGTAACGAGTACGACTGGGGCGGCGAGGGCATGAATGGAGGAGACCCCGGCCTCCAGCTCTGGGTCCGCAGCAAGAGCAATCTCCTCTCAACTGGCAACGATATCTCGGTACGTACCAGCGAACTCGCCGTACTCCGCGACGACATGCTCTACGGCTCCTTCCGCGTTGGCATGAAAATGAGTAGTGTTCCCGGGACCTGCGCCGCTTTCTTCTGGGTACTTATCTCCTTCCCTAGTCCACTCCCCGGCTGATCATCCATAGTACCGCAACGACACCTCCGAGCTCGACCTCGAATTCCTCTCCCGCCAACGCTCCCCAGCTAACACCACCTCCCCCGCCCCGCTCAATCTCGTCATCCAGACACCCCTCTCCGCCTCCCGAGGCTTCGACGCCTCCCTCACCCCTTTCTTCCGCATTTACCCACTCCCTTTTGACCCCTCTACCGCTTATCACGAGTACCGCATCGACTGGCTCCCCGATAGCATCACTTTCCTCGCAGACGGCCAAGCGCTATGGACAGCGACGAACCAGACCGTCATCCCGCAAGAACCGGGCCACCTGATCCTCAATCACTGGAGTAATGGCGACGAGAAGTGGTCTGGTGGACCCCCCAACGATGATGCAGTAGTGAGCGTGAGTTACGTCAAGGCGTATTTCAATTCAAGTGACGAGGCGAGGAGGAGGGTGTTCGAAACAACTTGCGTTCAGGGCGTGGGGGAAATTTGTCAGGTGCAGGACCCGGATTGGGAGAAGGGTATCAGTCCGAGCGGCGGAGAGGGGAATGAGACGGGACGGACGCCTTTTGCGGGGAACAGCACCGGTTGGACAGAGGGGGATAGTGATCCTGATCAAAAGGGAGGGGCGAGCGTGGTGCAGGTCGGAGTAGTGACGGTTGCTGTGTTCGCGGGTGTGGTGGTGTTTGTTGGGTTAGGAGGGATATGATACGACTACGATCTTGCTGGCACGAGCGATGTGTCAGTTAGTGCTTGAGAGAGAAGGCGGCCTGGAGCGGTAGCTTCCCTCAACGTGGGAATGGGAAGGGCATGTAGGCCAGAATACCAACAAGGTAGATGTCCGGCCTCGTAGTCAAGAGGTCATCTCTGTAGATCCATAAACCTTGCTCAAATCTACGACAGTCGCCGAAGTATCGTGGATTTGGTGTCCATCAATCATCTTTCTGGGTCTTTCCAGTTGCATGCGCAAGGTGGTAAAGTAGCTTCGGACCCCAAGTGGTATATACCATGCCGCATACCATGCTGGGTTTTCAGCACTTCAATACTGGCCTCTGTTTGGCCCAGAATAGCATCTCTGCACAGACGGACTACCGGACGTCGCGTCGCAGCACTGGAGGCTCGAAATACTCTCTATGATTACCATGTCTATGAGTGACTACTAGCCGATCGCTATGCAAAGGATACGCGCCGCGCCACACCTTTGGCCTATCGCTGCTTCAAGGATTCTCATCCCGCTTACCACTACTATCGGCATGACACTTCGATATGTCACGGTCCACTCGGTGTACCCTCCGCCCTTTTCCAAAGTCCCCACTCCCTATCGCAGAGAGCCATACAACCCACTCATCCCCCCCCTCGTCGTCTCGTCCCAAAAGAAGTCCTAACCGAGTTCTAAACGACCAACAAAGCCCCAATCAGAGCCCCCGCGACACCCACGACTACACCGCCTCCCACGCCCCAGCCCCGCGCATTCATACTCCTCGCTCCGCCCTCCTCGACCTTCACTCGCGCCAACCCCGTTTTGACCACGCCGACTTCCCCCGTAAGTGTCCCCAGCCCCACACTCCCCTGCCCCACAGAGGCGGATGTACCAGAGGGATTGTCAGCAAAGGTTTGCGTGTGGGTATACGCTACTTCCACCACGTTCCCCGGCGCGATCTCCGAGGGAAGGTAGTACACTGTCACCGGGTTAGCTTGGGCCGGCACGACGGGCGTGGCCACTTGGGCTGCCGCTGCGGCCGCGGCGGCTTGTTGTTGCGCTGCTGCTGCTTGGGCTGCGGCGGCTTGTTGTGCGGCGGCCGCGGAGCCGGGGGTTGTTGCTGCCGCCGCCGCTGCTGCTGCTGCGGGAGTTGTGGCCGCTGCATTGGCTGCGACGGCGGCGTTGGCCTTGGCTTGCGCTGAGGCTTGTGCGGCTGCTGCTTGAGCTGCGGCGTCGGTGGCGGGGGTACTTGCTGCTGCTGCCGCCGCTGCTGCTGCAGGAGTAGTTACTGCGGCGGCGGAGGTCTTGGCTTGCGTTTGGGCTGCGGCATCGGTGGCGGAGGTAGCCGCTGCTGCTGCGGTTGCTGCCACGGGTGTGGTCACTGCGGCGGCGGCGGCAGGAACGCCTCCTGCTTTGGGATTGGAGACGACGCCGACATCTTGACGGGGTCTATGAATGTCAGGTTGAGGTTCGAGAAGGAGCAAGGAGGAGGATTACACCAGATGGTTGCCAAGAATGTCTGCGTTGGGGAGAGCGAGTGGTGCCGCTGCGATAATGGCGGCGAGGTCTGCTTCTGCGTGGACCTGGTCGAGGAGAGGATCTTGAGCCCTTCGTGCTTGTCAGAGATGGCTGATATGGTCAAGCCATACGATCGAACTTACGGGATGTTGCGTTCATCGAGCTTGTTACGGCGTGATGTTGACGGACGGCCTGCCAAAATGTCGAGGAGATGGTCGACCAGCGTGCTTGAGTCCAGTACACCCAGTTCTGGGTTTGCTCCAGCGACGGGTGCCGCTACGGCAAGGGATGCCAGCAGCGATACTGGTAACAGTGCTAGTCTCATTACGCAGTGCTGTATACTATAAACTTTCGAGGAAGGAAAGGTCGTGCAGTTTTACGTCCTCCTTTCCCTCGAGAAGAGATTTCGAAGGACTACTCGAACCAAGAAGAGTGAAAATTCAAGACAGATGCAATACTAAAAGAGTGTAATGTCAACAAGTGACTTGTAAAGAGTGTCGACGAGCTCGAGTGTGCTGGTACGAGACAGAGGAAAGAGCCTTGAAGCAAAGTATGCCTTCCCATCGACAGACACAACTGGACCCCATCCCTCACCAAAATGACAAACAAATGGTCCATCGCAGATCCGTAACGTCTTCCAGCCGTACCAACGAACGAATCTGGACAGACAAGAAGCATGTTAGCTGCTCGTGGCGCGCCTAGGATGGCGGCGGAGATAAGTCTTCAACGATCGCCCCTGATGGTTGCAACGGTTTGATACATCCCCCGAAGCCCGTTCTATGCGAATTGGCAAATCGTTAGCACGCAAAGTAATACTGCCTGTACAGTGAGTGAGATGCACCAAGCATGAACACGTGATTGGCGAACAAGTTGAAAAGAATGCTTGAAGTCTCGAGGTTGTATACATAGCGTCCCGCGCACAGACCTCACCGACTCTGCCACGACCATGTCTGCATCGGTCACAAATCCCAAGTCGAACAGAATACCAAGGTCATATATCGTTGTTGTACTTGAATCTACATAGGCTTGGGTATCGACAAATCGTGCTTAGTCTTCCTGCGCCAGTCCATGCGAGCTGCCGACCTCAAATCATCGGCATTCAGGATATCCACCCCTTCCTCGATCAGTGTCCTCCAGACATAGTTCCGCAGCCCGACAGGCCAGGCAGGGGTGTCCCAGTACCTTGCCTGGAGACCTTGCCTATGTGCGTCCTTGATCTGACCCCGGATGATCTCGAGCTGTTTCTCGGTAAATTTCCCGTGTGTGACCTGTCCGACTGCATGTCTGAGAGACGTAGAGGCGTAGAAAGATGTGCCAATGTTGAAGTCTTCTGGTTTGGCATTATCCGTCCCTTCGCCGCCTTGACCACGACGACGTTTCGACGTGTCTGCATCAATCGCTAGCTTGTCAAGTGGGGCATCAAAGAAGATATCTCGGTACGTATCATTTGCGGTGATCAGGTTGAAAGGTGCATTGCCAGTCGCCACAACAGTAACAGCTTGGTAATTGGTCTGAGACCCGTTCCAGTATGACAAGTAGTTCTTCTCTCTGAGCGGGGCGAGATGCTCCCTCACAACGGGCCAGAGCTCCTCGCCATCCGTTTTGAAGTCTACGAGCAAGATCAGAGTCTGTTCCGGATCTTCGTCGAATATTCCATGTCCTGTAGCGGTGCCAAACTTGGTGCTGGGATTTTGCTTCTCCAGCATCTCCAGAATCGGATTGACATACATGGCCTTGAACGTGCGGTTCCTGGTCAGAGAGATGACGCTGTGTCCAACAAAAAGCTCGTCATTCGCCTTGAGCCATACATCGGCCTCCACTCCAGTACAGCCATAATGCACGGCCTCATAGAAGGGAACTCGGCGCCAGTAGTCATTGTGTGAATGGCAAGGAATGGGCACCACATCTCTGGTAACGTCCGTCGGATAGTGTGCAATGTCCTCGCCAATATTGCCAGGGTTGCCCCAATCAGGCCAGAATTCATCCTCGTCCGGCAAACCCCAGAGCAGGTTTTCCCCACCAAGGTGCACTCGCAACAGATGGATCAGACCGAAGAATGCCAGAATAATGACCGGGATGGTCAGGATTGCCCGAACGAATGGATTGCTGAGACATCGTCGCTTACTCGGGATGGCGAATTGAGGAGAGACGAGTGCTTCCCGGTAAGACTTGCGCGGCCGAGAGGGCGATGAGAGTGTCGGAATAACACGATTGAAGACACGCCGAATACTCGACGGAGACGCAGTAGAGGAAGAGTCTCTGTAGGCTTCGCATTCGAAAGAGTCGCGCTCGCTGGTTTCGACATGGGGTCCGAGCATGTATGACTGCTCGTCCTGGTCTCTGGGCGAAGAAGAGGACATGTCGTCCACGGCTGGAAGTTCGGGGATCGCAGTATGCTAAGGTGAATCGCTATAAAGGCGCAGGAGATGTGCAGAGTAACGATGTGGTCTGCCGCTCCATTTGTACATTATTCACCATCAAAAAGCCCTCTGGCGACACCTGTCGTCCATGTGTGAAACGTGGATGCGTGGGAAGACACGGAACAGCCGCGCCACCATGTCCCATGGCTACGGTTAACCATATCGACTCAGGTAAGATGTATCCTCTAGCCTGTTCGGGTATAATCTCAACTCTAATTCAACATGGTCTGGAAAGTCAATGCACGGGAGAGAATATGCGCCCTCTCATACAACCACCGCTCCAGTTTGTATCTAACCAAATCGGATTCATCAATCTCTTGGTTGCAGGTGACGAGGATCCGAAGCACATGTCGCAACTTTTTGTGCTCTCCAGGCAAGCGCAACGATATGCCTCACAAGCACACCCGCCGCGCTGGCGGTCCTACAGACCAGGACTTCGATCTCCCGCCAACGGCCAGAGCGAAGCCTCTTGCGGTCGGCAAGAAGCCAGGCTCAACAGAGCAGAGGGGCAAGAAGCGGAAGCGTGGAAATGAGGATGATACGCCAAGGGAGTTCAAGCGATTGATGGAGCTGCAGAAGCACATGTCGAACAAGAAATCTGGCGGAGCGCCAAAGATCAAACATGACAGGGAGGATGCGCCAAAGCAGAAGACGCGTAGAGTTGGTCCGCCAAAGAAAAAGTCGGAGGAAACCCCGGTCAAGGTCGAAGATGAGACATCCGAAGGGGGGAATGAGGACCAGGAAGCAAACAAGGCACATAAACCGAAGCGGTCGAATGGACTCAGCGATCCTGCTTGGGGTGTTCGAGGTCCGCTGGAGAAGGATGTGCCTGTATTAAAAGAGAAGTCCTCGCGCTTACAAAGGAAGATTGAGAAGAAGGTCGCTACTTGGCGTACCGAAGACGAGAGACTACGGAAGAAGCGAGAGGATGATGTTGCAAAGTATAGGGAGCAGGAGGAGGAGCGGATCGCCGCATTACTCGAGAAGAGTGGCATGAGCAGCTCTGTTATGGATGATCCGGACGTGCTCAAGCAATTAGGCCTTGATGACGAAGCGGACGAGGTAGCAGAGAAGGAGATCATGGCGAAGAGAGGTAAGAAGAAGCGGCGAGGCAAGGAAGAAGATGACTTCGCTGTGCTGAAAGAGAAGAGAGAGAAGCCAAAGGGTCTGCATGATGTTGCCAAAGCACCGCCAGAGCTGAAGAAGCTAAAGGACAGATTCAAGGCACAAAAGCCAGCTGGACCTGTTGCAGGCGGTGACGGCGGTCTGAAGAGAAAGGCTGATCTCAGCGAGGCCAGATTAGAGGTGATCAGGCGGTATAGAGAAATGATGGGACGGAAGAGAGAGCAATGATACCCCTGACTTGAGAATTGAATGATGATATTGAGAACCGTTCTGCCGTATAGAGTGCATAATGATCGTCAGAAACCATGTCCACCGGCGCCATGCTATCCAAATTAAGTCCAAACCCCATCATGTACAATTATTCCGGAACCACACTCTGTGAAAGCGAATAGACTCATCCCCAACCTCAGACTTTCTCCGATATCTCACTGCCCTTCACCTTCCCATCCTTGCCCAAAGTAGGCATTCTCTCACCCTCCCACTGATCTCCAGGCCATCCTTGCCTGGCAGTTCCTTCCTCTACCTCATCTCCAGCCATGACCAAGGTATGCTCCATCAGTACAGTCCCCTTGCCCATCTTCGCTCCACTCAACAACCTACTGCCACTCCTCAGCACACTTCCCTCCGCTACATGCAACTCGTTAAGATCAAACACACCCCTGCTGTTGATGTGGCACACCAGACTGGCATCATCGACTCCAACCCTGTCACCCAACGTCAACAGGTCCGGCTCCGTGAACAGACAACTTGGACTACCCGATGCAAACAACGCGCAGTCCTTGCCAATCTTAGCCCCCAGAGCCCGGAAGTAGAGTACCATGTAGTGCGTACCCGTCAGCAGACCCAAGATGCCTTGACCGCCGTAGCAGTGCCTCCTCAGCCGCTCGATGGTCAGGTAGAGCTGCCATCGCTGGCAGTATGGGGACTTGTCCCAGTCGTAATTCCCTGCTTTCCGACGGCCGAGCAGGACCCATTTCGCGGCGATGACGAGAGCGAGAGCAAGAACTGCGAGGAAGGTCTGCAGAATGGAGATTGACATGGTGAATAGGCCGTAGATCAGGAGTGGACGGAAGATGTCTGACGTGGAGACAAATTGACCGAAGAGGGGCAGGACGAAGGCGACGATCTGCACTGAGGTTGTGGTTGCGACGTTCCAGTAGAAGGCAGTGAAGATGGTGAGGAAGGAGGAGTACAGAGTGATCGTCTTAAGGCCAAAGACGTGGTAGGGTGCAAGGCCGGAGTAAAAGGCGCGGCCAAAGGGAGTAGTGGGTGTAGCTACTTCGGTGGTTGTAGTGGAAGTGCTTGGGGTGGAGAACTTGGTGCTGGTAGGACTACCGTTGAATGGCGTTGATTTACCACTTTCTAGATCAATGGTTGTGACGACGGTGAGACGCTTATCAAGGTTCGCTTTGAAATCAGAGACAGTGGACTGCTTGCGAGAGTCCGAAAGACAGACGGCCTCACCGCCACGACTACCCACCCAAACAGTGTTAGGCAGATAGGTCTTGTCCCGCCGACTAAGAGCGCCGCTGCCGAATACAGCACGATCGCCGACAGTGGTACCAGGTAGCAATACCACGCGGTCCGAGATCATGGCACCATCGCCAACCTTTACCATGTCGCTACCGCTGCCATCAGATGTCTGGATATGTGATCTGGATCCGAACACGACATCGTCGCCAATGTCCAGCAGGTCGAAATCCTGTACGACTGGGCCGGTACCGGGCCAGTAGACCCGCTGACCGACCTTTGCTCCCAAGGCGCGATAAAGTATCGAAGTGGTTTCGTAGTGGGCACCGAACAGATCGACCAACTTGTGGAATTGAGGCAGAGGTATAACGTGCCTCAAGATTGACTGGCGCAGCTTGTACAACTGGCTCCTACCGGCCGCTGGACCTGGCTTCTGCTTACCAAGAGTGGCATTCAGAAGCTTCTTGACGATGAAGACGGCCAGGAACCACGCCATAGGACCGCAGTAAGCATGGAGGATCAGTGCAAGATAATGATAGCCAATACGGTACGGCTCGGCGAACCAGTGAATGATTGTCAGAACGTGATCTGGCGAAGCAACCGGTTTCAACATGACGATAGGGACTAGGCCGCCAATCCATGGACCCGAGCGAACCAAATTTACCAGCGCTGACAATGGATAGCTGATGATGAGATCGAGAAGGAAGTTGGCGACAGGCACTTTGCTGGCGAGGAGATTGCGATTGCTTTCGTCCGCATCATTGGTCTCCCAACTCGAGGAGTTCGGTCCAATGCAGACATTGTGTGGTACCTTCGTGCCAGGCGCAATGACGGCGTTCAAGCCGACGCTAGCGTTGTTGCCAATCGAGGTTCGGGCAAGATACATGGCAGTGTCTTTCTCTACCGCAAAGGCCCTGAAGATGCATTTGTCCAAGGTCGCGCCGTGGCCAATCTTCAGCAGATCGTACTCTCCTAGTGTGGCTGACTTCGCGATAGTGACATCTTTCCCTATCTTGGCCCCGAGCAGACGATAGTACAGGATCAGACCTGAGTTGGACATGCCAAAGTGACCTTTACCACTTATAGAGATAATCTTCTGCACCAACCACCAGCGCGTGTGGTAGAACCCCCACATGGGGTATAGACCTTGACGATAGCGGCCAATTAGGATCCATTTGGAAAGAATAGCTAGCAATGGAGCCACAAGGAAAGTCACCAGGCGACCAACAAACAAGCTGACGATGAGATTGAAGATTCGACCTGGCAGATATGGCGTGGTCGGCCAGTACTGCGATTCCGCTAAGACGTACATAAAGATCGTCCAGCTTAGTGCTCGCTTCATGGGATAGACAAGAACAATCGGAATGAGCTGAATGAGAAGAAGTAGTGGGTTGGTGGAGCTGCACCGCTTGCTGATAATCGGCTGATTGTCAACTTTGCGGGTGACAACGGGCGTCTTCTCCCCAGCAAATCCAGTGGCCTTCTCGATGTAGCCGGCAATGGCGGAAATCTGGCCGCAGGTGAAGAGCAGGTCGACTGGGATCCTAGTCTTCGATTCGCGGCGAAGCTCAGATAGAAGCTTTCCAGCTCGCAGAGAGTCGCCACCCATCTCGAAGAAGTCAGAGTCGCGACTTAGCTTGGAGAGCGGGCAGGCCAGAATTTGTGAGAAGAGTGTAGCGATCTTCGACTCCATGATGCTGAGGTCACTTTTGACAGACGAGGTGTCAGACAAGCCCTCGATCATTCGGTCAAGCTCATAGTGATCGATAGCACCGATCTTGTCTACCGGAAGCTCGTCATCGAGGAGGTGCACGACGTTGAGCATGTCAAGGTCATCGAGCTCACCTCGAAGAAGTGCCATTGGGTCGAAATTTAGCGGATACTGGAGGTCGGCCAGTGAGTCAGGGGCAGGAGCAAGAACGCCCTCAGGGTAGCCATCAACCGCGGATGGACGAACATAGACGTCATAGTCAGGTCCAGCGACCTTGAAAAGCCCACGCGCAGCAGCATCAAGATCGGAGACGTATGGCGTCTGGGCGATCTTTTCGCTGAGCGGCGTGTTCGGTGGCGGGCAAACGGCTTGGTAGTGGCGATCTGCTAATAACACATCGTCCGATAGATCTTCCATACCCATGCGCTGACCAAGCTTGATGCGCAAGACTTTGTTGTTGTTCTTTGGCAGGTCGTCCATGAAAACGATGACTTGCGGCCATTTGACCTGGCTGAGCGACTCCTTGACAGCCTCTTGGACAGTCTTGATGCAGACTTTGCGCGCGCCCGGTGGAGTCACGATCACAAGTCCGACCACTTCCTGCAGGACACTGTGCGGCATTGAGAAAGCGAGAACAGCGCTCACTCGACCTTCGATCGGCGAGCCGAGCTTCTGTGACGCTGATTGGACTGCCTCCTCCACCTCGAACGGAGAGATCAGCTCGCCACCACGATTGATGACCTCTTTGCTGCGTCCGGTCACAAAAAGAAAGCCATCGCCATCCAGGTAGCCCATGTCTCCAGTGCGAAACCAGTTAGCAGACGTGAAAGGAGACCTGTCCACACTGCCATCTTTCTTTAGGTAGCCACCGAATAAGGGGGCCCCTCTCACCGCGATCTCACCGACTTCTCCGGCAGGAACAAGCTGGTCGTGACCGTCCAAAATGCCAAGATCGGGTCCCACACTGATGCCAGAGGTTCCAGATCTGTCCAGCTTGTAGTCCAGCGGCGGGCTGGAGATGGGCATGCATTCCGTCATACCATAGCTGGGAAGCACCGTGCAACCAAAGGTGTCGCGCAGATTGCATGCCAACGACGGAAGCAAGCCACCAGCAGCGTTGCAAATGAGACGCATCCTGCATTTCTGAAGAGCATCTTGGCGATATTGTGATGTCTCTAGAATCATCTGGTGCATCGTTGGCGAGGCATAGTACCATGTTGGCGAGTGGTCCTCCACAATATCCCAGAATGAATTGGCATCGAAGGCCGCGCAGCAGATTGTAGACCCACCAGCCATGATAGGGGCGAATAGATTGCGGACAATGCCGCCACTGAGGTTCAATTAGCCAATATATCAAGCTCGAACGGCTGAGGCGAACTTACACATGGAAGAGAGGCATCATGTTCAAACAGACGTCATCCTGCTTGAGCCCCCAAGATTCAATCACATATGCTACGCCAGACACGAGCGAGTGGATTGTAATGGGCACGGTCTTCCTGGTTCCGGAAGTGCCGCTGGTGAAGAGCATGAGGGCGATATCACCGGGTCCATTGGGAGTCGGCCGACGAAGATCAGCGTCTGGCGAAGGAGGGTCGATTGAGTCGACGTGCTGCATGGTGAAGGTCATGTCGGAGGTCTGCTGCAGTACTACAACCTTGATACCTGTATCATGGATCCACTGATCTTCGAGTCCTAGCCTCTTGACATCCGGGCCAGTAACGAACACGACACCGGCTTCAGATTGTGTAAGATCACTGCGGAACTGTTCAGGTCCGCTGGCAGTAGACAGCGGGCATGCTGTGTAGTATGTCGTAGTCGCAAGGATGGCCAGTCCAAGCAGAGGTCCGTTCGGCAGGGCGAGAGCTATCTTCGTCTTTCTGGAAGTAGTAAGCAGATCTGGTAGACGAAACTGGTCAATGAACGCAGCGAGCCGGTCATGATTCAGAGTTGTCTGCGAATGATTGTCCTTCAGTGCGGGTGCCTGAATCCCTGGGAATAGGTCCAGTAGACTATTATATGTGGATGCGACTTGCTGTTGGACCTGGGCGGTAAAGTCTGTGTCTTTGGAAGGTTGCCCGGCTTTGACCTCTTCTGGTAGGTGCTTCCAGACTCGTGCAAAGCAGCACTGTACATCAAAGACGGGCCATGGTCCTGGGACAAATGAGAGTAGTGTGGATAATATGCTAAGGGGGGCGATGGATGATTCGTTTGTCAGTGGAAAGCTTGCTAGTATCCGCTTCTTCTCCAGTTGGCTGTTTGATGACGATAATGCAGAATCAACGAATGAGAGGCAGGCGTTCTTCTCGCTTTGTGGAAGTGTTGTGGGAAGATCGATGTAGACATTACGGTCATGAAAATGAATGCGGTCCATGGTATGGAAGGAGGCCATGGTGATTAACAGAACGCTGCAAACAAGAATGAAGAAAAGTGGTGGGAGATGCCTACCTCTCACGCAAGCGAGGCGTGTACATGGTTGATATAGAGTATTCAGCCGTTGTACGAACACATCTGCGATGTCTCCCTAGGAGGCCGTTACTTGACAGGACGGCCCAAGCGGCTCAGAGAACGATCAAGGTTGATGTTGTGCGCCGTGGACATTGAGAGCGGACCGCGTCCGGTAGCGCTTGCATCAGATCTATCGAAGTCATGCATGCAGGAGACAGGACCGTATTGGACCGTTGTCTAGGATAGCAAGAACACAGTGGGATCTGTGCAGCCAATTGAAAAATTCCTCTATCAGCATAGAAATCTGTGGCTCAATGAAAGTCGGGCATTGTCTTTGACAGCGGGACAGATGATGGCCTGGTTCGTCAATGGCTAGCTGATCCGACCGAGAAGCTTGGACGATGAAGCGAAGGTGCATATGCCCCTGTGAGTCTGTGAGTCTCTTGCCGTTGTGCATCAAGGATGACGAATCTTGAATGTGGTTGTCTTGTGACTTGTTGAAAGTTAAGGCCAATCCGTCTGAGCCAGTATCTACAGACTGCCAGTGTCTGGTAGTATTATAAGACTCGATTGGCCAGTAGCACGCTGACATGGTGAAGATGGTGTCGTGCTCGGCCACTAAAAGGACGTTAAGATTGCTAGTCTGCCAATGCAAGTGTAGACGACGAGCCACATGTTGTAGGTATCATGGCTGGCGGAAACACTGCAGGAGTCTCATGCAAGGCGGCGGGAGGCTTCCCAGAGTGCCTGATGCATGTCAGGGAAACCGTTTTGAGTTGAATGCAACAGCGTTCTGGTGGACGTGACGTGTGTTGAGCATGGAACAGACGATGGCAGATTTGCCTCTGGCGCAGCCTTTGCGTACCCAACAGAAGGTTCGGAGCTTATAGTCAAAGACTTGTGACTAATGGAATCAATAGTCCGGAGTGCGCTTCCTTGGGCTGCCACCATGGCTACATGTCCAGTGCAGCTAGAAACACGATCGGGCAAGACGAGATGTTACAGAAGAGGATGAAGTCTTTGCGGATAGATTAAAGAGGCGGCGCCTATTGCTTGCTCTTCGAGCCGAACCTTTCCTATTCGGGAGCCTCTCTGACCACAAAAATGCTTGACTCGCGCAGTCCCCTATCCACTGGCGCGGGATTCTGGCACCTGACAAGAGATACACGTATCAAGCAGCGCTTGTTGGAGCGATAATGATGTCGTTTGAATGAAGAATCCAGGCCTCCATCTCAGCTGTCTTTCAAACGCTGCCTCTCGGACATGGGCGAGAGCTGTCTGGAAACAGACGCACCGATCTGACTGCCGAGGCCTTGTATTCCCCTATCGTGGATCTACTCATGCGCTAGTAGTAACTCTAGAAAGTCTTGGGACCTCTGGTTTGGTCACGAATTTGGCATGCGCACCTGGCGAGGTCCATGTCGTGCTTCTAGCTGCATCCAGCAGCGTGGCATGGCCCAAGATGAAGGAGACTTCAGCTAGCTTGCGTCTACAGTGGATTAAATGTGGATGAGGGACCCAGAAGCGTCTGTAATATGCATCAAGGATTGTCCCTATCCGGATATTGATATATCCCAATCTGGATACTACAGTGCACGCACATGCTGGAAGGAGAACGAGAACTTTCCGAGCTCGTGCGACCTGTGCTTATCTAATATCGTGTTGGAGCATGACCCTGGAAACATAACGCACTGTGCCCCATTACGCGTTGCTTATCTTGTATCCAGCATGTGCTTCTTGGCACCTAAGTAGCGATTGTGCTGCAGATATTGGTGATGTAGATGTTGTCTCAAGGCTGACCTGACGGACAAATTGTCCTATCAAGTCGCACACCTCGGGCAAAGGGCCTTCTGGCCACAGTCGTTTGATCTTGCTTCTCTGTCCACACTTGAGCACCATTTCCATTTGGACGATGACAAGCTCTAGCTAATTCGAAGCGAACATGGTGCGTCGACACGCCGTACATCTCAAGTCGCGTGATGAGACACCATGGGAAAGCGGACGTTTGCTGTCCTAATCGGAGGCGTCGTGGCAATTTGAGCGGCCAGAACGGACTTGCATATGCAGTGCTGCCTATGGCTGCTGCATGTCTGTTGGACCTACTTGCTAATAACTTGCGGCGTCGCCGATATTGTGTAGCGAGACGGAGCCCATCTCCTGAAAGGAATTAAAATTTTCAGCAGAGAAGACGGTCGCGGGTGTATGCCGTTTCGATGCCTACTCGCGCCTGATGATCCCGAAGAGCACCTGACGGCTGTCAATATCAGCCGGCAACTGTAAATGTCTTTGTTGCTGAAGTGAATACTGCAAATGTTGTGAGTGTTGTGGGTGTTGTGGGTGTATCAGAAAAGACTGAAGCGGTAGACAGAATTTGTGTGAGCTTCCCGGGCTGCAAACGGTGCAAACTACGACTTCGACGTCATCCAAAACAAGCAACCACTCCATCTCTCGCGGCATTTGTCGCAACGGAGGACGGCAGCCCACGTCCTTCTTCAGTGACTTCCGCCATCATCCTCTAATCACATATCATGCGGTCAAATTAGCTCAATATGCCTCCAAAACGTCGCGCCCCTCCAGCTTCTGCCGCCAAACGCGCCCCTGTTGCTCGCCCGTCCCGTCTAGCCAAAGAACACGGCGCGACAGCTGCCCAAGAAGTCGAGATCAAAGAAGCATATTCTCTCTTCGCCGTCGCTGATCCAGAAGCCTCTTCTAGCGGTAAACGTAAAGCCAACGATGTCGACGGCACCGTGATTCGCACTGGCGACGTGCGGCGGTGTCTCATAGCACTCAATGCCCCACCCAGTAGCAAGGTGGAGATGGGCGAGATTCTGGAGACATTGGATCCAGAAAAGATTGGTATGGTACGGTACGAGCACTTCTTCGCTATTGCAGCATTGAAGTTGCAGAGCCGGTATGACGATGGTGGGGAGGATGACGAAGACAAAGGGAGCGACGCTTACAAGGAGGAGGACGAAGATGAGGATGTGGTCGTCCGGGGAAGGGGCAAGGGTAAGGGCAGGGAAGGGAAGATTGATGCAGAGGTCAATGCGGCCTTCGGATTGTTCACGAGAGACGATTCGGATCAGATCACGCTGGCGCATTTGCGTAGAGTAGCAAAGGAGTTAAGAGAAGACATTGATGATAAGACGTTGAAGGACATGATCAGAGAGGCAAACGGAGGCGGTAAAGCTGGTGTGGGTAAGGACGAGTTCGGAGATGTGATGCGGAGAGCTGGCGTATTTGGGTGAAGTCTGTGAAGAAGTCTAAGACGTTATTCGACCAGCCAGAGAGCCAGCACGAAGCACCTCCGTGGTACAACGTGACGCAGTATCGTCAGCAGACCAGTGAAGAGAGCTGCACGACGGGTCAAAACACGCCGTCAAAAGGCGTTGCCTTGCCCAGCTGAATCAGGAGATCCGGAGAGAGACATTCTAGAGCAGAGTCCAGCCCTCACTGATGCTGGCTAAACGAGGTCTGTCATGAGCAAGAAGATAGTGCTCGATAGCAATTGGAGGAAGCAAGTCATGCTCGTTTACGAGAGCCATCAAGGCCGCAATACTCGCTATCATGTACAATTATTAGACAACACGCTCACGTGATCCACCCTGACGCCATGCCAAGCGTGCCCACCTCCATCTCAATCACCAAGCACGCTCTCTACCTCTCTTTCCTGCTCCTCTTCCGCCTCCCTTTCCGGCTCATCTTCCTCGTCATCCTCCACTTCGTCATCTTCTTCCTCATCCTCGCTCTCAACAGCTACGACCTCCTCCTCCTCCTCCTTCTTCTCCACTTTGGACTTCTCAGGCACCTTCTTCCCCTTTTTCTTTTCTTCCAATAACCTAATCACCTCCTTATAATTCACCCCTAACCTCGTCTTATTCACCTCCAACCTCCTCCTCACCACCTTGTCGTCCACCACCCCCGCCATGATCGCAAGGACAAGCTTCACCCCAAACTCACACAGCCGCTTCTCCGCCGTCAGCGCGCGATGCAAGCGTCTCTGCTCCCTTGCGCCGCCCTCCTCTTCCTCTTCATCGCTGCTCTCATCAACGTCTTCCTCCTCGGCGGACTCCTCCGGAGCCCGCTCCAGCTCGTCCTCATCCATCGGCTCCGCGTCTACAGGCCGCTCCTCGACCTTCTTCGTCTTCCGCCCTTTCCGCCCCACCTTGATTTTCTCGATATGCTTTCCCGTGATCCTGGCGAAACGCTGCTCCAGCGCGCCGAAGACCTTGAGGATAGCAGCCGTGACGTCAGGGGACATGTCGAGTGCTAAGGCGAGGTAGTCTTCTCGTCCTTTCTCCTTGGGTCTAACGTCGCGGAGAGAAGCGCCGGCGATGTGTGCATCGAGTAGGATAAACGCTACTTCGCTTGCGATTGGAGCTGAGGGAGGACGAGATGCTAAGACTTCAATGAGAGCGGAGATAAAGGCATCGCGGCTTGTGGCGAGGGAGTCAATCGCCGAGTCGGGCGGATTGGATTCTTGGAGACTAGTCTTGAGTAGGGAGAGGGACCAGAGGGTATGGAACGCTGTTACGCGGGCGGCGGTCAGGGAGAGTGTGTCTTCTGCCGATGCATATGAGGGATCCTCTTGAATGTCAGTGTCGAGAATTGCTCGTCGGGTGAGATTAACAAGGAGTTGGAATGCAGAGGTTGGCTCTACAGTACTTTGGCGCTTCGATTTGGTGGGTGCTGCCGGAATTGCATCAAGGTGTGATATGGGATTGGATATGGCCGCTAGACGCTCAATGCGAGCTGTAGTCTTTGCAAGGCCGTCGACGATCTTGGAAGACAGGTTGCCTCGTGCTGTTAGGTCGACCTTTCCAACCAGTCGGCGGAATGTTTCAAGTGTCTCATCCCATAGCTCCTCAATCTTCTCTTCTGTCACATCTCCAAGATCGGTGTATGCTTTTGCCCGAAGCAGCGCTCTCGATGCTTCATTCAGCACCTCCTCGCTGCCGTGGGAGAGGAATTGCTTCTCGATGTCACCTAAGAGATTCTTATAAGTGGAAGGATCTTGCTGGAAGTCGGAGAAAGCATCCAGGCTGACGATTCGTTCTAAACGGAGGACTGCAAGGACAGTCTGCGGATAGTCGCCGAAACGCTTGAGAAGCTGAGGTATCAGGGTCGTGATCTCCCGGGCAGTTGACTCCTGCTCGTCAGCCAGTTCGTCTCTTTGCCTCTTGGTCTTCTTTCCCTTCCGTTCGATCGTCGCGTCGACAAGACTGCTCACATGCTGTCTGATTGACACGTTGAGGATCTCAAGCAGGACGAATTCCTCGCGCTCGTTTAGCTTGCATAGGGCTCGTAATTGTGTGCCAATTCCGTCTGAAACTCCGTTCTGGCCACCATCAGAAGTGTCGTACAGCAAATATTTCGCGAGCGTGTCCCAATCCTTCAAGATGTCCATGCTTGGATACAGTGTCTCTGCCACAATGATGAAGCGAGACTCTAGCTCTTCTGCATGTAGTCTGTAATTGTCGCCAGGACCTTTCGTCGCATGCTTTGACACCTCAGGATCAAATTGATCGTAAATGTCCAGCACCTCGACTAAGCACTTCAAGTGAAGCCATGGCAGGCCTGGTCGCTCATCACTTTCGGCTGAATCACCAAGCTCTTCAGTGACCGCATCCTCACCACCGAGATCTTCGACCTTGCCTTCATAGATCTCGTCTACACTTGACGAGAAGAATTGCACGACAGCTCTGCGTACTCGCGGTTCAGAGTCAAAGATGAGACGCCCCACCGCATCAATATCGTCAGGCTCTAGGGATCCGGCTTGCCGCAAGAGATCTAGAAGCTCTACTGCTGATGCTCGTACAGTTGGCTCGCTGTCCAGTGTCGCCATCTCGACCATACGTGGTCGGAAACGCTCGGTGAAGGTCTTTAGACCGGCAAGACGATCCTTCTTCTCGTACAGTCTTCGCAGTTGCTTCACAACTTCGAGCCTCGCTGGCCAGTGCGAATCTGAGAGTACCCAGCCCAGATACCGCAAATGTGCGCCGTCGAAGAAGATATCCGGATATGTCACAGTCCATTCTCCGAGCGCCTGCGCGCAATCTACGCGGATCTTTGGGTCCACGTCGCGATATCTGTGAATGAAAACCGTGTCAAACCAATCTTGCAGAATTGTGTCCAAAGCCTGCTGCTTCTGCTGCGCCTCAGTCGCGTCCTGGAGCAAGCCACTTGCGCGTTTCTTGTTCGCCCCCTTCCCCTTGCTCATACTCTCGCTTTGCCTCTGCGCAGTCGCTGCGGCTGCAGCAAGATCTCTTCCGATCTCTGTCAGGGCCGTCATGATCGCCAGCGAGGCGACTGTGGCAGTGTGTCGGAAAGGTCGGTTCTGAGCGCTAGTCATAGTGGTCAACCAGACGTGCAGGTTCTCGATCAGCTCGGCGCTTGCAAAAAGGATTCCTGTCGCTTCGATTGTCTTCACCAGCACGGAGAAGAACTCGACCAGTGTGGTCTTGAGTGTAGTCGCGAATCTCGTCTTTGCTATAATCGGATAATCGCTAACATTTTGCTGTCTCTGCATTAGCACCTAAGATGCGCTTTCGGTATCGCGTGACTTACTGCTTGAAACTCGTCCTGGAGGTCGCTGACCTTATTGGTAGCGCCATCCACATCCTCAATGTCGTAATTTGTAATCTCCGAATCACAACCACAGCACTTCAGTACGAAGTTGACAATCTCCGCAAGTGCATTGGACTCGTGCTCTTCGAATCGCTGCATCCATTTGCTGGCGACCTCTTCGACCGCTTTGCTTCCTGAGAAGACTTCGGCATACAAGCCGCCGACCTCGACAGCGTTGGGCACGGTGCCAGCTTTACCCTTTTTGCTCGGTCTTTTCTTTGGCGCAGTGTTCCTTATCGGCATTTGTACAGGTGCGCCGTTCGTCTTTGGCTTCTTCGCAGCCGGTCGCTTGGGCGCGCGTTTCGGTTTCCTTGTGCGTCGCTCGCGCACTTCCTCCTCAGCAGGCTCGTCGTCGTCTACCTCGCTCTCCTCGCTCTCCTCGCTGTCGTCTCCGGCATCGTCCACGTCATCGTTGTCTTGTGGCGCGTCGCGTTTTCGCTTCGTGCTGGTGGACTCTGGTATTAGATACGCCGGCTTCCTTGATACACGGCCGGAGCGACGCTTGTTCGTAGACGTGACGTCCTCGCCATTGTCTGTTGGTGGCGACGACATCTCTGGTAGGAGGACACCGGGCATTGAGAGGTGAAATTGGACGTGTGGGGTGACAGTGAGGCTTCTACGGCCCAGCAGATGTGCCACTGACAACAGATTGCACAACGAGTGAACAACCTCAGAAAGAACCGGAGAACGAACGCGACGAAGCCTCCACAGCGACTGCTCAGGCAGCTAGGTCACTCATAAGTTGTGGGATGAACGCGTGAGACGCGACAGTACAAGTGGGGACGGACCTCTTGCGGAGTTTACTCAGCGACTCCCCGAGATCGGAAGGTTTTGCCGAGTCGGATCTGCTGGCCAGCAGCTGCATTCATTCGTGACTACTATTGACAAAATCCGCCATCTCAAACGCGACTAGCCTGCTGCTCCATATTGAATCTTACATGATCATCCGCGACACGTCTCTTGAACATGCCCAGCTCCTTCATCAGATCGTCCACGTCCATCTGCCAGTCTTGAGGAGCCGACTCATAACCATCATCCTCGTCGCCGGCGTACTCAGTCTCAGCATACTCGGTCTCGTCATCTGTTGCGTAGTAGTTCTCCTTTTCTTCCGCCTTGGGTATCACAATGGGGTTCTTCAGCTCTCCTAAAGCCAAAGAAAGATGTCTCCTCAGGCTGTCCACCTCGGTCTGCAAGCTGTCGGCCAGGGGTCTCAATTCTTCAAGCTCCTGTGTGAGAGTGCGAAGTTTGACATCACTGACGGCCTTTGACTCTTCCATGGCACGCTGCATCTTGATTACTTCTCGCTGGTAATTCTCCAGTTCCTCTGTCGCTCGATCAGCCTCATCACGCTTTCGGGTTGCCGCGGCAGTCATGCAAAGCTGCAGGCTGCGAATGGTCTCTTGCATCTCCACAATCTTTGCGTCACGCTCAGCAGCTGAAACTGCGTCTTGGTTGACATGGGCACGGGTTCGGATCTTCTTGGCCTGGTCAGCGTATCGGAGTGTCGAGAGCGTCTCCTCGTAGTCGGTCGGACTGATGCAAGCAACCATGGCTGTCTTCGAGTTGCCGCCCAAGCTATCTTTCAGCAGCCACGTGAGGACTGAATCCCGATACGGAACGACGTCCATTCGTCGCTTTGTTTGATTTGCCGGGCCTTTAGCTTGCAGAGCTCGTTGCCGCTTCGGGTCTGCCAGAGCAGCAATGACACGACCAAGTGTAGTCAGCGACTGGTTGATATTGCTTCCTTCCCTCAAACGAGCACCAGTGGCCTCTGTTCGGTTTGCTCTCTCTGATCCGGCAAGGTCGACCAGCCTCATCCGGGCCAATCTCTCGATAGTACTGTCGGACGCAACGTCATGCTGAATTTGCTTAAGGGTCAAGGTAAAGACCGCATGCGAGCGTGACGAAGTATCATTCATCTTCGTCGAAGCCGTCGTACGATTCTGATCTCCAGCTGTCATCAGCTTCTCCACTTCCGCATAGCTCTTGACCGGACTGTCTGTAAGACCCTGCACATATACACCATCTGCCTTGCTCTCTCGAATCTTGAGGTAACTCGGCGGGTTCGTTCTTGGTGTCAAAAGATCTCGAACGTGTTCGTTGTAGACTTCGAAGTATGAGACATGAACGTTGTATGTTATATTCCCGTTCTGTTCGTCATGGATGCGCTCAAAAAGTCCTTCGCAAGTCCGTGGAATGAGTCCAGGCTGTTCAGGTGTGCCCATCATCGTGTAGGATTTTCCCGAACCGGTCTGTCCGTAGGCGAAGATGCAGGTGTGGTAGCCATCGAAGTTGTGGTCCAAGAACTCTTCTCCAAACGATGCATATACGTCCTTCTGGTGTGCATAGTGTCCAGACTCCACGTCGTGTGACCAAAAAGACTTGTCAAACGTGAAATTCTTCTCCTCGTACGTTTTGCGCGATGCCTTCGCTTCAGTCTGCGTTAGAGGTGGGGGATGAAGGATAGTCTGTTGGGACACTGGGTTCATCTCGACGATACATGGTGCTGATCGATCAAGCTCTGCAGCATGTCAGCGACATTAGCAGTACATGGTGGTGTCGTCGAACCTCGCTGCAAGAATTTTCGCACTCGTACCACGACCTTGACGCTATTCCCTCCATCGGGGGTTGAGGGTCTTGAATCAACCATATCTGCATCTCGTGCGCGCATTGAAGGCGTTGAAGCTGTACTGACGTACGAATATCTGTCAGAGGGCAAGCCGCGGTTTGCGGCAATCTCGGTCAACGCCATTTCCTCCAGAGTCTCAATCACATCGAGAACGGTTTGCTGGGCACGAATTCTGAGGAAGGTATACATAGGCTCATTATCGTGACCCAGTGTAACGACTCATCGCTTGTCAGTGCGCAGCATGATCAGCCACTAAGAGTGTTTGCTGTCGCTCATCATTTGGTAGGCTGCCCTAAACACCCGCGTCATGGCGTTGCGAGGGGCAACAGAGCTTTAGATTCATGGCCGAGAATAAGCCGACGACGAGAAAACTCACGATTACCAAAGACGGACGTGGCTGTAGCACTTACACATCCTCCATCGCATGCAAGATCAGCCTCCTCGGGATGGCCTGGACAGGCTGTTGGCCCGCATTCCGGCCGAAGAACAGACAGCCGCCCTTGAAGATATCGCCACATCCTTGAGGACTGAGAACGACCTTGCCGTGGCAAAATGGATCCTTGCAAGACAACCCATCAATGGGGATGAAACTATCACCAATGCAGTGTACTCGTTCCTTGGTTCGATCTATCGAAGAAATCCTGACCTGGTCGTGGCGTATTGCGTCGAATTGAAGACTACCAATCAATGGATCGTGCAACAAGTTGCTTCCGACATAGACCGACAGCTCGATGAGCTTCATCAGGTAGAAAAGGCTGCCGGGACTGCCCCGAACAATCCCGATGCGGACTTTCGTATTGTCATACAACGCAGGAAAGCCGCATATGAGGCTGCGTTGCTGTATCTCGTTCTGGGTGAAAAGGTCATTACGCGCAGTATTGAGAACGGCCAAAGACTTGTGGAAGGGAATCTGCTTGACGCACTCTTCGGAGCTCTGACGAACCCGTCGCCTGAACTGTCACTCATCGCACGAAACGGCATTCTGAGATGGCTTGAGACCTTTGTTAAGGACCAACAAGCTGATCAGTCTTTTACGGTCATACAAAGAAGACTGTGGGACTGGATCCGGAATCACGATAGACCCGCACAAGGAACACACTACGCGAGTGCATTTATCTTATGGTGGTATTTACTGATCATTTCGTCTATTGCTGGGCCGAACGACCCATTCTTAATCCAGCTCTTATCCGATGGGTCTTGGGCCAGGCTACAAGAAGCTCTGGTACAGGGCGATACGGAAGTGCGCAGGAACGTCCTTCGTATCCTAAGAAGGTCCATTGATATTCTGACGAAAAGCGACATGACTGTCAACAGTCAATACATTAACGTCGATAATTCGGGTAGAGGTAGGTACTTAACATGGTGTCATGAAGCATTCGGCTAAGTATGGGTCCAGCTATGGTCAAACGCAAGCTGGAAAGGTTTTGCACGGTTTTTGAAACGATCATCATGGGAAGATACATTAATCAGATCCGGGAGCTTGAGGCAGATCTCACAAGCCTCGGGAGTGATTCCAAGATTTTACCAGACTCGTGGATCCTGACGCTTCTTCAGCCTGCCATGTCGAACAAGATGCAGGACAGCATTCGTACTTTCATTGGTGGCTGGATCTTGACGTCAAAGTTGGCACCGAATACCGACAGTGACAAGATGATCGCGTTAGTGACGGAAAGTGTATTGCCATGGGCGACACGTGGTGCAACCATCGTCAACACCATTCGAGGGACTCGCAAAAGTTTGATCAGCGAGCATGGACAGAAGCTATCGACCTTCATCTGCGCGTTACTTGAGGCAACTGAGGCCACTAGCCCAACTCCTGCGCAAGTGCTATACCTTGAGGCCATTCTCAAATACCTGGAGGAGGTGCGATACAACACAATGCCATTTGCTATAGCACATATACTCTACGGTGTGCAACGAGCATTGACATCGTGGACGACACAAGACATTGGCCAGGATGCGCTCTCAGCTCTGATCAATATTGTAGCCACGCCAGGGTTTCCAGAGATTTCAAGGGACCTAATCATTGTGCTGTGCGACGAGATCTCCAAGCGTGTAGCGACATCGAATCTGCCCCAACAGACCCTCACAAAGATACAAAGTCTTCAAGAGCGACGCCGTGCCCTTCTTGCATCGAGATCAGCCAAGCAGCCACAGTCAGCAGTGTGGACATCGCTTGATGCTCTCAAAGAGAACATCAGGACAAGTCGATGTGCTTGTCTGAAGGGGCCAGGTTTACTTGAAGCTTGTGGATCACTAGCTGCTATTTACAGCGACAAGACAACTCAGATCTTACCACATGCCCTAGTGACCGTCCTGGAGAGCATCTGGGAGCAGGTTGAGATTCAGGATTATCCAAAGGCTGTCCTCCTGAAGCTACCGGAACTCTACCTGCATCCACGTGCGGTTGCGGCGGCCATGCAGGAAGATGACCTCAAAGACCACATTGTGTTCTTCATAAACGAATATCAGAACCTGATTGCTGGTCGGATATACACCTGGGCTCCATTCATGATATCGGTAAGACGAGCAGTACTGTCTACGCCAGAATTTGTCAGAGCTGGAAAAATATTGGAAACGATCCATCGCATCGTTTGGTCGCCGCCATCCCCAAGGCCCGAATTTCTGGTAGATGCTGCAGCTGCTCATTTGCTCTCGACTTTCTCACCGGCAACCTCCCATCTGACGTACGAGCACTATTTCGGCGCCAATGAAGCAGTAGGATGGGCAGCGTACTTTGACCTGATGGCTCATCTCGACTCAGCTGATCCCGAGCTCTCTACCAGATTGCTTGATGACTTGCTCGAGCCATGGATAAAACAACGAGTTCCAGCAGTAATCGTATGTAAGTGGAAGAACACCGAGTGGGTGCAGACTCTACTCATCCTGATGGAGGGGCAGCACACCTCCCAAAATTTTGAGGCGGCTGAAAAGTATGCTCAACATGTCATGTATCTCCTATCAATCGAACCGCTTCCTCGGTACCGATTCCTTTTCGAATGGATACTCTGTCGGCTGATTGCCAGGCACAAACACCTCTTGGGTCTTGTTATCGACACTCTCTCCTCTATCGATCACCATGGCAATCCGAAATATCTGGCTTCGGTAGTCAAGGTTGCGGTGGGTGTCATTTGCAGTACGATAGGTGATGAGGGCATGGCTACACAGATCGTACCAAGACTGACTGGTCTTGCTGCAAGTTCAAAAATTATCATCAGGCACGAAGCGCAGTGGGCACTGCCTGCCTTCTGGAAACATGCGGAGACTCAAGAATGGAACCAAATCACCGAGAACACCGTAGTCGCTGGACTGATGGACTACATTCACAGTTTGGAACGGACAATTACTCCTGCGGCAGAACGCCAGAACAGTAGATTCGATCTTGACCATGATCATACGATTGCCACACTTTTATGCGGGAGCTATTTGGGCCTTGAGCCGTCCACGTTACCACGACTCGAGATGGAGCACTACGACCAATTACTGGACTTGGACAAGCAGACCGGATCAGCATCACATTCAAGCTTGAAGCGCTGTATATCTCTGGGTACCCAGCCACGAGTCAGAGTGGAAGTAGTCCGTCAGGATGCGTCAAAAGAGAAACAGCCTACACCTACAGACGAGTTGATAGCCCTACAGACAAAAGGCACATCTTATCTCAGTGGAACCATTGGCGACATCAAGTCCAAGCGGCACAATTCTACCTTGCTTGTCGTCGGTTCACTCGTGGACAATCCGTACAATGTGGGTGGGCTATCACGAGTAGCTGAGATATTTGGTGCTGCTGCATTGTACGTCTCAAATACAAAGGTCCTCACTCATAAGGACTTCGAATCTGTGGCAGTGTCGTCCCATATGCATTTTGATGTCAGAGATTTACCAGTATCGGACATGGTCAATTTCTTTTTCCAAAAGAGGGCGGAAGGGTTCTGCATCGTTGGCATTGAACAAACAGATCGAAGTAGAATTCTAGGCCAAGAAGACACGATACTGCCGCCGAAGACAGTCCTTGTCCTCGGTGCCGAGAGGGAGGGTATGCCCGCAGAAATCCTTGCTGTATGCGACCTGCTTGTGGAGATTCCTCAGAAAGGTAGCACAAGATCGCTGAACGTCCAGACTGCAGCAGCTTGTGTGCTCTTCGATTACTGTAGACAGCACAAATGAAAGCCAATTTGCCAACAAGGATTATGCCTGGACCTCGAATGCAACCAGGATACCCGTCCTGCATACAGATGCTACTGAAGGAAGCAAGGTACTCCACTATTGTCATGGTAAATCAAGAAGCATAAAAAGAGGCTGCAGAGGTGGAGGTCGGAGTTCGGGGTGTCTGGTCTTGGCATGTTTCCGGAGCAACGCCGTCTATTTTGGTGGTTCAGCGTCACCCACGCGTGCGATGGCTCAACTGCGAAGTCTACCGTTCGACAGAAATCCGTCAAGACCACAGAAACGAATGATGCAAACAAGCGACTGAGGACCCTTTCTTCTCCGACCTTCCTGCGATACCGTTAAAGACATATTCTACCGCCGCAGCGTCGACAAAACCCAGGCCTCTGCATGTCCGACTGATCTGCGGGCGGGCAGCTGGAGACATTCCAACATGGACACAAGCTACCTGTCTCAGCAAGTCACGACTATCATCAACCAGCTACATGGATACTTTGACGAAATCGGTGTTGCTACACATGAGCGCGACCAACGAGAATCAGAGGTAAATATCAGCGACAGTCCGGGCACGCTCTTTACTGATCTCACATAGCTCTTTTCTGCCTTGTCTGAAACTCTGCACAACCAACTGAAGCTTGTCGCAAGGTAGGTAAGAATTGAGATCACTCTCACGCAGCCTGCTGATCTGTGCAGTGAGAAACATGAGCTCACGGAGCAAGCGCGCCAGCTCATCCGGACGATCCGGCAAATGGAAGCAGCTCTCGACGACACGAAGGTTCGCGACGACTACGACCAAGACGATGACGACCTCAGAGTGACCTGCCCGCTTCTCACATGCATCGATCACCTCAAGCAAAAGCATAAGACGATCTCAAAACTCCATAGGGAGAGATATGAGCAAGTCAAGAGTCGGTAATCGAGGTACACCATAATTGAACAAGAGACTGACCTGGATAGAACTTGCTGAAGCACTGGCATCGTACGCATCGCATATCGAGCCTTCTTTCCTCACCATCAAGCTTCCACCTACTTCGCCCAACGCCAAGATATCACCCACTTTCGATATTTCGCCTACTTATGTCGCATCACTCGACAACGAGTTCACAAGGGTTTACGATGAATACAACAGACGAGTCGCTCTAGTTCAGCAACTGTCAGAAGAGATTGTCATGCTATGGGGTGAGCTCGGAACACCACAAGCACAAGTCGACAGCGCTATCGTCAAGCACTATCGCGATGCGCCAGAGCAGCTGGGCCTGCATCAAGATGATCTCACGAGGATCAAGGGAAAACGCGAAAAGCTTTTCGAGGAGAAGAGGGCACGAGAGAAGCGGTTGAAAGACCTGCGAGCCACAGTTGAGCAACTCTGGGAGAAGCTGAGCATCGACAACGCCGATCGCAAGGCTTTCCTAGCCGCAAACAGAGGTTGCGGCATGAGGACGATCAACGAATTCGAGGATGAGCTGGCGAAGCTGGAGGAGATGAAGAGACAGAATTTGCACCTATTCGTGGAAGATGCTCGATTCAAGCTTCAAGAATTGTGGGACAGTCTGTACTTTTGTGAAGAGGAGATGATGGAATTCACTCCTGCTTTCTCAGGTAAGCGAGCGAGAGTTCGTACTAATTGTTCACCGCCCGCTGACTTCGCCTCCAGACGTGTACTCAGACGCCCTCCTTTCTGCGCACGAAGCCGAAATAGCTCGTCTCGAAGCTCTCAAACTACAGCGCGCTCCGATACTTGCCTCTGTCGAGGAGTACCGTTCGCTTATAAAGGACCGCGACGACCTCAACGCGTCCTCGCAAGACGCTTCACGTCTTCTCGCCAAAGGTTCAAAGGGAGAGAAGCGCGATCCTACACGCCTCCTGCGTGAGGAGAAGATGCGAAAGAGGATTCAGAAGACCTTACCAAAGGTTGAGGTTGAGCTTCGCAAGGTTCTGACTGCTTGGGAAGATGAGTATGGCCGTCCATTCTTGGTGCATGGTGAGCGCTATCTAGATGAGCTTGAGAGTCTGTCAGCACCACCAGCACGCGCCGCACCACCTCGATCAAAGACACCAATCAATCCTCCACCAGCGGCAAACACCAAATCTGTGCGGACTGCGCCTCCAGCAAGCAGAAATGGTACAATGCGAGGCCAGCCACCTAGGAGTAAGACACCAAATGCCAACCTGCACCGCGAACGTAATCCTCTAGCGTCCTCAGTGCATGGCGCTTCGACCATGAAGTCAAGTACAATCAAGCCTTCCACTGTTCGTGGATCACCTAGCAAAATCCCCTCTCGTCAGCCACTCGGTGGACTGGCAGATGGCGGCAATAGTCCAGAACGAAGACCAAAAACGGCATCTGGCTTCCGCACTGCAGACACTGAGAACTTTAACACAAGTACCATCAAAGGCCGTCCATCACCTGGCAAGTCCGCCACACTTCGTGCAAACCCCAACCGAATGGGCCCTCCAGCCCGCGTCCCACCACCAAGGATGAAAGACTTCTTCCCTCCTACGCCGACTCCAACGAATTATTCGGACAACAGCGATCACTCTTCCGTCATTGTCCGCCATGTCGACCCAGAAGATGTCTATGACGACCACAGCTACCGCTCACATCCTTCGGGCAGCACGGCATGCAGCATGCGAAGTGTTATGGTACATGGGTATCCTTCACGCGGGCAGGCCGGATATCCCATGGCGCCGCCTAGCAGGCTAGGCAGCAACAACTCCCAATCAAGCCATGGGAGTGAGATGAGCCATGCCACGCACAGCACTGCTGTGTCGGGAAGTGAGAATTGGGAGACGTACACAGATGCGAGCGACGAGGACTACTACCAGCAGCGTGTCGGGAAGAGGCTGACGCCAGACGGAGGATTTGATGAGGAGCAAGTCAGAAAGGGGATGGGCATGAAGGGCCTGGGACTGGGTATCAGGGGAGGTGGGATCATGGGTATGGAGAGAGGGAGAGAAGGAACAGTGGAAGGGAGTGAAGCGTGGACTGAGACGGACGATGGTGAGGTTTTTTGACGGGGACGATAAACTTCTTGTAATATACTTATCGAAGATTTGAGGAGAAGAGAAGCGGATGAGGAGAGAAGATATGGGAGGTGTGTTCGATTCGGAGTTTGGAGAGATCATGACTGTCTCCGCAAGGATGAGAGTCAAAGATGCAGATACGAGAAATGACATCTTGGTTCTTTGTATACCGCACCTTCAATGGTGCAGTCTGGACAGCGACTTTGTGACCGGCCATCTTTCGAGTCAGAAGACTTGTGGTGGAGTTGCTTCGGTTTCGATCAGCTCTTCTCGACCGTCGAATATCACAAACCTCCAAGCTACCTTCCAACTACATCCTCCAATTCGAAACCCCCCAGTCTGGTAGCCATTCCCGTAACTTTGCACCCACGAGCTCGACTTCGCTCCGTCCTATCTCAAGACGAACCAGCACCGCGAATGACCTACATTGATCATAATTGAGATTACCACCTCACCATGACCCTCCCACCAGAACCACCACCCGACACCGTCCCTTCCTCACCGAACCTCGAGATCGACAAGCTCCGCCAATCCACCTCTCTTCTGACCAAGGCCAACAGCCAATACGCCACCCGCAACGTCTCCCTATCCCAGAAACTCATGACCGCCACGACCAAGATCAGGGACCTTAAAGAGCGCATCAGCACTCTTGAGTCTGAGAAAGAGGATCTGCTCGGCACGATCACGCGCATGGAAGTCGACTACGGGCTGGCGAAGATACAGGTGGATTTCGAGCATGAGACTGAGCTGGAGAAGAAGGAGAGGGAGTGTAGAGCAAAAGTGGAGGTATTTGAAGGGGAGATCAGGAGGGAGAAGGAGGTTGCGGAACGGAAGGTGGGGAGGGTGAGGGAGTTTTATGAGGGGGTGTTGGCGCAGGGAACGGGCAAGGGTGGTGGATGGGATGTCAAGGTCAAGGAGGGGAGGGAAGTAAGTGAGGGGAGGACGCTGGGGAATGGGCAGTAGCATGTGACTCTACGGGGGATGCAGTTACTGGTAGGTCATTACGTGGTACATCTCGTTCTTTTGCTCAATATGTCTCCTATAAGCACGTGTAGGCGAGGCATATGCTTGCCTGTCTGCCACTACAACACCTTCACGTGTTAGTATATATATTCTCTTGCACCTGTCTCGAATCTCGAGCGTGAGAAGGCAGGATCACATGCTACAAAGGCTGTTGTTGTACATAAAAGAGCATCTGTCCTCTCCCTTCTTTCTTTTCTCCTAAATACTTTCCTCGTGCCTATTCGCATGTATAGGGGTATCACTTCTCTCTTCATTCGACATCATTAACATCTTGGTGGTCACAATCATCACATGGTGCTTCAAGATCGCGGACTGACACTGAAAGGCCACCTTACTATGAACAACGAGAAAGCTGGTAGCCTAGCCTCGACTGCCTTTGACTTGACCACCATATCACAGGATGATCACCTGAGCAGCCTTGCGACGAAGCTGAGGAATATGCAAGTCAAGTGCAACCAACGAGCAGAACGTATACAAACACAGACAGATATGTCAGACCTCACGACTGAAGTCAATCAACCCAAGAAGCCGAACGACGGCAACACCAGTCGTAGCATGAGACGAGGCCTTTTCGGAGCTGGCACCAGCAACGACCCCTTCCGATTCGAAGTCCCCCAACATTCCGCGCCAGCTGCTGCTGAGAACGCGGTAGCCGAGTCTCCTCAGGTAGACGTATCTGTCGAAGCATTACAGATGCAGCCATTGGCAGATCTGGTTTCGGATTCTGGTGGGACGGTCAGATATAAGCTGGACTCTAGTCAAACCAGTCGACTCCTCCGGTGTCATGAGCCTGTCACAGCGGTACTCCAAAACAACACCAATGTCGAAAGCCAGCAGAAGCACAACGAGGAGACATCAATTTATGGGATGAATGACCTAACCTCACATCACCCCCTGGCCTTGACTTCTGGAGAAGAGATACAGAATCTTCGAGCGACACCCACCAGCCTCGCCTACCGTCCAGTACCGTCGGTCAAGACGAAAGGCAAAAGACCCATTATCGACTCCGACGCCGCCTCCAGCACTGTGCAGGATGAGCCTGCAGCGAAGAAAAGACCTGCCACTCTCACCCTTTCCTCTAGCCTTACCGAAAAGCGTTACGACCCAAGATCAGCCAACGCACGGCTCCAGTCCATCCCGAGCATGGGCGGTCTCGGAGCCCTTGGATCAGCTGCCAGCACTTGTATTAGACCAACTGTTGCCCCGAGCACAGATCCCTCAGAATGTCAACACCAACAGCACAAAGCACATCTCAAGGCGCTACGCGAGGAATTCAAAACCGACATGCGCGCCTTGATCCACGAGATGGAAGGGGATTTTGAGAAGGACAAAGCAGCTCTGATCAAGTCTCACGAGATAGAGATGCAGCGAGTCCAGGGCAAGAGGGATCTACACGGAGCATGCGAGCAGAAGGCCGAGGATATGGCCGACGGTGGGGCACGGAAGGACACACACGTCAGTGACGGACAGGGTCAGAACGAACGATGCCTTGTCGAAAGGTATGAGCTTGAAAGACGGGATATGGTGGAACGGCACACGGCCGAGCTGCTCAGAGTCCGCGCTGACGGGCTTGTCGAACGCCGGCGTCACGAAAAGGAGAAGGCCCAGATGAAGGAGGCCCATCTGCAGACTACGGCTGAGATGTTCACTCTGCATGGTCAGAGGGTGAGCAAGTTGGAGCAGAGGATTGCGGAGGTCAGAGCGGACTTTGAACATGTGAATGTTGTGCAGCTGAGAAGGGAGAGGACCCTGAAGCGGATGGTGGAGGAGGGGAAGCTGGAGAGGGAGGTCAAGGAGAGGGAGGCGGAGGAGTTGAAGGGCATGCACGCTAGGGAGATGGAAGAGTCGGAGAGACAGCATGCGAGTGAACTGGAGGGGCAGAAGGAGAAGTACACGAGGCTAGAAGAGCAGATTGCCGCGCTGGGGGAGGGGTATGAGGAGGTGTTGGAGTTGCTGATGGCCAAGAACGATCACGCCATTATTGTTGCCCCCCTACCATGACGAACCGGGGGCTGCAAGTTCGGCAAAGAAGATACAAGAATATCTGAAAGGTTACAGTCATGCCAGCGATTGTCCTAAAGGATGAACAACAGCAGATATCGGATATGCTGATTGACTCTGAGAATGACGGGGATGGCAGCAACGGGGATGAGAACGGAGACGATGAGATTGATTTCATCTCGAGCATTTCGGATAACTGCGAGGGGAGTGATTGATCATAGCTCGTGAAGATCCGCGAAAGGTGGTACAAAGTACAACCATCTAGCTTCCAATAGCTTACATCAAACGAAAGCCTGCTACCATCTGGGATAGCTTCTATGAACAGAATCGTACCATTTGTATCGAAAGTGTTCGGAGGTGAAAGGACATATCGTCTTCGTGGCTTCAGCCTCCAAGACATGCTGGCGAAGCTCAGTAAAGCTTCTCCATGTACAACAGATTAATAGGATGTGCGTGATCCTTCGGTTGGCATGTCAAATTCAAGTACAGCTGAAGGCACTTGGATGAATGGACGACAAATAGTCGAACGCGCGGTGGATGAAAAACGTTCTATTATACTTTTACATCGCTACGCTGACTCTTGAATGATAATGAAAATTACTCCCGCCATCTACTACCATCTGCAAACTTAGAGGAAAGCAAGAAGACCAATGGCCAACAAGGCACCCATGGGCTTGATCGAATCGGCGGCACCAGTGAAGGAGGCGACAGGAGGGTGGGTCATGGTGGTGTTGCCGCTTGGGGTGGCTGTCATGACAGGGGCGGTGGCGGATGGTAGAGGTGCGGAAGAGGCAGGTCCGGTAGGAGCAGGAGGGGTGACGACGAGTCCGGTGCTGACAACGGTGCAGGGGCAGTTCTCGATGACGAGAGTGGTGGCGGAGGCGACGGTGTAGGTCTTGTTGTTGACGGCGAAGGTGGTTGCCTCGGGGCAGTAGGTGGTGTAGGCGGTGACGACCTGGGTGGTGGTCACGGGCACATCGGAAGGAGTGGGAGCCTGGCAATCGCCACGAGCAATGGCTGCAGCGTTGCAGAAACCCTCGAAGGTGGCGGAAGCAGTGTAGGATGGGACGATGGCCGCAGTGGCGGTGCAATCTCCACGAGCGATTGCGGCGGCATTGCAGAAGCCATTGAAGGTGGTAGAGGTGGCTGACGGAACGATGGCTGCAGTGGCGGTGCAATCTCCACGAGCGATTGCGGCGGCATTGCAGAAGCCATTGAAGGTGGTAGAGGTGGCTGACGGAACGATGGCTGCAGTGGCGGAGCAATCTCCACGGGCAATTGCGGCGGCATTGCAGAAGCCATTGAAGGTGGCAGAGGCGGTGGCTGACGGAACAATGGCGCCGGTAGCGGTGCAATCTCCACGGGCGATGGCAGCAGCGTTGCAGAGACCATCGAAGGTAATGGATGCCTTGATAGATGCGTCAACCTCTGGGACTGGGATGTAAGTCGCAGAGGCGACAGAGGCCATGAGGGCGGCGACAAGCATGTTCTGGGAAGGCATTTTGAGGATTAGTAGGTAGTAAAGAGATTACTGGTAGATATAAGATGTAAAGAGGGTTGATTGAATGGAAGAGATGCTTGGAATATACTGATGGATGTGAAGCCTGACGTGAGGATATGACAGACCTTTATGTATTCTTGGATAACAACAATCTTTTACAGCCGCATCGCACGTGTCGCAGTACCTTGGTCCGCCAGGTCGTATTGCCTGCACGACCGAGGGCTGTCTTGAATCTCAAGAAGTCAAAGGGATAGCATGGTGCTGGGTGTCCTATTGGTGGTGGACCAATGGGTCAATGCCCTGATACAATGAAAAACAGCACCGATGGGACATACCACGTCAGGGGGTTGCGCCCGCTTTCTTTGTTTCTGCTTGGAGACGACTCTTGCAGGCGGCATAGTCAGGGCCGTTGCGGCGCTGTGAGACCCCAAAAAACATGATTGTGAAGCATTCCGTACAGCACTTCGAGTACAAGCAGTCTTGAACCGCCGACGGTCGAGGGACGCGCTGGGAAAGTACCAGACGACGGTTGATCAGTGGCCGGTCGCAATGCCCTGGACGATGTCTGTGGGAGAAACACCACGCCGTGGGAGGTGGTGGAAGGGCAGCAAGGATGAAGACTTTGGTAGCGCAAGAACTCCCGGCCGCTCAGACCCGAACCAGGCCGAATCCGGCAATTTTCAACCATTGTTTGGGGCCTGGATAGGGGGCGTGTTTGGGAAACAATGGCAGCTCCATCCACTAGCAGCACTCCAGTCATTTCCGATCAAATAGCTGATTTCCAAAAATCGTGACTACCTCGACGTCATGTTGAAGACAAATGATTGTTTTGAGATGCCTCAACCAATACTCGTTCTAGCGATGCAGCGGTAAAGATATCGCTGGGGGTGAAAAAAGCCAAAAATAGAGCCGGTACAGAGCCGGTACAGAGCCGCCAGCGTGCCCTTTGAGCTGGGGACATCGGTGCCCACGACATGATGCCGAAAAAAGATTGTAACGAGGGAAGAGGTCAGTGCCGGCCGGAAACCTCATATACATGATTACCAAGGTGCAGACCAGAAATCAAGAACGTGATCGGATCAAATGCAGAGGGAGACGATAAAGATCGTCCATGCAGTATGCATAAGCTTTGTCGTGGCATGAACTGATATCCATGCATTATACGGCAATAGTCGTATTGGCAACGACTTGTCCGTCCTCGCTGAACCCATTCACATAGATCTTACCAATAGCACCCCCAAAGAAAACTAGTGTACCGTCATCATCAGGCCAGACAGCTGCGAGCTTAGTATTCAGTCCAATGCGAATACCGGTATTTGTAGATACCCCATTCTAATTTCCTAGCATGTCGAAGCGGACCCTTTTCATTGTCGCATCTGCTGAGATACTGAAGCAGTGGACTTTGAAAATTTCTGTTCCGAACTGAGATAGTGAGCCCGGCCCCATCCCGTCCCACTGTCGACTATGTTACGAATATGGTTCTCCTGGTCGATGTAGAATAAACGCTTCTCCCCTAGGAACGTGACAAGAGCGACAGGAGAACCGTCGGTCATGTTTGGCGTATTCAAGAAACTTCGCTGACGGGTCGCCGAGAAGAGATTCAATCGACCTTCTGAGACGCTGCTTATTGAGTAGACATCCTCAATCAAGGTTGCGTTTGGTAGCTGATATAGTATAGTAGAAGTCCTGTGCCATCGCTCTGCATAGCAGCTGCGACGCCGGTATCACGCATGACATCCACTGATCGGATCGGGGGTGGAGAAGGTGCTCCAGGTTGGTCGACCCCTGTATCTCCGTTGTCATCGCTTGTGGAGGGACCAATTCCTAGTCCTAACCCAAGTCCTACAGCGATCATCAGTACGATAGTGAGACCTAAAGCGATCCAATATCTTCTTCTAAGACCCCATAATCGTCTTGGCTTCGTCTCATGGCCAGTCTAGCGATTATCAACAGTGGCTGCCGTATCTGAGACCCTCTTGTCGTCTTTGTACTTCGAGCTGGGGCTATTGGGAGATTGCCAATCGAATGGCCTTGGAAGCAGAGTGGAGGACTTGGTTGGGTCGACTTCAGGGGCATTTTCGCCTTCGTGTCGGATGAATCGTTCCGGAAGGTCACTGTGGGTTATCCCGCGAAGGGAGAAGGCGTACCAGACAGTCAATGCTCGTTGCTCCACCTAGAATGGTGCTATTATAAGGATCGTTGAATCAATATGTGGCAGGGTTCGCGAATGCAACTTGCCTTGAGACTAGCATTGCGAAGAAGCGAGATGAATATGGCGGCATAGCAACCCACCCAATTTTTCAGGCAAGGGAGCACAAAGGCGTAACTTTCAACCAGAAGCTGGGTCGTCCTTGATAGCTTGGTCATATGCTATACTTGGTCCGAGCCAATTTGAGGCTGATATGGATCGACTTCGGTCGAGAACCTGGGAGGAACACTAACGACGAATGTGTCTACCCGCAGCTGGGGTCTGCCCGGAATCTGACAACAAACGTAGGCAGGTGTCACAAGCACCAGTCGGTGTATGTGTACCTCAGTGGCGTTCCGGATTGAGACATTACATTACGATGACGACCGCGAGGATAGCCAGACTATCTTGATCGAACAGCTACAGCCTCGCCTCGTGCGAGCTGAGAAGTGATCTAGTGTCATTGCAGGTCCCTCCAGTACAATCGCTCGCGCTTACGTAGATGATCAATTTCCTGTTGACCAGGGACGCGCGCTCAGCTTCGACGCTTGATTGGACGCTGCACACATTGATTGCTGCGGCTGAGGATCAGAAAGGCATTGTTCTTCCAGGCAAGACGACAACATCTTTCCAAGGTACTGATCTTCTATCAGAGGACGTCCGTTTGGGTACCGAAAGCTCATGGGATCATGGCAACCAACGCAGTACCACTGTTACAGATGGCGTCAAGGCCAACTTCGCAGCTGACTCCTCAAGCGCCGACCTCTGATGATGTTCAAGCGGCATCGACAGTACCAGAGGAAGAGCTCGTCATCTTGAAGGAGATTGAACACTATTTCCTCAACAGGTTTGTCGGTCACGATGAAAATCCGGGCACCTGGTTGACGTGTCGATATAGCCAGGGCATCTGGACCGAGAAGACGGGTCTCACCCAGGATGCCTTCGACGGATTTGAGGTTCGTGTATTCAGAATTGCTAGCTATCAGCACCTGACATATTGGAGCCAGAGACGGCCACGGGTATCAACATCTTGTGAGTGATTATTTGGGTTGATGACAGAAGCGCCGTTGACTTGCTAAAAGCTTCATGCCGTCGGTCAAAGAAATCACCGAGAAAAGCCCGCGCTGGTCTAGATTAAGTTCTATGCTGCTAAGTAAATATCAGATGCCATGGAACTTTTTCGAGGACCTAGGATGGAATCATAACGGGTACTATACTGGTGCATTGACAGAACACGCGGATGTGCTTAAGCACGGTAAGTCATGTGCTGACACAGGAAGCTGTTGAGAGTATGTTACTGACGAGCATGGCACTCAGTGTCGTCAACTCGGTTTCTTATCAAACACATGAAGATTATCGGCAAACCTGCTAGCAATGATCCCAAAAGCAGCATGACGCAGACAGGCAGTGGCAAAAAGTCCGATATCACTGTAAAGAACAAGTTCTCCTGGGACTTCATCTGCTACCACGCATTATGGCAGCAAGAGGGTGACGAGCCACCCTCGTTGGTTCTCCTTTGCTTCGATCTCTGTGGCGGAGAGGAGAAAGAAAAGGGTCTCAAACTGTTTGAGAGGATGAAAAGCTACATCACGGACGGGCAGAGAGGAAGCATCCACACTCGCGTAGCAGATGACCCCTTCCAGATCCATACAGTCCTGCTCAGAGAGATCCTCCGAATCATCGAAGGATCGGTCTGGAATTTCAGAAAGCCATTGAAGTCTTTAGAGGAGGTGAGGCGCAGTCTCACCCCCGCTAGCATCGAGACTCATTTTAGTAGCAAATCAGACCTGACACTGATGGCGACGACGATGATGTAGAAGAGAAAACACTGCACGAGCCTATGTCTAATGCAGCTCAACCTATCGCAAGCGGCTCATCACCGCAGACTGGGCAGCGATCGACTCTACCGACATCTGCACACAAAGTACAGCAGTCCGGTGGACACCCAAAGCCATCTACAACGGCAGATTCGGATGAAGGCAAAGATAAAGAAGCAGATCAAACACCCACCAATGCGCGAGAAGGATACCAAGCAGCGAAAGCGCAGAAGATCGAGCTATACTATCACTTGCTTGGCCTGCTCCGCCACCTCCAACATGGCGTCGAAACCATGTCAGCCGCGAGTAGGGCTCTGGTACGAATGAAGCAGGACTGTGCAAACTACTTCCCAGCAAAAACGGGGAAATTCGGCAGGATCATGACAGAGCCAACACTGGAGGAGCTGAGGTATTCCAAAGCGCTGCTTGACAACTTGCATGAAAGGGCAATGTCGAACAAGGAACGCCTCAATAACCAGCTTACAAGAGTGTGTGTTGATATCGATACTCCAACATGGTGCTGACAACAGGACAGGTCTTTCATCAGGTTGACTTGGAAAGCGTCGCTATTTCTGAGAGTGTCCTGAAAGAAATCCAGAGTAATGACCGAGAAGTGACAGAGTTTCTGACGAGGTTGACAGTCATCTTCCTGCCTGCTACCTTCACCGCGGTAGGTCATACATACGTTGCGAAAGACTGACGCTGACTGTCAGACATTCTTTGGCATGAACCTCTTCGAGCTCGTTGAAGGCCCAATTTGGCTCTACTTCGTGGTCACCGTTCCGGTCACTCTGCTCTGCTTCACCTTGGGATTGGGCTTACCAGGACTGGGCAAGTGGCACATTCTGGTACGGAATAAGATGTCATCCAAAAGCAAGACAGGGGATGAAGAGGCTCGTGACTAGACTCTTGTACCAACCGTGTCATCATGCACTGGTATTCGACGGGCTTCTCACGGGTATCTTTCGGCCCGCGCCTCTTTACGCACGCTGTACAGAGATGTCCGGCACCATAGTATGATTTGGAATCGTCAGCTCCAAGCCGCCAGCTTCTCGGGATATTGGAAACCACAGTGCCTAGAACAAGCTTGATCCATCCCAGGCCGGCTCGAGACGCATTTTCTTCGGCAGCAGTTCTCCCCCAGTCGACTTCTTCTGCACTCCCTGGAGTAGATTCTCTGCTGCTGCAGCGTCATCTATTTGCCCTTTCTTGGATGCTTGCAGGATGCTAATAGCAGTCATCTTTGCGAAATTTTGGATACGAGATTTGTGACGGTCACGTGATATATCACCGGTGAAGTTTTTGGGGCCAAGCACATCGCCACGACCGACGTTCACTGAGCTCTGAGCTCTCTATCTCACTTTCCTATTTTAATGCTCATTTCGACTTTGTCTTTCTAATGACATAGCCGTAGTAGTCAAAGCCTCCGCCTCCTTCTAGAATCTGCATGTCCATCTCCCAAAGATCATCAGGATTGAGCAGTGGTTTCATGAAGTGCGGCTGCCGAAAGGTGAGGTATAAAAAGACTCCGTCATCTTTGAGCACTCGATGGACTTCCCGTAAGTACCTCGAAGTATTACTTTTCACTTCCTCAGGCGGCGTCCAGTTGCTGCCCCAAATCATTGCGTCAAGCGTCCCCTTGTCAAAAGCCACATCGACGGTCTGGTCCGACATGCTTTTCATATCCCGTACATCGACCTGCTCCCAATGGATGCCTTGAATGTGGCTGTGGCGTTTGCTCATCATATCGACGACAACGGGCGAAAAGTCGATGCATAGCTGCCGCATGTAACCGCGAGAGGCGAGGTCACTCGGAACGGTCTTCAAGTACCACCTGTCAGGAGATGTTACCTACCAAAAGATACGGTAAAGCCTAAGCGTTCTAGACGGAGATGATTACGCACAGAATCACCACTTCCGAGGTGCAATATTTGCGGATTATCTCCTGGCTTCAAACCTTGGATGGTGAAGAGATTTTCCTGCAAAAAGGGCTCGAGCTCTACGAACGACTTGAACCACTCGTGGGTCGGCGCGTCACCATCTGACTGGCTGTATCTGCCGTCCCAGTAAGAGGACGTGGACAGCGCCTTGTCCTCCTCGACCGTCATGAGTAATAATTGCGCTGGGTGTCTAGGCGGGCTCAGAGTAGGCAGAGCAATTTTCTGGAAGTTCTGGCTGGCGGCAACTTGCCGTCACGCGGTGGATCATACCAGGGATTTAGGCTCTTGCCGGTTCGGGTTATCGCTCACGCCCACCTGTCTTGCATGACCGTACTGGAATCTGCAAATCATCCCTTTTCATTCGTCAACGCCTGGTGGGCCTCACACGGACGCGATGAGCGTGGGCAGGGAACGTTTGAGCAGTGGTGTGAGGCAGGAGTAAGAAGCGAAGGTGAGGCCTATCTTTTCTTTTCGTGGTTGGGTTCGATGTCGATGCATCGGATTGGGCGGACCAGTAGCCCGAGGGCAAACGGGGGGCTGTGAGCACGCATGTATGACACACGAGCAACCCGGAGCGCGCGTGCCTCTGGATTTCACGATTCCTTATCAGTCACTCTGTACTCTGGTGCTCCTATCCCGATGAACGACTGGCGACACGGGACTTGGGCTCCTTCTGCACTCCGCACTCATTTCGGTTCATCACCATCTCTCTGTTCTTCTTACTTTCCATTATCCTATACCACCTTCTCTTTCCCTCAATCTGCACAGACTGTCTGCAGGTCCATGAAACAACTTTGATTAGACCCTGACTGCTTGGCCTGCTTGGCCTTCTTGAAGGGGTCTAGCTAGCCACTTAAGGCGTACAATTCAGCCTACAGAGAACGCAGCTGGCCGCTCTTCCCCAGATTCGGCTTCTTACGTACCTTCCGATTTCACAAACGTAATAATCGTGTCCGTACTGGACCCACGCGACCACTGTTAGGCGCAGAGGCTAACAGCGCCTGCACGACCAAATCTGACTTCATGTTTTCTTTCAAGTATCTGCGACGACCAGCTCAGACATATCATGACGAGAAGGACTCTTTAACGGACATGAAGCGCGACACGAGCAGAGCAAAGAGGGTTCCGGCTGGGAACCCGATAAGGAAACACGATTTTCAGTCTGTCCCACGCCCAACGAGCCCTACAGTCTCCAAGCCGGTCACTATCCCATCACGTAACACCTCGAGAGGCGCGAGTTCGAGGGCTCCATCGTCAGGAAGTGGGCAATCGAACAAGGCACGCCGCAACTACAGCGATGCGACGGGCACCCATCGCCGGGACGCCGTACCGGCTTCTGTTGCAGCTCTGCTTGCTGTGACGTCGATACCACCGCGGAGGACGTCGTCGACGAAGAGAAGGATAGACCCGCAACGTCGCATTTCCATCGACGAGTTGGTCCAGGAATGGAGATCGGAAGCCTTGAGCATGCCATCTTATGGCAGTCACAAGTCCATGGAGATTCTGTTGGAATCGTCCGAAGGTACACCCGAGAGCAGCCTTGAGAGCACTGGTGAATATCCAGAGGGTCTGCTGTCTTCGCGGTCAGCGTCGACAGAGTCCATACCGTCACTGGAGCTTGACGAAGCCTCGCTGCTCTCCATCGGCAACCCTCCGACACCGAATTCTGTCCGAACGTCAAGATCTGGCAGTATTTCTGCGTCGGCACGGAAGCTGAAGGCCAGATCTTTGACACCGACTGAAGAATGCGCACTCGACCATCCTCTCATTCCTCGATCCATCCCGGACTTTGACGACGACTACGATTTCCCCACTCCTCTCTTGTTACCTTCCATAAAGGACCTCGACCGACGAAAGTCTTCTTTCAAATCCAACCTAACAACTTCTCTCCAATCTCTAAAGTCGCGAGCGCTATCTTCGCTCTCACAGCTTTCTCTCAATAATGCCGGACCTCATCTCTCTAACACCCCTTACGCGTACTCGGACGCGACCTTATGGGAGCATCCTTACATTTTCCCTCGATTGTCGCCCGAAGTACGGCCAGTATCGTACTCTGGCTTACCCACCAAGTCAGAGCGCAAATACTTCAATCCCACAGTCGTCAGCTTCGACGAGCAGCAATCTCGATATCGCCGGGCCTTGCACAACTCTTCGTCTGACCTATTCTCTGCAGCTGTGGTCGAAGAGCACCGGCATAGCCCAATGATCCAGATGAAGACATACAATCGTAACCAGTCACCCAAGCGGTCCAAGACAAAGAGCACAACTACTCCAGATCCTAGTAGCGAAGTCGGTCGCGTCCTTGCCGGCCCACCACTCGTTCGGCAAAGAGAACCAAGAGAGAACAGCGACTTCCTCCGCGTGGTAGTATTAGAGATGAATATGCGTCGAGTCGGCAAGCTCGAGGAGACGGTCGGCGGTCGAGCTAGAATCTGGCTGCCGCCTCGTCAGAACGTGGCGATTGTGGAAACGAAAGAGCAACCCGCAGAGGGCAGGGATGTAGGCGTAATGGACAGCAAGAGAAGGAATCCACCCGTTCCCAGGCGGTGGATCAGTGTGGGGGTAGATGATTGAGTATCTGCACTAGCGATGTTACCCATAGAAAGCATGTTCAGTGTCATGTTGGAATTAGCGGGCATAGCGCCAGGATATGATATAATGACACCAAGAGAAGGAATTCCGGTGATGATATGATGGGGGTTCTGACGGCCCGGGTTGGATAGATATAACTCATGTTCATGAACTCATTATCACTCATTCTGTCTTCCTCGATGCGAATAGTTGGAAGACGTAGAAAGCCCTGGTGGGCATCAAGCCGGACATACATGGTCACGGGTTCGTGTATAGTCCGCTTCTGCGAGCCTCGTCTTTCATATCACCTCCCTTTGCGCCATCACAGCTTTCACCGTTTCGCAATCTCGCTGGAAAAGCACACCGCTGGTCTATGCAAAGACGGCTGTCATATTTCGTAAGACACAGGTCTGAAAAGGTCTGTCACACTCCCGTCCCCATGATGAGCGCTCGACAGCAGGGCACCCTCACTTCCTTGTCACCTCCTTGGACTTGGCAGAAGATGTCAGAAGTTCAGTGGGTAACTTCCTTGCGCCAGTCCGGCATCTTGGCATTCTCCTTCACAGCCGTAGTAGCTCCAGCCAGTATAGCATGAAGCGTGTGCTCATCCGCTGCGGAAATGGACATGGATCCGCCATACCGGGAGTACATCTTCAGCTTCCATCTATCCCTGTCCACAGATCATCAGTCGGTCTTGTGTAACTACTGTAGTCGACTGGGTCTACAGTCGTGGCTGGGCCCCCAATGGCAGTCTATGTTGTCGTCGCTATGCGTGGAATTGATCTCTTGGTATCTTTTGTGTGATCATTCGTTCTTTGTGCAGTGACACGACAGTCCTCGGCCGAACATTCTCTGCCTTCACTGCCACACTCTTCATGGTCCAAGCGGATATCCAACCTGGACGCAGGCGACTCCCCCTGGCGTCGTTGTTGCACACCTGCAATCGGTTTGTACGTAGGACGGGCACATGAGCTACTGGGGAGAATCTGGGCGTGACATTGCACATGTACCTTCGTTGCGATGGAGACCCCAGTTGGGCATTTCGTTCTTGTTGTAGGGAGAGGACGACATTTTGGATTTGTCCTGGCCCTTGAATGGCGTGGTTACTGTCATGGTGAAAGATGCCAGGGTCTGGCAATGCTGAGGAGCCTCGTAGATCTTTTGAGGGAGCACGATGGCTGTTTGATGGGGAATACATTAGATGTGCAGTGTCTTGGGGCTTTGTAGCGTGGACATAGGCGTGGCAGCAATCTAAGTCAGACACGACGAATGACGCATCTATTGAACAAACCTGTGAGTCTTCGTGAACATGGTGTATCAATCAAATTTGGTTCTAGAAGCTTGCGCGAGTGTCTTTGTCATCCAGTGAAACCACAGCGGTGTCCTTGAATTTGATCATGCGTCCTCGACCATTCTCTATACCACTCCAAGCACTCTGCGTTTGCCACCGACGCCGAAGTCTTGACGTTCAGTCCACAAAGGATCTGCTTGACAGCATTCTCGACCCTGCGCAAACATTAGCAACCACTCTCCTAGCATCTGGACTAGCACTTACTTCTTCCCATTCACCGTCACCGGTATCTCAGGACACTCGACCACAATACCCGGTACATGCCTCGCACTCAACTCCTTCCTGACCACGGCCTTGACCCTCTGCACCAGCTGCTCCTCAAACCTCATCCCCTCCTTCATCTTCAAGAACAAGATCACCGTCTCGTCCTGATCCGTCTCCCTTCTGCGACCAATACACAATGAATCCTCCACCTCCTTCCCGAAATGCTCAAACACCAAATTATAAATCTCCGCGCTCCCAAACCTCACGCCGCCGGGCTTGAGGATCCCATCGCTGCGACCGAGCATATACACTCCTCCCGTGTCCGGGTTGAACCGCACAAAGTCGCCGTGCGCCCACACGCCATCGAACATGTCAAAGTAGCTGGCCTTGTACTTCTTGTCGCCGTCCGCGCCCCAAAAGGTCACGGGCTGGCAGACGAAAGGCTTGATACAGACTAGATCGCCCGGCTCTCCTGTGGAGCTGACGTCCTTGCCTGTGTAATCCCATGCTTGTACAGCCATGCCGAGACCGAGGACTTGGATCTCGCCACAGTAGACGGGTGTCAGGGGACAGGGGGCGCCGAAGAGCGAAATAATATCTGTGCCGCCTGTGATGGAGCCGAGGTTGACAGCACCAAAGGCTTGGTAGACGTAGGAGAAGGTGGAGGGGGCGAGTGGGGAGCCGGTGGAGTAGATGGCTTTGAGGGAGGAGAGGGAGAGACTATCTGGTGACTGTTTTGGGTAGAGGGATTTGCCTTCGAGGATGGAGAGATATTTGGCTGATGTGCCGAATTGGGTGATTTTGAGCTCGTCGATGAGACGGGGCATGGCAAGATCGTCAGGTATCGAAAGGGTGTTAGGTTCCGAGGGAGGAGCGGGCGATCGGAACGGCGAACCGTCGTAGAGAATGAGAGTAGCGCCAGCCGCGAGTCCAGAGACGAGCCAGTGCCACATCATCCAGGTCGTGGAGCTGTAGTAGAAGAGGCGGTCACCCGGTCGAATGTCGCCATGTAAGATGTGTTCTTTCTTGTGCTGAAGCAGTGTACCTATAGCGCCGTGTACAATCGCTTTCGGCTTTCCAGTTGTGCCTGATGAGTATAAAATGTAGATTGGATGATCCGGTGATAACTGCTTGAAATGAATGCTTTTTTGAGCAGGGGCGGACGAGAAATCCGAATAAGTCGTCGCTCGGCCAGAGAAGGTCGGAGCCTCAACATTGATCTGAAACGATGCGATGGTCTCGAGTATGACAATTTTCTTGACGGACGGTAAAGAGGCACAGATCTCCTCTACCTTGGGCAAGGTCGGATGGGTCTTGCCATTATAGATGACTGCATTGTCGCAGATGAAGATTTTCGGCTCAATCTGCACCATCCTATCGAGTACAGCAGTAACACCTGTGTCAGGAGACACTGCTGTCCACACTGCTCCAAGAGAAGTCGCTGCGAGCATGGCTACCAGAGCATTCGTGTGATTTGCAACGAAACCTCCCACTCGATCGCCGACTTGCAAATCAGCCGCTATCATGCCGGCTTGACATCTGCGCACACGTTCTCGAAGCTGTGTCCATGTCACCTGCTCTCGAGAGACCTCGTTGGCTGAGATGAGTGCTAGGCTGTCTGGATCGATCTGCTGGGTTGGGTAGAGAAGATTCTCAGCAAAGTTGAGCTGGGCACCAGGGAAGAAATGTGGTCGTGGAAACATGACGTTCTCGTCCGATATTGACTGGATGGAGCATTAGTGTCCATTATGCTCCTAGACACAGTCTCGTTGCCGAAATGCATTCCAAAAGAGGTATAGGAAAGCAGCCCACCTTGTCATAACCTTTCGACGCCTTGACACCGACATATTGCCATGTCTCTGACCAGAATGATGATATATCGTCTATGCTCCAACGATAAAGATCATTGTATGTTCTGAAATTCTTGCTGTACTTTTTGTTTATCCTGGTCAGAAACTCATACATTTGAGTGCCCTCTGGGTTCGGATGCCGCCATAACTCTGCACCTGGCTGCACAGGGGCTTTTGCCACCCCGTTCGTCTTCACGTGACCATTCATGAAGCAATTGACATGGAATACGAATTGAAAAACAAGATGGTACAATACCAGAATTGCCTGCAGTGGTGAGGCTCTGCAGGCCTTGGTGTTGACACCGAAGTTGGTCCGCGGAATTATTCCTGCCAGATGGAGCCGATTCCAACCGAAATGAATCCCTGCTTCACCTCGTCAGGGGCACCTGTTTCAATCTTCGTCGCCTTTCGTGCATTGCTTGAGATGGCAACGCTTCTCACGTGTTCTTACCATGACCTTCCAATAACACGAATGTGCTGTCTTTGAAGATCTTGCCTGGTGACAAGTTGTCGTGCTAGCTTAGCTACAGAGACCAAGATGACATTGACATAACATTGGTATCAATCCGTTCTTCATCTATCTCTTCAATGTCTTTTGCTTCTCTCCATGTTCCACCACCTTCTTCTTCACAAACAGCCCTTTCCGCTCTCTCACCTTCTCTACGTATCGTAGTGCCACATTCTCCTTGTCTCCCTTCTCGCCCAAGTCCTCCAGCTCCTCCTCTGTAGTAGGCACCCAATATGGGTCTTCGTCTAACATCTCGAACCCTTCGAAAACCAACTGTGGACTCGCAGCACCGCTCGTGCGTTTTCTGATCTCGTCCGCGAAGCCCCAGCTCTCTGCGACGGGTAGCAGCGCCACGATGGTGAAGTTGGGTGACGGTTCGAGGAGAGATTCTGAGATGATACGTCCTCGTCTGCGGGTAATGACACCATATACACGCCCGAGTACTTCGGCAGAGGCTTGAATCTCGCAACTGTACATCGCCAGCAAAATACGTGGCGACCAGTCCAAGAAGGCTGACCGGATGGAGTCGCGTACCGCTTTGATGACTTCACCTGTGAGTCGGCCGAGGTTTTGGCGTGCCGACGAGTCCGGGTCTGAAGCGATGGTAATGGATTCGAGGAAGACGGCCACACCTTGCATTGGTTCGGCGCACAGAGGACCATGGTGTGTGGCAAGCTGGAATGCGTGGGAGACTTTGTCTACAAAGTCGTTAGGGGTCAAGGAGGTGTGGGATTGCTCTTGAGAGGCATCACTGGAGTCGGGTTCGTAGAGAAATTTGCCACAGATGTTATGCTCGGTCGAGTCGATGAGGACGTTAGGTCCGACTCGACGTGGCCCAAAGGCAACAATCTTTGAGACCACGTTGTTCCAGACGTCGCGGTCTTCTTTGACCAAGCCGAAGGCTTCGTTGAGTTGCTTCCGGAGATCGTCTAGGGAAAGAGCAGCTCCAGCAGCCTCGTCGATGGCATCTTCAATACGAGTCTCTGCGGCAGGGGCTTCTTCGGCCCCGCCTTCATCCTCCTCAATCTCAACCTTCTGCTGCTTTTGTTCCTCGGCGGCCTTCTTCTCAGAATAGAGCCTCCTAATGGCCGCTGCGTTTTTGACCAGAAAATCGGTCACAGGTTGTGGAAGTGGTCGCACGTTGAGACGGACTGTGACTTGCTTGCTCGTCACAATTGCGTCTACCCGTCCTCGGCCAAGTTGCGCATCCTTGGGCGCATTCATCTCCTCTTGCTTGACGATGCCTTCTCGGTAAGGTACTATGACCTCGCCTGCTTGAACGTCACATTTTGCAAAGCGCTCACGCAGATCCTTCAAGCACCGTTCAAGGTGCAGCTCTCCAGCAGTGACAATGACATGCTCACCACTTTCCATCTGCTCGTAGATTACAGCAGGATCTGCCTGTTCCAACAGCTTAAGTCCAGTGATCATCTTATCCAAGTCGGTCGGCCATGCGGGCTCAAGAGCGACTCTGACGATTGGCGCGTTTGTGCTGATGGCGCCAGTGCTCGATAGATTTGGTCCTCCTTCAAGGACTGTCGAGATTGTGCCAGATTTGAGCACCGCTCCTTCCAGCCCGCCGATACCAACAACAGACCCTGCAGGTACTGAAGTGAGCGCCTCCAGACTTCTGCCCATCAGAAGATAGAGAGCTGTGATGGTGACTTTCTTTGGTTCTGGAGAAGCATGCGGCTTTGCTGGGGTGAATTTTGGCGGTAGGACGTATACTTCGTCGCCAACCTTGAGGGTTCCTGAGAACACGCGAGCAAAGCCAATGAGGTGTTCTTTTTCTTGATTCTCGGTTGCACTGCCGTTAGTCTGCTGTCTTGAGAGGTTATCGTCGTCGCCGATAGCAGAGGTGCTAAGCGCGTCGGTGACAGGATCCACGTCGGCATTCTCGCCATTCGCCAGCGCTTGGGCGCGGGCGATCTCTGCCCTCTTCTTTCGTCCCAGCTCGCGAGCTTCCTCAGCTGTAAGCGCTCCCCCCTTGCGCTTGTTTACTGGTAGCTCGCTTTCCGGAACAGCCACCATCTTGCTGACGTATGCGATAACGGGATCGTCCACTCCCTTTTTAAACTCGCACATGGCAGTCTTCACCTTCTCATCCACATATTCGGATCCAGGAGACAGCTCGATCAGGCCTGGCAGTCGGGAGGCTTGTGCAACAGGTGGAGAGGGTAGATGCTCGACAACTGAGACCAGCACTGCTGTCGACAACGGTAGCCAAGACGAGAATACCGTTGTGAGCAATCCTCTAGGATCTCTTGCCCGCAGGACGTGTTGTGGAATAGTGAGGTTGAGCGCTTTCGAGATCTTTTCGAGCATTGCAGGGTCCCTGAACATGGTCAGTAATGTATCTGATTTGGTCAATCTTTGACTTACCCCTTTCCATTGCTGCCTCCCACGGTTGCCTCGTAGACTGCCCAAATGTTGTCCAAAACCAGCTGTACAAAGATCGGTTTCAGATTCCGACCTTTCAAATGCTTACTCCCAAGAATGCGCTTTGTCTTTGGGTCCAAGTAGAAATCGCCCCACAGCACCTTCTCCAATACCGCACGCTTGATGCCCAGTTTCTTTTCGTAAATGCCGGCAAATTGTCGAGGTGTAAATGCCCAACCGTCTATAGCGCTTCCGAATATTACATTATTGTTCTCTGGTGCAAAATAGATGCTCTCATCGTCTTCGTCCTCGTACTCGGCAGGAGTTGCAGTCGCATCCAAGCCGGCGTCGTCTTCAGTGAAGCTGGCTTTCCGTGGTCGCCCGGGTACTTCAGTAGCATTGTCCTGCTTGAGTTTTGCAGCAGCAGCGGCTACAGATTCGTCCAAACGCTCTCGCCACCTAAGATCATACTCCATGCGCTCGCCCAAGGCGAAGCTCCCCATCACAGCATTGACTTGCTCAAGCAGCTTGGACAAATGCGTGTAGGCTTCTAGAGGAGTCATTTTAAGCTCTGTAATCAGTCGGTCCATCTTGTTAACGACCAGCAGCGGCTTGAGCTTCTCGTTCCATGTCTGCCGGAGTACAGTCACTGTTTGACTGCAAACACCCTCCACAGCATCCACGAGGATGAGAGCACCATCGCATAATCGTGAAGCAGTTGAGACTTCGCTACTGAAATCGATGTGCCCAGGCGAGTCGATCAGATTTATGAGATGCTCGCTAGGTTTTGGCTGCGAGTCTGGTGATGTCCGTCGTAATAGCGAGAAGTACAAGGAGATAGCTGAGGACTCCATGGTGATGCCTCGTTGTTGTTCGTCTGGTCGAGAATCCAAATAGCGGATCTTGCCCGCCATGCGGGCAGAGATGATGCCATTGGTGGCAATAAGAGCATCTGTGAGGGAAGTCTTGCCGTGATCCTGTATGAGTTTATGAGACGTGTGCAAGATTCGTCTTGCTTCTGGTACATACAACGTGAGCCAAGATACAGATCTGTGCTATGTCAACCCTGTCCATATGAATGGCACTGCCTCACATGACCTACATTCCTCATGCCATCTGCGGCATGCTGCAGCTTTACCAGCTTTTCTGGCGAGACAACTGGCATCTTGAGGCCTTACCATGAGTCCAGCAGTAGCAGTGTTACAACAAGATATATGTGGGTATTCGATCCTGCACAATGACAGAGAGAGAGACATGGGATGAGTAATTTCAGTGGAGCATGAAAATGCTTGACCTGTGAAGAAGCGCATGAGCACAGACCCTGTTTCCCCAGATTTCTGTGGAAACCTTGATCGTGCACAGTTCACGTCAGTCATCAAAAGTGGAAAGAATGAAACCTCCGCCGAGTGACTTCAGGTAGGTCATCCCTCCTTTGTCAGAAGTCGCCTCGCCATATTTCCGAACCCTCGGCCTCACCTCCTGAACCCTCCAGCATTCTCAACGACCAGCATTCAATGGACAAAACACCAAATCAGCCCGGCCGTCGCTTATTGACCTTATACCGACTTTCCCGCAATACACGGTAGACATGGCGAACGCGGTGGCCACTTCGACCGCGTCTACACAACCTTTAGGACCTCTCGAGCTAGAGAGCAGCTCATCGCAACCGAACGCGGCAGACCGCGTCAGAAATGCGCACCTTGCGCTCGACACACTCTCACCTGTCAATCAAAAAGGACACTTTGAGTTCGATCGAGTGATCAAATCAGGACAAGTGCTTAAGCGGACGCGGAAGACAAAGTCATGGCGTCCTGTCTATCTAGTACTGAGACCGAATCTCCTCTCGATATATCGCAAAGAAGATGAGACTAAGCTGCGGCACAAAATCGTCCTCTCAGACCTTACCGCCATTGCCCGTCAGCGCGACCCCAAAGGCAAAGCCAAGCACGTCTTTGGTCTCTTCTCACCGTCGCGCAACTTCCATCTCGGCGCCAAAGACGACAGGGAAGCACAAGAATGGGTGGAGCTGATACGACGGGAAGCGCGCATTGACGAAGATGAGGAAGACATGAACTTGATGAGCCCAGGTGGACGACCGGATGGTCGCTACACCGGTTTTGGCAGACACGGCAGACACACTGTACCGCAGCGCGCAGAAGTACCTGGCGCCAGCTCATCAGATCCCGACCCTTTCCCTCAATCCTCACCGACCCGCACAGCCCCCACATACCAACCAGGCGATCCCCGCCGTCCTTCCACAACCCTCGACTACTCCGGCCCCGAGAACGCCTCGTACTCCGACTTCTCCGACTTCGCAGGCAACGCAGCGCGCCTCTCCGCCCTCTCGCTCTCCCGACCGAAAGGTCTGGACCAAGACGTCCCCGAAGAGACGACGGAAGAGCAGCCCACCACCGCAGCGTCCCCCGAAGCACAAGATCCCCACGAACTCGAAGAAGCCTCGGCCCGCGCCACCGTCGCGCAGATGCAGGCCGCCGCGCGCATCATCTGCCAAGACTGGGTCCTCCTCCTGCGCTCACGGGGCGCCGTCAAACAATGGAAGAAGACATGGATGGTGCTCCGGCCCGGGTCGTTGAGCATGTACAAGAACGAGAAGGAGTCGTCCGCGGTGAAGATCATCCACTTCGACGAGATATTGGACGCGGTGGAAATCGACCCTATTTCCGGGAGTAAAAGGTTTTGCTTCCAGGTCATCACTGAGGAGAAGGGGTACAGGTTCTGTGCGCCCGATGAGGATAAGTTGCTCAAGTGGCTGGGGGCGTTCAAGAGTTTGCTGGTGAAGAGGAGGGGGGAAGGGGGCAGTGTGGCTGCGTAGTGAGGGGGGGGGGCAGGGGTAATGGCATGGCATAGCATAGCATAGCATAGCAGGCCTCGTGGGAATTGAGGTATATTGCATTTGGAGACTCGCTTTATGATGGTTCGAAGGTACTTGCCGGTCGAATATGATGACGGTCTCTCAAACTCGAGACTAGTATACCCGCTCGTTATTTCCAGTCCGATTTCAGATATGGTAGCTAGACTCCGCCGTTCAGCCGTCTCATAGCCTTGTGGCTCGGTGCAAGCGTCCTTGTCTGTCTGCTGGGATGGTAGACACTAGGCCGGGGCAACAGGCAAAGGACGCACTTGTTTGCTATGGCCATACAGCAAATAGAGCATCGACTTACTTCCGATGACGAGGCCAGTAAGGTCTCCGGATTTATCAGTGCTGCTAAACTAGCCTAACGCTGGTCGTACAGCCTCAAGAAGGCGAGAGAAGCTTCTAGGCCATGTGTTACATTGACAGAAACCCAGTGTCGTTGCACGGACTCCAAGATCGCGGTACTCCTGCACGTAGCGCTGGACAGTCTAGTAGAGGATGCACGAATGATAGGGTCTGGCAGCTATCTTCGGACAAACTTGCCAGAAGAATGGACACCGCCCTACTTCACTGCGCGATCTCGGTTCCCCAGAGCTTCCGTGAATCTAGCGTGGGCAGCATCCACATCGCGCGTCACGTCCACGTGCGCGATGAAGCCCTTGCCCTGCGGACCGTAGCCATTCTCGTCGTCTCTAAGCCGCGGTATTTCACCCCCAATGAGCTCCAAGAAGCGTTGTATAGGCCAGAGTTGCGCTTCACCGATACCGCACACATCATACTCGATGCCATCAGCGCCTGCCTTCACTCTGGGGGTGAAGATGGGGCAGCTGAGGAAGCGAGGAGGTCGGTCCGAGTCCTCGTAGACTTTCCCGAAGCTCGCCATGGTGCGTAGCTGCATGGTGGGATCCTGGATGATCATGCATGTGTGTGGCGTGGGCACTGAAGCTCGCTCGAGCACCTTGCGGCCTTCGGAGGCATTGGCGCCGCAATTCGTCGACAGCTCCTCGAAGAGAATGCGGCAGCCTTGACTTGTGATCTTCTGCTTGTCGAAGAAGTGATCGAGGAGGACGCCGAGGACTCTTGACTCTGGTAAGCCTTTGACATTCTCTGCAACACTTCTATAAGCCGGGTGCTCCGCAACAGCGTCGTAGATGGCTTGCGTGGAGTGGCCAATGCCGCCAGCGAGGACGACAGTCTTCGTGAGGGCTGGGTTGGCCTGAAGTGCTCGGAACAGTGCTTCCGCCTGGGCAAGAACTTGCGATGCGCAGATGACTATGCACTCAACTGACTCGCTGGTGTCAATGTCCTGGATGTCCGTGCGAGCTAAAAAGTTGGAGATGAGATTAATGTCATCCGCAAGCTCATCCCATTTTGGAGCCGACATTGTGGGTGTGGTAAGTGGAGGATTGTACCGTTGTCGGATGAAAAGGAAGCGAGTGGATCCTCGGGCGACCTTGTTTGCATGTGACAGCTGCAGGAATGTTGGTGCCACAATGGATTTTATTGCATCCAAGTCCATTTTGGGCGAGCGGAGCTGCAGCTATTCGGTAGCATGCTCGTGTCGGACCGGACAACGGATTGGTTGCCTCACTTTGCTTGGTGAGTCGACGCGTTGCATGTGGCATGGTTTGAGGTCGATATGCTTTGCATCGGACGATTATGAGTATACATTGCACATAATAGTCGTGCAGCGGATATAGAGTTCGAGTGGGAGAAGTTCGGCCGATGATAAACGGAGCATAGATGAATGTCTAGAAAAGAAATCTCACACATGACGAGGGGATACCAGTATTCATCACAGCATGAATTGATCATGTGCTACGGTATATACTATTGCGAGTGCAGATCAGACTATTCCTCTCCTCGAAAGCAGACTCTTGGGAAAAGCATTTATGCCTTGGTCTCAGCCAATTCGGTGACGGTGGTGGACTCCTTGAAACCCATCTCGGCAGCGAATGTGGTGGATGGCTTCCAGTTCGCAGACTTGCTCGCGGTGACCTCGTCCATCATCTTATCGACCTGCTCGAGGGACAGGCCCTTGGTCTCGTGGACCATGAAGTAAGCGAAGACGGCGCAGGTGGCGCAGGTAGAGCCCCACAGGAAGAACACCTTGGTCTTGAGGTTACCGTAGGCAGGGTCCATGAGGTAGGGAGTAATAACACCGATGATGCAGTTCCAGAACCAGTTGGAGGCGGTAGACATGGCAACACCCTTGGAGCGGATTGGGAGAGGGAAAATCTCACTGGAAGAGTTGTTAGCACATAGTCAATGAGCTCAAATGGAAAAAGATACGTACCCAATGACGACCCAGGCACCTGGACCCCAGGTGGAGGCGAACCAGAAGATGTAGATGCAGACGAATGCGATCATGGCGCGCTGAGCGCTGAGGTTGCCGTTGGTGCCGTCGGCGTTGGTGGCACCGACAATGGCGACGATGAACTCGCAAATGCACATGGAGACGGCACCCCAGATGAGCAGAGGGCGGCGACCGAACTTCTCAATGGTCCAGAAAGAGAGGGGAGTCGAGCAAACGTTGACGATGGTAGTGATCATGGAAATGAGGAAAGCGTCCTGGATACCGATGAGCTGGAAGAAGGTGGTGGAGTAGTAGAAGATGAAGTTGACACCGGTCCACTGCTGGAACATCTGGAGAGCGACACCGACGAGGACCTTACGAGCATTGCTGTTGCGCTTGCCAAGACCACCCTTGAAGCAACCGAGCCAAGTGACCTCACCAACCTGGAGCTCGTACTCGTAGTTGGCCTGGATCTCAGCGAGCTCGTCCTGGATGTAGTCTGAGTCGGCGGGCTGGCCACGAACGCGGGCGAGGGCCTTGACGGCCTCGTCGAGGCGCTGCTTCTTGACGAAGTAACGAGGAGACTCGGGAAGGAAGAAAAGACCACTAGAGAGGATGATGGCCCAAACAAACTGAATACCGATGGGAATGCGGTATGAGCCAGAGTCGTTGCGGCCGTTGACTGCGTTGGTGACGATAGCGGCCAACATGAGACCGATGGTGATGGCGAACTGGTAGCAAGAAACGATTGCACCACGGACCTTCCTGGGGGCGACTTCGGACATGTAGAGAATGTTGATGGCGGAGACAAACCCGACACCAAAACCAGCGATCAGGCGACCGACAACGAGAAGGGGAAGGCTGGTGGAGGCGATCTGGAGAATGACACCGATGGAGAAGATACCGCATCCAGCGATGATGGTAAGGCGACGACCGAACCAGTCGGCAAGAGCGCCAGAGACGAGAGCACCGAAGAAGGTACCGGCGGAGAGGATGGAGACAACGAGGGAAGTATTGGAAGCATTGATGTAGTAGCCAGTTGGGTGAGCGTCGAGATCGGTGGTAGCTTGTCCAAAGTGCTGCTTGACATAGGCAGTACCAAGTACACCATTGATGTATCCAGAGTCGAAACCGAAGAGGATACCAGCAAAGGCGGCGAAAGCACACATGAGGTAGGCCTTGACGGTGACAGGCGCCTCGACGCGCTCCACAGTCATGGGCGCCATGGCGAGGGTTGGTAGTAGCGAAGGAAGTAGGATGCGTGTACTAGGTGATGATGGCAAGGTGAAGTGAGGGTTAAGAGACCAAGACCCGAGATAACGAGAGATGAGGTGAGATGAGATTGGAAACAAACGAGGGCCATGCAGGTCAATTTAATATTCCCTCGCAGATCAGCTTAGCTTCAGTGGCACGCGAGCCCGAGCACTGGTACGTGGTGGAGGACCGGGGCCGCTTGGAGCAAGACACCGTTGGCGGGGTCACGGTTCGCATTCCAGAACGGCGGCGAGGCGACTCTGGGACAAAGTTAGGTTACTCTGAGCATGAGTCTCCTCCAGATGAGATTAGTCGCATCTAGAGGCTGGAGCCCCGACCTTGGCACCGAATCACAAGCAAATCAAGAGATGCGCAAGCCGTTCTAGCGTGCCGCCGGCGCCTCGACTTGACCGATGGCGCGCTTTTGGGAGGACCGTGTGTCACATGGTGCCCTCGTTTCGTCAAACTTTTCTCTCCCGCCCCGTGTCATAGTGCCAAATCATAACGTCGCATTCGCTAGTCTGGAGGCGCACAGAGGAAGGACGGGGAAAGAACCGGTCCTGTATCCCACGGTATCCATTCGCCTGTTGTTGGACCTGGGGCGATTGTTCATGCTCCATTGCGCACGCTTGCGCTGTCCAACGAAGGAATGCGAAATTTTCTCTCCCGTTGCGACAGCCGCACTTCTCCGCATTTCAGGGGACGCCACGGACGGTGAGACCGTCGGTCAAAGACTGGGACAAGCCGGTAGGATGAGATCGTGTCTGGCACTGCGACCTGCACCCCGACCTGGAGAGACTATGCTTGACCTCCTGATCCGCAGGGCGGGTGTCAGCGGTCGTGCCGTTGTGCGACGAGGATCTCCCGTGGCTCCTGAGTGCCTCTTCATCCATGATATTCATGGCGCGTTTTAGTGCATGCAGCTGTGGTCTGTCATGCGGTGCTACAGTAGGTATCTGTCATCGATTGGCTGCTGGATCCATACACTTGCCGACTGCGCTTCTCGTGCATGAACGACCGTCTAACAAAAGAAGGAATTCGACGATCGACAGGGTGTTGGCACCATCGCAGGAACGGCGCCAGAAGGTCGTTAGTTTGAGTGAAAATCTTTCTGGGGCCCTTGCAAATTGAAGCTGATCTACGGGCCTGGCTGTGATAGGTCTCCTCTGCCCTCCTAGTGCGGCATCTCGCCAGAAAAAGCAGGCTTCTGGAAATTCCATGCATGAGCCAATTTACACATGGCTTCACATGTGTGCGGTACTGGGGAAAAGGTTGGGGGTGTGGAGTTGGCTTCACCACCTGGTCGGGCCAGTGAATGCCTCTTTTTCCAGCCTTTGCAGGAAACCAGTCCATGCGGTCGTGGAGCGAGGGTGTCAGCGTGATCGCATGGAGTCACACTGCCCGCGGACCGACCGAGATGTGACTGACACAAGTCGCAACGCTCTTTGAACGCCTCATTTTCGGAGTCCGGACATCTTGTTCGTGCCCTCATTTTGAGTGGCCACACCAGCGCCGATCAGATGTTTTGATCACGCATCAGCTATCCGCTGGCGACCAGCGCGGCTAAAAGAGTATGGTCCCGGGGATGAGGGCTAATTGGTCCAAGTGCGGAACCAATCAAGTCGAGACTCTGGGTCAATCCCGAGGTGAATTTGATATTGGGGTTACGCACTGATGTTTCCGCTAGTGGCCACGCAACCAGATTACGATGGACACCTGCATCACCTTATACCATTCATGTTATTCACATGATGGAGGCGAATCTCTGTTGAGCTGGCAAAGGCAATGGCTCGCTTCCAGATGGTCGTGCTGTGTTGTGCTCGGCGCGCATCATCTTGGCTCAGGCGACGTTGACAGTTGACCTGTCAGACACAGAGCAGCTGCCATACCGTCTACCGGCATATGCTTATTCCCATCGGGATTTGCTTGGGCCGTGTGTCGTCATGTCAGGTGGTACGATACGGTAAGAAATGACTGCTGGTAAGAAATCTCTGCAAAACCTCATCTTACGAGCCCACTTGGCCCGCCAGAGTTCGACACTTCTCGGCCATGTAAAGGAGAATTGTTATCGAGTGACCGCGATTTGGTTATCGAGTGACCGCGCTAACTACTTCCGTATTAGACTTTGCGCTAAGAGCACTATGAGTTTATAGCATTTCCCTCGTTGTGAACGAGTCTATACCTTATAACATATAGATAAATCTATATAGGAATAGGAGGATGCTATTCTCCCTAATCCTATCGTTGATAACGAAGATGTTAATTATAAACTCTAAGATGCCCTTCGAACTTTCCTTGTAGATATATAAGAAGATTAGGACTAAGATGCTCTCGTCTATAACGAGCAAGAAGCAGAAGAAGACGAGGAAGAAGAAGGACATATAGAGCATCGACTTTAACCGCCGCTAGAAGCCTCGTTCGACACGTATAAAGACACTTTCGATTATACGAGGATAACGGCTGTCTAAATATATTATATACTCTTTGAATCGAGAAATTTGACTTAGAATTGATGGACTTCAGTGCATCGTTGTGAACGAAGCATTTAGAGTTTTGATATACGGGGTCAGCCGGCGCTAATCTTAGTCGGGTATGACGCGGTCACTCGATAACCAAATCGCGGTCACTCGATAACAATTCTCCATGTAAAGGTCAGCCTACTATTGATATTTGGGGCCTCTAACCTGCTCGACGGGTCATTCGCGGCGTCTGAGGCATGGTCCTTCACCTTTTTGCACCACGCCGCCGTGCCGTGACCCGTCGGTGGAGTGTGAACCACGATTAGGTATGCCAACTTGTCCCTTTTTCCGACGCCACGGTAGGTATTGCCGGCACTGTTCCGGGTAAGCTATTTGCCTCTTGTGAACTGATCAAGTACCGGACAAACTCAATCGTTGTCGGCAAGGCCGAGGTCGCAGGCTGAACTTTTCTTCGAGACAGGAGGCATCAGAAATCATATACAGATACAGACTTTGACACCACTCATTCTGTACGTAATTTCGAGGCAACGCTCGCAAGGGTCTACCTTCTTAGAAAGGTCTTCAGGGGTGGGGGGGTGACTGTCCCTAAGAAAATGAAGTTGTACGCTGATGTGAAACGTCGTGATCAGATGTGAAGCTTGTTCGGTCAGCAAAGGCCCGATCTCGGTCCAGAATCACCGTACGCGTCAGACTCGTGTTTAATAATCATGCCAACCGTATCGAGGTCGGCAGCACCATGTGACAGCGTCAGCGGCGGTGGGCACAAGCAGAACCTCCCAGCCACTGCCACCTCCGACGAGGTATACCATCTTTGTCCAGCAGACGAATAAGTCCTGAACGAGTAGCTGAGGTCCTCACGCCACTGGTTTTGGGTGACGCGACGGTGATTGTGCCGAGGTAAGAAACGTTGTGTGCGGGCGATCGACGACGACCTCGACAACATTGCTTTCCTCTATTATTGCGTGCCTGACCGTCGAAACGTTGATTGCTCATCGTTCTAGCGATAGTTGCGGTCTACCACACTCAATATGCCTCCCCCAAACGATGGAAACGAGTATCTGCCATTTGCCGACATGATCGCGCTAGAGAAGATCAACGAGGTGAACTATCGGAGTAAAGCCATGCCATTCTCTCCAGGTGGGAGCGGTAGAGCATATGGTGGACATGTTTATGCTCAAGCAGTATGGGCAGCGGCACAGACTGTCGCCAAAGGCTTCGTCGTCCATGTACTTCGTCCTGTCACGGCGGATAATAATGCTCCCCACTAACACACGTCGCAGAACGTCACTGGCTTCTTCATACTAGGCGGACTGACCAACGTGCCCTTTGTATATAACGTCAAGATCATCCGCGATGGCCGATCATACTGTACTCGAATCGTCAATGTTACACAGGCAGAGGGCAAAGGCATCTGCTTTACTTGTACCTGCTCCTTCAAGATTGACGAAGAATCGCCGCTTGACATACAAGAGTATATCAATCTCGAAGAGAAGTACGCCGTCGTCCTAAGAGGGAAGACCGAGCAAGACTGGCCTGAAGCACCTGGCATGGATGTAAAGTGGTATTGGGACTTTCTAGACCAGGGCAGACCCAACGACAAGTTCCCGGGGCTGGATTCCCGGAAAGTCGACATGACTGCATACAACGCACATCGAGATCCGTTCGCTCGAAGACAATTGCTTATTTATCGTGTCATAGGTTCTCTACCAGCGTCAGCAGGTCCAAATCTGCATGCTTGCGCCCATCTGTATGCCTCAGACCGCAATTCACTGTTCATCGTTGCCAACCATCTCGAGGTCGGCGAGAATTTTACTCAAATGGCAAGCCTGAGCCACACTGTAGTATTTCACACGCCTCACCAGACCAGGACTTTGTCATGCAAAAGTCCGGCACAGATGATCGAATATGGTTCTGCAAGGAAGACTGGACTTCTCGAGCTGCCGGTGGGCGTGGAATACACCACTCTCGCATGATTGGCCTCGGAGGACGACACGTCGCTACTTCCTGGCAGGAAGGTATGGTCCGGCTAGGCAAAAGCAAAGATGAGCAAAGGTTGGCTTATCTCAATGGAGCGTTTGGCAAGAATCCCGTCAAGCTTTAGCAAAGTCATTCGAAGGCGAGCATGGCTTGTACATTCAGTCGAGCAGCAGCCGCATGTCGCAGGATCACCTCATCGGTGCTTGCCCTTTTCCGGCATTGACATCGTCGGACCTGAATCGACCACACAACAAGCGGCCACATTTTTGCAGCAGGCAGATTGCTCGTTCCAGATTCAACCAGTCCAGGCGTCCCTGAACTTCACGAGGAGGACGACACATCCATCGCCCAGCATTCCCAGCTTCGTCCGGATGGGATTTCTGTACAGCTTCAACGCAGTCCGTTCTCCCAGCCCGCCGCATCCGCAAACCCGATCGTGGAAGCGAGCATACAGCTCAGCTCTCAGACTGCCTGCCGTGCAGCAGTCGTCTGTCTTTGCACGAGGCTGAAGCGGCGTCACTTGCCTCGTCACACCTTTCATGACGCTTGTCCTCGTAGGCGGTCCTGTGAAACCTTCTTGCTTGAGGACTGGTGTCGGTCTGGTGCTGTCGAATCTTGGCTGGAAAGCTGGGACAATCTCGTCGTCTGTTCCCTGTCTCGACCTCTGCTGGGGAAGTAGCTCGTCGTCTGAGCTGCCTTGGTTCAGTCGAGGATCTTGCGTCTGAATCCGGAAGATCTGACGTTCCTCTGTACTTGCTGGAGCGAGCGTGTTGCTTAGGATCCTCGTCGACTGTAGCTCATGCTCCTCGACCAAGCCATTCTGTGCTGTCAAAGGATTATCTGCTTGCCCGTTCAGCCCATTAGCACTGTCCTCTGCCTTTGCCCCTGATTTTTGCCCGCACAGTCCCTTCATTCTCCTCCAAAGACTCTTCGCCCCCTGGCACTGCATCTTCTTTTCCTGCTTCTTCACCTTTGCCTGATTGCCCCCGCACCAACCCCTCGGTCTATCCCACCCGTTCTCCATCATTCTTCCTTCCACCTCATCTTCCACCACAGCATACACCCTCACAGTCTCCCTCTTCCTCCCCGCTAGTCTCGGGACAGTACACCCGCACTCAAATTTCGCATTATGCACCATGCACATCCGCAAACATCCTTCCACCGCCCACCTCCCGGCCCTCAACCTCCACCTCGCCGCACGACCGGTATAAACCTCCTCTCCATCCGCCAACGCTCCTCCAGTCCCTTCACACCGCACATAGCTCCCCGGGCTCAGCATTTCTTCTCCCGGGACGCGCACAGCCACACCTCCGTCGGGGAGGGTATACCGTTCCCCCATCTCGCCCGCGTGTCCCCCGTGCTCCCCCTCCTCTCCTCTGGCTAAGAGGTCCCACGTCTCAACCTCCTCCCCCGTCGGCGCGGCAACAAAGGTGTAATCCCCCGCCACCCCTCCCGTGGCGTCAAAAACGAGGCGTTTGAGGAGGTATACCTCCCCTGCTGACTGACTCCCGTCGTCAGAACGGGACATGGCCATCCGTACCCTGCCAGCGCGGGTCGCGGGCTGGATGTAGATGACTGCCCAGGGAGTAGCGGTTACGTTCCTCTCCGGCGCTGAGCCGGTGGTCAAGGCTGAGGGGACGGATGGGATGCACCCTGGTAGCCCGATGGGGAGGGAGGCGGAGGAGATGTGCCGAGAAGGATACGGGATGGAGGGGATGGAGGGAGGCGGGGTGAAGGACGGCGCTGAGGGTAGAGGTTTCCCGACCGGATGTGAGAGGGCGGAGGTCGATGCTGTGCGGAGAGAGGAGCGCTGTGATGGACCCCGGATATCGTGCGAGGCCAAGGGCCAGGGTGACGGCTGGAGATGGTGGTAAGCCAGCCCTGCGATCTCGGTCGAGGGAAAGCGCGGGATAGGGGCAGAGACGTGGCGTGGTGGTATACTCTGATCGTAGGCCTGGACAGAGCGAGAGGTGGCGCTGAGCAGAGGGGCGGAGGCGTGCCGTGCGGGATGGCGAGGGGGGATCTTGGGACTGTAGCTGGCTGTAGACCGCTGCGGGGGGCTAGGTGAGTCGTTGGGCGCGTCGTTGTGGCCAGAGGGTGGTTTGGCGTTTGCATCGATGGAAGGGATAAGGGTTTCCCTCTTACCTGCGAAGGCGATGAGCGGTACGTGTTGCATTGTGCTGGGGGGCGCGGAGGGTGAGGTCTTGCACTTTGGTCGGGAAAAGTTCTGGACTGATAGGCTTTGCTTGTAGAGGTGTAAGGGTGATTGCGATCTCCTTTGCTTACGGGAGTCGTGTGTGTAGTAATTTGCGATGGGGATGCAGCGGCTCCTTGGGCGGGAGGGCAAGAACGAACACGGCTGGCCTGATGGTGGTTTGCGAGGGGTCTGATATCGAGGTTGCGAGGTTGGTAGTTCGACGAGCCGAGATCGTGAAGCTGGTAGCTTGACAGGTCGAGGAAGCTTAGAAGGCGTTGATGCTGCTGCGATGCTCATGGATCAAATTGACAAGTGGTAGTACAGTAACGAAACGAGAGAATCAACTACCAGATGTGTGCCGCTTTTTGGTGTCCTTGTGAAGCTTTGAAGAAGCAATTGTCAAGCCCGCAACCTACCCACTCATCATCGCAACTACCATTCGCCCATTGTTCGGCATCCTTCGATGGAGAGTGTGACCTATACTGCGAGTAGTCAAGTGGGTAATCTCATAGTAGCAGCGTGAGCTCTTTGGGTGTAGGTGACGCTTCTCCATGCAGTATCGCAACATCCCGTACTACGCCTTGCGAACGGGGAATATGTTATTCCGCTGGTCCGTTGAGGGTCTCTTATTATTACCGTGTTACTCAAGTAGAAGTTCATGCGCCACTGCCGACGCCGGATATTGGAGCACGTGACTTGAGTTTCCCTTCTCCCTCCACTGCTTAACGACGAACATGCGCAAGTAGCCTTGTTGAATTCTGCACTCCTTGGCGCCAGAACTATCATCATCACCGTGGTCTGTGAAGGTGAGTCGCTTCTGATGGACTGTCCTTTCATGTGAGGTAGACAGGAGATGTGCCACCGTGGCCCGAGTACGGGAGCCATGAGCGTTCAGGACCTGAGTATCTCTGTAACTTGAAATGGGGTTCTAGTAGTAGTCTTGATGAATAAAGTCGCCGCCTCGCAGGTGTCCAGCTGTCAATCGTGGGTGGAAGGCCAACTGCTAGTAAACAAGGATCACGAGAAGATGCAGAATCCCGCTCACCAATTTGCACGCTATATTAATGACATAAAATTCAGCTTGGAGACAGTCTGAATGACTAACAATATTTTTGAATTGTCACAAGGGGCCAGTATGGCGAGGCAGTGATGACGTACGTGGTAGATGTGATGAATGGTGTACTTTTCGAACCCCGAAGAAACATGCCCGTCCACCGACCGGAATAGGATATTTACCACATAGAAATGACGATTAGGCCTCTTCATTCGACGTATTGTCGCCTGAAGGGCAGAGGGAATTCGCTGAATGGTCGTAGGTTGTACGCTGGACTGTTTGATGCAAGTCGAAGTGATATCCCGAGTTAATGATCCGGCATATGTTCTACTCCGAGTCGCAAGCCACCACAGGAGCATCGTTCACCAAGTCCAAAGTTCTAGAAGGCCAATACAACGACATCCTTCTCTGGGAGCTACGCTTACCGCCTATACTGCATGTGGTAGTAGTCCAAGCATCCACAACGACGACCCAGATCACCATCTGCTCACAACGGCTGATGCGATGCTCGGATCGACTGCACGGCAGCGAGTCCCAAGACAGGTCAGTAGAAGCGACATCTCTCACCGTCGAAATGCACCACCCAATCATGGCGGCAGCTCCTGATTGCTCCCTGGACGTGTCCCCATTTGTAGCTCTACCGCACGCAAAGTGTGTCTTTGCCGCCCATACGAGGCAGTGCATCGAACCGCTGTGCCCAAGTCCTATCCCGTATAGTCGGCTTGCCCTCGCTGCCAACCATTCAAGGCTCAACAACCTTCCCCTTCTCAGCCTCCATAAACAAGAACCCTCCAACAGCTGCAACCGCCTTAATGCCCCCCGCCACAAACAAAGCCGCTTGCAAACCACCACCCGACCGCATCAACCACGCCGAACTCACAGCTCCCACCAACACGAGCACCACAGCCGCCACCCGCCTATCCCTCTTCTCGTTCTCCCTTGCCAATAACGCATTATCCCCCATGATATCACAGTACGTGCTCGTCACCACATTGACCGGCAACTCATTATACCCCAACAAGCGCGACGTAGCGATCTGCACGCCCGCCTGGAACGCGAGTGGCGGGAGCAGGGACACGATGTGGATATTCTCTATGACCCTGGTCGCGGTGGCGTGCGTTACTATCCCTGGCGCGTTGTGCGGGACTAGATCCGTTGCCACGACAGCGGCAGATAGGAGGATGAGTAGAGCCTGCACGAGGAGCAGGGAGAAGAGGTAGAGACGATTCGACGCGGCGCCGGCGGGGAAGAAGAAGGCGGTGAGACGGAACGTGACGAATGTGCCGAGGAGATAGGAGAGGATGGAGACGAGCGCGGTGAGCCAGGCGTGTGGGTTAGCCGGGGTCGAGGCCGTCGCGAGGCCGAGGAGGACTGTGTTGCCTTTTGCTGCGTTAGAGGGGCGGGGTTCGGAGAGGGGGGAAAGCGAACCTGTCTGCATCCCTGCAAAGACGGCCCAGTTACTGAAGCAAGCGGCGTCGACCATGCCTGTCGCTGCTGAGTGGGCGAGTAGGACTAGATCGCCGTGCTTTTTGTCAACGGGGCCGAATAGGAAGGCTCGAGAGAGTATACGGTGAGTGTTGTGGTCGTGGACTGGCTTCTCGTCGTGGTTGACGGCATTCTCCAGATCTTCATCTCGCGGCGAACTACTCCCGGCCATGATCTGAATGGTGCGGGTGTGTTCGCTCAACGCAAATTTCAGGTTTATGGAGTGCAAAGATAGATGCAATGCTCTGCTACACGACTTACTTTTGCTATCGTCACGATATCATCACAGATTACAGGAGACAAAGAAGTTAACAATCCGTTATCAGTGCACGATGAGGCCATATTCCGCGATAAATTTTTCTGGTCCGTCCAGTCATCGTTAGCGGTGGATGGAACCGACGTTGAGCGCCATGTCCAGCGATTTCGGCGGGCACTGTGGAGTGACCACAAGCACAATGACAGTGGACTGGACAAGGTCGTACTCGAGAAAATGCTGGATATGCAATGGTAAGAGAGGATCGTCTTCATACCGGTAGAACACAAGATCCTTGAAGTGAGAAGGAACAGGATAGCGCATGTGGTTGGCATTCTGGACCAATGAAACCCTGTTAAATGGATTAGTGCTCACAGTCACGTGAATCACAAGAAGAGACTGTCACACGACCTGATACGTGATCAAATTATTGTTATTGCGTCCAATGTCAGTCGACTACTGTGCCAGGTCTCCTCCATTCACGCTTGTGGTTGTAGCTGCGCTCTCCACCGCATCGATGCCCATTCGACTAGCAATCTGTATCATGTACAACTAGTGAGACTGGATATGTCTTCGTCTGCTCCAAATATTGGTCTGAATGCACCAGACCCTACCAACCCTCTTATTCGGTAGAACGCCGAACAAATGCGACCATGGCCATGACTGTTGGCCGTTGCCTCGCTGATGCCGCTATGATGATCAAAACGCTAAGAAAAAAAATTCTGAAAATATTCATGGTGTATCGTAGAAACCCTACGTCAATGGAGATGTTGCGGTTGAGATCGCTGGTAAGCCTGCATCTGCTCGGAAGCCATGAAGCCAGGCCACTGCTCACCACGGGTTGTGGCAACCCTTTGCGAGTTATCGGACCATTGATTCTGGCTGACATAAGGAAGACGTCCTTGCTGACGTTCTTGTGGGCGCCCCAGTGGCTGATAATGCATTTGGTTGTTGCCAACATGCTCCGGCTGATGCATGGCTCGCGAAGGTGGAGGTACCAGCAAGGTATGCACGCCCATGACTGGTTTGTATGGGCTGTCTCGTTGTGCTAGGAAGAACGACGGCGATTGATGTGTTACTGGCATCATCGACGTGTTTGTAGGCGAAACGTTGGTGGAGGACAAGTATGGGCTGTGATTTCGTGAGGAGCGTGCTGACTGAAGAGCAACCGCCATGGCGTTGGGCATATGACCCATGCTTGTAGGTTGATGCTGCCAGGAGCTGCCTGGAGTTGATGACTGTGTCTTGAGGTGTTGAGTCAACGGCGGTAGCCTGTTCAGCAGTGCCTGCTCTCGTGGTGCCTGTGAGGATGGACGAGACTGACCCTCCAAGGGAGTGAATGGCAAGGACGACGGGTATTGCTGTGGGTGATTCTGAGTTTCATAACCACGTCCAGTAACGCTTGGTGGCTGCTGAGAGTACTGCTGAGGCTGATACGTGTTGCTGTACATGACCCTCTTGGCAGCTTGTGACGCTTCCTCCTCTTCGAGACTCCTCTTCCTTGACCTGTTCGATGTGGTCGGAGCCAGGGGTGAAGGATTCGCCGTTGCAAATTGTGCAGGCTGTGAGAGAGGCGGAAGATAGGTGGTCGCAGCTCCAGGAGTGTGCGCTCTTGGTGGTGATGCCTGGAAGGACGTAGGTGGTGAAGGAAGATTAATTTGCCCGTATGAAGGTTGTGACAGAGGTAGGATCTGGAGCATTGGTAGCGTCGGAGGTTGCGAGGCACGCTCGAGGAAGCGAGCAAACTTTCCAAGCTGGGCCTGCCACTTGGTCCATTGTTCAGCCGAGGTAAAGAGGTTGTACTTCATGTTACTCAGAAACTCTACCTCCATAATGTGCACCTCAGCCACGGAAATGCCAGACACATCAGCCCATGTCTTGTTCGTGTAGGTGTTGTCGTCCAAGAATTTGTTACCCAGCATCAAAGCCACTGTCAGCAGGCGGTATTCGCTGCCCTCCTTGCCTTGTACCGAAGGATTCTGCCTCTTCAGACGGTAGATGAACAGCAAGGCTAAGAGAATGACATTCTGGGCAACTTGTGTTGTTGAGATGATCGTAGTGACCCATTTCCGGAATCCTGAGGAAGGACTGGTTTCTTTCTTGAGACTGGGTAAAGGAAGAACAGCTGAGGATGGGTCCTCTGCAAAGTCTAGCACCGCAGAGCTCTCGAACCAGAACAGACATGTGACCTGTGCGGCCAGTTCTGACAGGCTACCCTGGCTGTTGTTGATCGTCTTCGGTATTTGCAAGGAAGGAGCAATCAAGCTGACCTGTGATGCTTGGCGCTGGTGATATGAGGAACTCGATGCAAAGGACTGATGTGAATGTGCTGGACTCGATTGTCGACTAACCTGAGCCCTCGAGTAGTGAGACATATTACGTTGCTCAGGTACAGTGTCTGTGACCGAGTCGTGGGAGGATGCATATGGGTACCTCATATCCGCATTGTGTAGTCCATGCTCTTGATACTTCCCCATCGGCCGGTAATTGTAGGCAATGGAGCTCATGTCTTCAGGTGGAGTAAGTGGTCGCTTCACCTGGTTGGTGAGTCTGGCCAGTGGTGAGAGGGAAGGGGCCACGGGAGACTGAAAGGCCAGGGCCTTGTGAGATTGGCAGTGTGGTGCGGCAGAGGGCCAAAGACCTCTTGTCTGGAATGCTGTCTGTGAATACATGAAGCACGTCCAGCATGCGGGAAGGTGTCGTTCGATGTAGAGGTTTTGTGTTGGGAAGTGTACTATGGCGTTTGGTCGGGTGAAGTTGAGCTTGATGCTCGTGGAAGGGAAAGGTTGTCTGTAGGCCGTGACTCGTTCCTTCCTGCGTGCTTCATGGCATTGCTCGTTTAGATTCTCGTCACTGCTGCTGCTGCTGCTGCTGCTCGGTCTGGATGTTGACTGCCGGAAGCAAGGGAGTCGGGGGGGAGATTTGCCTGCTGGAGGTATGTGAAGTGGTGGTCGTAGGAGAAGATGGTGGGGGGATGAGAACAAAGGTCAGCCGGCTCAAGCAAAAGAGATTGACTTGACCAAGCGATAGATTGTCGGCAAAGGGGGACAATCAAAAAGTGATAATGAAAGAGTCTACATGTGGAGAAGGTTGACTTGACTTGAGGTGCGTGACGAAAGCCATCTGATGGCTTGGGAAGGAGCAGCGGATACGGAAAGCCGCAGTTCAGGACAACCGCATCATCCACACACGGGCTCAGTAGTAAAGTGAGCTCAAGCCCAAGGCTTCGCCTGACGAGGTTCCGGTTAAGGGTTAACGAGGTTCGAAAACTAAGGGCCAGGTTTGCATCCACGCCGCTGGTCCCAGCGAAGATCACCGGCACGAGCGGCGGCGGCGGTAAGAGGATGAGAGCATGAATAGAGAAGGTCTGGGTTGATTCCGGATGGCGCTGGGCGAAAAACGTTGTCGGTCGTCTCGTCTCGTCTCGCATGCCATGGCAGGCATGGCTCGTGTGCACCTTGACACGGTTACGCGCGGTAGGTGGGGGGGACGACCAGTAGGCCCAGGCAAGGCAAGACTCCGCAACTGTGGCACGAGTGGAAAGGGGAAAGAGAGTGTGAATCAGATGAACAGACTATGGAGCGATGTCGGCAGCATCCAGGCGCCAGACAAGGAGTTGATGAGACGACATGTTGGAACGGGCTGCGAGGTCACGGTCAAGCAAAGGGACAAAGGCTGATGACCGATGACCGCACAGGACACGCTAGGGCGACACGACGAATGAGAGGCCACGAGTCACGACGATTCACGGACGATGCACAACGATGGGACGACGCAAACGCAGGCGCAGGCAAGCACAAGCTTTGCTTCCCACGGTACAATCCTTTTCTCGGAGCCTGCAGAGCGTTGTTGCCCCCTCCCTCAATCGCACAGTTGACACCGGCCAACGTACATTTGGCCCGTCCTGATAGGGCGATGCCCGGTGCAGCACGGTACGGGTCAGCTGTGGATGCCAGGTCCGCCAGGTCTGCCACCATCAGCTAATTGGTCATGCTGGCGCAGACCTGGATCAACCTTTGCTGGACCGGGACCTTGTTGCTGTTCCTGCCTGTTCCTGCGGTCAGCGACTCTCTTCTACTCCGGGCTGGCTAATTCGGGCGACGTCAATTGTGGGCCACCTCACTCACGGGGCTGAGGTTATGCTTGCTGTCCGCTGACAAGACTTCTGGTACCGTCTCTCGCATAGCAACACCTCGCATCGTCTGCTAGCGTATTGAACGAGCGGCCGTAACGCCGGGCTCTGCCGTGGCTTGACATGGACTTCTGGCTCGATCAAGGATGCCCGGTCATGATGGGATCTGTAGACATGTTCAAGGGAAAGACATATTTTGGCACTTGCTGTGATTGGGCTTGACGACTCCGTCCAAAACCTTCTCACATTCCAACTGAAGCCGGCCCGTTCGTCATTTGTTCTTGACCCCTGTCGCGACAATCGAACGAATCGCGAGGCCCGAGGTATGGCGCCGCAAGGATGCAAAGCAATACCAAGTTCCTGTCTTGACTTCAGAAGCAGCACCCACTTGAGGCACGGATGTGAATCAATCTCGATGCTCCAAGCAAACAAATTATTGGTCCATGGAGCTACGTATTTGCTGTACATGACCCGTACGGTACCGTTCTGGCGCGCCCTGATCCAGTCCAGGGTGACCACAATTCGCCGGCCTGGATCTGCCCCGAGACCTACATGAGCTGTTGTGGTCTCTGTGATGAGCACGGGTCTAGTGTTGGAGCGATCAGCAAGTGCGACAGCTGAATCTTCCGGAGGTTGGAAACGTTGCATGCGACATGGCTTCATGGACTCGTAATCTTGATCCAATATTTGCCTGCACAAGCTTGTAATTATTTTGGGCAGAGCAGGCTGCCAGCTCATCGAAGTCAAATCTTGGTGACCACAAGCCCAGCCGAGTGTACCGTTAGTATACTTCCAGCACACGAGATGTTGACCGACTCAAATCCCCGGCACACACTCAACCTCTTGAAGATCTCTTGATCATCCCGCGTGGGAACATGAAGCCGCTTGGCTTCTTCCAAACGTGTGTCAGTCGTACAATGCTATCCTCCAGCCGACATTAGCGGACCGATGATGGATGCATCAGTGCTCAGCCGTGGTGGACAATAGATTGCATTCCATGCCACAGGAAGACCTTTTTCCATGTCTCTCATGGTTTCGAGAATCCCGACGCTACCAGATGGGGGCGTCAGATTTCTCCAATTAGACAAAACCTTGTCAGTATCAATCCAACGGCTGAGGGGACAATTCTGTAACTGTATATCCTCGTACATACAGCTCCGGCAGATCTGTCCTTCGTTCGACAGTATGTGGCAATATATATCACCCAACAAATGCAAGGGCGCTGTCGCGGTCCTCGGAGTCTCACCGGCGATAGATCAGCGTCCAGCTTGCCTTCTCAGCTGCGGAAGCTTGCCATGGCGGATTTGATTGATTACAGCGATGGGATCTTGCCGGTAAGCGAACTGTTTGCGCATGACCGCACGGTAGAGCACTTCCCCCCACCAGGGATGGGTGTCAGTAGTTGTGGCGCGGTCGTGGAGATTGGCTCGATTGGGTCTCACAAGCCAGGGCGGATCTCATGCGCAAACCCGAGTGTCTCGCGCAAGCACATCACGAAAGTGATCCACCCAGCCCTCGCGAGATTCTTTGGATCAGACTAATCCGCCAACTATGGCTGCACATGGCGTCGGAAGGATTGCGGCACGTCAAGGGCAAATCGAACGTTCCCTCCTTCCGCTAAGAGCAGCAAAGGGCTGGTCCTCCTTCACGCACCAATAAGCTCTGCCCACACAATCGGGTTTCGCACGATTCAGGGTACATTTGAAAAAGCTACAGTATATGGCAAATGCTATGAAGCCTCGGCCTTACTTGTCGAAATGTTGACATCACACAGAAGCCATACAAGCCAAACAAGCCAACACGCATGGTCGTATCCCTGCACTCAGTCCTTTGAACAAGTTACGTGGCGCTCCCAATGAGCGCTAGCAGCTGGCTGTTTCTCTGATATCAATACACTGGTATTCTACAGGGTTCAGAGCATTTTCATTGATCAGACATTTCAGGCGCTTGGACTCAGCCACGCCAATGCGAACTAGTCGTTCAAATATGACGGCACAGTCATGAATGAATCTGCCTTTACGGTGTGAAGTCTAGGTGTACGCCAAGGGCGTCCGCAATGCCGATCGAATGTAACGGCATGGGCGCGGCATGGATTCTCGTTTGAAGCTTGTCGTACAGTCCACTGGGACGGGAATAATCGTTGAATCACCGTTGGATTAACAACGATGGCAATCTAGTCGGGGCAAAGCACTTTGAAAGGATGCTGCAGGCAGACGAATCCTCCACGATCCATGCTTCAGATACGCAGATCACCACGAGTCCACACGACACGCATGACCTTTGGTGCAATAGTGTTGTTTCTCAGGGGAGTCAATTTCTCGTTTCCTAGTCTTACGGGTTCCGTGTCCTGATGCTGCATCATGACTGTGCGCACGATCGACAAGTGAAGAATACAGCGGGCGATGTGGATAAGCATCCCTTCAATCATGCCGTGACCAGCGACCAAGCATGGACAGGAGATGTGGAGAATGCCCGAGTATCCGCTCAGGCGACATGAATACATTTGGAAATTTTTACACCGCCTTAGCGAGGACGCCTTGGAGGAAGCTCTGGACTATCAACTATCAATCTTGTCATGGCGTCAGAGTGTCATACCGCGGGTGATACTGTACCACGCAAAGCCGAACTGGGACCGCACTATCTGTGGCTTGAGTTGGAAAAATTCCCGGACAAATCCTTCTCGCCATGGTGGGACGTTCCTGTGGGGTGGCGACGATGCACTAGAGGTCCATACTCTGCGATATCTGACCTCAACCAGCGCATGTCCGAGCAACGGATTTACTGCTGATCAAAAAGGCTCTATGCTGCAGGAGGTTGGAGGCTCAGGAACAGTGATTGGCCACGACTCAAAAAAGAGGCGCCAAGTATCTTGTATGACCCCTCTCCCTTCACAGTCTGTTCCGGCCACCTCCACCCATCCAATAACACGCGGCTGGTCTGTGCTACGAAGTGACGTTGCTCACCGCTGGTACATTCTTCGCCCTCATGCATTATCAGAAAGTCTGGACGAGCGTTCATCTTTCGATGCATTTCAGACGCAATAGGGCAGATGCAGAAATGTGTCTGGATCGGACACGTTTCCAATTCTGTTCAATATAGCCGTTCACTTGCTGATCAGCAACTAATGACCTGGTATGCGTAGACAAGACAAGTATTTTTTATACACGTCTACCAAAGGAGGAAGACCATTGCCGCTTGCGAAGGCGCGCCGCGTGCGAAGACAAGCCATACCACTTACACTTCCTAATGCAGCTAGCCTCAGCTGACCACCTCACGTCGTTCCCCCTTTCACACTCTGTGATACGAACAGGATTTAAGTTGCCGATGAATCTGCGGCACGGCACTATGCAGGCAAATTATTTCTCCAGACCCTGGGATTGCCTCGTTGCGTTTGCTTTTTAGCTCTTGCGCTTATCCTTGGCCTGGCACGAATCACTCAGCAATCACGGTCACAACGGTCTCAGCTTTCTCCAACCCTACACCATCTCTGACGGACGGACAGCAAACGTACCAACAAGTTCCTGTCACCTGTCTTTGCCTCGTTACCAGACTTGACACAACATTCCTCGTACTCGGCCCTCTCCGTGATATTGCTCGCAACAAGGTGACGAGCCCCGACCTTAGAGAGTCAACCCCACTTTCGAAATAGCTCCCGCTCCAGCCCGTTCAGCGATGCAATCTTCGAAGCACTCCAAGATCCACTTCAATCGATCTTCGAGGACAACCACATCTTTCTGTGCAAGCATCTCTGACGTTGACGAGGTAGAGCCTTCAATCACCGTCACCTTCTCCCCTATGATCTGCCCCTCAACATCTCGAAAACTGTCATGAGAATCTTCCACGCTAGTATTGCCGTACAGCGTCTGGCTATGCAAGTTTTCTGCGGCTAGTCTACATCCTGGCAAATCCCAATGCCCCACCGACAGAACGGACTTGGTACATGTCTTCCCCTCGCAGGTACTGTAAGACCGCACCGCATACCCCTGGGCACAATGCATCAGCCAAGGCGCTCCATTTCCAGTTGATTGCCAGATTGCAACCACCAAAAAGGTGGCCCTGTTATTGGTGATCCCGTACCCAAAAGACCTCGGGTGCTTCGGACACCATTCGCACTTCGGCCAGCCGATCACGTCCCCGGTGGTGCTGGGGCTATTTCCCACTCTTGATCATACTTTGATCTTTTCTGCTACGACTCATTTCTGTATCCATCCGACCATAATCTTGCGCAGAGGATCATCGGCCTTGCATCCCATCAGCTCCCCGCCCAGTTTCACCTGCCGCCGCTTCCGGTCACCATCTCTGTGAGCTGTGACCGCATGCAACATTCGCAGCATATCGCTTTCAGGCAACAGGTAGTGCCTCAGCAACCAGTCTCGACTGCTCAATGGTTCACGTCACCGGTCCGAACATGTGAAGGCTGAGCTTTGATGATTTCTGAAAGTACAGTTTCCGGACGATATACCCTCCACAAACCAGACGCAGGATCTTCACCGCGATGTTCGTGACACCTGGACGCTCGAATCTGCCGGTTTCCCAGCTGAATGCAGCTGAATGCACCACACGTCGTTGATGAGTGCCGCGGGACAGGCCAGGTCGCCATAATCCAGGTCTACAAACATGACGCATCCGTCCAACTACAGTGCCTCGCTTGTGCCTGCCATCGCGAGACTATCCTGGTCGGTGAGGTATCTATGCGTTCTGCAGCCTTCGTGCACGTTTGTCTCACACCGGGATGACAACGCCTTGGAGTGACAACATGTCCCGGTGCCTTGATCAGCTCTCAGCTGGGATCTTTCTCACGCACGCAGGCCATATTGTGCGGCTGCACTTGCTACCAACCTCAATCTCTCAACAGGAGCAATGTCAGCAGGCTTCACCGCTTTCGACTCTGTACATGTGATGCGGGTGTCTCAAGGTCCCCGGCGATGCATCTGCAAAATGGACACACTCCTGCCCGCAACGCCTGCCACTCCTGCAGCCTGCTATTGACATGTCACCGTGTATTCGAGGACCACATCCACTGCGCTCCCGATGGACTCGGTGTGCGTGTCGACCAGATACGCTTTCGCAAGGTGCAATAGATCACTGTTACTTGACACGCTTTCTTGATCCCGGCTACAATAGATGTAGTAGATGTCAGACGAAGTCCCTCCTCCTGACACTGTACCGTTCTTCCCTGCCTTTCGCTGCCACTCTTGTGTCGCATACATTCTCCCAGAGTCAATTGCACTAGGCCATTACTGTGCGAGACGGCTGTGGGCAGGTCGTCTGTCGTTGGCAGTACTTGCGTTCTGAAAACGACAACTATCCATGTGTGTTGAGAACTTCGTGAGAGCGTTAAGGCAACTGGAGATATCATCCTCTAGGTCTTGTCCCGAGTGCTACGATAGATCTCGACACCTTTAAGATGGTAGGTCTCATCGCTGGAAGCAGAACGTCTTTTCATGCATGAACAGCACGTTTCACGCGGTATGTTCAATCACCTGAGGCTGCTATTCCCAAGACCTATGAGCCTGCATTTACGTTTGTGAACATTGTGATGGTACATTCCGCGTGTACGAGCAGCCGCAAGTCAGTTAGACCACCCTGGTTGTTTCGTCTTGCGTGTAGGAACACTGCTCACTCGAATGACAGATAATAATACACATGAGACCCTGCTGCGCTTCCATGTCCAGTAGCTCGACCACGCTCAACGATGCACACGTCCTGAGTAGCGACCGGTAATGGTCTACCACAACCTGTTCTCCGCCTTCGCCGGTCCTTTTGCCTTGACCTTCTTCTTCGTCCCCTCCGGCCCAGACCTCCCAGGCACTTTGAAATACAAGCTCGGCCCCTCTCCCTCGGGCACCGTATGGCTCAGATACCCCCTATGCCTCTCATCCCTATAATACTCCAGGTCCTTCCTCCCCGACGGATCAGCAAGACGGTACTTGTAGCGCTCGGCCGCCCGCTTGATCTTCTCCTCCTCCTCCTCCTCCTGCACCTCCCCGTCAAGCGCAGGCAACGCTTGGCTCGACAAGGAGTAATACGGGTGCGCCTCCCCTCTCAAGACCCGTGACAGGGATCCCTTGCTGTAATACCGCGTGACCACGCTCCCGCCTGCCTTTTCCACCGCCTCGATGGCGGCCGTGGAGGCGCGAGACACGACGATGCGGATGGGGACCGGCAAGGCGACGTCACCTTTTCGTGCGAGGAGTTTGACGCCGTCCTTGACGCGGGACAGGCACCGGGATGACACGAGGGATTTGACGGTGATGGGCTCGGAGGGGGAGAGGCGGCCTGTGGAGAGCCAGTGGGAGAGGCGGGAGAGGTTGAGGGGTTGGAGCTCTTTGGAGAGGCTGGCGAGTGTTAGTGTGTTGTGCAAAAGGAGGTAGAGAGGAGAATATACGGGTTCTCGAATCCTCGCTTGCCGTGCACGACTTCTAGTGGTGTCTGCCCACCTTCGAACCCGGCGGGCACTTTGCCGTGTTGTCCTTGTCCTTTGTGACCTCGGCCTGAGGTCTTGCCTTTACCTGATGCTGGACCGCGACCGCGGCGGATGCGTTTGTTGTAGGCGCCTTTGGTGTCGCTGAGGGAGGAGAGGACGGATGCATTGCGGCATTGTTGAAAGCGTGACAGGAAGGGAGAGAGGAGTGTTGCTGTCGATGTGTGTTGTATCATTGTACTCGGCTGAGACACTGCGCATGTAGCGCGTCGTAATGAAGCCATTGGGATGTGATGGTTGGAGGTGTAGCTTGTGGTACTCCGGTCTCCAGTAGAGCTTGAAATTTCGGAGCTTGATGCCAAGACAGTGGTCACTTTCACATTGCGAGTCAACCCTGGGGCGAATCTGATATGAAATCCATGTTCAAACTCAGGCAGGACATGAGCTAGTCATCTATTTATGTACGTCCGTAACGCTACATTTCTTCTTCGGACTTGGAGCAAAACCCCACAATGGCCTTTAGAAGACTGCACAAGACCATTCAGCGCGTGGCTCATTGACGCCGATATATGGACAAGTCGAGCTGCACCGACCAAGTGCCCCTCCTCTTTCTTACTGTTCACCTCTCTGATCAGTAATGCCTGCGTAGGACATGCGCTTGGTAAATGTGAGATCTTACAGTTTCACGTGCCTGATCTGTTGCTCGGCTGCCCCTGATTGGCCGGACAGACGTCAGCGCTGAGACTCCAGCGGAGATTTGATGTTGGAGGACCTCATCTCCGCGCGACTCTTTAATGTCGATTTCTCATCTCACGCGACTGTCGGTCATTGAGCATCTGCAATCATGGCGGCACACGAGAGCCACGAGTCCTCGCCTGCAGCAATCCCAAAGACACAATCGCAAAGCAACACGTCCGCACCCGAGCGAAGACGACCGCGGCGAAAGTCCAGTGGTCTAGGAGGTGAACCGAGAGGAGACACCGGAGCAGCGGCGCTGGCGACGATATCCTCATCACATGTGACAGACTCGGCGATAGGCGTCAGTGTATCTGTCGTCTTGTTGCTCATACCACCACTGACAAATGGCAGCGATCACCCTCCGAAAAGCTTCCACGACACTCGAAACGAAGAAAAGCAAAGAGTCTGTTTCGACGATGGGTGCGATTCTCATTCCGCCATACCTGGGTGAATCCATTGATAATCATACTGGTCGTCCTGGCACTCTACGCTATCAATCCGACAACATCCAATCCACTCCACCGAGCCATCTTCCTCTCCTACCCTCTCCCGCGATCGATACTAGATTCCTCTGATACACCAATTCACTATGCCAAGGGAGGCGCGGATTTCGCCTTTGTCTCTTTCTACATTGTCGTCTTCTCCTTCACCCGCGAGTTCCTCATGCAGCTCATGATCCGACCTCTTGCGATCCGATGGGGCATCACTTCTCGCGCCAAACAAGCCCGATTCATGGAGCAATTCTACACAGCGATCTACTTCATCATCTTCGGACCACTAGGGATGTACATCATGTCGCGCACGCCCGTGTGGTACTTCAACACGACCGCCTTTTACGAGAACTTCCCACACAAGACGCACGAGGGACTGTTCAAAGCGTACTACCTTCTCCAAGCCTCGTACTGGGCGCAACAAGCCATTGTCCTGGTCCTCATGCTCGAGAAGCCCCGAAAGGATTTCAAAGAGCTAGTCCTGCACCACATTGTCACACTCGCGCTCATCTGGCTCTCCTACCGCTTCCACTTTGCCTACATCGGCATCGCAGTGTACATTACGCACGACATTTCCGATTTCTTCCTCGCTGTAGGCCTTCCCCCCTTCCCTTACACTTCTCTTCCCTGCCTTTTTTTCCTCCCCCCACCCCACTTGCTAACCTCTTCGGTAGACCTCCAAAGTCCTGAACTACATCGACTCCCCCATCACCCTCCCCTACTTCCTCCTCTTCATCGGCGTCTGGACGTACATGCGCCACTACATCAACCTGTGCATCCTCTGGTCCGTCCTGACCGAATTCCGCACCGTCGGCCCCTTTGCCCTCAACTGGGCTACGCAACAGTACAAGTGCAGCCTGAGCCAATTCATCTGCTTTTCCCTGCTCGCGATCCTGCAGGCCGTGAACCTCTTCTGGCTTTTCTTGATCTTGCGCATCGGGTACAGGTTCGCCACCACAAAGGTGGGCAAGGATGACAGGAGTGATGACGAGGATGAAGACGAGGAGGGGGAGGAGGAGGAGGAGGAGGAGGAGGAGATTGAAAAGGAGGAGAGGAGGATGGAGGAGAGGAGGAAGGAGGAGAGGAGGAAGGAGGAGAGGGAGGTGAATGGGAATGGGAACGGGAACGGGGAGGTGCACAGGCGGAGGAGCACGAGGCTCAATGGCGCGCCAAAGGTGTTGGTGAATGGGACGCCGGTGGATGAGGTCGCGACTGGGAAGGGGAGGAAGGGGAAGTAGCTGTTTTCTCCCCCCCCCTCGGGAACGCTCGATCGGTGGTGGAGTACAGCATGGTCGAGGGGCTTTTGAAAAGGATAGAATCTTGCAGTCATCGTTTAAGCAAGTCATTTGGCGCACCTTGTAGGATACATACAGCCTAGCACAAAATTTGAAAGACAGCCAGGGGGCTTGCAACCATAGTGTATAGTCATGCGATTTGCCGCGAGCTCGACAGAGTCCGGCTTCATCAATCCTAATCCCTGGCTGATATCATGTGATAGGCGCTAAACGCTGAAGAAAAGCAAGTCGTCTTGTATGTCTCCTCCTCTCGCCCATTGTGCTGCCTCTGGTGGCTTCCATGCAATTCATGCTCTGCGGATATGGCTCTCATATGGATACCAAGGTCCTACAGCAAGTGCTCACGAAGTATCCATCTCCTCCCCGCCTCTCTTCTCCTTGACCCACGCAACAAACTCATCGATCACGCCCGGCCAAGCCGAATCCTCGCTCCACCAACCCATAGTCTCGTCTTCCAGTGTCTTGAGCGCGAAGCTCAGCGTCTGATCCCACATGTCCTTGTTGACGCTCTTCTTCCACTTCTCCTGCAGGAAATCAATCCACCAGTCGATCCAGGGGCAGTTGGGGGTCGACCAGCTGAGTGACGGCGGAGAGAAGAGGAGACGCCAGAACTCGATCGCGGAGTCAAGAGGAATCGACTTGCTGCCTTGAGCTTTCGCGATGGTGAAGGTGTGCTTGTAGACCTTCTTGAGAGTGGCGCGGTCTGTAGAGGAGAGAGCAGAGGAGCGTTGGTTTATGAGGGCGGAGATTTTTGCCGAATCTGAGACGCTGGCACTGATTAGCAGCATGATCGTCGATATCGTGGTGGCCGTGATGTTGTCAAGCTTACCCTTCCTGTGACAGCCCATCCACGAACCCCTCCCTTGTGATCTTTCCCAGCGTCGGACTCTGCACCAGCTCCGAAAAGATGAGAAGGTCAGTGCTCTCCATATCGACGTTCATTTCCTCCATCATCTTGCCCATACCCTCCATATTCACCTCGTCCGGCTCATTCTTTGGGTCCTCACGGTATGAATCAAACAGCTTGGTGAGCTTTGACTTGTGAGGATTGGGAGCTGCATTGGCGCCGCCGGAGAAGAAGCTGGGGTGCTTGTCAGAAGACCTGTCGGTAGTGTATGGCTGTGGAGCAGTGGTCCTTTTGGCGCGCGGCTTCTTGGCTGAGCGGACAGCCGGCATATTGAAGTAAGGTGAAGTAGGAGAGGTGGGGAAGAGTGAAAGGAGAGCTTGGAAAAGAAGTTGGTGTGACATACGAGTTTGCTGCCTGTTGCACATCCCAATTGTATTGTCTTAGTAACTTTGCCGCCGTGCTCTTGTCCGTCTGTGTGAGAGCTACATATTGCGATATCGCGGTCTTTTGCGCCGAAGTGTATGAAGGCGGCATAGCTGTCGGTCTCGGCGTCGCTGTCTCCTGTCAGGCTGCTGCTGGGGATCTTCGTCTTCGCGAGCTGAATACGCACACAAACTCGCACTAGGAATGAAAGCGGCGCGTACGAAAAAGAAATTGTGTTCGTGGGATGGGGGACACGAAGAATCTCGAGTACAAATCGCCCGGATGGCTGAGGTCATGTCCTTGGCGGCGACCCGGAGCCTCATGGTGGGGGAGGGGTATCCGAAGCAGAAACAGGAGATAATTAGCGAACGACAACATACCTTTGTGCCTCTTTCTGTCGATCTCTCCTATTATCAATTCGTCGAGGGAATGACTGAGCGATTGGTCGAACTTTCTCTTGGTAGCTAGAACTGATATCATGCTGATGCGACTGGCAGCGATGTATTATTCACAGGGTTGGGCGAGAGAACGACTGGAATGATGGTGATAGTACAAGCTATGGAAAGAAGGAACGCTATTATATTATTGAAGCTGGAACACAATTGTCGACTACTATGTACGGTCCTCGGTGAGGCAGCTGCGGCACAAGCAGCCGACGGCACACGACAAGGAAGGCGCGTGGAAGGGGGATATCTCAAAGATGGCACATGCAAGCGGATCCGACAGCAACAAAATACACATCGAGCCACGCATCAAGTCCATCGATGCTTCGGTCGTGGCGAGCGCTTTTATTCCGCAGTCGGCATGCCCTCGACCTGGTCAGCCAGACTTCGCCAGTTGTCGGCTCCCAGCTCAGAGTACTTGACTCTCTCCTGACTCCAGTCCTGATGCATGCGGCTGATATGGTAAATGGAGCGGTTGAAGTACTGCAGCTCGTCCCGGACACACTCCTTGATGAAAACACCTCGGGCATGCTGGTCAACGATTGACTGCTTGTCCTACTATTTGTCAGACAATCCTTCTAAACCCATGACAAACTGTACTCACCTTGATAATAGCGTCCTCCACCTTCTCGATGTCGCTGGGCTTGGCGTCCGGCTTGTTCCTCAGACCAAGCAGCTTGTTCTCGTTGTTCTCGATCCTGCGCTCGAGCTGTGGGATATTGTCCTTTGCGTACCGATCTCTCCGGTCGAACAATTCTCGCATCGAAACCAAGCAGTCTCGTTGCCGCTTAAAGTCCTCGAGTGCACCAAGATCCCAAGCCCTGCCTTCATCTTCCAGTATCGCCCTGTTCGCATCAAAGTGTTTTGATACAGACTTCAGCCCTTCGTTTAGTAGCGGCACATCGTTCGTGTCAACCGCGTACGTCTCCTCTGATGCTTCTGCCAGGTTCTCCATTGCCAACGATAGTCGCATATACTCTCCAGCAAGTCCAGCGTTGTACTTTGTCAACTTTTCCACGCGATTGCACAGATCAATGTAGAATTCCGCCGATCGCTTGACTCCTACTCGTACAGTATCGAACAGTTGCGGTAAGGTCGAAGGTAATGAGTCCTCCAATCCGGAAGGGAGTGTTTTGCCAACGAATTCTTCCTGCACCGAGATGGTCGCCTGCTTTCTCCAGACCGCAAGTTCCTACCACGTCAGTCGTCGACCTCCATACTCTCTGATACAGACTCACCGTTGGCACGGTCAAAAACATGACCACCAACTGCTCCTGTCCCAATACAGGATGCCTCACCAACGCATTCGCAAACCTCGCCAATCCCCGCCTCCGCTTCTCCAAGAACGACGTGTCAGCAGCTAAATGATTCCCGTTAACTGGCCGCCATTAGCGCTGCCATCTCTCAGGCTTGGATAGGGGCGCAACACTCACTCGCGACTCTCTTGGGCGGCAACAGCGGGAGCTGTCTGAAGGGGTATCGCTTATGTAGGCAATCCAACAACCAGACGAAATCGCTGTACCGACGTATGACCTTGCTGTTCTTCCGCGTGCTGACCACCTCGTAATTCCTGTGCTGGAAGAGAAACATGCCCTCTTTCTCATCCAGTAAGCCGACCGTGATCTCCTCCTCGATCGATGACCCGGTCTTCTTCCCTGATCCCAGCGGTCGAGCTGACCTAGTCGGCGCACTGGGCCCTTCTCTCACGCCGCCAAAGCCCGCGTCCGTCGCCAATGCGCCGTCACCGCCCCATCCTCCGTCTGTTACCGTTGCCTCTGATCCTGCGAACTCACTCGTCCCTTCGCCCGCCGTGGACGTAGTGAACGTGCTCGTCGTCCTCTGCGGCGCCGACTCCGCCCCATTGGTATACTCATGCGCATGACCTCTGTGCATCGCCGGGCTGCCCCAAGGATCCGACTCTAGTCCTCCCGCGCTGAAACTCTGCCCTGTGGCTGTGCGCTGGGGTGCGCCTGGGTTGGTCTGCTCAGCCGGTGTGCCCGGCAGATCAGCCTGCTTTGTCTGCGCCGGCTTCGGCTTGGTATCCGGCATCGAAGGTACGGGTAACCGTTTCCGTCGTTCGTCCACCGCGTCGAGGGAGAGTTCTTCGCCTTCTTGCGCGAGGCCGACGAGGGCGAGGAGCACGTTAAATTCTTCCCGTCCGATGCGTTCTGCGCCGCCGCCTGCTACGATCTCGAGGACTTTGGATTGATCGGCGGAGGAGATGGAGGAGGATTTCAGCAAGGATTGGACCGAGGTGACGGGGATGGAGCCGCTCGTGCCCGGGTCTTGGGCGAGAAGGTCGTCGTAGGCGGTGATGTAGGGTTCAGGCACGGCGGTCGAGGGGAGTAGCGATTTGACTAGATTTCTTCGCGCGTTCTTCTTTGGTGTTGGCATGTCCCATGGTGATGAGGATGGGTCGTCAGAAAAGAGGCCGGATGCTGAGGGCTTGGTCTGGAGCGTCGAGTCGTCAAAGAGGGACGAGGAGGCGGGTTTTGGTTGCGACGGAGGCGATGAGCCGAAGAGAGACATTTTCCACGTTGACCACACGATTAATTGAGGAGGTAGAGGAGGTTAAGGAGGGACTGGTATGCGCTGATCTGAAGTTGCCTGGAGGTTGGAAAAGAGGCAGGTTTGTAGCTTGAGCTTCGGCCGGCTTGGCGTTGCGATGACGATGATAAGATGCGGCTGGATCTGAGTTGGATCTTGCCAATTCCACGTCAGCAGAGTTGATCTTGATCGTTGGGGACATAAGCCAAATGTCAATATTGTGGTCAGTTGCAGACAAAGGTCGTCTTTCTGTGGTGTGCAAGCTGTTTGCTCGCTATACGCTGCCATCATTAGTCTCAGAGCCAGCCCTGAGCGCTAGAGTACCGAGAGCCGCGAACTCAGTGCTCCACTGGAGGTATCGACATCAGTTGCATGTACACATATCACGTTTATCACACACAGCGAACATGGTCATGACTCCGTTTCAATCACATCAATTCAATTCATCAGGAACATAAATACAAGAATGTAATCCAACTTCCAGCCACGAATGGTAAGTGTTTTCCACGCCAACGTCAAAAGGTATCTCCCCAGCATCCAGTCATGATCTCTCCTGCTATCTATGCAAAGAACTTCTTGGCCACATTCTGGATGCCAGAAACAAAGGCCGGGCCAGGGATGTCGTAGCTAGTGAGGCTGTTGTAGATGTTGATGAGGATGCCTGGGTCGTTGGAGGTGTACAGCTTGTTGCCGGTGATACCAGCGGGCTGAAGGGATCCACCACCGGAGACGACAATGTCGACGCACTGAGGGTAGAGCTGAGCACCACCGACGGATCCGGCACCGTGGAGAGCGATGATCTCGTGGCGCAGCACGTACTCGCCGTTGGCGATGTCCTTGGGGACGGTGACGGACTGCTTCAATCCGTTCTTGCTCAACACAGCAGCCTCCCAGGTTCCACCGTTGAGACCGCTCTCGCGGATCTTGAACCATTCAAGACTGTCGGCATTGCTTAGCTGGTTGCATGCACCGGGGCACTTGGCGAGGTAGTCGAGGGTTGGGCCGGGGTGGTCTGGCCACTGGTCCCATGTCACGGTGACCGTGGAGCCAGCGGTGACTGGAACGCCAGCGCCGAGAGCGGGAAGGGCACCCTTGGTGGTGTCGGTGCCGTTCAGCTTGTGGCAGGCGACGGAAGAGGAGGCCAGGGTGGTGGCGTCGGAGGGGATGAAGCCATTGTCCTGGTTGCCGGAGCGCCAGGAGGCATCGGCGACGGCATTGCTACCACCGTAGACCCATGACGGGCCGGTGAGAGTGTACTGCTTGCCGCCAGACTCGATGGAGGTCAAGTGGCCGTGGGCAGCGACGAAGGGCACAAGAGCCGCAAGAGCTGCGAGGGAGACTGGTGCGTACATTCTCGAGGAAAGTGGCTGACCAGCAACGAGGGCTTTGGAGTGCGATTGAGCTTGTTTCTGAAACAAGGGTTCCGAGAAGAAGGATATAAAAGAGTGACGGTCCGATCAACGAACGATAGAAAGCGAGTGGATTGAATGAGTGACTGTACCTGTACAGGATCTCTGATGTGATGGAAAAGAGGAGAAGGATACCGCAAAGGAAACGGATGGCTTATGAACTCTTGCCTGAAGACGGCGCCGGTCAACTCGGTGGGTATCTCGGCGCCTCTACGTTTGGAATCACAACGACGGCATGGTCGTGGCCGAGAGCGCACAAGCGCTGCTAGATGGGCGCAGAGATTACAGGCATGGCCCACGCAGCTCCATAAAGACAATGCTGTCACAGATGCAGAAGCGTGAGTGGACGGAAAGGTGCAGCGCGAACAGGACGATGGGCCGGAAGAATAGATCCCACTTTCCGTGTTCTTTCTGGTGAAACCAGGACGGTGAGGCGAAAGGAGTGGTAGTGATGAATGCGAAACGACTACAGGCAGATGATTTCTCGGCGATGTCCACACCTGCAAGGCACAGTGTTTGGCGCGTGGTGGGGATCCAACGATATCTCCCCTGTCGATCTTGATCGGATATTTGCATCCAATAGATGACATGGATGTCCGGCAACAGAGATGATCGCGTTCTCGACGGAACGCATGAGGTTCAGATAGTGTTTGCTGATGCCGTTGTTTGACTGCGCGCGAACGACTTTTGCCAGAACCCAAACCCTTGATCGATCGCTTCCAGTCACGGCACAAGCTGAAACCCCTGCATGCTCCACCGAGTCGACGGTGAGGCAGACTACAGCTGCGATTCTGCTTTTTTCTGCTGCACCGAGCGATCATAATCACCCACTGACTCGGAACCCTGCTTACGGTGGACAGGTCAATGGCGTTCAAAAAATGCTTGTGTGCAAAGTCTCTTTCTACCATTGGTTGTCGCCATTAGAATGGTTGACTCGTCATTTACCCGCCGAGATACTTGAGAGTCACCAGACCAATCGCTAAGGTGATTCCTCGATCTCCTGCATCTGTAACGTGTTGACGTGATGCTAAAGTCGGAAGGTTGCCTCCGCAGAGAGGACGGCCAACACCGCCTCACTTTGGATAGGACATAACTCGTTTGCGGAGGACGGTAGCCACAAAGGAACAGCTGACCTAGTCAGGAAAACCTCGCCCTTTGCCTCGGTGGAACAAGGATGCCTGCACAATGTCGAACGTTCCATCCTATCCGTCCAACAATGGTAATGGACCATTAAATAAGCAAAAGACAACATGGTGTCTACAATCTTCATTACACTCATCATCAGCATATATATCGGCTATGTACAGAATTCCTTTTGTTCCCATCCGGGTAATCCTAGAATGTTGCAAAAACTCCTCGCTGGTATCATTGGGTAAAACACGCGCGCGAAACGCCAGAAAATCGTGTGTCCCATCAGCATTGTCACCGCTCATCTCGACTCTCTCGTGGAGGAATTGAAGATGGCGGCGTCGACCGCAGTCGCGCGTCCAGAGACTGAGGCGTCGTCTCTATTGGTTCGTGATTTGCAGGTTCGTCCTTGGGCGGTGGTGAAGGAGGCGGTTGACTATGCCTACTCGAAGGGCCGGCTTCGACTTGTCGACTCGATGACGATGGACTATCATTGTTGCTTGACGAGGCAACGACAGTATTCTCATTTGATGTCCCACCGCCGGGACTCGCGCCGTTCTCACCGTTGACAGGGCTTGGACTCCATGCTGTACCAGAGGGATGCACAGGTATCACCGTCCATGGCAGATCGTCCACCGACCGCTTCCCGGCCGATTTGGACTTGGCTTTGTATGTGCTCTTCGACGACAAGCCGCCAGCAAACTTTGATCTAAAGTCGAACGTCGGTTTCTTGTTGAAGTTCAATCCGTGACCAGACGCGATACCCTGGTGCTGAGTTGTGTCTTGAGATGCTCGTATGGCTGCACGAACCTCTGCGGGTGGTGTCGTCCGTTTCCGCTTGAATGGATTCGTTACGTTGTGCCATGCTGCCTTCTTTCCATTCGCCGCACGATGCCCCGCTGCTTCCTCCTGGTCTGCATGCTCAGCCGCCTGGTGCATGGCATGATTGGCATTGTCAGGTGTAACATGTCGTCGGCGCACTGGTTGGGCTCCATGAGCACCGTCGTGCCGGACGACATACACGGTCGAAGCTGCAGAGGTGGTATCTGTTCGACTTGGCGGAGATACAGCCTGCGGAGGCGGTGTCGGTCCGTGATTAATGTTGTTGAACTGTGGTAGTGGTCCAGGACTTTGGTCATCCTCTTTCCCGTAGTCCTTGATTCCAGCAGAGCTCCCAGAGTATTTGTCCATACCCGATGACAACGACCGCGAATGTGGCAACTCCAGTGCCGCCGGAGAGGCCTTTGAGTTCCTCGACTTTCCGAATCGACTCGAAATGTTGAAGCTGAACTTGTAGGATACACCACCACCTGAGGACGTTGCGCCAGATCCACCACCGTGACCTCGCGGATAGTAGCTGTCATTCCTCCTGGCGTTGTAGGTCATCTCCTCGGTCGGGTGCATGTCCAACATCTCATCCCCGTCAAAAATCTCTCTACCCAGAATGCCATCCTTCTTTTCATCCCTTTCTAGGATCTCTATTCGTTCCACCCACTCCCATACAATAACACTGGCGGCTGCGGCACCGACCCATCTGAAGTAGTCACCCCAGCCAGCAATATCCGGAAAGGTGATATCAATTACAAAAAACACAACAGGTGTAAGTATAGCAACGAGTGAGAGTCCAGAGATGAGGGTGACGGTTCTCATTTTCGGATGATAGAATGCATATCTCCGCTTCGTAAAGGCATAGTAGATGACCCAAGCGGCGTACAGTAGACTCAGTGCCAATTCGAATAGGTAAGTGAGGGCGGGTATAGCCTCCACAAAGTCTCGAGGCCTCCTGTACCCATTGACCAAGAAACTGTTCAAACAAGAGAAGGCAGTGTCCAAGACGATTAGAGCGAACCCAATCCACTTGATCAGAACCTTTTCCTTGTGTCGAGGGAAGAGCCGGATCAACGTCTGTACCTGGGCAAGCCATACAAATATGTCGGAGATGTTTCGGGTTATCCGGATTTCGAGGCTATTTTCAACTAGGGCACGCATCGAATTGCCGTCAATGCCAGCTGGATGGTGTTTTTCGGATACGATGAACGTGTCGGCGGTAGCAATAGTGAGAGATATGGCAACGGTGAGTGCTGCGGCCTTTTGGAGCCAAGGGCGTGATCCGATGCCGACTGAGGATGGTGTTCCTCCATTCGCGCCACCTATTATGCCCCGGCCAACCGAGAATGGATTTGGTCCAGAGTTCAGATTGTTCATGAATGTCCGCGGAGAAATGACCAACATTATTACCAAGATCCAGGCTAGTACAGTCGCCGCGGCGACGACGTAGACTTGAGGCGTGGAGGAAGCGTAGAAGGGACTCGGTGTTGCGGATCGATTCGTGGGCGCGCCATTCGCATCTGTGCAAAGAGGTTGAAATATGGCCTCTGTCGTGAGTGTGACCACATTGTCTGCCGCGAAAGATAATATGCCGTTGGCTGGTAGTGTTATGGGAGTGCAATACTAGTCAAGGTCAGTATTATTCCCGTCTCCTGTTCCTGCCTGCCCGGTCGCGACCACGACAACGAAGACGTACTTGGTTTGGCCCAGAGGTGAAGGTTGGTAGATTCCACAACTGCCGCTCGCGCAGTCGAGTGGGAGTAGGCTGCATATTCGAGAGTCAACACCGGAGCCCATCATAGGGGACGGCGCGTTTGTTCTATGACTGCATGCGGCGGGTCGTTCAATTGCGGTCTGCCTGAATCTGGCCGGACGTAGGGGTCCCCGGAGTCTTCGTGATCAGTCGCTGAGGATGTCGCTGAGGATGTCGCTGATATGGCGAAGTCGTTGAGGTGGATGACAGGGTTCGAAGCGCGTGGGAGATCCGGTCTTGTCTTGTCTTGGAGGAGTGGTTGTTTCTGTCTTGTCAAGGAGACTTGGAAGTGCTGCGATGGAACCCAAAGAGCCGAAACGCCAAGCGGGTCGAAGCTTGCTTGAGCGAGAAGGCTGTCTGGAAGTGTGGAAACTTGTCTAGGGTCCGAGGAGGCGGAGCGAACGAGGATCGAATGCATGTTGCCAAGACGAGCCCCTCATGGTGATTGGCTCCACATGGGGCTTTGGTTCCAATTCCGCCCAACCGGGCAAGGCTCGATCCATACAAGGAAGGCGCCCGGCGTCGACCGCGTTCTGTAAGACATGTCAGTCTGGTTGCCTCGGAACTTTAGATATGCATAATTAACCTTGATCAATTGCTTGTTTCCACAACTAAGACACTGTCGACAGTATGGCGAGTGCGGCACACGAGACCAACACTCTCAGTACAGTACACCCATGGCTCCAGCGAAATGAGACGTCCGTAGCGACGTGCCCAAAAGTAGTCAGCTACACCCACGACACAGGCAGTGGACCTGTCCTGTTCCTTGTCCATGGCTACCCCCAATCCGCCTTTATCTGGCGTCACGTATGCCTTCTGCCATCACAAATATCACTCAGGTAGGCTTACAACCACAGGTCGCTCCTCTCTTGAAAGACCGCATCTCGCTGTTTATCCCCGAAGTATCTCCCCCTGTCCCCTCTCCCTCCCCACTGCCTCACCCCTCCAGATCCCAGGCTATGGCATCTCCTCCCCTCCCACCTCCCCCATCCAATTCGCCACCATGGGCGAACCCCTCCTTCACACAGCCCAAGCCCTCTTTCCCGGCCGCGGCATCATTCTAGGGGGCCACGACCGCGGCGCCCGCATCTGCCACCGCCTCGCCGTCGAGAACGCGCACTCGCCCGACGCGCCCGAGCTGGATCTGCTGGGGTGCGTGCTGCTCGACATTGTCCCCACCTTGATCGGGTGGAAGGTATTCGCCAACGCCAAGGCATCGGTGTCGTACTTCCACTGGCCGCTGCTGGCGTCGCCGCTCGCCGTGCCGATGATTGACGCGTTCGGGGGGGCCAAGTTCACGCGGATGGGGCTGGATCGGATCGGTGGCGGCAACGTGCAGGCTAGAGAGAAGTTCCGGTCTGATGGCGCGTGGGAAGTGTATGAGAGTTTGTTCAGCACCAAGGAGGCGATAGAGGGCAGTTGTGCGGATTATCATGCTGGGGCGTTCGTGGAGCCAGAGTTGCAGGAGAAGGACCAGGAGGCGGGGAGGAAGATCGAGGTGCCGACGTTGGTCAGTTGGAGTGCGAGGGGATTGGGGACCATGCATGGCGATGTAGGGGAGATCTGGAAGCCTTGGGTCAAGCCTGGTGTCAAGTTGACGGTGATCCCTTGTGGTGATGACGTTGGACACTATCTACCCGAGGAGGCATCGGAGAAGATCGCAGAGATGATTCTGAAGTTTTTGGATGAGATAAAGGTCTAGTTTGATGCGGGAACCGAGCCTACGAATCATGCCATGCAGCTAATGAGCGCAAAATGCTACGGAGACAGACCGATATCATATCATCATGAATACGTCCATACTCATGAGCAATCTAACTCTATACTCTATCCTATTTCCCTCCAAGCACCTTCACAATGTCCCTCACAGCCTCCCCCACCTTCGCCTCCCCCTTCACTCCCCCCATTACCTCCCTCGCCCCCATAACATCCACTACCTCCTTGACCTCCCCTTCCACATCCCCGTAATAGACCAAATACCCCACAGCCAACACTCCTTGATGCGTCCCCTCCTTTGCCCCCACGCCTTCTTCACCCAACATTTCCAAAAGCGCAGCAACCATTTCCGTCTGGCTCTCCTGGCTCAATCCCTCGCGTCCTTCTTCTCTGCGAATACGGTAATTGCTCGCCGCCAGATTGAAAGCCAGACTCGCTGCCGCCGAGCGACATGCTGGTTTATCCGGTTCTGCGAGCAGGGAGGACGCAGCGAGGGAGGCGAAGATTGCGCTCAGCTCAGACGAGAAGATTGTTGTGAGTGCGACAGGGGAGACAAAGAGCGTGCACGCCAATTGGAGCGTGACGAGGCGGAGGCTGTAGGGGCAGGTGCCTGCGTTACTGAGGGACGAGATGTGGTTCAGGAGGGCGAGCAGGGTGGTGGGAGATGAGGGGCCCGACTCGGTGGCGTAGTGCGAGGAGACGCGCGGGTCGAGGAGGAGGCACCGGAATAGGTCTATGGCGGTGAATAGGGCGTCGGAAGGGAGATTGCTGGGGGTGGAACGGAGGAAGGGTGTCCAGATGTCAAAGGAGGGCGAAGGGAGGGAGTGCGTGCTGGATGTGGCGGAGCGGGCGAGGATGAAGTCTTTGATGGATGTCACGGCCGGTGAGGCGGACGAGGCACCCATCTTGGCGATGACCTTGTCGAGAGGCGGGATTTTGGTGAAGGCGACGGGTCGAAGACTGCCGGATTGCAGGGTCGGGACTGAGAGGGAGGCATGCGGGTGACCAGGGAAGGCGAGGCCCGTGAGCAATCCGACAGCACTTCGAAGTCGACCAGGATCTGCCCCTGAGAACTCTTCTTGCTTCTCACCTCGTAAGAATGTCATGAATGTCGGTGTAGCTCGAATCTGGTATCGTGCTCCGATGGCATCTGCTTCGTTAATGTCCACTTTGATGAAGATGGCTTTAGGATGTTCGGCCGCCAGACTGTCATAGGTTGGATACACAATCCTACATGGTCCGCATGTCGACGATGTGAAGAAGATGGTAGCACAACCGGACTTTGCCTCTTGCAGGAGCTGATCAAGTCGAGGGAGTTGTGTTATGTTGTAGACTTCGCCATGTTCCTTCGCACCCGTCTTAGCCGGTGGCTTGATGCCGTTACCATTTATTGATGGCGCGATGCGGTTGCTGCTCGGTGGTAGACTCGACGATGCCACTGGAGCTTGCGTCACAGATCTCATTGATGCATCCAATTGTGGCTTGAGCATCTGTCCGAATGGAGTATTCAGCACAGTCTCAGGGAGAGATGTGATGTGGTCAGGAATGCCTCGTCCCACCAGGAACTGAGCAAAGTCGTTCGAGAAATTGTTACAATTGTTCTGAAACAAATCGTAGGCTTCTGCAGTGTATACGGACTTCATCGACTCGAGATACTCCAGTACGACTTCTGCGGGCAGTTGAGTCTGGCCTAGCGGGACCACTTCCATTGGTCGGCCATGATGTGTTGCTCCTGGCCGCGACTGCTGAATGCCTTGTCCAAAGAAGTATTCTACGCCGTTGACCACTATCGATGTGTGGTAGATGGCATCTATTTGTGTACCGAGGAACTGCTGGGACATGGCTCGCGCCATCCCCTGCGACAGATCATAGACGTAGAGTTGGACATCCATGGCAGGATATTATCGCAAATGCATTAGTCGCGGAAATCAGGAATACCTTGGAGACGATGATCACAGTATGAAGAATTCCGGAAACGCAGCGAAGTGATGGACGTGTCTGTCGAGGTGATTTCTCTGTCGTCAGCTTGGATGCCTGCCAACGTTGCCACCCATGGGGTTCCACCATCTTCCAAAGCAAAGACAGAAGCGCAACAACGACATCATCTCGCCCTATGGGGTAGACAATTTTTGGACTATTGCAGACATGATTCCGAAGTTAGGTACACGGTAATGAAAAACACCGTCACAATGATTTGGGGGTAAGGTGTGACTGTGGATAGTACAATTTTATTAGGTACAGATACCGTTTAGAAGCTTTCTAATATCATCCTCGTCCGTATCACCGGCTGCTGTGTACTTGAAACATGCCAATACATCCGTACGCCAGTGATGCAAAACCGTCGCTTCCATGCTGTGATCATTGGATTTTTGAGATCTTGCATTTCCAACCCGATTCCTGACCGAGCAATGGAAGACTGCGACATATGTTAGCATCTCTAATTTTCAATACATCGTTGCGGAAAGCCTACCTGGCACCCAGACACCATCCCAACTCATTACCCTTGATCTTCTTCGCGATCCTCACCTCACGCTCGATCGGCATCTCGTATCCAGTATGCAAAAGAGCAAGCATAAAGTTCAAATCCAGACAGCTCTCAGGCCGTCCATTTAGCTCCTCCATCGCACCCTCTACACCCTGGAAGACCTCCCAGCTTCCTGCCTCGCCTCCTTGACACACCCTGTGCGTCAGCTCCTTCAGCTCGCTCAGGTGGAAGCTGTCGGGCATACCCAGCGGCTTGGTGCGATCGTAGAAGTAGCTGAAAAGGAAGACTTCTTCTCTGCTGAATGTCTTGCTCAAGCTGGGCTGATGGACACCGTCGAATGCGCAAGGGGCGAGCTTGCACTCCTTTTCCTTCCTCAGTGTCTTCTCTGCCAGAGCCCTGCATTGCGTGCCGCTGCCACTTGCTGGTCCGGTCATGTTAAGCGTCACAGAGTCGCCCAGGGGGTGGTCCTTGCCGAGAGATACCTTGACGCTTTCACTCATGCCAGGCACGATACACGGGTTCATCACGGGCTTCTCTGTCCAGGCGGTGTCCTCTCCGTGCTTCTCGTGCATGGTATCCACGACGACGCGATGGAGGTTCTCGCGAGCTGCCATCAGACCGTAGCCAAGGTAGGAATGTTGGTACAGAGTGAAGTCCCGGCCGCCGAAGGACAGCTTGTACTTGTGATCACCCTCTGACAGCTGCTCGGGCATGCCGCCGGCTTTTGCATCCGGAAAGGTCGGCTCGAAAACGATCTGAGTCGAGCCTCCACCGAGATCGAACACCGCAGCAGTTGGGGTCTTGTCCGGACCACCAATCTTGCCGAGCAGATAATTCGTCGTGATCCATGCATAGACACCCTCGTCCTTACCATCCATGACTTCAACACCGCCCTTGTCCTGATCAAGTACAGGGAACGGGTATGCCGTCTCCAGTCTCGTCCTTACGGCTTTCAGTATAGCATCGCTCTTTTCAGGACCAAGCTTTCGTAGTCCAGCAGTCGCCTTGACGGCAATCGGTGTGCAGCCCTGAATTGACTTTGGCACGTTCTCCACTGCGACATCAAGCAATACATCCAAGCTCCTCGCAGCTGCCTCTGGGTCGTCTGGGTAGGAAGACAGCCCGGATCCGCCCTTCTTCGGTTTTGTCATCTCGAACCACTCTTTCTCGAGTTCCGGCGTCGCGCCGCAGTTGTTGAAGCGGTAGACATGGATTCTGGAACCCGTGCTGCCCGCGTCCACCATCAGCGCGTATTGCACCAATGGCTTGGACGGTGAATGTGGCTTTGTGCATTTTTCCGTCGTTATCGAGGAATCGGAAGTAAATGAGCTGCCGCCTGATGAGAAATCTCCAACTGAGGAGCCATAGTGTGACGGGGCTAGGTAGAAGAGGACGAGGATGACAAAGGCGACTATGCCTCCCGTCTTGAGAAATCGTGAGGGTACACCCATGACGCCGGTCCTGTGATCTGACATGGAAGACGCTTTCGCGTTATTAGTGCTTGAACGAGGGACTGGGTTGTGTCGATCTGCTTTCTCGTACGGGTCGAGAGACCTGCGTGTTTTGGGAAGAGACACGCTTGTCCTGCGCCGGGTTGACGTGAGATCGAGGTAGGACCAGATGCTGGATTTTGAGTCGTTACTGTCGTTGGCACCGCTTGACATGCGGGCTCGTAATCAGGAGGTACCGAGTGCAAGGCCGGTCATGAACCGACGCAAGGGAAATTTTGGGAGTCCTCAGCTATGCGGGAGCTGAGAGGCTAGGCTGGTTAAGACACAAGGGCTGGCCCGCGGGAAGGTGAGGAGAGCCGGAGTCGTGTAGTAAGAAGTCGGGAGAGAATGAAATTGTACAAGTTGCTGTCAGAAATTGAATTAATTGTCGGCAGCGACTTGGAATTGATCGTCCCTATTCGCGTCCACCCCTGGCCGCCGATCATTTTCGGCGAGACCCTGAGCACACTCACCCCTTGGCGAAGGGAGACGAGTATTGTATTGCACATTTCGATAGTCAACAGTGATGTCGAAGAAAATGATACATTCAAAAACCATACTTTTCGCCGCTGCGCCATGCGTAAATAGACATCTTCCAAAGGCTATGCAAAATCCAAGTCACGCTCATAACCAACTATCAAAGCTCGATAGCAAATCGCTTTCTGATCCTCTGACCGAACACATAGAACAGGACAGGCGCCGGTGCAATGACCACGGAAAGGAACCCAAATACCGATATACCCCAGCCGACTCCGACCATCTCGATAAGTTTTGGTGTAAAAAGAGGCACAACGCCTCCGACCAGGCTCCGGAAGACCGCTCCGGCGGCAATAGCTGAAGCTGCGTACTTTTCGAAACTGTCGATATAATAGTTCTGTACTGTGTTCAAGATCATTACCTGTCCCAGACCGTAGAAGAAAGTTGCGATGATGGAGACGATCCAATGCGTATGGAGCTCAACTGCCCAAGCAAACCAGAAAAGACTGATTGGGATCAGGACTGACCCGACGTTTGCCAGCGGAAGACGATATTCAGGCTTTGACTTTCCACCATTCTTCTTGGTCAAGCTCTGGTAAACAGTATCGATGCGCGGGACGAGGAACCAGACGGCAGTGAGAAAGCCTAGACCGGGACCGAGGTATAGCAAGCCGACCTGTTCAGTGTTGAAGCCATAGCGATCCTGATAGATGGACTGAAAGTTTGTATAGATGCTGTATGTTGTGCCAAATATCAATGCTTGATAAATGGACATTGTGACCACAATCGGCTGAATGAAGATTCGCACTGGGCGAGATAACGCCGCGAGAATTTTGGAACCCAGGGGAGTCTCATCGAATCCGTCGACTCGATATTTACCTTCGACACCTTCTTTCTGCTCCATCTCCCGCTTCCTCCTGGAAAGGATAATTGGGGCATAGCTTTCTTTGAGAAAGAAGAAACCAGCGAGTGTGTTGATGCCGCAGACAATGGTTAGGATGAAGAAGATCCAACGCCAGGAAAGTCGCTGAACCACCACGCCGCCGAAGACAGGACCAATAGTCGGGCCAAGGAGAGGTCCTAGCAAGTACCAGCCGTAAATACTAGCTCGCTCTGACGGAAAGAACATGTCGCTGATTGTGCCTCCACCATTAGCGATACCGACACTTCCGAAGAAGCCGGCAATTGTCCTCATTGCGATGAGGGTCTGAATGTTTGGTGCCAAAGCGGTCGGTATCTGGAGGAGGGAAAAGACGCCGAAGCATACGAGGTAGAGGTTACGCCGTCCATACGTCTCGGAGAGCGGAGCAAGGAAGAGCGGCCCAATACCCAGACATACCACGAAGCCAGTGGTCGTCCCGATGACTGTGTTCACGTCGGTTCCAAGATCGTCTGCAATCTGTTGAAGGCCTGGTGTAAATGCAGAGCTTGCTAATGGCGACAAGATGGACATCATAGCGATGACAAAGACGTTGACCATCTTCCGTCGCCTCGGCCAATTTCGAGGATTATCGTCGTCATCGTCTTTGAATTTGAGCAGTTTCCTGGAGTCGTCATCGACGGCATCGCGGTTCTGGAGATGCTCGTCGAGAAGAGGGGTTTCCTCATTAGTATCTCTGTCGGACTGCCTCTCTTCGTCGTTGCCAGGCATGACGAGCTTGGGTACCGTATTCCTTGCCGCTCGTTTAGTTTTCTATATCGCTCCTCAGGTGTCTTGCTGCTGAAACCCAAGATGGAAAGAATTCTGTGGCAGATGAGGACGAATGAAGATGAGCACGCGCACACCTACCTTTTCATGGTCTGTCCGCGGAGGAGCCTGCAGAAGTGGAGGTGAGAGAGAGCACGGCAAATGGTGACGTGTGAATCGTGAGATCGCAGAGGATCTCTTGGCATTCGCAGAGCCGCAAGGGATCTTCTTCCCTGGAACTGGTCGCTTGATGCAAAACTCCTGCAACACATGATTGGACGGTTCCATGCCAATGCCAGGCTTGTAGAACATGGTCTACTCGGTCCAGACTTGAGCAATTATGATATGCACGTTTCCATGTAATGAGCAATCCTTTCCCAGCGACGACCTCTACACCAGGTCGAGGCGCCATCGAGCTTATCCATGTCCCACCTAGAACATCAGCACTCCGCGAGGTCTCATATCAGTATCCGCTGAAGTTGGTCACACCAGCTCCTTTGACGTCTCCAGATGGGACACACGTGCAGACGGTGTATCTTCTCAGCTATGGAGGCGGTCTTGTTGGGGGCGACAGCATTGATTTGCGGGTGAAGCTGGATCATGATTCGAGAATCATCCTTTTGACTCAAGGAACCACCAAAATATTCAAGTCGCCTTCCTCCACTGTGCTCACGAATCAGCTCACGAGTGTGGAGATCTTGTCCGGCGCTGGTCTTTGCTACCTGCCTGACCCGGTGCAACCTTTCGAGAAGAGTTGCTTTGAGCAGAGGCAGACATATCGTGTCCTAGCATCCAGCGATTCTGGACAGCTGAGAACTGGCTCGATCTGCGTCCTGGACTGGGTGTCACAGGGCAGAAAAGCCCGTGGCGAGGATTGGAACATGTGGAAGTACACCTCTCGTAACGATGTATGGTTACTTTCTGGTCAAGGAGAGAAGCGCAACAGGCGACTGCTGCTACGTGACAACGTCATCCTTGATCCAACCGCAGAGGAGATGGATGATGCTAGGATACCGAGCTATGCAAAGCAGATGCACCAGCTGGGTGTTTTTGGAACGCTCATTCTCTTCGGACCATTGACAAGCTCGTTGGCTGCATTCTTCCACAACGAATTCAAGCTTATCCCTCGGATTGGTGGCAGAAAATGGGACGGATCGGACGACGGTCAGGAACCCACAGAGGCTGAAGTTCGTCGGGAGCTGCGGCAGAGACAGGAGACTGCGGATGGGCTACTCTGGTCGGTAGCATCTCTCCGAGGGTGCACAGTTGTCAAATTCGGGGCGCGAGAAGTCGAAGGTGGCAAGAGATGGTTGAGAACGATGCTCGAGAGTGAAGGGAGCGTGGTTCGTAGTTATGGGGAGCGCGCATTGCTATGCTTGAAATGATGCCTCAATCTGTGGTGTCTCATTTGTGCCTTGGACAATGCAGCTTAGTCACCAAGGTATAGCTCTTCAGCATGTATGACGCTACTAGCGGATATAGGAGGCAAACGTTGAATCCAGAAAAAGGCACGCGACACTGCTCAAGGTCATAACGTCTCGGCGGGGTTCCTTCCTTACAACAACCACCCATTGTAATCATGAGCCATATCCCGTCGTGTTTGAGAGAACAGTCCGTCATCCAAGTACTACATGGACCACGATGTACTCTCACACCAGTGACAAGGCTGCACACGCTTCAACTAAAGTCCGCCGTGCAACAACCACAACTGTCTACAAGCAGATCCACAACAAGACGGCGGCAGCAGTAGTATCGACTGCATGCGATCCACACTCTTCGAATGAAAATGTAAGGTTGACTATGGTTGAAGACATGTACAAGGTCTCTAGTCCACTTCGACTACTTCGGCGCTTCATCTGCCAGCTCTGTGGATGGTGCTTTCGGAATCATGTACCATCTTGAGGCGTCCACCTGCAGGGTTTTGCCAGCACCAGTCGCCGGCAGTGGAACTGCAGCTCCGTTTGTCCAGACTCTTTCGTGGCGCTTAGCATACAATCATGAAACCCGTGTACATTAGCTGTCTTGCGTCGAATTGATACCTTGACTTTCAAGTCTGACTTGGTCAGGAGGTCCCTGTGTTCGGCCAGTGTTGGGTCACCTACGAGGCAGGACGGAGCCATTCGAGGCCATCGCGTCCGTCCGAGAGTACATGACTTGAAACATGCGTCGTCACGTCGTAGCAGACATGCAGGAAGAGAGCAATTCGCAGTGGCTACTGGTCACTGGCGGGACTAGATGCAGCATCCATCCAGGTCCAGCCGCGTCAACTGACCCGTTGTTGACACAGGAGAAAGGTTCGGGGAAAGGCTGCGGGAAGACGGGGTCTCAAGTAGGAGAGTACGCGCAACGCTGCTGCATCTTGACCACTCCCAAACACGCAAGAATAAGCCACTGGTTGTTTCAGCTTTCATCTCCGAGAAGAATGTGTGATGTTGTCGAAAGGATGCAGACCAGATGAACAACAAAAGGGTTTCCACCATGCCACGCGAGGGTTGGTGGTCATGCGGCAAAGATAGTCGCAAGGCCTGAAATGAAGGTCTCAGCGAGATGAACCACGCGGGATCGCGAGTCACGGCCCCAAATTGTCCCAGTCGATCCCAATGGGCAATGCGTGCTCGATTAGGAAAGTTTGAATCTCGAGGTGATATCGCCATGGCTGAGCATGAGCGGAGGCTAGACACTTGTTTGGCTGTCAGAGGAAGCAACAATTGTGTTTGCCGATCCCTGCAACCATGAGCTGGCAAAATATCCACAAGTCCGAGAAACAGAATTTTCTGATCGAGTTGTACCTGCATGTACCTGCATCGGCATCCTCATCTTATCCCAGTCATCGGAATCGTCGTCCCTTTCTTCGCGAGACTGCCCGGTCACAGAAGGCTTCAAGACTCGAGAGTCTCGAGTCGTGAGCCTTATCGTTCCGCAGTCTTTGTGGGATTGACTCTGGCGCACGAGCTCTGGAGGTTTGTTTCATTGTGAGGTCTCTGCTTCGGCGAATCCTCTCCCAGTATACGAAGCCTGTGCGGCGAGACTGTCCACAAAGCAAAGACCACATCCGACTGGCTATCCGGTAGTGCTGAGCAGGGCCTCCCCCATCGTCGTCATCCGTTGCAACCGCGAGCAAGTCGTCAGCGGCAGACGTAGCAGTGGAGCTGGCAAGCACGGAAATGGCATCTCTGACCAGGCGTCTCCACGTCTACCAGGCTATTCCCTCTATCTTATCCACTCGAAAACGCTGGCCGATCGAGTAAAAATGCTTTTTCGCAAGGTCTCTGTTCCTGATTCGCCTGGTTCCTCTGGTGCTGATCGTCAGGAACGGCCGCACGGCAGGCTCAGCCCTCGCCCAGCAGGAGGAAGCAAAAAAAAAAAAAGTCAACACCACACACACCCGTTAGCGTCGCCCTCGTCGACAGGTCCATGCATTCACAATTTCGGGAAGCTCCTTTTCTCTACCCAATCATGCTTTTGCTTTGGGGGGCAGATCGACTGTCAACGTGTGTTTCGTTTCCCATATCACGTTGGCCCAGCATGGCTCGATGCCACACAGGCCATCCGGATGCCCAGTGCCCAGAACCCTTCCCTGGCGTGTCTCTCCCCCCGTTTACGATTGTTGCGCATCAAGGCCCGGTGTTATCCACCCTAGCGGTAGGTTGGGAACCCTCATATGCATACACTTCCCCGTCTTTGGCTTCTTTCCTTTCCTTCACGCACGTCCATACACATACGTTCTCTACCCACCCACGCTCTTTAGCAACCCACGGCAGTCTACCTGCACAGTCACTCCCTACAGTCCTTTTACACGGCTAGACCGGACCAGCGCATCTTTTACGATACTCATATCACTACAATTACAACAGTAACAACAACAGCGATATCATCATGAAGTCCTTCATTGCTTCCGCGGTGCTGAGCGCTGCTGTTCTCGTCAACGCAGCCTCGATCCCTCACGGCCATGTGCACACCCACATCAAGCGTAACGAGGTCGAGAAGCGCGCCCCCATCAAGTTCATGTCTGCTGCCGATGTGAGTAGACTCGCAGATGTCGTAGACTCAACCTGGAACGCCGCTTCTTCCATCCTGGTCGGCAAGAACGTCGCAGCTGATGACGAGCCCGACGCTGCGGTTGCTGTCGGTGGCGAGGGTCCTTTCCTCGTCGAGTTTTGCAACGATTCCGAGGACGACATTATCGTCGTTGTCTGGACCGACATTGGCAAGGCAAACCCATGGGACACTGCCAACGTCAAGACCGAGGCTCCGGATGTTACCCACACTTTGAAGGCCAACACCACCACTACCGTCTCGTTCAACCCAGATGCCGTCGCAGCCAAGAAGATCTCTGGCGGCTGGGCAGCTGTCTACCCTGACACCACGATGAACAATGGCTTCATCTTCAACACCTGGGGCGAGACCACTTTCCAGACCACTGATGCTTTCTCCACCACTGATGTCTCTCGTCTCCCTAACATGAATGGTAACGGCATGGAGATCCACAACTACAACAAGCAGGGTGACGCCGAGCCCGTCTGCTCATCCACCATGTCAAAGTGCTCTTTCGTCTGCCCCAACAAGGACGACAAGATGTGCACATACGGTGGCTACATCCAGAACTGCCCTGTCGGCACACCCGGCACCACCTCCAGCGCCGACTCCGCCAACGGTGGCTGCGGTGGTCTCCGCCAGGACGGTGGCTACGTCAAGGTCTACTTCCAATAGAGGACGAATTTTACGACATCTCTATTCTTACTAGAGATTTCATTTTGTATAACGGAAGGCGGAGAAGGATGCAGATCGGAGACAGCGTAACGATCGCATATCATGACCAGGATAGGGAACGGGGATACATAGTATTTTTCAATTCTATTTTTCTTCGATTCACGACAATGAACGACATCGCCGCCCGAGGAATTGGGGAGGGAGACCTCGCGATGTTTTACCAAGTACATCTTAGTGTTTGATGCGACAGATCGCAAAAATCAATCTATACTGTTTAGTACCTTGCTTTTATTCCTGCCGTCCCACCTCTGCACGTGTGCGGTTCGCCTCGAGATGCGCTACAATTGCCTTGTCCGTTGCAAGCAAAGTGCAGCAGTATCGTGTGACCCACACACCCTGCCTCAACAGCGACCGAGGCGTATGCACATCGGACAACCTGCCGTCGTGCATACCCGTCTCACCCTTGTCCACAAACAGCCCAAAAATCCATCCGGATACACCCTTCATCGCTCTTCAAGCATACAAAGACGATATCTCGACATCAGACGAGGTTGAATGCCACGGCATGTCGTCTCCCAACCTCAAACACAAACTGTGCCGCAAACCCACAGCAGCCCGAGGTGTCGGGGCCCAGCCTCACGCAAGCTGAGCCTATCATCTACCGCCCGGATGCATGCTTGGGCGGCGCTGTCCATCTGCGCCGATCAAAACGGGGAGATTCAGCCCTGTGGACATTGTCATTTTCTTCTGGAACACCCAATCTTGCGTTCGAGATGAGATGTATGCATGGAGGTTGCGGCCGTTGTCAACGGTCCCTGGGGGGTGGTGGTGTTGTTTTGGTCTGCCCGGTATAGTCGTGCTCTAGCTGCCAACACTGCCCTGCATGGTGTAGCGTGTCGGAAATGAGTCATCATACACATGATGCAATACACATCAGGGCAATGATGCTTTGCATGCTGGTCGGCATCACACCTGCTCACTACCAAGGTTACTGGACGGCTTGCTGCGACTGTTCATTTCTGGAATCCAACGCGGGCACTCATTGCAGGCACTCATGGTGACCTGGAGGACACCGCAGGTGAGACCTGACCAGCTTAATCTACCGCTATCGTCCACACGAACGCTGTCATGGAGTACCCGCGAGCCTCTGTGACCTTGTAGGATCAGTACAGAGTAGATCCCGTTTCAAGCTCAAGGTGAAATAATTGCAAAGACAGTCATAGTTTGGCAGACCGTAGCTCAACATGGACTTGTCAAGTCCAAAAAGCAGGTACTGCAGATCCAGGACTCGTACAACGTAAGGAGCTCGATTGAGTAGCTGTGAAGCTATCACCACCCACCCGTCCAGGGAGGTCCACAAAAATTACTCCGAAGTGTTTGGTCATAGCTCTAAAGATTCTCTACTGTGTCTTCCTCTCTAACGAGGTCTTGATCTCCTCCGCTCTAGCTTCCAATGCCACCAGATCCTTCGGTCCTGCATACTCATAGAAACTAGTATCCACAGGTCCATATAACATCAACCCCAAAGGCGAAGACTTCAACAACCCCGGCCAACCAGGCTGCTTCGACCTCATGGCCTCCCGCACCATAATCGCCACCACAAACGCGATCGTCGCCACCGTCAGCGTAGCCGGCAGTACCAACCATCCCCACCTCACCCGCGCACACGTCTTGACCACCTGCGTCGTGCCCCTCGTCACCTGATTCTCCGCCAACGACACGTTCGCATTCGTCCGCATGGCCGCGGACATGGCCGCCGTCATAGCCGCCATATACCGCTCGATACTCGCCATATCCGCTTTCCCCCCGTTCATGAACGCAGTGAGGTGCATCTCGTTCCCCACGCTCGCATTCGCAGAGTACAACGAACTCACCGTCCCGGCCTCGATGGCACTCGGACCCCCGGGAACGCGCTGCGAGAAGAATCCCCGGAAATACTGGCCGAGCTGCTGCGTCATCACCGGCCCCATCATGGCCGTGCAAGCCGGGTTCCACCAGGTGATGTTCAGCCTGTCCACGGGCGCGCCGGGCGTGACGAGGGCCGCGCGCTGCCAGTTCTCCAGGAAGAATTCGCCTTGCGACAGCGGCGTGGTGTTGTTCTCTGTTTCGCGCGGAGAGGCCACGCATTCCTCCCAGACGCCGTCGCGGACGAAGCGCGGGAGTTTGAGCCATCCTGGAAAGGCGAGGCGGGAGACTTCGTGCTCGGTGAGGATGTTGTTGCTGACGGTCGCGTTGAAGGTCTTGAAGGTGGGGAAGACACGGCAGGTGGCTGCTGCTGGACCGGCCTCGGGAGGAATCATGCCTTTTCGGGGGACGGTCTCTCTCCAGTATAGAGCGGTGAAGGCGAAGAGTTCGTTGGTGCTGTTGAAGGGGATGAAGGGAGGGGGGTCCTGGAGTGTGGCGCTGGTGCGGAGTTCGATGAGCGTGTCGCTATCGATGGACATATTAGTGGGGCTGTCAAGAGAGGGCCCGGAGGGGAGCATGTAGCTGGGTCCCCTTGTTGTGTTGGAAGCGGATCTTGTCGTGTTGCTGATCATGTTTGTCAGATCGGCGCAAGCATAGTCAAACATGAGAGTTTGGTAGTATCCTTCCGGTGCATGCCATGTGCAATTCCCGGACGGGCAGTTATGGTTGAAACGAGCCGGCAGGTGGGACGATGGTTCGATCATGGCAGAATAGGCAGCCTGGAGTACATTCGACATCCTGGCGTATTGATCGCCTGCCACGAACATTGTTCGATCTCCTGGAAGCACTGGCGCAAATGTCTGGACTCGAGGAATCGTCGTGGCTGTATCGTTATGCTCCAGCGTGCAGGACTCGAAGAGAAAGACCTGCTGAGCAAAAGGATCGATCGCCAGGGCAATGACAGTGATGATCGCGCCGATGGTAGCAATGAAGCTGTCCGGAAGAGTAAGCACACGTAGGGAAGTGTTGCAACAATACTGACTCTAGTCTACCGCTGAAGAGGAATAGGAGAGAGCCCCAAGGCCCTCGACTTGCAGAGTCGTACGTACTCAGGTCGGCAAGAGATCTAGGCTGGAGAAACCATGACCACTTAAGCTGTGAGATACCTGGTAAAGTTGAGCCATGCCTACAAAGACCAACGTCGTAACCATACCTTCGGCGACTGCAAAGATCATGCACCCCTTCATAATCGTCGTCAAGATAGCAATAAGCGAACTCAGTGTGATCAGTGCAGGCCACTCCGGCAACGGTTTATTCTGACGGGTAGACAGCAGAACGATTACACCAACCAAAGTGACAGTGCTGATGATACAGGCCACGGTCTCGTACACCCAATGCCGATTCGCCCAATATCGGGACCGCTGCCATCTGGAAAGCCTGAGTTCCTGCCGCGCTGATCGTATTGTCACTGCTGGAATCCCCTTGACAGAATGGGGGCTGTATTCTCGCGAGCCAGGATATCGTGGTGGCGAGTGTGCGTGAAGAGGTGTACATTGGTCGCTGATCGGGATTTCTGGACTTGCATCCCGTGGCAGCGGAGGGCACTCCCTTGATGCAGGTCGAGTAGTAACCGGACTGACAGGGTAAGGCGGACTACGCCCTCTTGGAATAGACATTAGAATACCAGCAGCGAAGACCACCCATCCAGCAAGAGAGCAAACACTTCGCTAACGGAACCTCTCAAGCACGACCAGCAAGAAGACGTGATGCGAAGCATGCAGGTCTGCGGTGTCCTTTTGAAATACATACCGAGCCAAGCGCCCAACCACGCCGCATTGCTGCAGCTGAAATTTTAGATTCTGTACCAACCATGGGCTTGAAACGCAAAGCGCTCAGCTGTGCCGCACAGTTGCAGCGACCTTGACAGTGCAGTCCCATGAGCGAAAAGAGAATGCAACGACAAACACCAGATTTACAGAGGCAATGCTTCATTCATCATTGACATCGACTACAAGACGTTCCCTAGAGATAGTCGACCCGTAGCAGCTTACGCATTGCATGAAAGACAGAGAAAGGGAAATGCGAGAGAGATCAACGGAAGTAGGGTTCCACAAACCTGATAAATTGATCTTGGCGACCCTCACTCCCGAATCCGACTGCAGTCTAATATCGAGCTTGAAACATGATTGGCGGCCATTGAGCATAGAGAGAAAGCAGAGTCTCTCTAAGCGCCCAGTCGTTTTTCGTCCAGCAAAACGAAGAGATCTGTAAGAACGACACGGATGACAGGTCAATCAAGGATGGGGTCACGTGACCGGCGGGACTTGACGGACCTTCACGACCATCGGCCTCCATCTCCTCACTTCGTCGCCAATCTGACAGGATGGCTGGTATACACCAAACAGACGCAGCGACTGGTCTGCACAATTTCTACCACACACAAACTTCTAGCATGACTTAGCTCTTGTCTCAACAGCCCTCGGCCGCCAGCCTCTCACGATGGCCATATCGATCCTCAATTCCGTCCCATCCCATACCTAGCAACCATATACCCCCCAACCCCCAGCAGATTCCCCACCGCAACGGCCCCAACGACACCCTGCCATCCCACAGGCCTGACCACCCTCCCCGCAACCAACGCCGCCACCAGCCCCGATCCAAGCAGACTCCACTCATCCACCTGCATCTGTCCCTCGTTCTCCAAAAGCCTCCACGAGCGCGACCGCCACTCCATCTCCTCCCGCCCGTCCATCCGCACGAGTAAGCCGGGAACCATGAAGGCTGTCCCGACCACAGCGCCGACGCCTGTTCTGCGGACAAGCAATGGCGAAAAAGCCGGTGATCGTAGGGCGGGAACTGAGGCGGCAGAGGCTGCAGGGATTGGAGAGGTAGGTGGTGCAGAATTGAAGCGTCTCCGGTAGAGCCACTCCGCTGCTGCGATGGGAAAGGCCAGGACGGCGCCGCTTTGGAAGCCTCGGTACAGTACGTGGGCCGTGAGGATTGTGCGGGAGTAGCGTTGATCTTTCTCGTAGGGTGCGTGGGGGAGGTGGGCCAGTGGTGAGAGAGAAAAGGGGAGGGGTGCCATGTTGAACGAGAGGTGCTCTCAGCAGAGGAGGCGGACTGTGGTGCTGGGGGGGTGGGTCCTGGAGCTGGGCCGACTTTCTGGTCAGAATCTCCCCGCTGGGATGGGAGGTAGTGTCGATATGGCCAATTTATTTGACCTTGTATGATCGATCTTAATGTCTTGATCCCGTCTGTGTGGTGATGGTGAGTGACATGGATGCGGTGCGTGGCGGCTTGCTTGTGCCTGTGATTGATCGCAAGACCTTCCTACTCAAGCAGTACTGATTCGATGCGAATCACGAATCCAACGACCATCACACAGCTCTCTATATGTCTCTGAACGCCGGAGGAACAGCATCCTCAACTCCGCAGACGATTGCTGTGGCGTCATGCTGCGGCGTCGCGGTTCGGCCGTATCGCGGCAACGTCTCACGCTTGAGAAGAGACGGCCGTACAGTCTGCACGACCGATGCATTCCAAGTCCGAGCTACAATATGTTGCATTGCAATGATGCATAAAGTGTTTGATATGATTCGGACGTGTTTCACTGCCGCTTGTCGTAGAAGCTGATGGTGAATGCCCACATAGACCACAGCTTCTCAACTCTGCGACAACCACGAGCTCCCAACAGTCAAGTTCAACAGCGGTATGCGTATAGAAGTCATAACATTCATCCCGACCAGATCTATGAGCATATCATCATGAACCCATCCCTCGCCCTCCCCCTTCTACCAAGAGAAAGTCATCAACGCCGGATTCAAGACAATGGGCAAACACAAATGACTGAACACGACGGTACTCATCGGCAGAATCGCGATGAAATCCTTGATCCTCCAATCCCACGGCACAAACGGCGCCGTAGCCATGACCACCATCCCCACGATCCCGAACAGCGCAAAGGCGATGCTGTACTTGAACCGCTTCAGCACCCTCGGCACCTCGACGAAAAAGTTACTCCACTCTGCCTCCTTGGACGTCGCGCCCCACTGCATGTTGTACTCGAACATGTGTGCGAGCAAGGCGGAGGAGACGTGGAGCGATAGACCGCCGAGGAAGATGGCGAACATGAGGATCCATTTCAGGTTCTCGAGGATGGAAGAGATGAAGGACTTGTCGCCTACTCTGTAGCGCATGACGGCGAGTGATATGTTGCCCAGGCCGTTGAAGACGATGATGATGGAGAACCATACCTTCCACGAGTCGATGTAGTATTTGTCGAGGTAGCCATTGAACCAGCCGATCTAGGAAGGGGGTCAGTACGTACATCACAGTATGATGAGCAGAGAGGGGCACTTACGGCAAAGTAATTCGCAGTGGTCAGGATCCACGCGGCGCCAATAGCGTAGTAAGTACCAATGTACGAGACGATGGTGACTTTGGAGGTGAAGCGGATGTTGCTGAACAGGAAGCTGCGGAAAAGAGGGGTGAATGGACCGCGGACGATCCAGAATCTGATAGGGTGGAAGAGCAGCTCGTTACACCCATAGGCGTACTTTTCCCAGCGTGCTAGCTCGTCGTACACGGTGAGTGAGACACCTTCCTTGAATCCCTCACCAGCCCATGCGGCGAGACGGATGATGTAGCCGTTGACCTGGAGGCGGAGGGACATGTCGAAATCCTCGCTGACGTGGGACTCGGACCAGAATTTCTCGTAGCCATCTTCGTCTGTGTAGGAAACCTGTTGGATGGCGGACCAGCGGAGGATGGCATTGTGGCCGACAAAGGGGGCGACGTCGCCGTTCGAGACAGTGTAGCGGATAGCCGTGTAGATCAGGTTAGTAAAGAAGGTAATACCGTTCTCGAAAAAGGTCCAGGTGACTTGCATGACGCCTGAGCTGAATTGCATGATTCCTACTTCAGGGCACTGCTCCATTTCGCTGCAGGCGTCCAGGAGACAGTCGGTAGGAACCTGTGTGTCCGAATCAATGAGAAGAATATAGTCGCCCATACGGATATTGCCATCGGCCCAAGCGCGTCCTTCTTCGGCTTCGAGGACTTCGGTGAGAGCCAGCCCGTAGGCATCGGCTTCATCGGCGGCGTTCCAGTCGGCGTGGCGGTTGAGGCTGGCGAGCTTCTCCTCAACACGGCAGGAAACCATGAGACCATAATTCATGTTAGAGGCCTGGTATGCATGTTAGAACGATAACATTGAAGCAGAGACTGAGCCAAATTTACCTTCTTGAACTTTCCCTTGCGCACGAATCCGTTCTCACCATGCTTTGGGCGAGCGACCCAGCCAATATTGTTGTCGGTGTAGAAATCGATTCTGGCTTCACGCTCTTCTTCGCTGATGAGCTGGAGACCATCATCATTGATAAAGATGTTGGACGATCCACCCTGAAGCTCATAGGTAGACATGGCGGCCTTGATGGACTTGACAGTTGGGTTGATGACGGCGTCGAGACCTTCCTTGTAAACGGGACACTGGATAGTGATGTGCGGCAGTGTAGAACTCTGAAGCCGAGGAGAGCACTTGGCGGAGTAGTACTTGCTGTTCTCCTTCATCTGCTTGATGGGACCCATCATCTGTGCGAGACAGCCGACGATGACTTGAGCGAAGAACTGCACACTCGTTAGCACTGAGAACATCATCACTCTTCGCCTCGACTCACCAGAGTGAAGAAGATCTGCACGGGGGTCAGCAGCAGATACGCAACTCGGATATATCCTTGATCGACCGAAATCTCGATAGCGACTTGTCGGAAACCAGCGCCGACCATGATGGTGATCAAGAAGAGAGTGATGCCAACAAGGACAGAGTTCTGCAAATGTGTGGCTCGCTCTTGAGGCCTGAGCTGACCAGTCTCCTCGTCGAAGATCTCCTCGGTGATGACCGAGCCGGAGTCCTTCTCCTTCTCATTGTGGTACTCGGCATCCCACCTGCCATCATGGTCGCCGGACTCCCAGATGATCCTTGCAAGGTCACTGACAATGTCCGAGGCACGCTCGACGATGTGGTTGGCGTCGTCGTCCCAGACGACCAGGAGACCTTCGGCCGCTACCACAGCTGCGTACTGGTGCTTGCGTGCTCGGGGGAGGTAGTCCATGCTAGGCAGGATTTGGACCCTAAGGCCGTTTGAGAGTGGAATGTCTGGAGACTCGGGGTTCCACATCAGGAACGTCTTGACGACTCGAGAGTTGACAGTCATTGCGGCCTAGGAGCATATCAGCTTGTGAGCATCTACTGGTGCTAGGGGACCTTACGTGAACGTTCATGGTGTGGGCACCCCGAGCAAAAGCGCTCTGGGCCAGCTCTGGAGGCGAGGCAACGTAGCTGTCGGCGGACTTTCTGATCAGGACGCCCTCGGACTCGCCAGCGTACTCGCCAATCCACATCTTGACGCATTGCTGCTGGAAGAGGAAGTTGCACATGACATCGTGTTTGATATCGTCAAGAAACGTCGAGCGAGCAGTCCTCCGTGATCGTGTGGAAGGAGCCATTGAGCCAGGTCTTGGGCTGTGCGGTACTTGTGGTGATGCGGGAGCCGTGGAGGGAGCTGTGGCTGACATTGATGTAGGTAGCACATCCTTCTCGTTGGCGGCCTTCTTGCCGCCCTTCAGGTATGAAGCGATACCCATGGTTATGGGGGCCGCTGAAGGCGGCTGTGATATTAGTGTGTAGTTAGATTGACCGAGTATGTCGATCTTGTAGTCTTATGTGGTCGAATAGCAAAAGCGAGAGACAGGTGGTGACCCAGTAGAAATTAGACAGTATAGTAGCGAGTGTGATTGAGGATGAGGAAGAAGGACAGGGAGGTCGGAGAGGTATAAGCGAATGACAAGTTCCAGAGTGACCGCAAACTAGAAAGACTGGGACTCGAAGGAAGCAAGGTTGAAAAGGATCGAAAGTAGACAAAAGTCACCCACCATTGAGGTACGAAAGGGAGCGGTCACGACCGATAGCGAGGGCCTCAACCAAGCCATGATGGCGTCCAAGGGATAAGCTCCCTCGATGGCACATGGACTATGCGGGTCACGTCTCCCACAAAGAGAAGAGGCGTTTCCGGATCGAGCTGGGCAGAGTGCCAGACCGGAGCTCGAACAGGAAACGCATGGCTTCACAGACCAGTTCGTCGAGTGCATTTGGTTGCGGAATGACAATCTAGGAGTCGAGCTTGATAGTGCAAGCGTTTCCGGCGGATGGGGTGAAGAGGTCTATGCGCGGCACGCGTGCAGGACGTGATGGTCTCGACATGCACGAGCATGGGTCTCGTCGAGGTCAAGCTCGTGCAGCGTCCGCAAATGGGAATGGGAGGGCCACTTGTAAGGCTCGATAGTTTGTAATCCTTGTTCTATCATGCAGGAGGCTAATGCAGCTCAAGGATAGATTAAGATGTCGTCGAGATGTTTTGGGATTTGATAGTGGCAGCACTTGTAGTCCGTCATGTCATGGACCGCGACGGGCACTAGTAGGTGTGGTTTCGGGCCTTGCCGAACAGATTGTGCCTGACAGTACATGAGGTAGAACTTGGTCGAGGTCCAGACAGATGGACAATTGCTGCAGCAGGTCCAGGGTCGTGTGTGGACGTTGTAGACAGCCGAGGCCGTTGTCCAGCCCTTCACGGCTCTACCTTCGCGTTTGAAGCAGTGGTCCAGAGACGCCGAGGTGTTCAGACGGCAAGAGTTCGTTTCTGTTGAGGCTCACGGGTGATAACGTCGTTGGACGGCAGGATTTTTGACAGCAGACACAAGATGTAGCAAGATGAAGATGCAGGATCTTGCGCAGGTGGCTTTTCAAGGGGAGCTGCCGAGGGAAATGCCCTTTGCAGTCTAGCTTGATGCAAGTGAGCCGCATGGCTTCCCCGTTTGAGAATCGAGCCGCGAACCATGCGAAAGCCTTTTCCGATAGCGCCACGCTTCAATAGATTGTATCGATTCAACTATCTTGCCAGGTTCTCCCGTATCTTGGATTTCGTGAAAGTCGCTTGCGAGGTTCCTTAGCACAGGCATTCGAGCATGTCACGTCGTCGGTCGGGACGATTCATCATTCGCGGCCGTATCCTTTTTCCAACAGCTGCCCTGCCGTTGTACCGTCCTGCTCGCCTCCCTGGACCCTACATGGTATGCCGAGATGGACCAAGTTTCCCAGCTACTGCTTCTCCAGGGAGATTGCTCGTGCTCGTGCTCATGCTCGTGGGATTTCACGCCAGCGTGTGGAATGCTGTCGTTCATATTGAAACCATTTGTCTCAGCCATGGTAAATACCCATTGTCAAGGTTCAGGTTTCTACTTCACTACCGAACCATGTCCCAACATGCCGGGAGAGTACCAAACTCTACTGGCCCTTGAGGCGTCCTTAGAGATAGGAGCATTGTCCACTTCGGTCCGATAGACGCAAAGAGAAATGATAATCTGACGGGACATCACTTCTGAAAGGTATCGGTCTAGACAGAGCGAAAGAGCAAAATTCACTTTCCGTGTAGCTAGCTAGCTAGCTACATCCACCTTCTGTCTATGCTACGATAAGAGCGTGAAAAGGGTATAATCTGCAGCATCTCTGAATGTGGGTTTCGAATTAACGCCTGCCTGCCGTCGTGACCTTCGTGCAATGCTCATGTCCCAAACGCCATTCCTGGGTCTGCACAATGGCGCAGACCTCTGTTGTAGAAACATCAAGCTGTGGTCCATGATAATTCTCCTCCTCTAGACACTCGCCTGCAATGTGCCTTTGCGCTGCAGCAAACCATGAAGTAGTCCGTCAAGCTCTGCCGACATCTTGTTGAGTGACTCCCTTTCATCCTTAAAGAGATCCTTCATCAAGGGGTGATCGGAGCTGACTGGCTTGACGTTGCTGGTATCATAGATGATGGTGAGCATGTCGCGAACATCATTGTCGCCGTCGAGCCACGCCCTGAGACCAGCATCTGACCATGTAGTGGCGTTGGTAGACGCGGGAGAAGGTGACATGTTAGCACGCGAAGAGCCCATGGAAGACTTGGAATTCTGTCTTTGCGGATCCAATGACGAGTCATCGCCTGCCGCTGATGGTGCCCTGCCTGGGAGTGGGAGTGTCGCCGTGCTTTGCGCCACTGGATGTGGCGACTGTGACTTGGATGGCACTGGTGTGGGATCATCGTCTGTCTTGTCATCGTAAGACGATGCAATGGTTGACTTGATCGTCTGCAGTGGCTCCTTCTTTGGCGGCTCGTTGTTCTCAAGGATGCTCGGTGGTGTGGACGATCCATCCTTGCCTTCCTCAGCCGTGTCATTACCCTTGTCTTCCTCGGACGAGTCGTAGTCTCCAGGCCGCATCGGGATGTGCACAGCTTCTGTGCCATGCATGAACGAGGCATTGCGAATGTCTTCGGAATCCAAAGACCCACTTGCGCGAGCTTCGTCCTCTTCTTGCTCATCAAAATCGTCGAGTGCCTGTCGTTGCCTGGCAGGCTTGACGCGATGGCTCTTGGGCTTGGGTTTAGATGAGGATGATGGTGGAGGTGCGATAGGAATCTCGTCTTCAAGACCAGTCGGAGCCTCATACGCCACTTGAGAACCTTCGAGTTCAGCCGTGTACGATGCAGATTGTTGTTGTGACATGGGATCCCGAGTAGGACCCTCGATTGGCGTAGTCGGGGCGGTGGATGTAGGTGTGGCGCTAGGAGACTTCTGGAGTTTGCGCCCCTTCTGAGACGTCTTGCGTTCTATGACTTCACGACCCTTGGCCACTGGATCTGTCAACGGCAGTGATGCGGTCGAGTGACGAGCAGTGTCGAGTGAAACCCTCTCGACTTCGTTCTCGCTCACAAACTCCTTCTTCTTCGTTTTTTCCTTCTCCTTTTCCTTCTTCTTGCTCTTGAATAGCCCACTGAGCATGCCCTGTTTCTTCTCTTTCTTTCTCTTGTCCTCTTTCGGATCCGGGGCAAATGGATCGGGACTTTCCATTCGCATTCCGCTGTTCTCGCTTCTAATTGTGCCTTTGCTGCTGCCATTGCTGTCATCACGTAGTAGATTTGGTGTTAGTGTAAACTTGCGCGTTTCTGCTGTATCGTCCTTGAGAAATGAGTCTGCATTGCGCGTTGTGCCTTTTCGTGATTTCGTCAGAGCAGCAGCCTCGTCGTTTTCGAGTATCTTTGGGCTGAGTGGTGCTTCACTTGACTGTTGTTGGGGACTATCCCTGATAGTAACGGTCTGCTGTGTTATGCTGTCACCAGTATTAGGTTGGATGCTCTCGACAGTGGCGGTCTGCTGCTGCTGTGGAGAGGTGCCACCTGATGCATTCGTGCCAGAACGCATTTCGGGAACCTCATCCTCATCCTCATCAGAGTAGTCGTAATCGGAAGCTTCCACATATGTTGGTGCAGCGAACTGCACTGTCTTTGTCTGCCTGCGCTTCATTGCTTTCTTGAGCGGGTTCTTAGAACGCTCTGCGTTGTCTCCGAGCATTGCGGCCGAAAGCTGCGACGGTCAGCGAACAGTCCTTCTTGACTCGAGAGCATTACTCACGTCGACATTACGGTGCTTGTTCAAACGAGCAAGACGTTCTGTTGGCGTTTCGATATGCTCGGCGGGAAGGTATCCTATACTACTATCTTTTACCACACGGACGAGCCACCAATAGCTGTTGCTATCATCAAGCAAAACCATGGTGTCACCCTTGGTGGCATTTGCTTGACCTTCCACGGTGGCGACGAATGTGTGCAGGGCGTATACGAAATCGAAATCAATGTCTTCTATACAATGTAAGCACTCATCCGAATGGATATCGCGAAAGAAGCAGCCATTAGCGCGCAGCAGCCAGCAACCAGAAAAGTCGAGCTTGAGTGCCTGTACAGGTGAGTATTGCTGTTGGTCAGTACCTGGTGAAATTGACAATCTGGTGTCAATGGTCTCGAACGACGCTGACGATTGTGTTCTGATACTCACAAAGTCCAAATCCGGAGCAGAAGTGAGCATTTGGAAATCACGACAGTCCAGAGTGCGGTGGCGAGTGCTTGATTTGGTAGTGGGTGAAGCTTCCGGGGATGAGAGAAGAGGATTCCAGGTCTTCTTCCGGTGGGCTGAGAAGGAGTTGCGTAGCCATGGGGATCCATGCAAATGGTGCTCTGCAATGAAAGGGAGCGGTGGATGTTCCTCGTCAGCAGTAGTGTCCATCACCCGATGCGTCGTGAAGATATCGTCCTCGTCCGCCAAAGGATTCGACTTCTCATCAAGTCTTTCCGGAACAGGTCCTCTGATGAAGCGATCAAAAAAGTTGGTGACTGGCGTTTCCGGCCCAGACCAGTCCGAGGAAGCGTCCGAGAAGTCGTCGTCCGTTGTCACATAATCTGATGAATGTGAAGAGTCGTCCGTTCCTGTGGGGTCTGCAGAGTCCATCGAGGTTGTCCTGACAGGTGTTTGGGCGACTAGGTTCGGCTGCAAAAGATTCCACTGCGCAATTGATCGCTGTAAAGGAAGTCTCGGGGCCAACTGGACCCCGTGACATGAACACTCACCATCGTCAATCGAGGGAGAACTCGATATCCTGTCCATCATATCGTCATCGGAGGTAGCATCGCTCTCGGTGTGAATACTCTGTCCGTCCTCGGTGGTATTTTGCGAGCCATTCACACCGTTCGTATTTATGCTCTCTCCCGACGCATTCCAAGCTTGTTGCAGATTTCTTTCCTCGTCATGCCGTTCCTCGGTCACATGCCGAATTTCCGAGGCTTGGTGTGAGCCGAGGAGGTTATCGCTAAAGTCCACATTTGGGCCTTGGTTGCGGGAGTGGTCTTGCGCCGAGGGACTATCCTGATCCTGGAGATCGAGTGTATCTGTGAGAATGGATTAGGCACATATTCCTGATGATTCCTCTTGGATTTGGTATACCAGCTCGGACAATCGAAGGTCGCGTCATTGTGAGGTCGGGATTATGGCCGCGACCTGGCGCGTGGGTAACGGCTCGATATGCGCGGCAATGAGCCTCAAAGGGTCGACTGTGTGCTGTCTCTCGAGATAAAGACCCTCAGAAATCTGACATGGACAGAAAGGCGAAGCAGGATGAAACTCGAAGGAGAGCTGCGACAGTGAGAGATTTTGTTGGAGAGGCGGAATATTGGGTCATGCAATCGCTACACGCAACGGCGTGGGAAAAGGTCGCCGTTGATGTCTCGCAGCGTTTTGGTTTCTTCGTGACGCAGATTCCGTTGTCGTCAATCGTAGGGGCGTTCGCATACCGGTGCCATAGCATGTGAAATTATCGGCATGTGGTCGTGAGGGGGAAGCAATGTGAGGAAGACGTGAAATTGTGAGAGGTTGCTGGAAATAGGGACGAGGCCAGGACGGCCGCATGTTGGATCGTGACGGTTTGGGCACAATGTGGCCCCGAAGTCCGGGGTTCCTGCCTGATTGGCTTGTGCCTGAACCTCTGCCACACTACTTGTGAGTGATGACTCCATACAAAACTATAACTACCTTACCGTCGTCTGTCCCACACATCTGGAATCACTTACGACCTTGAGACAACTCTAACGGCACTTCAACAATTCCCTCGCTTTCCCTGTTGAAACAACTCAAGTGCCTTGCGGCAGATGCAACGATTATGTCTGACATTATGATCATGCTGCCGCGCGTGGCAAAACGCCTCCATTAAGCAAGAGCCGACACATGTCAGGCTATCAGACTTTGCCAACGGTCCGCGAGAGCAAACGTTCTACCACACCTCATGTTTCCCTATTGCGGATCAGAGGGCAGGTACATAGCCTCGACGTCCTCCGGAACCTGTCAGAAGATGCTCCGTTGAGACAGTAAAGGCGAATTGTCGTTGACTTCCGTCCCGATAACGAATTGCTCGAGTACTCCGCTATTGACTGGCCGGAGCTGGTGTACCGAGAGCTCACCGAATGCGTTGCGTTGGGTAAGACCTGGGGAACCTTCGCCTTGCAGTCTGCTATTCATAGGATAAAACAGCTGCTGCTCAATGGATATTACCTTTCGTCTCGGAGTGGGTGCATTCATGTTCTTTCAGCCTCACACGTGGGATGGTGTCACGTGCTTCGACACAATGGTAACATGTGGAGGAGATCGACTGCTAGATTCATCGAGATCGTGCTCGTTCCTTCATGTCCTGTATACCATGAAATGTCTGCCATGAACGCCTCGCTACCCATCTACACCCTCACAAGAATAGAAACCTGAATACCATAAAAGCTAGAGCACCAGCAACACCTATGATGGCTTTGTCCAACCAAGCCACATCCGCATTCGGCGGTCGAGTCTGGACAGGTACCCTCGCGGGCTGCACAGGTACATGCTGCGTCGGTGTAGGACGAGGCTGCCTCACGACCATCTGAGCGGGCAGCGCTCTCGGTGTTCTCGTACCACCCAGCACTTCTCTCTGTGGGCTTTGTCCAGGCACCTGATCCGTCACCTGCTGCTCTTGCCCCACCATTCGCACCTCCTCCTTCCCTGCGTCCTGCTTCTCCGTCCCCTCCTCCTTTCCCAGCTGATCCCGGTACCCCAACCTCAACTCCTCCGGCACCTTTTCCTCCTCCCTCTGGTCCCCTTCCGCCACCTCCCTCTCCACCTCCTCGATAATCTCCCCATTCGTCCTCCCACACTCCCTACACCTCCATCCCCTCGATTCTCCCGCCAGCCGTTTCTTCACCCCTTCATCAGCATCCATGCCCCCCACTGCCCCTCCGGACTCGCTATCCATAAAGCCCCGTATCGCAAGCAGCGCCGTCCTGATACCCCATGCAGGCTGCCACGTCTCTTCATGAAACCCGGAAATGCTTAGGCATATCTCCCGGTTGACTTCGAAGCGGCCGCTGGGCGTGAGGAAGCGGAACGATGGCGGACGGAGAGGGTAGGATGGCGGGAGGACGATACGCCCGTGGTACAGACCGCCGGTGTAGGGAGAGGAAGGGGGCCCGCGGAGGGTGAAGTGCCATTCGAAGAGGTTCGTCTCGATCGGGTGTGCGGCGAAGTCGGGGGATGGGTGGAGGGTGAGTTCTTTGGATTCTTGGACTAGAGAATGTTAGACGGAGAATAAGAGGGAGGGCTGAGAAGGGCAGCACGGACGGATGCGCTTGATCGTGGGCGATTTGGTGGAGAATTGGCCTGCGGTGGACATTATGGTGGTGTGACGCGGGAATGCCGCAGTGCAGTGGGATTGATGGTGCAAGCGATGGCGCGAGGAAAGAACCAGTGAAGGACTCCTTGCGAATGGAACAATTTGTTCGTAGATTTGACAATCAGGGACCTAGGTTGGATTGTAGGAACGTGAAGTGGGTTGATAGGCTGAGAGAGAGATAGACGCCTGATGTTGCAACGTTGTCATTCATATGCCGAGTACGCTGTGGTGGGGCTGGAGTGCGTCACGAAGAGCCGCATAGATATGCGTTGACTTTGCATACCTCAACATTGGAAAGGCCTGAAAATAAAGCAATGGAGATTCAATATTGGGTATCTTCCCGCCAAAAGACCGCCTTGCCCGCCATGATGTACATTGCATCTGACCTTTACTATACATATCCCACATCTGTACATTATCTACGCCCCTGCGGACTGTCTTACTGCAGTAGGATAGCGCCTTATATAACTCGCGTCCACCTTGTTTTGCGACTGCCACGGTTGCGGCCTGCTATTACCAGACCATTTCTTCACGTGATCGCTTCTACTCTGCCACGGATCGTCATCTACCTCGAACAAGTTCGGTCGTTGTTCCGTCGGATCGCTCGATTTTGTGGCAGCTTTCTTCCTGCCTCTCCCAGAGCTGATTGTACCAGGCGGCTGCATTTTGGGCACTGGCAAAGGCTTGACTTCTTTGACAATTTGCCGCAGCTCGGCATCGTCCGACGTGATCTGTGCTCGGATGTAATCCTTGTTCTCGGTCGACTGAAGAGCTGACATCACCGGTGGGCGCAAAGTGTAAGGATATTTCTGTGGGACAGGAGCATCCATAGGAATGATGCCATCATCCAAGACTGCAGACTTGCCCTTCTCCAAAAGCTGCATGATGTCGAGGCTTTCACCAGGCGCAATCGGGGTCTGGTGTGATGGCGTGATGCAGTCCATATCGACTTCCTTCCGAAGGACATGATCTATGTCGATTGCCGAGAAGTAAGCGCACGATTGCGGCAAGTCATTGATACCCATCTGCTGGCTGAACATGGCGCGGGTCCATACATTGGCGACCTGTAATGCCATGGCAGCACGGTACTTGTCCCCATCTTTGACGAGATAGCGAATCTCATCGTGGACAGTGATCGCAAGTCGCGCATTGATGTTGTATCGCCTAGCCAGGTAGTCCATGCTGATGATGAGCATGTGCAGGTAATCGACGCCACTCGACTGGATTGCCCAATTGATCCGAGAAGTCATGAAGCCTCCCTTCGAAATGTAGCGTCGCATCAACGCTTCAGTGATGCCGGCACCTAGTACTGGCGTCCTTGGTTTCTCCTGCTCAGCAAAGTCTTCGAGCTTGTTGAAGACGAAAGACTCTGTGCCGCCTCGCCAAAATGCCCTGTCGCGCAGCACTTTCCTATTGGTTCTTTGACCTTTGGTCTCCTTGTATAGATTTGCAGCCGTCTTTGCCGCTTCAGTCTCGGTAATGGTAGGATTGAATTGTCGGAGAAGCGTGCTTGAAAATTTCAAGCCGGCGCCATAAATGCGTCCATAATTGAAGACCTTTGCATCGTTGCGCGTGATACCGAGGATGTTAGCAGTCCGAGAATGAAGATCAGTTCCAGCTGCCTTACTGCCTTCCAGAGTCATGAAGCCAATAGCATTTCCTCCATGAATCTTGAAAGAGGCATCGCCCACTAGACTAGCAATCCAGAGCTCCTGACTGTCGACGTCTGCGCCAACGAAGCTATACCCAGGTGGTGCCTTGATCATGGATTTGAGCTCTGAGCCAACTCGATTTTTCTTCGCATTGCTAGCAGTGAGCCAAGTATTCTCGACAGCCCGACGAGTGATGGTACCCATCGGTATGACCTGCGGTAAGATGTACCCTTGATCATGCTCCTGCAGCGCGGACTTCTTGCCAATCTCTGAGTCGTAGATCACAAGCTGCGACATGATTCGGTCTCGAGCGCTGATCCAGTAAGAGCAAGATGCGTTCATCTCAAGGGCTTCCTTGGCATAGGCATACTCTGACGACAAAGTACCTTTTTCGAAGAATGTGAGGTAGCCTTTGGCGAGGGGATTAGCACATCGGGCCTGAGGGCCGTCCTTGTGCGGTAGCTTGTAGTAGACATGGTCGTTGTCATGTCGGAGCATCAAATTCTCCTCTTCTGACATGTCGGCCTGCTTCATTGCCTGACCATCATAAGAGGAGGTCGAGTCGACAGGCACTTGAAAAGTCCAACCGTGCTTGTCTGACCAGACTAGCGGATGGCCATCCCAGGATAATCGCAGGAGCAAGGGTGCGATTCTTGTCCTCACTGTAAGAGACATAGGAGAATCGTTCTTCGGAAAGAGATCCTTGTACCACTTGGGCATGCCTGGCTTCTTCTGCCTTGCTGCCATACGCGGTGGGTCACCCTTTTTCTTCGGTTTGACATATTTGATCTCCTGGCCGGACCAGTCCAGTTGGCGCAACCAGGAGTCGTGAGAGTGCTTTTCTGGTTGATCCTTGACCTCGAGTGCTTTCTCAGCCAGGTCCTTGAGCCGTTCTTCTACGCCGTCAGATAGCTTATGGTATGTAGCTTCCGCATTCGATAGGTAAGTTTCCCACGACTTATCGACAGGTAAGATCTCCGTGGACAGGTGTCGAAGAGCTGCAAAGCTGACAGGATGGGGACAAGTCTCCAGGAAAGCCGGGAAAACCTTCTGATAGACTTTGTGAGTGACCTCGACGTCTGCTGCACAGTAATCGAGCAGTTCGTCCATCCGCTCCCTAATACCGGCTCGATCAAGCTCGCCGAACCATTCTCGTCGTGCCTTGTCAATGGTGATGCCGCAATGAAACTTGGCAACATCACGTAAAGAATTGACAGAACTCCGACCGACCCAGAGCTCTTCCTCTTCATCAAAGTCCTGTCTTGTTTGAAGCAGTGCAGTCAGATCGGCGGAGGCGTCAGTATTGGCAATCTTCTCACGGTCTTCTCTGGCCTTTCTGTGCTTCACCCATTGCGGTCTCTGTCTTGAACACATGCCATTGACGGCAACGTGTAGCGACATTGTATCCACAAAAAAGTTCTTACTTTGATCCAGCTGGTATTCCTCAGCCACTCGTGCTCTGTCATAGCCAACATTATGCCCAATGATTATTCTCGGCGTATTTACGTCCCCAAACGGTATGAGATGCTGATCTGACGCGGACTCTTCTAACAACCAAGGCGAAATCCATGAATACCAAGCAGAGTCGCTAGCAGCGCAAGCCATGGCTGGAAAAGAGGTCTCCTTCCACATGACCTCAGTGTCAAAGGTCAAAACTTGCTCTTCCGGAGCATCGACTACCTTCCATGTTCCATCAGCAAAGTACTTTGTCCAACCACTCCTCTGCGTCTCCCATTTCCTCGGCTTGGTCGGCGGACTTGCAATTGCGGACCGTTTGGCTAGACTTAGGTATGGTTCTGAAGCGTCCATGCCTAATCTGTGGAAGTGCTCATCGAGTGTCCTGCCTTGCAACTGGGGCAAATCAAATGCGACAGGCGGAGAAGAATCGTTGTTCTTTCCCAGTAGGTCATGTCTTGTCAAGTGGTCCCTTGCCAGCTGAACAAGCTCTTGCGGTGCGCTAGGTGCAGCATCTGGGAAAAGCTGCGAATGGACATGATCGCTGACTTGCTGTACTCCGATTTCATTGTATCTGGCCGTGGCTTTGCGCACTATTCCATGAGAATGTTGTCGAGCGTTTTCGGAGCTTGTCGCATTCGTCGCATATCGGCGACGACCAGGTATATCCTGGGCTGCGCGGAGGATGCGGAGAAAGGTCGTATGTTGAGAGCGCCGCAAAGCCGCTGTTTCCAATGGCGCACGACAGACCCTTCTCATCGCTTGAGGCGTCTCGGAGGACCGAGAAAGCTCTATATGTACAACGAGTCGTGACAAGGGAAAGGGAGAGGAACCGGGCGATCGGTCCCTTGAAGCTCAAGCCGTCAAAATTCGCGAAATCTTGGCGAAATGCAAGACCCCTCAACGGTTCAGGGCGTCTCCTACTCTCTCCAAATTATACTTCATTCGTCTGCAGTGCATCTCTTCGGTCAACTTCGACATGATCAAAGTGCTGCATATCGCTGGTCTCGGCATCGCTTGCCAGCTACATGAATCTTCTCGCAAAATGTAGCTATAGCTGCAGGAGTCTAGATTAGCCGCGGTCCCGCTGCGGAGAAGGAGCCCAAGGAAGGGACGCAGGTGCAAACTTGCAGGTGGCCCAACAGCTGCAGCATGTACGAAGGGAGCTGAATCATACTGTGTTACTTGAGGTCCTGTGCATCCGCAGTCCTTATTTCTTCTTGGGTATGAATGTTGTGAGTGCTGTATAAAATAACTCCGCTATCTCTCCTTGAGCATTGCCTGTCCTTCAGCTGAGTCCGCTTAACTCCGACCCGGCGGCGTCGAGTACGGTCATGGCTAATCAGAACAACTGCTTTCTTTCTTCAGGCTCGGACCACGAAGGCGACTTCTTACGCAGTCTACCTGACCAGGACGAGCACCTTGCTAGAGGTCACGGTCCTCCTTGGCTCGATCGATCAAGACACCATCGGTACAGTCCCGCGGAGCCTACGTCTTGGAGTTCTCTGCTGCCATTGCCCCCAGTTGCAACCGCTTCATCTGCACACGCAAAGTAAGTCGATTTCTCTCGCTGAGACAGCGATCTTGTGACTAATCGCCCGCGAACAGTCCATACGCTGGGCTAGGACATCGTTCAGTGATTCCCGAGTTGTCAAACACACAATATTTCAACGCCAGAAGCACTCTCTTTGTTACGTCTGATCACGCACGATCTCGCCAACCTTCGCGACCGACGCTGACATTCACCCCTGTTACTCCGGACTATCACACACCCAGGTTCATACCGCCTACTCTCGATCCAGCATCTCCTTTCGATATCAACGAATACGCCAACGAACCACAGCCCGACGCTGCCACCAGACAACATTTCCTTTGGCCGGTAGACCCAGAGCCAGCCATGCCTTCAACATCGAGACCCCGCAAGCGAAGCGCTGCAGAACCAGTCGCTGAGCGACCAAAGAAAGCGAGACATGATTCGGAAGAGCTAGAAGAGATCAATTTGGCCTCTGATGATCCCATGGAGGCAGCCCTGGAGAAGGAGCGTCAAGAGCTGGTGAAGTCACAACAGAAGGACAGCGAAGATGAACCGAAGAGCTTCAGTAAGATGAGTTGCATCATCTGCATGGACAATTTTACCGACGTGACAGCTACAGCTTGTGGTAGGTTATACTTCTCCCCGAGGGCCGGTCACAAGCTGACAAAGACAGGTCATATATTCTGCCACGAGTGTCTAACGCAAGCACTAAACGCTAGCGAGAGAAACGATAGAGGTACCGGGAGCTGTCCGGTCTGCAGGAAGACGCTGAAGAGAACGCAAAAGAACCATGTCATACCGCTGGCCTTTATGACAAAGAAGAAGTATCAGAGCACTCGTCGAGGATGAATAGGCAGGGCAAATCACGAGACACGAGAGAGGCATGACTGGCGAGTTCCAGCAGGACTATGATATTATGATACCCAGATCCATGACAAGCAAGGCGTTGGGGACTTTCGAACAGTTGGAACAATAATTCTCGAACCAAATCTTCAGCAAGATATTGTACCCCTTGAATTGGCCCTTGACAGAGCAGACGGGTTATTGTAGACCATGAACCTTTCCCATGGCGTTACCGATGTTATCAGCTGAATTGCATCCTGTCTTCGGTGCTCCTCTCCGGAAATGGCTCCGAATGCGCGGCTTGGTGACGCTCAGTATGCAGGAACAACGGCTTACAGTGGGTCCCTGGTGAAGAAAATCGGCTGAAGACTGGATGATTCCTTCTTCACATGTCAACTTGCTTTCCTCACATGAAGCAAATTGGCAACCCCGTATCTGCACGAGGACTCCATAACTGTCACGGGCATGCCAATGTCGTGCGCAAAAGTAGAACAATCCTGAAACGAGCAACGGTGGCTGTATGACGTCGACACAAATGTCCTTCAGGCTGAACTGTTCCTGATTTCAGGTTCGTCGAGTGCGAGGCACCAAAAGTCTCACTATGTTACCAACCACTCTTTTTCTCCTTCATTACTAGAGCCGGATCCCCCTTTTCTACACATTGACCAGCGCGAATCTTCTACTATCTCAGCCATCCACAAACATTCAATCGCATCAATCATGGATACACTAAAGAACGCTGCCGAAGTTCTTCTCGGCCACACCACCCCAACAAAGCAGTCCGGCAAGGAGCCCGAGACGACTGGTAATACTGGTGCCGGTGGTCCTGAGCCCTTTGATCCTGGTAACAAGGAGGAGAATCAGCACCTGGCTGCAGAGCCCACAGCGACCTCGCCATCAGCTGCGACCGCTCCAACCAGTCACGCGACACCAGATACCGCTGTCGCAGAAAGTGCCAAAAATGGATCGTCGACCACCACTGGTGCAGGTGAGCTTCTCGCTAGCTAAACAGAACAACACGCATGCTAATAATTGATAGTAGCAGCACCAGCAACTGCGATAACTCCCACCACCGATTCCCCAAGCAAGGCGGCTGACGCTACTGCTCCATCTACCGCAGCTCACACCGACCCAGCTCCCGCAACCGAGTCGGGCAAGGGGACTTCTTCTACTGCCCCAGCGGCGGCGACGACTACTACCGCAACATCGACCAAAGCAGACTCGACAGCCCCAAAGCCAATCGATTCTCCGGTGACCCCTACCACTCCCAACCCTGCCACAAAGTCTCCGCGCGTCTCCAGCAGCAAGCCTCCCGGCTCACCCAACGCTTCCCTCGAGGCCACCACCTCGTCATCCATCAGCGGTGGAGCCACAAAGGAGAAGAGCACGCCGTCCAAGTCCTCCTTCTTCGGCAGGAGCGGCAATGACAGCTCCAGCGACAGCCCGAGCAGCGGCAAGAAGAAGCTGAGCACTAGGATCAAGGAGAAGCTTCACCTCAAGAGAGATCAGCCTGTCGTCCCTGCGACCAAATCCAGCCATGTCTAAAAGAACGGTATGGCACATTGGGAGATTGAGGTAGAGACACACATTAGGAAGGATTCAAACGAGACCCAAGATCGATCCTCTGGATTCCAGGCCCTCACTGCTGTTCAGAGGGCGGTAATAGCTTCTATTTGAGCGTTTGTACATATTCGCTCCTGCTGGTGGGACACGATATACCCCGGGTAATTAACGAATTGATTATGCATTTGTCATTAGCTCTCACCGCACCCATGCCTCCTAGTCCTTCTCCTGATGTGACCTTCCTGCTCTCCGTGAACGGAGTCCTCCCATCTCTCGACTGACTCTCCGACCAGCTCATCCTGTCGAGCATGTGTCTTGTGAGCGAACATCCCTCGCTAGCAGATGACTGCCGAAAGCGTGACGCTCTTCCCAACTCTGCGGCATGGCCTAGATCTGGTGTATAGCACGCAGAATATCGACTCTTTCAGCCCTGCAGATCTCTCATTGATCCCCAAGCTCGCTAGCCCTTCAACCCTCCTTCTCCTCCCCCTTCCCTTCTCCGTCCGATCGCTTATCCCAATTCCAAACCTCCCACACCTGCTCCCAGATCACATCCCCAATCCCCTTGCCCTCCTCAAACTTCTCCCTGATCTCCCTGTCCCGTTTGGCAGCCCAATCCTCCCTCCTCTCTTCCCCGTACCATAACTTATCCCCCAGCGTCCTCTTCTCCTCTCTCTGCGCCTTCCACGCCGCCTCGCTCATGCCCTTTTCCCTCGCCTCTTTCGCGGCCTGGAACTGCGCTTGCATCTCCCTTGCTCTCTCGGTCGGCATTTCTGCCTTGCGGAATCCTGTCGCTGGAGCCGCAGCGGGAGCAGGGTTCGAGGAGAGCGGTGGCGACAAGGGCCGGTGAGAAGATGAGAATCGTCCTAGGACTCCGTACCCGAACTGTGTGCTGTGCAGGTGGTTGAGCGACACGGCGGTGGTGCCGCCCAGGATTGCCGTCATGAGGTCGAGACGGCGCGGGGGGAGGGCCATGATCGCCGGGCAGATGACGGCGAGGGAGAGGGCTAGGGTGTGGATTGCTTTGTCGTAAGAAGCGGCTTCGGCTGAGGGAGAGGGGGGGAGGGGAGGAGGAGGTTGTTGGGTGGTGGCCATTTCTGCGGCGATGGCAGTTGAGAAGCGGTTCTATGCAGACGAAAGCTTGGGGAGGGAGGAGGAGCAGTAGTGGAGAGGACGAGGAGACAGCCCGGGGGAAATAAGAAGAGAAAATGCAGAAGAGATGATCGAAGTGTCGACTTGGAATGGCAGCTCGAGATGGTGATGTGAATCTTCGACTTTCACCAGCGGAATTCTCCCTTTGTGACGTCAAAACACGAGAGAGCTTAAAGGTCCAGCTCACGCAGGGTGGTCAGAGCATCTTGAGAGCTTGATGAAAGTTTAGAATTGTTCAAACATCATTTTGGTATCATATTTGTATATTTGGTTTACAGAGACATGAAATCATCTAAGCGTACAAGTCGGGCGAGCATGAAGCCGCGAGGTATCTTTTCCACCAGAAGCGCCGTTACTATTTGTCTTCTATCACCCTACCAGGACCCCGTGTCGTTCAGTCGTAGTGGTCCACCTTTCGTTCTGTCGTCCTTTTTGTGTCCTTCTCATTTCTCCTTGGGAGTGTGGCAGCTGTGGATGCTACTCAGGGAGCGCACCAAGATGGCGTGAGCCCAGCCGGCCATGCAGGAGGTTGAGCTTCCTATCACCAAGCCGGAACCTGAGTCATGAAGGTATCGTTTCTCCCCCTTGCCTGTCTCTTCATCTCGGCGACGTGCTTCTCTGAAAGTACAGATCTCCTCTCGACGGCGGCTCATCCTTGTCGGACACCGTAGGCCTATAGCTTTCTTCTCTCGTAGTTTCCTGCGGCTCGTACACTCCCTCCGTCGGACTCTTCGCATGTCCCCATGTGTCCTCCGTCGTCCTTCTAATCATCTCATAACTTTCAAAGGTCGGGCTTTTCGTCAACGCACTCGCGCCATCTCCTGCTGTCTCGCCTCTGAGCGGATCCCAATCCCTCGTGCGAACTCCCAGTACTGGTCGCGGCATACTAATTCGCCTGCCTCGGCCCCAGCATCGGCCTTTCCCAAATAGCATAGCAATCTTCGCTCTGGCCTGACTCGTTGTGCCGAATAAAAGGAATGCCAGTAACGACGCCGTGACAGGTGGAATGTAGTTCAGTACATCCACTATCGCTCTCTGCGCCGAATAGTCCGGTGATTCATCGCTTCCGTCTCGCAGAATCTTGCGATACCGAGTGACACTGTACATGACGAGGAAAATGTTGAAACCCGAAAGGATCAAAAAGGCGACCGAGAAGCGAAGAACGAGCCAAGGGTCAACGCGAACTCTCAATCGGGAACGAGCGGCTCGTGAACCGCTTCGAGAGATCGTAGTCGATGGGAGCTCGCCAATCTCGACAGATCCCGAGGCGTAGGATGAGAAGCCCAGGCGGGTGCGGATGTATTTGACAAGGATGAGTGAGACTGCGATAGCACCGAAGGTGAAGGAGATGAGAACTGCGACGTTCAGTAGATGGACAGAGAGGTTGAAAGCGGAACAGCTTACGCAAACAGCTAGTAAGGAAGAAACCAGGACCGAATTGGATCGAGATCTTGGTCGAGGCTCGTAGACTGGCGACAAGTGCAGGAAGAACGAAAGCGGAGACTTTGCTGATCAAGCCGATGGTCTGGTGATGGTTGTATACTCCCTTGATGCGCCAATCCCAGACATTAAAGGTCAAGGCGACAGCCCAGAACAGCATCAAAAGCGCATCGACGTTGAAGAAGAAGACCTGGATCCAGTAGGTCACGGAGCTAAAGCCTCGAGAAAGAGGACCTAATGCAAGTGCAGGGTTCCTGGCAGCGGCGACGGAGGCTTCGAAGGCTTCCTGTCGCGATTGAGCCCAGTCGATCATGTAGTATGATTGCTGAATTATCGACACGGTTGAACTGCACGTCGTCGAGACTCCGAAGAGCAAGACATCTAGAACGATTAGTAGGGTTCATGTTGACTCTTGAGGCTCACGCACAGGACCATCGTTCCTTGTTCAAGATTAGGATTGTAATAAGGAGAATACCGCAAGACCAGCAGATGATCGAGTAGATCAATACGCATATCGCTGCTGGTATTGCACCCGCTGGCATACCCGCGCCGACTGGTAATACAGTCGGCGTTAGGGTGCTCATCGTTGCGGGCTATCTATAATGTACAGATGGATTGGATGCGGCTGATCTGCATGGTTGGTAGATCCGGATAGGACTCGAGCTTGTAGGGCGAAAGTCCAGAAAGAAGTCGAAAGATTAGAAGGAACAGAGTATGACAGGTCTTTGAGCGCGAATATAGACTCGAGTCAAGAGTAGTTCAACAGAGTCGGAAATACCCAGGAACAGGAAGAGGTCAATGTCGGCACGGCTTACGAGAGTTTAGAAGGATTCGTGGATAATAATTGAAACCAGATGCATGAGTTTGGCCTATCCTACCAATGCTCAACCCGCAACCGAGGCGCAGGAGTGTTCATGGAGAGTCAGTGGTACCCAAGCAGATCGAGCTTCCATGGTAGCAACGCGCCTGCCTGCCTTGGTGATCGTCGCTGAACGAACATATGCGACGGATGCCCAGGATAGACGGTGTGGAAGCATGTTCCTCAGCGCAGCGACTATAACATCCGGCGGACTCAAATCGTGGTCACGCTGCATGAGAGCCTGGGCGAAAAGGTACCTATGCAGAGTCGAGGACGAGGCGTTCAAGCTGAAGCAGTGATCGACCAGGACCCCACTCCCCAAAATCGCGTCCTGATGGGATGAGAGTTCCGGCCAGAGCCTGCAAATCGTCGGTAGAGACCCGCTCCAAAACAGACCTTGTCGAATGCTCGAGGCAAGGGAGAAGGGCTGTGCAGCCTGTGAGGTCTATCCGTTGGGGCACAGCAAGGCCAGGTCAAGGCTCAAAGAGCTCTCTCATCATCACTGCTCCCAAATCCGCAAGCGAAGGGCCAGACATGGTTGACCAAGAAGTGCTTGGTGCACGCCGTGGCCGACTTTAGTTCTGCCCTAATGCAGTCTGACGAGCCTGAGCACGCTGAAACATCTCCCAACGTTCGTCTGCACCGCAAGAAATGGCTGGCAGAGAAAGCGGCAAATGTCTTGTCCAACAGTCGTTCCACCAAACCACTTTCGCTCATCCTCTAATGTCTTTTGACGAATGCGGGAGAGAGGTCATAGAATTGCGATGCACATGCCGGGTCCTTGCAGGTGCTCATAGCTCCACCGCATGGCTGCACAGAGACACATGTTTCAGCGTTGATTGCTCTGCATGCTCGGTATCCGGTGGCTGCACAGACTTTCCACGTCGACTGAACCTCTTGCATGGTCTTGATTGATCTGCCATTATAGAGCGAATCGCTTCCCAGCGCCTCGGTCAAGAGACCATTCAATCCATGAACCTGAAACAGACCCTCACGGTGTCACCGAATGCTTGATTGCGATGCTTAATATTCTTGCGTGCTTCACGAGATACTCGCGAGCGCAGATCGGTCGGCTTGACTCACACTGATAGCTCAGATGCGGCCACAACCGGTCTTGATGCCAGCTGGCAGGGAAGGAGAGTCTGTCAAGATACCAGTCTTCGATCCTGCTATCGATACCAGAGACGAGTATAGCACGCTTTGGAATGTTCTTATCCCCCTCGTCTACTTCCTATGGACATGGCGTAAACTTAGCATTCGAGGAGGATGTGTTTCAACAAGTGGTGCAGACACAGATGTTGCAGACCGAGTAGTATGGTAGATAGCGCAAAGACGGCTTGGTTTCCACAGCGTCTAGGCAGTGAGAAATACTTGACAATATCTTTGAGGATTTGGCGAGTACGACAAGATGTAATTAGGAGTTGTGCCATAGTGCATGCATTTCCGCCTGCGGATGCAAAATCTTGGCAGCATGATCTAGAATTTTTCTGACCTCAAGCCAACGTTATGTAGGCCTCAAAGCAACCAGGAAAATTTGCTGCAGAATTGGAATCATCAACGCCTCCAGTGATGTCGGAGACATGATCAGGCTTAAGAAGAATTTCATATTCGCTGGTGGTAATCGTCATCCAAACGCAGCCGATTGGAAAGATGGTGTGCTTGCTTTCGGAAGTGGTCACAACGTAGCCATCTGGAATGCCCTTCGACATAATGATGCTGGGCTCGATGGGCTTCTGCGAGGCCACACAGACGACATCAATGTAGTGCGGCTGATGCAGCGTACAAAGCATTCGAGACCAAGAGTGCTGAGTGGTGCTGCTGACAAGACTGTTCGCCTCTGGACATGGCAGACCGATCGTTATCTATCAAGTGCGATAGCTTCTCACGAGGGGTCAGTCAACAGCATTGCAGTCCTGGCCGACTCGGACGTCTTTGCAACAGGCTGTGCAGACGGGACAGTGCATATATGGTCGATACAAAATACCTCCGCGAAGAGTGATCCGGCGGACGACCCCTCTGAAATCAACCCCGACGAAGTACGTCCATGATGAGACAGTCAGCTTGCTAGGCTGACGATGGATGATAGGTAGGCATAGAGCTTCGTTCTCTTCAAACCATTACGCTTCGTCCTCGTTTCCTTCCACTCACCACTGCCCTGACTAGACTCGACAATGGCACGTTAGTCCTTGCTGTCGCGGGAACCACAAAGATAATTCAGATATACGTTCAAGTCGACGATGAGTTTCGCTTGGCAGCTTCTCTTAGTGGCCATGAAGGTTGGGTACGATCGCTTGACTTTATCAGAGAATCGTCCGAGAATGTGAGCGATATCCTTCTTGCCTCTGCAAGTCAGGACAAATACATCCGACTTTGGCGACTACATAAAGGCAAAGAGCTGCCGAGTACGAGTACGGCATCGCAGGACCCATCTCTAGGTATACTGGGAAAGTCACTCTCAAACAAACCGCATTTGATTGGCGAAGGAGACTCATTGCACTCTGTTACATTCGAAGCACTATTGATCGGATCAGAAGACTGGATTTATACCGCGCAATGGAGAGTATCAGAGGCTGGACCAGAACTACTCACTACCTCGGCAGACAATTCTGTTTCGGTCTGGAAAAGACAAGCAGACTCTGGCTATTGGATATGCGAGACCCGACTAGGCGAGATCAGCTCGCAGAAAGGATCTACTACAGCGACGGGAAGCGCAGGCGGGTTTTGGATCGGTCTTTGGTCCCCAGATGGCTTGAGCATAGCGAGCCTAGGACGAACAGGAAGTTGGAGGATGTGGTCGAGGGACGACGCAACTCATTCATGGCAACCTCGCTTTGGAATCAGCGGACACGTGAAAGAGGTGAAGAGCATAGCATGGTCCAGTGACGGCTCTTATCTTCTATCGACCGGATCAGACCAGACTACGAGACTCTTGAGCGAGTGGAAACGTGATGGTCAAACATCCTGGCACGAGCTGGCACGTCCACAAATACATGGCTATGACTTGAATTGTGTGGACACACTGGGTGCAAGACAATTCATTTCTGGAGCGGACGAAAAGCTCCTTCGCGTGTTCAACATGCCGCGTGCAAGTGCTCAACTCATGAGAAGCCTCACAGGACAGAGCAGTATCTCGATCGAAGATCTAGCAGAATCAGCAAACATTCCAGTGCTGGGACTATCGAACAAAGCGGTCGTTGAAGGGGGTGCTGAAGCGGATACGGAAGCACAGGAAGGCGCTGACCAAGAGAACGGCCCTCAGGCTGAAGTAGTACTCGACCATCCGCCCCTGGAGGATGTTCTTGCAAGACATACACTCTGGCCAGAGCACGAAAAGCTGTATGGCCACGGCTATGAGATATCTACCGTTGCGGCATCTAACGACCATAACCTGGTAGCCACAGCGTGCCGTGCGAGCTCGATTGATCATGCAGTCATCCGACTATATGAGACATCCGATTGGCGAGAGATCAGACCGCCCCTGTCTGGACACAACCTGACTGTCACAAGTCTAGCATTCTCACCGGACGATACTAAGCTGCTATCGGTCGGCCGGGATCGTCAATGGATGGTATACGAGAGGGAGTCGAGCCAATCGACAGTTTTCAAGCTGCATAACTCGAATCCCAAAGGTCACAGTCGAATGATACTTGACTGCTCCTGGGCACCGTCGGCATTTGGTAACGTTTTCGCCACGGCAGGTCGAGATAAGGCTGTCAAGATCTGGCAGAAGAAAGACACCGACCAGGACTACAGCTGCAAGTTGACCATACCAGCCGCTGTGCCTGTGACGGCTGTCGCTTTCAATGGTAGAATCGAACCGTCGGCGCATGTCGTCCTCGCATTCGGTACCGAAGAAGGAGAAGTGACTATTGTACTCATTGACGCGAACAAATGGAGCGCCGTCACACAGAGCGCTCTTCAGGAAGCACTCAGACCCGCGGGATCCATCAATTCACTACGTTGGCGGCCGCAAGAACAGAAGGGTGATGTTGAGATGCTGGCCGTTGCAAGCGACGATCATTCAGTACGATTGTACGACATTCAAATAGACACCGACTAAGAATAACAAAAACTGAGAGGTACAGAAGTCTGGACTGCACATCTCTGGATGACTTGCTTTATTCGGACGTGGACACGTGATGTTATCTCACCGCCCGCATGATGTGGGCAGGGCCGTTGGATATTGATCATGTTCCTCTGATGAGCCACTTTACCTGTGGATAGGTCGTGGTATTCGTCTACAGTTTCGCTCCGATCCATCTGGCTCACAACATCCTTGAGCCCTTATCAGCATCGTGTACATTTCCGACCAACGGTAACGCGGCCGCTCCCCGAACCACACCTCATGACAGGATGTTATCACTGTGTTTGGTTACATATGGCTGGCTCAATGCCGGTAGTTTCCGCGCGAGGTCGGAAATGCTTCCCCACGCGACGTCAACGATCTGTAAGTTGATGATCCTGAGTTGCTCATGTGTTTCTCAACACGCGACCTGAAGCCAGGCGGCCCAGCACTGCCAGCGGACATCTGACTCCCCTTCGACGCTAGTTTCAATCTCCTTATTGAACCACTCTTTCTATCCTTGAGTGTCATTGATCCTCCTCTTCTCTTTCTCTAGACAACGGTCAAGCAATCATCCCACTCAAAGGACCATGTCATGGCATCTCTCTAGCCTGACTCAACCTCAACTACCACCCCACTGTCACCCCACCTCCGACTTCCTTCAACAGTGGTCAGCGACTTTCCACGTCTGTGTGCCCACACCACTCGCGTTCTTATCCTCAGCACTAGGAACACTCTCGATCGTCTCCTGGCTCTTTGCTCAACTCCCTCAGATCTACAAGAACTACTCCCTCGCCAGCACTGCCGGTCTCTCCATATTCTTTCTCGTAGAATGGTGTCTCGGTGACTTAAGCAATCTCTTTGGGGCTATCTTCACCAATCAAGCGCCCTGGCAAGTCATTGTAGCAGGGTACTATTGCTTTGTCGATCTCGTACTCGTCTTTCAGTGGATATGGTACGAACACCTCCGCCACGGATGGACAATCCGCAGCATTTGGGTCAAGAGCGGGGACGATAACAACTCCGGTCCACCAAGCTATATCGAGCGTATCGCGTCTTCTGGCCGCAGCGTCTCCGACACATCCTCGATCCGCTCCACCGACCGGGTGGTTGGCAAAACTCCAGCGAGGGACATCTTCTCATCCAGTCCCCGCGATGGCCCAGGCTGGCGAATGCCCCGCTTCACCCCGGACGAGAAGGAGAAGTCCAACAGTCTCTCCTCACCCAGCCGATCCTACCTCGCCGTGCAGCCCTCGACCTCCTTCTCCGGCCCCTCCCCACGCACCGTCCTCTTCATTGCATGCTGCATCACCCTCGTCCGCGCCTCACCCATCCAATCCACCCCAGTCCCTCAATCGAGTCCGACCGCTGTCTCCTCAGCAGGCACGATCCTCTCCTGGCTCTCCACAGCACTGTACCTCCTCTCCCGCCTCCCCCAGCTCTACAAGAACTACCAGCGCCAGTCCACCTCGGGTCTCTCCCCGCACCTCTTTATGGCTGCGTTCTTCGGAAACCTGTTCTACAGTTCTTCCATCCTCGCTAACCCCTGCGCTTGGTCCGACTTTGGCCCCTACGGCGGCGGAGGCTGGGCAGGCGCAGACGGCAGCGTGAGGCGCGACTGGGTGCTGCGCGCGTTACCGTTCTGGCTGGGCGCAGCGGGTGTGCTGACCCTGGACGCGGCGATGGGGGTGCAATTCCTCATGTACGGGGAGACGACCAAGGTAGTGGTCGCTGAAGAGGTGGATCTCAGGCGCAAGAGGAGGCGGTGGAAGAAGGTGAGCGGGTATATGCGCGGGTGGGTGCCGAGTTTCAGCGACGGCAAGGTGAGGATCAGGGGGAATATCGGAGAGAGGAGAGGGCTGGTGGAGGGGAGCAGGGAGGCGAGAGGGTATGGGACGACTTCATGATGCTCATGATTATGCTTGCATTGCATTTGGAGGTAGACGCATCGGGGCATGTGAAAGAGTGGGATGATATGATTTGTGAAACATCAGCGTTTGTCCATAATGATCGCTGTCTCAATTTTCCTCCATTACTATCTTCCACGTCCACTGTCCCTTCTCACCCTCTCACCTTTGATTCTCACCAAGGCACCTTGAGCTCTTCGCGCGCGCGCGCTTTCAGCACGTCACACCATTCAAGAGCGACACACCAGTCTATCACACGATCCTCAAGATGTTCCCCCCTCCTCACACACGAATGCCCACTTACAAGCTGTACGCGTTCCGCACACACTTCACTGCACGTTCAGAGATCTCACCGTCCTCCAGGCAGGGAGCATGATGCGAGTGGAGAAAGAGTGTGAAGCATGAATGGAGATGTAGCGCCCATCACCGGCACACATCTTGCCGTGAAAATATTGCTTGACGTGACAAACTTGACATTCCCAACGCCTATGCACATCCCGCACATAATCCTCATGACTCCAATCCCGACTACCTGGCTATACCCTCACAATATCCACCCTCGCCCGATTAAACAGCTCATGCCCCAACACCTCTCTTTCCCTCTCCTCTTCCCTCACCTCCCGTTTCTTGATCTTCAACTCAGCAAACGTCCCCGCCGCTTTCCTCTTACTCGCTGTACCAGGATTGACCGCCACCACACTATCCACCACCTTTGCGAACGGGGTCAACACGCTCGGAGTGATGAGCAGATCCGGCCGCACATGCAGCCACTCGCCGAGCTTGAGGTAGCTGGTATCGAGACAGGCGCCCATGGCCGTGCGCTGCTCCGCTTCTGCGTTCAAGCCGTCTGTCTCGACTTTGTATGCCGACGGCTTCGGCAACTTCGCTGGATCAAGGGGAGGGAAGACGGGAAAGAAGTGTCGCTGCTGGACGAGCGAGGAGGTCAGGCGTGCGAGGAGGTCGTCGGCCACGCCTTTGCTTCCTTGGGAGACGAGCTGGCGTTGCATTTCGTAGAGGACGTCTTGTGATGAGATGCCCACCACGAGTTCGTTGATGGAGAGGGTGATGGGGTTGGTAACGCAGGTTGCGGCTTTGGGGAGGCCGAGATCGCGCTTGGGGAGGCGATCCTGTGGCCAACAGACGTGTTTGAGGACTGCATCGCGGACGGAGGGGACAAGGATGATGGTCGTGTTGGGAGATGCTTGGGTGAGGCGGGTCAGTGGTTGGGAGATGAACGCCTTGAAAGCATCTGTCAATGTGATGAGGTCAGGTGAGACTGGGTATGTGGACGGCAGCGTAATGTCGCCGCTCGAGATGAGAGGGTGGTCCAGATCTATAAATGGTCCCGTAAGTATCAAGACGTCCGTCCGTGACGTTGCAGCTCGATCGAGCAGAGACTGGAAAGCTTCGTATGATAAGTCCGTATCTGGTGTATAGGGCCCTGAAGCGACTATGACATTCAGAGGCCGCTCATTGACCCCATCTGCGGGACCGTCGACTCGAGCATGGTGTGTTTCAAGCTCGGAAGGACGAGAGGCAGGTAGAGACAGGTGTGGGATCGATATGATCTCTGAGACATGAAAGCTCTCCCCCGAAGCGTTGATACCTCGAACAGCAACAATCTTGCCAGGAAAGAAGTCGAATGGCAGGTTGTCAATCTTGAGTGGCACTCTCAGACCAGAGCCCATCCGTCTGCTCGTCTCTAATGTCAGAGATGCTGCATTGATGCTTCCCTCGGTATCTGATGAGATTCTTCCAACAGCGATAATTTCTGCCGTACTCCTTGCGGCGGGATTGCCAAAGGCGGATTCTGGAAAACCATGTTTCTCCTGAACCAAAGCCGTGAACTCGTCGATTCGATCATCCAAGATCTCGGATGCTTCTGAGAGCTTCATGGCCATTCCCTTGTAGTTGAATTTGGATATTTCGGTATTGGCTTTTAACTTGACTCTTGACTCTGAGGGGTGAGGTACATCTGCGTCGTCTGAGGTGATATGGCCGTTTAGGGATTCAATGATTTGACCAGGATTAGGTCTATCGGCGAACGAAGCTGCTATGCCATCTGGTGTCGAGATGCCTCCATGAGGTGAGCCTTTGGCTGCAGTCTTGGATGCTTTTGCAGAAGGTGTTTCGTAATCATTCCGTCGCTTGATGGCTGTCTTTGGGCCTGACGTTCCACTGACTAGACCGTCGAGTCTTGATGAGTTAGCAATCGTGTATGTAGTCCTAGTCACGACACGTACACGCCATATACATCCCCCGAGGCAGCGGGTCGAGGGGTATTGTTGACTGTCTTCTTGGTAGAGTGAACCTGGGCCTTTCCTCGCGACTCTCGCTCAAGAGCATCCTGAAGATCTTTCTTGAAGTCTCTGACTGTCTTGTAGTTGAGGTGTGTATTTTCAGTGCCCAGCTTCAACGAGTATGCCTCCCATTTGTAGAACAATTCCTGCTCCGAAAGGGAGAGCAAGCGTAGAATTGACTGTAATTCCGCATAGACATCTTCGGGGAGCTCCTGGTTTGGCTGAGCAAACAGTCGACTGAGCTCGGTAATCGACATTGTGTACGTGCTGCGATTTTGCTTCGGGTATAGAATGTCAAGATGGAGATGAAGCACAGGAATAGCTGGGGGTGACGCGAAGCCACGACGCGACATGCGCGAATCAATCAATTCGGACAAAGACCAGGGTTAGGGTCAGCGTCGGAGGCGGAAGGTCGTGATTTTCTCTCAACTAACCTTGGCGGGTCCATTGCGGCGGGCGGATCTGGCGGGATGTCAGCAATGGCCTGACAAAATCTCCCTTGATCTCCAGGCTTTTTGCTTTTGTATACGCGCAATTGCATCTTCCGCTCGTCCTTGAATCCAATCCATTAGCCCTTTCTGCATGTGACGAAGTCCAAAGGAACAAGCACCCGTCAAACAGTCTGATCCCCACAATCGAGCGACTAGCTCACCAACCACTTCCTGACCATTTTGCCCTACCAAATCGTCAGGCATCATGAGTGCAGCAGAGACAATGCAGAAGCTTGGTGCTCTACCGGATCTGCAGAATGAGAAGCAACCTATAGAGAGCGGCGTGACCGTGCCGTCGTCCACGCGATCAAGTCGACCAGCGTCAGTAGCATCTGACGACTCCTTCAAATCGACCAACTCGCAGGTCAAGACACGGGCTACGAGCACTGCACCGTCCTCACCTCCTCGCTCACATGGACCGACACGCACGCCGTTGACTGGGCTATGTGCCCGCTCCAAACCCCCGGGGTTCCCCTCACTTAGCCCTCAACAAGAAAGCATGTACGCACAGGTTTTGGCTGCTGTATCCACTTGGACGAGCATCCCAGAGTCGACTGCTAGGAGTGCCAAGTCAACGCCATTGACGGAGAATGAGACAATGTGGTTGACACGAGAGTGTCTGCTGCGATATCTCAGGGCGACCAAGTGGAATGTACCGAACGCTCTCAAGCGGCTGCAGGGGACACTCACTTGGAGGAGAGAGTACGGTGCGGATACCTTTTCAGCAGAGTACATCTCACCAGAGAACGAGACGGGCAAGCAGGTCGTCATGGGCTGGGACAATGATGCACGACCTTGCCTCTACCTCAATCCAGGTCGACAGAACACACAGATGAGCGACCGACAGATTCATCACCTGAGCTACATGCTCGATCGCACGCTGGATATGCTCCCGCCTGGGCAGGAGACGACTTGCCTGCTGATCAACTTTAAGAATGCAGCGAGTGGAAAGATCCCTACCGTGGGACAAGCCAAGGCGGTGCTCAACATCCTGCAAAATCACAACCCCGAAAGATTAGGCAAGGCGCTTATCTCTGAGCGTGCGTCATGAATTGTACTGTTGCTTTCGAGCTGGACTGATCTTGTACAGTGCCCTGGTATGTTTCGACCTTCTTCAAGCTCATCTCGCCTTTCATCGATCCCGTCACGAGGGAGAAGATGAAATTTCAGCCAGTCCTTCGAGATTATGTACCCCCTGAGCAGCTCTGGAGCGAGTTTGGCGGTGACCTCGACTTTGAGTACGACCACAAGGCATACTGGATGGCAATGAGCGAGGAGTGTGAGAGAAGAAGAGCAGCGTATAAGCAAAGATGGGTTGCAGCAGGAAAGAGAATAGGAGAGTACGAAGAATACCTTAGAGGCGGTCAGCGAAAGAGCTTGTCGCAGGAGTTGGAAGAGGCCGAGGCAGTTCTGTCGAAAGAGACAGAGCAGCTAAAGGTCTGAGGGGCATGTTGGGCCTAGAGTCGCGAGCATCACTCGGCGTTAGTAGAAGATACAGATTTGACCATCAGACAAGTCCGACCAGAGCAGATTACGATATCCGCATCCTAATGTACAAATCGATCACACGATGTTACCAGGGTTGAGCAAAGAGTTAGCGAGGCAATGGGGTAGTTTCGTGAGAGAAGGCGGTCAACCATGATAGCAGGAGAACAGTTATCATCACATGCTCCAATCGATTCTGATCTATTGGTGAATCCTCTCCACTGACATGATTCGTAGATCTGCTTTCATGATGAATACCCATATATTTCAAATATTTAGATGAACCCTTTCCTCACAATCCTTACCACATCGAGGTGGGATGAACCCCGCCGTGGGCCGGTCATGTGAATTCGAGCCAACCGAAAAAGGCTTCGATCTTCGGCTTTTGCTCGACTCTGCCGGCTATCTTCCAAAGTTGACGACATTTGGGTTATGACCGAGACATTTTTTCTCTACATCGCTGCTGGATAGCATGTCAATTGATGTGGTTGCTGGTAGGTTACTATGTGAATGCATGGCCGGATACGGGGCAAGGCTGCAAACAAAACAATTCAACCCTCGTTCTACGGTACAGCCTTTTTCTTCCTCGTCCCGCGGTCAACCTTTTTGCATGGCTTGGCTTCTGTCTGCATCCCGCTTCCTCCGTCAATCTTCCGCTTGGCAGATCCACTACCGCATCAGACTCGATCTTTCACGCTTCCTCAATTGTTTCCTTGCTTATCGTTTTGTCTTTTCCTTGTCACTTCTCACCTACCATCTGGTATACAAGGCGACTCTGCTAACGCCTCTCACTCACGTCTCTATAGCACGCACCTTGCTGGACTTGGACTGTCAACAATCTTTTGTTGTGCTTTATCGTCCCCCACCGTTTACCCTGAGATTGGAAGCCGGAGAACTACCCGTGCGCCTGGAGTTCGTGCACATCATACCTCTCTACCTTCAGCAAAACGGAGGCCGAGCGACTGGGCGGCACTCCTGCGCATGAAGTGCGACCACTCTTTTCCGGACCTACACAAGGGCCCGCCGGACGGCACTTTCACATATCGTTAAATAAGAGAAGGAATAAAAGTAATTGTAATACGCAAACATGGCCTGGGAACAACTCAGCATCAACCGACCGCATCTGGTCTATGTCATCCTCGGAGGTTTCACCAGCCTGTTCATGTTATGCTCTTCCGTCATTAAAGAGCGACTCTACATTGGTGAAGCGACAGTCGCTACTATCTGCGGTATCATCTTTGGACCTCACGCGGCGAATCTCATAGATCCCCGAACATGGGGGAACGTCGACCAAGTCACTCTGGAATTCTCCCGCATTGTACTTGTGGTACAGTGTTTCGCTGTTGGGGTCGAATTGCCAAAGGCATACATGGAGCGACACTGGAAGTCGGTCGTTTTGCTACTGGTACCGGTCATGACCTTTGGCTGGCTCGTCACAAGTCTATTCATCTACGGGCTCATTCCGTCACTCAACTGGCTCGACAGTCTGGTAATCGCGGCATGCGTAACAGCTACTGATCCTGTTCTGGCATCTTCGGTTGTCGGAAAGGGTAAATTCGCGAAGCGAGTCCCCAAGCATATCCGTGACCTTCTGTCTGCAGAATCTGGATGCAACGACGGCATGGCATTCCCCTTCCTGTACCTGGGATTGTACTTGATCAAGTATCGACCAAATGCCGGTGAGGTCATTTACCACTGGGTGTGCTTCACCATCCTGTACGAGTGCGTCTTTGGTGCTTTTTACGGGGTGTGTGTAGGCTACATCGCACGTCGTGCTATTCGCGCCGCCCACGAGAAGAACCTCATCGATCGAGAATCCTTCCTCGTCTTCTACTTTGTGCTGGCTCTATTCTGCGCTGGCTCCGGGTCCATGCTTGGTCTCGACGATCTCCTGGTCGGATTCGCATGCGGTGTTGGTTTCTCCAACGATGGATGGTTTACCGAGAAGACCGAAGAATCTCACGTCTCCAACGTCATTGACTTGCTGATCAACTTGGCCTTCTTCGTCTACTTCGGCACAATCATTCCCTGGGAGCAATTCAACGCCGAGCGCATCCTCGGTCTCACTGCCTGGCGCCTCGTAGTTGTGGCTATCCTGGTCCTCCTCTTCCGCCGCATACCCATCATGCTCTGTCTCAAACCTTTCATTCCCGACATCAAGACCTGGCGCGAGGCCCTCTTCTCTGGCCACTTCGGCCCCATCGGTGTCGGCGCCATTTTCATCGCCATCTTGGCCCGCGCCGAGCTCGAAACTGATACTACCACGCCTCTTGCCGAATTACCAGAAGAAGGATTTCCACATCTGAACATCATCGAATTGATCTGGCCCGTGACATGTTTCCTCGTCATCTGCTCCATCGTCGTGCACGGCTCCTCCATTGCCGTCTTCACGCTCGGCAAGCACATCAACACCCTCACCCTCACAATGTCCTACACCCAAGCCAACGACTCTTCGTGGATGGACCGTCTCCCGCGCATCCAGAGCCGAAGCAAGTCCAGCATGTCCCTCAACCGCGGAGACCAGTACTCGTCCAGCTTCAACGAGAAACTCGATTTCCCCGCCGGCGTGGTCCCCAAGAACTTCTTGCGCAGACAGGCCGAAGACGACGGGGACACGTCGCGCGCCTCCTCCCGCCGACCTCTTGGCAGGAAGAAGAAAGACGCCAGCTACGGCGGGCCGATCAGTCAAAGTGCGATCGCGCCGCTACGCAGCCCGGGCGCCGAGGAGAGAGAAGTCGGGCTCGGGAGGAGTGATAGCGACACGCTTGCCATGCGGGGCGAGAGTCCCGACACCAAAGTCGAGAGCGGGAGCAGTGGCTCCGATGAACGCAGGCCGGGCGAAGAGATCTTTGAGGAAGGGGACAAGACCGTGTATGAGGACCGAGAAGGGAACGTGTTGGAGGTGGAGGACGAGGACCCGAAGTTGTCGGAGAAGAAGAGGCAGGAGCACGAGATTGGCGAGGCGGAGAGGTTGAAGGATGTCGAGGATCGCGAGGAGCAAGGGCAGACGCCGACGCCGACGCCGGAGAAGGTGGACGTGCATGGTTGGAAGAAGTTTAGTAAAGGGGTGCATGATTTTAGACGACAGAGGGGGAAGAGTGTCTCGGCCGCGACAACGCCGCAGGAGAAGAGAGGGCCGGCGAGGGCGTATCAGTATGGCAATACTATTATTGTTGAGGATGAGGATGGCGAGGTCATCAAGAAGTATGATATCAATCCACCGAAGGCTGGGGGAGAGCCATCCGCTGCGAATCCGCACAGGACAAGACAGAGGATGGAGAGGATGGGATCGTACCTTGGCGTCAAGCCAAAGGACGTGGAGAAGGCCGGCACAGCCGCGGACGAGGGATCGGCGAAGAAGAAGCCGAAGATGCCCGAGGAGGACGACGATCGTATTCGCTTCACCGTCGAAGCTGGCGGAAGGCGACTTAGCAAGGCCGAGTTCATCCAGTCCATCCAACGACTGGATCCCAAGTCTCGCGCTCGTTTCGTGGAGAACAGCAATGTCCCTGACGCGGTCAAGGAGGAAGCGCGGGCAGACGCGAGAGAGCACGAGAGGAATAAGAACGCCAATAACCCCTCGGTCAGCGTCCAGCCACCAAGCCCTGTCCTGGAGACCATTCGCTCGAAGGAATCGGGACAAGCAGAGCTGAAGCGCACTGCGACGAACGATAGCACGGCCAAGGGACCCGAGGGTCTCACGTTTACGGACGAGAAGGATCGCGACATACCTTTCCACGACATCAGCGGGGACCTAGCGAAGTTTAGCTTCGGTGGCAGCAGTGGGTCAGGAGAGACCGCGGCTCAACGCAGACGTAGGGAAGCGGCAGAGCGAGCGGCGCAGGAGGAGGAGGAGGAGGAGGAGGAGGAGGAGGAGGAGGAGGAGGAGGAGGAGGAGGAGGAGGAGGAGGAGGAGGAGGAGGAGGAGGAGGATAGTGAGGACGACGGGACGGAGAGGGTACCGCCTCGCATTGTGCCGTTCAAGGAGAGCAAGGAGAAAGGGAGGCAGATATTGGACAACGAGGAGGAGACCGCAGCTGAGCGGAGAAGGAGAGAAGGTGCGCTCGGTATCAGGCGAAGCGAAGAGGGCAGCGATAGTGAGGAGGAAGAGGAGGGGCAGCGCAAGGGCATCAGGTTCGCAGGCGACGAGACACCTGAGAGAGGCAGGAAAGAAGCATCGCTCGAGCCGCACAAGGAGGAGAGCGAAGAGGAGGAAGAGCCGCAACGACCTACTGGTATCAGATTCGCTGAGGTCACCAGTCCGACAAGAGAAGAAGGTAGCAGCAATGGCAAGAGGAGGCCGCAGCGACGATTCGGCGGCAAGTAAATCGCGTCGGTGAGGTCGAGACCGAGTGGCAAGGATGTTTCGGGCTTCATCCGCGGACACGTTTAGAAGGTGTGAGTGGGAACTCCTTTGTGCAGCATGTCAGGAACGTGTGGAGGACCTGGATGCTGCAGGAGCGCGGCGTTTTGTGTTTCAACTGTGCATATTTCCATTATCAGAAGTACTTTACAGAAGAAGGGATTGCAGAGTGCGCAGATCAGATGCTCGCATAGCAACCAGCATGTATAATCACGCCGTCACGACGAGAAATAGAAATTGGCATTCTTTGGTTCGACCAATACGGCAAACGTGTGGGCATGCATCCAAGCGAACGAACGGGTGTTCAAGGTTCGTGATGGCTGTTGCAGGCCGCCCATCACGAGGCCAGACCGCTTTCAAGACGTGTCGGATCTGCAGCTGTTGGTGGATGAAACTGGGATGATCTGACAGGGGAGAGCAGCAGAAGACCCTTGCTGCAGTCCGGGCGCTTCAACATTGTCAGAGGATGGTGCGGTATCTGTGGGACGTGATGCGGTGTGCTTTGTTAGCATTTGGATGCCGTCGATGAGGCTGAAGATATCCAACTTGTATACCATCACGTCAGAGTCTTGGAAATTGCTAGTTCTCAGCTTGGAAGCACCACAATCTCTGGCCCGGCTGTCTCTCTGTCCTTGGCTTGGACAAAAAAAATGAGGATGTGGCCATGAGGAAATAAAGATTGACGGCCCGTGCTGCCTTAGCGTGTTTCACCTTTTCCGGGCCAGCAGCGAGATTTCCGCCTTTTCGCACGTCGCTACCCATGACAGACAGACCGACACACTTCACTCGCTCTATCCTTTGCACCAATTGGGCAGGCTCCCGTCCGACATTCTTTTGGATCCTCACTTCATCGCGCCGCGCTGATCAAGCATTGACTCCTCGCCCATCCCTTCCTTCGCCCGCCGCAATCCGCGCCATCGTTCGTTCGTCTACCTTACCAGAGGTGCCCCAAATTCTGACCAAACAAGGGCAGCGACCAGGGCCGTCGGACCTCCTTTCCTCGCACAACAATCACGTTCTCTAACACGTCTTTTGTCTCCTCTATCGCCCCCTCGTCCGTCCCTTCACGTTTCGCATTGCCGCCGCAGCATCGGGTCTGCTTCTGAATCCACGACAACCGGCGTCGACGCTCGAGTTGAACCTCAATTACATCCCTCCTTTGTTGGCAAGGACCGGCGCCTGCCTTGTTGTGCAACAACTACTACAGTCAATCGGCTCGATAATTCGCGACGCGCCACGAGACCAAGTAGCGACAGCGAGAGTGGTCCTCTTCTCTTTACCGGCACACCTTTAACGACGTCAATCCTTTGTTCGGCATCTCTTTTGAACGGTCTCTAATAATATCCTTTCACGCCGTTATACCTCCTCAGCCAATCCACCGTTGTCCCAAGATCTGATCACTGTTCGGTTCAACGGTCGTGGAACTTTACGAAATACCCGGGCGTCATTATCAGGAAAAGCAACTGAAAGAGCACGATTGAATATCGCAATCTCCACACCCTCACGACACACAGAACGCATCCACAATGTTATCAAAAACACTCTTACTATCGACCCTCCTCCCTTCCGCGCTGGCTGTCTCACTAGCCGACTTTGCGCCTCGCGCATCAAATCTGCCCTCAGCATGCCAGTCTCTCTATTCGGCGAGCATTCCCATGTGCCAGCCGACAGACTTTCAGAAGCAAAAGTGTAGTCAAGACTGCGTCAATGCCCTCAATGCTCTCAGGACTTCAGTGACCAAAGCATGCAAGGGTGTGAGCGGACACAACATCTTGGCTGCTCTGATGGCGGGTCAAGGTACACAGGATCTCTGCCCCAACGCAGGCGACTACGGTGATGACGATGACACGTCCACCACCACGCAGGCACCAACTCCGGCGACGACTGCTACACCCCCGGCATCTTATCCAAGCTCATCAGCTCCCTCACCAAGCACAACTTCGTCGAGTTCGAATCAGAGCAGCTCGAGTGACAAGACTACTGTCGCTGTCATCACCAACACCGTCGTGCCTCAGCCAAGCGACACTGTCGTGCCGACCAGCATCCAGTTCGACACCAACACACCGTCGGACGTTGCTGCTACCGCATCAAAAACAACCAGCAGGGGCGCCGCAGCTACGTCGACTATCAATCAAGGTGGCAGTCCCTTTAGTGCCGAGCCAGGCATGGAGGCTCTCAGTGGAGAAGCAAGCACAGGTACACCGGAGATGCTAGCACTGGCCGTGGCAGTAGTAGGTGCCGTCATGTTGAGGTTATAAGACGAATGAAGTGGAGGGGGCGCAACGAGATAACTAGGTTGACGGGTCATCTGTCTGGCAGATAAGACCCAGGTGAAGCGGAAAGACCCAATAGAGGAGGTAATCAATTCGACCTCAAGGTCTGGAGGGAAGCACGGCCAAGGAAGGCGTCGGCTGGAGAGAAGCTCATTTTTCGTGTCCTGTCTGGTTGACGGACTCTTATACCCATTGCGAGAAGATCAGGTAGTGAGATGGTTGAAATGAAAGTCATTTGCAAACACGGTCTACCCTGAGCTTCTGCAAGGCGTCCCATCCCGATCTCGTGTCCACAATCCTCGCGCTGCTATACTCGTTGGGTAAGCCCTCACATTACCGACTGGAGGACCATTGCCCGTCGAAACTGCTCGCGTTGTCCTTCTCTCGATCGTGTCGATTCATTTCTTATCGTACTCGAATCGCGACATGATGCGGAGGATGGATGAAAGAGTGAAGCATCGTGTACTTGATCTGGGTTGGATACGTGCATGATATGGTCGTTCTCATAGCCTTCAACCTACGCTGGCTTTTCACTGGCCTTGATATGTAGAAGATCCACGATGTGGCTTCGCTGGATCAAGGATTATATTGAGGTGTAGTCTTCCATAGCGGATGACTTGATCATCTGTGGAAAAGGTTCGTGAATTGTTCAGAATATCGTTGTTCTGACTACACAGAAGCTATGCAGGTTGCAAAGCAGAGAGAGTGCACAACCCGAAGTCCGGTTCGGTTTCGATTGCCGCTTCAACTTCTTCCATCTCACATCACGACGCTAAAGGTAGCACAGTCTAATACACATGCATACTTCGAGATATGGATACCGACGATGAATGGCTACCGCTGTGAGCTTGCGTTCCCGGGCGCCGGTCAGATTGACAACGCATGGAGTCCGAGCAAGGTGCCCACCCGTAGCCGTATGGCAGGCCTGGAGTCGACGTTCGTTGTCACAGAAGGGACCACAGATCATGGAGGAGAATCGATTCGAGTCTTTCTCTAAAGGCGAATTCTATAACGTGAAGCCTGGAAATGTGTACGATGGTCGTTATAAAGTGGTTGCGAAGCTGGGCTATGGGACAAGCAGTACAGTCTGGCTTGCGAAAGACCTTGCTAGGTAAAGTGTCCAATCCTGCATTTGATTCAAGCTGATTGCTCAGTAGGAGATTCAATCCATTACGATGGTTGCGCACCAGATACACTGTTCTCAAATTTCTCACCGCATCTGCATCTTCTGGTGCCGCGACGTCGGACGAGGTTGCTGTGTCAAGACGACTTGCGGCTGGAGACTCCTCGCATCCCGGTAAACAGTACATCCGACCTGTTCTACGGACCTTCACCATCGACGCAGGCGACTCTCGACATGCTTGCATCGTGTATGAACCGATGCGAGAATCGCTAGGTACCTTCCGACGACATTTCCCCGGGGGTGTTCTGCCAGTCGCATTGATACTGCCGATACTAGAGGTGCTGCTGCAAGGCTTGCACTACATGCACACTTCCTGCAAGCTGATACATACCGGTATGAGCCAGCCCAACACAGCTGCATGAACTCGTGCTGATGCCATAGATTTACAACCCTCAAATATCCTGGTCGGGATTGAGAATCTCAGGGTCATTGATGAACTCCTCGCCCAAGTATCGGCGGCATCCTCTTCACAAAAAGATACCAACATGCCCGTCTTTCCATCGTACTCATTCGGCCCTCTACAGGGCCCGCCTTCGCATCCTAGAATCGCTGACTTCGGCCGGGCAGTCTCCGCAGAGACGGAACAATCGCACATCATCCAGCCAGATCGGCTTCGTGCTCCAGAAGTGACATTGGGAGGCAAGTGGGGTACAGCCGCCGATATCTGGAATGCTGGCGTTCTGGTAAGTGAAATATCATGACCAAGAGACTCATGCTTACATTCGCGCAGATGTGGGATTTCTTGGAGGGGAAGCCTTTGTTCGATGCCACTGATCCCGAAACGGGAGAATATGATCCAGTGCTGCACTTGCGAGAGATGGAGGCGCTTCTGGGTACTCCACCTCGGTGCCTGCTTGAGAAATGTCCCGCTGCAGAGACACTTTATGATGAGCAAGGTTTGTTGGAGACAGTTGTTCATGGTCAGAAGTATTCGCTAATTGTGTCAGGACGTATGTCGGCGCCTGAACCACCTTTGGATAAACGAACGTTAGGCGAGACTGTCACGAGGCTGAAAGGTAGTGAGAAGGAGGCTTTCATAGGGGTGATGAGCAGCATGCTGCGATGGGATCCGGACGATCGATTGTCTGCTGCTGCGCTGCTGCAAGATCCATGGATCAGGTCATTAAGGACATGAATCGCTGTTATACCTGTGATAGATGTGCGGCACGAGAGAACGAGTGGTCTTCCCAGCAGAAGCGTAAGTCAATTCCACGTCGCTGTCTCCTTGTCGTCATTCATGTCACGTGCATGCCTTGGCACCACCACAAAGTCAACATAAAAAGGCAAAAAAAGATCCTCACTTCTCGTAACCTCATCTTATGTCAATCATGCTATGCTCCGAACCTGCTGCCACTTAAGCGCGCCTGTAATCCACTTACTCTCACAGAAATGTGGTGTTCGGTGGATTACAGTGAGTTGGTAGGGCAACTCGACCTTCTGGAGAATTGAACCGACGACCTCTCGCAGAGGGATGGTTACGACTGGTTTTGTAAGTGAAGTGAGGACTCCAAACTCGGTCTGATGACGTGGTTTGATTTGAGGCAACGCTTCACTGACTGAGCTAGAACAGCTAGTTTCAGTGCGCTGGTATATTGGGGCAATCGGAAATATTATATAGCTTGCTTTGTCCATAGGGATTCCATTTGGTGGCGTCATCTCGTGAGCTGGGATTCTGATATTGTAGGTCACCCACTGCTGAATCTCATCCCGTCTATTGGAGCTCTTGAGTTGTGGTATTTGAGTGAGCTCTTTCCTATTTTGATATCACACGTCGCAAATTCCCACGAGCATATATTTGCCACAATCGAGCTGCAACGGAGCTTTCGACATCAAAAGATTGATCATACACAATCAGGACAAGCATCAAATCACGCAATCATGACTACACCCAAAAAACCCTCGTCCATCACCTCACCATCAGCCAATCTGCCAGAAAAGCCTTTTCGCGTCTCAGTCCCGGCCTACGACGTCCTCTCCTTCTACAAACGATCTCTAAACCACCAAGTGTGTCCTTGCAATAGCGATGCAGTGAGTCAATGTTCTTTTCCTACCTATACTTCTTTCACAGGCGTCACACAGTCATCACGTCGCAAACCTCAAAGGGAGCGCCAAGAGAGAGCATAGCACAGCTGCCAGAGCTTCGTACACAGTCGCGAAGCTATAGAGAACTCTGTAAGAATCATTGAGCAAGTATGAGAGACTGACAAGGGTAGAGCTACCACTACTTCCACCCCATCAGACCGATCGTCCCCGGCGGACTGACCAGCTGCGCCGATCTGCATGTCCTTTTCACCAACCAGGGGAAACACTGCCCACCTGCTGCAATGTGCATCTTGTGCAAGCAGTTGAGACCGCTAAAGCCGAAACTCTGAGAGGCAGGATGATAGAGTACAGAGCTAGGAAGGAGGAAACACAGAAGCTACACGGGTATAGGTGGCGTAGCTTACTGGTCCGCGCAAGTGCTGAACGTGCGAGGACCAGACGCGGAGCAGTGGAATGCCAACACGGCTGCATCGATGATGGCAGTAGCGCATGACTTGAGTCGCAACTTGATGGCTAGGTACAGCATATATAGTGCGATTGCAATTCTATCACGTACGAACCTATCGCTTCTCGAAAGCACGCTCGATATGTGCTTTGATCCAGCGAGAAGCTATTCAGGAAACCAACCCCGCTTGACCGTCTCATGTCCTCGAATTTCTCGTGTATATCAATCCTCCGCACTGTCGTCGGAATCGTTGCTGTCATCAGAGTCATCGCTGCCATCCGAAGCCTCCTCCTCTCCCTCCTCCTCCTCCTCCTCCTCCTCCTCCTCACTATCGTCACTGCTCGTGTCCATCTTGTCCTCCACAGTCTCATGATTTACAGCAGGCGCGGTACGGAAGTCCGTGGTAATGTGGCGGTAGCGAGGTCTGGCTTGGGTGTGGTTGGAGCGGACTTCAGGTTTGGTGACCTTGCCAGCGCGAAACTTGTTGCGCTCGCTGCGGAGAAGGTCCATGACCCTGCTGGCGAGGAAGGGCGAGCTGGTGATGAGGTTGTCTTGTGCGCTCTTGAACGCTTTGCCGTTGGCGTCGGCGAGACGGTGGACGATGAACTTTTGCAGGCGAGAGTCGCGAGCTGACTTCTGATAGGCTAGTTCCAGATGGTGGAGGTCTAGCTCGCACCCGGCTTTGGTGGCGGAACTGAGCAGACTCATCAAGTAGGTAATGAATCTGCCGCTCTTGATATCTTCGCCGAGAATGACCATGTCCATGAGCATGTTGATCGCAGAAGCAGTGTCCAATGCGACGTGATTGAAGACGGTCGAGACCGAGCCGGTCATAGCCCACTCAACAAAGGAGGCGACCGTGACGACGCCGTGTGACGCGACGTGGATCTTCGGTGCTGGGATGTCGACAAGGTGCGGACAGGCAGCGATGAGCTTGCGACGATGGATGGGTACAACGCCATCTCGGGCCACTATGTCGATTGTGTCGCAATATGCATTCCATCTGAACCACGATCAGCGTTATCTTGCAGCAGGGTGGACGGGCAACTCACAGATCCTGCTTGATAGCATCCATTGGCAAGTCCATTTGTGGATGCAGCTGTGGACCCATGTTGTTCCGACTGGTCGTGACTCTGGCTGTGAAAGTGTCTCGGACGTGGAAGTAAGTTTCTGCTGCCAGGACGTAAGATAGCATGAGGTGTGTATGCCCGATTTGGGAATCAGCACTGCCGTTGGGCACCTCGCTGACACAAGTTCATGCATGTGTTGCAGCGGCAGAGGCTGAACAAACGACGTGCGTGACATGTGATAGACTCGCCTCTACAACTCTCCTACTCGCCCAGGCCCTGCCGCGCCGCTGACTCTTTTCACACGCATACACAGATCGCAACATGTCTGACAACACCAACTCTACGATTTATCTCAGTGACCTTCACGCTCGCCGACAGGGGATGGGTATTACAGGGAAGACCGGACCAGCATCAGGATCTACCTAGACGTGCCACAGACATCTCGTACACAGTTCCAGGCAAAGCCCGCTGCCTTCCGTGTCCTGGTGCGGCTGTAGAAATGATGATGGTGATGAACTGCGAGCTTTGCGATGTAGATAGTGTGAGGATATGAGTGAGGACTGCGTAAGGGCTAGTGGAAGCTGCCGGAGGAGTGGTCCAAGCGCAAAGGAGCTGTTGTAACATGTGTCAGTCCACTGATCTGATCCACGGCCATCGATTTCCCGTGGCATCCCGCTCCTATCTCCTCGGGCACATGTCGGCTTAGCTAAGTCCTCGCTGAGGATATTAGCACCAGTAAAGTAAGAAGGGATGCTATCTGATTTGTTGATCACCCTGCCATTCGCGAGCGAGTACTGTATATTGATCATGCAGGAGATCAGTGGGCGGGCGCGGAACCTCCAGTGGTGCGATGCACGACAGCTCACGTGACGCGGGGAGACCGAGGACGTCGTGGTCTCCGATCATTCAACCCACATTCGGCAGCCCCATGTAGACGTTCATTTTTCGACCATTTGGGCGTCAAGGCGCGGACGACAGCAGCCAGAAAGACATAGCGATCGCACGTTGCTGTCGTTCAGGATACATTTGATGAGGGACTGTGGAGTCCCCATGCAAGAAGCATTTGACTTGCCATACGCAACTAAGCGTACAATGAGTAGTGATTAGATCAAAGGTTAATAGTACGTCGTTAAGGAACAGAAGACAAGTGGGAATGATATTGCATCTGACCTCGCCACTCTGATGGTATGGAGCGGTGTCCAAAGTACGGTGACCCTCATCTTGAGATCCGCAGCGGAGTCGGGATTTGCCTGAGCGGTTTTGGACTTAGCAGGCTAGTGCTGTAATCTCTTCAACAACACGGCTGCTTCATTTCCGAGACTGTGTTATCACCCATTCCGATACGTGGACTGATATAAGCAGCTTTTTCGTAGTGTAATGGTGGCTGAGATCGAATGATAGTGGAAGCTCTGTTGCTAGGCGGAACAAGATTCTAGCGTACCACGATTTCCCGAATACATTGCAGAGCGCCACACTTCATTGTGGGAGCATTCTCGCCTGTTGATCACTTCACCAGCAACCTCAATCGTCAGACATGACGACTGTGAGAGATTTCCAACAGCCGGAGCGGGTGGCTACAAATCTCTCTGTCCAAACCCACCCGGCAGATCCATTGCACAGGAGAGGCACGGCTTCGACAACCAGACGGAGAGGGAGCGTTCTCTCATCTAGTGATTCGGTCAACTCTGCCATCTTGAAAAGACGAATAGCGAGGTCAAACACGATCAAAACTTACCACGACCCCGACCGACCGAACTGGAAACCTGGCGCCGAACCTGGACTTGATACTACTAAAGGAGAAGGCGAAGACGAGCCACGATTGACTGCGCTTTATGAGCGATGCGCTATTCACATCACCGATATATCGGAGGAACACATATTTACGCAGCAGACTGACAATGACGATCTGAAGGAAGTGCTTAGCGAACCGCGCCCAGATGACATGCCACTCCGTTGGATTAGCGTCAATGGACTGTCCTGGGATGTCATCAAGATACTTGCCAACAAGTATGGCCTGCATAGACTGGCAGTCGAAGACATGATCAACACTCGATCGCGGACAAAGGTCGACTGGTACTCAGATCATGCCTTCTCCATTCTTACGCTGCAGAAGCTTGTACGGATTTGTACTCACCAAGAAGAGGGTGACTGTGACTGCGACAGCTGCGATGACGATATCGAGACTTCCGGCAAAATCCAAAAGAGCGACAGACCTGGTCTCCTATGGTGGATGCCATATCTTGGTGGACACCCGGATGGAGATGTGCTGCCGAAGTACCAGGAAACAGCGCCACACAACACTGTCAAGGCTCACAATTCGACATCCGTGAAAGCGCCAGTCAAATACATCAGAACATTGCACAGGTATGAGGGTGCTCACAATCCTGAACACACGGCGTTCATGGAGAAGCATTCCGCTCTGGCCCAAGAAAACCTCGTGGTCAGCGTTGAGCAGGTAGCAATCTTCCTCATGGCAGACAACACTGTCATATCTTTCTTTGAACACTCCGGACCTGATGTCGAAGCCCCAATTCTGGAGCGGCTCAACAGTGAGGAAACCATGTTGAGACGGAGCTGCGATGCATCGCTGCTAATGGAGGCAATCATTGATACCATAGTCGATCTTGCATTACCTATCAAGGATGCTTATAACAAGGCAAGGAAAGAGATGCAGATCGACGTGCTCACCAATCCCGATATTGAGACTTCGAAGAGTCTATACATCTTCAGCGAGGAAGTCGACATGCTGCAGAACTTGTTCAAGCCTATTGTTCACTTGGTCAATGCTCTCCGAGACCACCAGATCGACCCGCTCCATCAAGCTGGCGCCCTCACCACCCGAAGCTCCAGCCGCAATCTACTGAGTCCTTACACGAGCGTTGGCAGTACTATGAACCCTTCTACAACCGACCAGGAGTTCACCCATAGGAACTCGCCGTCAGCACAGCGTCGGCCTCTCAACAGATCGCAGACATCAACATCTGTCGTCATATCGCCGCTTGCACATACTTACCTCGGCGATGTCCTTGATCACTGTCTCACCCACATCCAATCACTCGAGCAGATGGATGCATCTGCCAACAACCTTTCATCCTTGATCTTCAATACCGTTGGAGCAAACACCAATAATTTCATGATGATCCTGGCATTAGTTACAGTCTTCTTCAGCCCTCTGACCTTTATTAGCGGATATTTTGGTATGGATCCTGAGTGTTCCATTCTTTTTGCCTTACTGACAGAAATACAGGGATGAACTTTGAACGTTTCGAAGCAATCAAGGTCCATTCGGACGCTTTCTTCTGGCTAGTGGCGCTCCCCAGTGTATTTGTCTTCATGGCTGTGGTCAGCGGCAACGTTATCTGGTCGTCCATAAAGAGCTGGACGCTCAAAGCTACTATCAAGAAGATCAGAAAGGCAAAGAACCAACGAAGATCTGCTGGATTTGGTGCGGTCCAACCTGTTCCGGGCAGTACGGCTAAGAGCCGGAGCAACGGATTTGGCAACTTTGATGGCACATCCAAACGGACCAAGACAACTGGTCGATGACTAGTGGACGCAAGTGGACAGCATTATGCAGAAGAAAGCGGGCAAGAAGAGTCCGACAGCGATCAGGATACATCACAGGCTCAGGAAGATACCCCACTGCTCAAAAAGCATCGTGATTGATGTAGAGTATGTACTTTTAGTATAGTTACAATATGTGCATTCTTACTTTTGGATCATTCGTTTCATCTCGCTGCTCAGATTCGTGCCTTGATAGGAGTCAGTCCGAAGGTACTCCAGAACTCCCTTGTGTCGTAGCATCTCCCAAGCTCTTCCATACTGCGAGGAAGTGCCTTGACACCACTCTCGTTCATAAGCTCATAAACCCATTGACTCTGCTTGCTCGGCTCCTTCCCATCACTGCCGACTTCTGCCCATCCAGCAAACAGCGACCACCAGTCGTACACAAACCCATCCGTCAGCATCCACCTCTGACCATGACAATTCTTGCACTCATCCGACGACCTGTCTTCCTCCCACTTCTTCACTATCGCAACCAGTGCTCTCCCCACATCCACTCCATGTACCATATGCAAGCTCTTCTTCGTCTTGACCTGCTCCTTCGTCGTCGCCACCCTCTCCACCCAGTGCTTCGGATCCCTCTGACCTCCCCATAGGCCCGATAAATTAAGCACCAGCGCTCCTCGACCGAGGTACTCCTCCTCCGTCAACGCCCTCGCATTGTTCCTGTCATAAGGGCTACAGCGATCGTACCACGGGCCCTCCTGCGCTCCATCCGCATAGGGACTGCCGACCTGCCATATCCCCGTGCTCCCCAGGACGATCCACCTTACTGTCTCCCGCACCCGTGGGTGGGTGTCGAGGTACGCATCGACCAGCTTCGACGCTTCTTCGCGGGTCTTGACGGGAAATGTAACGAGGACGTAGCGGGCAGCGGGCAGTACGGAGAAGTAGCTTTGGTCCGAGGCGGCGGGGTCGTACTTGAACTTGATGGACGGGGTGGAGTCGACTGTCCGGCCGGAGGTGGTGGTGAGGGCGTGGGAGAGGGAGGCGTCGCGGAGCAGTGGGAGAAGGAAGGTGCTGGTCCAGCCGGCACCGAGAACAAGGAGTTCGACTTCTTGCATGGTTGTTTGTGAGGGTTGGAGGGAGATGCGGAGGTGAGCGGAGCTTGAGGAGGGGGAGGGAGAGGTGGGGAAAGATTAGGGAAGTTCGAGGTAACGTAGTCTTGAAATCCATTCTCTTGTGTGATTCGGTTTTTTTTACGATGACATGCTGGAAGTCAGACCTAGTGTCTACACTTGCTGCACCAACTTTAGAGGCGTCCTTGATCTCCTCCTTCTGCGAATACGAACATGACCGCAAATGCGCGTTCAGCGTCATTCCCGCAAGGACCACGACTTAAGCAGCTGCCTGATCTATCACGACCCAATCGTCCATCAGCTCTTCCTTGAAATCTCGCCAGCGCCTTCTGTGCCGTCGATTCCGACTTCTGCTGAGGGTCAAGGCGTCGGTTTCCAGGAGATATTTCTGATTCTCTGTCATCCTCGACCAAGCGCGAACGCCAGCATGCTGAAGGGGTAGCCTTATCAGGGTGCTGGTGAAGTGATCCCTAAAGAGATCTCTCCTGTATCCTCGAAGCTGATCCGTGATCTTGATATGGTCAAAGTCGATGCCAGGTTCCCGACTTGGTGCCGACAGCCAAAGTCGTTGGGGATAGATTCCCTTCCTCACAGGTATGCGGAACGCAGAAGTACCTGGCAACAGCCATGTCGACACGCAGATTAGTCCTTGCAGTGGCCTTGGACCAGCAGGGACAGCTATGGTCAGATTCGGCTTGATCTGGAATGGACCTGGCGTTCCGAAAAGGCGATTCATGCAACGCAGATCCGAGCGTCTGTGTACAAAATGGCGACGTTGAGGTGGGGGCCCCATGCCGTCGGCAACGCCTTGATCGTCATCCAGTGAAGGGTGGCTCTCATCTTCGGACTCTTGGGCGTTCTCTTCGTTGCGCTCTTCGGGATCCTCTCGCTCGTGGTCTCCTGGATGCTCTTCCTCATGGTCTCCTGATTGCTCAGCCTCGTGGTCTTCTGCGTACTCTTGTTCGTGCTCTTCGGGGTGCTCTTCTTGTTGCCTTCCATTGTGTTCTCCAGGACTTTGTGCACTCGCTGGTGCATCAATTGTGGTAGTATGCAATGCCAATTTGGCTGCAACTCTGGCACTTCTCCGAAGAGCTGGCGGGTTTCCGGGCGCCTTCTGTGGCCTTGATGCTTGTCCCGTTCGTGTGGCCACTCGCCCGGTTGTGAGGATTGGAGTCTGGCCGCTACTTCTTACTGGTTGCCGACGAGATGCCATGATGATTGATCGAGGTTGATGAGGTCTCCCCAGCCGGTGCTATGGAGGTACAAGTCAAGTACGAGTGTTGCGATACTGGCACACAAAGACGAAGGACGCTCACCAAGTCGAAGAAGATTCCATAAAGAGTGCTCTCGAGCAATAAAAATTGCTTTCGGTCGGCAAGCGACGTCGCTCTCCTGTTCGTCCAATACAGCATTGTCCGGCCACAATAGGCTACACAATGGTCGGTCGATGCCATAATACCAATTGACGGCTGTCGACAATTTCGTATCGAGCTGCGACAATAGCAAGCCTAATCGACAATCACAATTCACGTCGAAAAAGAAGTCTAAAACATTCATTGTATCCTGTTCACAATGCCGGACTATCAAGCAAAAATCAATATGATCTCAAATGTAATCACGCCGCGGAATTTGCGATAACTCGAGCATCCTCCTGGAAATCTTCCAGCACTTGAGTCCAGCTCTTGGATTCTGTCCGGAAAGGATTATCGTTTGTGCTATCCTCAAGAGCTTGCACGTTCTCTAGTCTTTCTCGGGACATATTTGCCCACGATATCGCAGCCGGGTGGCGATGGTCCAGGTTCATGTTGATTCGCCGGTGCCTCCCTTCTGGGTTCGAATCTGACATGCCTCGAAGCACGTCGGTCATCTCATAGTGTAGCCACTCATTCACGCCTACCGTCTTGAAGGATATCCATACCCGGACTGGGAACATGCCTATTTTCGTCGGCGTTTCCCAGAAGTCGAACCCCGGTGGGACCCAATACGGCACACAAAAGAGACCTTGGTAGGGCCGTGGCCCTTTCGGTGGTTCTATGTTCAAATCTTCCCGAATCTCAAAAGGAGGTACTTGACCGAAGAGATTGTCGAGGGCCACGAGATCCAAACGAGTATGATGGAACGCAGGAATTGCTGGTGGAGTCGGTTGGAGACCCCAGTCTCGGAACGCTCTGAATCGATTGTGTGAAGCAAGAGGCTCGTCATCTGATGTGTCCTCTTCTGACCGGCCGGAGCTGTCATTGGCCTGAGAGCCTGTGCTACTATCATCGCTCTCAGAGTCCTCCTGATCGCTTTCGTTGTCGCCGCTGTCCTCTGAGTCGTTATCCGATGGCACTTCGTTCGAAGAGGAGGGTTCGTCACCAGAACCCTTGGACTCTGACCCAGGCGTCGAAGCTCGGCGGCTCGAGCCGGAGTCTGAACTACCATCCGAGTCGTCATCTCCCGGCTCACCGGCACCTTCTCGACCCTCGTCACTACTGGAATGCCTTTCACCCTCACCATTACTCGTGATGCCAGTGGAATCAATGGGACCACGGCCGGCGGATACGGGCTGTTCGACTTCGCCGTCACTTATACCGTCGCTCTGGTCCTCGTCCTCGTCCTCGTCCTCATCCCCTTCATCGACTTCGCTGAGATCGAAACTCATATCAGGTGGAGGGGTTGGTTGACGGAAGCTGCGTCGCCGTGAAGATGGCGAGAGCCTCGGGGTGCTAATAGAAGTTGCTATGTCCTCGTCCTCAAACTCTGGTAATCGAAACTGTACAGGACTATTGGTCGTACGAGTGATCCAATTCCTGTCGGTCGCCAACCACGGAAGAACATTCAGGTTACCCAAGTCTGGCGTTGGAGAACGAGGTCGACGAGTCCTGGTGTTCATTCTGTTCGGTGTGTTCGGCGTGGTACGGCAATTTCTTGGCGGGTTACGGCGTACGCCATTCGTGTGGGACATTGACGGAGTCGCGGTCGATGACCGGCGTGGCCGACCTCTGCCTCGAGCTCTCGTATTGTCCGACATAACGATACTGAATGCTGCTGGTTTTCAGTCTCAGGAAGCCATGATGTGAAGTCTGTCTTCGCAGATGATGTCGCCCTCGGATTGGAACAAAGAGCTAGATTCCTCCTCATCTACTTGCTACGAACAAAGCAACGTCAACTGCTTCGAGCTGGCCTCCATTGATATTGGCTGCACCGATACGCGGATCATGCCATTGTGCCACACATTCTCTGAATCCGGCCACAGAGGCAGCTCATACCGTGGATCTACATCGTTGGTACGCGAAATTAATTCCATCACCGAGCTGGTCGATCTAGCGGCTGGTCTCCTGATGTTGCATCAAGAGAACCAGTAATTATTAGTCCGCGTGGCCGATGGAACCTGGTTCCCGCCCTGGAATATAATGCCAGCAGCTCGGTCGCGACACAATTGCCTTTCATTCATGGTCTCTATCACTCGAAGGTCCTCTCTGCAGTCGTCCAAGAATTGCTCAAAGCTTTTCACCGTCTTCCGCAGCGTCTTTACCCTCGCGGTGTACCCTTGCCTGAGTCGCTCCTTGTCCGCAAAAGACGCTTGGAGCCAGGCCTGGCCATTCTGACCGCTTTGTGCAATTGGTATTCTGCTCTGGTTGAGCTCTTGAGGATCGTAATCGTCCACCACGCCTCGCACTGTGTCCGTGACTTCGATTGTATGGATCTCATCGTCCACAAAGTAAGTCGACCAGAAACGATGCGGAAGAATTCCTGATCGCACTGGGTAGTTTGTCGGGCTGTCATTCGGCCCAAGCCAGACCGGTACGCATGCAAGTCCTTCCTGAGCCAAGAAAAACGCTCGCAGTCCACTTCTGAGGATCAGCTTTCGCGGTGTGCCGAACATCTCGTTGAGCTTGACAAGATCGTGGCGGTAGTGATACACTTCTTGTGGCTGCTTCGCACGAGGTCGCTTGTGTACGCGCGGAGGTACGATGAGCTTGCCACGATCCAGAGGTCTTTTTGGAGATAGTCTGCCTCGGCCGGGAGTTGCTGGAGTCAATGTTATCGCTGGCGTCGCAGGCGGTGTCTTTGGGGACTGAACAGATCTGCTCTGGCCAAGCGTCGTCGTGGTAGATCGAACAATCTGTGGAGTAGGCGACAATTCCTCCTTCATCTCTTGGATACGCTTGCTCTCTGAACGGGTGCGCATGTTGGCGATTACGGACGGGAATGTCCTGACAGATGCTGCAAACGTGATTCCCGGATGAAGACATATATGTTGGGACAACATGGAAGTCACTTGCTTGGTACAGACGCAAATGGTGGCAATTCGGAGACAAAGACAAATGTTGCCGCATCCGTCATGACACACGGTTTTCAAGGTCGACAAAGCAAGACAGTGAATACAGAAGGGGTAACTGTGTAAGCAGCAACGGAGAACCACGGTATTAAATCACTGCGATACGTGGAGTTCAGGAACGACAGGCAAATCACCACCGCAAACATACCCAGTGCAAGCATCTGGTTGAATTTGTCAGGATTAGACATCGCGACTTGTGCTGCTCCCTCCTCGCATTAGACCTAGTGGCTGCTTCCTTTGCAGCTGCAGCTTTCTTCATGATAGTGTTCGTATTGGTGGTCTTCTTGACGGCTGAGCTCTTGGTCAAGAACTGGACATAGATGAGGGTTCCTTGGTCTGATCGTATACCCGCTTTGCAACATTCCAGCGTCACGTGACGAAACATACATAACAAGCGACACTTGTGAAGTCTTCAGAACCGAGGCACATAAATTCCAGCGGCATTTCGTGCTCAATCTCCAATGTTCAAATTCATCTCAGAGGTCAAGGACAGTGCTAACAATGATCGCTTGGTATTTGAACAAAGAACAGGCGGAGGGTGAAAGGGCCAGAGACAATGACCTTTGTTGACGAGCTGGACAACGGCTTTGTATGTGCGGAAGACATGGCCTTCTCACAACAGCATAACCGGAGAAACTTGTGGATAAGAACGACTATGCTCTACCACCAGATCATTTCTTTCCTCAAGCTTTGGTCCGCGTACACCTTTGCTTCCGACCCAAAAGTACGCTACCACTATCAACATCTCTTCACGCTCCAATTTTTCGCTCAGGGCTGGTACCCTGCATCTTCTATCATGTCGGACGTCCTGAGGGGACTGCGAGAGGCTGCGCTGGCGATGTCCGATCTCTACCTCGACCCATCTCCTCGCCCATCGCAGTATGCGGAGATTCGATCCGCTGCAGCTCACTTGTTTATTGCACTGCTCCAGGCCCGTAACGACCCGTCCACCTATACTGCGGTCTGCAACGGCTTGGCTCTGTTGCACGGGCGCTGGGTGAATTATCACTTGCAGATGCAGTCCTCCGTTGAGTTCGAGAAAGAGGTGAGCAACCGCATGGGCGTCGTCATGGCCATTTCTGACATCGTCAATATCGTTGATGGTGCTGATTACCTTGACGAGCTCGATCTCGTCCCCGAAGTCGACGATCTCGTCAAGTACAATGAAATTCTCGGTCCATGGTACGGTGAGGTCTTGTTTCCCGATCCGTATTCGTGGAATACTGCCACCACTGAGAGCCGGCCGGCGCGGCTAGACTTCGATATCACTCTTCACATGATCAATAGAGCTCTGAGAGCTGTTGATGTCGTTGGCTTCTTTGGTGGTTTGAGCCAACCCATCCTGACAGGTGAGTCCAATCGATACCTGTCTGCTAATCGCAAGGATTCAGCTACGCCCATCATTGATGACCTGAGTGTCCAATGTATCTACACAACGGGCCATATGTCAGAAACTCGGATCCGACCATACCCCTTCGGAGCACCGATGAGGGCCAGGTCGCAGGCAATGCCATTCCATGCTTCCATTATTGTGGACCTCCTTAGGTCTCTTCCATGCAAAGAGGCAGATCGTTTCAAGAACCAGTGTGAATGCCTGGAACGTATTGTCACGTTGGACGGTCTGACCCTCCAGGTCCCCTTCACATCCGCAGAGTTCTGCTGTGAGCCTTGCCAGGAAGGCTTTGGCAACCTCGGAGAGTTCGTTGAGCATCTCCATCGCTACCACTTTCTGTCTCTATCTCAGAAGTGTCAGTGTCAGATCTGTGAGGTGGTCTTTGGCGAATTCGTTGCAATGGCTACAAACATCTTGAAATACCTCAAGCCTCAATGGGAGATTCAACTCCGGGCTCGGCAGCAGAATGGTATCTCCGGGCTGAAGACTCCTTCCCTGCCGATGATGAATACCAACGGTAGGTACCAGCCAGCCACGAATGCTGACACAAAGACATACTGGAACGAGGCTCGCCAGGGGTTTGCGCTTTCTGGTCTCTGGGGCACAGACGAGTCCATCTACGGTCCCATTGAAGTTTCCCATGGTCTGATTATCGCCACAGCCCTTAACTGTTCGGCTTACCCTGTAGATTTCTCCCCACGCCCTTTTTTCCCATACCCTGACAAGCATGTCCTTGAGAAGCCTGACACCATCGACATGTCCCAGTGGGTCGACGAGGACATCATCATGACTGGCGCCGAGGACGGGTCCAACGACGGTTGGTGTTGTTTGGGCGATACCGAGATGCGCGATGCCATGTGTGGTGAAGATTCTGAGATGAGTGAGCCCATCTGGTACGACGACGTCCAGGACAGTAACAGCCCATCGACTTTCCCTTCTACTGACCAGATGCAGGCCGTCGAGATCTCGGATGACGAAAATGGCGGCGCCGAGGATGGGAGTGCAGACCGACCAGTAGCGATCTCGGACGACGACTACATTGAGGACGATGACGATGAGGACGACGACGATCTAAACATGGACGACTCAGATGGGGTTTACATTGAGTAGGTAATGTTTTGAAGATTCGCATGGCTGCATGTCACGAGGCTGAGTATCTGTTCGTTTCAGCTGGCTGGACTGCAGTATAAGTATATCGGTGAGTCTCAATTTTATTCATACAATATTCTTTCCCAAGCTTGATCCACTGCGTCGAGACTTTATTCATTGCTGGTACTTCTCATCACGCTCTATCTGATCTTGTTCTTGTACGCTCTGATCGGATCTCTGGCGAACCATGGTCGTTGTCATCCCTCTAGGTCGAGATAGTATCCGAAGGACTGAAACATGTTCTTCTCTTTCATCGTAGACTGGAGTGTCCGGCCACAATCCCGTTGTCTCAAAATGTTTCTGGCGCCTGGATAGTAGTCACGGTCACAAAGAGACCCACTGGTAATCACGTCGAACACAAAGAAATAAGGTATAAAGAACTCCAGGTATAACGTCGAGGACAATGCAACTTGTCTTACCTTTGAGATCAGTGGCCTATGTAGCGTCTGTCTGCTTTCCTACCAACATGTATATATATCTCAAGACGATGTTACTACCGAAGGTCTTTTCTTCTTCAAGCTCTGGATTGCGTGCGCCTCTGCTTCCGTCCCTACAGTACGCTCCCCTATCTCCCCAACTCTCACGACCCAACACAACCTCCTCTCCTTGGGCTGGTCCCAAGTCTTTCACAATGGTTCTCTGCCCTGTCTGCAAGACTCATAGATCTGATGACGACAATGCTATGATCCAGCACGTCATGTCTGAGCATGATGCAAATCGTCCCTTCTACTGTCACGAATGCGACAAGCACTTCTCCAGCGTCAAGGCTCGCAACAAGCACGAGTCTGAGGAACATGGCTGGATACTTCTAGGCGAAGGAGATCCATCCGATGACGACGTGTCTACTGCCACACCACCCTCTCCTCTGTACGACAGATCCAGTGAGTCTGACTGGACAACGGCTTCGGGAACACCTGTAACCACTCCAATCTCGACTCCTGGCGCGACTCCATCACCACCTCCGGAAGGGAGGGGTTTGGCCCGTGCCGCCGCGAAGCGAGAGGTACTCTCACGCCCTCGTCCTGTGGTTGCTCCCAGCCGGGGCTTGAATCCACACCGTCAGGAGACCCCAGAGCGTGATGCTCTGGCTGCTGCTACTCGTACGTTCGTCGAGTTCTACCAGATGTTTCTTCTGCCTCGAGACTTGCCTCATTATATGGGAACCCTCAATGGGGCTTTCTTCCATGCTCGCGAGGATGCATTCATTCGCACTGACCCTGCTCTTCTTGATCGTCTTGCGCGCTTGCATGGCCGTTGGTTGATCAACCATGATCGTCTTCTTTCGACCGCTGACCGCGCATTGGTGAATGAGATCAAGCATGCCCTCCTTGACACTCTTAATGAGGTCTATGGCCTTGCGCGTACGCTCAAATATGACTTGGATGATGATTCGGACGAGACTGATGACCTTGCACATTACGAGCATCTGCTCCAGCCTATATATCAGGTCAACATTGTCTTCTATGACATGGTTGAGCCGAACGCCCATGAGCCGACCGATACGAACCCAGCCCATTTGAGCGAGCCTGATACGTCATCGGGTGCTGAGCACGATGTATCGAATGGCGATGACAACGACGATGGTGAGTTTCCCTACCCTGTGGTTGTTGATGACATACTCGCAGGACACGAAGTACAGGTACAGCAGCCACAGCCACGCATTCCAGATGCGGCGCCTGCCCCTGGAGCCCCGGCGCCTCAACAGCCCGTAGGGCACCCTCCAGTCGCTGCTGTAACCCAGCAGATGACCCTTCACGGGGAACCCAGGTTTGCAGGCCCGCGAGTGAGGGTTGATCCTCCCAGAGTTGCGACTAACCAGTCTGATCCTCTTACAGCAGCCATGATCGTCGATCTACTTGAAGTAGTTCCGATGCGTCATTATCTCGCCTTTGCGAACCAGCGCCACGTCATGAACGGTCTATTCACATGCGATGGTCAGCTTCTCTACGTGCCATACACTGGCTACCCCTTTGCCTGCGATGGCTGCGCAACTGGCCACTTCGACCTCAGCTCATACATGGTGCACATGCACCGCTACCATCTCATTGGACCAAGCGTTTGGTGCGGCTGTGACTGCTGCTTGGCCGTCTTCAGTGGTGATTTCGCGCTGGCGGCCACAGCTCTCGATGCCCTCCACAGGTTTTGGGTCGACATCGAACCCTATGTTGGCGAGAGGATTCTCGCGGGTGTCGACTGTATGCCCGCTAGTCTTTTTGTCTTGCCTAATGGCTTTGTCCCTGTTCCTCTTCGCAGGCTCCATGAGGTTCAGCAAGACATGGCGCTTGCAGCTCTCTGGGGCTTCAATACGTTGGCCTACGGCGTAGCTCCGCCTGCTGTTCAGTGAGATATATATGACATGACACGATACATTAGAGACATTCATGTGACGGATGCCTCAGACTGACGAACAATATAGCGCATGGAACGCTTAGAAATGCTTGGATGGGTCCCAAGTGTTCAAAGGTAGGTGATATTGATCACCGCCAGTTCGCCAGCATACCCATGGTGTGTCACCGAGAGTGTTGTGTCTGCTTCTCTCACCTATCCAGTACCATGTTTCTTGTCTGTACATCAGCTCTCCAGCTTCTCACAGCTAATTCTAGGAGAAATTCGGATCCACAAATGAAAGATATCAGCCTTGATGGCGAACAACCTACCTCCTTTCCCTGGCACTGATGCCATACTGTCCAATGTCAAGCCCTTGCCCTGCCCGGGACAAGGTTTGCATTCGTCAAAGCTAGGTTGCGACCTCGCTTCCGTTTTCTGGTATGCCATCATGTCCTGACTCTTGTCAAATTTGCTATTTTGCCTCATCGCGATAGGGGAGGCAGATCGAACTGCTCGGCGATTCAACATCACCCGAGCTGCACCATCGCGACGAGCCCACAGGGAAGCAACGAGGGAAGCCTCGCGAAGGAGAAGGGGATGCAGGCCCGCTTGAGTCTTCCTTTCATGCCGTTCTTGCAGAGTCTTGTATCTAATCCTCCTTCCTCTCGCCGATCTAGAGTTCGTCAGCATTGACTGGCTTCCAAGACGTGGTTCAAGCTTTTTGCGAGGCTGACGGCACGCCGACACCCACGGCACGGTGGTGCGCATTGGCAGCGGGGGGGAAATTGCTTGAAAGGCAGAATGGATCGATCTCAGCGGACGTCTGTCATGCCCTCGTGACTAGTCCTGCGTCAATTCTTTCGCCTTGTGCCGCGATCCGATGTCGTACCTGGTCATGCTAGACCAGACACGGCATTTGATGCACACAGCTGTCTGCAATGCTACCCTGAGCTCACCAACATGCATGCAGCGGGTTCGGATTCTCCTTCCTGCCGCGGCTTCTTAGGCGAAACAGACCTAGAGCGGCTCCGCGAAAGGCACCAGGGAACGTCTGCTCCTGCATGGCATACGATGCGGTAGAGCTGCGGGGACCAGGAGACGGTTCTGGAATGTCCCTGCTGTCTTCAACCACTTGTATGGGTCCTTCTCCACTCCAACACAGTTTCTCACGCGAGCCGTCAGCAGCTGAAGGATCGACAACCACGACCTTCCCTGTTGTGGCGAAGTTCTCTACACCAGCGGGTGCACCGACGTGCCTTGTTTCTACGCCGAACTATGCGATCTGCATTCCTTTTACCTGTCCTGCCAACCAGTTCCCCAGCCTGCACGCATCCTAATGCCAATGCTCCTAGGGGTTTCCTGACCTCTCACTGGCCGAGGACCAGTGGTCAGGTGTGGGTCCGTCAATCATTTACTGACACTGCGATCAACATCCCTGTTGTGCATGGAACCACGTACGCCGAGCATGCGGCGGCTGGGGTCCTTTCATAAACCAGGGCATGTGCCCTTGATCATAAAAGTGCTTCTACGCGGTGTGCATCAAAAAGTTGTTTTGATTGAGCAATCATGTATCGGACTGGCAACATCTATCTCATCACGGCCATCTCCATTATTGGAGGTGGTCTGTTTGGCTTTGATATCTCGTCCATCTCTGCTCTGATCGCTACCCAATCATACCGTTGCTACTTCAATCAGCAAGGTCTTGACAGCAATGGCCAATGCTTGGGACCTCGCGCTGATGTCCAGGGTGGTATCACCGCTTCTATGGCTGGTGGTTCCTGGCTAGGTGCTCTCGTCTCTGGTTTCATTTCCGACTTCTTTGGTCGCAAGACTACCATTCAGATCGGTGCTGTCATATGGTGAGTACTAAAAGAATGAGGTCTTCAAGTATCGGGCTTGCTGACGAAATCAGGATCATCGGCTCTATCATCTCGGCTGCTTCGCAGAACATTGCGATGCTCATCGTCGGTCGTGTCATCAACGGTTTCTGTGTCGGAATCTGCTCGGCTCAAGTGCCAGTATACATCGCTGAGATTTCGCCGCCATCAAAGCGTGGAAGACTCATCGGTGCACAGGTATGGCAGATCTTCCGTGGTCATGTCAGAATTGGACACTGATTAGCACACAGCAATGGGCCATCACTTGGGGTATCATGATCATGTTCTACATCAGCTATGGCTGCGCCGCCACTCTCGAGGGCACTCCTGTCTTCCGTGTCCCGTGGGGTATCCAAGCTGTCCCTGGCGCTATGCTCCTATTCGGCATGTTCATCCTCCCAGAGTCGCCTCGCTGGCTCGCCAGTAAAGACCGCTGGGAAGAGTGCGAAGCAGTACTGGTTCTTACGCAAGGCAAAGGCGATCCTGACAGTCCCTTCGTGCGCCACGAGATCAGTGAGATCCGTGAATGGGTTCGACTTGAGCAGGAGGCCGCTAGTGTGACGTACTTGGAGCTCTTCAGCCCTCGCATGATCAACCGGACGCACATAGGACTGTTCACCCAAATCTGGTCCCAGCTGACCGGAATGAATGTTATGATGTACTATATCAGTGCGTCAATGCTTTAGTCCACTACTGCGTTCTTGCTGACCAATTCCAGCTTATGTGTTCTCCATGGCCGGCCTGGCAGACAATGACAATCTCGTTGCCTCGTCCATTCAGTACGTCATCAACGTGGTTATGACCGTTCCAGCTCTGTTGTTCATGGACCGCTGGGGACGCCGCAATACACTGCTGGTCGGTGCTGCACTTATGGCCACTTGGCTCTTTGCTAATGCCGGTATTCTTGCCACATATGGAATGTAAGTACATTACTACTTCCCGCAACGATCTCAAGCTAACACAAACTTGCTACCCTGGCCCTGATGGAGTCAATGGGATTCCAGAGGCATCAACAGAGGTCCGCGGCGCTGCTTCTCGCGCCATTATTGCTTGCTCATACCTGTTCGTGGCCTCTTATGCTCCAACTTGGGGACCCGTCTCCTGGACCTATCCACCCGAGCTTTACCCGAATCGCGTCCGTGGCAAGGCCGTCGCGCTCGCCACGTCCGGTAACTGGGCCTTCAACTTTGCTCTCGGCTACTTCGTGCCTCCTGCCTTCATCAATATCCGCTGGCAAGTGTACATCATCTTCGGCGTCTTCTGTGTGGCCATGTTTCTACACGTCTTCTTCATGTTCCCCGAGACAGCTGGCAAGCCTCTTGAGGACGTCACGCAGCTCTTTGAGGACCCGAACGGCCTGCCATATATCGGTACTCCTGCCTGGAAGACCAAGAATACTTGGAGCCAGACTAGGTTGATGGAGAGGACTGGCGCCGGTCTAGAGAAGACATTGAGCAACGACCATGAGAGCCCGGAGAGGCATGAGGCGACTCCTGTCAAGGAAGCTGTGTGAAAGGGGAGATGTAGTATTCGAAGTAGAAGAGCTTGGGGGAGTTGTTGTGACGTCGAGAAGGAGACAGGGAAGAAGATAAGTGAGTGTTTGTCATGTATACCCAACTGTCAAACCATTCGTTTCTTCTTGTATATCTACTCGCTCTCGCTGCCTGTCTTGGAAATTGTCGTTCAAATATGTGTTCGGCCTGTATCGCCATCGTGTTGACGTTCCTGTGTCTTGGCATCATAAGTATCACATGTAAGACCCACCAGCGATCTACCTTGGTATTGTTCTTTAGCACAATATCCCAACCTCAGGCACATCCATACCGCATAGACCTATGTCGTCTTCACTTTGCGCTTTTACTATCTTCACTCTCATCACACGTTTCCCTCGGACCAAGGATCACATCTCCTTCGCCACCTAGCATTTCCCACGGCACGTAATCCACTCCTCATCTTTCCCAACCCACAGTCACTAATCCTCCCAGCTCGCACAATGGAGCGCACAGTCGCCGAACTCCCTCCCACCATCTACGTCACGCTCCGCGACATGCCCCGCCCGCTGCCCTGGACCCGCGAAGCCGTCGACGGCATGGGTCTCATCATGGAAGTCACCGGCAGCGGCGCCCTCAACCTCTCCCAAGTCGGCCGCCCCGCATACGAGATCATGGTGCAGTGGGCCGAAGACGGCAACGTCGTGCCTCTGCTCAACAAGCTCCCTTCCAAGACGAATGTCGCGCAGCTGCTCGTTGATCTCGGGACGTTGTTCGAGACGACCTGCGGACCGTTCGGGGACGAGGTCGGGGTCGAAGTGAGGAGGTGGTTGTTGGGGAGGAGAGGGTTCACGAGCTGGGATCTGCGGTGTGTGGAGGACGTGTTTGATGACGGTGATAGTGCTGGCGAGGACATGGAGGGGTTGATGGTGGATTGGTTCGTCAAGGGGTGTTTGACGCCGCTCAATGAAGCGGGGCTGAGGAGGACTGCGAAGATGGCACCGAGCTTTGTGGCGTATGTCCTTGGGCAATGCGTGAGGAGTGGTGGGTACTTGCAGGAGAAGAAGCAGCGCATGGTGGTCGAGGGGTTTATGGTTGAGTGAACGTATACGTACAAGGGAGCTGGCATCTGGTAGGCCAGGATCCAGCGATGGAATCGCTTGGGCATGCTGGTCTCTAGTAGTCGGATGCTGGCGTCAATCACACAGTTCTTGTCGATAAGTAGTGGCAAGTCAATCGCAATTGAGATGATCCTCGTCGCCACGTCTGCCCATGTGTCCCTTTTTGCACACAACGCATCTTGTCTGATCGCAACTTGTGGATGGCTATGATGTCTGACATGTGATACTTGGCAGTCAAACTCACTTTATCTGAGAATTCTTTTACATGTCGACCTCACAAAAGGTCATTCTCTGCCCTATACCGCATGACTCCTATCGGTCGCCAATGCCAACGGGACCTGCGCTAAGCATCTCAACATCTCGTAAGTCATACGTGCAATATCTAGAATAGTTGGTGTATCGGCGCGACTGATCACTCATAGGAAAAGATGTCGTCACCGGACACTGTGTGCTCGGTTCTCCTGAAGGACCGACCGATCGCCTTGCCACTGAGCTCGTCGGGAGTGCGGAAGTGTGGATTGATGCATCTGGTCTCGTCAGATGACAACACTATCAATCTCACCAACACCAGCCAAGCTGCTTTCAAGACACTGGTCGGTTGGGTTGGCTGTACAGATGCTTTACCACCACACCTCCTCGACCCACCCATAGCGTCCAACATTGTCGATACCATGGTCGAAGTCAAGGCGTTGTCGAAGAAATTGAGGGGACACGCAAGGCCGGGCGAAGACTTCTGGTCACATGCCCTCGAGAAATATCGTCATCATCTTCTGAGCGGAAGGGTCATGACTGAGAAGGACGTACGTGCCGTCAACGACTTTTTTGGCGAGCATCATACCGAACGTGGCGATATTCACAGCCTGCTCTTGGAGTGGTTCATCAAGACGCGTGTGCAAGCGTTCTCTGCTCATCAGATCAGCAAGCTCTGTCACGAGGCACCTGCCACGGTCGGGTACCTTCTATACTGCATGCTTGCAGGGAAGGAGGGTTTTAACGAGGCTGGAATTGGTCCGTAGTAGTGGATAATGAGACAAGAGGATCGCATACCTAGTACCAGCACAGGGTCACAGTTCTGGCTGACGGCTGCGTCCGGTCGACGCTATCTGGATGGTTGGCGTTACAGTGGCTTTCAAGGTAGAACGGAGCCCTTGGTGAATAGAGCAATTCATGTGCCGTTTCTGCAACAAGTCTGTACCCTTGAAGTGTCCCCATCGTGTTTAGTGAATCTCTTGTGGTCCAATGACTTTAGCCTGTCCCGTGTTGTCGGCATGTGATAGTCTTCTCAAGTGAAGTTCACCGGAGCCCAGGTCATGACCGTGACTTCTTCACCTCACCTACTTCTACACTCTTCCCAATGTCGACGGGAAGTACACAGCAACCTCGTGGGTCAGCTAATATGGCTGCGCAGCGGATCTCAGCCATGACTACATCAGGTGAGAAAAAATAACGTGTATGGTATAGAATTCAGAGACTCACTTTGCCAGTCCACACCTCATCCGACACTTTCGTGAAGGTATACCTCAAGAATGAAAGTCTGCCGACCCTCGTTCCGAGTGCACACATCCAAAGCACCAAGCTCAAGGAGCTGTGCTTGACAGAAGAGGTAATAGAACTCAACTCCATTTCCCGTATCTCTTTCTCGGTGTTTGTTGCGTGGGCTGGCACCAAGGACATCTACCCTACTCTGGAGAGCGGTTGTTCCAGGAGCATCGGTAGGTTCCTGATCGAGCTCTGGCTGCTCAAGGACATGATCAACGACGAATTCAAGGACGCCGTCATTCGTGGTATAGGCTGGTTCCTGCTCAATCAGCTTGGCATCACATTGTACACGATACAGGATCTCAATGCGGTCTTCGAGAAGCCCGACGACGCCTTCTGGGAAGGTCTCAAACTTTCCGTCTGCGACATGATCATCAAGAAGCAGATGCTGAAGTATGACAATCTCGCGGTCATTCACACCATGCGCTATATGCCACTACTGGCAGGATACATCTTCCTCAAGCTCGACCAGGATCCTTGCTTTTTGGAGGCCAGGAAGGTGAAGATTGCGAAGCATCTGATGGTGAAAGGGAAGGCTACTACCAGCGAGGGAGCACGCCACAGCGTCGTTGTGGGAGCGAACGGTGGTAGACAGGCGTCGGTGGAGGAAGCAAAGAGCTCAGATGTAGCCTTCATCTGACAGTCATCATGCAAGCGGCAGACATTCGTGTACTGACTGCATTGCTCCAGCCATATGTGACTGCCAGCATTAGTCCTGGGCTGCTCAAATAGGACGGTCCAATATCTGTCCAGCACAATGGAAAGTCAACTGACTATCAGGTTCTTGTGCCACCCTAAGGCTTCCATGCGGCCAAGTCATACGTCTCGACCCTGAAAATGTTTTCTGACTACCAGCTCAGGGGTATCGACGCAAATTTGTTCGGCGTGATGCGCTGCAAACCTGAAGTTATCCGTGCAACTGAGCAGGGCGTAAACGTACGGAGATGGTTGCCTCGGTCGGAACTGCCAGACAGTCGGCTAGACTTTCCTTGTCTGCGTACACGGTTTTGACTTCAACCTCAAGTCCTCTTCCTCCATCATGCAAAGAACGTGACGGATGTGAGCCTGTACTATGTGAAACTGCTCTTGTACTGAATCTTCCACAATCTGGCACAAGAAGATCTCATCGGTATGAAAATGCGCCTTTATCAACGTGTGCTTTTGTCCTATCTCCATCATCTACCTCTTCCACTCCAACATCCCTCCCAGTGCTTATTTCCCACCTCGGCCTCCCCGAGCTCCATGTGCAAGAACCTACTAGCTAGCATGTGGATGTCCGCCGCCAACACTTATGCTCCCACCTCCTGCAACGCGGTGATGGATCGTATGCTCCTCCTCCTCCTCCGCGTCCTGGCTAATGCTGCAGGTGCATCCAACCCCGGGCCAAGCCAGGGCTGGGACGAGGATACTTGGGCTTACATAGAAATGAGTTTCCGTCTCACTGGGCCAAAGGCGGGAGGAAAGTTGCGTTGTTTCGTGAGGGAGTGGTACAAGATATGAAGTCGCGAGGGGAGGAGGGTTTTCAAAGGAGACAATGGGGGATGACGGGAGTTACTGAGGCTAGGGGAGAACGGTGGCGAGGATCTGGGGGAAGGCTGTGAATTCGGGCAAGGTGAAGCTGATGTGGAGATATCATGTGTCTGACGAGGAGGTGGGTGGGCGAGAGGTGGTGGTCAAGGTCACGGCTGGGTGGCTTTGATATTCATCACCACCAACGCAGGCGAGACAGAATGCTGACACAGATACCAAAAGAAATGCACACAGGTAGCGAGAGATTTGTAAAAAAAAAAAAGAAGTCAAACTTTCATTTCGCCAGCGACTCGCGCCAGGCTTATCCGCACTCAATCATCTGCTATATTGCAACAAGAAATAACGCAACGAGGAGAGGTATAAAGTGTACCAGCACCCCCGAGTGACGCCGACGCCATGACCATCATAAATACCCTCTTCTTCCATACTTCATTCAGCCTCTGATCCTGACTTATCCCTGCCTGAAAACGCCGTTATAATAGACACTAAATAATGTTGCCGCTTCGTCGAGTGGAGACAAGAGTTGCGGACGATGGGATGTCAGAGAAGCCGAGGTACAGTCGAACAGTCTTGCTCCTCTCTCTTCTTCCAAGAATGTGTATCCAGATCAGAAATTACGAGAAAGACCTTCACGCGCATGTGAGGTGATTGATAGACATAGGAAAGGTGGTCATAAACAGGTCACGTGGCTCGTCGTGGAATTTGACGGCGTTGATAGGGTGTTTGGCTGCATCGACAACAGGCAGTCCAGCATGTTCGCTTTTCAAAGACTTGCAGGGTCGATTGTGCCATACTGCACAAAGTGCTGCATCTCTTGCTCCTGCTGGTCGATTTCTTCCGAGTTGGCCAGAGGTGATTGATACGTCTGGTTGGCAGGAGTCTGGAACTTGTTTTGCATGTTCTGGTTCGCGGGAGTCTGATAGTTAGAGCTGTCGCCCATAGGAGCTGGCGAATGATACATGCTCGAATCAAAGCCGTTCTCCTTGGGAGTGTGGAATGCGTCATGTGGAGAGGTGAAAGAAATGCCAGAGTCCTGGTGATGAGCACTGTGTGTGGGAGTTTGATACGGCATCTGTCCCTCGTGAGTGCGGAATGGCAGCTCCATCTTTCCCGAAGGAGGCGGTGAGAAAGTGAATTCGTCGCTAAAGGTGGAATTGTACTGGTACTCGCTGAGTGGAGACTTGAAAGCCATAGGCTTCGACACGTCCAAAGACAGCGCGTCGTCGGCAAGCGACGGGTGCTCACCCGGAGTGCTGAAAATATCGGCAGACTGGCTGCGAATGTTGAATGGTGGAGAGTGGTCAGCGATGACAGGATCTCCGCTCATGATTGACAGAGGTGTGTTGCTTGTACCAATCATGTTTGAAGCGTCCACATTCAAAAATGAGCTTGTCACAGGTGTGCTGAATGCCTGCGGCTCAGGTGGGTGGCTGCCGAAGAAAGCAGGAGTGCCAAACTCGCTCGGAGAGTTGAGAGTGGTTGCAGACATCGGACCAGCGAATTGTCTGAAGTCCATTCCATATCCTGCCGAGGTATCGATGCTGAGGTTAGGACCAATCGGGCCAGTCGCAAAGTTGTGATGGTGCTGAGGAATTGGCGCGAATATGGCAGTGTCATTCTGCGGCGCAGGAGTCTGAGGACCTTGCTGTTGAATGACGAATGACGGCATGGGCTGGCGAAGCATCGAAAAGTCAACCGCAACGGGCACGGAACGGGATCGCTGTCGCTTGTGGCCACGAGGTGCAGGCGGGCCCATGAGACCTGGCTGGTGTTCTGGGAACATCTGTTGCGGGTGGACCATGTGGTTTGGCTGACTTGCTGGGCGGTGACCAATGGGTGATACAGGTGCCGACAGTGTAAGGGCTGGGTTAAGCAAGTGTCGGTTCTGGAATGCGTCCAGAGACACAAGCTTAGCCAGCTGGCCACTGAGGATTTTCGATGGGCCACCAAGTGTGTGAGTAAGAACACGGCTAGCCTGCTGGTCTTCGGTGAAATCGCTGCATTCGTAGAATCCACCGCCGCCAGATCCATCCATGTAAAACTTTGGCGGACGGTTAAGCTCGACGACCAGCGAACCCATCTGTTGTGACGCGCCTTCAGCAGCAGTGTTCATATCACCTTGCACCAGGTTGATGTTCCTGACCCACGCAAATGGGTACTCAATCTTGTAGCCTGCAGAGTCATTGTTGATGTAGTATGTCACGCATGCCTTTTCAGGTGAGTAGAAGATGATCAGGTCCATCTGACTCTGGCCAACACGACGCCACGAGCCAATTGAGAGGGATCGGCAGTTAAAATGCTGAATGACTAGAGGCTGTCAGATTCCCGCCAGGATGTAAGATCTGGATGTACTTACCAACTTTGCCGCTTGAAGTATCAGTATTCAGGCTCATGGTCCCGTTGCCATAAGCAGCGAATCCAGAGTTCATCATGCCAGGGAAGAACGGCTTGCCAGATTCCATGGCTTGCATTGCAAGGTGGCGGCGCATCGACTCTGGTATGCTTTCGCAATCCTCGCCATTCTCGATGCTCTTGCGCGCGATGTTCTTTATCTTCGCCCGTCTTGTCACCGTCAGTAGAATCCGTGAGCGTTCTGAAGCGTACATACCGGTTTTGGAACCAAATCTGAACGGACCTCTCGGTCATGTTGATCTCCGATGCTATCCGTTCACGTACGAGCGCGGTCGGTGTGGGGTTTCTGTTGAACTCTTGTTCGAGAAGGACCAACTGGTCTTGTGTTGCCCGCTGCCTCTTCTGGTTCTTCTGCTGCTGAGTAAGAGTACTCTTACGAGGTGGTCGGCGGGGATTTGAAAGGCTTTGCATGCCTGGTATCGAAGGTGTAGGAGTACCCGGACCTTGCTTGGTTTCGGGGGAATCTGACTGAACAGAATCTTGAGGATCGCTCATGTTGTCCGTAGCTGGGTCCATTGTGCCAGCACGGATCGGACTGTGTTTCTTGGTAGCGTTGGTCTCGTCGAGGGAATAGACAGTACGTCGTTCTTCAGTCGCTATAGCTGTACAGGGGATCCAATGCTCGTTATTCGTACAGAAGCAAGTCAAGAGATTCAATTCAAAGGAGTGGACGGGCGCCTGAAAGAGTGAAGGCGTCACCGGATTGGAAAAGATCGACTAAGGAGCGTGGTGAATGGCAATGAGCGACAAAAGGAGTGATGTCGTAGAATGTGTCGGGAACAGAGAGACAGAGTGGGTGAAAAGTGCGGCGACGGGACTCGCGGGCACGTCAGAGGATAGTGTAAGAGATATGAAGCGGTCGAGAAGTGAGACTCGAAACAGAGAATGAGATGAGAAGGGCGTCGAGGCGCGGTGAAGGTGGAAAGGTGGGTGGATGAGTAGAGTTTTGGGCCTAGCGCGGGTTCTGTGGGCGCTGGCGAAAAAAAGGCCGGCGGCTTCAAGGATCAACCCAGGCACAAGCACAAGCACACACCCCCTTGGCCCACGACCCAAGTCTTTTCCCCCTCTCCCCGGTTCACCCGTCTGTGCGCTCCAGCAGTCTGCCTCTGTGCCCTCGATGCAAACACGCGATGCTACTGGTCGTGCAACACCTTCACGGGCTCCACGCGTGGCGCCATCGCCTTAAAGAGTATAGGAGCATGCAGCATCATGCAGCTGAACGATCTATGGTATGTCACGAGACGCGTTCTCTTGCCCTCACGCCATGCCACCGTAAGAGAGCCAGGATACGGCATTGATCGGCTGTTTCGTATGTTTCTGGAAGGCACACAAGTCGAGACTCAACCACGGTCAACGACACGAAAAAGAACTGGATGCCTTTGGACCATCACACGCGGCGTGGGAAACTTCCGGATGATCAAGATCGGAATGGGCTCAAGCGATAAGCATACCACAAAACCCTGCTCTCTCCTCTCACCTTCTCAATTCAGGTCCCACCATGCAGGCTCGTTGGACCGATGTACAGCTACGCACAGTGTCCTTGTCCGAGGAAAACGGCATTCCCTCATCGCACATCCAGACCTTCTCAGCTTGAAGCAAATAAACTTCAAGCCCCTGTCGCCGACTGCATCAGCCTCAGTCAGGTCCCGCACACGCCGCCCACGATCCGCTCAGGTACACCCGCCCTTGCAGCGTGCTCGTGCGTTTCGGATCATCCACTAAACTCACCACCAATCAGAAACTGTCTTGGCCGTGTTGTTTTCCTGCACCTCCATAACGCTCGACTTTTTTTTTTTATCAATAGTCGATGGCCTCCCTATCCAACGACTTTGGGGGGGATAGGAGGGAAGATGCGAGCAACGTTACACTGGCCGGTGGGGATCGTCGACCTCAACAAGCGGATGAAGTCGGTAACAAAAAGGTGGTATACGGACCGAGGTCAAACGCTGCATCAGGTTGGAGGGGGAAGAGGTTCGTCCGGGTGTGACGGAGGAGAGCGTCAATCGTCTGATCCCGTTGGAGTCGTGACACAACCTGTTTTGGCGGTCTGTCAGAGAGTTCCTCCACTTATGGCATTGAAGATATCGGTGTCACGACTCGCGAAGCACTATGCCCTGCCGCGAGTAGGACGACGATCTGGACCTGGAAAATGAGTCCGTCCGAGACTGTACCGTTGAAGTGATCAAGCATTCTGCTTGTGTAGCAACACAAGGCTTCAGCTTTTCCTCAGATGTCCAGTAAAAGGTCTGTGCTGAAGAACATTACTCTGCGAACTGGTAAGCAAGGATGTAAAACCAACACAGCCTTCTTGCGTGCACAGCATGGTCTTGATATGTAAGTGTGGTTCTCGAAGAAAACTACGCCTCCACCACGTGTTTGGGCTTACGAATTTACCGCACCGAGGTTGAACATCCGACGGCAAATGCTTCAAGATACGCGACAAGTACATTATCGATTGCCGTGTAACTCGTCTTGGCAGACGTGTTACATACAGTAGAGAGCCATACTGTGGCATGAAATTTCTTGTGAGTATTGAGCGAGCTGGGAGTCAGAAGCGCCAGATTTGGATGCAGCTTGTGATTGGTCCACATGCCCATCGACGTGACCGAGACACTCGCATTTATTAGAGCCACTGGATTATTGGAGCAGAACATCGGGGTCTTTCAGCAATGCATAATCCTCCAGCTGTACAGAAAGGCAGGTATTCAGAGTCACGTGACGGACATTATTGACTAAACAGAATAGCTCGAAATAGACTAGCGTCAATTAAGCACGTCACGGTCGCGTCTCCCCAACGCGCCTCTGTAGCTTCGTCCATCCCGCAATCTTTACCTCCATCCACAGTCCACCGACCACAATCATGCCTGGTGTTGTAGCAGCAGCACCAAAGGTGCCAGCAAAGCGAGTCCTTCAGGATGCTCTCAAGTCCAGAGTCAATGCTCAAACAAGTCCCTCCAAGAAACGGAAGCTCGACTCCAACGGATTCAAGCATCCTAATGGCACTGGATCTAGTCAGCCTAAGAGCCAGTTCGAGGAAGAGGTGTTGGAGAAACTCACACAAGACATCAGTGGGCTAAAGCGAAACAACGCTGAGCGGGATCAGCAATGGGCTCGACCACCTCTGGACGATTTCGATCCAAAGACAGACAGTCTATGTTTCCAACAAATCGATGTCGAGGAGGGTACACTGCACGGTGGAAAGACTACAGTGAAGCTATTTGGAGTCACACAAGTAGGCGGGAGCATTCATGTTCATGATCAAGCTGACAATCAAAGACCGGACACTCGGTCCTCCTCCATTGCACCGATTTTCTGCACTACCTCTACGTGCCAGCGCCGGTGTCCTTTGAGAAGAAGGACTGCGATGGCTTCAAAGCCTTCCTCGAGACACAAATGGCGATGCACCAACCCGTCATCTACTCGGTACAAATGGTGCTTCGCGAGAGTGTTTTTGGCTTTCAAGGCAATACCAAAAGCCCATATCTGAAGGTCACCGTGACCGACCCGAAGCACATCAACAAGCTACGCACAACTGTCGAGAGTGGAAACGCCAATTACAAAGGTCTGTTCAAGAGCGCGGAAGGAGGTGTGGTGACATTCGACAACATCCAATACGTACTTCGCTTCATGATTGACACATCAATATCTGGCATGTCCTGGGTCGAAGTACCATCACAGAAATACCACATGATCCCTGCACGAGACCGACACTCGAATTGTCAAATCGAGGCATACGTGCATTACCGGGATCTCATTGCACACCCATCAGATGGCGAGTACTTGAAGATGGCGCCTCTTCGAGTGCTGTCTTTCGATATTGAATGCGCAGGTCGCAAGGGTATCTTTCCAGAACCCAACGTGGACCCCGTCATTCAAATTGCCAACGTTGTCACAAGATACGGTGAAGAGAAGCCATTTGTCAGAAATGTCTTCTGCCTGGACACCTGCAGCTTGATTGTGAACACTCAGATATTCGAGCACGACAGAGAGGAGAAGATGCTACTTGCGTGGCGAGATTTTGTGGAAGAGGTCGACCCAGATGTCATCATCGGGTACAATATTTCGAACTTCGACTTCCCTTACCTTCTTGACCGAGCGAAGCATCTCAAGGTCGGCAAATTCCCTTTCTTGTCACGACTCAAGAACGTCCAGTCGCACGCCAAGGATACCAACTTCTCCAGTAAACAGATGGGCAACCGAGACACGAAATCCACCAACACCAATGGTCGTCTGCAACTGGATCTTCTTCAGCTTATTCAGCGAGACTACCAGCTGCGATCTTACACACTCAACTCTGTTTGTGCTCATTTCTTGAACGAACAGAAAGAAGATGTGCATCACACAATGATCACGGAGCTCTTTAACGGAACGCCAGAATCGAGACGTCGTCTTGCTGTATACTGCTTGAAGGATGCATATCTCCCGCAACGTTTGATGGACAAGCTGATGTGTCTGGTCAACTACACTGAAATGGCAAGAGTCACAGGTGTGCCCTTCAACTATCTTCTCTCGCGTGGTCAGCAGGTCAAATTTATCAGTCAATTGTTTCGAAAAGCTCTGGAGCAACAGCTTGTTATTCCAAATCTACGAAATGAATCGTCAGAGGACCAGTACGAAGGCGCCACTGTCATCGAGCCGACTCGAGGATACTACAACGTACCTGTCGCCACATTGGATTTTGCCTCCCTGTATCCCTCAATTATGCAAGCCCACAACCTCTGCTATACGACTCTTTTAAACAAAAACGCTGTCGAGAAGCTCGGGTTGAAGAAGGATGACGACTACATCGTCACACCAAATGGCGACATGTTCTGCACTGCCAAAGTCCGTAAAGGACTGCTCAGTCAGATTTTGGAAGAATTGCTGAGTTCTCGAAAAGCAGCAAAGAAGGCTATGGGTACCGAGACAGATCCCTTCAAGAAGGCAGTGCTCAATGGTCGTCAGTTGGCTCTGAAGATCAGTGCAAACTCGGTCTATGGTCTTACTGGTGCAACGAACGGCAAGCTCCCATGTCTGGCAATCGCCTCGAGTACCACATCGTACGGTCGTCAAATGATTGAGAGGACCAAAGAAGAAGTTGAGAAGAAGTACACCATCGCCAATGGCTACACACACGACGCTCAGGTCATTTATGGTGATACGGATTCTGTCATGATCAAGTTTGGTCCAAATGATCTCAAGCAGGTCATGACGCTCGGAGAGGAGGCAGCTGGATTTGTCTCGGCCAAATTCATCAACCCTATCAAGCTGGAGTTTGAGAAAGTCTATTACCCTTACCTTCTGATCAACAAGAAGCGTTATGCCGGGCTGTATTGGACCAATCCCAACAAATTCGACAAGATGGACAGCAAAGGTATTGAGACGGTGCGTCGTGACAATTGTCGACTCGTTCAGACTGTCATTGAGACCAGCCTTCGCATGCTGCTGATCGACCAGGACGTCGAGGGTGCGCAAGAGTAAGTTACATTGACCATATCAACAAGACGGTGCTAATGGCTTTGCAGCTACGTCAAGGATACCATCTCGTCCCTCCTGCAGAATCGTGTCGACATGTCAAATCTTGTTATTACCAAAGCTCTTACGAAGAACGACTATGCAGCCAAGCAAGCCCACGTTGAGCTCGCTGAGAAGATGAAGAAGCGGGATGCTGGATCTGCACCAGCTCTTGGCGATCGTGTGGCGTATGTCATCGTCAAAGGTGCAGGCGGAAGCAAGAATTACGAAAAAGCCGAGGATCCAATCTTCGTACTGGAAAACAATATCCCTATCGACACAAAGTATTATCTGGACAACCAACTCGCCAAGCCTCTCGGGCGTATTTTCGAGCCCATTCTGGGTGAGAAGAAAGCCGCTCAGCTCCTGACTGGCGAGCACACCCGAGCCATCTCGGTCGCTGCCCCGACGATGGGCGGTTTGATGAAATTTGCCAAGAAGACCGAGACATGCATGGGATGCAAGAAGCCACTGACCTTGGCGTCAGAGAAAGGCGGTGCAGTGTGCGAGAACGATAGAAAGCGGTTGGGCGAGCTGTATACCAAGACACTCGGCAAAGTGGCAGAGCTCGAAGTCAGGTTCGCTAGATTATGGACACAATGCCAGAGATGTCAGGGAAGTATGCACAACGAGGTCATCTGCTCAAGCAGAGATTGTCCTATCTTCTACATGAGAATGAAGGCGAAGAAGGATGTCGAGGATGCCGGCAAGGAGCTCGGCAGATTCGACCGGGATCAGGCTCTATGGTAGGGAAGAACCGCCTGCATGAGAAGGACAAATTGATTGTGGATAAGGGCATTGCCGAAGAAATGGTAATTTAGCAAGCGGCGAGCCGCAAGGACAGTGAAGCCAATGGCAATTCTGAGGTGAGGTGAGGTGAGGGGTCGGCTGTAGTACTAATGTGCATGATACTGGATATGTAGGAACGAAACCTCCACAATGAGCATTAGTTCGCAGTGACACTGCCGAAACTCAAACATCGACTACCACAATGATGCCGATTTTACTTCAATCGCACCCGTATTCTCTGTGCTGGTCGAGGTGCCTAGGATAGGTCTCCCGCACTTCACAAAGCGCCCCGCACCCTTCTGCCGGTCCTTCCCCGCCATCCCCACCCCTGTATCCGACGCTTCCCCAGTCGCCACCAAGTGTCTAACAGCATCTAAGCCACAAAAGACAAAGCTCATGAACATGTTCACTCCTTCCGTACCCCAGAAACGCATCTAGATCCCACTACACTAGCGCACGATGCATCTTCAATTCCACCACTCCTCCTATCGCCCGGGGACTCCTCCACCAGTCAATCAGTCGCTCTCACACCACTACAATGACCCTGCCACTGAGGACTCTCTTCCCCCATCCCGCTCGCTGCCGCAAGAAGTCGACGTCCTGATCGTCGGATCCGGCCCCGCGGGTCTCTGCCTCGCAGCCCAACTCGCACAGTTCCCTGACATCTCCATCGCGCTCGCCGAGCAGAAACGGGACAGGCTGAAAGTGGGGCAAGCGGATGGGCTCCAGTGCCGGAGTCTCGAACTCTTCGAGGCGTTTGGGTTCAGTGAGAGGGTGCTGCGGGAGGGATGTTGGGTCAACGAGACTGTGTTTTGGAAGCCGCAGCGGGGACCACGGGTGACGAACGGGTTGGGGGAGGGGAAAGTAGGCATCACGAGGGGTGGGCGGACGAGGGATGTTCCCGAGGGTGTGAGTGAATTTCCGCACGTCATTTTGAATCAGGCGAGAATCCAGGACTTTTGGCTTGATACGATGGAGAGAGGGCCGAAAGGAGACACGCCGTATTACGGGCGAGATTTTGTAGATTTGCAGAGGAAAGGGTCAAAGGTGGAAGCGACATTCGATGTACGAGAGGAAGATGAGGGACCGGCGAAGAGGGAGAAAGTGAGGGCGAAGTACGTCGTGGGATGTGATGGAGCAAGGAGTGCAGTCAGAGCTTCGCTAGGCATACCACTGGAAGGTGACAGCGCCAATCAGATGTGGGGCGTCATGGACATCATCTGTGAGACGACATTCCCCGACATACGATACAAGTGTGTCATTCAATCGGAGCAGGGCAACATCGTGATCATCCCGCGAGAAGGAGGATATCTTGCACGATTATACATCGAGCTCGGACATATGGAACCTGGCACACGAGCCAGGGATCTAGGCATCACCAAGGAGGTTCTCATCAAGAGGGCACAGGATGTCTTCTTGCCGTATACAATGGACGTGAAGGATGTCTGCTGGTGGAGCGTCTATGAAATTGGGCAGAGACTATGTCCGCAATTCGACGACAGCGAGCTTGGCGGCAGTCAAGACCCTCGAATCTTCATTATGGGTGACGCATGCCATACTCACTCACCCAAAGCTGGGCAAGGTATGAACGTGTCCATGCAAGACGGATACAACATGGGATGGAAAATGGCAGCAGTGCTTCGCGGTCTGGCAAAGCCGGAACTTATCCGGACCTACTCAGCAGAACGATATGCCATTGCAAGAGAGCTCATCGATTTCGACCGGGAGCTGACCAAGATGTACCGTCGACGAGCGAAAGAGGGCGAAGGCGAGGATGTCATTGATCCTAAAGAGTTCCAGGCGTACTTCACCAAAGCACTCATGTACACCAGTGGCGTAGGCTACTCGTACCCTGACTCCAACATTATCGCACAGAAGCTCTCTTCTCCGTACCAACACCTCGCTTCAGGCTTTCCTGTAGGTGAGCGATTCCACTCGCACCCAATCGTGCGATTGTACGACGCCAAACCCATCCAGCTAGGCCAGACTGTCCGTGCGGACGGCCGATGGCGCATTTTCCTCTTCAACGACGGCAGCTTGCCTTTTGACCCATCGACATCAGCACATACGAATGGCTCAGTGAGGAAGAGCAATTTCCTCAGCACATGCGAGTACCTCCTCACTTCGCCCTCATCACCAATCAACAAACACCGTCTTGCCGCTCCCACTCATAACGGGCTGACTAATGGCCACCAACCCAAAGCGGCAGTCGACTCAGTCTTCGAAGTTCTCGCGGTCCTGCAGCAATCGCATGACGAGCTACACTCTCTCCTCCTAGACGCTGATGCCTCCTTGCCTCCTATCTTGACGCCGGAGAAAGGCATCTACGGCCTGAAGAACCTGCATAACATCTTCTGCGACGAGAAGCCGTACTACAACATCTGGGGAGCGACGATGGAGTGGCAGAGTATTTATGACGCCAGGGGAGTGTCGAAAGATGAGGGAGCGATGGTGGTGGTGAGGCCGGATGGGTACGTGGCTGCTGTGTTGCCACTGGAAGTTAACGGAGGCCGGCACGAGAGGTTGGAGGAATTCTTCGACGGTTTCCTGTTGTGATCAATCCAATAAGATGGTATTGATGTTGATCAAGCAAGATGGACGCCGGACGCCATGCTAAAGCAATGAAAACGATCTGACAAAGAATCGCAGAGGCGACGGCCGTCTCTACCTCTCCATCGTGTTCCTCCGACTCCTGTCCCCTTTGGCGCCTCTGCCGAGTATCATCCCCAGAGCTCCCCTCAACGCCTCGGCGTCGTAGCGTATCTCGCCCTTCTCTCGTCGTCCGTATGTCTTGATTGTCTCGACACCGACCTGACTCAGGGCTTCCCGATCTACCTTTGGTACGCCTTCGCCCTCCAGGTAGATGACGTGCGTCACGTAGTTTCTCAGCTCGGTCAAGTCTGCTTTCTCTCGACCTTGACTTTGGCAGCATGCATCGGCTATTGCTTGCACAAAGTCTAAAGCGGTGAAACGCGCCCAAGACGGGCCTGTCTCGCGATCTGTAGTGCCGTTCAAGATGAGGATCTTTGACCGGATAGAGGACGATGCAATAGCGGCCCCGACACCTTTGAGGATGAGAGAAGGAACGATTGATGTGTAAAGGGAACCAATGGAATATACGATAGCAGATGATGAGTTCAAGGCTGAGAGGACGCGAGGATTGGCGTCAAGACGGATTTGCATACCGTAGGGAGAGATGTATGCCAAGTGCGTGATGCGTGATGGGAGGTCATCTGGATTGTGAGTAGGATCTGTGGCGCCATCGACTTTGGCGGCAGAGACGGGCTTGACAAAGTTGATTTGTGAAGCGCGTAGCGTGGGTAGTGTGCCTGGAAGATTGGCATCTTCTACCTTGTCGGCTTCCTCGGTTGCCGCATGAGGTAGAAAGGTGGAATCCGATAGAGATACCCGATGTCCCGGCACAGTATCATGGCCAGTGGAAGGATGGGATATGTTGTTTTGTCCGGCAATGATGGTGCCATCTGCCAAAGTTGCCGAAATGTGGTGAGAGAAGTTGCTATTGATAGCAGGCAATACAGCGATGGATGACGGCACAGCACATATGCTGCTGAGTAGGTAGATGGCAGATTCGAGAGAACCAGTGAACAATCGTGCCCTGCCAGTGTCAGAACCCACATCTGAAACGGCGTCTTTGAATCGGACATATGCATGATGTTCTGCATGACTCACCCGGTGATGAACAGATTCCCTATGCTCGCTTTAGAGAAGTCAAATCGCGAGCTGGGACGCAGCCGCTTAACAATCTCCAGGTTGACCGTGATCAGGAAGCTTCGTATAAGCTCTTTTTTCGGCGATGAGATATGGTCCCAAATGGCATGCTGAACTTCAACAATATCCAGCCATTCCTGACGAGCAGAGCCACGGTCATCTGGCAGTCTATGGTTGAAGAGAGCTTTGATAGCATGGGCTTCTGAACCAGGATCATCCGAATCTGGGATGAGGCGAACGAGTCTGCCTGATCATAATGTAAGCCATCGTCAGCTTGTAGGCTCTGTGGGCTACGCACTTCGAAGATCGCCAATGCCTGCATCTTGTTAGTGACCATATCAGACCATCTCACAATTGCCCCATACCAGGCCCACCCAGAACCCGAATCAGCTCGCTAGTGCTACCACCATTGTCGCTGATCGGTACTATGTAGCTCAATGTGCTCGCGTGCTGCTCAGAAATATTGCTGAATGTGTCGACGAGGCTATTAGCTGCGCTGCCGCCCGAGAATACCGATATGCCCCTGCGCTGCAGGGAACGAGGCTCTTCCCCGTTCGGCACTAACAATCGTCCAGGCCACATAGTACCGTTCGACATTACCATCTGGCACAGCAAGATCCGGTCATGATTTCTTACGAGTTTTACCAGATATGCAAACAAAAAGGAAATTGTGACGTACAAGGTAATATCAGCAAGGTGGTTGTGAGGGAGTCGGGCGAGCAGCGGGGCTTCCTATCTTGGGACGGCTGGTCAAGCAATGTCAAAAGTGCTCGCACTCTAACACAGATCGGCACGTCAGCAGAGTGTCGCAGGGACATTCACAGAGAAATCTAGTTCCGATGGGCATTAATGTATGTTCATTTCGTTTGCGAAAGGTCGAGCTTGGTTCAAGCAAGACTATAGGAGTGATCGAGTCGCCCCAAACACTCCTCCCACGCCCAGTAGAGCAGTGCTCTCTGGCAGTACAGTCCATCTGATACAGCATGGGCAATCCAGCATTGCTAACTTCCCACACCAATCGTTCATGCCGCCGCTCCCTCCGTCCCTGCAAGCTCCGCCCTCTTTCGTCGTCGCTCAATGAGCCTCTCTCTTTGAATTGCAAGGATTCTGTTCTGCTTGTCGTCCACTCCCTTCAGCCAATATCCGAACGCTGCACCGACACCACCGTATGCTGGGTATGCCCACAGGGCTTCTCTGTTGAAAAATGGTCGCATCTGAATGCCGAGCTGCCATAACCGGACGGCAATGCCTGGAGAGAGTCAGAACTAGCCCCAAGACCTCAGAGTCTGTAGTTGCTGACCGAAGCCACCCCAGAAAAGGATTTTGTGGACCATATCGAAGCTCTTTGAGTTACAAGATGTTGCTTTGACGACTTTCACAGATGGTTCGTATAAGTTGGCGAGCCTCCTCTTAACAATGCCCGGACCTTTCGACTTGTTGATTGTTGTATACTCCCTTGACGCGTCCAGACGACTTCAAGAGATCAGCATGTGAAAATCCAGTGGCCCGTGTGACTAAGTACCAGGGATTGAGGTCAAGTGAATCCTGTTCACGAGATGCAGTCTGGTCTTGGCAATTTCGGGACAACTCCGGAAGGCGCGTCCTTTCTTCTTTCGACCTCTCCAAGACGCGAACCCTCAACCACCAGTTTGTCACAACATCGGTCATGGCGGCGGTAGACGGCGTCCGCATCGGTGGAGATGATGGGCCAGTCAGGAAGAGGATTAAGATATCTGAGCTTCCTATCTCGTCGGCAAAACGATCCTCGGTCGAAGGCCTTCTCCATGTATTCAAGAAGAAGGGAGAGTTTGATGGCATTCGGAAGAAGGTCTATTCACAATTCGAGTCTGGGGTAAGATTGTCGAGAGCAGCAATTTGTCTTTGACTTACTGGGGACAGGAGTCGAAAACCAATATTCTCAAGGCGCTGCAGAGCTTCACCGATGATGAGATCGAGAAGGATCCCACAAAGTACCTGGGCAAGGACAGAAGGCTGGCTGCACCGTTACTAGAAGGTGCTGCTGCACGTGCCGATATCTACCCGACTACGGAAATAGAGATCAACGACTTCATTGCGGGCTACCTGGAACACGCAGAGGCTGCTCTTAGAGATGTTCGGAGCAAGGAAATTGGTGAGGATGCCGCCAGAGAGGAGCAGAAAAGAGGCGCAAAGTCTGATGAGGCATATGCTGCCGAGGCGGAGGTCCGGCGACGAGATCGAGCAAAAAAGCATGCAGAGGAGCTGAAGATCAAAAAGAAGAAGGAAGCGGACCTGGCAAAGAAGCGCCAGCTAGAGGCTCTACAAGCTCGAGCCGCTGAACTTGCCAAGGAAACTGAGAGGTTACAGCGCGAGCAGAAGAGACGTGCCGAAAGAGAGGCAGCTCGCGCAAAGCAGAAGCAGATGGAAGAGGAGAGACGGAAGCAGTTCGCAGAAGAAAGAGAAAGGCGCGAGAAGGAGCAGGCAGAGGCAGCTAAACGGGAGGAGGAAGAGCGAGAGAAGAGACGCAAGGAGCGCGAAGCAGCCGAAGCTAAGCGACTAGAAGAAGAGGCGTTGGATCGGCTATTGCGGGAAGGTGGAAAGATGGCAGAGAAGGCAAGCACCCGTGGAGAGTTCGACCGCGGCAGCAGTAATGAGCCGACTCCAAGGCGCGGAGGCCCAGGCAGAATTTCTCGGCTTGCCACTGAAGGCTCTCGTGGCAGGATCACAAGGTCGCCGACACCTGAGCGCCTGCGCCGTGGCTCACGAGCAGGCAGTCCACCCAGGAGACTAGACGATGATCGTTCTCAGAGAGCACGCAGTCCTCGTCGAGAATCTTACCGCTTAGATCGAAGAGAGAGCGAACCGCATCGCTATCGAAGCCGCAGCCCTCCACGCAGGCGGCGTGACGACTCTCGTTCTCCGCCGCGTCGCCGCAGCAGGTCACGAACACCACTACGACGCTCATACCGGGACAGGGACTATTCACCACCACGACGTAGACCCAGGTCTCGATCAAGGAGTCCGCCTGATATCGATCGGTATGTCCCTGGTGGTGGCGGCGGTGTCGCCAGGCGAGACGATCGGAGAGATGACCGACGTGACGACAGGCGTGACGACCGCCGTGATCGCGACAGAGACCGCGACCGGGATAGGGATAGAAGCAGAGATAGGAAGGACAGGGACAGGGACCGAGACCGAGATCGACCCAGGGATTATGAACGCGATAGGCGACGACCCCGAGACTCGCCAGACCGTCGACGCAGCATTAGAGACAGGACCCGATCTCGTAGCCGGTGATTGTTCTGCACCATGAACGTCGGCCGACATTCTCTTGCCTCCTGTATTGTCCGGCAACCAAGAACATATACGATACTTGTTACGATTGTTATAGCTCCAGAGATACCCCACAATATCAACTTTCACATTTCGTACTAGACAACCCTCTTATTACACACACACAATGCCAGCAGAACAATATGGATCGGACGACCATGTACAATACAAGCTACTGTAAGTCTTCAGGTATAAGGATCTATGTTAGATCTCTCTTTTGTATTTTTCATCCATCCAAATATCTACCGTCCCACAGCAAGATCTTCGTGACAACGATCAGCCGCACAACATCAAGCATCGACAACTACCACACCTCTACTATACCAAGCATGTCTCCAGACCAGATCGTAGGTCCTCTTTCCCGCCGCACTGAGGTGGCATTGTCGACTGACCTCCCAAGACCATCAACCTTCCTCTTCGCCCTAAAGCAAGCGCATTCCAGACTCCAGCTTCCACTCCTGCCGTCTCAGCCGAGTCTCTTCCCAACAACTCAATCCTATTCTTCGCCTGCGTAATCATGTGAGCCAATGGAGTCGCAGTGACTCTGCTGTTCTGAGGAGGGTGGAAAGCTACGACCAGGTCTGAACTTGCCATCTATCTTCTAGCATTATGACGGAACAACTTGGTGGTGGAGCAGGATTTTGGACATATACTTGATAAGATCACGTTCTCAGAGAGCTCGAGCATCATACTCAAGTTCAAGTCAAATATTTGTTTTTCGTAGAGGGATACCGCGATCACTTTTGCTCTTTTGCTGATCTCATCGCGCCAAGACTTCGGGATGGTGACTGTGACTTCAAATTATTCTCGTGCCCCTCTCTGTCCAGTAATTCTTTCAGAAATCATCGCCCACCCTTGATCAGATTTAATTTTCTCCTATTGCGACTAGAATGATACGTTCGTGAGGACATATTCCAGTGACAAGACGACGTTGCAAGCAGCTGCGTGAGGGCATTCAACACAGTCGGAGAACAATATGAGTGATATACCAGCTCCGGCGCAAAGTACGCCAAACACCGCCAGCGATGCGACTACGAAACTTGTTGGCACGTCCTCTTCATCGGCAGGAACCCAGGCGGGACCGAACGCGCCGAAAGAGTCAAAGGGGAAGAAGCCACAACCTCAAGGAGCATCTGCTGCTGGTGTCCCGGCCGCTGAAGGGGAACAAAAGCTATCTGGCAAGGAATTGAAGCTTAAACAGAAGGCAGAGAAGCAGGCAAGGCGAGCGCAAGAGAAGGCAGCAAAGGATGCAGGTGTACCGTCGACAACACAGAACGGTGCACCATCAGGACCGAAGCCAGCAAAGGGGAAACCTGGAATAGCGTCACAACCCAATACTCCTACCACAGCGGTGCAACGATCACAGCCCCAGCATCGTCGGACAGGTTCACAGTCACAAGCACAGCGACCCCTCCCCATTCGCCGGCGCAACTCTCAAGGCACCCCGAAGGAGCGCCGACCGGTCAAGGAGGTCTCTCTCTTCAACCATCTCTACTCTACCCCTCGTCGGAGTGCTCTCGATTCCGTCTCCAAAGAAGTCCACCCCACCGTACTTGCCCTCGGCCACCAAATGTCTTCCTACACCATCACCGGCTCCTCCGCGCGTTGCGTCGCTATGCTCCTCGCCTTTAAAGCTGCTATCGCATCCTACACGACCCCACCCACGACCTCTCTCGCCCGCCACCTCACCTCGCACTACCTCTCCCCCCAAATCGAGTACTTGAAATCCCACCGCCCCATTTCCGTGTCCATGGGCAATGCCATCCGCTGGCTGAAGGACTACATTATCCAAATTGATCCTGACGTTCCCGAACACGAAGCCAAAGCCGACATCGCCGATGCCATCGACACGTTCATCCGCGAGCGCATCACGGTAGCCGATACCGCGATTGCAGCTACGGCAGCACAGAAGATCCACGACGGCGCAAGAGTGGTGACGTTCGGGAAGAGCAGTATTGTTGAGCGGACGCTCTTGCAGGCGCATGCGCAGGGAAAGAAGTTCAGTGTCGCGGTACTGGATTCGCGGCCGCTGTTCGAGGGGCGGAACCTGGTACGGGCGCTGAGCAAGGCCGGGCTCAAGGTCACGTATGCGCTTCTCCCGGCCGCGAGCCACGTGTTGCGTGATGCGAGCGTCGTGTTGCTGGGCGCGCACGCGATGATGGCGAATGGAAGGCTGTATAGCCGCGTGGGCACGGCGGGCGTGGCGATGTTGGCGCACGGGAGGGATGTACCTGTTATTGTATGTTGTGAATCGGTGAAGTTCACGGATCGAGTGGCGCTAGATAGCATTGTGCTGAACGAGGTGGCGCCGAGTGAAGAGCTGGTATTGGAGGGGGAGACGCAGGAGGTGATGGAGAAGGTGGAGGAGAAAGGGAAGGGGGGAAAGGTGGAGAAGGAGGAGAAGAAGACGGTTGATATGGGATTGCAGGGCTGGAAGGATGTGCAGGGATTGCAGCTGTTGAATATCCTCTACGATGTCACGCCCGCGGAGTACGTGGACATGGTCATCACAGAGTACGGGAGCTTGCCGCCGAGCAGTGTTCCAGTCGTGCATAGGATCAGTACGGAAAGGGATGTGAGAGCTTGAGTTAGGTAGAAGCTTGTATGAATTGCCATGAAGATATGATATCTCATCCTGCGTTCTCTACTTCTTGTACTATTGCTTTTCGCTTCGTTCGTGTAACGTTCATGAGGTTCTGTAAAAAGTGCGTCTCTTTTGGTCCTTCTAGATTCCCGTTGGCTCCTGCCTCTGCCGTGTCCTCTTCGTCTTCACTGTCGCAGCTCGACACTCCATCTCTCTGCTCCTCCAGCACCCCGAGCCCAAGATTCATCTCGATGTAAGGCGCATCATCGTCCACCGTGTCGATTGCGACTTCACTCAGTCTGCCCTGCTGCTTCAGCCCTTCCAACTGCGCGTTCGAAGCTTTCAATCTGTCGAGAAGATCCATGTCGAGTAGAGACTTGTTGCGCGCCCGTAGTTCCTCTAACACTCTCATTCTTTCTGCGCGGGCGTCCGGACCAAGAGCATCGATCCCTTTTTGCTCTTCCTCTACGTCGTCGTTATCTTCTAGCTCTGACAAATCCTCCTCAATCTCATCTGTTGACGAGTCCCCATCGCTATCAGATGGCGTCGTGTCGTCGACTTGCATGCTCGTCGTTGGTCGGGGGAGCCAGGCTGGAGGGCTTTCGGCTTTGCTGTCGCCAGATGAGCTGTCGCTGTACGCGCTGTTATCATTGGTCGGATCGAAGTCAAGAGGATTGTGCTCCAAGCTGCCGTCATCGCCAGGATCCTCGTCGCTCGAGCCACTTTCTGACGAGCTTTCGCTGTCACTGGGGGAAAGTGCTTCATTGTCGGAGCTGGCGGACGGGGAAGGAGACGGAGGTGCGATGTTGGGCTTCATTGACTCGGGAGGTGAGAGGCGGACGCGCTTGGGGTTGCTGCGACTCGAATCCATCCTCGCGTAGCGCTCTAGCGGATTAAAGTACGTGTGTAGTGGTGAAAGAGGATTTGAGCATGTGAGATGTCTTTACAAAAATTTAGGGTTTGATCTGCAGGGAACTGGTGGGGTGTGCAGAGTCCATTTGGCAGCGTCACCTACCAGTACTTTGGCTACATCCACAGACTTACTTCTCACATGAGTAATGTGCTCGTCGAAAGACAGCATGGACGTTCAGTAGTCTAGACATATTCGTGTACTGACTCGACAAGACACGGTTGCGGCATGTGCCTGTGAAACACGAGCTCCCCACCGACCTGGATGCCAGCGGAGAACGCTGAGCCGATCGTCAACCGCCGCCTGTGCCTCAGACACGTCGAGCTGACAGCAATAATTGTAAAGTATCCTTCTTTTCTTTCATTCTACTCATCGCTGCTTGCGTCTGGGAACATACAGCTGAATACAGATCTGTTTCTTTGTACGATTACCATTGACCATCGGTTCCGGATGGACATGTGTCTTTCGAGGTGAAAAGTTTCTCAACCTTGCATTCCAGCCGCAACCTGGCACCATCGATCCTGCATCAGGCACTCTTATCACCAATCGACGTTCCGGGTCCAACGTGACTTTCTTCTCACCGGCATCTTCTCCACGATGGCTTCTCTCCCCCGTCTCGAGGTCGACGGTCTCCCTGCACCCAACAAGGATGAGCTTTCCGCCACAGCATCACCTGCACGCGGCCGTGAGATGAAGCAGAATCTCCTCTCCAAGCTTCGGGCACCTCCTTTGGTGCACTCATGGGACTTTTGGCATGATCGGCAAGATCGGAAGCCAACAGCAACATCTCCTTCGTCCGAGAGCACAGACAAGTCTCCCGAAGCCAAGTACGAGGACCGCCTCCTGCATTTATCGTCCATCTCAGACGTCAAGGCCTTCTGGTCGACGTTCAACAACTTTGATGTTACGGCACTGCCATTAAGAGACAGCGTCCACCTCTTCCACAAAGGCGTCAAGCCAGTCTGGGAAGACCCTCGAAATGCCAAAGGCGGATCATGGACCTTCAGAGTCCCAAAAGACAAGGCGTCCGATTTCTGGAAAGAAATCTGCATGTTAGCCATAGGCGAGCAATTACAGGCTGCCGTCGAGAGCGAACGCGTCACGTTCAGAGACGATATTTGTGGAGTCAGCTTGAGCGTCAGGTTCAATAGCTTCCTGATCCAGATCTGGAACAGAGACGCGGAGCACAAGGAAGGAGTTGAGAAGATCTTGCAGACAGTTCTCGAGAACCTGCCAGAGGAATTGAAGCCTGCTGAGGAGCGGAGATATTACAAAAAGCACAAAGAGCATGCTGGGTTTAGCTTGCCAGAAGGACAAAAGTAGTAGGAGAGAGCTCAGCATAGGTCAAGGCGATTTCGATAGGATAGGGATATTTGAAACTTTAAAGGTATCACGATTGCAACGAATCATTCATAGGTATCCCACGTTATGGCGAGTAGCGTTGCCTGTCGAATGTGCTGTCCGCAAAGCTGGTCTCATGGCACAGCCGCTTGGGGGGTGACGCACGCAGCCACATTGCGAGGTCGATCCCAAAGTTTCATTGACCAACATTTCTTGACCATAGTATTATTTCATGCTTGTCCTTTTGTCAAACAGGTTCGACCTCCAGTCTTTCCAATTATCAGTCCGCTCCACGGTACCGCGATAGCAGAGACACACCGAGCTTTGCTACTGCCGCTCACACCTCCGACTGAGCTCGATGCGGTAACCTTCAATCCGACCATGGCGACCCTCGGGCGCGAAGACTCTCCCTCTCCCAGTCGACGGCGCCGGAATGGCTTTGCGAAGCGTTTGGAGAGATGCTGCTGCAGCATCTTCACCTGCTTTCCCCTCTTCTTCGTCTACGGACTCACAACATGGGCATGCTACGTTGGTGTGTACGTGGGCTTTGAGCCGGGCAAGCACTGGGCCAGTAAGAGCTAGAACAATATACCTAGAAGAAGTCATAGCTGATCACTCTGCAGGTCCTGCGTCATCCCTGCTCATCTTCCTCCTGTACGTCCTACTCAATGCCTCCTACACGATTGCAGTCTTCACCCCTCCTGGCAGCCCAATGAACCTCCCCTCAACTTCGCGTTCCAGCGGCGCAGGCTACTCCTCACTCCCAACACATGAGCCCGCCTCCTCTCTTCCTCAGTTCTCGACCCTCACAACCAAATCCACCGGTCGACCACGATACTGCAAGAAATGTCAACATCCCAAGCCCGATCGGGCCCACCACTGCAGTACATGCGGCCGCTGTGTGCTCAAGATGGATCACCACTGTCCCTGGCTTGCGACTTGCGTGGGACTGCGGAATTACAAAGCATTCATTCTCTTCCTCACCTACACATCGGCGTTCTGCTGGATCGCATTCCTGGCTGCGGCGCAGTGGGTATGGTTCGAGATCAGCGCGTCAGCGAGGATGCAGAACGGGAGCATGACGGTCAACATCATCCTGCTGTCCGTGCTGGCAGGGATAATTGGTCTGGTGTTGACGGGCTTTACGGGATGGCATGTCTACCTCGCTGCGTCTGGGATGACGACGATCGAGTGTTTGGAGAAGACGCGCTATCTCTCGCCTGTCAAGAGGAGCATGGAGGCACAACTACAGCGGGATAGAGCCAGGGGCCATGATGCGGAAGAGCAAGGACAACCACTGCTGGAGCAGCTGAAGGAGATACATGCCAATGCGCTGCCTGGTGTCACGAGACCTGAAGAGGGGGAGGAGAGGAACAGTAATTCCAGCACGCCAACGGTGGCTTGCGGGCAGTGGCAGAGTCCGGCCCAGGAGAGCCTGAGGAGGAGCTACGTGGAGATGGAGGAAAGACGGGAGAGGGACAGGTATTTGAACTACCTGGACGAGAAGGACAGCGAGAAGTTACCACATGCTTTTGATCTAGGCTGGAGACGGAATCTCGGACATCTATTCGGCGAGAAATGGTGGCTGTGGCCGCTTCCGGTGTGTAATACTACAGGCGACGGGTGGAGGTGGGAAGTAAGCGACAACTGGATGAGGCAGAGGGACGAAGTGGCAAGAGCTCGGGAAGCGAGACAAGCACAGGCGGAGCACAACTGGCGCGAAGGGCAGACTAATGGCTTTGACATGGGTGGAGTTGGGACCATGGGTTCGGGGAGGCACTTTGCGGCTCCGACTCCACAGAGGAGCATGCAGATGCAGAACCTAAGGAGGGACGACGTGGATGACTATGATACTAGCAGCGACGAGGATAGACGGACTCCTCGACCGGCGGGTCATGGATCTAGAGCTCCTGCTGCAGGGAACTGGAATGACGTCCCGGAGGAATACGTACGGAGACCAGATAGTGGCAGTAGACGAAAAGGGGACTGATGTTACCCGGTACTACTGTACTTGTAGTTGTAGTGTACATCTACGCGTCTTCCAGAAGCATGCTTGTCATCCTCGGTCGACTGGGAAAATGGATCAGTCACCATCACGTGTCGTGTTTTAGATTTAGCTCGGTCCGCGGCGCAATAGCGGACCAGGGTTTGACTCGCTCTTCTCCGCATCTCGTGTCTGGATTGTCTGGACTGGAAAGTGAGGGAACCGGTTAATTTAGAGTCAAAATGGAGAAGCGACGAAAGAGGGGACCACACCGGACGGCACCATCCTGAGATCCTTTCTGGACAAGCTGACCTCGAAAAGTTTGTCCCCCGATGCTAAAAGACGTCTCTTCCCCATCGGATGCTGTCTGATGAAGGACAGCTTCACCCACCGCTGACCGTCATCGACTCGGCCAACCTCTGCCGGCTCTGAGACACGCCCTAGTGCCTTGTACACGCGAGTGTAAATGAATCTGCACGACATCGGACAATCACGCCCGGAACAGCTCCATCTACGATCATGGACCCCAGTGTCGACAACCAGTCATCTGATGAGAGCAACCTCACCGCACCACCCACCGGAGCCAAGAGGAAACGCAGAGACACCGCCGGGACGGTAGAAGACGACAAGGAACGACATCAATGCCCGCACTGCGATAGATCCTTCGGCCGCGTCGAGCACATGAAACGTCATGCCGCCAGTCACAGCAATGAACGTCCCTTCAAATGCTCGACATGCGACAAGGGTTTTCACCGTCTGGACACAATGCAAAGACACGAGCTGATTCACAGAGAACAAGAATCCTCCAAACCCAAAGGCGCTCGAGCGTGCTCAGAGTGCGCTCTAGCCAAGGTTCGCTGTCCTGGTGGCCAACCTTGTAATCGCTGCGAGAGCAAAGCTCTTGATTGCAGGTACCCCGACATCAAGCACAAAGACGGCAGTCCAGAGATGGACGGCGACAGGTTCACCGATGCGCCTCCCGTTAGGTCACAATCTCTCAGTGGCGTCGCCTATTCACCCGCAGTCTGGGCTGAAGATCCTACTTCGCCTTCACAATGGCTGCCACCACCTCCGCCTCCTATCGACCTCACCGCCCGGCCGCCAGATTTCGAGCATGCTACGCCTGGTCCACGTCATCTCTCCTTCTCATCGAATGGTCACAGGCCGACAGGTCTGACGCCACTCACCGGCGACCCATATTCGAATCTTCGACAAGGGGGCTTTGTGACGGCTACTTCGGATAATGCTTCTGTCAATGGTGGGACACGCAACTGGCTTGACACACTGCTCGCGCCGCAGTCGATTGACGCCAGAGACGCCAGTACTCCGGACACTGGCTCGCACAAGACGGCCAGCCTGTCGGAAACCTACTTGGATGGTGATGGTGCCCGTCTACCAAAGATTGGTATTCATCGTCGCTTCAACCTTCGTCCATCTCTTGCATTCCCGACTCCCGGGATACCTCTCCCTTCGGCCCCACCTACCTATGGCTTCCCAACTCGCTTCATACAGCCAGAACTAGATATGAAGACTACTACCGAACGCCGCATCATTGACGAGGTAGTGTACAACGAGATTCGACGGAATTTCGAATCTGTTTGCGGTCCCAACTCGTCCTACTCTCCCGTCTTTGAGTCTCCCGACTATCCTTCCTGGGACCACATGCAAATGTTCATTCAGATCTATCTGGACGAATTTCAGCCTCTTGTCCCGATGCTCCATTTACCAACCCTAAATCTGTACTCGGCCCACTGGCTGCTGAGTTTGGCCTTGGCGGCCATGGGGTGTCATTTCGCAGACATGCCCGAGGCCGAATACTGCGCGTTAGGTCTGAACGAGCACCTGCGACGAGCAATCAACGATGTGGTGAGTTCATAAATATTTCCTTGTCTCTTTCCGTCAACTTCTCGGCGACCAGTCAATCGTGCATCACATTGATTTTCGTTGAGCCACCCCCACTGGGCTTCGACCCCCCCGTTCAGCCCTAAACGCGATCATCGGTCATCCCAACCCACCACATGCACATTCCCTGCTCCTGCAACTCAATTCCATGAACGCAGCCTGCCCTTGTTCAACCTTTCGCTGACCCACTTTCTAGCTCGAAGTTCCCGAACGTGACATTGACCCTGTCCTCTTAGCGCAAGTGAAGCTTCTAAACTGCATCGGTATGATCTACTCCGGAGATGAGCGGATGGAGAGGTTCGGTTGGCGACATCATCACGATCTGGTACGATTCTGTCATACTCACTGGATTAATGAAGAAGAGGTAGGGTTGCCCGCTGATGCGGCATTGTTGAGCGAGGTCGAGGTACAATGGCGGCATTGGAAAGAAGTGGAGGCTCGGCGAAGGACTGGCTATAGTATCTGGATGCTGGATTGTATGTGGTCGTACGGTTTCAACGAGCAGAACCTGCTGTCGCTGGAAGATGCCAAAGTGCCGGTCCCATGTCAAGAAGTTGTGTGGGAGGCAGAAAGTGCACTTCAGTGGCAGCATGTTAAAAGCTATTCAGTCCGTAAGTACATACGGTCCAGCCCAAAGGTATCATCCGCTAACAGGTGTAGCCATGCCGTCACTGGTAGCAGCAGCTCACAGCATCTACATCGAAAAGCGCGTCGAGCCCACTATGGGCGAATTCTCTCGAATACTCCTCATTCACGCCCTCTACTCTTCCTCCTGGTTCGTCCAAGCTCACCTCAAGAACCCTCTCACTCACTGGACGCCGAAGGCATCTAAGACCGACCTATCCTCCCTTTCCTACTTCCGCGAACCTATATGGCTCCCCTCCGAACCATCCTATTTCCGCTGGCGCAATGCTACCTGCGACTGCTTGGATATTCTCCACTGGCGCGCCAACTCGGTCACCGGCGCATCCTCTGGCGTCGAACACCCGACGCTTCTCCACCTACATCTGGCACGCATCGTTCTCCTCACCCCGTTCCGCGAGATCTGCGACCTCGCCTTCGGCCTGACGAATATTCATATGCACGCAACGTCCAACTGCCCTTCAGACGCCGCCACCGTCGCCCGCAACCGTGATGTCGTCCGCCGCTGGGCCGAGCACGACCAAGCCAAAGCGCGATTAGCAATGTACCACGCTGGCGTCCTCTTCTGGCACGTACGCCTCTACAGCGCGAAAGGCTTTTACGAACCTTCCGCGGTGCTGCTCGCAGCCCTCGCGCTCTGGGCGTTCGGGACGTACACGACCAAACATCCGCACCCGAACTCCTCGTCGCCCATGGACGGCGCGACCACGCCCTACGATCCCCCCGGCCCGATCCCGTTCGTCAACTCGGCAGACGACGAAGCGAGTTTCCCGACGAGTATCAATATCGATCGCCCCGCCGACGACGAGATTGTACAGATGTACATCCGTCGTGGAGACAGGATGCAGGCTCTCATTGTTGGCGTGGGGGATATCAGATCGAGCAGTGGGCCCGGGAGAGTCTTGGGTGAAGGAGCGAAATTGGTGAGCAGTCTGGCAAATTGGGGGCACAGTCGAAGGGTGATGAGGATACTGGGCACATTGCAGAGGGTTGCGAGGGAGACGCCAGGGATGCTTTGATTTGATTTCCCTTTTCCTTTTTTCGAGACGAGGGGATGAGGACATGAGTACTTTGTACGGCGGCTTTGTGACTTTGTGATGCAGGTCAGCGGAATAGCGAGACACTGTTGATATGAGGAGAGAAGCGGGCAAAAAGAGCGTCTCCCGAGAGATGAGACGACAGGGGACAGCATAATGGGTCGCTTGACGACGTATGCATGGGTTTCGGGGCAGAGCGACAGCGGCCCCGGGTTGTACGAAGAAGGATGATATCAGCGTTGTTTCAGCGAGGAGGGGTGGGAATAGCAAGAACAAGAGGGAGAAGGGAGACGGTGAGCACAGCATCGAAAACCGAGAGGCACACAGCACGACCTCGTCACCACCGTCCGCAACGGAACACTCCGATCAGACCAGTGAGAACAGGGGCCACCCACAGCACATCGCTCGCCCAATCACTTCCCGTTTAGCATCCATTTGTCGATAATTGTACATACACACATACACACACACACACAGCGATTGGAAAGGTAAAGGAAATTGTACAAAACCAGGACCGCGAATCACTTCGCCCCCCCCCCCCCTTCGGCAGGAGTATCTCTCGTTGCAAAGGGCTGCTGTTCAATTACATGTAATGAGAAGTAAATCTGTACAGTCCGCCCACGCGGAACATCTTCTACCCTCGTTCTCTGCCGTCCTTGTCCCCCTGCCTGTCTGCTCCTTTGTCCAACCCATTCCTGCCCTTGGCCATTACGATTATACCCGTTCCCCTTTGCCAAGTAGGTGGGTGACAGGCGGAAACGAGCTCAAGAATAAGCAGCCCACCCGGCAAACAGCACCGCCAAGTTCCTCTCATCCCCGGCCACCTGTATCAGTTCCGCCACGGTGGCCTTGACACTCAACGCCCCGCCCAACTTCTTCTCCACCACGGCAAGCGCCCTCTCCGCCTCCGCCGGTCCCTCCTCCTTCTTATCCCCCACAGCGTCCTTGTCCTTCTCATCCATCATCCTCTTTGCTCTGAGAGGGGATACGGTCCAGCTGTACAGCGGATCATACCGCAACACATTGAGCAGGGTCATGATCCCGCTCTTCTCCTCTCGTAGTGCTTGGAGGGTGAACTCGCAGCAGCGACGGAACACGCCCTCCACGCCCGTGATGCCCATCCCGTCTACGATGTCGCGGGTGAGGCGGAAGGGGACCACTTCCGGCACCGGCAAGACCCGCCCCGTCTCAAACGCCACGCCGAGGTCGATGTGGATCACCTCTCCGCTCAACTCGTCCAGGAGGATGTTATGGCAGTGTCTGTCCCCCAATCCGAGTACGTGGCCCAGGATCGAAATGGCGGCCGTGCTGCGCGCGTACGCGGTGCGTTTCTCGAACCAGACTTGTGGGGTCTCGAAGCGTTCGAAGAAGAAGTGCCGCAGCACGGGGACGTATTTCGCTGTCACGTTTTGGTAGGTTTTGATGCGTGTCTCGCGGTTTGATTCTTGGACTTTTTTGATGGCGGAGCGGGCTTGATCCGGGTGCATATCTGTAGGGTGGTAGCGTTGATGAGCAGGGACAACGAAATCGTGGAGCGGAAGGGAATTGGGGACAAATTCAATGATGCCGGACGTATGGGTGAGTGGGAGGACGACATAGGTCCTGATATGCAGGTTACGGCGACGAGTGTCGGTGTGATTTCGAAGCATTGACGAGACGGATGAGAAGACTTGCTCCATGATGGCGTCCTGTCGGAGATCGTCGTTGCCGCCTTTGAACAGCATCTTGTAGTCCTTACCATCGGAGCTGCGGGCAGTGAGAACCTTTGGCGCAGATAAGCCACTGGCAATGCTTAATTCTTCCCTGAACCTTGCAATGTACGGTACATCCCGGTAGTCTGCTCTTGGACGTAACTTTAGATGAAGTGTCGCTGGTGGAATGTGCATTGGCGGGATTCGCTTGTTCATCTCCTTTGCTGCAGGTACTTGCTGTATGCTGAACTTCATGGCTCTGCTAGTATCGACCTTTGCACCGGCCAGATTGTGGTAGAGACTGTTCGCCGCCCAGACGTTGCTGACCAGTTCTCCAGTCTTAACACTTGATTTGAGATCGTGAGCGATCTTCTCCGCGGCTGACTTGCGCAGCTTCGCAGCTGAATCATTCGGACCGACCTTAACGTTGACACTGGCGAATAAATGGTAGATGCTGTGATACGGATGCTCGCCGCATATACGGCCTACTAGTCCAGCGAGAAGCTGCTGAAACTTCTCACCGGTAGCTTGCAATCGTGACATGATTTGGTTCAGGAGAGTGACGAATTTCCAGCTCGGAACGTCCTTCAAGCACAGAGCCACAGCACTTTGTGCCTCCTCGCTATCATCGTGATCGAGCCAAAGCGCAAAGAATCTGACGACATAAGCATCGTGCTTGTCTGAAGCTGTAAGTGCTCTCAGGTAATTAGACAACGCCTGAGTAACAAGCTCGTTGCGGACTCTCAGCATCCGCAAATATTCCTGGTTGTCGAGCTCGTACCACTGTTTTGCTTTGTTGTACCTGCGCCGAACCTCAATCTTATCGTTCTTGTCAGAGACAGTTTTGTCGAGTTTCCGCAACTCTTCTTGTTCCTTCTCCTTGTTGGCTTTTAGTGCGATCAAGTTCCTGAACTCCTCTTCATTGTCCGGATTTTGAAGTTGTTGATCGCAGAACGAGGCGAACTCGAAGTAGACATTGGCTGCGTCCTGGTATGTGCTCATCTTGTTCAGGCTGTGGAGTGCTGGCTTGAGATACTTGTCAATAATGTCTCCCGGTTTCTCCAATCTTGCTTCTGCTATCTCATGACCCTGCCTTAATTAGTATAAGTCTTTGCGTACAAAGCATATCGCTCACCAATTGTGACAAAAGGCTGGCCCGGTCGACGGAAATGTCTTGCTTCGGGTACTCATTAGACACTAGAGAGTGAAGCATCTGTATGGAGATTTCGGGCTCGTGTTGTAGCCAGAGTACCGATGCCAGCTCACGAACAGCTGCCACGTGAATTTGCAGCCCTTGCTCTTCGCATCGTTCAATCAGGCGATTCAGATAAGTGGCTGCACTCAGTGAACCTTGCTTGCCGCCCAAGTCTCGCGAGACTTCAGCCGTCTGCAGGACAGATTGTGCTTCAAGCAAATAGCCCTCTCGCAGACTGATCTTGAGATCTTCTTGTAGTGCTATGTTCCGCCGCAACGTCCCAAACACTGACTCCCGGTTCGATACCAGCTCAGTCAGCTCAGTGTATCTGTTCGTGTTAGTCTAGGAGGTAGAAAATTATGCACAGTACCTACTGGCCGATGTCCCAGTTGCTTTGCAGGTTACTGAATTCTGATTGCAAAGCGAACACATTCGAGGCGCTGGTACAGTCAGTCAGAGATTGCATGTCTGACAATAATGCGAGAGCATGAAGAGCCGAAGTTGCCTTATCTCTGCTCAACTCTGTGTCAGAAAGCATGCGTAGGCTTTGCATAAGTGGGGAGCCCAGTAAACCCTGGATCGCAGAAGCACTCGATGCATTGCTAAGATGCTGGAAAGCACTGAATAAGAGGCTCTGGGATGTAGCCTTGGTGTCCGGGATCTGAATATCCCATTCGTACAATTTCTGCGATGTTCTCATGGCCGTCTCCGGGGCGTCGGTCCCATGCCCACGACTATGCTCGAGCAGAATCTGTGTCATAGTATCCAAGTTCATGTTGCTGAGTGCAGTCAAAGCGCTCGAGCTGTGGATCGTGTCGGTGCTCCCTCCAGCTCTCCTCGAGGCATCCACATAAGCAGAATGCAAGACGAGAGACTTTAGCGAATTAGCCTCTCGGTCCACCCGCTTTAGAATGTTGTCAAATGACGGCACTCGCTCCACGGCATAGAATGAGTCCGGATCATCAATGCTATCGAAGATGGCAAGCAGCAAGTTGTGTGGGATGTTCGCATGTCCCATGGCAGCTTGCGATGATGACCTTCGGGAAGATCGATCCTGCTGTACGACACGAGGTGCAATTTCAACAAGCAGCAAAGCATGTTTGGCCAATCCGCATCTAATCGCAGTTCGTGCTGCGGCAACATAATCCACGTCTAACCATTCCAAACGTTCGACTCGGGTGCCCTCTTTCTCAACCGGCTGTCTCAAAAGATACATCAACACAGAAATGATGTGCTTTGCTAGAGTATGCGAGGCATCCTCCCGGAATGCCGAGGATGCAGTGCTTGAAAAGCTCTTTCGGGCCGGTTGAGCTTCATCATCGACTAGGCAGAGTGCAAGATGCCACAGCGGACCCACGATCGATCCCGCAAAGTCATCCACCACTTCAACTACGCTTAGAAGAGACTCGGCGATAGGCTCAGACGGCATCAGTGAAATAGCTTGCTGTGCAAGAGATGTGGTCGGGTCAATGGCATCTTTTGAAAGGCCTGTGATATTTACGGGCATAGCGTCGCTCCGCCCATGCGTCTGCTTAAAGTTCTTCGGAACGGTCGCCGACATCTCCAACGCAGTGAAAACATGGTCTGGCAATAATGACTGCACCGCTTCGAGATCGCCCGTCGAAGCGAAAGCGCTGACTATGGACCGAAGGGATTTCTCTGCGACCGAGGCATGTGCGGGTTTGCCGTCTGAGATCAACCCTAGCAGCTTCCTCAGAATTGCTAAACGAGAACCTTGGACGGCTTGCGAAAAGTTCTTCGGTCTTGCGTAAACTTCACTCTCATCCAGAGGAAGCATACGTCGAGCTTGTGCAGGTCCTCCAAAACTGTATGATCGACCGAGCGCCCTACCCAGCCACTGAGATACTGCTTCAGGAAGCTGCAAGTCCTTGGTAGCTCTCCAGGTGGATGTGGCGTAACGAGACGCAGTCGTATGCTTCTGAAAAATATCGTCGCCCAAGGGGGCCCCTATCGAATTCTCTACCAGGCAGCGAATCAGCGCGAACCTGTCGGTCTCATCCAGGAATGGTCGACTCGCTTTGCTGTCATCAAGCAGAGCAAGCAGATAAGTAGATGCCTTGCTGTCTCGTCGGAACTCTGCAGGATACTGTATCTCGCCACAAGTGCTCGACACACTGTGGAATGTCGCTTTATGCCTATCATCAACTTCTCCCCCGAGATCTGCAATATATTCGACAAGCCAGGTAGATACTTTTTGCATGTTGGACTTTGTGGTCTGAGACTGGCTATTCAACAGCGTGCTCGGCCTGATCATCCCACGTCGGATCGAGTCCACCGTGAGTATTGCTTGACAGATAATGCCCGACATATTTTCGCTCGACTGCAGAATGCATTTCTTGCCGCGAGTGAACAGGTGGCAAATGAGGCCCGCAGTATCGTCAGCACAACTCGGATCATCAAGCAGCGGTCTCAGATTCCGTGTGAGCATTTCTACTGGATAGCGAAGATCGAGAGCCTTGTCTCCCAGGGCACAAAGGACACGGATCTTAAGCACAATGGTGCGGGCTTGGAGGGATCCGAGGCAGTCATCGAGGCAGTCCAGTACTGTACGCGCTGTGGACACAAGAAGAGACTCGGAGAACAGGTCTTGACTCTTGAGACCGACCCGTCTTGCCAATCGCTCGAGAAAGTCGAAGAAATGTCTGATTTTGAAAGAGGGCTGCAAGGCAGGAGGTGGTTCTCGTGCATCACTTGCAAAAGATTTCATGCTTGCAAGGGCCTGTCTTGCACCATCCATGTGCGAACGCTTCTCGAGTGCTCTATCCATTGATCCGTCAACTTGAGTCGAAATGAGCAGTTTTGCAATGAGCTGGGGTAGATGTTGTCGAAAGAGAGATATCACTTCATCCTTCTTTAGATGCTCCCGGAGACTGCTCTCGTGATCGGCAAGGGACTGATTCTGCGGTGTCTGTGAGACGTCATGCGCCATCGCATATGTGAAGGTAGTGACAAACGAGTGCCGGATAAGGTCTGCGAGATCCATATGTAGCGTCTCCCTGATCATGTCAAGATCCCCGGTCTTTTTGAATAGGTGACACTGTGCAGTGAGCTCCTCCTGATTGTCTTGTATCAAGTGGCGTAGTGAGTCGTACCCGAAGACCATGAAAGGTACATCTGCCAGGCTCCTTTCTGTCTGCCATGTGTACGTGAGCTGTGTACAGAAAAGTCTAAATAGAGACCGCCCATCTTTGAGGTTATGAGAAATGCATATTTTGCGGACAGCCTGAGCTGCATGACCGATACAAGCTGGCACTTGGCCTGCGGCATCAAAAATGTGCCAGACGACCTTCCGCAGCAGGGATTTCCACTGGGACCCAAGGCTCGCCAGAAACTCGATTCTCATGGCGATAGCATCGATCGAGTCTGCATCGTTCGGTAGATTCTTCTCCAAATCGTCATACAAAGCATCGTGGACAGACATAGAATAGCAGGAAAACACTGCAGGTATTTCCGCCGCCAGACAGTGCTTCGCTAGAATGCATCCTTCGGAGATGACTTGAATGACCGCAGACCGTGGTGAAGGTGGCGGGCCTGCATCGTCCTGGGCGAAGATGTCATTCTGTGCAAAATTCTCATTTTGCTGCCAGATCTTGACAAGCACGCTCGATAGCACCATTTGTGCTTCCAAGGTCAGACTGCGCTCGGTGAGATTGCGAAGACAATCGTCGTAGATGTCTACAGACACATCTTGGAGTTTTCGATCGCTGGTGAATATCCACTGGTCGAAGGATGACGCCCAGAATCGGATGATGAAGGCTTTGGCAAGGCCAGAATGACTTTGAGCATATGACTGCTGGAGGACCTCCTCACAGAGATGGTCAAGGATTTCGAAAGCATCTTGTTCCTTGAGCTCTGCACCGAGCTGTTTGATCTGGACGACTATACCCCGTCCAGCGACCTTCTCATCCGAAGTCATGGACTGGAGTTCCTCCATGAATGGGTCCAGCGGTCGTACATCGTTTTCAGCCAGGCCCGATAGCAGCTTCGTGTACAGTCTCCCACAGGCAGCGCTCGTAATATCCTTACCCTTGCTCGTATTTGTACTCTGAGAGGCTTGTCGACTGGCACCGTTGACTGGTTTTCGGGGAGCGGACTCAAAGTCAGAGTCATCGCCCATATTCAGGTCGTCATCATCGAGATTGCTCTGTGAAAGGTCTGTAACATCTATTGCTGGCAGTATGCCGTAGAGTTGACTGTACCACCTACTATCCATCAGCACGACAGATTTTTTGCAAGTTGCCTCATCGACTTCGAAGATGGTTGTCAGAAAGGTTTCTAGAAAAGTATCAACTTTCGAGGAATGGCAGTCGGACGTCGCCAGATGTGTTGAGATGGCAGTCATCACTCTATCAGAATCGGCCAGCAACTTTTCCGAGCCTCGTAAAGACATTGTATGGGTCCATTGACAAAGGCGTAGTGACAGAGCTGTTGATCTCACATCACTGGTCCGAACTGATGTGCTCTTTTGGGAAGCGTGGTCGGTCCAGAATTCGACATTCCTTGCGAGGCAGCGCTTGCAGTGCTGGACAAGATGATCAGCTACGCTGCTACTCCCGCTAGTCTTCTTTTCGTCTGTTCTGGTAGACGATTTGTGGAGCGGTGGACCACGGCGAGGCTCGCAAGGTGAGAGTAGCAGGAAGGAGAGGACTGTTTCGACGGATTCGTAATGATACCAGTTCTCCGAGAAGCCAGTTGCTGCCTTAGGCCAAGCTTGTATTTGAAGACTGTCATGACTGAGACAAGCGGATAGCAGGGTGAGTACATCTCCGATCAGTATGCTTTGAGACGAATGCCGTGTATAGTCAACCTCAGGCGAGCCTGACAGCATCAGCATACTCTCCATCGACAAGGTGGTCAAAAAAGTGACTTACCAGGATCCCATGTGCGGAAGAACCATTCAATTGCTGCTGCTGCCAAACTTTCAAACGCTGCCGGCCTTGATACTCGCGTGAAGGTCAGGATAGCGGAAATGTAAGCTGCGACCGAATCATCACAAGTCGCAGGACCATGCAAATCAAGTTGATCCCGCATATCGGACACTACGGTACTCATTTCCTTTGCATCGATGACTCGGTACATGTGCAAAGCGTTTAGAAGGTGGCATGAGACTCTGCAGCTTGCCAAGGCACTGGTCGCTCGCAACGAGTGTGACCATATCTCGGACCAGAGTGACCCTAAATGTCCAGAGATTGCATTTCTCTGACAAGCACAACTGCTCGTGTTAGACTTGAAGTGTCATGCTTACAGACCAACTTACCCGGCAAGTGCTATCGAGGCCCAAGCTGCCACAGCTGGCTTCTCGTCGTTGAGTAATTGCGCCAGATACGTGACGATATCTTGCAATTCTTCCTCATCCAGATTGCCGACTTGGCAATACATCGCAATGAATTGAAGTCCGGCCACGGATCTAGTCAAACTTGGATCTCGACTCATCCTCATCAGAGCGTGAATTCTTGATTCTGTTCTCAGGCGCTTTCGTAGAGGCAGCTCTCCTCCATCATTCCTTGCCGGCTGGTCAGCTGACTTCAGATCATCGAGTAAATGAGCTGCAAGAAGAAGAATTGACCAGTTCCGGTGAGCCTCATCGCTGTCACTTGAGAGGGCTAGTGTCGGTTGCTGGAACGTGCTGATATCAGATGCTACCACAAGTCTTATGTCGTCTAAACTGAGGAGGTCTTTCTGTGATCGGCCAGAATACTCTTGCAAGAGACTGTCGACGATACCCTGCATCTGCTGGCGAAGATCTTGCATGAGACCTTCCATTCCTCTGGCATGCAATACAGACTTGATAAAGGGGAGAAGTAATATGAGCAAGTTGAGAAGTTCGTCCCTTAATGCTGTGAGTCGTGCTGGTAATCGCATCCACAACAGCTCGATCGTGCGGATGAGGTCAGGTGTCCTCAACTTCAGCGTTTGCGTTGCTTCAGTGTCGGAGCGAACCAGCACATGATTCAGTGCCACGAGTAAGTCAACTTCTGGGCTGCCGGGTATGCTTGCTTGTCCAAGTGACCGGAGGAGCGATCCCAGCAGCAGATCGGCCACGGCATATATCGGGACTGACGTGGTCGCCGTAAGGTTTCTGACCAACTTCGCAAATTCTGCCAGGAGGTGCTTTTGTGTACTTGAATGTAGCCGCCTGATATGTGAGCTCTGAGATTGCGTGAGTGAAGAGCTGCCATTTGAACGTGCACCTGAACTGCTGTTCGTGGCCCTCGTCGACGAAGTGCACAGCTGGTCCAGATGCGAGACAGCAAACTTGCAAAGCAGCTTCCAGAGCTTGATCGGAACATGATCCAGATGTGGCTGGTGAGACAAGATCTCGTTAATCGCTTTGGCATTGTCTAGGGCGATCGGTTCGCAAATACCATTCTGGTCATCAGAAAAGGATTCGGTCAGATGAAGCAAGCACTCCTTGGCTTTCGACCATAGTATATGCTTGCCACACACTTCTATGGCGAATCGGTAGGCTGCTGAAGCTGCTGCTAAGCGAGATGATGTGGTCGACGTCGCAGACTTGGTCATCGATTTGAAGGACTTCAGGTATGCTGACCGTTCTGTCTCAACAAGTCCCGCAAGAGCTTCGAATATGTCTTGCCCATGTTGAAGCTGTGCCTCAAGGATAGTCCGAGGGTTATTTCGACCCTGTCTGAGAATCCGCTTCAGATCATCATGTCCAGCATGCCTTTCTCGCTGTAGCGTAGCATTGACCCGGTCTAATTGATGTTAGCAGCTACCAGAACATTGACCTCAGCAGAATTTACCAAGCGCCGATTGCAAGCTTATTTGACTCATTGTGCTGGAATCTCAAGGACATCGAACGCGTGTGGTCTCCATTGAGGTTGTCGCCTCCCCATGTCGGCGACAGCAAAGGGAATGCTGATCAATCTTAGGTCGGCTCTTGAAACAAACACCTGACAATGAACGAACGAGCGCTATCAGAATGCTTCGATTTGACTTGCAGGTCCTTATATGGCATGCGAGACTGCGATCTACCGCTGTGAAAGGTGTTGTAGAAGGCGCGCCGGGGATAGTACGCACCGAGTTATGTCCGCCGGCCCGGCAAGCCGATGCGCATCTTTCACGCGTGGAGCTCACTTGTGTTTCTCGTCGCAAACAGCACCGCGGTCTCTCACTCCCTCAATTGTGAGTCAATGGCCTCGAAGAAATTGCGATAGACGTCATGGAAGAGTTAGACAGCATAGTCCGGCTTCGCGGCCTTCAGGCTGATCTGGAGGCTTTCGCAGAATCGCGGATTCAGAATATCGACCGCCTATGGGCAGAGCTACAAGAGAGCTTGGGAGATTTCCGAAAGTTGTTGGACAAGCAACAAAAGAATGAGAAGAGTAGGAAGGAATTACAGAATGAGAAGATCACCATTGATGAGGTCGAATATGCAATCAACGATGAGTTCAGGCAGGAAACTCTGCAGGTCGCAGAGGAGCTCGACTTAGACGAGCTTGATGCTGCTCAGCTCGTGCTTGGGACCCAGGTAGAGAGCGGTGATCTGGATCGTCCAGTCGCTTTCGGCGCGATCATACACTATCACGATTATCGAGAAGCTTTGCTGCTTGCCCTAAGCAGTCTACTACAACGAGCATGTGATCAAGATCTGGACGAGAAGTACCGTGAGACTGTCCAGAACGCAGTTGATATTGTCATCCGAGACGACCTTGAGAAGCCTGCGCCGAGATCGTTCTACTGGAGAAGGTGCATAAAATCCATGGAGGATATCGAGGCTTGGATTAGAAGGACGAGAGATCGCTTAGCTAGTATACAAGTGATTGGAGAAACAAGCGCTTATGTGGGACTTGTTCTCAACCATCAGCGTGGAAGTCTGGTCCGACAACACGAGAGTCTTGCTATCGTAGTTAGATCCCTGGTTAACCTTGGCCACACTACACTGGACGACTACCGGCATCTGACATCCAAGGTAGCTCTTCTGGACAACTTCGACGAGATCACAGTTCATTATACTCCAGTCCTGATTGAGTTCCCATCGGTCTTCGGTTCAGATAGTCATGCATCTCTGCGTGACGCTCGAAGCATGGATCAGACCTTTTCCGACAAAACAGACGCCACGCGGTGGAAGTTACCTGACTTCAAGGGCGCGACCACCGTGTTTTGGCTCGCCGAGTACAGCGGTAGATACAGCGATGGAGTTGTTGGTTCGCCACTACAGAATGTCGATCTTGACAAGGAAAATCATGCGAGATCCGACCGAGCAATGGACGCCCTTCGAGATGGCGCATTCCAATTCATCCTCTTGCTTTGTTCGAAGATCAAGAAGCAACTTTGGCATGATCCAGCCAAGACAGGGCTGGTCCAATTCCTCCTCGGCGATTCGAGGCTCGAGAGGGACGCTTACTTGGTCGTCACCGATGCTTTCAGCAAGCTGCTTTTCGATCAACTACAGGTCTTTGTAGAGTCATTGATCTCGAACATGCCAGACACGATACGCCGACTGAAGTCGGAAGAGGACGAACAAAGACGAAACCTGATACTTTCGCAAGGAGAGCAAGAGCTGACTCTCCACCTAGAGCGCTTCATGACTATCATCGCGTACGCCTACGACGGCTCTTCGGACGAAGCGTACGAGACCTTCTGGGATGATCCAGACAGCAACATGCATGGCTTCCTACAGTGGTCGTCAAAGAGGCAGTCAACGCCTCGGGCTGCAGCATTTTGCGAGATGTTCCGTTCAATTGCTGAGGACCAAAAGTGTGCAAACAAGGCACACTCTTTCCTACTAGAGGAAAGCATAAGTGTAAAGGGCGCGAAATTGCAGCGAGGGACATCGCTCTGCTGGGATTCGATCTTCTCGGAGCTGTCTTACTACGCAGATCGTCTGAGGGAGAGCGCAAGCACTCTTACTGGCTACAACGAAGGACCTGCGGCACAGATATCGGAACCGGAAAGTGCGTTGATGCTGGAGTGCTATCTACGCCTAACTACCCACATGTGCCGAAACAGCGCAGCAGCTCGTGACTTCATCCTCGGCAACGTGGAGTTCCGGTTACACGAGATTCTGTTTGACCTGTGCCGAAGTGGTATCGAAACACGCTTCAAGGCATGCGCCTACAATGCACTTGCAAGTCTCCTCACAGACAAAACTATTGAAACTTCCTACGGTATGTGGACGGCTGTTGATGAATGGATCTGTGGCATATCAGGGAAAAGCGGACCGCCGAAATCTTCAAGTCAGCCAACAAGTGAGGCCGCTATGCTGGCAAGATTACGACCAATCGCTATTGGTTTTGAAGAGCCCAACGCTTTCGTCCGATTCATGCAAACACTGATCGAGCTTCCGATTGACCAACAAGAGCTCAACGACAGTTTACCTTTCCCAGAACAGCTCGGAGTCAATTACCGCATGTCTGGCATCGACCAATACATAGATTTCGTCTTCGGCAACATTGTCACAGGCGTGCTCCCGACCTTGGACAATGAAGAACAGATCTGGCAGCTCCGATGCGCATTCTTGGACTTTGCTAGAGTGGCTCTGTCGTCCTTCAATGAGGATCTTGTTATCTTCGCTAATCAGACAAGCCTCAACATTGATGAAGCGATTAAAACGTCCAGCCTGGTCACATATGTGAAACTGCATCCATTCGCACGGGTGATGGAATGGATGTTCAATGACGCAGTGGTTGATCAGCTGTTTGCCGCTTCACATGCGAATCCGGACATGCTCTCCGGGTCTGATCCTGACTCTCCCATTGTCACGTCTGTCGCTCGAGCTATACAAGTATTCGATCTTATATTGCGTCTTCAGCCGACCTATTTCGATGTCGTACGACCAGTCATCAAGACGCAATCGTCTGCGCGAAGCAAACAGGTCGCCAATCCAACGCTCGCGTCATTCGAGGATGCAATCTTGACTCATCTTGAGCTCGCAGTGGATCTCGGACTGTACTGTTCGACTGCGTTCGAGCACCTAACCATTCTGTCCTTGAACTTGTTACAGCGCCTTGCACAGTCTCGGAAACTAGCCGGACCAGTCACAGGTTTCACGGATGGTCATCCTCATCCAAGCCGCCTGCTAGCTGCTCTACAACAGGCAGATGAGGTAGATCTCATCACAGCCTCATTTATCGCTCCTCTACAGATCGACTTTAGAGAGATTGAGCTCGGGACTAATTCACCAGGTCATGCCATCAAGCTAGCAATTCTTGATTTGCTAATCAAGTCTCTCGGGGCTTCATCTACACGTCCGGCGCTAGCGCATTGTCTTCTAGGCTTTCTCTGCACAGATCGAACTATTTCTGTGCCGACGGGAGGCCGCTTCAGCAAGGGCAATTCTCTGTTCCATGCCATAGCTCGATTGTATGCCGAGACTGCCTCGCCCGAGCCACCACCACCACCGTCACTTGCCATCATCCGCGGCAAAGTTAGCGAGATCCTGAGGAAACTCTACAGATCTTCTCTTACGAGTGAAGTAATCCTCGCAGAATTGAGGGAGAGTGGCTTCAATGAGATTGTGTCAATCGCACAGATGCCAGTACTTGCCACCACTCCCCCAGATCTTCTAGCAGATGCATTCAACTTCCTCACTGATGGCTCGTCTACCATTTTCAAGGACTCGATTGCGGAAAAAGCTGCGTATTTCGAACATCTAGCGCTGGAGCTCCGATCAGCCGCTGCTTTACAGTCAATGTCTTTGCGAGACAAGACCAAGGCTTCAGCACTAGGGCTGACCATATTGCCGACTGGCGAAGAGGTCCCACACGCCAACATCTTCGATCTCTTCGACTTTTACGATCAGCAATTGGTTCGGGAACCACAATTGCCTCAGCTATATTTCTTTTCGGGCATGGACTTCAGTGTATCATATCGAGAAGACGCAGCCGGCATCGTGACCACAGATACACGTTCGGCAAACGAGATGATACTCCTGAAGATCTCGGAGCTCCTGCAGCAGGGCGCATTAGGCCCTCAAGACATCCCAATCGAAGAGAATGAACATCTGAGGGAGTGTCACGGCGAGGCCAACTCTATTCTGATCTCTTTCAAAGCGCAGAACCAGTACGTTTACATACTCGATGCACAGCAGTCTGCTTGTCATGCATGGGTGCAGCTAGTATCTGTCCTCCTTGCCGAGGGCGGTCTTCAAGGCGCGCAGAAAGCAACCTTCATCGTCAAGGCCCTTGAAGTAGTGGTGCCAAAGATTGCCTTTGCCACAGAAGGCTCCGTGCCATTCTTGCCACTCGTCAAGCTGTTGCATACTCTCGCCAAACATGCATCGATGGACGGTACCCCAGTTCCACCAGAAAGTCTCTCGGCTGCCTTCCGTGCCGCTCTGGCATGCATTACACTTCTTGATACCTCAGCGCCCATCTCAGTTCGAGAAACGGCATATCAGGTCGCAGCACTAATTTTGAACATCTCCACGGGCCCACTGGGGAGAAGCACTAGGAAAGCAATTGAGTCTGCCGGCGACCGCCTCTTCGAGATTGCCACCGACGACGTCGTAGCTACGGCCTCGTCACTTCGCATCTCTGCACTCATCTTCCTGTCCTCGACCGTCTCGCTCTTTTCAACACAGAAATCGGCATCAGTGATCCGTCTCTTGTCGCGACTCAACTTCATTACCACCCTCGTGGACAACATTCGTGCCATACCAGCAACCTTCAGCGAGAATCGATCACGGTCTGAGCTCAACGATCTCCTTCGTCTAACGCAAGCCAACCTCGCTCTTCTGCTCCGAATCGCGAAGGACGGCGAAGGCGCCAACAAGGTCTTGGAGGCAGGTATCTTCTCGGCAATCAGAGACAGTGGCCTGTTCTCCGCTGATCCCGAACTTGGAGGGGAGCTGGTCGAGGGAGACGAAGCTCTTGAGACGTTCTATACTCTGCTGTCAGCTGTACTGAGGGTCATCGCTGCAGTCATTACTGTCAAGGGCGAGAGGAACGAAGGCGTCGCTGCGGCTGGGAGACAATTCTTGACTGAAAGCAGGGGGTGCTTCTTGGGAGTGCTCAAGGGCGCACGAAAAGGCGGTGTCGGTAAGGGATTGGAGACGGTGTTGGAGGAAGTGCAGGAGGGATTCGAGGTTGTGTTCTGGGGAACCGGATTCTTGGAGGCGAGTGACACGTTCTGTTTTCCCAGTTTTGAGCAATATTAACGTTTCGCAGTATGATCAGAATTCAACAAAGGTAACACGCGGCCGGATGGGACTAGCATTCACGTAACGGCACCAGCGAGCGCCATGTAAGGTAGATGCCAAATTATATTCCCACATATCCGTCCTCGTCTTTCCCCCTCATCTATCATCATTGTGATTCCCAGCAGGGACATCAGACCTTCGCCTCACTTTTGATGGAATGCCGCCTCGTCAGGCAAGTCCGTCCACCTGTTTAGCTGGTTTGTCATCACTGGTATGCCAAGGCGGCTGCTGCTGCTGCTGCTGCTGCTGCTGCTAGCCTTTCCTGGCACTAGCCATTGCCGATGCAACTTGTCCCTGGTGTGGTGTGCCAGAGATGGAGCAAGGTCAGGCTAGCGGAAGGAACCCGTCGTGCTTTGAAACCGGTGTACTCGGCTTTGAGATATGATACGTGCACAATACATCACACCTCTTCAATGTATGGGTAGCAGGGACCGTCAGACCTGTTCTACGAGCTGTGATGGGATGCCTCCTCATCAGGTTGGTCCGTCCATCGGCGCGGGGCTGGGAGGGTCATCATTGGTGTGCTGAGTGCGTGCCAGTGTGTACGACCGCCGTCGTGCGTCATCCTTTCATCCTGTGGTAGCGCTATGTTGGACGCATTGGTGTGACTATGCAGGCGTGGGAAAAGGTGGATGGGGGCAGTTGAGGACAGACGGAAGACCGTGAAAGGGTAGAGTTTTATGCACAAATCTGACCTTCATGCTTGCTTTTGCAGTATAAAGGTAGAAGAAAAGCATATTCTGCGGGAGTCTGCAGCTGGGGTTGATGTAGATGGTAATTGGATGTGAGGAAAGGAATAAGCTCGAGCTCCGCGCAACCTCCATTGATTTTGCTTTGCCATTGCCAATGTCGGTTGCCAAGTCGATCGCGACCAGGGTGTTGAATGAAGCTGAAGTTGTGATGTGGGCCGGTTATCAACTGCAGGACAAGGGAGAGCACTTCGCGAAACACAGAGTCTGTTTGGACGGTCAAATGGAGAGAATGGCGCACCTTTGGTAGTTCTGTAGAGGCTTGACAGCCGCGAGGTAGTGGAAAGCTTTCTTGGCATGTATTGTCTCATCCACGAAAGCTTCGTAGTTGGCTAGAAGATGACCAGGAGGAGGCCGTGTCCGCCGAAGTCCTTCCTTTCCGTCAGTCGTTCTGGTCCATGACATGAGAGAATCAAAGCGGCATGTCCTTGATTGACCTTCTCATCAGTCCCCCAACCGGAGTGGTCACTGTTGTCTCGAGAAGTGCCTGGCTGCTCCTGGTCCAGACTGGTGTGTAGTTCGTCACCGCAACCGATACCCGTGTCATCCCCAGCCTCCTCCCGCCGAGGTATTGACTGCAAGGGCAACCCAATCAGTTCGCGCCAAGCAAGAATCGTTGGTCGTCTTATTTCGCAACCCGTCTCGTTCGGTTAGCACATCTTATAGACCTCCAAAGAATACGGCATGGGACGTCTGCAACCTTTGCAGGGAACAATCCGCAAGTACCATTGTCGAGTCAAAATGTGACGTTATCAAGGTCGATGACGACGCTCTTTTCAACGAGAGAACTGTTCGGTAGACAGACTCGCCATACTCGCAGCTTTTCACCGAAGAGTTTGTATATCAATTTCGAATCATCGTATTGTGAAGTCCTAGTTGGTAATAGAAGCTGGTCCACCGTTACTGTGTATCAAGCTTGCATGATCCCAGCGAATGTATTGAATTCTTCTCTGCGAGCCTTACACCAGTCTTCGATGACCTCTGAGGTCGCTCTATCAAAACCAGGCAATTCTTTCCGAGTGTCGTAGATCCATGTCGTCTTCATACTGTATTAAATGCCTCCACGATGGTCACGTTCTTCAGCTTCTATTTTAGTGCGAGACTGTAGGCGAATGCAGAAGAATGCGAGTAAGTGCGGAGCGTGCGTACTCAGCTTTCAGCTATCTGTTATTTGACGTAGAAGTATTGTGAAGCTGTATTGAGATGTGACTCACGGAATGGTACCGGCGAATGTTTCCGATTGTAAAATATGTATGTTCAGTGTTTGAGATGTGAAGATGGAATACCCTTCCAATGGCACATGTCACTCCATCGGGTAAGGTCGCCACTGCCTCGAGCGGCTTCGGCACAGAGGTTGTTTCTGTTATGGCAGAGTCCGCAAGCTAGTTGTAGGAATCGTGCCGGGTAGGAGTCGTGGAGCAGCCATGTCGCTGCTCCCACCAGTTCATCGATTTCCCTCCCACACATCTCTGCCTCTAATGACAGGTCCCAGTCTCCACTGTCTGTCGAACCTCTTGCCTCGACTATTTTCACCAAGCTCTCGGACTTCACGTTCTTCTGCGATCTCATCAAACGGCACGCCCTCCTCACCAAGTGGAAGCATCATTCGTTGTCCCAACCAAGCACCGTACCTCCCATCGCCCAGACTGCCCATCGCTTTTGCCCTCTTGACTCCGCGTACACGTTCGAAGGGACCAAGGACAGCAAAATCACAACTTCCATACATCGCTTGCATCACCTCAACTGTCAACTCGTCACAACCTGTGAAAGCATCCTGAACCTGGTCCGGCGTAAACCGCAGGTCCACATCAAGTCTGACGAGAATATGCCATCTCTTGATGCGGGGTCCAAGATGCGGTGGTACAGGACGATGCCGGACAAGATAGTAAGGAAGAGATGTCAGGAGCGTTGGGTGTGCGGTGAAGACCAGGGAATAGAGGATAGGAAAGGCTTCGTCATGAATACGGCGACACGTTGGCAGAACCTGAGGATATAGTAGATTGCGCGGTCCCGGCATTGTTATCGAGGGTGCTTTTAGGAGGTACGAGTATATCTGCTGCCGTATCTCCGCGGGCAATCGAAAGAGGGGGGATTGGTGCTGACATTGGACTCGAGAGGAATTGCCAGGAGTTGATGCCATGACTGAAGCGTGGACGGTTAAGAACAAAGGAAACGTAGGAAACGATGCGATTCGGTGCAGATGGCTTAATGCTCATATGTTTGTATACGCTATCTAGCAAAGTAGTTGAGAAGGGACCGGACTCAGATGTGACTACGGTTGAGCAAATATAGAGTCGCGCAGCCGGAGTGGACTTGCCAAGACTTCACTGCAAACAACATCGTTCGTCAGAGATGCTGTAGAACCATATTCTGTCTATCGCTTTCTGGACCTTTCTACCTCGACTAAAGCTCATGGACTGGCCGTGATGTTGAGGCATACGTCCTCACGGCTTGTCCGTACCCAAAATGCATCAGCACTACCTCACCGAGTGATACGATTCTACACTCGACCTCCAACAAGCCTACTTAGAGTCGCCCATGGACCACGACTACGAGGCAGGCGACCATGGCCTGCCAACTCATTCGCGATGCACAACGTGCCTGCAATCAGGCATGCGTCCTTTGCGAGAGTTATTCCGCAACTGGCTATGAAGCTGATCCGCGTTCCCGCTATGCTCGGAGCTGTGACCATTAGTGGATTGGCATATATTCAGTACCAAGCGGCGCAAGCAGGCACTTGGGCGATTGACATTTTTGGAAAAGCAAGAGACTCTGCGACAAATGGAGCAACTACGGTCATTGACGGCGCAGGCAATATCTACGATCGAATAGGAAATGGATGGAGAAGGACAGTGGATCAGGTCGAGCTGCCGGAATGGATGAGGGGAATAATGGAAGTGAAGCAAGAGTCAGAGGGAGGTGGTGACGGAGGTGGTGGACCAGAGCCAAAGGAGGCCAGGGGAGGTGCTGCAGCAGCTGGAGTCGCGACAGGAGCCGCTTTTGCTCTGGACGAGGACGGGGCTGAGGACCAAAGATCCGACGCCGCCGCCGCACGAGACGATCAGATGATGATGCTCACCAAGAAGATGATTGAGATCAGGAGTTTACTCCAGAGTGTGGGGCAGTCCGAGACGTTGACCCTGCCGTCTATCGTGGTCATAGGATCTCAATCATCAGGCAAGAGCTCTGTGCTGGAAGCTATTGTCGGACACGAATTCCTTCCCAAGGGTTCCAATATGGTTACTCGTCGGCCGATCGAGCTCACACTGGTCAACTCCCCGAAGGCGACATCCGAATACGGAGAGTTTCCTACACTGGGCTTGGGTAAGATCACGGATTTCTCACAAATTCAGAAGACATTGACCGATCTCAATCTTGCTGTACCCGAGCAGCAATGCGTATCCGATGATCCCATCCAGCTGAAGATCTTTTCGCCTCATGTTCCTGACCTATCTCTGATCGATCTCCCTGGCTACATCCAGGTCGTCAGTGAAGGTCAGCCTACCGAGCTTAAAGAGAAGATCTCCCAACTGTGCGACAAGTACATTCAGCCGCCGAATGTCATCCTTGCCATATCTGCAGCAGACGTCGATCTCGCAAATTCGACTTCTCTCAGAGCATCTCGGCGCGTAGATCCCCGTGGCGAGCGTACTATTGGCGTCATCACCAAGATGGACCTCGTCGATCCAACTCGAGGAGCAGCCATATTGACAGACAAGAACTACCCTCTGCGCCTCGGCTATGTCGGCGTGATCTGTCGACTCCCACCGACTTCCTCCTCTCTCTTCTCCCGTGGCTCAGCTCCCCTTACGGCAGCTCTCACCAAACACGAGGCTTCATACTTCAAATCCCATCCAGAATTCACCGCCGACCAGATCACTGTCGGCACGCCATCTCTCCGCCGTGTCCTCATGCGTACTCTCGAAGCCAGCATGTCCGCCTCCCTTTCCACTACCGCTCGTCACATACGTTCCGAGCTTGACGAAGCCACCTACGAGTTCAAGGTGCAATACAATGAACGTCCCCTCTCAGCCGAGACTTATCTCGCCGAATCGGTGGACGCCTTCAAGCACTCCTTCCGCTCCTTCGCCGAGATCTTTGGTAGAAGCGAAGTTCTAGCCCTCCTTAAATCCGAACTCGACCAACAAGTCCTCAACCTCCTCGCACAACGATACTGGAACCGACCACTCGAGACACTCGAATCAACCGACGACCCCTCCCTCGCTCTCCTCGCCAACCTCCCCAACACTAAGACTCCTCCATCAGATGAAGCAGAGCTCTACCGCATCAAGCTCGACGCCTCTGTCGCCTCCCTCACAAAACTCGGCATCGGCCGCCTAGCATCCACGGTTGTGGCCACCAACCTCTCAGAACAAATCTCCTCTCTCATCGCACAATCTTCCTTCTCCTCATCCCCATTCGCCCGCTCCGCAATCCAAGACGCAGCAGCCTCCATCCTTCGCGAACTCAGCTACGACACCTCAGACGAGCTCGAGATCTGCCTCAAACCATACAAATTCCGCATCGATCTCTCCGACAGCGACTGGTCTCGCGGCCGAGAGAACATTGCCTCGGTCCTGAAGTCCGAGCTGAAGGACTGCGAGCGCGCATTGGGACAAGTGGAAGATGGTATGGGCGGACGCAGAAAGGCGAAGGACGTAGTCGGGTTCATCGACAAGGTACGCAAAGGCGAGGTCGCGCTGGAAGGGACCAACGTCTCGTCCGGCGCGGGCGGGTTCAGCGCCGAACTGCTTAGGCGAGGAAGGGAGGCGGTGTTCCTTCGTGACAGAGCCGAGGTGCTCAGATTGCGTATCAAAGCCGTTACAGGCAGGGGCTGCGCAAAGAAGGAGGAAAAATACGCTTGTCCCGAGGTATTCTTGGACGCAGTGGCGGGGAAGTTGGCGGAGACGAGCGAGCTGTTCCTTGGTGCTGAATTGGTGGGGAAATTTGAGTGGTTGGTACGTATTATCGCTTCTGTGATCCTGAAGGGCAAAGCTGACGATGCCAGTTCCCGAGAGAGCTCGATGCCAAGTTCAGGGCGTTGACGCCGCAGCAGCTCGAGCAATTCGCGCGAGAGGATCCGAAGGTTAGAAGGCACTTGGATGTTGTTCGACGGAAGGAATTGCTCGAGCGGGTTCTGGGTGAGATGGAGGCTCTCAAGGCTCTGGAGCAGGCAGAGGGTCGAAGACGAAGACGAGATTCAGGTGAGCCGGAGGGCAAGAGGAGGGGATGGAAGTTGTTCCGGTGAGACTGTCACGGGACGGAATGGGTAATTTACGGCCGACATGATACCACTCTTCTTTGCTTTGGGCTCCAGAACAGATACAGTAGAAAATCGCGACTCAGGATTCTTGATCGAGTGTATCTCCCTGCTCGCTGGCCGCTGCGCTAGCGATCGAGCTGTGAGTCTTTTCCGCGCTATGCTAAGTATACATGTTGGTTGTCGCTTTGCTGTCGCTTGTATACGACACTTTCACTCCTTATTTCCCCTCCATCCTCATCTCGTGCAACAGCTCGTTGACGCTCTTTCCTTGATCCTCAATTCTGGCGCCGACAGGCAAAGGCTTGCTTCTCTGGACCTTCGGCGGACCATTCTCCTTCTCGTACTCCTCATCTTTCTCCAGCTTGAGCTCAGCCCACTCATGCTGGAAGCTGTCCTGCCAATGCTTAATATCCCTCTGCTTCGCCACTTCATTACCCTGACGGTCCTTCCAGGTCCACTTACGCTGGAGGAGGTCCTCAAGCTGCGGACTGTGTGGGGCGCAGAAATTGACCGAGGTGACTTTGTAGTAGCCGACGAAGCGGAACAGATCGTTGTCCTTGTTGCCACGACCATGACGAGTTTGGTCGAAGACAGCGACACGGTGACCGGTATCGCTGTTCTGCACGTCCACATTGGCATTTTGGTGAGGGCTGGTGATTTTGGTGTCCCTACTGAGCTGTGAGGCAATGGATTGCTCCGCCGGCAGATTTTGGGAGGCGGGCTCGACAGGTTCTGCTCGCTTGGAGTCAAGCAAGGCGTCAGGCTTCAGATCGGTGGCAGAGTCGTTGTCAGGGCTGGTACCAGTACAAGCCTCTCCATTGGTGCGAGATTCAGCACCTCCCTCGGTTTCCTCTCCCTTGTTGTTGCGAGTGTGGTCGATGAGTGCTGCTGTTCCGAGACCTTCTTGCTTGACAGACTCCTCAACGGTCATGCCAGGGGAAACAGGCTTGTTGTCTTCCAAGCGGAATCTTCTGAGGATATCAAGCCTGGATTTGACATAGACCAAGCCTTCCTTGTAGAAATGTGGGTTCGCATTGTGATGGAGCAGTACAAAGACCAGGTCCTTGGGTTTCTCTGCACTGCCGTTCAGCGTGCTACGATGGAGACTAACAACACCATCGGGGCCAGGCAACGCCTTCTCGCGTGCGTTGGGAAAGTAGTGACACACGATATCGGAAGCCGGAAGCACGGATGGGTCTATTCTGAATCTGGTCTTGCCAGGAGGGAGGTCGTCTGATTTGGTTTCGGCAGTGGTTCCATCATGTCGCCTCCATGGCGGCTTGTAAGCCATAGTGATTGGCTGCTGAACACCAGTGTCGCGATGCTTGTGTTATCGTAGGTGTCAAGCTGACGGACGTGTGAAAGCGAAGAACAAGTCCGAAGAGCAGGGGAAGTGAGGTTCAGTCTGCCATTCGCCCCGGACTTGACCACTGTGTCGGGACCAATCATGAGCTCCATAGCGTGCGCTTCTGTCACATGCGAACCTGCGCTATGAACCAATCTTCTGGATTATGGTCATGCTTAGGAGACTGTATCATCATGAGTAGCATTTGCGTGCTATATCTCTTACGCTTGCTGATGTCACCTTCTAATCATTGCCAATAACGCACATCAACAAGGCTTGCTTGTGCGACCCATCATTTTCATAATGAACACAAACAGAGATGGGGGGTGTAGTACAGAAATGTGCTTGGTCGAGCGCAATCCTCACCGTCAACGATGGATATAAGTAGACTGAGCTTCTGCCTGCACAGGCTCAACCAAACAGCACAGCTTATAACCATGGAAGCATCGCATCAATCCTACATTCGCTCTTGGGACTCCCTAGTCCCACATCGAGATGTGTTTGCAAGGTTTCTGCGAAGTCTAGGCCTCTCGGAGAGAATCGGCATTATACAAAGAACCACTCTTAACAACAACGAAGACCTTGAGAGGGATATGCCTCATCCGGTGTACGCCGTGATCGTGGTACTATCCCAAGAAAGTCCAGGAGGAACTGCTTTGGACATTCTCGACGACGAATTTCGGCGACCTCGACCGTATGAAGTCATACCTCAATTTCGCAGATCTATTGCAGGCTCGCGAGGGATGTTCGCCTTCTTCAACGCTTTCGTCAACTCTCCACTACAGCATTGTTGTGGTAGGCCAATGCGGTCAGCAAGTCAGACGTCGTTGACGTGTCCAGCAGACCATGAGACGAGTCTTTCTTTTTTTACGACACAGTCGCAGAGAAACCAAGAACTGTTTCTACTCAACAATGGCAGGTTACGCGAGCTATACCATCAAGCCATTCGGTTCGGAATCGAGCACCTGAACCAGAACATACGATCAGGAGTCGACACCGAAAGTCGATATCTCTGCTTCTTCAAAGAGAGTGCTTTTGCCGAGAAGCTCTGGGTGTGGGATAGCGATCCGGAGCGATTGATGGTCACTGACGTTGGATCGAATGAAAACGGTTGCCTGAGAGGTGAGGCGCTCGACTATGTCCGTAACACGATTGGTCGACCGGAGTTATTCGGAGAGCCTCTTCCAGAGCTGATCCTCTGCCTCGCAGACGAGGATGAAACTGTCCAACAGATTGAGACTGGGAGGAAGAAGGAAGAAAGGGTGAAGGGAGAAGAGGCTGATGATGAAGGGGAATACTTTTTCCCACCACCAGCAAAGCCAGAAGCACAGCTGAAGAAGGAAAAGGCGAGGAGAGGCGGTCGATCACGTGGTTCGCATGGCTTCGAGAATACGTAGCGCTGTAAAAATTCGAGAGCAGCTGATACCGTCTACGATTACGGATAGATATTGAGACGATGTCCACCGTGCAGTAGTATATTGAAAAATTGTGGAAGGCTTGAGCATTGCAGAGAAGTGAGCGAATGCCTAGATGCACATGAGACCACTACTGGTTATAGGGTTAGGGTTAATATATATGTTCTGATTAGAGTCACGACAGACCTTCCATCCTCAAGCATGGGTAAGGGCACAGACAAGCTGTACGTGAGTTTTCCGAGCATGTTTCCGATTGATCTTTCATACTAACACTGGATAGATCACCCACAGCGAGTGGGCGTCAGGAGATGCCTTCTCTGCTAGTGCAGGCTCGAATGCCAGGCGCAACGAGAACACTGGACTCGCATTCTCAAGCTTACCCTACAACTACTGTTCACTCTCGTTGCAGCCCTTCAGTCACCCTGTGTGCACGTCAGAAGGCATCATATTCGACCTCACCAACATTCTGCCATGGCTGAAGAAGAACGGCACCAATCCAGTAGACGGTTCACCTCTCAAGGCCACTGATCTAATCAAGCTTAACTTCGCAAAGAATGACGATGATGAATACGTGGATCCGGTCACATTCAAAGTCTTCACAGACAATACACATATCATTGCGCTCAGGAATACCGGGAATGTCTTTGCCTACGACACAGTGGATCGTTTAAACATCAAAGCAAAGAATTGGAATGACTTGGTATCGGACGAGAAGTTCCAGCGCTCAGACATCATTACGCTACAAGATCCACAGAATGTCGCGTCCCGGGACCTGAACTCCTTCAAGCATGTCAAGGAAGGCGAAAATGTGCTTACACCGGAGCAAGAGGCGGAACGGGCAGCAGGGGTCAATACAGCAGCTATGGGATCATCGGCAAAAATTCTGAAGGCGAAGGAGGCTGTCGCGAAAGCTCGCGCCGACCGGGAGGCGGCCAAAAAGGATTCGTCCAACGGGAATGCAGTTGCAGGAGTGAAAAGAGCTGCTCCTTCGTCCACGTCAAGCAGCCAAAGATCTGTTCCGTTCAATGCCGCAAAGCATACCACCGGCAAAGCCGCAGCTTCTTTCACATCGACGGGACTGACGCCTCACACTGGTGCTGAGCACGCCACATTGTCGGAAGAAGACTATCTTCTCAAACCAAAGCGAGTGAAGTTGACCGGTTTCGTAACGCTTGCTACCACACATGGAGATCTCACTCTTGAGCTGTATCCCGAGCACTCACCGAAAGCTGTCTGGAATTTCATTCGCCTGTCGGAGAAAGGATACTACAATGGTGTCACGTTCCACCGAAACATTCGAAACTTCATGCTGCAGGGCGGTGATCCTACTGGCACGGGTCGTGGCGGCACTTCGATATGGGGCAAGAACTTTGAGGATCAATTTCAGGGGCCTCTCACGCATGATGGACGTGGTGTGCTGAGTATGGCAAACAAGGGAAAAGACACCAACAGCAGTCAGTTCTTTATAACGTATCGAGCTGTGAAGCACCTCGACCAGAAACATACTATTTTTGGCCGCGTCGTCGAGGGAATGAATGTGCTCGACAGACTCGAAAAGGTTGCTACCGACGATAAGGACCGACCGCTGGAGCCGTGTGCTATCAAGGAAGTTATCGTTCTGAGTAATCCGTTCGACGAGTTTCTGAAAAAGGAGCGTGAGAAGGAGGGCAAGGATAAAGAACGGGAGGAAATTCGAAGACAGGGCGGTACCGACGACGATAGGACTACATGGACCGGCAAGAAGATTGGCAGAGATGGGAAGGTCCAGAGTACGGTTTCTGGCGCCGGAGTTGGTAGATATCTCAAAGCTACACCAGCGGTAGACAAGGATGAGATAGTGGGAGAATGGGAAGAGCCAGAACCGGTCAAGAAGAAGGCAAAGGCAAGCGGGTTTGGAAATTTTGATAATTGGTAGTTCGATATGATACCCAAGTGCTCGTAATAGAGCTTTGAACGCCACCGCTATGCTGGTCATTATCAACGCTGTGCTGTAAATCGTCATCGATCATATCGCGGCCTCTTCTCGTCCCTCCCGTCTCTATCATCCTCGCGTGGCCGTCTCTCGCCCACGGCGACATTATTTGCACCACTAGGACCATCCCTGTTGTACCTCCCACCAGCATCTCCCCTGCTGCGCTGGTCTCGCAAATCACTACCAAAGCTGCCTGTGTCTTCGTTCTTGAGATCCTTGTATCTCGTCCTCCCCTTCTTTCCCAGTTTCGTCATATCCCTGATTTGCATATACTGTGGCAGCAGTTCCCTGTTAACCGCATCGTCCTCAAATCTCCTGCCAGCCACATCTCTCCTCTTCGCCTCCTTGACCTCGTCGTCCCCGTCCTCCTGGAAGAAAGCACCTTTGTGGAAGTACTTCTGCATGAACCCCATTTTCCCTCTCCCCTCCTTCTCCTCCTTCTGCTTCTCAATCCACTCGCGATCCTCCTCCTCCCTCTCCTCCTTACTCAAATTCCTCCTCCTCTCCACCTCCTCCCTCTCCTTCTCGGCCAGCTCAATCGCCTCCCTCTCCCTCTTCACCCTCTTCAACTCCCTCAATCTCCACGCCGCGTGCTCCGCCTCCGGATCCACTCCGTCCCGATCATCCACATCCTCAATATTCAACCCCTCCTCATCATCCCAATCCTTCTTCCCCTCGGCCCTCTCCCTCGCTTCTCGCTCAATCTGCATCTGCAACATCTCATCCGCCTTCTGTTTCCTCCTCCGCTCCTCCTCTTCCGCTTCCCGCTCCTCGTCGCGCTGCTTCATCTCCCTATCCCCCATTTGACGCTGCCCTTTCTTCACAAACGTAGGCGCAACGAAGCGGCGTCGAGCACCATCGCTCTCGCTGCTGTAGTCCTCGTCATCTTCGTCATCGCTCTCTCCTTCGCCGCCGCCCGACCCTTCTCCAGCAGAGGACGACGAGGCCGTGACGAACCCTTCTTCGTCCTCGTCTTGCTCGCGTCTGCGCCGGGCTTCGGCTTCTTTCCGGCGCGCGACGGCCGCAGCGGCTTCGCGGGCTCTCAAGTCGGTGGAGATCTTGGGGAAGGAGGCGGCGGCTGGGGGCGCGGGGCGCTTCGGTGCCGGCGCAGAGGGAGCATCCGAGTCCGAGTCGGAGTCGGAGGTGTCGCTTTCTGAGACGACGTTATTGGCGGGGAGGGGTTTGCCGGCGCGGTACCGTGGCGCGGCGATGGGGTTGGCGGTGAAGCGCTTGGGTGGCATCGCGGCGGTAGGGAGGGGAGTTGGTCACAAGATTGAGGTAGAGGTAGGGTGGGAGAGAAGTGATATTTTTTTGGCGAGTCAGGGCGGAGAAGACGCCGATTGTCTCCGAGTCAAGTGCGGCCCTCATGGGTGTGGGATATTACTTCTCGATACCTGGTACTTTTACTCACGATGAATCCGTGCTCGGACCGAGCTGTGTGGTGGCAAAAGTTGGCACTTTGATACGGACGCATGCTAAGTATGAGATATGGACGAGCATTAGATGCTGCAGACTGAACGGCTTGCGAGGTGAGAGTGGGTTAATGGATTGCAAACCTATATTCATATTCTCGAGGCGTCGGTAAGTAGGACCTCGGATAAATGCACACGTGAAGAAGTGTGTATAAGGCACAGTAGTCGTGATGAACGACTGTCAGAGGCTCTGTCAGTGTGATCTGCACGATCTGCGAGGGGTATAATAGGCAACGACTAAGCTAACCTAAGAATATCTCATTGTCATAATCGATGGCATACTCTGCCACAAGCCTCAGCCGTTCATGGGGGAAACACAAGAGAAAGCTTGCGCGTCTACTGGGCGTGACGATATGATTTACTGGTACGTCAAAGGCATGCTTGGTATAGTCACATGCGACAGAGTCCCCGAGACTATTTCGTGCGGATAGTCGTGCAGGAAGGGCACAAACTTCACAAATCGACCCTCGCAAATCGCCATGCACAAAGCGCCCGCCCTGATCTCTGGAACGACCGCCGCGTCATGCGCCATGAGCCTCACAGGGTATAATCTCTCACGCGAACCAGTCAATGGGTAGAAGAAGTGCGCACAGACATACCGATGTGGAAAATTGTGGCTTGAGTCGGTTCGCGGGACTGGGCGTTCGTCCGGAGCACGGAACAGCTGCGTCATATGGCAGTGGGATTTCTTGGACGCCGGAATGGCAAGGGAACAGGCGAGGGCTGTATACAAGGGTTGATGGTCCTCTCGTTTGTTTTTGATTGCACCCGCTGCAGCACACTCTCCGTCGCATACAAGTCTCCATACGAACACGTTGAGCAAAACGGCAAAGCAACAGACACACAATCGAATACACTTCAACTCTACATAACACAACTCTCACAACATGGGTTTCTGCGTATGTTCTCCCAACTCCTCTCAGATCCGAGCCCTGCTGACACTCACAGTCTGATCTCTGCCTCTTCCTCCTCGCCATCTTCCTCCCACCAGTCGCAGTTCTCGTCCGCAGAGGATGCCGCGGCTCATTCTGGCTCAACCTGCTTCTTACCCTGCTCGGCTGGGTACCGGGAATCATCCACGCGTGGTACGTGATCTTGCGGTACCCTACAGTGACAGTCGACCGTACGCACCCGAGCCACAGGAAGCACTACTAAACAATGTTCCTCCGATCTCCGATGAGCTAGGTGTTTGGGTCAGGTCATAATGGGAATATACCAGGTGGTGGAATGGCGTAACACGGTGGCGGTCGGACCTGTACTACGAATAGCTCAACGCACTGCATCATAGTTGGTTTGGCGAATTGAATCCTAGCGTTCTTCGTATTTTTGAGGTCGAATTCCGTGGTAGACGTCTTCATCCTGGCCGAGTTCGCTCGATGCAATGCTCGAATTCCAGTCAACACCAGCGATGATGATTGCTTGCTCTGATCGCAGACGTGGTTGTGGGCGGCACCACTCCCGATGAACAGAATGTCCATGGATCCCGTCAGGTCGGCGGACTAGGTGGTGCCAGCAATGTCCTGACCCTCTCCAACCTCTTGAGTGCACCCTCGATCTTCTCCAGTCGCCTACTCTTCTCCTTGTCTCGATTCTCGAGAGTTGCGATTCGTCCCTCGAGCTTGCTCCTGGCTTTTCTCTCCGTAGCGACCATCTCGTTGGCTTGCTCGAACAAGTTGGCGCTGAGATCCTCCAGCTCGCTGTTGAGTTGATGAGCTTTCTTCTCCGCTTCCTCCCTTGCTTTCGTCTCCTTCTGCAGCTGCGTCTGCAGGTCTCCCAGGTCTACGCTAGATGTCGCATTCCCCCCTGACGGCTTGCGACCCATGCGGAACGAAGCAAAGCGATTAAGTCCATAGCCATTGGAGGCAGCACTGTCCACACTGTTGTTGTAGCTGTGCTGAGAGTCTACTGGCGTCGGTGCATTTGAGGCATTGCGCTGCATGCGTAGCTGTCGAATCTCTTCCTCGTAACTTGCCAGGCGGTTCAGTGCATCGACCGATTGCTCAGTCAAGACGCGGACTTGGTTCTCGAGTTCAGAGATCTGTGATGTCGAGGTCGCAGGTGAACCACAGGAGCTGCAGACTGGATCTACAGCCATCGGCATAGTGGGTGCATGGTATGAGTAGAGTAGTAGGACGTTGCGGTGGGCGTGTAGCTGGGACGAATTGAAGGGTTGTGGACCCTGTTACAGGTCACGACGGATCCCCCACGCCGAGCTTAGAGTGTCTGGGCGACGAACGATTATTCGTCAGGAATGCCATTATTCTGTTGCTGTGCGGAAACACGACGGATAATCCTCAAGCCTTGTCATCGAAGAGACGAAATCTGACAGCATATTGTGACTGTAATCACGGATTATGATCGCAGTTGGCTCTCTACGCGCCGAGCTGGAAAACCTCACCTCACCGCAGTCGGGATAGCTTACCCACATGTCCAGCATAATGCCATGGCGCATTCTCGAATAGCGCACGCGACCTCCTTCTCTGGTATGCGCGAGCAACGGAGATGCAGCGAATAATAATACACGAAGATCCAAGGTCAATCCCGGGTGAAGTTGCTTTGCTGGCGGTCTGCTTCAAGCACCAAATGAGACTTCACTGGCATATCGAAAGCAGACACCAACTGCAGAGAGAATCGCCAAGTGAACCGCATGAGAGAGTACAAGTACGTACAATCTGTTCTGCAAGCCCGCCAGTGTCAAGTCCGCCTGTCGAAACATGTGAGTAAACCACTTTCGTTGTATCGGCCCGACACCGGAGGATCTGCTACACCGCACCCACTTTGCTCACGCCGGCAAGATAAGAGATCTCATCAATTCTGGAGCTACCACTCGCGGGCAGCACCGTTATCTTTGTATCGCAGACTCGAATGACTCTCACGCCCATGCAAGACCGTTGCGTGCACGAGGACATTGCGGAAAAAGATTTTGTCTCTCGGCGTAATCCACTACCGTGGCGGAAAAAAATAGCTATGCTGGGGTCTGAGTAAGTACTTAACGTAGGTATAGTCGCAGTTTACGAGCTTGTGTCGTTGTACTGTGTCTCTCTGCCTCGGTCGTCCTCAGTCTATGCACTTGTTCACTCCTTACAACACCATAAGCCTCCTGGGACTTGCGCTACCGGTAGTTCACATAAGCCCGAGCTGGTCAAGGACCTTGAACGACCACAATGGCGTCTGTTGACGACAAGAAACTCACCTCTGCAGCGTCCGATGGTGTCGACTCACTCGGTGCTGGGGAGGCAATTGACCTGAGCGATGCAGCCATGGAGAAGCGTATAGTCCGCAAAATCGATTGGAATATCCTTCCTTGGGTTTGTGTGTCTTATCTGATCAATTACCTGGACCGAACGAACCTTGGAAATGCTCGAACACTCAACAACGATCAACCTGAAGACAATCTAGTCGTTCAGCTCGGACTCACAGGCATTCGCTACAACATATCTATCGCTGTATTCTTTGTTCCTTATGTTCTCATGGAGTTCCCCAGCAATATCTTCCTAAAATACTTCACGCCGTCCATCTGGATCGGCCGCATCATGATATCTTGGGGAATCGTCACCATCTGCACTGCCGCAGTGAGCAATTATGGCGGCCTCCTCGCTGCACGATTCGCTCTCGGTCTAGCTGAAGCCGGCTTCTATCCTGGCGTAATCTTCTACATTACATTATGGTACAAGCCTAGCGAGCGAGCGACGAGGATGGCAATCTTTGCTGGCAGTGTGGCGGTGGCGGGTGCTTTCAGCGGACTCTTGGCGACGGGCATCTCTTTCTTGAACGGCAAGTCCGGGTTGAGTGGCTGGCAGTGGCTGTTCATCCTCGAAGGCATACCTGCCGTGCTTATTGGATTTGCTGTCTGGTTCCTCATGCCCGACTACCCAAACGATGCCAAGTTCCTCACCCCTGATGAGCGAGCATTTGCAGTGGCTCGTCTGGGCGTATACGCCCCGAGCAAGGACGACAAGCACTTCGATAAGAAGATCGCCATTGAGACTTTGTCTGAGCCACTCTTCTGGCTCTATGCTGTACAGTACTTCTTCATGACCAACAGTCTCAACTCATTCGGCTATTTCGCACCTACCATCATCGCCACACTTGGCTTCACTGGCTACACTGGGCAGCTTTTGACAGTGCCGCCAAATGTCTTTGCTCTCATTGTCATCTTGGCTAATTGCATACACTCGGATCGTTCGAAAGAAAGGATCCGACATACTCTTGCAGGGTTGGTTTTGGTCAGTACCGGCTACCTCTTGCTAGCTGTAGTCACGAACTGGAAGGTGCGATACTTTGCAGTGTTCCTCATTGCCTCTACCAATGCTGCCGTGCTCCCTTTCCTGGCGCACAGGACTGCCACGGTATCTGGGAGCACCGCCACTGCCTTGGCGACCGGAGGCATCATTGCTTTGGCCAACTGTGGTGGCATCAGTGCACCTTTCTTGTTCCCTGCGAGCACTGGTCCGAGATACCAGATGGGCAACGTAAGTCTATTCATGCTCTTTCTCTTTGAACCATGCTAACGCGCAGGCAGTGGACCGTCTTCGCCTTCCTCACAGTATCAATGATCAGCACGTGCTACCTGGGATGGCGTCTGGGTACCGGCTCTGAATACAAGGACGTCAAGGTCATGGCGGGAGAGACCACTGACCCTGATGAAATCAACCGACGGGAGGAAATACGGGATGGCGAGATCAGGAGAATCACCACCAGAGACACATGAGGGCAGATGTGGCGTGCCTGCTGCTGACGACATGACGAACCAAAAGCGCTGCTGTGTGCTTGTGCCTACTTAGCGGTCGAATTGAAGCATTTTGATTCCAATCTGAATACCTTGCTCGTCTGGTTGCAGAACACACACTCTGGTGATTTGTTGCGCCGAACGTGACTCCCTCCAGACACTGCAGGGATCTCGTGATAATACGCATTAACGGTGATATACGTTGAACCGGGTTGCGGTCAATCCCGGTTACGGGGCCCGCCGTAGACCGAATCTTTCCATCACTTTTGTTAGAGGCCCGGGAAGCATGCCGCCAAACTCCACCTCTTCCATTAAACTACCCACTCAAAATGTTTGCCCAGATATCGCCATACTCAATTTTTGCCCTAAGATCCTGCGCCAAACCGGGTATAGTACAGAAGAGGCTAAGAGTAAGTTGCATGACATCTGGGTACCTATAGGCAAGCAGGATGACTCGTTTTCTTCCTTTCTGTGAAATTTTCTCTTCGCGAAATTTACATATCTCGACTGTGCAACCATCGAAGGAAGCGAGTATATCCTTCGATCAAACAGGCTCTTCAACGGCGTTGGTGTCATCGTCTCAACTCCCAAGCGTACCTTACCCCGCTCCGCCGCCATGAGCCTGTCATCAAAGGGACGGCGGAGTCCTTCATCCGGTGACGAGAACACGCCGCTGCTGTCGACTTCGGTAGGTGGCAGACCACAGCCGCGACAGTCAATACCAAGAATATCAGATTATGATCGACCGCAGTCACTGCCAGCCACCAATGCCTTCCCAGGATCACATCGCTCTTCTTTCGTCACCAGGACTTCCGACGTCGAAGTCGATGACCTGCGTCTAAGTCTTGCAAGGGTAGGATCGGTCGGGTCACTGGCCGGAGAGTATGGAAATCCGTACCAGATCGCCGACCCTGTCGCTACATGGGGTCGCAAAGGCTCCCACGCGATCGTCACCGAGAACGACGATGAATCTATCGTTGAAGACGCCTTATCCCCGGTTGAGGACGAGCCACTTGGAGAGATCGAGGACAAGTACGAGCATACAAAATTTATGAACATCACTCCTGGACGATTCTGGCTTGTATTCATGGTAGTCCTGATTTGCTACTTCGTAGCATGCTTCGATTCGACACTCATGGCTTCCTCTCATCCCGTGATAACCTCCTACTTCAATGCCTCGAAGGCTGCTTCATGGCTTAGCACAACCTTCCTCATCACTTCAACGGCTTTTCAGCCTCTGTTTGGCCGCTTCTCGGACACGTTCGGGAGGCGATATGTCTTCACAGCTGCTTTGTTGATCTTCTCGGCAACGACAGCATGGTGTGGCCTTGCCCAAAGCATTGGCTCCTTCATCGCTGCCAGAGCTGCAAGCGGACTGGGTGCAGGTGGGACCATGAGTATGTCGTTGATCATTCTTTCCGACTGCATTCGCATCGAGCACAGAGGCGTGTTTCAGTCGCACGTCAACATCGCTTTCGGGCTTGGATCAGCGTCCGGTGCTGCCTTCGGTGGCTACCTCTGCGACACACTTGGATGGAGATGGGCATTTGGCGTACAAGTACCCTTGATCTTAATCAGTGCAGTGTTGGCCTACATCTTCACGCCGGCAAATCTTGGACCCATGTTTATCAAGAGCTCGTCCGGATCAGCTTTCCAGGCGCTGAAGAAGTTTGACTGGCTGGGCTCTGCCCTTTTGATCACTACCGTGACGTCGCTCATTCTAGCTTTGAACTTGGGAGGCAATATTTACCCCTGGGTCTCGCCACCAGTCATCGCCTGCTTTGTGCTTTTCGGCGTCTTCGCACCCATGTTCGTCTACCAGGAGACTCGCGCCCTACAACCTCTTATGCCGATCCACCTGCTCACTCAAAGTCCGGTCGCCAATCTTATCCTCTCCAATACTCTTGGAGGCATTGCATCCAACACTGTCCTGTTCAACGTGCCTCTATTCTTCCAAGCTGTTCTTCTCACTTCAGCCTCTGACTCTGGTTTCCGTCTAGCAGTCCCCTCCTTCGTCGGCTCTCTTGCAGGCATTTCATCAGGCTACATCATCACTTACACCCGCCGACTCAAGCCAACTCTTGCTCTAGGCGCACTTGTCTATGTTACTGGAAGTATTGCAGTCTGCTTCCTCCAACGTGGCGTTAGTGAGATTCTGTCTTTGGTCCTTATCTCAGGTGTACCACTGGGCCAAGGCTGGCTGTTCCCTTCGACAATCATGGCGGCCCTTGCCGTATCCGAGCAAGCAGACCAAGCCATCGTCAACACCACTCTCGGACTTTGGCGGAACATTGGTACAGTCCTTGGAATAGCAATCTCCTCGCTGGTATTCCAGAACATGCTTGGTACTCAGCTGGAGAGCAAAGTGCAAGGCGAAGGTAAAGAGAAGGTTATCGAAGCTGTGAGGAGTAGTGTAAAAGCTATCAGAACACTGAAGGGAGCGCAGTTGGAGCAGGTCATCGATGCTTATGCGTTGAGCTTGAGGGTGACCTTTACGGTAGCAGTAGCAGCCAGTATCATCTTATGTGTTCTGATTCTGCCTCTGAAGCTACCACGGCTTATGGCACGGCAGAAGGTGGTGGCACATGCAGGGGAGTAGCAGATTCTGTGGAGCAGTAAGAGGTGGAAAATTTGTATCAGATAGAATATAATGCCCGTCGTGGAGGTCGAAATACGGACTTGGGCCACGCAGTTTCATCAAACCTGTCAAAATTCTGCCTATCTCGTGGTTAGCAAGCACTGGGCACGGTCACGTGAATCGGTCATTCGTGGCGTCCACTTCCACATTTGTTTCCGCACAAGCCTCCCGGTTTGTCGCTCACCACAGTTTGCCGTCACGTAACAAGTCTCTGATGAGTGCTCTCTCTATCTTAGGAATTGTAATCGAGTATTCCAGTGGCAATGAACTCGCATGCCTTGCGGTGACACTGCTCCGAGATCCCTCATCGTAGTTCTCCGTCAAGCATGATGACCTCGCCAGGTCATCAGACATAACTACGACGATTACCATAAAATTATCACGAAACCATGGCTACAGATTGGTTGACTCAATACAACTCACACCTTGATATCCGCGACCACCGCGAGTCCCTCCACAAGCGCTACATTGAAGCCTGTAAGTCCCCCGACGCCCACCGCGACAGCTCCTCCTGACAACAAACAGACACATCCCTCGCCGACCGCACCGCTTCCTCCCTCTCCACTCCCGCCCCAGGTCTCTCTTCCCTCCCGTCCAAGCCCTCACCCAAACCCGGCCCCAGCACCTCCTCCCCCATCCCCGACGACCTCACCTCTCTCCGCACCGCCCTCGCGACATCCAACTCGGCCCGCACCACCCTCTCCAAAGACCTCGCCTCCCTCCAAAGCGAGCACGCCACCCTCGCCCAATCGCACACCACGCTGCAATCCCAGCACGCCACCCTCCTCTCGCGATCACGACAGCTCGAGACCCGCGTCAAAGACCGCGACCACGAGTTACGGGAGAAGAGCAAGCTCGTGCTGTCCGTCCAGGACGAGATGGTGGCGCTGGAGCTGGCTCTCAATGTCGCGGAGGAGAAGACGCGGACTGCAGAGGGGAAAGTGAGGGAGATGGAGCGGAAAGTGGACGAGGTCAGAGGGGAGAATGAGGCGTTGGTGAGGAGGTGGGTGGAGAGGGTGGGTATGGAAGCGAGGGAGATGGGGATTGATGAGGGGACGGATTATAAGGGCCGGAAATAGCGCCTTTCTTATCAGGGGGGCAGGAGACGGTCAAGAAAGGGGAGGAGAGGGTATGAGGAAGAGAGCAGAAGGTGGGGGAAAGGAGGGAGGTCGTGAGATGGGTATCTAATTTCGTGCTCAAGCAAAGAATGCTCATGCTCATGCTGACCAGAGTCTATATATGCGCGCCCATCAGCGATCATGGGCTGTGCACCAGCTTCCTCAGCTGGGCTCCTGGGCTCTATAGTACATCTACAATACTGCCTGTTTTCTGCTTCATCACGGTCGTCTCATCATTGCTGTTGGCATTGCGGCTCGCCGCCTTCTTCGTCGTCATCTTCCCACTCTGCGCCTGCGCGGGGATCGTCTGAGCCGGCGCCGAAGCTGTTCATGTTCTCGACGATCTCGTACGAGATGTCGTCGACTGTTTCTGCTTCGAGCTCCTTCGGTGCGTTTGCAGGGAGGACATCGCGGACCTTCTTCAAGGATGGCTCGTCGACCAGCCAGCCGTCTTCGGGGAACTTGACGCGGATGACCATGTACATGTCTCCCCTGTCGTCTGATCGTTTTACTGGCATGCCCTCGCCTTTTACAAGCAGCACGTCGTCCGGTCGAAGCACTTTGCCTCGTGGTTGCTGTACGGTAAGCTTCAGTCCTCGCCCGTCCAGATGCTTTACCACCACTCGATCAATGCCTGTCAGCGCTTCCTGCAAGCTGATCTCCAGCTCGCAGCTTAGATCCGCGCCCGCGCGAACGAAAGTCTCATGCGGTTTCTCTGTGACCTCGAATACCAGGTCGCCGGGCTCTTGGTCCGGTACCTGATCTGCCTCTCCGGCTAGCACGATCTTTTCTCCCTCCCTTGCGCCTCTCGGCACATATAGCTCCAGGATCTTCTTCTGCGATATCGTCCTCATGCCCTTGCACTTTTTGCACTTGTCCTTATCCGCATAGTACAGTCCTCGCCCCTTGCACGTCCCACACGGTACTGTCTCCTGCGTTACAAGCCCCGGACCCACAGGCCTTAACATCGTCCTCGAACCTGATCCAGTCAGCATCATCCCCTTGCATGAGCACTACAAACTCACCCTTCCCCTCACAACTCCCACACTTCTTTCCCTTCGCCTTCTCCTTCCCACCACTCCCCGTACAAGTAGGACAGATGACATTCTTCGTACTCGCAAATTTGGTCGTCTTGCCTTTATACAGCTCTTCCAACGTCACCTCGTACTCCTGGACCTCAGCCCTCCCCTTTCTCCTCCTCGGCGTCCCCGCTTCGTCTCCCCCCATGCCCCCGAACGGCCCCCCGCCCATACCCCCAAAACTCGCCCCCGGCATACCACCCGCGAACATCTGCGCCAGTATATCGTCCAGATCCGGCCCTCCACCTCCGCCGGGCATGCCCTTCTCGAACGCCGCCATGCCGTGCGTGTCGTACATGTGTCGCGTCTGCTCGTCGCTCAGGATCTCGTACGCGCGGGAGATGGATTTGAATTTGATGTCGGCGGCTTCGCGGTCGGCCGCGGGGACTTTGTCCGGGTGAGAAGAGAGGGCCGCGCGGTGGTAGGCTTTTTTGACCTCTGCTTGGGAAGCGTCGCGGGAGATGTTGAGAGTCTCTATGCGAGGTTAGTGGGTGCTTCTCAAGTACGACACGGCGGGGATGGAGGGGGGAGGACGGACCGTAGAGGTCCTCTTCGGTGGAGGACATGGCTGCTGATGGGGTTGCTGTAGCTGCGTCGTGGGAATAGATTATGTCGCCAAAGGTTATGGAAGGCTCTGAGTAGCGGAAAGGGTGTGTATGAGTGCAGCGAGGCTGTGGGGTGATGTTGTGGTGATTGAGATGTGGTTGGAGATTTTTTGGAACTCTGAGGCGCAAACTTTCTGACGCTGACTAAATTTGCGCCACTTTCACATGACAAGGAGTGATCAACTGGCATATTATCATGAAATTGACCTGCACAAACGACTTATGTATGCTTTGTATCATCATCGATTGACATTGGCAATGCCTGGTGGCAGTATGTATTTACATCTACTTTAGCTGAGCAGCTCTTTGATATCCTCAATCCTTTGTACCCTCTTCTCCTCTTCACTCATCATGCCCAGACTGCTAGCAATGAATTTCTTCCTGTCCTGGATCTTGAGCATCTTCTCCTCGATGCTTGCGTCAACCACGAATCGGACCACCTTGACCTCATCTGTCTGGCCCATGCGGTGAATGCGATCGATGGCTTGCGCCTCGACAGCCCAACTCCACCAGGGATCCATCATGAATACTCTCTTTGCGCAGGTGAGGTTTAGTCCCACACCTCCTGCCCTTAGTGACAGCAGGAGAACGCAGCCCTTGGTTCTCGCAGCAAAGTCGGTCAGGATAGCAGCGCGCTGCTTCTGCGACATGCTTCCGTCGAATCTGAGGTGGGTAATACCGGCTTTGCTCAGCTCCGGCTCGAGAATGTCTAAAAAGCTCGTGAATTGGCTGAAGACAACGCTCTTAATAGCCGGCGTTTCTTTCTTGAGCTTCTTCAGATGGCTGAGAAGGCTTGCGATCTTTGCGGAGCTGATCTGGTTGACTCTTCTCAAACTTACTTTCGCCTGACTACCTTTTGAGCCAACGAAGAGTCCTTGCTCGTCCTCATCGACTTCGTGTCTAACGACTTCGAAGACATCCCTTACATTGATCGGCTCCCTGCAATTGAAGCACCTCGGGATCTCGTTCTTGCTGGTTTGATGCTCAATGTAATGAAGAAGACACTTCTTACAAGCACTGTGCCAGCAGCCAGTGACGCTCTGATCTTCCATGGGTTCTTCGCTACAAATCGGACACTCTGACTCAACGTCATCTTGGATCTGCTTAAGGACGTGAGCTCCAAACTTGGCCACGTCCTCATCGCCAGCTGCGGCTTCGGCTTCAAATCGCTCGATGAGATTGCCCAAATCCATGTCGTCAGCTAGTCCAGCGGCAATGTCGGCGGCGGCTTCGGCTTCGGCTTCCTCGGAGGCGATGGCCTTGTTGCGAGTGAGTGCAGGATGATCGCAGCTCTGCCGTAAGCGTAAGATCTGGGCAAAAATGGTCGTGTAGGATTTCATTACGGTTCCTGCTTCGATATTGGCTGAGAAGGTGCGTTTCGCACGTGCAAATATGTGGTCGTACAACTCGCGTTCGATCTTGCTCAATTCCACCTTTTCGATATCAATGGTTCGGGGAGGTAAGGGCACCAGTGGCTCGCCGGAAGGAGTTCGCATGTCTTTCGTACGACGCATCACCAAGGGCTCGAGCACAGTCTGAACCACATCAAGTGCTCGCAAAAAGTCCTTGCTTTCGAATGGAACTGTGATGAATGTTTTCCAAAATGAGAAATTCGACCATGGTTCTACGCGAAGGAAGCGCACTAACGAGAAGAGGTCTTCAAGCCTGTTGACGATTGGCGTACCGGTGAGGACCCATCTATGAGTTGCGGAGAGCTCGTAGCATGCTTTCGCCGTCTTGGACTGTCGATTCTTGATCATATGTGCCTCGTCGAGGATGATTCGGAAATAATTCAGAGAGAACAGGCCGCCAGACGAGCCTCTACTCGAGCCACTTGCAGACAAGCTTGTGAATTCGGACAAGACAGTGCCATAAGAGGTGACGATAAGATTGGGAGCATTCGCTGCATTGGCTTCACAACAGAGACTCTGGAGGCCAGCTGATTTATCCGCGCCATAGTACATCATTGTCTTGAGTGTGCCAGGTTTCGATGCCTTTTCTGCCTCACTGGCCCACTGTGCTAGCAGAGACATCGGGGCGATGACCAAAGTCGTGCAAGGAGCCCGCTCGACAGCTGCAGAATTCTTCGGCAAGCGTGGTAGGTCCAGCATTGAGCCTGCGGATTTCATTCCTCCGAGGCCGAACTCGGAAGTGTGAGAATGTATGAGACTGAGCATCTCGATGGTCTTGCCCAATCCCATCTCATCGGCAAGAACGCCGCCCAGACAGTTCTGCTCTTGCACGGGAAAGTCCAAGGAGAGCTCACCGGAGTAAGGATTAACGTAGAAGCTGCCCTGGTCATCGACGGTGGGAAGCTCCTTCTCATCAACGTCCTTAGTAGGCCAGTGATATTCCTCCCAGAGCGGATGCATGGACGCCTCCTTGTTTTCCGACTTCTCGTCTTTCTCTTTGCCGACCATCCAGTGCAGGGCTTGTTTCTGGTACTTCCGTAAATCCATATCAAAAGTCTTCGCTGGCTGCATTTCTGGTGTGTCAAAGTCAAAGGACTGCGCCTTTTTGTACAAGCTATCGAGCTGATCCTGCTCCAACTCCTGGCCGTCTTCGTTGTCCTCTGATGGAGGCGAAGAACCGCCATTCTCTTGCGTAGCATTGTCCTTCGACTTGTCGTCATATTTCTCGGCTATTTCAGCTGCTTGCAAAATACCCTCTCGTTTGTGCTTCTCCGTCATTTCGTTCACCCGCGATGGAGCCAGATTGATTTCCGCGAAAAGCTTAACCAATGCCACTTGTCGCAAGCGCAGCTTCCTCTCTTCGTCGGTCTCCTTGGCTTCAAATATACCGGTCTGTCGATTGTTCTCAAGTGGTTTGACGTAATTTGCTGCATCGAAGGTATTTCGTGATAGAAAGGCTCTGAGCTGAAGGAAGACCGTGTCATTCGTCCTAACTCTGTCGGGAGCGAAGACGCAAGTGCCTTCGAACTCGCAGACTTTCTGGTCGAGCAGGGATGATATCCATGCTGCAGTGTCCTGCTCAAGTCTCCCGACTTCCTCGTCTTTGTAGTTCAAGAACCTGACGACGACGTCTTGCTTTTTCAGAGCCGCGCGCGATATACCACCGCGTCCAGCTTTCGCTGCCGGTGTCCGTGGTGCTGACCTCTCTATGCTGACCTTTTCTCCAGAGCGCAACAGGTTGCTCCCACTCTTCGTTGTCCACCCAGCGACTCCAAAAGCGCCGATGTATCGCTTCTCCGGCATACTTGAGAGGGTCTTGGCTCTAGGAGAAGCATCTCGGTGTGATGCTTTCGCTGAGTTGCCGTTCGGCTGGCTTTTGCTCGGTGCGGATCTAAAGGCAGAGGTGATCGTGTTTGATGGCTTTGGTGTGGTACTGGGGACCAGAGGTGCAGCCGCTGGCGTCTCGAAAGTCTTCCATGATCCATCAAAGTACATGTTGATTGCACGATTGATATCGCCATCCGAGGCCTTTTCCAGTGCTCTTACTGTGTCGTCCGGTAGCTGCTCTCCAATGATTGCTATGAATGTATCGCGGTCGAATTTGCCCGGACCAGCAGCATTACTGCTGACAGCGGCGCTCTCTTCAGCCCCATCCTGCACCTTCTCCGAGGTCGCTGGCGTTTGTTCATGTGCTGTCGAAGCTGTCTGATGGTCGAACGCGTGCTCCTGAACCGGAGAATCGTCAACAAAGAATCTGCGCTTCTTGGTTGGACGATCTGATGGCTCAGCAAAGCTCATCATAACATCTGCTAGGATCTGCAGTGCCTGACTGAAAGCGTGGCAAATCGGCCAGGAAAAGGTGTGGTTGATGTTGAAGGGAGACGCGTTCTGACACGCGAAATCAATTTGCCCCCACGAACGTCATCATATGAGATTCAATTGGCAGGCGAGTACATAGCTACCATTAGTTCATGCACATGGTATTCATCTGTACATTTCAAAACCAATACTTTTGCGACAGCGTTCGTTCTATGCTCCACTGATTTACAGGACGCATTATGTCTGCTTATTGAGGCCTAGTCCTGCTATCATCCTTCGCCCTTCCACGCCGCGAAAGATTTTCTGATAATGCGCCTTTCTGGTACCAGTAGTGGGAGAAGGGTATCGACCTTGTTAAAGCAAAATCACGTCGACAAGATTGCCAGATCATATTCACAATATAATCCGTCAGCGGCATCAAAGGTGTCCGTAGAAGAAATCAATTCAGCAAGGACTTTTTGCTTGAGTAATCTTCAGTATGCTAGAATGTGGCGGAAGTAAAGGCCAAAAACTGACGACTGCAGGAAATATGACACGCCTTCATATTTGGCCCGGAGCTACATACCGGCAGCTGCCCAAGACGCTTTCATAGCCATCAGAGCCTTCAACCTGGACGTGGCACGGACAGCGGACACCACCAGCACGCCTACGGTTGGAGCGATGCGTCTGCAATTCCAGCGTGATGCTGTGTCAAAGACCCTAGCAGGATCACCGCCAAAGCAACCTGTGTTTATTCTTTTGGCGAAAGCGGTGGAAGATCTCCAGTACAGAACAGACGGAAAGACGAATTTCTCCAGAAATTGGCTGAATCGGATCGTCAACGCAAGAGAACAATATCTGGGCAATCCGCCCTACCCTGATCTTACGGCGCTGGAGAGCTATGCAGAGAGTACTTATTCGACCTTGATGTATCTCACGTTACAAGCCCTACCAGTGGAATCGGTCAGCGCGGACCATTTGGCTTCTCACATTGGCAAAGCGACAGGTATAGCAACAATTCTGAAGGGTCTGCCACTTATCGCATTTCCTGGTGGACAGAGGCATCACTCCAATCAAGAAGGCTTCTCCGGCGCTGTCGGTTCGACGAGGCAGGGAGCTGTTCTGTTGCCATTGGACATTATGGCCCAGTATGGCGTTCGAGAAGAAGACGTCATCAGGAAAGGTGCTGAAGCTGCAGGACTGCGTGATGCAGTATTCGCCGTAGCCACGCGCGCCAACGACCACCTCATAACGGCTCGAGAGATGCTGAAGAGTCTAAGAGCAGGCCGTGAAGCTGACCACGAGTTTGAGCACCAAGACGAAGAAGAGCACGCTCATGCAGCAGAGCCACTCTCAAAAATGACCCCAGCACAGGAAATCGACAAGGCATTCGGGGTCTTCATGCCCGCAGTGCATACAAGTCTATGGTTGCAGCGGCTCGAACAGCATGATTTCGACATCTTCAACCCCAAGCTCCGCACGACAGACTGGCGATTACCTTGGAAGATATGGTGGTCCTTCACTCGCAAATCGATATGAACAAAGCTCAAGATGTAACAATATGTATCAACAAGCTTGGGATGAAGCCTCATGGCCTGCCGACAGAATTTCATTCCCGGCGTATAGTTCATGCTGGCACACGAAACTCAGTGTCGCTGCCGCAACCCAATTTGCTATACCAGGTAAATAATCATCCAAACGCAGTAGAGTTCTTAATCCTATCCTTTCGAGATTGTTTTTGCTGGGAATCATACTATATAAGTATCGTGTTGTGCCTTCCCTACCTTTCATCCTCACAACCAATATCACCATTCGCAGGGGCTAACTACCTTGCTTCCTGCGTCAGCACCACCAGATCTGCATAGCTAGTAGTTGGCTCTTAGTATTACTACCAGGTCCAAATCCCCACCGCCTCGCCAGTACTGCCAGAATCCCAGCACAATACCATTGGGTTCACAGCGCAGTATTACCAACTCTCAGCTGTACTACCAGAACCGCCACAATCCTACCAGAATCTCAGCATAAGTCTACCAGATTCTCAGCGCAATACTAAGTACCCAAAACATGCTACCACCATTCCAACCTCGGCTCAAAATGGCCATTCTTACAAATGCACCCATCCACCCCCTTGATTCGAATCCTACCAGACTCGAAGCCGAGAACGCCTCGCTCTACGCAGAGATCCGACATCTCAAAGCCTCACAGAGTGACGAAACCGCTAGACTGAAAGCCCACAACGCCTTCCTACGCCTGCAGATCCAAAGACACCAGGCCTTCAACGACGCAGAGATTCCCAGCCTGCAGACCGAGAACGCCTCGCTCCGGGCGCAGGTAGCGCAGCTCTCCTCGTTCCAGGATGCGTACCTCGCCTCGCGCGGCCTCGAAGCCGAGATGATAGCCACGGACGAAGCGGACGGGATCTTCCTCCCCGTCTCCGCTCTCGAGCTCCGCGCCGCCCTCAAGGCCGGGATGGGGGAAGAGGCGCGGCTCAAGCTCGCCTTGCACCGCTCGGAGCAGGGGAGACTTGGCCTGGAGAGGGCGCACATGGAACAGGCGCAGAGGCTGCATAGCAGTGTGCAGTGGAGTATGCAGGGGCATGCGCTGGCGTTGGCGCTGCATGAGCGGTTGGATGAGGGCAAGAGGTTGTTGTGGGAGGGGATGCAGCGGGAGAGGATATGGTGGGACCAGAGAAGGGGGTTGAGGGGAGAGGTGTTGGATTTGCAGCTGGAAGTGGAGCGGATGCGGCTGCGAGAGGAGGAGAAGGAAAAGGCAACAGGAGTGCTGATGGCGGAGATGTGGAGGCTGCGGAGGGGGATAGAGGAGTTGGAGCAAAGGGAGGAGAGGAGGGAAAGAATACGAGAGGAGGGCTGGGCAGAGGGTGACGCTGAGGACAGTGAAGATGAAGGGACCCAGGTCGGTGGAGAGAATAGTAGCGAAGATAGCGAGGAGGGGGCCGATGGCGATGAATGGGACGATAGTCCAATGGGCCGCGCGATGTTTCGAGACTTGGTATCCACGTTAGTAGACCGGTTCCTCCACAACCCGATCGGGGGAATCGGCGAGGAGGTCGACAGCGAGCAGCACGACGACGCCCTTGGTAGCTCAGGCGAGGATGACACCCCTGAAAACGACGGCGTGTCCGACGGTAATGCCGACAACGACTCGGTTGTGGGGTCGGGTGAGGCACAAGTCGAAGCACAGGACAACGCGCAGGTCGATGCGCAAGTCAGCGACCAGCCCAGCAACAATTCGGCCGTGGCAAGAGGTATATCAGCCACGAGACATCCTGGTATTGCTGCAGCGGATGTCTTTGGAACGCAGCGTGCACCTGAGCTGCCGCCGAGTGTCCCGCAACGACGAATCAGGCCGCAGTTGCTCCATGCGAGATGACAAAGGAGGTTCCACCCGTAAGCCTCCTGTCGGAGGAGGACGTCGATCTTTGAAGTATCACATTCTGAGCTGTGCGCTCGACGTGGTCTTTCGGCGTGGTGATTATCTAGATGCTCACGCCGTGCTGTAGAACTACCAGCTGTGGCCACGGTTTCCTGCCTGCTTTGAGGACAGCTAGTAGTAACAGACCCCTCGGTATCGAAAAGTACCATAATGTCTATTGTGATGGCCGTTTTCTATGTGGCGAACCTGATAGTCACGTCGATTCTCCGGGACCATTGAGCATCCAGCTGCGGCTCCTATGCATTGCAACCTTGCGATCTTCTAATCTTGGTGCAATCCGCACATTAATTTGATTGACGTGGCCGTTTCCTAGGTCCGCGGTCAACTATATACATGAAGCACACGCAGCGAATGAAGCACGCATGCCCTCCAATCATACTCATGCACGATCAATGTCCTATTGCCATCCGTCCAGTCCGTTCAATTCGCAAAATCTCCGGGTATCTGCTTAGTACCTCTTCTCCTCGTACCCACCAAGACCGCGGTCACCCCTCTCAGCGGCGGCCTTCTTCCTCAAAGCCGCCAGCCTCCTCTTCTTAGCATACGTATTGATGTATGTGCCAATGACAAACGCAATGATGTTGAAGAACGGGACCCAGGTCTCCTGTGGCAAGAATTGCTGAGCAAAAGCAAGAGCAATTGGTGACGAAATCCAAGACATTTTCATCACAGGCCAGAAGCCGGTTCGTACCGAGGCCTCGATCTGGTGGTATCTTCGCGCACCAGCAATGATGGCCATGGAGGCGAGGTAGATTGTGTTCTGGATCGGCGCAATCTAATGTCATGTAAGCGACGACGTGCCGGGGCGTGAGAAGTATACGCGTGACTTACCACCAAGTTGCTGAAGAGGATCTGGAGGACTTTGGCCTTCAGGCTTGTCCGTCCGGCAAAGATGCGCTGCAGGATGCCGACCAGAATATGTCCCAGAGGCGCAGAGACGAGAGCGCCGAATGCCGCCATCTTAGGCACGCGGGAGGTGAAGTAGTGGCCATTCTTGTTCCTGTCTTTTGCAATGTATGAGGCGAGGAGTTCCTGGGTCGCAGACAGCGTACCGCTTGTCAACATCTTGGTCCGGAGAGGATTCGACTGCAATTGCTTGAGGTAGGCCTAGGCATGGTCAGATATGGCCGCAAGAAGACGGGAGAGGACGGAATTTCCGATATTTTGGTTCGAGGAGAGGACTGTAGTATACTTACAGCGAGATAGCCCTGAGGCTCACCAGCTTTGGTCAGTGCATCGCCGACCTTGTGCACAATGTCCTCGCGCTTGCCGGAGTCCACGGCGGCGCGGAGTGTTTCCTTCTGGTCGAACTTGACGGACATGACTGCTGTGTCCGTTTACCTGGGATGCAGATAGGACAGGGAGAGGAGGGAAGAGAGACGACCACGTCCCTCGGCTCGGAAATAGAGCGCGAATGCCCGAGACGAGAGGGAAAAAGTTGCCAACGGTCGTGGGATAAGGCGATAGAGCTGGGGACGGTTGGAGAATGATGAAGCCGGAGCGTTGTCGCAAACCGTTCAGGGCTCGCGGCTTGAATTTGCGGCTCTCACAGCTGCAGTCCAGTTGCCGTGGGTGATAAACAAAACTAGCCGAGGGCCGATTGGCAGATGGTCTGTGCTTTTGGCCCTTGATGCATGTGGGGGAGAAAAGTGGGGACAACGCCAAGAAGAAAATTGTCCAACTTCACATCCATTTCACCTCGAGTTTATACCGACATGGTCTTTGTCATGGGAGAAGAATCGCCTTGGCCTCTGGCCTCGACCTCGTGAGTCCACAGTGGGCAAGTACCATTGTTGCGGATGCTGAGAGGCCAACATGCAGCCCATCGTTTCCGTCAATGGAATGCATCTTGGTCGGACCAGTGTTGAGGTCCATCGAATGTTGTATGTCAAAGAAGCTTGCAGTGTGTCCGGGATTTGCTCGAATGGCCGAATATGCAGAGATCCTATTCACCAATGTTGCACACCTTGATGCAGAAGCTCTGTTGATTTCCTGCCATGAAGGGAATATGAATGTGGTCAGTGACAAGGTCGCTGAAGCGTCGTCCTGCCTGCTGGTGATTGATTGAGCATGTGACGCTCTTCAAACCAGCCACAAGTTTGTATGCTCCATACCTCTCGCCACAGTCAGCAGACGAGCTTTGAACTAATCAGGCTGGATCAATATACCCCTATCTGTCGCAGTACAGACTTACCCTGTAGTAACAGTGGCAGTAGCAGCAGCAGCAGCAGCAGCAGCAGCAGCAACAGGAGCAGCAGATCCACTGTCTTGGTGACCACGCACTTGACAGGGCAAGGTTGCAAAGCTCTCAATCCGACGTCGTTGGTAGGTGTGAAGTCCCTCGATAGACCCAAGCAGTCGGGTCAATGGCCGCGGCGTCTGGCGCACCTTCTCGTCTTCTATTTCCACCTCTTTCGTCCCCTCCGTGAATGCACTTTCCTCATGCAAAGTGCAGCGACACATATGCCATCACCACATACTTCACCTCGACATCCCAATGCTTGCCATCCAAGCTGACCCACTCACGCCCATCACTCCTATTCATCAACACGATGGCGACCGCGCCGAGAAACACGGATGCCGCTGGCAGAAATGAGGTCTTCCCACCCACGATCGATCCTTTCGTCATCCACCATCGACCTCGTCCGCAATGCACTCACACCAACATGAACCGCATCCACGGACCGTACCGCTGCGACCAGTGTGGCCGCCAATCAGAGCTCGGCTGGTTATATCAGTGTGCGCAGGATGTGGAGCATAATCTGCCCATATCCTCGGACGAGCATCTGTTCATGGCATTAGCACCACGAGACTGGGATCACAGGAGAGAAATGTCGGCCCTCGGAGTCAGCTCGTCCATCACCGCACAGTACGACGATGGTATCTATACTCCCGAGCAAATCCAGAAGATTAAGGATCAGAAGAGGCATCTTCACAATGTCTTAGTTCACGAGATAAACGATGAGAACATGGCTTTGTATCCTGCACATACACCTCAGCGCAGCTCCGGCTCCCCGACCAGGTACAATATCAATGTGCCTCATCATGCAATTATCACCCAAGGAGTATACCAGCACCCTCATTTTCGACAGCCTGCACCAACGATGCGCCACCTCCGCCAGCCTAGCTCAGCCTTTCCTGTCATTTGTCGATTCAAATGCTGTCATCGATGCCGGCCTTTCTACAGGGATCGGGTATACACCTCCTTTGAAGCCATGTTGGAAGATGGAAACTCCTACGAGTATGGAGCCCGCGTCGATCAGCTTCACATTCTTGATGCAACAGTGCTCAAGAAAATCAGCTATAGTCCTCTGAGCCCGCCAGCGGTGCTCCCATCAGATACTAATGTCAAAGACTTTGCGAATAGGGTCTCTCGTGAACCTTCCTCAGAGCTTTCCCATATCTCCTTAAGCCCTTCTGGCTCTTCCCGCAGTATCGCAGTCTTCCTCGACGAAACCCTGAACAGTCCTACCACTTCTGCCTCGACGAGCCCGGTCACGTCAGCAACAACCTCGTCTCTCACATCTCCAAGAACAACCGTGTCATCGATCAGCCTACCCATCACCCCGGCTTCGACGCGTGACTGGCCAGACATCCCGCGAGAGCGCAGTCCATTGAGCACCCACACCGCTGTGCCTCACAATGTCGGCCTCCCAACCTCCGCGCTGTTGCACGAGACACCGAGAGAAAAACAAAGCTCGGCTGGTGCGTACCAGACGATCCTACCCATCAGGGGCGGGAGGCCCAAGGAGAATTCTCAAGCCAACTCGACTCCATTGTCCAGCTCAAACAGCGACAGCAGCTACGGCGGTGAAGTTGATGTCGATGGTGGTGTGGCGTTGACTGAAGAAGCAATTGGAGTGGGCGTGCCTGATATCATCACTCGACCAGGCACACCTGCCACCGGCGTATTACCATACAATATCACCCACGCAGTCACAGAAGGCTTCGACAGTTATGACCTGAGTGCCGCCTTCAAAACATCATCAGGCCATACGCGTACACAGACGCAGACTTAGCACGACAGCGAAGATGTTCTGGTGGAGCCAGGTCAGGCGGAAAGTGGCTCAGAGGCTTCTATCACCCCATTAGCGCCTGGAGCATATACTTTCGATGATAATGATGATAAAGCAGAGGAAGAAGGAGAGGAGCATGCCTAGTGGCAGTTTGCCTGGCGACGTTGACAGGCCAGATGCAGTGCATGGGTTGCATTCTTCGACGTGCATAGTCGTGGGATCAATAAGTCGCATAGACAGCGCGGCATGTCATTTGCAGAGTGTGCAGAACCATAGCAGGGTAGAAAATAAATGGTTTGATAAGAAAAGGACTATTACGCCGAATCCTAGCACTAGATTGATCACTCCTCATCACCATCCTCATTCCCCTTCTCCTTTGCCTTTTCGACCCACTCCCGAGCCAATGCTTCCACTCTCTCCACATCCCTCTCTGCACCAAACTTGACTTCAAACTCCCTCCACCGCTTGAACACACCCTTTGCCCTCCTCGTCTTCATCCGACCCTTACCCATCCTCTCGAACAGATTCCTGATGCGTTCCACCTGATCCTTGACCTCCTCCTTGGCCGCATCGCTCTCCCTCAACCTCTTCAACATCCCCTCCTCACCCTCGACCCAACCATCCCACCCAGCGTTCCACCTAGGCCACCCCTCCACCACACCTTCCATCACCGTCCTCCCCCTCTCCGCATCGCCCTTCTCGTGCCTGAATTCCATCAAAGCAAATTTGACAGTGACGTCCCTCTTCTCCCTCTCGGGGACACTCTGCAGTGCTCTCCCCGACAGTCCCCGCGCCTTGGTCGCGTTGTCCCGCGCGAACAAGAAAGTGGCGTACGCAAGCCAGACCTCGCTCGAAGCGCGGAAGGACTTTGCCATGCGCGCCGTGGTGACGCAGGTGGCTGCGAAGGGGGGGGTGGCGTTGGCGGGATTACCGCTCAGCATGCCGTCGTAGAGTCTCTCCGCTGCGTCGGCGCGGCCGGATTGTGTCAGAATGGACGCCAGCTCGAGGTGCATGCTCTGCGCGTCCTGGACTTGGCACGCTTCCTTGAAGAACGCGGCCAGGCGCGCGTCCGAGGTGCTGGCGTCGCTGGCCGACGGCTCGGGGTAGGCGACCTCGAGATTGAACAGCGCCGTCCAGACGGCTGCTTTCTCGTCGGTCTCACGCAGGGGGATCGTGGCCAAGGCGCGTTGGCCGATGGAGCGCGCGGTGGCGTATTCCGAGTACCGGAGGTGGTGGGCCATGTATTGGATCCATAGAGCGGAGGAGTGGGGGGAGGAGAGGAGGAGCCGTTCAAAGTCAGAAGGGGATTGTGGACCTTCTTTATCGAGGTCGGCGGTGCGGTCGATGAAGGGCTTGGTGGATGGTTGGGTCTTGGTGGGGATGGCGTGCTCGGTGTCGGAGTCGCCTGAGGCGGTGGGGAAAGAAGTGCTACCTGTCCAGTCGAAGCCGGAGGTTTTCAGGCCGGTGGAGGGAGCGTCGGTCATCTCGGTGTCGGATGCGTCGTCTTCTGCTTCGGAAGAGGCATCCGACTGAGCTAATTCGCCCTTAAGCAGATCAAGATCGACGCCGCCATCAACGTCCATCTCGTCATCCTCGGAGGCGTCTTCAAGTACAACTCCTTCGTCGGTGGAAGCATTTTCTTCGCCGCCTGATGCTTCTTCGTCGTCGGCATCGGCATCCTTGAAGTAGCTTGCCTTTAGACCGAAGCTAATCCTTCGCTTCTCAAGGTCGATGGCAAGGATCTTTGCTTTGACCTTGTCGCCTTCATCAAAGAGACCTTTGATGTCGCCGATCTTGCCATCTGCGATCTCCGTCCTGTGGCATAAGCCACTTACTCTGGGATTTGTATCGTCCACATCGACAAAGACGCCAAAGTCCTCGACCCTTCTGATCTTGCCAGTGACGATCTCGCCCTCTTCCAGGTCCTCCATTTTCTTGGGAGGTACATAGTTCTCATCCACTTGACTCTCTTTCAGACTCATCTGGACATGGTTAAGCTTAGAGTCCACCTCTGTGACGCGGCCTTTGACGAGCTGATCGACTTCAAATTCAGCCTGCCAGTCTTTGATGTAGCGATCAGACAGATCCGTTACCTTGACGAATGCCTCTACTCTTGGGCCCAGGGCAACAATAACGCCATTGTTGCGTATCAGCTTGATGAATCCTCGTCTCACGTTGCCTGGCTTGAGCTCGGCGAGGCTAGTGATCAGCGGATCTGAGACAGGAAGAGCAGATGAGAGCACCTTGGATGGTCGGACGGACAGAAATAGCCGTTTGTTCGGAATGTCGATGTCTACTGCGCACACTCGGATGATATCGTTCTTGTTGAATTGAGCTGTCGAAGCGGTCGCGAAGTCGTCGCCGATGGACGTCAAATCGATGACACCAGAAACAGTGTCGGACAAGGCCACCAGTACCGAGCGTTCGGTGACACGGACAACCTTACCGGCGTAAGATGCATTCAACGACACATTTGCCAGTGTTTGAATGGCACTACTAGAGCTGCCAGCTGGGATCAAATCAAGTCGATTCGCACTTGCATCAATCGACTTGATCTCAACACGGAGAGCAGAGCCAACGGGGTGACTAGATGGAATGTCTTGAATGCTAGAGTCACTGGCAAGATCAAGGAAGGAGATCCGACCACGAATGTTTGGAGTGATGTTCGCCCAGAGACCGGAGTCAGAGATGTTGTTCACAAAAGCGATATGACTGTTACCGACAGTAAGAGAAGACAGGGTCGGAATGTCGCTCTCATTCTCCAATTTGGATTGCTTTGCTGTGAGTTCGAAAACGGGCACGCTCGACTGCCGATGAGAGATTGGTAAGAATCTGTGATTGCGAGCATCGTGAATGCCGAGAATCTTCACAGACAATGTCTGCTTGGGCTTGAACATCGCAAGTGGTCTTTTCCGGTTCTTGATGGCGTCCCACGAGTCAAAGGCCTCGGATACGTCAATGCGGCCTTGTACATTGTCTGCAAGCTGGACGTTGAGCTGAGTTTGCTTAACGGAAGTGATGCGAGCCTTGGTCTGCTTGCCGAGAGTAAAGTCATCCAAAGATGCGGATTCGCCATCAACAGGATTTTGTACCGCTGAATCTACCACGGCAAGGTTCTTGGGCGTCTTCTCCTTGGGCTGGCCTTGGTCTTCCCGTAAAGTCAAGACGAATCGCTGCTGGTTACTGTCCACGCTCAATATCCTAGAGGTCACAGGCATATCCTTGCGGTAACCAAAGGCTGGTATCGCGAGCTTGTCTTTCGTGATCTGGGTCTTTGGCATGTAACCTACAACGCCTGCAGCGAACTCCACAAAAACACCATCTGGCGTGATATTGCGAACGAAACCAACAGCGTCGTTCCCAGGCTTCGCGTCCTCCATTGAAGTCAGTAAAGCCTCGTTTTTCGCAGCATCAACGAGACTCGGCTTGTTGGAGAGTGTCAACATATGCCGGCGATCATTCTTTGCGAGCACGACCAGCTCAGAGAGGTTCTGCCCAACTCGCAGCTGTTTGAGTAGCTTCTGACTCTTCTCTTCCGTTCCGTCTGTAAGATGTGTCATGCGAAGGACACATTTGAAGCCACCTTCAGCTTCCAGCGACACGAGATCCTTTGCAAGTTCTGTGATTTTGGCAGTCACAACCTGTCCAGGCTTGATAGCAGACCAGGACTCTGTCTGCTCTTCGCTAAAAGCAGGGCTGTCTCTGCAGGACACTATCATGTCGTTCTTCTCGGCATCCACTGACTTGGTATGGACTGACACAGTCTGCCCGACACGAAAATGCTGCGTCGCGTCTTTGATGTAAGCCTCGCTCATTTCTGACACTGGCAACCACGCGCGCATGCTTCCGAAGAATTGCACGACAGCTCCGTTAGGCAACACCCTAATGATGGTTCCCGCAGACTCGTCGCCAATCTTGATCTCGTTGTAATCCTTCCAGATTGCGGCATCGGTGTTCAGCAATGTTTTCTTCAACGTGAACCGCAGCTGCCGCCGCTCAAGATTCACACTCAGCACCCGGGCCTTGACTGGGAAGTTCTCTCGGAAACGCTTTTCAGGATGCTGTAACTGCACGTCTGCAAGGTGCATTTCTGGCGCCAGGCCAGTGATGCCGTCTTCGAGTGTAATTAGAACGCCAGTAACTCCCTTGGGTCCTAAGATGAGCTTTTCCACCTTGCCTTCCACAACGGAACCGACTTTCACATCCTCAAGCTTTAAAAATTTGCGTTTCAGCACACTTGGCTGCAAGGAGAGGTTGTATACTCCATCGACTGGATTGTAGCTGAGCACGCGTGCTTTGTGCACCGTGTTCATTGCGAAAGGTCCAGTCTCCTCGAAAAGTGCGTCGACCTTGTCGTCAGATAATCGTGAAATATGCGCAAATCCTGGCTGACCTGCACCACAATCGAAGTATACACCTGTCCCGGGGAGAATCCTGATCACTTTTGCTTCTTCGATGATCTGTGAGCTCTCAAGCTTACGCTTCTTCTTTGCAGTCTTAGCTTGCTCCTCGAATTTTCGTACATGGTCGAGAAGCGACACTGCGACCTTCTTGGTCTCGGCATTGGGAAAATTGAAGATGACCCGGGCTTGGACTTTTTGCCCAATCTTGATGTTCTCGAATGCCTCCTTGTTGACGCCACTGCCAGAATGGATGGCGTCAGCGGTCGCATCAACCGAGCCCATGATCTTTCCAGTGATACCAGCACCGGATGTGTTAGTCACCAGAACCTCCACGGCAGCTCCTGGCATGATGGGATCGATTGTTGATGACTCCTTGAGCATGTGTTTGCTCAGGTCGCCAATACGGAGAGGATCTGGGCACAGTTTGACCACCTTGCCATCAGAAGCAGATCCAGTGACGCAGCAAAGCATGACCTGACCTTCTTCAATCTCCTCCAATCTCCAGTTCTGTCCGAGCTCTTTCTTCGAGATGAAGCCACGAATAGAGCTGTCTTCAAGGGCGATGTCGGCGACAATACCATGGTCTTCGACACTTTTGACCGCAGCCTGCACCATATAGTTGGTCTTCAGCTCTTGCGAAAGGCCCGTATTTGTGAGTCGCGGGTTTAATGATAGTTCAATATGCCGCTTGGCCTTCGAGCCTGAGGTCGACTCTCCAACAGTGGCAGTAACATAGGCTCGCAAGAACTGCCCGACCCGAAAGAGCTTCTTGAGCTCAACATCCTCGTCAGCATCGCTTTGGTCTGCTTGATCGTCGTCGTTCTCGGCAAGCAGTGAGTCAATGCGTTCGTTGATTCGATCCGAGACTGCCGTGATTGGGATGTAGCCGGTGAGATTATTTGCTAAGGCGAGGGCAACATCTTTGGACGTTATTGCGGTGACCTGACCCAGCACAAGAGAGCCCACTGCCAGCGATTTGTAGCCGAGTCCTTGGATCCTGACCTGTTTTCCGTCCGTCTCTTTACCCAAGGGCTTCGAGCTTTTCGACCTTTTCTGAATTTTGCTCGTCGGCCGCTTCTTCTGCTCACCACTCGTCTCCTCTTCTCCGTACTCCTCTCTCACCACTTTCGATTTCCCCCCTTCTTCAAAGAGCACATCTCTTTCGGCATCGGCCTTGATCTGCCTTTGCTCGAGTGGCGTGAGAACGCTTGCTCCACCTCGAGGGAATGATCGTTCCTCTCCGGAAAGTAGCGAAGACTTGACCGATTTTCGAGGAGGCTCTTCCGGCGCCTTTGACTGTTTCTTCTCTACTGGCGGTTTCGCTAATTTCTTGTCCGAAGTGTTGGGGACGACGTGTGGCTTTCCTGAGTCGTCAAACTTGATCTTCTTCGCCGGTCGATCGGCCACGACAGCCTTGCGTTTTTCGGTCGCCATGATGTGCCAGTGTCTGTTCTCGGTACTCATAGCCCAAGGGTGTTGCACCCAAGATTTCTCAATTTTGCGGAGCTCTGATAAATTTCTGCCGGGCGGTGTTGCGGAGTTAGCGGTGACGTCGGAGAAGTTGCCACGCTTTGATTGGTCGACGCGCATCGCGTCTTCTTCTCTAAGCCACCTCTGCAAGCTATATCGCCTTTTTAGGTCAACTTTTTAAAGGCACTTCCGCCTCCATCTGAGCTCACAATTACTATGCAGGACGCACATGGATCACGGTAACGGAAGAATGACCATCCTGGAGGATCTACCCTCGTCACAGCCCAGCATGGCCGAATTGGAGATGCCGTTCCCAGACTTGCCTTCGTCATCTCAAGTGCGGGCGATGGCGAGCAGCAGACCCAAGAGACCCCCGACTATAACCCCGAAAAGGTTTACACGCTTCTTCACACCCCGTCAGAGCGTCGCAGATACCCGAAACTCCAAGCATGCAACAAGAGCTTCCCGAAAACTGCGTGACATCACCAAGAATGCCGTCAACCAGAGACCAACTTCTGCTATTAGTCAATCTAGCAAGATCGAAGACGACGAGATCGAGAATCTCACACCGAGGCGAAGCAAAAGAAGAAAGCTCACACCAGTACCCGAGTCGTCGCCTGGACAGCTTCAGTCATCTCCTTCTAGGCATGTGGGAGACTTCGAGCCTATCGACCTCTTCGACGACGCAGTGTCTGTAGATGATCTCGATCAGCTTTGCGATGATTTTTCACAACTTCCGACACCAGTCAAGCGACTTCAGCCTACCAATGCTTTAAAAATAATGCAGCGAAGCTTTGGTGGACCCTCAGTACTTCAGCGAGGTCGCACTCATAATCCGTGCGTCAACTGGAGACACGCCACAGCCGACTTCTACTCTGGAGCTGAGGATGTTTCTGCATTCGACTCACAATCACTACCATTCTGTGTCACTGCTTGCCGATCTAATTCTCTGGTCGCGCTTGGTGGTGAAGGCGGAACTGTGACTCTGCTTGACTCCTCCTCTGATCCGGACATCTCTTTCTCCACGCCTCACATCTCCTTTAAGCCTCATCAGAATGCCATCATGGACATGTCGTTCTCTTCTGATGACTTTCTCATTGCTACAGCAAGCGGCGACCAGACTGCTCGTGTGATTGACATGCGGACACAGCAAACACGATATATCATGGCTGGCCATGTCTCTTCAGTGAAAACCGTCCGTTTTCAACCAGGCAATGACAGTGTGCTTGCCACATCATCGAGAGATGGATCTGTACAACTCTGGGACTTGCGTTGCCGAGGCACAACCGTCCCACCATGCGAGTTGCGCGTTTCTGCCACCAGGTCTTTACCCACAGATTCGTCAGGTCGGCAGATAGTCTACGCCGAGACCTGTATCTCCATACGCGACGCACATTCCTCCGCTGGTCCTCCACCTTTGCCCCGCAAGAGCAGCGCCGACCTCTTCTCGGCTCGATCGACATCAAGTTCGGCTACCCGTAACGATGTTTCTATCACTGCGCTCTCTTTCCTGCCTGGCGATAGATCTCACATCCTGCTCTCTGCCTCGGAGGCGAACGCAGCCATCAAAGTCTGGGACATCAGAGGCAAATACAACCGAAGAGGCCCGGCTGTACCATTAGCTTCCACAGCAGAGCCCCCATCCCACATCAAAAGCCGTAAGTACGGCATCAACTCTCTCGCCCTCAGTAGTGACGGAGGACGGCTGTACGCTTTGTGCCGAGACAGCACCGTCTACGCGTACAGCACAAATCATCTCGTCCTCGGGCATGTTCCAGAACTGGACAGTACGACAGCAACATCGGGCAGGAGCAAGTGGCGAGGCTATGGAACTGAGAAGGAGGGGCTGGGCCCACTGTACGGATTCAAGCACCGGGACCTCAAGGTCAGCAGCTTCTACGTCAAAGCAGGTGTACGAAAAGCAGGCCATGGAAAGGAGGAAATGCTAGCCGTTGGAAGCAGGGATGGAAGCTCGATCTTATTCCCCACCAACGAGGGCTACTTCAAGCAAGAAGCTGAGAGGCACGAGACCCGCGATCCTGCCAGTCTGCCGGGCACACCTGTCAAGCTATCTTCAAGGAAGGACGAACTTCCCATGTACGAAACCGGCACTTCGCTAGTCAGGGGCCACAGGAAGGAAGTCACGAGCTTGTCATGGACTGCAGACGGAGAGTTGGTGACGATCAGTGACGACTTCACAGCCCGCTGCTGGAGGGAAGGACCGAAAGCACGCGAGCTCAGACAAGGTGGAGAAGGACAGGGTCAGCGCTGGGGTTGCGGCTGGGCTGAAGTCGAGGACTCATTTGACGACGAGGAAGTATAGACAAACCATCAGGTTGTTCTTTGGTATAGATTACAGAATGTACCATCCTCCGTCTCCTGCTATTTACACTTTTGCCCAGTCATGTTCTTCCCATTCGTCCGACTCCTTCCTCCCCCATTCCTGTGTGTTGAACTCCCTCAAGCGGTCCCAACCACAGTCCCGGTCAAGAAGGTGGGCTGCTTGTCGCTGAAGTTCGGGATGTCTTCCAGCACCTTCTTCGCCGACGGTCCGCCCGCCGCCGCCTGAAAGGTGGGAACGTCATCGAAAACGAGCGTCGCTTGGATCTTGTATGGCTGGTCGTCGGGGAACTCGGCGACTTTCCAGGATTTGAGGCCGACGGGGGACCAGGTCTCATAGACCATGGGCATCTAGGGTTGTTAGCATTGCGCAGAACATGAGAGAGAGGAGGGGAAGAGCGTACATGGGTCTTGAGGTAGTAGTCCAGGTTGAACTTTGCGCCTTGCGGGTAGAGGACGGAGATTTCGGCGACCATTTTGGCGGTGGTTATTGAGCAGTTGAAGGCTGGTTGGTGGTGACTCGTCTGGACAATTGATTATAGTGCTATACGTGTGAGAAGGAAGAGAAGATGGTACTAAGCAAACGATAGTATACCAACCTAACCTGGCCGTCCCACCAAGCTCCCGGCTGCCCCGCTTGCCATGGAGGGGTAGATGTCGCATCAATCGGGACCCACGGTTGGCTGATCACTCATGGTTACTGGACATGGCGAAGGGGACAGCGTCGATTGCCGAGGTGAGCAATCTGTGCATGTTTGTGCACATCAATTGTTACGACGTGAGCAAGACATGTCGCTGCTGATGAAAGTGAGCGGCGTTGACGATGACTGCACGCCGATATCGGATGAGCTGCTGCAGGAACGACAACCACGTTGATCATGCAGGTTCTTCCTCTTGATGCATGCATCAGTTGCTTGTCCTATTATGTTTGTCAAAGCTCCCCGCAGCTCATCATCACTTACGACTTGCTTGGTTGGCAAGCGCAATCGATACCATGGCCGCACCGTGCGAGGATGATCCTGTGCGTCAATACAACACGATGTTTACACAGTCCAGCATTGAACAAAATGACCCATTATGAATGGTATTTGAGCTGTTGCTATGATTGTGGGAGCCTCCGTCCAAGCTTCATGGTCGTCGTTGAAGGTGGCCCTTAGTGACAATATTTGTCTATTGTCCTGACTTGAGGGTAAGTGATTTCCTTCCAAACCTCTTTCCTCCAAGAAGACCGACATTGAGCAACGATTGTTCTCAACAACCCCAACCACAATGGCAGTATTGTATGGTGACAATAGATACTGTGGAGCAACTGCGCAGTCAAATTTTGAATGATTGCTCTATTGCTCTTTTGTAGTCGTCTGCACTCCTAAGTGATCATCAGTAAGAGATCCAGCTGGGCAATCTGATATAGTATATCTCGTTCTCTCTTCCCTAGTGTTTCCTTACGCGTGTAATACTCCTGCGGAAACATTCATTATGGCGCCTAACGGACCGAAGCGTGCCACCGCTAAGCCTGCAGGACTGACCGCACCATCAAGGTCGTCTCGACCATCACGACGACAGGCAACCGGAAACAGTATTACTACAACAGGGAATCAAGCATCCACTTCTACTCTGGCTACGCAGAACAGTAATGCGCCAAACTGGGTCGGCCGGGAGTACCAATTTGAGCAGAGGACACGAAGGCAGGCCAGGCTCGCGCAAGCCGGCGCCCAAGCTCAACCGCCAGCCACGAATCAAGCACCAGGTTCTCGTCGTCGAAATCTGCCTCTGCCACTACAGCCGACAGCATCAGTGGTGCCTCAACCCAGTCCAACTGTACATCAGCAGCCAGCTGCGACTCAGTCTTTACCTTCGCAGCCCCAGCCGCACCCGTTGATACCGCAACCGATACCGCCCGTCATCCACCAGCCTGCAGCACCGGTAGGTTCACAACAACGAGGAGCGATTAGGGTCCCAACGAGTACAGTGACGAGCCAGTCACCTACCACGGAGTCACCTTCGCAGAACCGCAATTCCAAGCAGCCACGACAGCAATCCTTGGATCCTGTCCCACCAACCAGCAATATCAATGGGCAGTGTTCAGCGGCTCCACCAACACGCCAGACAAGTCGCGCTGGACTGGACTTTCTCGACGCGCCGCCTCCACAGGATTCATCTGAAGGCAACCCAGCAGCAGCCATCGGAAACGTATTGCAGCCGGACTATCGCGATCGTGTTGATCCGTATCCCATCACACCAGACTCCGACGGAGGCGGTCTACTTGAGGCCTTGCGTGCCAAATACGATGACAGCAGCGACTCTATCGATACCGATACCATGAGAAGCGACATGAAGGAGCTACTCGATACTGGAACACAGTGGAGAGATTCCCTCATCAGACTTCGGAACGACGATGAGCAGCTAAAGAATGACTACAAGATTCTGAAGACTACGGCCCGCGCGGACCATTCAAGGTGTATCTTCAAGTCGGAGATGTACGAGTCTCTCACAAGGCTCCGCGATCGCACTGCTAGGCTCACGGAGGATATCAAGGAAGTAATGGACACGATCTATGCCGTACCAAGTACCGAGTCAGCTACGAATGCACCACAGCACGAGGCCGGACAACACCTTGACAACTTCCGTCCCAGCAATGAAGCCTGGAGAAAGACTGATGCTGTGGCAGATGATGCTCAGCAAGGAGCAGCCGAGGGTCACGGCCGTGGGCAAGACGATCAGGATAGGTCTGGTACTCTTGTGGGACAGGAGGCAGCCGGTGAGCATGATGCTGGCGACGAGAAGAGCTCTGAAAAGGAAGAGATGTCACCGCGCCCCGACGACAACGAAGACCGCCCTCCAGGAGGGAAAGATGACTCGGACGACGATGAAGACGACGGTCCCTCTGCGGGCGCAGCGCCTGTCCAAGGACATTGGCAGCAGCATGTCGACGATGCACCCGCTGAAGAGGGCCGTGAGCATGAGGGTCGTGACGACCACAGCCAGGAGCAGAACCAGGGGGGCCCTGACGGCGCAGATGGGAGCGACTGGCACGACATCGACGACTACCCCGATGCTGACCAGGACGAGCGCCGAAGCGAGAAGCCACCTGCTGCCAACGACGAGGAGATCGCCAAACAGCTCCAGGCTGAGCTCAGCGGGCCGTCCAGGGCAAAGCACAACAATGCTGCAATGTCGCAAGTCAGCTCTCCACACATCAACCTGGCCACTCCGACCTTCGCACCGAGCACGCAGCATAGCTCCGGCAACGGCTCAGGGAGGAAGAGGCTCAGGCAGGACGACAATGACCATCGCGGGGATAGGTCGCCGAAGAGGAACACGACGTACGATCCAAATTGGCTGGGAAGGCGCTTTGCGCGTTACGAATAATGAGGGAGCAATGAGACCGAGCTGGGGCGGAAGACCATCGGGCGTATGAGTGGTAGTGGTGGTGCTAAAAAGATCGGTAGAAGCATAGTGCAGGTTTCCTACATTCACGACACATAGACATGATAGAATAGACGCCCGATGGCACCAACATTACATATCCCGCCCGCTGCAGCAAGAGACCTTCACCACGATATGATCCAGGCTCCCCGGGCCTGCAGAACTTTCGTCCAGTCTTCCGTGCTCGGCTCTGATGTTCCGGCCGCTTTCGGGCGTTGTCGCCCCTGTGTCTTCCATTGTTTACCAATGCAGTCCAGTGGAGTTGCTACTGTTTGTATGAATCTACTTCTCCGTTTGCTTTTACGCCATGCTTGATGAGACATCATCGTTTGGCGATGCTCTGGCTCTGGCGCAAACGCAGTGTCTCTCCCGTCTCCTGCAAACGCGTACTGGAGCAGCAAACATGATCCGCATAAGTATTCACAACCTCGTCTCTTCCTTTCATTCCCCCGGATCCACCTCCCCCTGTCAAAAGTCCATACCACCCAGTCCCATATATCGACATGGACGAACCCCAACCGACAGCACGAGAAGCCTCCCGTGCCCCTCCACGCCTCCACGACCTCATGCGCCATCTCGCCGAAACTGTTCCCGCAGACAAAGACGCCCGCATCGCGACGGCGCCATACTACGCCGCCATCCCTACTGCCCACGGCGGTTCCCTGCCCCCAACGAATCTCTCTTTGAGATCGCTCAGCCAATCTGCCCCTAGCGCGGTGGCGCGACAGTCCCCTTCCGCCTACCAGGGCAATGTCCAAGCCCAGCAGCTCCCGCTCAACCTATGGGACGTGCTAGCGGACAGGAAAGAGATGACATCAGGCGAGCTGCGCGCTATCGGACGTGGTGGAGAAGAGGCTTGGGGTCCGTGGAAGCAAGTCGATGGTGAGAATAAGGAGAGTGGGAGGGTGGTCGATGCGACTGAGGAAGATGAGGACGAGGAGATACCGAAGCGAGTTCCGATGACAGGCCAGGCGCTGTTAAGGTGGAAGGAGAAACAGGCAGGAGAGGCGAAGGATGCTGAGCAGGCCGCTTCTGCTGGTGCGGACGAGAAGGATGGTGGGAATGGCTATTATCAACCCAGTCGAAAGGTGGTTGGGTGGAAGTATGAACCATTTGGTGAGAGGCAGGCTGCTGGTGGCGCTGGACAAGGAGGCATGTTGTCTTTAAACTTACGTGGCATGACTTACTGATGGTTTCCTAGATGATGGTGATGGAGACGATGGCAAGAAGAAGGGTGAAGACAAGGGAAAAGGAAAGGACAAGGTCAATGTCGATGTCGCTACAGCTGAGGAAGGAGAGGACGACGAACAGGTAGCAAGAGATGGCGATAATGCTAGTAACGACGATAGTCTGAGTGATGGCGGTGTCGCGTTGCCATACAGGCCCAGGAATGGTGCTGGAGACGCACAGTGAAGGGGGGAGCCGCGCGGTGAGGTCGAGGAATCGGCCTCTTGGTTGAGCACAGCTCTCCAGCGCTGCATCCTCCCACACAATTGTTTTCACGGTAGAATGATGATGGACATCGACAATGGCGCTTATCGGAATGGACAAGATATTTTCTCTCCAATAATGCTTGATGCAGAACGAAGGTTTCGCTCTCCATTTGACCGAGACCACCAATGATCGCCCCCACATTCGCAGTGGCGGCACGTCATCGTCCTTTCACGAGATACAGTATTGCTCTTCCGATTACACTCCCGACATAAACACAACTGTTTGAACTCGTGAAACGCTTACGATGGCATTTGCTGAAGATTCTACCGTGCTGGAGCGTGTCATCAACCCACCAGATGCGTCCAAGAGGTCGTCAATCATCTTCTTGCATGGCCTCGGCGACGATGGCCATGGCTCAGGGTATGCTCTCGCCCAACAGTTTCAGATGTACAATAAGCTGCTGTACACCAAATGGGTATTACCAACAGCTAAGATCGATCACGAAGTTGGGGAGCGTGCCTGGTACAAACCGCATGATCTGCCTTCGCCACTCAAGCCGCGGGTGCCTGGTCAAGAAGACGACAAGGAGATTGACGACGATGAAGACGAAGAGGGCATACTCAGGACCGTGGATTTCATCGATGGACTAGTGGAGAAAGAGATCAATGACGGCATTGATCCGTCCAAGATTGTGGTAGGAGGCTTTAGCCAGGGATGTGCCGTGTCAATGGCTTGGGGTTTGAAAGGCAAACACCGGAATGAGGTCGCTGGCGTGTACGGTTTGAGTGGATACTTTCCAAAGATCAAATCAGTTATGCCCAACACACTATCAGGCGACGAAGCACGGAAGCATGCTCAACAATGGTTCTTCGCACATGGGATGGCTGATCGGGCCGTCGCCATCAATCTCTTCGCGGAAGGTCAAAAACGACTGCAGGAACTTGTCGACAAGGACCTCGTTGAAGGACATGTATACCAGGATCTAGCGCATACCATTGCTGGTCCGGAGATCAGGGACATCTGGTTGTGGTTCAAGAAGGTCCTCAAGGAGGAAGAGTAGCGAGATTTCCAGTCACGGATCTTTGTGATCGGACTCTAGACACGGCTTAGGAATGCGCTACCAACGACAAAAGACTTCAAGAGTCACATAGACTGTGTCGCCGGACATCACTGCCCATTTCGCCTGAGGTACAGGACTGTCGAGACTATATCTCTGCGCAGAGGGAGGGAAGCTGTACATATGGACTTCTTTCATGGCATATCATCCGCCACCAGCGTGATCTCAACCGTAGCCGGAGACCTTTTCACGCTTTTTCGATCACGCAAGGCCCTATGGGCAGTTCATGGCCCGGCTGAATGGGCGTGACAGGGGCTTCCCCGCCCCAGAATCCGGCTGAATGAAGATGGAACATCTGACTTCTTCCTGTGAGCAAAGAACTGAACGTTTCTGATGTATTGTAATATGTCCGGGTAAAGTACTGCCACTTTTCATTACCATGTCCCCAAGTACTTCACTATATATGGTGTGGGCAGAGCAAGACCACCATGACTGCCCGGACCCGCCTCACACAGCATGTTGCTACAATTCAGTCTCTTGGCCTTAGCAGGCACCTACGTACAAGCAGCAGGTGAGTCATCTACTCTATATACTAGTAATACAGCTAACAGTATCAGTCTCAAACGAAAGGCAAAACACCTGTCCTGTACTTCCAGCAAATCCGGCACTACCCCAAGTAGCAGCCCTTCCGAATCCCTTTAGCTCATTCACTGGTCAAGCAGTAATCACAAGAGCACAATGGTCTTGTCGTCAAACCGAGATTTCCGATCTCTTCCAGCGATATGAGTTAGGCACAATGCCTGGTGCACCCACCAGCGTCACTGCGTCATTGTCGGGCACCACGATCAGCATCACATCCAATGCGAACGGTCGAAGCATGACCTTCAACGTCACCATCCGCCTACCCACCACTGGCGGTGCCCCTTATCCAGCCCTCATCGCGTACGGAGCACCATCAATCCCGATCCCAGCTGGAGTGGCTACCATCATCTTCGACAATTCCGCCATGGGTCAGCAGACCGACACCCAATCCCGAGGTATGGGTCTCTTCTACGACCTCTACGGCGCTCAAGCAGACGCCGCCGCCACCACCGCCTGGGCATGGGGCGTCTCGCGTATCATCGACGCCCTTATCCTCACGCCATCCGCACAGATCGACACCACCCGCGTCGGCGTAACAGGCTGCTCCCGCAACGGCAAAGGCGCCTTCATCGCCGGCGCGCTCGACAGCCGCATCGCCCTCACCATACCACAAGAGAGCGGCTCTGGCGGTGCCTCCTGCTGGCGTCTAAGCGACGACATGCTTGCTCGTGGCATCAACACGCAAACAGCCTCGGAGATCGTAGGAGAGAACGTATGGTTCAGCCAACGCTTCGCCGGCTTCGGGAACAGCGTCAACACACTCCCCGTGGACCACCATTTGCTAGCTGGCCTGGTGGCGCCGAGAGGTTTGCTGGTGATTGAGAACACGGACTTTGAGTGGCTTGGTCCGTGGAGTGCATTCGGGTGCATGACGGCTGGGAGGAGGGTGTATGAGGCGCTTGGGACAAAGACAAATATGGGGTTCAGTCAGGTGGGTGGGCATCAGCATTGTCAGTTTCCAGAGAGTCAAAGGGGAGATCTGGAGGCTTTTGTGTCTAGGTTTCTGTTGAGAACAAATTCGAGCACGGATATCTTCAAGACGGATCTGGGACAGTCGTTTGATCAGGGGAAGTGGGCGCCGTGGTCGACGCCGAATTTGGCGTGAGCAAATGTGGCTGCAGATGTGTACATACCGAGACAATAGTAAGTGTAACAGCAGGCTTTACATCTTGTTAGGTCACTCACGTATTGCTGGCTGATTGTCATTATTTGCTATTTGTTATCCTTGCTAGTCGTTTGTGAGGTGATATCTGCATCAATTGTCAATCGGGGGACAATAGAACAACAACAAACCGAGAAGACGACAATGTATGCTTTGGTTTCGCGATGGCTTAAGTATGTCTCCTCCTCTGTCTCCTTTTATTTCACTCAAGTAATCCATCATCACAGCATCTCATCGAAGACCTGCTATTCATTGCCTCAATCATGGCAAGACGCAATCGTACAGCCAGAGCCCCTTCTCCCGAGCGGTCCTACTCGCCACTATCACCTCTTCCAGAAGATGTTCTTGATAACATCAACGTCAACACACCCGAAGACCCGGGGGCACCCTCCAAGGGACGAGAGACCCGCGCCAAGGGCAAAGACAAAGTACCTGTCCTCTCCACCAAGCCAACGCCTCCGACCAAACCCCCAGCCAAACCACCGGCAAAGCGCAAAGCGACTACCAGCGATGACCAGTCCTCTGCGGCCGCGACCACCATTGAGCCTACCAGGAAGCGTGTCGCCCCTGAGGCTGGTAGTCAGCCTTCAACCAAGAGACCACGTAAACGCAAGAATCCCATCCCGGTAGTCGAAGCCCTATCAGAAGATGATGCCGCCCATGAGCAGCCTACCAGGCCTGGCAGTACCAACGCGGGCGATTACGACGAGCCCACCAGCCAAAGAGGAGATGTTCGCAAGCCCACTACCAAGCCTGGTAGTACCGAGGACCCAGACCGCCGTAAGCCTACCGCGAAAGCTGGTGGGAAACTCTACTCCTCCACATCGACTACCACTACAGCAGCTCGTCCCGGTGGGCTGAACAGCCGAGAAGCTGGTGGTGCCTCCGGTCCGAACCCCGCAATTGCTAGCGACCAGTACACCGTCGCTGGGCCCGATCCGAACGAGGTCGCAGGCGCCGACTCAGCCGAGGCGTCGGAATTTGGGGGCTTCTCTCCTCCGCGTCAACGCGCTGAACCAGCTGCGAAGAAGCGTAAGGACGACGCCACTCGAGGGGCGAGGGAGAAGGCGTCTGCTACAACGAAACCGGTGATCGACAGGCAGTTTGAGAGAGACTGCGGGAGTATGATGGGTTTGGTGAGAAGGTATGGTGCGGTCGATCGAAAAGAGGAGAAAGTGACGGAGCAGATGATGAGGGATGATATGCTGCAGGCTATGAAGCTGGCTTGCAGGTATATGGGTGGTTTCGAAGGTAGTATAGAGGAGGGACTGGTGAAAATGGCTGGGAAGATGTCCGAGGAGGATAAGCAAGAAGAGAGGGAGCAGGATATGAAGACAGTGATCAGGATTGCAAGGAAGTGGATGAACAAAGAGTGATTTGAGCCCAGTGGGAAAGATCGAGGACTTGTACAGGACTTAGTCCATTCAGAACTGTTATCAAAGCGTCCACAAGAGGCTTTTCCCAGAAAATGTCGCATCAAAGTAGACCATGCATCGTGTGCAACAAAAGACTGAAGGGCCCTTGTCTTGAATGTCCGGGCTTTAGGCAGACAAATAGGTCGTGGTAAATCTCTCAATTAGCATCCTGTATATGGTATTTTAGCACAGTGTATTGCATCTCCCCAATGCCTTGCCTATCATGCGTTGGTTAGGTGCATTGCGTTCCTGAAAGGATCTACCTCTTGAACAGCTGGCCAGATCAGGCTGACGGTGTACCGTGGCAGCTCGAGCGACAACAAGAGAGATAAGGCCGTTTTCAGGATTCAGGATCCTAGATCAAGCCGGATGTGATAGTAGACAGGCCTGGTCAGATTGAGACCAAAGTGTCAGATAATCAGCCAACGGTGAACGGAGGTGGTGACCATGATCGCTTGGAAGTGGATGAGTAGAAAGCAGTCACGACTTGAGATGCTTGAAAGATAAAGAGATCTGAAGTGTGAAAAGGAAATCAAATCAAAACTACCAAATCGACACCTGTTCTTCTGCATCTAATACCAACTCTCGATAGCCTTTTCGAGGCCCGTTCAAGGCGGTGTCCCATGACAATTTCGACCGTATGCTTGGGACGATTCCGCTCGTCGAAGCACACCAGTACAGCTGTGTTTAGACTATCTCAAGGAGATAGAGACTTTGGGGGCCCAGGGCCCGCAGTCTTCCCCCACCCAGCTGGCCATTGTTCACCATCGGCTATTGTCTTTGGGTCGGGATTATCGCGCCAGGTGTTCTCGTTATTGTCATTCCGGGTGAAACCAGTGTCAATCTTCAAGCCACTTCCTGAGCCACCAGCGATCGCCGGCTGTCCTGGAAGTTTTGGTTGGGTCGAATATTCTGCAGTTTTCTGCCAGTCGGGGCCTCCCGCGCCCCCAGCACCTCCAGGCGGTGTCAACGGATTATTCTGTGCTGGCTGACCGACCTTTGGTGTTGGAGTCATGGCGGTGGAAGATGGAGGTGTTTGAGGCTGCGGCCTGGTCACGAGGTTGTTCGTCGCAACTTGTCCCGTTTTCGGGGCTGGTATCATGGCATTATTGCGCTTGTGAAGTCCAGCTTGGTCGTCATCAGGCGCATTAGGTTTGATGCCAGTGATGGCCGAAACATCTGGAGTGGGGTGGAGAAGATCCGGTTGGGGGGCGAGCATCAAGTTACGCCTCTGTAGTCCGGCATTGCTGGTTGGAAAGGCAGAGACGTTCCTGGCCAGAAGCAGGCACGAAACTAGTGTCGTGAGGATCGAGGTCTTGATCATAGCTTCGCGTCGATGATGATTGAGATGGCTGCTCCAAATTGATGCGATCGATCATGACATATATGTATGTGTGCAGACAGCCACTGAAGTTATTCCACAACACTGTATATGCTTGCATTGGTGTCAAACTCGACCTACGAAAACGTGGTCCGGTGTGAAAAGTGTGTCGTTGTCAGGACTGACATCAAGTTGTCAAATCGGAGGTGAACCACGTCGATACCAGCAGCTCAGCATATCCGAAAGAGCATGGTGAAGCAGTTCGCAAGGCTATAGCAGTCCTACTGACCCCGTGAATCTGCGGTAGACATACTTGGCATGTTGGAACGAGTGGCCTGGCCGGACGCCTTTCCCTTAGTGTAGTCATCAGCATCATTATTTGTATTGACCTACCTGCGCGATTCGTGGCCTGTTGCCATTCCCGGTAGAAGAGAGGCTTGTCAATTTGGATTGAAGACATCCAAGGGTTTAGTAAGCGGGGAATGGACGCGGTTCTAGGTTCCATCCGATCACGTGTCATGGTGGGGTCGAGCTGCGGTTTCCCCACTTTCATCATCTTCCACCATCTCTTCTCCAACTGTCTGGAGCACTTTTGCCGATTCCAATGCCTGTTGCCATACGCGCCAATCCAATGGCGTGATGCAACCCTAAATGCTCGACCGCCATTGCACCTGAACTTTCGTCCGAGTATTAGTCAAATTTGTAAGCTCGGGGGAACTTGACCGCCAGTCTGATATAGGCGCCATAGCTCCTCAACTCTGCTTCTCCTGCCATTGCATATTCCGAAGAGCCTCAGACTTGTACCGATTCGACGCAGGTATCTCACACATCATAGCCACTCTTATCATGTCGATCAAGACTGTCGCAGTCCAGGGTGTAGGTACAGAGCAGTCGACAGCTCGCTGCTTCGCTAACTCGCTCAGGCCACCGGCAACCTGGGCCCATTCATCGTCGATGCCCTCGTAGACGCCGGTTTCAAGGTCGTCGCTCTCTCGCGCAACTCCTCCCACCCATCGCAGCTAAACAAGGCCGCCACGGTCAAGCAAGTGAACCCCGAAGATGCCTCGTCCGTCACTTCTGCCCTACAAGGCTCCGATGCATTCGTGTCAGTAGTTGGCAACTCTGGTTTTGGACAACAGTCTACACTCGTTGACGCTGCTATCGCCGCTGGTGTCAAATTCTTCATCCCATCCGAGTTCGGCTCCAACACACAAAATGCAAAGACTGCGGCACTCCCCGTCTTTGGCGCAAAGATCCAGACACAAAAGTACCTCGAAGGCAAGAAGGACAAGATTGGCTACGCATTCATCAACAACGGCGCCTTCTTCGACTGGGGTCTCAAGTACAATTTTGTCATCAACACATCCGGTGGCAGCACCAAGCTCTTCGACGGTGGAGACGTCAAGTTCTCCGCCACCAATCTCCCAGACATTGGCAAGGCGGTGGCCGGCGTGCTCAAGAACCCGGACAAGTACAATGGCAAATTCGTACAGATCAACTCGGCGGTGGTGACGCAGAACCAGCTGCTGGCCGCAGCGAAGAAAGCCGGTCTAGACACCAAGACCGAGCCGACGAGCACGGCAGAGGTATACAAGTCCAGCTTGGAGACACTGCAGTCAGGCAAGGGAGACATTGGCGCCGCGATGGTAGGCTTCATCTTCTCCGCACTCTGGGACCCCAGCTACGGCAACGTCTACGACCAGAAGGACAGCCAGGATCTGGGCATCAAAGCGTTGAGTGACAGCGAAGTGGAGCAGCTAGTCGCGCAAGTGGCTAGTGAGAAGAAGTAGATGTACATAGCCAATGGGAAATTGATATCATGTATCAACCATGCGAGAATGTCATTGATGGTGACTCATAAGCCTCATACAAGCCATTACATCCAGCACCGCCATCTGCGCGTGTCCCGTCGACTGTGCCTGTGGACCAGCCCACCAGGGACCGTACTGGCCCCTGTCATTCGCGCTGTTGCGCCTGACACTCTCGTACGTCCTTTCCACGAACAGCTTCACGTCATTGCACAACACCCGTACCTCGGATGGAGACATGCCCTGCACTGCTCGCCCCTCCCGGAGCATAGTGTGCAGATACGAATACACCTTCCCGATAGTACGGACGAGCACGCTCTTGAACCCTACCGCGTCATCGTTCTGCGCCGCAGAGTGGTTCGAGGGCCCGTAGGCGGAGTACTCGGCCAACACGCCCTCTTCGTTCTCGTCCGGCTGCTGGATCCAGCCAGGTCGACGCATGGCTGCCTGCAACATGCGGAGAGACAGGGTGAGGAGGTCATCTGCTTTCTGACGCTGCTCTGCTCGCTTTGCCTCGAGACCCGCGGGGGACGGGCGAGGGTGGCGATCACAGGGGATAGAGGAGCTCGGAGGGGTTGCGGGAAGGGAATTGATAGCGGAGTGCAACGCCACGCACGCCGCTATGGTCTGAGCGGTAGTGTAGGTGAATGTCCAATCCACTACCTCTCCCGTATCGAGTCTGAGGGTGTCCAGTACCACCAGGCCTGCGGGACGGAAAAGGGTGGAGAAGATGAACTCGATACCCTCCAGAGCCTGGTCGAGGGACGACGGCGGAGGCGCCAATGTGGCCAGGTGCTCATGCTCAGCATCAGAGGAAGGATACAGCACTGCTAAATGAGCGCAAAATTCGGCCCAAAGGGCGGTGGTGATGCTGTTCACTTCCCTGCATGGACCTGATTTCCATAGTACCGCTCCTGAGGTGGGACGGCCTTCTGCATCGCGAGACTCAGGGGGGAGGACATAGCTCGAGACGTGGGCGTGAATTGTCAAGCAGATGGAGAGGTAGCGCGGGTCTGATGTGGCGGTGTATAAATGCAGTAGGAGGTGAGCATACCATAGCGTGTCGTCGTTGAACTCGTTGATGCAGTGTTTGTGGTTGTTGAGGATCTTGAAGAGCTTTGTCTGCAGGACCGGAATGTTCGTGCTCTGGCAGGACCAGATGTCATGCAGGGCAATGGCGGTGTATGCGTTGGCTGTTTGCCAATAGCCCAGGCCATTGATCTCGCCATTCGAGTGGTTAGCTGAGAGAAGCAGGACGGAGATGGCTTGTTGAGTGATGGAGCGTAGAGAGTCGTCTGGGTGATGGGGCCAGTCGACGCCGTCCATGTGGGAGGAGCCGGTATCGTGGTGGCGAGATAACAAAGAGTCTGCCTGTTCTCCGTCGTTCAAGGTATCTCTAGTGGTATGGGACACACGACGTAGGACCATGATGTCGAGTTCCAGTGGCTGCCAGTCCTGCTAATGACTTCAGGTCTGCAACGCGGAACCTTCTTGCCACCTGTCATGGAGCTGTAGGTGGCGTCAGTGACATGGTTCCAATACCGCTTCTTATCTCTTTAACCAGCCGCTGCAGAACATGTGAAATCAGACTGGAGGGGCGTTCTCCGAGATCCAGGGTTTGCAGTCAGCTACGTCTGTCTCCTTGCTGCAAGACATGCGTGGCACCAAGATCGACGTGTTTGATCGTCCCGTAGATGCGGGGTCATCCTGGACAGGCGATCACAACAGAAGACGGAGATCCACATTTGAAGATTACCAGAATGAATTGCCGTCTATAATATGTGTATGCCCCACTGATCTGCATCCTTGCATCCAGCCACTATACCTCGACACCAAACACCTCGCTGTAAACTCCTTCGTCGTCATATCTATTTATCCCGGGGCTCCGCGGAACCATCTATCTACAACAGGGCATGGCGATGATGCGATTCATTCAATGTCTACTCAAAGACAATGACAGACTTTACCGTGTCGGGTTGCTTGACACTCTCCAAGCACTCTGCCCACTGGTCGAGAGTGAATTTCTTGTTGGAAATGCCCTTGACTCTGACGCGTCCAGAGTTGAGATAATCCACAGCAGTCGGGAAGCGAATCACTTCACTGACGCTGCCAATGATTGTGATCTGATCACCTAGAATCTTGGTAGGAGCCCAAGTGACGCGAGCCTCGCAGCTGGCGATTCCGAAGATGGCGAGCTTGCCACCGCGGCGGACGTAGCTGAGAGCATTCTCAATGACCTTCTCGACACCAGTCGCATCGACGACGACATCCCAGCCAGCAGGAGTCTGTCGCGATCGCACCTCCTCCATAATGGCAGCATCTGCCTCGGTGCCGGTAAGCTCGACGTAGTTAGTCGCCACATTCAGAGCACGCGCTTGATCGAGTTTGGCGCCACCGATGGAGACAATTGTGACGTCGTAGCCGCCGTTCTGGCCGAGGAGCTGGGAAAGAAGGAGACCGGCAGGTCCAGCGCCAAAGACAAGGACGGAGTCACCGGGCCTCGGAGAGATGCGGTTGAGCATTTGCACGGCGCAAGAGGTAGGCTCGCACAAGCAAGCCTCGAGGTCGGTGAGATTGTCATAGGGGATGGCTTTGCAGGAAGGGAAAGCACAGTACTCGGCGAACCCGCCAGGGGCTAAACAAAAAGTGTCAGTAAAAGCTTCTCGAGGTCATACTTGACGTCTACTCACCCCGGACACCGTGCACTGTCATGTTCTCGCACAGGAGAAGCTCTCCCTTGAGACAAAAGAAGCAATCGTTGCATGGCGAATTTGCACCACATGCAACCTTCTGACCAATCCTCAGGCGTGATACCTTGCTACCGACCCGCACAATCGTTCCTACAGCTTCATGCCCTGCACATGGTTAGGGTTCGCTCCACCGCTCGGAAGCGACCGGACTGACCTGGAATGAGGGGATACTGATAATTGTCAGTCTAGGCCAATCTAGCTTCTCGGAACGGCTTACCGAGGCAGAGAACTCTTTTGACATGTCGCCAAGGTGAATGTGGAGGTCCTGAAAGAGGACTAGTCAGAAAACATATCCAGGCGGTGAAAAGTGGTACGTTGGGTACGTACAGTTGCGCAGACGCCGCACGCGCTGATTTTGACCTGGTTGTTTTGTTAGATCTGCGGCAAGCGAATGTCCATGACGAATGGATTTGCTTACCAATACCTCGTGCTCGCCGACCGAAGGAACGGGTACCTGGACGATCTCGTAGTCGAGAGGCTTGTTGTACCTGAAGGAGGTGGTCAGAGTAGGCCCGGTGGGCTTCGTCGCGGTCCATACCAGAGAGCCTTCATGGTGTTCGGAAGAGGCTGCTCCACTGTCCCGTTGGTGTGACCATTGGTATGGCCATTCGTGTAGCCGTTGACTATTCCGTTGGAAGAGCCATCCATATTGCCTTGTAACATCATGGGCAGTCGTGCTGTGTAGAGACGAGATGAGGACGAGGTGGAAACGGTTGAGGGTGCTGCGCGCCATCCCCTAGGCGCCGACGTAGCATCTTATATCTTTTGTCAACGGATGGAGCCCGGATGGTTGATCTCGCCCCATGGTAGAGTTCCCGTCTAGCGCTGATCCAGAGCGCGATAAGATGCAATTAAGCTCCTTGGAAGGCCATATTGAGCATGTCATGACGGCGATGATGCCGATCGGACCTGATTGGCGAGGTGACACCTGAAACGAGTGTCAGAGCGTTCTGGAAAGTTGAAGATCACTTTATCCGTGACTTGGGGGGTTAAACGTGCTCAGCAGGGATTCACGTCGACTTCATCTTGTCCCTCTGCCATTTGTCGTCAACGTCAGTTCAAGTCTTGGACAGTTTCATTCCTGATGCAGCTCTGTCTGCAAAGCCAACTGCCAACAATGCCACTCCAACAGATTCTCCATCCATTGGACCCATCCTGATGACTTGCAGTGACATTCTCACTTGACCAGTGACATGCACAGAGCCACACACGCTGCGGATCCATCCCAATGCGGCAATTTTCAACCATCCGAGTTCAAGCATAACCCGCTAAGCTCCGGATGCATATCCTGTCTATTCCCGACGTGGTAGGTTAAACTACCGACAATCTGTCCTCCCCCTGTTTCCTTGCTATCTGTCCGTCATGGCAACCCTGCTGGATGAGCTTCGGAACAAGCTCACTGTCGATTGCGACACTCTGGACTCGACAGGCAAGTCCAGGGTCATCATTGATAGTCAGGGACACGCTAATTGTCCTAGTCGCTCACTCTCTGGGTCCCTTTGAAGACTGCACCTCTAACCAGGTATACTCAGTTGCCGAAATGCTACATCCTGATACTGACACGCAAGGCTATCGCTGCTGCCGAGCTCTCAAACTCAAAACATGATGATCTTATCACAAAATCGATCCGACAAGCAAAGGACCTGTCCTCAACCTTTCCAGATGCCACCATACCAGAGCTGGCCACCGACATCATGGTCTGCAGATTTCAAGCCATCCGCAACCAAACTCTGATCCCTGTCAGACACTCAACCTGCACGCCGGGACCCTGCCTCACCTGACGGGCCACGTGCACGTTCAAACCGACCCTTACACCTCCTACAGCACAGCCAAGACCATGGCCCACGCCGAGAGTATGTCACTGCGCCCCACGCCGCCCCATCTCACCCAAACCGCCTTCTGTCCCTGAGCCAGTTCTGCTGCCCTCCTCTGACCAATAACGAACAGGAATCATCAGTCTCGCCCACCACCTCCACCCCTCCCTGCAGGAGCGGATATGCATCAAAATCCCATCCAGCTGGGAAGGCCTCCAAGCATGCCGCCACCTCGAAGCAAAGGGCATCACCACCCTCGCTACGATACTGTACACCATCGAGCAAGCCGCCCTGGCTGCCCACGTCGGGTGCAGCTACATCGCCCCTTACGTGAATGATCTGAAAGTACACTTTGTCCCAGGCCACGTAGATCCAGACCCGGGCGTCGACCTCACCCACGCCGCGAAGCTGTATTTCGCGACCCTGAAGGCGAAGACGCACGTCATGCCCGCTAGCCTAACAAGCCTAGACGAGATCACAGCGTTAGCTGGCAAGGCGGATAGGATCACTATTGCGCCGCACCTACTGCGACAATTGGCGATGGCGCCAGCGCGGGGATCGCTTGGGGCAGGCGAGACGACGGTGACCGCCGAGGCGAAAAGGCTGGCGGAAGGGGACTACAGAATTATAGTGCAGGATGAAGCAGCGTGGAGGATGGCCATGACGAGAGGTAAGATGGGCATGAATGAGAAGAAACTCGTCGATGCCATCAACATCTTTTGCAACGAGCAGGATAAGCTGGTGGCTATGGTGCAGAAGAGGCTGGATGCAGGATTGTCGTCGTGAAAATCCATGGGTGTGCGAGACGTCAGAGGTGAGGGCAAGACTGGGCGAAGTCTGAGGTAGAGTGGTTGTCTGCCGGCCAGACCCTTGCCCAGGACCGATAACGGCATATAAAGAGCAAACGGTAAGAGTTTGCGATATGTGTAGACCATATTTCTACCACGGCATCGTTACGTGGTTCTCTGCCCGGCTTGAGTTCACGGCAGTGATGTGACCAAGTGGCCTAGAGCACGATGGTACCTTTTTCCATATGCGTCTATCATGTATGCATGCTACCAGCTGATTCCGCTCTCCCCAGCTCAACCATCAACCATCCCCACATCCTCGTCTCTCCTCGAGGCATCCTCGGTCCCGACCAACACCCCTATCTCCCCGGCCTCTCCTCCATTCCCCACCGCAACGTCCTCCCTCTCCCTCCTCTCCTCCTCCCTCCGCCCCCCCTCTTCATCCTCCTTAATCTGCCTCTCCCTTAATTTCCCCATTTCCCTCTCCCAACTCTCTCCCCACTCCCCACCCGTCATCCCCACCATGGCCGCATCGACTTCCACACCCCACCACCTCTCCCGCCTCACCCCTCCCCTCCCCTTCCCCTCCAACGCCCCTCTCGCCGCCCTCGTCCTGCGCATCTTCCCCTGACTACCCCCCTCCCCATGCAGTACCTCATGTAACTTCTTCCTCTCCTCCTCTAGCCTCTGATCGTGCGCGGTGATCTGTCTCACGTACGGCGCCATGTCTACTGAGATGCATGGCGCAAGGGGGGAGACGAGGAAGCTGAACCCTCCTGTTCCCGTTTGAGGCTGAGAGGTGGATGGGGGAGGGTAGGAGAGGGGATCGAGGGCTGTGTAGAATTCTGTTGCGTCGAGGGGGAGGAGAGAAGTGGGAGGTGGGGTCCGGATAAGACTGTGGAGATGGGTTGGAGAAGAGCGGCGTAGGTTGTAGATTTTGTTGACAAGGTCCGTTGCGGTGATGGTTAGTGATTTGGTAAGGTCGCTGGGCTCGGTTTGAGGGTCGGCTTGGAGGAAGGTAGGGTATTCGGTGAAGCTGGAGCGCTTTTTGCTAGGGAGGGGCGGGGTAGCTGCGTCCTGTGGAAGGGACAGGGAAGAGCCGAACGGTGAGTAGCGTGAGGTTGACAGGCGAGACGAGAGGTCGAAGGTAGTTAGGAGATCTAGTGTGCTGAGGCTATCGGTGAGCATTTCAATTGACTTCAGTGCTTCAAGGCGGCTGGTCGCTGTGTAATCTGGCCCGTCCGACACTTCAGACAGATCTTGCATTCCAAGATGTGCTTGATCTCTCGGGTCAATACCCCAGTCCGACCATGCTTCAGAGGACAGCTCTTCAAGTGAAGCATCACCCTCAAGTCCAGTCCTCTCGAATGGCAGCCATCCCATCCCAGCATGATAGCTGCCATCACTGACCACCCTCTGAACGTTGCCATGCTCATCAACACCAGTCCCAGCAGGGTATCTTTGGAAGATCCAGCTCAGACCACCACGAGGATCGCCGATACCCATTTGACACCAGAACTGTAGTTCGGTAATGCTGGCGCGCAAATCGCCCTTCTTGTGCTCGTAAAGTGACGAGACTGCTTCGCGGGTGATGAGGTGACCTTCTTGCGCTCCCATGAGCAGCAAATAGTCAGCGGCTAGATCGACGGGCGCTGATGTCAATCGAAGAATGGCATGTAAAACGAGCTCGTCTAGTGGCAAAGATGCTTCGTTTGTGCAAGTCATGACTACAGGACGTCGTGAGGTTGCCATGATAGATAATATCGTAGCCCAGAAAGCCTTGTCCTCTTCGAATAGCACGTCAACCTCTTCCAGTAAGATGATGGATTGCTTCTGGCGACTCATTGAAGTTGCCTTCGTTTGTACCACGGGCGCCTCCTTTTTCTTCGATGGCTTTGGTACAGCTTTTTGAGGCTTTGCTTGGAAGAACGAACCCATGGTTCCTTGTCGACCAGATGCGAGATCTTTGTGCAGTGCAGCAGCATGCCGAGAGGAATCTTCGTCAGCCGATACATTTCCAGCGTCAGGTCTGTCATGATTAACAATGTGGTTACCAAGCACATCGCCAATCTTCTCAAGCACGTCCTTGCCACTTCGCCTGCTTCCTGCGTTGATCTCGAAGACTCGAAAACCAAGTTCTTTAGCGGTCGCGAGTACCATCGCCGTCTTGCCGCAGCCGTGAGGACCACTCAGCACGACAGTATTCGCAGTCTTCTTGACATCGCTTTGTGCGCTCTCCAGAGCTGTGCGGATCATGCTACGGCCAGCACCGTCAGCTCTTGGACCTTGTGACGATGGCTCGTCCAGGTCTGTCAAGGATCCCAGTGTATCCGCCTCGTCTCCACTGGAGACAATAAAGTCGTCTAACTCAACGCTCTTCTTCTTGCGCTTCTTCTTTAATTTGACGTCACCGAGCTTTGGAAGAGCAACAGTTGTCATCGTTGTTGACATGACTGTGAGTGCCTTCATCCAGTCTCGTAGCACAATTGCCTCATTTGTGCACTGCAAGACTGATGCCACCTTTCTTGGTGCGTATTTGTGCGTCCATGGCAGTTGCTCGCCTCGACCATGGTCGTAAGCGGTCAAATGTGTTGGTAAGGATCGTAGGAGCTCGACGACAGCTGGATGCTGCGTGGCAGCACTGAGCTGAGATGTGACAGCTCTAAGGATCTGAGGCCCGGAGAGAAGATTCTTGGTCGGCACTCGGAGGCTAGGATGAGGATCGCGGAACCCGTCAGCTCGCAAAGCACCCTCTTTATGATACTGCAGCACTCTTCCTGGCGACAATGCAGTAAAGGCATTATCGATTGGCTCAATGGCCACGGCTTGCTGCTTTTTCTTGCGTCTGTGAAGCGGTATAGCGGAAGAAGTAGCATTACTGCATGGTTCACCACGAACATGTTGAGCTCCGACAAAAGGCCAGGTCTCGATCCTCATACTGTTGGGCTTTGCAACCGGATCGACAACATCTGCAGCTTGGACCGACTTCATCGATCTCATCTCCTGCATTTGTCGTCGAATTTTTCCAGGTGTCGCTGCTGCAGATCGTCTTGGGCTTTCCTGCTTAGGATTCGCCGAACTGCTCTCGACCTTCTTCGGGTCTGCCTTGTCTCGTGGTTTGCCAGAGAAGAAAGGATGGGTGGATTTTGGGGGACCAGTGGGCTTAGCGGGAGGTGCAGACTTCTTCTTGGGTGTCTTGATTCTGTCAAAACGCTCCTCTCCAGCAAGAATTCGGGATAGTCTTTGGGCGGTAGATTGTTCCATCAGTGAAGCTTCGGTGCTGTACCGAATGATAGCGACTCTTGACTGCTTTGTCTGCTCTTTCTTGGGTCGCCCTCGCTTCTTTGCCTTTGCGGGACTTGCGTCTCTAGCTACTGCTTGCGTGCTCAATGGTGACCCCAATTTACCAGATCCGCTCAGCTTCAGCATCTTTTTGGGAGTTGTCACCATTGGTGCCGCTCCTGATGATGCTTCTTCGTCGAACTTGAAATTGTTGACTCCTTCGACGCCGACATTGTCTTCCTGGTGTGACTCTGGCATCCTTCGTATCATATCACTCCCATCTACCGTCCCACCTTGCTCATGCGCTGAAGTATCATCCACCCCAGCTTCATCATGGTCTATTTTCCTCCTCTTTCGTGAATGACTTTTCGGCTTGCTTGAGATCGGCCACAGTAGCATCTGTGTAGGTGTGATAGCACTCAAATCTCCATTGGCCATGATTGACGGCGCCGGATTATCCTTCCCCGGTGCTCCTTCCAACGTGCCATCAAGTTGAAGCGGAGACTGTGCTTGAGGATTCTCCTGAGCAAGGGCTCTGCCATCAGTCGACTCTCCCTGCGCTATCGTAGGTTGATCTTGAGCAGTGATTTGGGAAACGACTTTTGTGTCTTGTTCGTATCCATCTTGAGAAGCATGTGACGCTGTATTGATATCCTGCTGCTGAGTCGAGCCGAAGAAAGAATGCAGTGTTCCTCGAGGATCATGATTCATAGCAACCAGTATCTCGGTCGCGGCCATTCGTCTAGCGTGATCATGTCATGATGAATCGAAAATCGCTGTCCACAAAGGTCAAGACTGGCTACCCTCCTACCTATATAAATTTACCCCGAAACACGTCACCTGAGGAAGACGTGTAGCGCGTTTAGATGAATCGGCCGTCGGGCCGACTCTCCGTCAGCTGCTGGAAATTTTGCTTGCGGGGAAGTCACTTTTTGCTCTGAACGATCATGGCATGCTATCGTTTTGCGCATGCAGCATGAGTGACCACATTGGAGAGCCGTATGAGCTCTTGGGTCTTCCGAAGCCATTCGGTAGCCCGGACAGTCGGACACAAGCAGAAGCAGTCTGGCAATACTCGCCGACAAGGATTCGACTGCGATCGGAAGTTGTGGTTGCAGTGGATGGAGAAGGATTGTATATATACGATGTTTGTCGGACGAAGAAAGCGGTCATTAGCAGGACTGATCATACTTCAGGTCGACAACCCACGCCTCATCACATCCTATGCAGTGTCGCCGGAGACCAGGTTTACATGTCCTCCTGTATCTCTGATCCGCAAAAGAGCGGACCGCAAGCTTGAGAGAGTCACATACGCCGCCGTCAAATTACGAGACAGTCAGAAGAGTCGCATAATATGCTTTGCAGAGGAGCGCAAGAAGCAAGCTGCCCCGGCTCTCGAGCAGCCTACATGGAAGCAGCTCGAAGTTGAAATTCCTGGAGACGCATCAATACTAGCACTTCTCGCAGTCCCCGTAGACCTTACCGCACTTGGTGTTGTGGATGCGCTACAGCTGTGCGTTATTCACAAGCAGCACAAAATCGAATCCTACGTTGGAGATCTGTCACGGCGGCATTTCCTTTACAAGCGCGAATCACCAAAGAACAAGCAACAAACTCACGAGTTCGCTACTGTAATATCTCTCAAAACTCTTCGTAAAGGACTTTTGAAGGAGAGACAGGACGTAGCTGCAAATCTGGAGGGCACAGGAATCGATGACGAGCAACCCAATATCATTCTCCTAATACAAAATGAACGCAATCTGGAGAAGAACTGCAACAGGAGAACAGTCTTACTAGCACGACTCATTGGCACAACAAGCATTCACGACCCAGGTGCGTTCCTCAAACGGCATGGTCTGCTGAAAGTGCAAAGACTGCCAAATATCGAAATAAGCAATGCAGTGCAATTTGCGATGTCGAACGACGGACTACATCTGACCGTGCAAGCCGGCAGCTCATTTTGGTCATGGGATCTACGAATCCAAGATCTTGGTGCCGTTGGAGTGCCGCTCGATGGAATCAACTCGCATCTCAATCTCGGACATTCAGAAGTGCTTCTGTCAAAGACGACATCATGCAGCCTTTACAACACACACTGGAAAGCTGAGAGAGCGTGTTTCAACTCACTGGCTTCTGGCCCGAAGACTGGCGAAAAGCGTTCTCGTGACTCGGTTCCACCGACTCTGGACAATATCAGTTTTATCCAGTATTTTGATCAAGCCAACGTGGCAGTCGCTCTGTCTGAAGGGGCGCTGGTCGGCGTACCACTTACGAGATCATCGTCCGCAAAAAAAAGACGCACCGAGATGACACTGGCCGATGCTGTCGGCAAAGGTCAGGCAGTATCGCCAGATTATCAAGGATCCGCCAGCTTGGCATTTACAGAAAAAATACGATCACTTGTTCGGGACGAAAAGGTGAACGAGCTCGAAAGCTTGATCGCTAAACAGATCGGTCTGCCCGCTCGCGCCCAGGAGCATAAGGCCGCGTCTAACGGAACAGTCAATGGAAATGGCGTTTCAACGTCTTCGCCTGTGAACATCTGGGAATTCCCCAGAGACGAGGCGATTGTGTTGAAGAGGACGGATACCTCGAAAGCCAAGACTATCCTTCGCGAGTGTGTTAGCTTCGACGTCCAGTCTCCTGACAAGCCTTTCTCGCTCCGCCTATATAGCGACATGGTCTTCAGATGGTTGGCTATAAGCGGTGTTCTCTCATCTCCGTTTGACAATGGCCGCGACAAAGGTGCTCTGATGACAGCTCTATCCGAACACGATCCAACACTTGCAACAATGGAGACTGTTCTTCGTTGGGACTTTTACCTTGACATCTCAGAGGTCGTCCGAGCACTCAGGGTAGCCATCGATTCTTTGGACAGTCCAATACCTCAGATGAATCAAATTGAAGACACAAACGACGAAGGGGAGGCTGCTAATCAGCCAGACGATGATTCCATCGCTGATGCGGCCCAAGCAGCCGAAGACGACTTAGCATTTGCCATCGCTTCGCTGAATCACGGAACTGCTATCAGAAGTGGATTACTCAAGTCGATCTTTGACAGACTCTTTGCGTTCCCTCCTAAGGATATTGTTAGCGCTTTCAGGACGATGCTCACGACACGAGAGCTGGTTTTCTTGATTAATCTTCTGCGCATCGAACTGGCAGATGGCGGCTGGACGACCAGATATATCGATGAACGCTACGAGGACGACATGGACGATGGTCCAGCCGATAATTCGATCTCGATCATAATCAAGTTGCTCAACTCTGCGATCGACGCCGTTGGTCCTACTGGGTGGAACGTAGGTCTCTCGTCTGATAAGCAGCTCAATACGGACGAGATGTTACTGGTATTACGAGCCGAAGTCAATGCTGCTTTGGACGGGTGTCAAGAATATCAGGCAATTGCAGACGTTTTGCAGGAGTTCACCAAATTCAGCGTCCTTGCAGAGCCCTTCAGTCACAGAAAGAAGAAGAAGGTCGATCCGTTGCGCAATCCTGGCTTCATCAAAGATGAGGCTGAAGACGTACTCCTACCACTGGGTGCCAGACTGAACAGGATCGAAAGTACTCGCGTCAGCAAGGGCGGCAAAGTCGACGTAAAGAGCAAGAATCAGATAGGCCAAGAGATCAGCATGCGGGTAGGACGGTACACGATAGACAAGATCCGTGTATAGCCTGTTCGAGAAGACTATCTTTTTGCCAAGCAATGATGTCGCACTCACAGAGTGTCCACCACCACTCTGGATTTGTCCACTGCCATGATTCTACTTCATGATTCGAAATACACAATTAGCGTGCAGTACGCATACCCCCATGTAGATTAGCAAGCCTGACCACGCAGGCCTAGGTAGCTACAGCAATTACTGTATAGCACTACCTGCCCTGTTCGGAAGGAGCGCAGATCTCGCGCCAGAAGTCCCACTATCACGCGATGATGCGATACGCGACCGGTGTGTAGTGCCCAGGATGTCGTAAATATATACATGAAGAGTTTCCCTCGTTCATGGTTTCTGCGAGTATCACAACTCAAGCTAGACTCTCGTCCTCACAGCAAAGATGCTGTTCCGCTCCCTCTGTTTCTTGGCATCTCTAGCCACCACCGCCCTAGCCCAGCCAGTCGCTAACACAACTTATGTCGGCCCCGAGAATGGCAACCTAGTCATCGTCGGTGGTGCTCTCACATCCGACAGCATCTGGCAGCGTATCATCGATCTAGCTGGTGGTCGAGATGCACCCATAGTCGTGGTCCCTACAGCAGGCGGCGAACCGACATATGATCAGAACTTCTCATCTGCTCAAGCCCTCCGCCGTCTGGGTGCGACCAAGGTGACTGTTCTGCACACCTACGACCCCGCTGTGGCAGATACTGAGGAGTTTGTCGCACCATTGCTGGAGGCCAGAGGCATCTTCTTTGGCGGAGGAAGGCAATGGCGCCTTGTAGACGCTTACGCTGGTACCCGAAGCGAACGAGAATTCCAAGCTGTCCTTGACCGCGGTGGAGTCGTCTCTGGCTCTTCAGCCGGCGCTTCCATTATAGGTTCATTCCTCGCTCGAGGAGACACAGCCAACAACCAAATCATGATCGGCGACCACACGGTCGGCTTCGGATACCTCAAGAACACGGCCATTGACCAGCATGTCCTGGTCAGGAACAGGCAATTTGACATGTTTGATATTCTGAAGGTCTACCCTGAGCTTCTTGGAGTGGCGATCGATGAGGACACTGCTTTGATCGTGAACAAGAATGATGCGGTTGTGTTTGGTTCGACATATGCTATCGTTTACGATGGCAAGTTTTGGAGCAGGGAGGGAAGTGACTTGAAGAACCTGCCGCCGCCAGAGAGCAGGTTTTTCTTCTTGAGACCAGGCGACAGATATGATCTCGCATTGAGAGAGGTCGTGCAGCCGAATGGGACTGTAGGTATTAACGGTTGAGGTAGAGCAGACACCTTACGATAATTCAATGCATATGACAGAGATAATCAACCTCATTTCGACTTCAGTGGTAGTACCTGTTCTGATGTCTCACACTTTGCCAGTGGGGCCCCCGTATGGCGAGAAGGCCGCTCGCGGCTGCAAATGCTACAATAGTACGGAGTCCTGCATGACAAAAGTATACCACGGGGCCCCTGTCTTCCTCCATGTGCGCTCCGTCTTTTCGTATGCAAGCACGTTGACACTGTCTGCATGAGCAAAGACCGCCCTCCACCTCTCGGCCTTTGAAGGAGCCGAGGTTCAGCGCTGTTGGAGATGCGGAGAAAGTGACCCCAAAGGATCCGCCTGATTAAACTCGACCACGCAAAACTCGCGTTTCCTGACAAACATCTCATGCCTGTAGAGCCTCATATACCTCAAACACGATAGCCGCAGGGGTCTCGCTGTACAGATCTACAAAGATCCTCTTCCGCCCTGCCTGTTCCTGAGAACGCACCCGCGTCCACAGACCCCTCTCCAAACATCCTTTCACCTAATCCATACACACCACCACCAACGACAACATGACCAGCATCTCCTCCCTCCCACTCCGCGCGCGCCATGCCCTCGTCGGCACCCTCACCACCCTCGACCGCTCCGCTACCCGGCTCAGCTCCATCCTCTCCACTCCCTCTGGCGTCGACAAATTCATGCTCACCCTGTACTACACGCTCAAACTAGTGTACCCACAAATCTCCCGCATCCGGGCCCTGCGCCTGCAACACCACCTCAGCGCCTTCCTCAAGAACGCCAACTCGGCCCTCCTGCCGGGCGAATCCCTCATCGCGGTCCTGCAGCTGAGCAAGACGGACGCCTACCTCGAGGAGACGGACAAGAGCATGCGCCTCGCCGCGGCGATGATCAGTGAGTTCCGCATGATCACACGGCTCTGGGGTTTGTTGACCATGTACTCATGGGCCAAGGGGACGTGGGTTACGCCGCCGTCGGATACCCTCGTCAAGGCTGCGACGTGGGGTCAGATTACCGCGTGCACGATCTTTCAGGCGTTGGAGAATGTGGCGTACCTCGCTGGAAAAGGGATACTCAGGGGAGAAGCGGTGAGTGAAGAGAGGCAGCAGGCGATGTGGTTGTGGGGTTGTAGGGCGTGGTTCGTGCATACTGCGCTGGAGGTTGTGAGGTTGGTGAGGGTGAGGCAGCTGAGGGGGCTGGGGGAGAAGGGGGTCAATGGGGAGGTGAGTGAGAAGAGGAAGGATGAAGAGAAGGCTTGGTGGAGGAGTTGGTTTGTGAATGCGGCGTATACACCGATCGCGATGCATTACAGTACTGCGGGGGGATTGATTGGCGATGATACGTTGGGCCTGCTGGGAGTGGTGGTTGGATATAACACATTCGGACACATGTGGTCACAGAGCTCGTGAGGATGATTGTACATATGATGGATTTAGCACATAGAGCATGTAGCAGCGGCTGATCTGTTGTCTATAGCTTTTGCATGTCCGCTTTCGGTAGCAGCACAGTCGACTGGCAATTCTTTTGTTCATCCCTGCCATGTGCTAGTCTCTCGTGCTAGGATACTCTTTTTCCTATAATGGTGTCGGAAGCTGGAGCTCTCGTCATAGCAGTCCTCGCTCGTTGATTCCAGGCGCTGCAGGTAGTCTTTCCTCTGGCGGGGTATCGATGAGTACAAGTGCGATCACAAAGACTCGTTGTCCTTGCTCGGATTCCACCTCGCCTCTCCACTGACATCCTTGATTTGTTCCAAAGTGCTTCCGAGCTTGACTACGCTGTACCGAATCATTCTCGGGTCCAGACCTAGTGTCCTCCTCACTGCATGTTGCGTCCGTGATGAACTGTCGAAGCGTACAATGAAGTGGTGTCCGAAGTGATGTACAGCATTATGCCGTCGTTGTGGCTTGGGAAGGAGAAATGTGCCCCAGTTTGTGATGCCTCGAATGACTCCTCCAGCGTTGAGGACGAGTGTCGATGTAGTCTTTGCGATTCTAATCCATCATGTCAGTCCTCTTAAGCTCTCGTTACTCTTCAGGCGCAGTCGTGATGTGTCAAGTGCCGTCGCATCGCTCAAAGGAAGACTTACTCTCGCACCTCGGCGATCTTGCCGGGTCGCACCTGTGATTATCAGTATTCTATGCCATCCGCTGCTGAGGAGTCTCTACTCACTATGCCAATCAACTCATAAAGCGGCATAACCTCCGTCTATCATCTCTCGTCGTGCTGGGAAATAACTTCCAGGATTTGCTCTCCGAAAGAGGAAGTCAAAAGCAGCGGGCTTGGCGTTTCGGTATCGCAAACCGCAGCCGATGTCAACCCTCGTGTTTCTTCTGCAATTCTCCGACGACGACCTCGGTTTTGGACATACAGACACAATGGCAGCTGTGGTAGCTTTCAGAAGTGCGCTCACGAAATCAGTGCAAGCTGGCGCTTTCAGGACTGTCACAGCACCAAAGATTGCTTCGGGTTGTGCTCGGATAGCTACCCCGATGGCGAAGAGGAGTTTTGGGAGTAGTCCTGCTTGTAGGTCGCAACAGCAGCAAGAGCTACGTCTGGCGACTGATGCGTCTCAGCGTACGTGAAGAAGTACACAGAGGACCACGAGTGGATTGAAATGTCCGAGGATGGCTCATCGGGTGAGTACCCCATCACCTTCTCGGCAAAGAAAAGCATCTAGGAACTGCGAGAGAGGTCGAAGGACTTGATCCTCGATGCACCGCCTGAATTCTCGGCTAGATTGGGAAGATGTGTTCTGATTCTCTACAGCAAAAATCGGAATCTCCACCTACGCCGCGTCTGCCCTCGGAGACGTTGTCTACGTCGAGCTCCCAACCGCCGACCTTGAGTTCGCTGCTGGCGACTCGATCGGAGCCGTAGAGTCCGTCAAGTCAGCTTCAGATATCATGGCGCCCGTGTCAGGTACCATCATCGAAAACAACAGCTCGCTCGAGGAGAAGCCAGGCCACATCAACAAGAGCCCAGAAGATGAGGCATGGCTGGCAAAGATCAAGGTCGCAGACCCGGCTGAGGTAGAGGCACTCATGGACGCAGATGCGTACAAGAGCTTCACAGAAGAGGCAGGCAAGTCGTGAGCCGGCGAGAAGGGGGGAGAGAAGACAATAGAAGATTCAGTGAACAATGGCAGTGTAGGCTTGCAGCGGACTGCTCTGTACACACCATGCCACGAGGGAGGAAGCATTCAACAGTAGAAGGACACACTCAGGACCAAACAGTCCGTATTTGCGGCGCCAGCTCGCACCAAAATTCAACCACACCTTACACCTCCATCCTTGACCCCATCTCTTCATTCTGCTTACTGTATGGCCCCTAGGAAGCTCCATTCACCTTCTTCGCCCCCTCCCATCCCTTCTCCCAAGCCCACATATTCTTACAGTAAATCTCACTCTCGGGCATGCCCAGCTTATCCATAAATTCCTTATCGTCCAACCCACCCATCTTGACAATCTTGATTCCAGCCATCGCCTCGGCCTCGACCCACAGCAGCGTAGAGCATATCGAACAATTGTTGTACGTGACGCCCTTCCCGCTGTCGCCTTTGCGCGTGAATTGCTTCGGGATGCCACGGACCAGCTTGAATTGTGACTCGGGCACGATCAGGTTGTAGGAGGCAGGCGTGCCGGAGGTTTTGCGGCAGGGGATGCAGTGGCCTGCTTGGTTAGTGATCGTGACGCGGGAGAAAGATGGAAAGAGAAGAAGGTGTAGCAGAAGGGAAGGGAAGGGGAAAGGGACGTACAGGCTGCTTTGGCGGCGGGCTCGCCGGTGAACTCGTAGGCGAAGTCGCCGCAGACGCAAGAGCCGGTAGGCATTGTGGGGTTGATTCCTGTTTCAATACAATATGGCTGATTATATGCGATGGCTGGTCGAGGCAACAAAGGCGATGAGATGGAAACGTAGAGCCACTCGGTGGGCAGCGTACAGAGTTCAATGCATGTTGTCAATGACGTTGAGGGGCAGTGAGGGGCGGGGCCCAGAATCGTGGAGATGCTCGGTCATGGTCGACGAGCGTACTTGCGTTGCAATTGGCGCACTCGATGATGTAGACTTAGCATAGACACAGAACATATAACGAAGCGAGAAGAGAGAGGGACGATGCTCGAGGTCCAAGTCTGGAAGTAAGGTAGGTCTGAAAGTGTGGTGATCAGTCAGCTTGCGCCATCAGGGTGACGGCAGCTTGCGGCAGTCTATCCTCGGCGGCACAGTGACAGACGGCGAGTCCTGAGCAGACATCCTGATTCTTATCATCTCAGCCTCAAGTAGATGAGAGCCTATTGCATGAAGTATTGTGCATTCGCCAGTAGAATGATCTATGTCACTGGGGCGCAAATGCGCGATGGAAGAAGACCATGGCGATATCCAGCAGCAGATTGGCGGATCATCGCAAGGTACAGCAGAATGAGGTCACAGGAGGTTGGATGCTTCGAGCAGTATATCAGTACATGATGTTCATGTTCGTTTATGCGGATAAGAAGTATGTGACTGTGGTACAGATACATGCGGCGGGATTAGCACGGATATGTCTCGGCTGCACATCCCACTCTTTCTTCCCCGCGGGCCCGTGCTTTTTTCCTGCTTGGGAAAAAACCCTGTGCATACGTCAGGCCACTTGATTGGCCCAGATAGGGCAAGAACAGGTGTGGGGTGCGCTCTGGATCCGGGGGAAATCACTTTGCTGCCAATCTATTCGTCCGTTTGATTCGTCGCCGGCCTCGGCCTTTGTCATATGCTCCATCACGCTGCAGCATTTCCCGTATGCGACTCCTCTCTAATCAAAAACTTCATCGGGAGCAAAATAAAATACTGCTTCAATGACCAGAGACACTACCATAAATCACCACTGACGCAGCTGAAAATGACCTTGCCGTAACGGCGAGAATAACGCGGCAGTCTCCAGCCTTTCCTCGCCCGGGCGTTCTCGCGCCCTGGCCTCTTTCAAACACAAAATCTACCGCTGGCCCGACCCGACACATCTCTCCTCAATATACGAACGACACGACACGCACAATACACACCCATAATCGTGGAATGGCACAAGAAGATTACGACTGGCAGAGATTGAGGGTTGAATCGCATTCACGCGACAGTTCGCAATATCCATCCAGGAACGGTTCCTATGATGGCCAGATCATCTACGGCAACGAGCGCATGGGGATGGAGCCGGGAGGACTCAATATAAAGAGTAACACAAACGTACCACCTTTAGACCTGGCAGAGTCGTGGTATGCTGGCGACGACAAGTCGCAATTCCTGTCGCCAGAAGAAGAACCTCTGGGACGACGGCGGAACAAGTCGATCAGTTTTGACCCAGAAGCCAAACTCGAGAATGGCGACAAGCACAGCCTCGAACGGCCGCTACCTCGAACGGCAAGTCTGCGCAGTGTTGCTTCAGCTGGACGACCCAATCTGCAAAGAAAGATGGCACCGAGTGGTCCGCTACAATTCGATTCTGCGACGTGCAAAATAAATCCATTTACTGGAGAGCCTGTTCGGCGTCGGCCACGGAGGCAGAATACAGGATCCACGAGCATATCTATCATGGACGCCTTCAACCCTGCCCCTGGTCCTGAAGGTGACCAGCTCGCGTCCCTCACTTCTGAATCGACTGCCTCACCACCCCACGATGAAGTGCGGACACCGACATCTCCTCCTGGCTCATATATCGACTCACCGACTGCTGTCTCCTCGCCTGCCTTCTCACCAGTCCTCGAGTCTGACCCTTGGCCTGCCTGTCGGACGGGTAGCATACGCTCTGCTCGAACCCTACCATCGAGGCCGATAAGCTTACGGCGGGAGAGTCGACGATCATCCCGGAGAGCAACTTCCTCTGCATCTTTCTCTCCTGGCTCAGCTGCTTCCGCCTTTTTGGCCAAATGGGGCAGAGACTCGATGAACTCCGCAGCACCTGATCCCGATGATGAAGGCCAGTCCTTTGGTCTCGACAACGAGTACGTCATTGGCCGACAGATCGGCTATGGGGGCTTCAGCGTTGTCAAAGAAGCCTACAGCATTGATGAAGCAGGAGAGAAGCGAAAGTACGCTGTCAAGATCGTTCGCAAGAACATCCGCGAGAAGCCAGAAGCAGAAAACGAAAAATGCCAACAAGAACTCGAGCACGAGGTCGGCATCTGGAAATACCTCGACCACGAGCATATTCTGTCCCTGCATTCCGACTACGAGACAGACTTTGCACGCTTTTGTGTCATGGATCTCAGCGAAGGTGGCTCACTCTACGATCTCGTGAGAGACAGCAGAAAATTTGGCAAGACTTTGCCCACTACACTGGTCAAAAGCTACTCAAAGCAACTCGCTCGTGGCTTACGATACCTCCATGAAGATGTTCGAATTGTGCACCGCGACGTCAAAATGGAGAATTGTCTTGTCGATCAAGACCGAGCCACTCTTGGAGACCGCCCGGGTCGCCTTCGGCTCTGCGACTTTGGTCTTGCAGATTTTATCCCTTCTGAACCTCCAGAAATAGACGGTCTTGAGGAGCCAAAGTCTCCGGCAAAGGTCTCCAATATTGTCGGCAGCCTCGAGTACGCTGCTCCCGAGGCACTTCATACCGAGCAAACTGTTCTTTCGCCTTCTGTGGACGTCTGGGCATTCGGTGTTTGTGTCTATATTCTGCTCACTGGCGAACGTCCTTTCAAGCACTCCATGGCACAAAAAGTTATCGAGCTCATCGACGCCGCTTCATGGGATGAAGAGGCAGTGCGCAGATCTGTTGCCGCAGATGGAGGCGCGGACGACGTCCTGGCACTACTGCATGGGTGCATGGAGCCCAACATCAATAAGAGATGGAATATTGGACAGGTACTGGCATCGTCCTGGTTTGCAAGCTGTGATGATGATGACGACGCATCTTGATGATGATTTCACGTTTGGAAATTTGTAAAAGTATATCAGCGGAGCGATGCCTGATTGTTTGGCGAGGCGTTTGAATTAGTCACGATACCCAGCTCTATTACTAGCGAACGGACAGTTCATCCATGGAAATTCGATCCTGACCTATCTACTCATTGTCTTTCATTGACTTTTTCACCGTTTCGATACCCCTGAGACCTCCGCGTTCACAACCCTAACCCTCGGAGCAGCTGCTGCGCGTTACAGCTTCGCTGGCCGTGTTCAGACTTAGGCTTTCTGGTGGACAACTTTCAGGCTCGCCTTGGTACCTTGCCTTTCAGCGATAATTCTCTTGTTCTTACTGACTGACGCATCTGGAACATTGGCCTGACTAGGTAGTATCACCAAGCGATCGGGTCCGACTAGCAGCTGCCTCTTGGATTACAGACGACTCGACTACATCTCGGGAGCATGCGGAGATGGACGCCCGCCAGCCTGGCGGTGCTGCTCCTGCAATTGCTGCTGGTCAATGTTGCTAGCGCCGCGGAAGTGTCATTTGTACGGAGTGCCTCGAACGAGACCATAAGAGTCCAACAATCAATCGATTTGACTGACTCCATCGCAGGATCAATCCCTGAGCAAGAAGCAAGTATGTCAAGGCATGTTCAGCAAGAAGGGATGGAACGGCGATACAGATCCGCACATCCTGGTCAACTTCATCAAACCCGAGAACAGCGAAGGCGATCCAATAGCCAGCGTGGTAATATTCGAGTGGACGGACAAGAAGTATCTGGGTGTCAAGGACAAGAATCCTGATTCAGGAGAGGTAAGAGGATACAGATTGCTCTGCTGGGAAAGCCGCTGAACAATACTGCAGAAAGTATGGATATGTGACGATGCAGCTGTACAGGATGGCTACTGCAAAGATACCGAAAAGGGCGCATTCCTCCTAGACCCGGCATCCAAGGACTCTAAGTCCCAGATTATCGCCCAAGCAGTACACCTCAAGGATGCGCCGGTCATCAAATACGAGATAAAGAGGACAGGATACTACTGTGTCAGCACGGAGCCGTTCGGAGAGGTCGAATACAAAGGAGCCGTGGTCTTTAGAAACGCTTATGGCGAGCTACCTGCTGCTCAAATCGCAAAGCTGCCCTTCTACGGCGCTCTCACCATGGTATACGCGTTCATGGCTATTGGTTGGGGTGTGCTGTACTACATGCACAGATCGGATATCCTGGCTGTGCAGAACTACATCACCGCCATTCTTGTGTTCCTGGTCGTCGAAATCTTCATGACCTGGATGTTCTACGACTACCAGAACCGGCATGGCCTCAATGCAGGCGCAAAGGCACTGCTGATAGTCGTCTCTATTCTCTCAGCTGGACGTAACTCTTTCAGCTTCTTCCTCTTGCTCATCGTATGTATGGGCTACGGTGTAGTCAAGCACACCCTTGGCAAGACTATGATCATGGTCCGCGCACTGGCCATTGCGCACTTTGTCTTTGGCGTCATCTACGCCATCGCCTCACTATCCGTCACTCCCGAGTCTGCTGGTCCCTTAGTCCTCCTGGTCGTCCTACCGCTCGCAGGCACGCTCACAGCCTTCTACATCTGGACGCTCAACAGTCTCGGCGCCACAATGAAGGACCTCATGGAGCGCAAACAGACTGTCAAGGCAGGTATGTACCGCAAACTATGGTGGGCCATCCTCACCTCCATCATCGTCATCTTCGCCTTCTTCTTCATAAATAGCTGGACATTTGCGGGTGTGAGCAACGAGGACTTTGTCCCAAAGCACTGGTCGACGCGATGGTTCATCCTAGATGGATGGCTGAACCTCGTCTACCTCGCTGACGTCGCGTTCGTGGCATGGGTTTGGCGTCCGACGGCCAACAATCGACGATTCGCCATGAGTGACGAGGTATGTCCCCCTTCCCTCTCACGAGTTGTTTCTTCCCTCCTATGATACTAAAGTCTCCAGATCGCCCAAGACGACGAAGGCTTCGAAATCGCCTCCGTCCGCGACTCGCTGGATTTCGAAAACGACGAGCTCGAAGGGGGCAACGGCAAACCCAGCGGTCAACCGCCCGCCTACGACGCACCGAGGGGCAGCGCGAACCGCGGCCTATCGCCCCTGCCGGCACCGACGCCGCAGAAGCCGGGCCTGCCGAGTCTGCCGAGGGAGAGTCTGGATGGGGACACAATATTCGCCGTAGGAGATGAATTGGACAAGAGCGATGACGAGAGCGACGATGAGAGGGGAGGTTTGACGGGGCGACGGTAGGTGTGAAGTGGGCATGGCGTACCAGGTGCGGGGAAAAGGGCAAGGGAGTTGAGAGATTATTTGCATAGATACCACATCTGGTCTTGGACTCGAGCAATGTTCTTCTCACCGTCTTGACTATGCCAGCTGGGTATACGCAGTGAATCAAGGCCGCCACCTGATACCCGGATGTTTCCCGTCCAGCCCTTGCACTTCTTGCACACGCAGTTCACTCAGCGCTTCATTTCACGTCTCGTTTGTATCCCATCTTGTTGTCCTACAGCATCCAGGAGTGAACTGCAACGCAGCTTATAAAGATGCGCAATGTAGTGGAAAGGTTGAGACCGTTGCCGGAGACGGTAGAATGTCTGCATGCTTATCTGTACTAAGCTGCTCGTCAGACACCACGCACGTCCTTCAAAACCTCGATATACCCACCCGGCCGCGTGGTAATACTTCCTCATGGGGAGTGTGGCTCCGATGGCGTCAATGACCGGGGAGACCAAGCCACATAGCGTATATAATAAGATGGACTAGGTTGTTAATGGAACAGACAAGGTGCAGGATCCGCAGCTCGGAGAGATTTGCAGGGCTTCTTCCGCAAACATACCTAAAACGGGCTCGGTCAATCGTACTAATATAGTCCCCATCCGCATGGCCATCTTGCTTCCCCAGATTATTCCCCATATCATCACTTTATCCTTCATGCCCAGGCCAAAGGTTCGTCCCGATAAACGTCTCAGGGTTGCACAGGCTTGTGAGCCCTGCAAAGCTTCAAAGCGACGCTGTAATTCGGGTCGTCCATGCTCGAACTGCGAGAGGAGAGCAATCACACCGTCATGCATCTACCTTGATCGACCTACGCGCAAGAGAGATGCTTCGACTGCATTCTCACAACCCACTGCCGAAGCATCCGGCACTGTGCCGACGCCACCCGCCTCCGAGGATCCCTCAGCATCGCAAGCTCGACTCATGCTGAGCAATGCCGGACAGAACGTCTACATTGGAGACAATGCAGCCCTGTCGTTTCTCCAGTTTCTACGGAAGACGTTGAGACACTATGCTGGACCCTCGCCATTTTCGGAGAAGCGTAATCGACATACCTTGCTGGAATTACCACCGAAGAAATATGCCGGCAAAGATCTGGTCGACGACCTCGACCGACCAGAAAAACTTGAGCTTTTGAGGTACTTCAGAGACGCGTCGAGCGGATTCTTGTATCTGCACACAGATCAGGAGATTGCTAGCATGCTTGTCACCCCTGAATTGGTCAGTCCGAGATCCGATGGCCAGACCACGGATACGGACAATGACGGCAACATTGCTCTATATGCTATGATAGCTGTTGGCGCCATGTGTCGTAACGACGACGCTAGAGACAAGGGGATTGCTGCAAAGTATCTCAGTCTTGCTCAGCAGACCGTTTTCAGAGACATGCTACACGACCCTAGTCTAGACATGGTTATCAACTTTCTTTTGCTGACTTATTGCATGCTCTGCGCATGTCGGAGGAATACAGCAGCTATTTACCTTGGTATCGCAGCGCAAGCCGCCAAGATCTTGGGTCTACACGTTCCAAAACTGTATGAGTATCTGCCCGTCGAGGCTAGACAGCTCAGGTATGTTATGGAGTCGCGAAACACTCTGAAACCTGATCTAAGCATCATTCACAGGACCCGAGTATGGAAAAGCATGAAAATCATGGATGTGCAATGCAACGCTATTCTGGGAAGACCTGGTAGCACCCTTCGAGCTCATTCGCCACATCAAGCTTGTGTGCCTGAACGTGGAGCGGGCTTCCGAGCACTGATCATCGACGCCGTCTACGACTGTTGTCTTGCGCTGGAAGACATCTATCGTAAAATGTCGGAGCAGGGTACCATTACCACCGATGTCGCTGAGAAGTATCTGCTGAAGCTACGACAATGGATTCAAACCCTACCGGAAGAGCTCCGAGAGACTGTGCGAGGCAGCGTGAGCGTCGATACAGATCAGAACCACCGTGAACTGGCGATAGGGAAAGTGCACATTGCTTGCAGCTACTACTTTGGGGTAATCTTCATCACTCGCCAATTCTTGGTCAGAGAGGTGACCGGGGAGCTTCGGGACCACCACGCTACTACCGATGAACCCATTACACCTATAGCTGAGCCGACTCTTTGCCACAAGTTGGCTCAAGTCTGCATCGACGCAGCAATGTGCAACGTTCAGACATCCAGCAAGGCTGCTCGTGCTGGTTTGTTGCTTGGTAATATGGCTATTCTTGCGTAAGTTCTTGCTTAGACACTTTTTGGCGCCAACATGTCTGACGATCCCTAGAGCATGGCAATTCTCAGCCGGACTTTCGCTTGGATTCCCGCAAATGGTCCAGCTAGGCATTGGACAGCCAGAAGTCTGGGCGACGTTCGCGTCTTGCAAACAGGTACTGCGGCAACTCGCAACACTGAGTGCCCAAGCACAACGCTACCTCGAGCTATTATCAAGCTTCGGTGATGCTGTCGAGTCCTATCACAACGACGTGGTTGTCTCGCAGCAACCGCACGATAGTGAATATCTTGAGCAGATTTTTTCCTTCGAGCCAGCCGCTGGAAGTGCCGGCTTCGAAACGCCGACAGTGCTGAACGAAACTGTGGCCAGTACGATTGACATGGCGGATACTACCACGACGGCGAATGATTTTGACTTTCCTGGACTCCTGAGCAAAGACTCGCTGGATTGGTCTATGGCGAACGACGAGTTCGGTCTCCCAGTAATTTGGGATCTTCCATCAGGCTTCTATGACTGAAATGCTATTGGTCTCAGACCGAATCTGCGAGCATTTACAGTGGCACACACCTTGCAGGTCCCTGACTACCGCACATATGACAAAGGAGCCAGCAGACGCCGACATGTCTGCCATGCGTGACGACAAAAAGCGCCAGGCCATGATTGTTCCAAGTACAATAGGAGATCTCCGGCCCGACAATGAGAGGATGATCAGATGTATGCATGTATATTTTGGAAGGCTGCTCACAACGCGTAAGGCCGAATAAAGTCGCTCCTCGAGGACGCACGGAAGCTAAGCGAGACTGAGTGCATTGAGGGCTGCCGGACTCCATAGCTATCAAGATGGCCTCTGTCGTGTCATTGGCGGGTTGCCATGGCGTTTGATATCCCAGATCAGTATGTGGTGAAGCTATGGTACATGTGTTGTACAGTCTTGTCATCCTGACTTCCTGGTCAATAGATGGAACTACTCCGACTTTCCATTGCCACCTTGATGTTCTGCAGATATCACCTTCTCTCTCAGTGCCTGTATTCGATCATCTACAAGCGCAATTTCGACATCCAGCTTGAGGATCTTTTCCTTCAGTATGTTCTCGTATTCAGCATCTGTGAGAATGCTGAAAGGTGACCATTTCTTTTTCGCCATCCACTGCACGACCCCTTCTTTCTTTCTACTTTCCTCGACCTTCTGACTGTTTGCTGCATCCAAGGCATTGTATACCCCTTGCCCGGTGGCACCAAAGACGGAGAACATCAAGCCTCCGGGTAGTGCGTTACCCTTGCCACCTGGACCGTCAGTCGCTGTCGGAACTCGTTTGCATCAGACTCACGGGTCAGAAGTCCCATAGCAACACCGGTAAAGCCACCCGCGATCGTGCTCGCATATAGACGATCTCGCGATGTGGCCTTTGTCCTATCTTTGCACCAGGCTGCTAGGACGGCAGATCTGCTCGCCCAGAAAGTTGTCCCGATCCCGAAGCATTGAATTCCAGAAACCAGACCGAACAGCGCCGGCGATGAGTTGCGATAAAGTCCAGCTATACTTCCCACGGTGAAGCCGGTGACACCTTCGACATGGTCAGTGACCTTTTACTTTCTTCTACCAAACTTTTCATGGATCGTCGAGTGTCACAGACAGAGGTGAACCAGACTGTGCGTAACTTACCAGCGAAAGCCCCAATCTTGGCCGCATCTTTCAGGTCATTGTGCTGCACGAGCAACGACGCGCCTTTCTGCTCATCACCAGCCATCTAGCTCTAGAAGCATGGAAGCATGTCGCCGTTGCACACCGGAGATATGGCATTCCCCGTTTTGCCCGGCTAATCACCGGCTGCCAATTTGTGCGGAGACGCAGCGACTTCCTCCCGCGCCCAGCACCGTCCGACAGGTCCTTACGAAAAATTTACACGTCACTACGTATTGCACACCACGATACGGAAATTTTCGAAACTTGATCTGCTGAGCAAGATCAGCAGAAACTAGAGCAGAGGCGCGCATCGGGACCGAAGCGCGTTATCTGCAATCCTCAATCATGGGTAGGTTCAGGCAACGCTATGGGGCCGGCAGGAAGCATTGTCAGAGTAGTGACTGACCTTGTAACAGCGCCGAAGAAACAGCAGAAGATGTCCATCGGGGACTTCCTGGCGGATCAGTGTAAGCCACGAGCTTGGGCGTGGAGCAGTGGGCAAAAGGACTGACATTTCAAAGCGCTGGGATCATGGGCCGATGAGATGGATACGCAGCCGATGCCGGGTAAGTCGTCTTGTCACTGCAGCTGCTACTTGTGTCGTTGTTCTTCGTAGCGAGCAAGCGCATCCAGCAGAGTGCCGGCCGAATAGAATTGACTTGTTGCAGCACCAAGCTCGGGATTCGGAGGCGAACGCCGCGCATTCAGCTCCGCTAACTCTGGTGGCTTTGGTGGCGACAGAGGTGGGGATCGTGGCTTCGGTAGTAGCAGGGCTGGTGGATTCGAAGGTATGCTCCGTCCTTCAAAGAATGAGTATTCCGAATTGACAGTTGCAGACCGTCCACGCATGTCCCGCGAACAGCTTCCCCTCCCAACTCGTCCTCCCTACACAGCCCATCTCGGCAATCTCTCCTTCGAAGTCACCGAAAGCGACGTTCAAAACTTCTTGGCAGGCTGTGATGTTACCAGCGTCCGGATTGTGGAAGATAAGCTTGACAGAAAACCGAAAGGATTTGGCTACGTCGAATTTGGCACACTTGATGGTCTAAAGAAGGCCCTTACACTTAGCGAGACACAGTTCCAAGGCAGAAATGTGCGGATAAGTGTCGCTGAGCCACGTCAGTCCAATCATTTCACCATGTAGACCCATGACTGACTGAGAACAGCGAAAGATCGCGGTGAGGCACGAGAGCTTAATGACTGGACTCGCAAGGGACCACTCCCGGATCTTCCACAGCAGCAGGGACAACGCCGTGTATCAGAGCGTACTGGCAGCTTCCGTGGTGGCTTTGACCCAGCAGCAGATGCTGCAAATGACCGAGCACCTCGAAGAAGCGGCTTTCCAGATGGCGACGGTAAGCCTCGTGACTTTGGCAATTGGGAACGCAAGGGTCCTCTTTCACCTGTGCCACCACAAGAGCCACGCCAAGGCGGTCGTGGTAGCCATGATTTTGGTCAAGCACGAGAGCGGAAGCTATCTCCTGGTTGGGGCGAAGGACGATCAGATGCTGGCTCACGCCCGCCCCGAAGAGAGTTCTCTGAGCGTCCTGCACCAGAGCGCACTCCTACAGCCGCTGAGCAGGACAACCAATGGCGTTCACGTATGAAGCCAGATGCACCATCACCAGACGCTTCCGTACCATCATCACCTGCTGGACCACCGAAGCCTGCCGAGCGACCCCGTCTCAATCTCGCAAAGCGCACTGTCTCCGAAGCTCCGGACGCAGCCGCCGCTGCCTCTGATTCCAAGGCATCTCCCTTCGGTGCCGCCCGACCCATCGACACCTCTGCTCGCGAGCGCGAAATCGAAGAGAAACGCCAGCTCGCCATCCGCCAGAAGCGTGAAGCTGACGACAAAGTAAGAGAAGAAAAGAAGGCTGCCACGGCCAAATCTCCCACTGACTCCGCCGTACCAACGCCAAAGCAGAATGGCGCACGTGGCAGCGTAAGCGAGCGCAAGCGCAGCACAGCCCAGGGCAACGAGGATGACGAAAAGCCACGTGCCGCGCAGTTCGAGATCCTCCGACGCATGGACGACGGAGAGGAAGACAACAAGGACACCCCCGACGCCGACCTGAACGGGGAGATAGTAGGCGACAAGGACACCAAGCCGCGCGAAGTAGTACGCGAGGTGGCCAAAGGAGGCGGGGACAACTGGCGACGAAAGGACGAAGCAGCACCGGCGGCGGACGACACGACGGCCGACCAGCTGAACGACGACGGCTTCACCGTGGTAGCGTCCAATAAGAAAGGACGAGGGAACAGGGGCGCCCGTGCGCTCGCTTCGTAGGAGAAGCTTTTCGACATGGTCGAGAAGAACAGGGGGTACACGCCTGCGTAAGGTGCGCGCGCGCGGGCGGGGGCCAAGCGAGACCGGTGCATGTGGGCGTTACTCGGGCGTCTTTCTCTCGCGAGGTGGATATTAAAAAGTGCTGCTGCTGCTGCTTCTTCTTCTTCTTCTTCTTCTTCTTCAAAAGGGACCGCTTTCCAACGTGCGGAGATGGATGGGGAAGGAGCTCCTCGTTACGAGGGAGAAGCATTTAGACGCGCTGTATGCAGAATCGACATGATCAGTTTCATCTCTTCTCCAGCTCTTGCATTCTTGTTCGGTGGGAACGGTGGAGATGCATTGGCCGAGCACGTTGTTGGTGTAGCATTTGTTTGACATTGTAATCATTCGCTGTGCATTTTTTTTCTTCTAATCAAGTGCGCATCCTAGTAGGACGATGTTGCCCTGAATTTCTTCTACTATACCCCTACTCCTCCTATCCGGAGTAGGCCCTAAAGTCAAGATCCCACACAGGTCTGTCATTCCGCCACTCACTGAACGGCACTTCCCCGGGCATTTCCTCACCATTGCTGAGTCGGAGTCGCGGAAACGAATCATACGCCCACACCCACCTCCGCTCACGGTCGGGGGCGGCACCGTGGTTGATGGGGTCGTTGAACGCACCTCTGCTTCTGGTAGGCTGTGCAGGTGGCGGATTCGGCCTGGCCGCTGGAGTATGCGGCATGGTCCCGTGGCCAACGATCGGGCCAGGTCGTCCAGTAGGTCCAGGCACCGGTGCTGCGCCAGGTTGAGGCGGCGGAGGTCCTTCCCCAACGTTCTCTTCTTGTGCGTCTGGTAGTGCAGGACCGGGTCGATCGTGTCCTTGCCAACCTCCTTGGCCGTATTGTACTGGGCCAGGTAGTTCGGGTGGCATTTGGCGTGATGGATCTGGACGGTGTGGTGGGAATCGAATTCTAGGGTTGGCGAAGACGGGCTGCTCTGGCTCGCTCTGCGGAGGGGTGCCTGACGCTGGGGTCAGTCCAAGGAACCATGCTACACTGTTGATGAGGGTGGGGATGATACCTGGTTGTTGCTGAGGCTGCGTGGGAGATGGCTGCTGTGGTTCAGGTGTCGGAAGTGCTTCATTAATGATGCAATTCTCTTGAATCTTTCCGGCAGCAGGTTCGTTGACAAGAACCAGAGCGCCTGAATGCCACCCAGCTGCTGTGACGGACAGAGCAAAGTATGGTGCCAAGTTGTCATCCGCTGTTGACTCCTGAGCAGTGCGGAAGGAAGACGTGGACTCAGCACTCGACTTGGTCGGGTCGAACGGTGGTTGTGAGAACTTCTCGACCCAAGCATTGCCCTCTTGTTCAATCCATTCACTGACCTCAGCTTGTACAGAAGGCTGGGAGCACAACCGTATCCGCTCGACGGCTTCTTGAGGATTGTAGCCTCCACTCGCGATGTACTTGATCCACTCTCGCTTCTCTGGCTCGAACCAGACTCGCCGACCAGTTGTGTACGCGTGAGGCACAAGTTTACCATCGCCACCAAGGCCTGCGTACCTGATGCCACGAAGGCGACCCTCGGGATCTCTATTCCCACCCAATCCCAACGATCCACAGCCCTGGCTCTCGGTACCATACGATGTGATGTAGCCGTCTTTGTGAAGTGCCAGAAAATGATGGTCACCAAAAGCAAGCTTGATGACACCTGTGTTCTGCAGAGCAGGCACGCTGATCAGCTGATGGATAGCTCTTATCCTTGGGTCTTGTCTCCAGTCATTCAAAAGGTCTTGCGTGCCATTCAAGACTTCTCCTGATTTCATGAAGAGAGCGAAGTTGCGAAACGTGCCTTGCACATTGGTAATGAATTCCGAGTCGGCGAGTTGCCCTTCATTCCTGGTAATTGGGAGGCCTTGATCGTTGACGTGTGGGAAGACTTCGAACGGCGGACCGAGCTCAATACCCCGATCACCAATCCAGCTCGCGAAGACCTTGCCAAGATGGGTGTTGAAAAGAACACAGTGCTCGAGAACGATAAAGTCCATCACCTCGCCCACGGTCTCATCTGTTGATGCTGATGTTGATCGCTTGCTGCCGACAGTAGTTCGTTCGAAGGCTGTTTGTGGGACGACGCCGATCTTCGTGACGAGCACGGTGTCGTCCTCCTGTTGACCGTGGTGATGAGCCACTGGATCCCAAAGCACGATACCTTTGCCCTGAATCAGAGCAGCACTTTTGTTCCAACCGGCCACAATCTTCGTCACCAATGGCTTGCCGTTGATGTTTCCTCGTTCGTTCAGGTCAATGCCCAAGAGCTTGACCTGGACACCAGCAGCTCGGGCATCCCACCAGCTCCAGATTCTTCCCCGGTCACTGAGCCCCAGCACATGCGCTCTTCCCATAGAAAAGCTCCCCAGTGCTGTCTCTGCATCGTATTTCTCGTTGGGATCCACCCATCCTGGAGGGTATCTCAATTTTACTGGTCTCCCCCGCGATTCTTGCGGTCGTGGAGGGCTGCCACCAAAAGCTTGACCATCGACCACGCCAGCAGTATGTAGGGTCCCTTTGCTTGTGAGATATGTCGTCCCCCACCCACCGGCTTGCAGGTCCGCGATGATGCCTCCCTCTCCTTCCATCTCCTCAGGCCAGCTGACCTGTCTTGCTCTGCGAGCTCGCCTCATTCGCTCGGTTGGCGGTATAGCATGAATCTCATCTTGCGTGAGGAAAGAATGGCCGAGTTGGCCTTTTGTATTGCTGCCCCATGTGTAGGGTCTTGTCTGAGTGTGAAGCCGCTTGTACAATTTCTTCCATCGTGCGCCATCTGTGGAGACTACAGGTTGATTGGGTACACGAAAGGTGTCGTGCACAGCTGTGTACCAGTATGTCGGTGCTAGAGATAGATCTGGGTCTGCAAGTGCTCGACAGGTAGCTGTCAAGGAAAGGAAAGCGGAAACGTCGAGATGTGTCGTGATCAGGTGTAGCACATCAATCGGCAGGTCTGAGAAGCTTGTCATCGTATTGGTAGTCGCTATGCGAGCTGGAAGCGATCTACCCGGGCCAGGATTGGAAAGGTGGCAGGGCAATTGTACAGTTGCTGGTAGTTACGGCCACTGACGCATACACAGTATTACCCTTCTGATGGTAATAGATTGGTAGCAATTTCGCATCTGTACAGTCGACTTTGTTGGTGTCAAGCAAAAAAATTGTGTCAACAGGATAAAGCTACTGCCTGATTTGGAGCTGTAGCTGAACGCGGTCAGGAACGTGACGCGGTGACGTACGAGGGGCAGTGGCTTTGCCCCTCTACCGAGTCCTCAGATATTCACACAAGCTACAGACCACGAGAATATTCTCCAGGCAAATGCCACTATTGTCAGACATACTCGTGGCGGTGATGGAATAGTGTCATTGGACCATGACGCTTTCACTCAGCTGATGACTGTCCAAAGTCATCGAGACTGCACGCACCGCCAAAGCTAGACAGCATTGCTAGCCCATATTGGCCTTCGGCCTAGAGACCGTCCGGGCCTCAATCCTATGGTCGTCTATCGCGATCGCTTCAGCCAGACAGAACACTGAGAATTACGCTGCACCTTTGGCTTGCTCGCGAAGAGCCTAGTGTCATTCCGATCCACTCTGCTCCTCGCCACTGATGTCTCTGTGACTGCAAGCTTATTCTACTGCCGTCTTACATTCCCGTGGAGCTGGCGCGAAGCTGAAGTGCAGCATTGCAGCCGCTTATGCCGTCCTGCATACTGTATCAGGATGTGACGAAGTCGAGCAGAACGGAATGCTGCCGCTCTACGCTGCCGTGCTGTGGCATCTCCAGCGCAGGCAGGTGGCACGGCATGTGTGGGTTTCACGAATGCGTTGTCTGGGCATGTCATCCAGATGGGATCTGATAATGCCAGCCGGTCCAGTCTGTGCTCTGCAGTGCACATCTTTTCGGAGCCGCATCGAAACGGAATCGGACATCGCGCATGGGACGGATGCGTGGTAGGGAAGCGTGCGTCAAGCGTATGGATCTCGCAGGATGCTTGCAAGGGCGCAGGTTGTCCCGTGACAGGGAGCTGTGCCTGACTCTGCATGAAGAGCTCTCTCGTGGCTTGCATGTCGGACCCACAGCGGTCTGCAGTGAGGGAACCCGTCGCGATTCGTGCGATGCAAGCAGAGAAAGCTGCTCGTTCCCAACAGGCTTCAAAAGATTCTTAGGCCCACACCCACCCCAGCGTCAAGGGCGATCCTTCAATCGTTCTGGTCCGTGGGCAATTTAGTGCGCGCGTGACGAGACCTGGCCTTCCTGGGATCCCCACGGACTAGGCACGGTAGTTTAGCATTTGATCAGACGACGATTCGAACGGCCAAACCATTTACCAGACAATGATGGATCGCAGCCGCGCTTCTCCTTCCTCGCTGGCTGCAGGTAATATCCATAAACGAAGGGCACTCTGGCCCTGTCCTGCTTGTACGAAAGAACCTGCCTGTTGAATCGCATTGTGGAGCTCTGACTCGAGGTCTAGTACGCCCACTATTGCTTCAAAAAGCTTGGTTTCTGCATCAGCGTGTCTAGTTGGCATCGCCGGAGATGCAATGTTACGACTAGTAAGTGGTCAACTCTTGTACGACATCGCTAGCAAAGTATAGCATGCTCGAGTTGAAAAAAAAACACAACATTTCACATGGGATAGAGTTGGACGATGGATGTCTGGATCAGTCCAGCGCTCAGCCACGTTGGAAGCCGTAACTCACACCTTCTTCCATCCCTTGCAACTCTCGCGCGTGCGGCATGGTGCGTGGACGACTTACGACGGTCGGATCTTGCAATTGGGCTGACACGTGAGATGATGGCACGACTACCAGACGTTTGTCCTACCATCGTGACTGCAGTCGAGACAGCTCCAGTATGAGCTCCTGCGGCGTGATGTGATGGTGCTCCAGCTTCGACGTTGAATGGTCAACGTCTCAGACCCTGTCTATCCTTCGTCATAGCCAAACAGACGATCATGGTTCGTTTTGCAAATCTCCTACTTCTGGTCGTCACAGAGTCTTGTAGTTCATCTTGTACAATTGACGAAAATACCACGGTGGTACTGCGGTCCAAGATGTCAATGGTAGGATCGCGGACATACGATGTCGCTGGGAATAACTTGTGCGGAAGCACGGCAAGCAGATGCACGTCTCGTCGAGCCTGTCCTGACTGCTCAAGGTTTGGTAGGCTTGCGGTTCGGACGAAATGCGGTTACAAGCTCCCTTTCGCTTTGAGGCGCCCGTGTCATGCCCACCAAGCACTTCAGAAGATCGACCATCGATGGTTGTTGTACTGCATACAATCACTAGCGACACGTCTAGTTATCGTAAAGCTTTGCCGTACATGACCGCTAATCCGTGCTCAGCATCGAGCAAAGCACTTTATCCTAAATTGAACTGTGGCATTGCACTCTTTTCTTTCCAATCAAAACAGCTTGGCGGGCTGTCAGTGGCGGCGGGTGGCCAGCACCGGGGTTTCTAACGATACTAGTCCACGATCGGAGTGGTGCGGCCTGACCTTCTCGAGACCGGACAAAGGATCGTCCCAATACTAGACATTTTTTGCATGATGGGGGCCCATGCGTTGGTCGATCGTTTGCTTGCCAAATATGAATGGCAAGCCGAAGCCGGTGTGGATATTCGTCGCGGTACACTTGCCTATATCATGTTTGATGGCTGCATGGAAACACAACATGCCTCGAGGGATCCACCTCAATCGAGAGCTCCAGACCGGCGTGCGATGAGGCCCTTGTACCCCCTATGGTCTAGTCCCTTTTGCGACACAAGCTCGCTGGCCGTGCAAATTTAGATTGCTGCGTCGATTCTTCGCCCATTCCCCAGATCCTCATTGCCCCGGAGTGCAGGTATCGGAACAGCATAAGCCGTGACTGCATACCATCGCTCAGTGTTGTGTGAGCAAGTGACAAGGACGGACGTTGTTCTCATTTGCGACGTCCTGAGACAATTGGAAAGGAATAGGCTTGCTGCAGAATAGTGCGAGCAGGTCGGAAACGGACTAGCGGTTTGCCCGTTTCTCACCACGCCGAGTCGAAGCGAGTGCATGAAAACTGGACCCAGCTACGACTGGGACCTGTATCGGAACCGTGGCACATGCTCGTACCAAGACGCCGCCTTCCCCAGACCCCCAGACTTGCTTGACACCGCCCGAAACCCACAAGCCTCACCCATCATCAGACCTGCCTCTTGCCGTCTTCCCAGAGCTTCCCATTCGTGGGTGAGTCAGTCGTGTCCAGTGGTTCGTCCGGTAGAGGTACGACAACCAGTATCTCCCCCTGGAGGTCAACGTCGTTCCGAAAGTGAAAGCCAGTCGTGAGAGCACAGTTCGTGCTTCCTTGGCCCAGAAGCGCAGAGGTCACGCCGTCACTTTCCCTGGTTTGGACTCGTGGCTCCCCCGATCATTACGGAGTTGCAGCGGCTCGGTCAGGTTCAGAACAGCTGCTACTGTACCCTTATTCCGTCCTGCCCTAGGCCCAAAGTCTATCTCGTCTGTGAGCACCGGAGTTTTCGGCCTGGTCCTTCACTCTCACACCTTTCCCTCCTCTTCCTGCCTCACCTCTTCTCTCCAAGACCCTGACCTCACCACCTGTGACGACCCTTTCTCTCTTGGGGATTCCTCGAATAGCAGTCCATTGCCGTTATCAGCGTCGACAATTGCTTGGACGGGTGTGGCATTTGTGTTGCGGCGGTTTCGACAGTCTGGGGACCCCGCGACGTCCCTCATTTTTGCCCGCGTTCCGCCCGCCAGATAAACCAAGTCGAATATACTCTTCCGTACTCTGGCAAAGCAATCGTGTTCTTTACGATTGTTTCAGAGGTCACACGCAGTGAGTGTGAACTGTAAAAACTGGAAACGGCAGTTGCTATCACAATTGGTCGAGAAGGACGTCGCCGCGACTGGACCGCCTTCACCTCACCCCACCAGCCTGTAATAGGACAGACACGAGAAGACCTCGGCGATCAGACTGGATACCCTTTTCGAAAGTTGTGTTCCATCCGAGCTTCTAAAGTCGCGTCCATCTCTTCTTCTCGATTCCTCATGCTTGCCGAGGCTCCAACTGCAGAGGCGCAGAGTCCAGATCTGCCCTCTCCCGCTTCCAATGGCAGCGGATCAGGTGGAGGTAGTCCCGATGGCTGTAAGTGCACTATAGAACCCATATGGTCTCGTTGACTGACCACTCTCAGCCCAACAGAGCACTGTGAAGCCCACAGAGTCACAAAAGCCAGACAATCAATTCCCACCGCCAAAGACCGATAAGCCACGACCACATGTATGCGGCACTTGTACGAGAGCATTTGCGAGACTAGAGCATTTGAAGCGCCACGAGCGGTCACATACGAAAGAGAAGCCTTTTGAATGCAACGAGTGCTCGAGATGTTTTGCGAGAAGGGATCTGCTGCTCCGACACCAGCAGAAGCTACACTTTGCACAAGGCCAGACAAGGCAACGGAATGGCAGGCGAGAAAGCGTCAGTGCTGCATCTACAGCGTCCAACACTCGCGTAAGGAAGAATTCGATCGCCGCAAGCACAGCTAGCAGTGCCGCTGTTGGATATGGCGGCCAGAGACCAAGAGCCAACACTCTCGGTCACTTGGACCTGACGACTCTTGGGCTCATGTCGCGCGCCAATGTTCTGGGTCTCAATGACCACAGAATGAGTGTTAGTGGTTTGCCCGGTGCTGGCAATGTCGAATATCGTGGCATGTCAAACTCCATGGGCCACCATGGGCCGATACACAGTCTTCCTAAGCTAGAGACCAATGGACTCAACCAGGATATCGAAGCTTCACTTCACACTGCGCCGGCCTTCCCCGGCTCACAGCACTTCAGCTTCGACCAAGCATTCAGCCAGCCGACCAATGCCAATACAGTCAATCCTGCTCAATTACACTTCGGTGCTGGATCACCAGTCTCTCCCTTCCCACAAGTTGGACAGTTCGACAATCAAAATCAAATGGACACCATGGGTCCGGACGAGCAGCAATGGATCCAAAACTGGACAGACATGCAGATGCAAATGACCAATGGCAACGACTTTGCCGTAGACGAGTCGTCTCCATCGCACATGAGCAACTCGACAAATGGTCTCGGGCCTGCAGAAAACATGATGAACCCCAATGCCATGCACTTGAACATGGGCAACATCAACTGGGTATCCGCAGATCCAGCAAGCCAACCTCTCATGGCACCCGCTGCTTTCCAACTAGACATGCTGCAAAATGGTCTACCAAACTTTGACCAGTCGACCACCACTCTTTCACCACAGATGCTGCAAGAATCGCCCGGCCATGACTTCTTCAACCAGCCATACATGCAAAACAATATGAACATGATGCAGCAGCAGCAGCAGCAGCAGCAGCAGCAGCAGCAGCAGTCTGTGCAACCTGCATCATTGTCGAACTTTGGCTCGGATAGTCCGAGCATGTCATCTTCCATGACCGGCAGTGCTCGGCAGAGCTCAGTGACCTCTGTATCGACGAGCTCAATCACTGACGCCACTCGACAAGCTCTACTCATCAGCTTGTCGCAGCCGTCAGTGTTTGGCCACAATCATCGCAAGTATTCTCAACCATCAATATCTTCACCGCTCTCACCAGGTGGAGCCGTCCGATCAGGTCCGAATCTTCCCAGTACCGCAGACCTTCAGCGCTATGTTAACGCATTCATTCAGTCCTTCCATCCGCATCTCCCGTTCCTCCACATTCCGACAATGTCATTTGATTCGGCCGATTACGTAAACAACCTTCGCGCTGCGAACATGCAAACCTCGTACGGGCATGCAGGTATAATTGGAGGAGGTGGATGTCTGATACTGGCAATGGCGGCTATTGGTGCACTTTACGAGTTCGACCACGCGGCTTCAAAAGAGCTCTTCGATGCGGCCAAGAGGATGATACAGCTGTACCTCGAAGAACGCCGAAAAGCAGACATGTCGGCAGCTGTTGGAGGATCATATGCTAACGCTGGCAACTCATCACATAACACACCGCTCTGGCTGGTCCAAGCGATGTTACTCAATGTAATCTATGGTCATCATTGTGGCGACAAGCAAGCTGCAGACATTGCGAGCACTCACTGTGCAGCGCTTGTCAGTCTGGCAAGGGCTGCTGAGCTCGCTCAGCCAACAGGAAAGCAAAACGGCAAGACCAATGGAAACGACGATGAAGGTTCATCTCCGCGAAGTGATTCTCACCCACCACAGTCGGCAGGACATCTGGCATGGCTGAAGTGGAAAGACGCAGAAGAGCGCAAGAGGACGCTTTTCACCGTCTTTATTCTGTCGAGTCTTCTAGTCACCGCATACAACCACGCTCCAGCGATCATGAACTCGGAGATCCTACTCGATCTGCCGTGTGAGGAGGACTTGTGGGCGTGCGAGACTGCTGGGGACTGGTTAGCAAAGGGCGGTAATCAAGCTGCAGAATCGAACAGGCTCCCATTCGCACAGGCGCTGACTACACTCTTGACCGCGAATCAGAGGACACCAGGCGCATTCAGCAATAACTGGTATACACAGCTGCAAAGTAGCAGTCTTCCTAGACAAGTTGGGCGCGAGCTTGATATTCGGCCAAGCACTTTCGGCTGCTTGATTTTGATCAATGCTTTGCACAATTTCATCTGGGAGACAAGAAGCAGACATCATAGCCGGCAATGGACTGTTCAGGAGACCGAGTCAATGTTTGCTCACATCGAGCCTGCTTTGAATGCCTGGCAAGCAGCGTGGAAGGCCAACGAACACCATCACCTGCAGCGACCGAACCCCTTCGGCTTGGGTCCGCTATCTGCTGACAGCATTCCTTTGCTCGATCTAGCGTTCGTCCGCCTCTTCGTCAACCTCGGGCCCTCGAAAGAAGCTTTCTGGAACCGCGACTTCGATACAATGGCAAAGGAGTTTGCGCGCAGCACAGAAGTCATGCACCACGGTGAAGACAATCGCGGTTCCGACTTGACCAACATCAAGGAGGGGTCCGCTGCTGCTCAAAGCCGACAGGGCCTCCGTCGCCCTAGTGAGGTCCTGAGAACTGGTCAAGGCAATAAGCGAGAGCGTCACTTGCGACGCGCAGCTTTTTACGCCGCTGACTCCCTGTCAATCTCTGCCAAATTCAATCTCACTTTCATTGACGGCTCTGCGCACGACCTACCAATCCAATCAGCCATGTGCTTCTTCGATTGCAGCCAAGTCCTTGCGGAGTGGGTTTCTTCGGTCCAAGAACGAGTCGGACGCTACTGTGGTGTTCTTGGTAGGGAAGAAATCGACTTTGGTCAAGTTCCTGCAATCATGCTTTTGGACGCTGAAGATGTTGAGCTGCTCAACAAGATTGAGAATATCTGCAACTTGATGGAGCAGAAATTGATACAACAAGCCCACATGATACCTGATTTCAGCAGTCTCGACCCCGCCACAACAGTCCAGAGCATGCAACAGCAATTGGAGAAGCTGCCCGCTCTCCGCGAGGTCGGATATGGTGCTAGAATACTCAAGATTACAGCCTACATGCTTGAGAAGGCTTCCGTCTGGCCTGGTAAGTTCTTCCCAATCCGTATCGATCGTACCAACGCTGACTCTCACCTAGTAACTCACGTTATGGCCAACGCCCTCCACGTCCAAGCAACCCATATGACCAAGCGTGCAGACTTGTCACTCACCTCATCCTCTGTCGACCAAACAGGTCTTTGAGACTGTTTCTTTAGCAAATGTACGATGACCACCAAGATACAAGCTACAGAGCTACGAACACACGCCTACGGCGTCACGAAAGTTACGTCCGCGATCCCATTTCAGTATATACCTTGCGCACGAGATCAGGACTCCGTAAATAACCTTTTCCATCACCAAGCAACACCATCAACTGTTAAAACTCGGGCCGGCTCTTGTGCAGCGATTCCCGCCTTCTTCTCGTCTTTTTTTTTTTGAAAAATCTCCACGAAAACCAGTCGCAAAATCTCTACTTCGACCCCTTCCTATTTCCATGTCCGATATAGAGCACATGTCACATCCACTGCTACATACGATATACCTTTCGGCGCTTTATTCACGGCATATTTACGAAAAATCAAAGTACGCTCGCTTGATGTGAGAAGATTTACACCTTTTTTCTTTTTGAGAACGACGGGAGGGCGGCGTACTGTTTTCTATGAACGATGATGGGGAGAGCTGAAGATGAGGTCTAGTACGTCTGGGCCGAAGAGATGGCCCACTCGGGGAGCGAGATATGGAGGAGGTCAAAAGCAAGACAAAAAGTCACGCAGTCTGAGAAAAGCGAAAAGCACTGCTCCTGGCTACTTTGAGTAACGGGACGAAAAGCCAACAGGCACGCTTCTGCACAGAAAAGTAGAGACAAAAGCGACGAGGGAATCAAGGGAGTCTTTGACTGCACTATTCATTCGCCAGCTCTGTGACATCTGTACATCCCCTGTCCATTGACGCTACGCTCCTTCCCGTCCCTTGATCCCCAACACCTCGGCCCCGCCCTCCATCCCCTTTCCCTTCATCCTCACGCTCCCATCCCATACGCCCTCCCCCTGCCATCGTCCAGCCTCAAACTCCTCCCTCGTCATCCCCATCCCATTGCCCTGCTCAACCTCACCAGCAGCACTAGTGATGCTGACGTCCCGCCTGACCCCGATCCCCGTGCCCCACCCCCTGCTCTCCCCCGCTGTCCTCACCAAACCCCTGACGCCCCCCATCTTGCGACCGGGCAATTCCCCTTCCCCGGCGCCCATGCATGCCACCACATACGCGAGGTTAGGCAGCGTCTGTCTGATGTCCAGCACGCGCACGTTGAACGCGTTGGACAGGAGGACTTGGATGTCCTTGTTCAGCAAGAACAGAGCGTATTCGAAGCGGAATTTGGGGCCGCTGCGGGGGTAGAGGGGGAAGGTGCGCGTCGGATCGGCTAGGGGCGCGGGGAGGTGAGCGGAGGCGAGGTAGGGAGAGGGCGCCGGAGCCGTCGAAGACGGTGCGGATTTGATATTGCTTATGGGATCTGTGATGGAGGATGTGGAGCTGCGTGGGTGAGAAGGGTAAGGGAGTGGTTGGGAGAGGTAGAAGCTGAGAAGTTGGAGGGCGTGGGAGACATGCCCAATTGCTGCAGCTACGGTGTCGGGAGTGGAGGAATCCAATTCTTCGCTATCAGGGAGGTGCAGGGTGCGGATGGTGAACGAGAGGGGTTTGGATGGGAGGGGTTGGATCGGGTAGATGCCGGAAAGGTCGTGGGCGATGCGCCGCCTTTGGTTGGAAACGGCTCTGGAGAGGGTGGCGAGGTCTTCGTGGAGCGAGGGAAGGGTGGAGATAGAGGTGGTGAGCTGGGAAAGGCTCGTAGCTTGCTCGGCTTGTCCTGTGGTGAGCAGGTCTCGCCGCTTTTCGAGAGAGGCACGCTTCTGGCCGAGAGTCTGGCGCAAACTACGCAATTGCCTCTCAACGGTTGTTTTGGCATAGGTGATTGTCTTTAGATAGTCCCTTGCCTGGCTGACACGATTCTTCTCTTCCAGGGCTTGACGATTGATTTCCACAATCGACGTAAGATCCGTGGTGAGCCGGTCTCGCAGTGCCAAAGCATCTTGAATACTATCGTCCAGCTTTGACAGACGAAGTAGGGCATCAAAAGAAGCCGACCGTACCGTTCTGGGCGAAGACGGCTTCGCTCTTGTCACTGCAAAAGGATCCGAAGGCTCCTCCACTTGTGCGTCAGTGAAGCAGGTATAGTACCCGTCGTTAAGCTGAAAGATAACGCAATTCTGCGGAAAAGGATGGTTGAACGTCGCGAGATCCTTGCCAATGAATTGCAGCGATCGTAAGTTGAGGGAAATATCGAGCAATATCTCATAACGCTTGTCGTTGCCGCTTCTGGCCCAGAACCTCACTCTTATTTCCTCTCGTCGTAAAATGCCGGGCCCACACGCATCCCAGTCAATATGTCGAAAGCTCGGATTCATGGACTTGGTGATCTCCTCGCTGATGTAGACAGGCTCTTTGATATCTGCAACATGCAGTGTAAAGAAGACATCAGCCAACCTAGCTGCTGAGACTGCCTCTAGTCGTATCTGTCTATTCTGTGGAGTCTCTGATGCCCATTCCAGAGTACTTCTTCTCCTCAGCTTCGCAGCAGATGGTCTCACTCTCTTCTCCTTCGCTGGTGCCTTTGGCGAACCATTGAGTGGAACGCCATTGGTCCTTTGATCCTTCGGATGATCCTCATGAATGGGTCTGAGATCGTCTGACGATTTGGAATGCCCAAGGGTCTTGGTCTCGCGTAGCGCTAGCTGCTTTGCTGGCGATTTGAGCGTGTTTGGCAGTGCGTCATCGTCAATGATCTTTCCGTAGTGACGGCCATCGATCTGTGATAGTGCGAGATTCCGAAGAGCAATAGATTGAAGGTGTCGCAGCTTGCGATTCTATGTCCAATCAACATCGTCATCATACCCAATAACACTTTCTCATACCCAAGGAACCAACCAAGGTCGCTCACGTGTCGTCCACTTCGGCTGCCTTGTTTCTACCGCGGGGGATGCCATTTATAATGAGAGGTCATATCGAGAGCGCTGCACCTGCGGACCAGCCCATGGAGCCAATCCAATGTCGTGACAGTCGCTTGGAGTCTATGATAGACTTAAGTGATCGTTGAGACGAACGAAGCAATGTCAATACTAGTTTCTTGTCGACGATTGTTGCACATGGTTATGCGATGCTCCGCAAGGATGTCTGCGCTCTTTGCTTTGTGGTCAACCGTTCGAAATTTTGTCCGGACATGAAGCTCGAGACGCAACATCGTCTATCAATGATTTAGACCTCTAGTAGAGAACAACATGTCTGAAGCAGGCTGACAATTTCTCGATTACGCATCCAGACCGTCAACATGACAGCGACCGTGCTCGCGCGACGAGCAGACGTGGTGGCACCTCACGGCAGCCGAATCTTTGCATATCGGCATTACCTGTCGAACCAGGTCCTATATTCGCTATCTAGGTCATTAGACGTGAGTCAAGGTGTCCTGATATACAGATCGTCACTGATGGATGTCCAGAACACCTCTGTTCTCAAGCAACTGACTGCTGCTGGGAAGAAGACCATACCCCGAGCTCTACGAAAAGACCACTGGAAGCCCTTCTTCATAGTCAAATTCGGCCTTCCTCACCAAGGACTGAAGGTATTCAAGAAGCTACGAGAATGGCGTATGCTACATGAGCTGGAATGGAACCCGAAGAATGCGAAACCTTTGGAGGTGACGGTAGAGAAGCAAAAGATTTTAGAAGAGACCAGGAAGGAGCTCGAAGAACTCGGCGGTGAACGAAGCGGCGGGCAGAGATTGCGACTATCAGCATGGAAGTTGAGAAAGAAGAGGCTCATCATGAACCAAGCAGAAAATAGTGTAGCGGACCTGGCAGCTGTACTCATGGAGCAGGAGAAGGAAGCCATCAACTTCGCAATACAAGATGAAGTGTTCGTACAACAAGCTCTCGAATGGACGCCAAAACTGGCAACAGACGAGGCGGCGAGAAAGGAAAGGCTTGACACTATCAACACGCGGATCGCTGACCTCGAAGCAAATGCGCAGTCGATCAAGGATGAGTCCGGTAAGAGATGGGATCTCTCACTAGCAAGCAAGGTCAGGAACATCAATCGTGAGATCCATCTGGCAAAGACAGAATTCTACCATGTCCGAGCCTTGCCTGACAAGTTTAATGATGCCGCGATTCAAGCTTTGAGTGAAGAGAAGAGCAGGGAATACTCACGGGTTCTGCAATCCCAAATCGCACTCAGCAGGCGCGAGGTCCAGGAATCGCGGCGCAGTCGTGACGAGCACGAACTCACAAAGCTCAATGTATCGACGAAAGAGCTGCTGCGATCAAAAGCAGAAGCGGACGCGGGTCGACCTGAGAATCTGGATCAGCTCATCGCTAGTAGCGAAGCCACTCAAATTGAGGACTACCTCCGTGACCACGATCAGGCAGCACTGCAACAAGCTATGGACGGACATAATCAGACTGTGGCTGATCTTAAGCAAAGAATAAAGCAAACCAGGACAGCTATTTTTGACACCGACTGCGCGATTGCAGGTGACCTTGGTCGACGACATCAAGAACTTCTGCGCGAGATCGAGGTGCCCGTCGGCCGGCGGAACGCGCTCAGAGCAGAGCTGGCGACTACAGGCGCTTCTGCCCCAGAATCTCTGCAGCAAGAATTAGAAGCTGCGGTCAAGCAAGTGGGAGACATCAGATTACAGATCAAGGATGTGCAACAGCAAATTGTTGCAAAGCGTGAGCAGCTCGAAGCACAAGCTACATGGGAGCAGAGGATCGCCAGATTGATGGCTCGTGCCACTCTTGAGAAGTTGCTTGCGCAAGAGGTGACTGCTCTGAAGGATCGGAACCTGACTTGGAATACGCTCCTCGCAGCCAAGAAGAATACCCCGGAAACGCTGAACGATGCGAAGAGAGCTCGCATCATGCAGAAGACTAAAGACAGGGTGTACAAGCTCACCAGCCGGCTACTAGCTGGGCAGACGATGACCGAACAAGAACTCTGGCAAGAGCTGACAGAGAGTATGGCAGAGATCGAGGCTCGCGCAAAGGAAAGGTTTGTCAAGCGACAGATAGATACCCAGCGTATCTTAGCTTCCAAGCGTTCTTCCGCTTCGCCAGCAGATGGGGAAGGCGAGAATGGGGTCACAGGTGGGGCGGCAATTGGACAGAATGAAAGCTCTGTCACTCTCGAAGTGCCCGTCGAAGGCTACGGCAAGCTCGCGGTGACACAAACGCTACAGGAAGTCATCAAGTTAGCTGTCGGCAACATCCGTAACCTTACCGACGGCATCAATGTCAGTGCAGACAAGGATCCGCGAAAATCCTCATTGGCCGTCGCCCCTGCTAATGGGGTCCGACTTTCAGACGTCAGTATCGAGTGGTCGAATCCCTTAGATGCAGAGTACGGGTCCAAATGGCCTGGTGAAGTCCAACATCTTCCCATGCGCTACAGTAGGAAAACTGCCCCCGCCGAGCATGATCAGAGGAAGGTCCCGAGGAAGCTCCCGAGGAAAATTGGGGTTGCTCTCACAGAAAAGATCATAAAGCAAGGCGAGAAAGGCATGGTCACTAGCAGCGAGAAGGAGCTGGTGCAGAAGCAGCAAAGGGCACAGGCGGAGGGGAACCAGTTGGCAAGATCAGAAGTGGCGCAAAGACTCGAGACGAAGCGAGCGAGGAAGGAGCAGCAGCGCGCCGAATTCATCGCGAAGGTCGAAGCCGAGGAGCCTGAGAAGGCGGAGGCGATCAGGAGGCATTGGGACAAGGTTCAAGAGTTGAGGTCAGGCAAGGGGACGGCTAAGGTCCAAGCATAGCAGTCGCTCTGAATGCAGGATATCGATGGGGTATGTTCGACTGTGTAGGAATTGTACAGTAATAGCAGACAGATATTGTTCATCTCAAGAAGCCCCTCCCCATCCTGAACACCGACTGACATTGCTAAATTAATTCCTTCGAGCGTGACTTCTTCCTTCTCTTTTCTCGTCTGCAGCAGCTGTTGAGTCTTCCATTTCCTCGAGCGACCCGAAGCCTTACCGAAGAAACTATCAAGCAACAGCCTCTGAAACCACCGTCGAGCTGATACTGAACGACGAGCCGCAAGGCACGATTTCACATGCTGATCCTCCTCGAGGATGATATGAACCATGTGTAGCATGGTCGGACGAGCGGACCAAGCATTGGACAAGCCATGCTTAGCCGATGGGTCCGAAGCTTGGTGCAGGACGTCTGGGTGGCTCGAGGAGCGGATCGTACATGGCTGGCCTTGCATTGCATGAGGACCGGAATCGATGGTCCTGAGCTGGGTAGAGGTCCTTTGTTGTGGAGCAGGTTGTATAGATCTGATCAATACTCTTTCTCCATTACCCTCTGTACAACAAGCGGTTCACTGTCGACAAGCCGATGTCGGGGCTCCCAGATCCGATCCGTTCAATGCAAACTACCATACAATGAGATCGGGCTAAGCTTGCGTAGAGTTCTAAAAGATGACGAGTCAAACTCCTGGATGTTTCCCCAAGTGCCAGTGCGGATGCCGAAGTTCGGAAGCTTTCCCCGGTGCTCCCCCACATTCACTAGATATAGGTAAGGTAGACCACGACAGCTTGATAGAAACAGCTTAATTCCTTGTACAAAGAGCACATTACATTACTGTATGTATCATGTCGAAGCCTAACGGCATAAGCAATGGCACGAGCCCCGGGGCTTACCACGAGCATCTCCCCGATCTCAGCATACCCCGATTTACTATCATGAAGACACAGAATGCACACGAGTATGCAGATGCTTTCTTGAACAAAGCACATCAACCTCCGTGGTTATATGCTCTTTACAAGCACTGGCGATCGCTGTTTGAGCAGCCTTATAGGGGTGTAACGAACGATGGTCAGTACTTCTTGCTTAGCTAGTTCCGAAACAACCACTAAAGGGTGCGTCAGGAACCGTAAGGCAAGATCTATTCAAAGTACAGGACGAGGGCATACCGATCGAGGACATCACACGAGCTGTGAACGACGTCCTGTCGCAGCTAGACGATGCCCAGCTCAAGACGCTTCTCTATCACATTGATTCGCCAGAGTGGCGGTCGTGGTCGAATCCAGAATTCCTGCTGAGTGACAAGGGCCTACGACTGGACGAGCTCACACCAGCCATACGTGATGCCATCCTCAATATTCTTGAGCTCACGCTCTCCCCCGAGGGCTACAGGAAGGCCATCTCCGCAATGCGCATCAATGGATTTCTCGGCGAGCTCGTCCAGTCACCATCTATCATGAACGAGTTTTCGTACAACTTCGTCCTGTTCGGCCGTCCCTCGACCGATAGACCATGGGGCTTCTCCTTTTATGGCCATCATCTCTGCCTGAACATCTTCTTTTACAAGACCCAAATCTTCGTCACACCGTGGTTCACTGGTGCCGAGCCCAACGAGATCGATAAGGGGCCTTACGTCGGCACCACCATCCTGAATCGGGAAGCGGACCTTGGCCTTAAGCTGATGCAGAGCTTGTCACCAGATCTGCAAGCCAAAGCCCAGACGTACAAGCTCCTGCACGACCCTGCCATGCCATCAGGACGATGGAACAAAGACGACCAGCGACATCTCTGCGGAGCGTACAGGGATAATCGCATTGTGCCGTATGAAGGCATCTTGTACTCTTCACTGAATGCTGCGCAGCAAACTCTTGTCGCCCAGATCTTGGAAGAATATCTCCTCTACCTACCAGCTCGAGCAAGGCAGATCAGGATACAACACATCCTCTCATACCCAGAAGAGACATATTTCAGCTGGATTGGCGGTTTTGGAGACGAAGACCCATTCTACTACAGGATCCAGAACCCGGTAGTGATTGTGGAGTTTGACCATCACAGTGGCGTGTTTCTGAACAACCAGGAGCCGAAGAAGTTCCACATTCATACGCTGCTGAGGACGCCCAATGCTGGAGACTATGGCATGGCAATAAGAGAACTGATACCACCAGCGAAGGATGAGTTCGTGTGGGATGGCAAATAGACACCAAGATGAATCAATATGTAGTTTGTGCCGTCAGGGTTCATGCTACCGCTGTCTGCAATTTGCCGATAGCTGATGAAAGGACTTCTGCTGTCGAGTCGGCTTCGAAGGACTTAAGACTCGCTTGTGCCATCTCGGTCGTGACCTGTCCTTTCGTTTCTGCGAATGCCGAGGATCGCTTGAAGGAAGGCGATGCAACGTAGAATTCATCTATGATCGGATGAACGAGGACAGTCTGGTTGTGGATCGTGATCGTACTGTTCGTCGGGACTGTCACCCAATTGTCTGGCCTTGTCAGCTGTGGCATTTCAAAGAGCACGAACGCCGTACCTCTCTCAAACGTCAACGGCTCACTCGCCACCAGCACGATATCTGCACCCCTATCCCGCCTCTCCATCCTGTAGTCCCCAGTGTTGTTGTCTCCCTCGCCACTTTTGACCCAACTCGTCCCACTGCTAAAGAACAGACTCGCCGCTTCATCCGTCTTGCTCCCAACATACCTACTACAAACCACACTCCTCCCATCCGTGACCGCAAAATTCAACAGACTGGCCTCGACCTTCTCTCCCCTCGCCCTCACTGTAGTGATAAACCCATTCAGCCTCTCAATCGTCCCCGTCAACGCCTTCCTCAACATCGTGTGACCCACCCCCTTCTCCCCCTTCTGCAATACCTCATCATCCACATCAACTCCCAACCCGTCCAACGTATCCAAAAACAACGCAAAGCACCACTCGCTATCCGTGCTCCCCTTGACCATATTGAACCACTTATCCCGCACATCCCCCACCAACAGTCTCTTGACACCGTTGCTCCAACCCCCGACCCCGCCATTGTGCATCCACATTACCGTGCCCCTCACGAACGGATGACAATTGCTCTCAGCAAGTGCGCCCTCGGTGCTGGCCCGCACGTGCGCGAACACGAGAGGGGAGACGGTCTTGCTCGCGAGACGGGTCAGGTTGGCGCAGTTCCAAGCTGGGATCGTGGAGGTGAAGATGCATGGCTGGGGCCCGAGGAGCGGGAGGAGGGACGGGGGCGTGTAGTATCCAACGCCGAAGCCGTCGCCGTTGTGTGGGCGACGAGTGTCGAGGCGGAGACGGGAGTCGTAGGATTGCGTGAGGATGGAATGGCGGGGGGAGAGGATGAGGGTGGAGAGGAGGTGTGGGTTGGGGGAGGTGAAGACCTGGGAGGACATATTAGCTTTGGGGGAAGGGGAGGACAAGAGGCGGTGTACGAGGAAGCGACACATGCTGGGCCACTTGTGTGCTGGTACAGGCTAGTTGAATATGCCAGTAATGAAGCTGCTCAAAGCAGAAGTGGATGTTGATCAAGGTCTCATGCTGGCAAGTTGGAGGTTTTGTGATTACTACTAGTACACATGCTCACAGACCTACTTGGCTCATGGATGAGCTCATTTCCAGCGTATCAGAACAATACCCATATATAAATAGATCGTGCTACATGTATACGATGGCGTCAAATGCCAAGCCTAGAGCCGCAGCGCCAAACGCGGCTCTTCATTTGGCTTCATATTGTTTCTTGCGGGTTGACGAATTTCTCAACATAATCTCATCCCATTTTTGAGCATATCGTATCGAAGCCTCGAAACATTACTGTGATCCGATTGCGAGAGAAACATACGTATCATCCTCTGGCCGCGTGGTGGGTGTGGCGACAAACAAGCGGGCTGCCTTGTTTTGGACAAGCGGCTCAGCCTGAGGCACATTCAGCAAGGCATTTATACACGTCGCTCCTTTGTTTCTCTTTCTACTTTCCTCTATCACAAGCAATCCCATAGTTACAAGCATGGAAGACCCATTTGGCGATTCGCCAACCACTGACGCACCAGGCAACGATGCCAGCTCCGCCGAAAGGTTGGATTTTCTACGACAGCGCTTATTTCCAGACAGGTCCGATGCTACCCATAACGAGGTAAAGTGTCCGCAATTGTGCGAAGATGTCCTCATGACCGATGACCAGACCCCACCGCGTCGTGCCACCGGGATTTTCGATCTGCCAAACAACTTACTACAGGAGATTCTGTGCCTAGCGGGCATTCCCGACAACACCAGGATCAATGTCAACTATGGCAGAAGGGCGCCAAACCAAGATCCCAAGATGAATGAATGGTGGTTTGACGAATGGCAAGGCGAAGACCAACGAGCGTTCGAAGCCAAGGAAGTACGCGCCATTCTCGGGACCTGTTGGAAGTTCTACGAATTGAGTACAGAGTGGCTCTATCGAGAGAATCACATTGTCCTTCACTGGAGAAATGGAAGCACGCTTGCTGGGCTTGCTAACCTCTCAGATCGCAACATCGGACACTTGCGAAAGGTCCTGATTGTACTCAACAGCAGCGCTCCAACCCTGGATAACCGAGGCGTCATGACAGGACCTTGCATCGATGGGCACAGAGTTGATGAACCTTTGTCGACCAAGTCGCCTCAGTACAACGACATGCTGGTCCAATGGGGCCGGCTTGCAGCTCGCCTTAAACGCCATCTCCCAGAAAACATGGTGTGGCTCGACCTCATTTGCGATTGTGCGGACGAAGAGACAGCCTTGGAGATAATGGAACCGCTGATGCCATCGCCGTTTCTTCGCCACTGCTTCATACGCCTTTCACACAAGAGAGTGCCCGGGCTACAAAAGCTAGCTCGCGAGGTCGCCCTGAAGTCTGTCAGGAAGCTTCACGATTCTTATGGCGATCCGTTCCCTTTCCTTCGTCTACCATCAGAGCTCCGCCAACTGATCCTGGAGTACACGGACTTGGTCGTGCCACGTCAGGAAGTCGAGTGGAACCCCACTGAGAAGTTTCACATTCGCACACTCGCCGACCACATGTGTCAGAGGTGTATGAGTTATGAGTGCAGTGGTGGCGATCATCCAAAAACGCTTCACTGGTTCCTCTGGGGCGTCGAAGGGCGTAATGCTCGCACCTTCTGCAACCACTGGTGCTCTGCTTTCGAAGCTTCTGCCGGCACCTTCTTCTCTCCGGTCTCACCAACTTGTCTGTGCTGGCACTATCCCGTTCCCCTCTTCCTGGTCAGCAAAGAGTTCACAGAGGATGCCCGAGCCACGTTTTACCGCTGGAATCGCTTCATTATCAAACCCGCGGGCGATATCATGACGTCCGCTCAACCATCTGATGGTCGCACCGAGGTCTCTCGGTTCCTCACCGAGCAGATACCTCCATCAGCTATGCATGCCCTCAAGTACATCGAAATCGTCTACCCCTTTTTTGAAGAGTTCGCACACTTCACACGCACCACTGAAGCAGCCAACGCCGACCTCCGCCATACTCTCAGCGTGGTCAAACAGCATCTCAACATTCCTAATCTCACAATCAGCATACACATGGCAGATTATACCACCTACCGCCCGGTGGATGAAGCCGTGTGGAACTACGCCAACGTCCCTCCCGAAGCAACAAACAAGATTATGGAAAACCAAGCTGAGACGGTCAAGTGCTGGGATGAATTGGCCGACGGGGGTCTGCGGCGCCTGTTCGTCACACTGCATAGGCCGTGGAATTGGGGCAACACGGTCCAGCCCGACGACCATGTATGGCCTCTTCTGATCACCGAATCGGGCTACTCTATGGAGGTGGCCAATGAGATTGCCATGAAGATGGAGAAGGCAGTCTTGGGTGAGGAGTATGACAGTCTCAAGCAGGGGAAGATGGAGTTGCAGAAACCTATATGGAAGATCAGGATTCAATTGACGCAGATGATGTGAGGACCAGCGAAGTACGGAACTCCTACGGGCAAGCTGGTGGACAATTGCAGACACTGCACGAAACATGACCAAGAACTCGGCGCGTAACCCTCGGCAACATGTGGTCGTCCAGCAGCTTGCTGGCGGAGATCATCAGTCAGGGTGCCTTTCTCAACCTGAAGCAAAATGTCCTTGCATTGTGCTCGTAAGGAGTAGAGCCTCTTGCAAACCACCAAGAGTTGAACCAGAAATACACAGATCGACAGACAGCACAGATTGCAACCATGTACAACATCTATAGACCATTTGCCATCGAACCACTGCCTTGTTCAGGCCAACCTTGCCTTCCCCGTGTCCCCTTTGTCCCAGTCAAATATGCCCTCTCTCTCCGGCGCATCCCACTCCACATGCGGCCTCTCCCCGCTTCCCTCGGCATCTCAGGCCACGCATCATCCCCCTCAAACATGGGTAGCGATATGCCCAGGACGGAATGCGCCGCCTGTGTCGAGTCAAACACCGTCATCGTCGCCCTCTCTACCTACCAACGCACTATCATACAGCCATTAGAAGGGACAGTATGGAGGTAGTTCCACGGCTCGGTCTGCATGTCGAACCGGTGCCCCTTGCAATCGGCCTGGGCTTCTGCCACGGACTTCCATATTCGGATCGCAGAGCTTCAATTGCTGAGAGATGGATCCTTGGATGAAACAGCTCGTCGATAGGATTATTTCCCGCTACTGTTCGACCTTCACCGGAAGGCAACCGCAACGTGTGCGGCACAGCCATTGCATTGTTGAAGAACTTCACCAACTCGCGCCGGCGCGCTGAACAATTCACAACAAGTTTCACGAGATGGAGACTGACACCAAATGCGCCTTTCTAGAACTGCCTCGACAGGTTCGCTTGCAAATCTATGAGAATTTCCTGCCTGAACCTGCGATCTACGATCTGGACTGCACACAAAAGCCGGACTCCCACTTCGAAACATGGAAGGAGCGTGTCCCCCTAGCTAACACACTTATTGTCTGCAGAACGGTTCACAACGAGGTGACACGGTGGTTGTACGCTCGCTATGGATTCATCACACGGGTCAATCGAGCGGATGGCAAATTGGCCATCTACAACCTGTCGCCGATTGCCACCTCAAGCCTGCGCCTGCTAGTCGTACAGCTTACTACTTGTTCAATTCTCTACAGTGGCTTTTTTGAAGATGAGCCACCGCCTAAAGCTCCGCTTCGGTCATACGGGACTCGGACCGAGAAGATATTGGGACTGTGGGAGCGACTAGTACATCGACTTCGAGATACGATACCACCTGGCGAGCTAACGCTGTTCTTGGCCTGTGACTGCTGGAATGGGAAAGCTGCCGGTCGAGTCCTGGCTCCCCTGCGAGAGCTTCCTCGCTTGAAAGACTGCACCATTCGACTCGGCCACAGCAAATCAGGCCTGCTTTTCGATATGGCAAGACGAGCAGCCCTCGAAGCCACAGGACAGGATGCGAACGACACCAAAGCGTTTCGTTTCCTCGACCTGCCAGCAGAGATACGCCATACTGTCCTGCAATACACGGATCTCATTACTCCGACGCCAATGAAAGAGATCACGTGGAGTCCGACGAAAGGGTTCCATCAGATCTGGTCGCAGGATAATAACTACAATTACGGACCAGACTGGTACTTTAAAGCTTTCCGTGGATGCACGAGTAGTAGTCTTTACACACTGTTCTGTAACCGACGGCGTTGCGTCTACTCCACTGTCCCCGGCCCAGGATCCAAAGCAGTCACCCCCAGAAAGTGCAGATGGTACTGTTTATGCTGGGAAGCGCCCATCTCCTTGTTCCTAGTGTCGAAGATCTTCACGTCTGATGCTCGCCACGTTTTCTTCAGCCAAAATCATTTCGTTATCAAGCCAGACACGCATCTCTACTCGCATTGTACACCCTGCCCGAATGGTAAATCCGAGTTGTCCTTGTTTCTCCAACATGTTCCCCGCGAAGCGCTCCGGGCCCTGCGCAGCGTTGAAGTGGTACTTCCGGCTTTCGAAACCCCCACCTACTCACGTGTGTCCATGGAGGCGAGAGTCGACCTTCTGGAAACGCTCAAGAGAGTGGAGCATCTCATCGACTTCTCGAAACTGACCATCAGACTTTACGCACCATATTTCGAACTAGGCAATGCACTGGATGTGAAAGCTTGGGCGTCTCAAGGCATGACCATGAGACAATATCGCTGGAATTGGGACAACCATCAAGACTTCATCCTTGCTTTCAGGCAAATACCGCGCCCGAGAAATTTCTTCCTATATCTGTTCAAACCGTGGCGACACACAGACTGCCACAGTGTGGAGATGAGACGTATCACTGGCGTGGCAGAGCTTGAGCTGGAGAATCACCCGATGGAAACGACACTAGAAAGAAACATCATGGGCGAGGACTCTTGTGCTGAGACCAAAGGGAAGAACAGAGAATTCATGAGCGGCTGGTGGCAGATGTGGTGGACTGAACCTTATCACGTGTGCTGATTGATTGCCGTTGATGCCGGAGTGGCTTGTCGTCGGCCTCGAGCGACTGCGCCACAGCTGGATCTCTATCCTGCAGATCTGTGGCGTTCTGACGTCTTTGGCTTTCCGACGAGGCGGTGCAAAGCCAGAATTTCATTCGCCCAGCGCGTCATGGTCTCAAAAAAGCAGGGAACACGATAGCAGATCACATGAATTCAAGGATCATCCATAAAATCAATAAAAAGGTAGGTCATTGCCTGCTAATGTTTCCTGTGTGACCAGTTGCTCTCCGAGAAGCTGTTCACAACATTCGGTTGGCCATCGCGCATTGCTCCTGGAACATCGCTGTCCGCACGGTGTTTGTTTCATCAACCGCTTGACTGCACCATCGAGTTGCAGCAACGTCACTTGGCCAAAGAATTTGCGACAACACCCATTGTTCTCGGCGCGACCTATTCGTGACTCTGCACGAGTCTGGATATTAATACTTAGGATATTCATCCACAGCAGCCCATCACAACTCACTACCGCAAACTACCTCCAAGATGGCAGCCGTCCTCGTCAAGATGGCCGCTAAGCAGGTCATGGGCAAGCAGATGAAGAAGTACGAAGACAAGAAGGTTGGAGGACCAACAGTACGTCTCTCGCCCTCTCCTTCTCAAAAGGTCCAGCTAACATCTCCCAGGATCCCTATTTCACCAAAACCATCGACCCACGTACCGGCAAGGAGAAGAAAATGAAGAAGCAAGTCCCAGACTACATCCCCGATCACGACGCCCTAATCCTCGCCAAGATGCGCAATCGCTCCTACAAGCTCGATATGTGTCTATTCGAGATCGCGGGCATTCGCTTCGGCTGGTCATCCGTCATCGGCCTCGTCCCCGCCTTTGGCGACGCTGCAGATGCCGCCCTAGCACTGCTTCTCGTCTGGCGCTGTAGCAGGATCGAGTGTGGATTGGGCCCGACTGCATTGGTCACCATGCTGTTGAACGTCCTGATTGACTTTGTGGTTGGACTCGTGCCACTTCTAGGAGATTTGGCGGATGCGGCATTCAAGGCCAATACCAAAAACGTGAGGGTGCTGGAGAAGCGTCTGGACGAGGTGTACAAACCCAAGGGGCTGAAGAGCAAGGACGCGGAGAGGCAGAAGAAGATCAAGGAGGAGCGTAGGAGGACTGGTGTGCCGTACGTCGAGGACTACGAAGCGCCGCCAGCTACTGTGGTCGAGGACTTTAGCGATGATGACATTGAGGACAGAAGGAAGTTTGTCGAAGAGGGCAGGGCTGCGGATAGGAGACAGGCCGCGGCCAATAACGTGAGCAAGCCCCAGAGGACCTACGATGCTGAGACTCAGCCCAAGAGGGGTAGCTGGTACAACAACATGAGGTCTGGGAATAGGCCTGTCGATGCTGAGATGGGTGAAGCACCACCTGCTAAACCGGCTAGGCAGCCATCGAACAGGATGTAGGTGCAACACCTGTCTAGAATGAGCGTTGTAGAAAGGGTTGGTGGTGTTCATAACGATGACATTCAGCGTTCCAGCGAAAGGTGGCTCGTGGGCCTCACAGTAACGACTTAGACGATTAGGCACTTGTAATACATCATTCAAGTCTGAACAGGGCCAATTGATCCCACATTTTGACGGCGGCCAGCTACCACAGTTCCACTTAGTCATGGTCATATTGACAGATCGCTTGATCATGTACAATCGCAACTTTCACTGCCCGACACCACCACGACTGTAGCTCAAGAGAGGAGGTAGTTGGTTGCGTGACAAAGAAACAACCTGGGCCATTGTTATGGCATAGTTCGGAACTATACCTACCAACGCATTACATAAGCGTGATGCGGCTGACGGACTGAAGTGTGATTGGCTGCTTCTGGTGAGCTCCGAAACTGGAAAAAGTTCAGCTCGAGAAGAAACATTGAACAAGCAGAGTACTACAGTGGAAGATGCTTTGTGCAAGTACGTGTACCCAGATACTTCGAGACGTTTCGTGTGGCTAACACCTCGTCAGTCTCGGGCGAAGCGCCTCAACATCCTGTCGCATCGCGCAAGAGTGGTAACTATGCTTAGACCCTTTCAGTGAGCGCATACTGACACTAGCAGGCAATGTCTACGAGAAGCGCTTGATTGAACAATACATCAGGGAGAATGGGACCGATCCAGTGAATGGCGAAGAATTGACCGCAGACGACCTCTTGGATCTGCAACAACCTCGCACAGTCAAGCCACGGCCACCAACTCAGACCTCCATCCCGGCCCTCCTCGCGAGCTTCCAGAATGAATGGGATGCGCTGATTCTGGAGACATACCAGCTGAAGCAACAGCTTTCCGAGACAAGGCAGGAACTCAGCACAGCACTGTACTACAATGATGCTGCGGAGAAAGTCATTGCGCGATTGCAGAAAGAGAGGGACGCAGCGAGAGATGCGCTTTCCCGGGTCACGGTATCTTCGTCCGCAAATGGCGTAAATGGAGACGCCATGCAGGTCGATGGGCCAGCTCTATCGGACGCTGTGGTCTCCAGAATTGAGCAAACCCAGCAGCAGTAAGTCCACACAAAGGCACATGGCTACGACATCTACTGACCAGCTACAGACTCTCTTCAACGAGGCGAAAGCGACCAGTACCGCAAGACTGGGCATCATCCGAGGTCATACAATCTTTTGGCGCAGGCAAGGCGGCTACCGCCATTGCCCCTCCGCCGTCATTCGTTGCTGTGGACGAAGCTGGCGACCTTGCACTGATTGGCGGTGCTAACGGTCAGGTCACTGTTCAGTCAATTTCCCAAAGTCAATCTGAATACAGCCTTGAGGTGGGCAGTGATGTGCTCTCTGGAACCTGGTGGGGCTCGCGGGCGGTCATTGGCATGTCCAGTGGGGATATCAAGGTCTATGAGCAGACAAAGGAAATTGCCAAGCTGTCAAAGCATGCTGGCGCCGCCACTGCGGTTGCTTTACACCCATGCGGAGACATCCTCGCTTCTATTGGCGCAGATAAGAGCTTCGTTCTTTACGATCTTCAGACTTTTGCCCCGTTAACACAGCAGTATATCGGCAAAGGTAGGCATCACTGCTCCTGATTTGAAACCGATTTCTGATTGTTCGCAGAGCTCTCCTCAGCAGCATTCCATCCAGACGGTCATCTGCTCGCCATCGGCACGGCGCAGGGTGAGATTAAGCTCTTTGACGTCAAGACTCTCGAAAACATTCACACCTTTACCTCGTCAACGCCATCGGCGGTCTTGTCTGTTGCCTTCTCTGAGAACGGTACCTGGCTGGCCACCGTGAACAAGAAGTCTACCAGCGTCACCGTCTGGGACCTCCGCAAGACAGCAGAGCTCAAGACATTGGAGATTGGCGCTCCTCTCCAGCACGCTCAGTGGGACTACACCGGTCAATATCTCGCCGTGGCGGGACCGTCGTGTGTTGCTGTTCAGCAATACGCCAAGTCCAGCAAGTCATGGTCAGAACCACTGCGCAAGGCGGCAGATGCGGCGTTTATCGGATGGGGCTCGAAAGCTCAAAGTCTGATCACAGTAGGATCCCAGGGCGGCGTAGTTGTTTTTTCCTCTAGCTGAGCCGTGCGGCACGGTCACATTTCAGATAGGCAGCATTAGCAGGCGTTCACAGGCCAAGGATACCTACCATGAGCGAGCACATGACTTGAAGGACAAGCGATGTGTAGAACAGAAAAGTTGAATAAATTACAAAGCATGAAGGCCATCGCAGAAGGTTCTTTTGTAACCACACAAAGGACGAACAAATCCAGGCCTGATCGTCCTATTTCCGACCCGTTGTTGACGATTTGCTCCCGGACGTCACACTTCCATCGACGACGCTGGCTGCTCGGCGGGCACTGATCACCGAGCGCTGTCTTATTCTTATCTTCTTTTTTTTCACCTCAACACAGGCTACACCTTCTCAAAACGACGACCAGGAAATAAATGTACAGGGCTGCAACGGTAGCGACGAGGTGCTGAGCACCATGGCCAGTGGCGCCAGTCGATCACAGTATTCGGCATCGCAGTACATAACAACAGCAGCGCACGGAATCAAGGTGAGAAGAGCCTCACTCTGCGGTATTCATGGGACGACAACCGTGGCTGACTTTTCTGCTCTCCCGCAGCGTTCACATGCCGATATGGAAGTATCACATAGGTCGTCAATCTCACCCCTCTTCGAGCCTCTTGACGATCCCCACCACCTCGACTCGCCTCCTCCCAATCGCTCACATCTTGTGTTACCGCCGCTAGTACCGAACATACGGAGTCCTGCACAGAACATGCCATCGCCTGGACAGCGTCGTGGTTTTGACTTTCGCCGGCCCGTGATAAGCAATGGAGCCCAGTCAAGAGGAGGGGAGATTGTGGACCTCACAAACAGCGACGAGGAGGACGAGGAAGAAGACGAAGACATGGCAAGCGGAGAACATGATGCTCTACAAGAAGTTAGGAACCAGAGACTGCCCCACTACAATCACCCTATCATCGACTTGTCGACCGACTCAAGCCCTGCAGATGTGAGAGATGGAAGCAGAAGGACACCGGAGCATAGCAGACGAATACCATATCTCGAAGGAAGAAGACCACCAGACCTGTTAAGAGAAGGAAGGTCAGATGTCACATTCATAGAAGTCCGCCGCCGACAGGACGACGACCGACGAGCTCGCGAACAACAGCACCAACGCCGTGGCAATGGCACCCCATCCCCGGCTCGTCGACCCAGTCACACCCGCCACGGGCCCCTCCAATCTCAAAACGACGATCCAATAGACCTGACCGAAGACGATGAGCTCATCTTCGTCCGTGCCGAACGTCTCCCTAACGCTCGCCCCTCCCCACCTCGCCGCTCCACCTCCCACCTCGACCCCATTCGCGCAGGCCGAAGCCACACCGCCCGCGCTCGCCGCCACCATACCCGCCTCGAAGATATCGACGCCCTCCTCCACGGCACCATTACACGCCAACACGCCCCGCATCTCTACGAACAAGTCGGCCGTATCGTCTCGGACACGATGCAAGGCGTGGCCAACTTCCTCCCGTGGGCGCCTCGTAACGGCGGCGGTGGCAACGCTCGCGTCTTCATCGCACCACAGATGGACTACCAGAACGCCGCGTTCGGGATCGGCCTCGAGGGCACGGGACACCAGTCCAGCCCCGCGGCGCCGTACCAGCCTCCCCCGAAGCCTGAGGCGGGCTTCACGAGATCTCCCGCCGAGGACGAGGTGGTGTGTTGTCCGAACTGCGGGGACGAATTGGCCGTGGGAAGTACTGAGGAAAAGAGGAGCGTGTGGATTATCAAGGGGTGCGGGCATGTGAGTTTCCTCCCTCCCTCCCTTCTCATCATTTCATCATTAGGCAAAGGCATATGCTGACCAAGACGCGCAGGTTTATTGCGGGCAGTGCATGCTGAACCGCCACTCGAGAAGGACCAGCGGCAAGGGAAAGCAAAAGGACGATGGATCGAGGGTGGACGTGCAGCCGTTCAAACAGTGCGTGGTGGACGGGTGCAATCAGAAGGTGCAGAAGAGTCAGGTGTTGCAGCTGTTCTTGTGAGCGACGGTACAGGGTCCGCGATGGCATGTGAATATGATTTTTTTCAATCTGGTATTCGAGTATTAGCATAGCGGGTGCATTGGCTCGAGCGTGGTCTTCGTTTTGGCAGCTAGCTGGACGAGGGATAATGGATGACGGGCTCTGCGAGCTTGAGTTGGATGTTCACACGTATCAGAAAGGGTCCCAATGTCGTTCGCTCCCAGTGCCACCGCGGACCAGGGCTATGGACGATAGATATCTGGAGCAGAGCGGCACAGTAGCAGGCATGTTGTGTTCACGGCGGATGATACCCCATATATCCAATGATGCAATTCCACGCCACGAGTCGTAAATCATAAGTCTATACAGCCCATACGCCATGCACGTCCCGTCCTTCGAGCAGCAGCGACCCGTCTGCGCTGCCTGCCTACCCACAACCTCCACGCAACCCTCTCCTCTACGCCAACAAAGCCTCTTTGAAAACCTGCACGAACCGCCAAACGTCCTCGAAGGTATTATACAACGGCGTCGGCGCCACCCTGATACACCCCGGCTTGCGCTTGTCGCACACGACGCCGTTCTGCTCGATCGCGGCGCTGATCTGGTCCATCTTGTCTTCTCTCAGTAAGACGCTGAGCTGGGCGCCACGCTCGAGCGGGGATGAAGGGGTGATGATCTCGAAGAGTTTCTCGCCTTCTCCGTCTGTAGAATCGCCGTTGGTGGTGGAGTTGTGCGAGGAGAGGATGGAGAGAAGGAGATGCTCTGCGTATGCTGTTAGGAGCAGCGAGCGATTCCGGAGCGCTGTCATGGATGTTTGCGAAAAGATAGAAAGCGAGGCCAGGTGGCATGTCAAGTCTACTGCGGAGGGGTTGGAGAGTTGGTAGCCTTGTGCGCCGGGGGTTGGGACAAAGTCTGTTGCGTTAGTACAGGGTCAAGAAGGGCAAGGGGGGAAAAAGAGGCTTACTGTTGTCCATCTTGAACCGGACGGATTTGTCGCCACCATACCAGCCTTTAAGACCGCAATTGCGGTCGTTATCGCCGTGCTTGGAGTGGATGAAGGCTCCAGCGATAGCGCCTGCACCGCTGTTCATGTACTTGTAGGTACACCAGCAAGCGAAGTCTACGTCCCAGTCGTGCAGCTTCAACTCAACATTGCCTGCCGCGTGGGCGAGATCCCAGCCGATGGTGATGCCGCGCTTATGTGCGTGGGCTGTGATGGTTGGGATGTCGAGGAGCTGGCCAGTGTAGTACTGGATACCTGGGAGGAGGATGAGAGCGAGTTCGTCCGCATTCTCGTCGATTATCTTCAGTAGACGGGATGTGGAGATGATGTAGGAGCCCTCGTCTGGCTCGACTAGCACCATCGCTTCCTTGGCTGACCGATTATGGTGCTCAATATGTGATTCAATCGCATACTGCGATCACTATTAGTCTTGATCATCTGGCAAGGAATGTCAGGGGCTCACAAAGTCGCTCGGAAATGGCCGCCACTCTGACAATATCTTGAACTTCTTTTCTGTTGGCCTGTAGAATCTCGCCATCATGAGATGCAGATTGACGGTCAAAGTATTCATGATAACAATCTCCGACGGATCTGCGCCAAAAATGGCTGCACTCTTCTTCCCACATTCTGCCGCCAGATCCTGGTATGGCACCAATGGTGTATCATGTAGCTGCTTGAAGTGTCCATTGACAGCGATGGATCCCCAAGTCTTCACGTATGAGTCGAGGTACTTTTGCGTACGCTTCGGGGGAAGGCCAAGGGAGTTGCCACAGAAGTAGATGACTGAATCTTCGGACGATGCAGCTAGTGCTGAAGTCTCCTCATCATCCTCGAGTGTTGTGCGCTTCAGTTGTGACTTTGTGGGTATCACAAACTTATCGCGGAAGTGCTTAATCTCTTCTCTCTGATCTAGCTGTTCTGCGAAGTCAAGAGTGTCTGCTTCCGACGGGAACGACGGCTTGTCGCCCCCTCGGAGCTGCTCGATTGCTTGCTGGACGTTCATTTGTGCTAATCTGAGATTCATGTTGTTGCACAAGGAGTCAAAGTCGTCTGAGAGGATCCAAATGAACAGCTTGTCATGGCTGTAAGGCCTCTTGTACCTCCTTCCTGATATATGTCTCGTTGGTCAATCATTCATGCACGCCGCTTATCGGCGGCGTCGGATCGGATGCGGCGCAAATCTTTGCCAAGTATCGGATTATCCGACGGATCAAAATTGCAGACATCCGGCGATATCGAAGACGCCTTGTTTTCATGGCCGAACCATGTTTCGTTGGTATCGGACGTTTGCGACATCGTGATCAGGTGGTCGGACCTCATAGTCCAGGTGGTATAAACAGGTAGGCTGCATTCCGGTGTTTCCCATGATCTACACTATCTTCCGCTCGTTCCCTTGCCTCACCATTTCATTATGAGCCCCCACAGGACATCCCCCGTATCGTCCTTGTTGGACGTGTTTGCATATGACATCTCGGAGAATGGCTTCCTTCCCGGAGACGCACCTCTTGACAGGCTCTCAAGCGATTGCTATCAGCCGTGGGAGTCCTTGATCAGACAATTACCAGGACTGCTGGAGGACAAGACCTTGCGTATAGCGGTTGACAATCTAGATGTTCTATCCACCGGCGACTTACAAACCGAGCCGGAATGGCAACGAGCGTATCTGATCCTCACTATGCTCGCTCAAGGGTACATTTGGCAAGGTCCAGAACCAAGCGAAGTAAGCCAAACAACCTGTGACGAGATCAAGCAGTCGCGTCTGACCTGCTAAAGCATCTGCCTTCGTGCATCTCCATTCCACTGCTCGCCGTCTCATCCCACCTCGCCGTCCTCCCTGTCGCCACATACGCAGCTCTAAATCTGTGGAATTGGACGCCCACCTCACCGCACGCAAACATCTGCAACCCTGATAACCTCACGGCGCTACACACCTTCACCGGCACAGACGACGAGTCCTGGTTCTACGTCGTCTCCAACGCCATGGAAGCTCGAGCCGCACCCGTGCTTGCCGCAATGCTTCTCGCCATGCAAGCAGTAGAGCAAAACAACGCCGACTGCGTGATCGAGAGCCTGCAATTCCTCGCAAAGAGCCTGGTCGAGATTGGCGAGCTGATTGACCGCATGCACGAGCGTTGCGACCCGATTATATTTTATCACCAGATCAGACCGTTCCTAGCTGGTAGCAAGAACATGCAGGCCGCAGGACTCCCGAACGGAGTCTTTTTTGACGAGGGGGACGGCAAGGGAAAGTGGCGACGCTATAGAGGTGGAAGTAATGGCCAGAGCTCGTTCATCCAGTTCTTCGATGCTGCCCTGGGCGTGAGACACGAGAAGACCGAGGACTTCCACCAGGAGATGAGGCGGTATATGCCTGGACCTCACGCTAGATTCTTGGATGAGGTGTGTGAAGTCGCTAACATACGCGAGTATGTCGAGAGTCAGGCAGTCGATGGAGAACTTGCTTCGGCTTTTAATGAGGCGATCGAGAGTCTGACACTGTTTCGGAATAAACATCTCAATCTGGTATCGAGGTATATCATACTTCCGAGTCGACAGCCTCGACCAGTGGGGAAGCTTGGGAGACAGGATTTGGCTACCGCTTGTTCCACTACTATCAGTGGTCAAGAGCTAGTCGGGACGGGAGGTACTAAGCTCATTCCTTTCCTGAAGCAGACCAGGGACGATACATCAGCGACTGCAGTGTAAATGTGTAGAGCGTAGACGGAGTCTAGGTCGCACCAAGTGCTGGAAGTGACCAGGTCTAGACAGTATAATTCAATCATGTTATATCCTGATTCAGGAACGCAGCCGTGCTGTCGTCAATGGGAAAGAATGAGTCCTCGAGCGCAAAGCCATAATTAGGTCCCGTAGGCCGCAGAAATTCCTGGAGGCTTTGATCGTCTTCGGCGCTCCAGGGAAAGGAGAGTGGATTCAAAGACGTGTCCACCGGGAGGCCTGTCACACCCACAGGATGTTCAGCGTTGGCCGTATTACTGATAGGTGTAGACGCAGGCCCCTGTCTCCCGATCATCGGCTCTTCTCCGACACCAGACGTCAAGCCGAATAGCTCAGACGAAGCCTGCTTCAGCTTGTCCCTGAAGTGAGGTTCGCGGCGGCCAATCCATTCATCCGCAGTCTCGACTAGGACTTGCATGATGCTAGAGTACTGTCGAGCGTGTGGATCAACTGTACCGAAATGCTCTAAGCATTGCACAGCTATTTGCGCTTGTTTGGTCAGAGCGTGACCATACCGACCAAGCATGCCCAGCCCTAGCACAAGTGATGCTGTAAACAACCACGATCTGCTACAGGTTAGACTGCGCTTGGTGAGCGAACACATTGATACGTACACGATTCCAGGAGCGATTGCAGGCATCTTATTATGAATGACCAGATCCTGCACAATATTGACCAAAGTGATAGCAGCATCAATGGCCCCATCAGCTATTTTCTTCTTGTTGCGTTCGTCAAGCTGAGTGGTAGGTGCCCTGGTATTGGATGTTTCCAGTGAATCGTACACGTCGTAGATGAGGAAAGGTCGCGCCAGGAGCGTAATGCTGTAGAGATAGGAGCTCACAACTTGCAAAGCACCGGCTACCTCTTCTGACGAAGATAGTTCGACATGCGTGGGACGAAAAGTGTCCATCAAGGGTTTGAGCCACAGCAGTGCCCAAGTTTTGAGCTGATCTGAGACGAACTGGGCGACCCTGACAGAGATGTGCTTCCTTGTATATACCTGTACCACGACCTGATCGATGATATCTGACAACGACACGCTAGCGTCGAGGATGTTCAGCGAAGCATGATCTACCATTACTCGCTCCCGCCTATGCGTGTCGTCTGCATCTGATATGCAAGGCGGACGGCCCAGAAGACAGCTAAGGAACAAATCGAATACCCTGAGACTCTTCCAGATCTTATTTCTACTTGCATTAGCAATGATCCGGCAGCAAGGGGAAGCATATACCTCAATTTTTGCGCCGTCTTATCGAAGGATGCACTTACTTCAGCTCGGTGCAGGCCAATCGCATATGCAGATCGAGCTGCTAATGCTTGTAGAAGTTAGTGAGTGTAGCTATGGCAGTAAACACATGCTGACAGAAGTAAATGTATGATGCATTGGGCTTGAATGCCCTGAGCATGTAAAGTGCTAGGAGTGCATATCCTTGCACTACTTGGACATTCATATTGTCGCACATCTCGTCTTGAAGGATTGATTTGGAGTATTCGAACCAGACTGTGGCTCGCGTGTCATGCGTCTCTTGTGCGCCTATTGCTAGTATGAGGCAGTAGACAGCTGAAGTGATGTCTTTTGTGTACTTTGGACCAGACGACCATCTTTCCAACTCGCCTGCCAAAACCGGAGTTTCGAGTACATCGACCAAACCACTCGCGGCGTGTCGATACCGGATTAAAAGAGAGGAAACCAGATTGGCATGAATCGGGGGGAGCGATTCGGACCTCGTTGTACTTGTCCTTGCCGACACGTCCGGTGGACTTGCTTGGCAGGCCTTAGAGAAACGTCCTGCAGGGTCGATGTCAGGTGTCACAAGTTGCCTTACTGCTCGAAGGAAAGACAGCGGTGCACAGTCGCCGATGAAGACCGCTTTGCCTTCAGCATCACGGAGCAGCTGACCCGCTAGGGGCACCACAGTATCGTTATCAGCGTTGCTCGTCTCGTCGGTGCTCCCTATAGTGCTTCTGCGGTTCACATGATCGATAGCGTTCGTCTGGCGAGGTCGAGGGGACTGATGTGCTAACGCTGGCGTGTGAGGTTCAGGAGGTTGTTGATCACTTGTGGCGAAGATGCATGTATCGGAGAGACCTCTCCTGGAGCAGTATGAACAAGGCCAGTTACCGTCGCATTTCACCTTCCTTGATCTGCAAAGATTACAGGCTTGATTGACACGATCCAGCCTGCGTCTCTTCCGAGATGCCTCGTCCGCTGTCGGAGTTTCATGCATGGCCTACCAGGTCATACACAATCCTCAAAAATCCATTAGACCAGCTCTGGAGTACTTGCGATCGCTTCTAGAAGAATCCGAGTAACATTAACGGTTTTGGTATTGGTCTGCATTTCATTGGGAATTTGAAGGTAGTCTACGCGTCGGATCAATGTAACGCGGTTTTGTTGAACCTCGGATGTCATGGAGCTTCAGCTCCGACAAAACTTTTTTGACTGTACATGAACATTAAGCCATTGATCATCAAGAATACACTTCAGCGCATTGGAACTGTTCCACCACAGATTAACGGGTACTAGCAAGCTCAAAGATGGCTGATCGACCCACAACACCAGCTCAGCCCCGGCAGCAGAGCTCAGCTGTCAAGTCCTTCCTCATGCTCTACAACAGCGTATCGGCGATCCTTTGGGCAGCAGTCTTGGGAAGAGTAGTGCTTCTCTACTTGCTAAGGGGACAATGGAAAGTGTACTTTGGTGTAGGAGAGTTCGCAAAGTGGACACAAACGCTGGCATGGGCAGAGGTCATGTTCAGCATAACAGGTATGGCTGCAAGCAGAATAGGAGAGACAAGTGTTGACATGTATGGTCAGGTCTTGTCAGAGCTCCCCTCTTCACGACGCTCATGCAGGTTGCATCACGTCTCTTCCTCGTCTGGGGTATCATCGAGCCCTTCCAGGCAGATACGGTCTTCGACGTGAGATACTCAACCATGCTTCTGGCGTGGAGCATAACGGAGGTGATCAGGTACTCCTTCTTTGCTATCAACATTGGGACTGGTGACGTGCCGGGATGGCTTCTTTGGTTGCGATACAACACGTTCTTCGTGCTATATCCTATTGGTATCAGCAGCGAGTGCTGGATGATCATCCTGTCCATCGGACCGGCCTATGCCGCGAACCCGCTGGTAGCATACCTCTTCCTCGCAGTGCTAGTCATCTACATTCCTGGTAAGGGTTTTGCAGCGCTACATCGATACCTTCTGACCTCTCTAGGCTCGTACATCCTGTATACTCACATGATGACACAGCGCAGAAAAGTGCTCAAAGGCAAAGCACCAGCAAAGACGCAGTGATGCTCTGCGTTGACTTGTCCGCATCTATGATGGTCTATCTGCGATCAAGACTGCTCTTGGAGCTTGACCGGGCTGCCCTTGCTGTTGAGCAAAGCTTCCAGCTATGAGACAGTCAGCGTCGCGTTATTACTTCTCAAGAACCAGCAATACTCACTACTTCGAGATCGCCCAGTGCTTCTTGTGGAGTCTGCTTGGGATCTGGTTTCCCTGCTTCAATTCCTTTAGCCCAGAGCTGCACCTCTTCTGTCACGCCGCTTGTCTTTGAGAATGGCTCGGTCCTCTTCTTTCCGTTTTCGACCACGTTCATAGCCTCCCACTCGACTTCTACTCGGCCTTTTTCACAGCATACCACCCAGTCACCACCCTCTCCAGTCACTCAGATCGATCGTGCCCACTCCTCCATTCTTGAGTCTGACAGCACCGACGACAGTATCAACAGGCGGCAGGTGGTCCTGTGCTTGCATGGAGAACGCAGTCACCTCAGACATAGCAGCTTCTTTACCAAGGACAGCTCTGATGCCGGCAATGAAGTGTACACCACCGTCGAGCAGGAACCCTCCTTGGTACTCGGGCGTCTTGCGCCAGTCTGTCTCGTAATACTTTGCTCCGGGCTTCACAAGTGCATTCAACCTGAGGCGGAAGCTGAGCACTTTGCCGAGCTTCTGAACTTGCTCGCCAGCATAGACAAAGCGGGATAAGGTGCGCAATTGCTCAGCTACTGCCCATTGTGGTGCTGAGCTGAGTGAGTGGTAACGAGAGATCAATGATCGCGCGGATGAGAGATGAGGTCCTACGGGCTTCTCTGACAGAACATGCTTCCCAGCATCCAAGCACTGCTTGATGATGTCTGGCTGCGTCGTGATTGGCAGCGCAACGATCACGGCGTGCATGTCATTACGCTTCAACAGACTCGCCAGAGACTTGTCGTCACCAGTGTCCGAGGAATAGATGTCGATGTTGGAGAGCGAAGCTCCGGATACCAGCTTGTTGGCAGAAGCGGCTGAGCGAGAATAGATGGCCTTTAGAGACAGAGAAGGGGTTGCTTGTACAGCAGGCTGTCACAGTTGTTAGATTGACAAGCTAAAACATGGAATACTGGCCCTACCAGGTGTTCCTCCCGCACAAATATGCCTAGGACGAATTTAGTACTGGAGCTTCCCAGCGATTATGATGCTACCGACCGCTCCCCAAGACAGCCACGCCTATTGACATGTTTCCCAACGAGCTGCTTGTAGAAACACGCAAGCGTTACTGCAATTGACGATTCGTACAAGTAGCAAATTGTATCAGTAGAGTACCGGTGGCAATGGCTGATGAATTGGAAGAAAATGATGGGTTTAGCCTGAATCCCCACCTCAATTGCGGAGTCGATGGTCCGAAGCTCACTCTCGTGTTTGTATCGCGACAGGTGGATGGGTACATATCATGCAGTAGTGATAAACGATACTCGACGAACGCCCGGCAACCTCCGAAGCCCTTCCCTGACGTCGGATCGAGCTTGGCAAGAGCTTTTTCGAACCTAAAGCTTCATCAGATCAACTTTTTGTGTATCGCATCTGAAGCTCAAGAAATATCGCCTGGCCGTCATCAACTGATCCTCTCCATCGCCGCACTACCCCTCTACAAATAACAAACGCTCCACCACCGCCAGATCCCGCACAATGGTCAAGCTCGAAGAAGTCCTCGACGAGTCCTTCCGCGAAGACCAGCCAGGTCCACGCGACGACGAAGACTGGGACACAGACAGCGGCACGTCCTCCTCTTTTCTCCCTTTTCGATCTCGCCCGCTAACACATCACAGAAGTCTCCGACGCCTCCTCCACATCCGACATCGACGAGGACGAATCCCTCCTGGACCGCCTCGCGGCACTCAAAGACATCATCCCGCCCACAGCAAGGAAGAGCCTGGCCAACACCTTTGACAACGCCTCGTCGTTCGTCAAGTCTGGCATCAGTATCGGCGGCAAGACGCTCTGGGTCGTCAGCACCAGTGTGCTGCTGGTCGGTGTGCCGTGGGCGTTGGCCCTCGCCGAGGAGCAGCAGATGGAGATGATGGAGAGGGAGATGAAGGCGCAGGAGAGGGCGGGGGAGATGTTGACTCAGCCTGCTGGTGGCGAGGCGAAGGCTGCGTTGTAGAGTGCGGATGAACGCGAGGGCTGGACCAGCGCAAAGATGAGCTCGATGAGGAGAAGGGCTGCGCAAGGCCAGGAGGCAATGGTATGATCGCCATGGACAGATGCACAGAAATGTGGAAGGAGAGGGTCATGAAGGTCGCGAGCAGCATGGGCGTCACAAACATGTACAACACATAATCTTCACCGACAAAATGGTGACAGCATCATTTCTCAGCTCTGTAAATGTGATAATCGATATTCTGATGCTAAACTGCTGTAGTGCCATTAGAGTTCATTCTGACATCATTTCTGCGCGCGCTCATGATGTTCCCGGGTGCCTACTTGGCGCCCTTGACGACACCCTCGAGATAGTCCATCAAGAATCCTCTTGCTTCGCCAGGTGTGCCGGGACTCTTCGGACCCTCGCCACCGAGACTGCCTTGTCTCGCCATGTTGCCAGCTAGGCTCCCTTGTCGGCTCATACCAGTCGTGCTCCCGCTCGAGCCCATCCTTGCTCGCTCGGAGCCGATCGCGCCTGGTCCACCCGCCGCAGGATTCTGGGACACCGAGCGCGAAAGGACCTGGGGTGGCACGAACGAGAGCGGAGCATTGGTCGAAGGAGCACCGAATGATGAAGTCGGGGATGCAAGAGGTGGCGTTTGGTTGGGTCGTTGTTTGGTCGGCTGTGATTGAGCGAACAGCGAGAGGAGAGCGTTGCGCTGCGATTGTGCAGGAGCTTTTGGTGGTTGCGGTGAAACGGCGATGTCTACCGGCGGTTGTACCGCTGCAGGCGCTGGGTCGCCGCGTTTGAGTATTTGAGGTTGAAAGCTCGCTTTTGACGTGCCATTGGCAGGTCCTGTAGGTGCCTGCGTGTTGCGTGGTGATGGTGGTGGCTTTGACGCCGAAGCAGGCCGTTGCAGTATTGTGAGTGGCTGCTGAGCTATGGATGGCTTACCTCGCGATACTGGTCGCGAAGACTGATCAGGTCTTGTTGGTCCAGGTCTTGACATGATCCTTGTTGGTTGCGGCCGTGTTGGTAGTGCTGCTTGTATACCTGGGCTGGCAGATTCCTGTGCCAGAGTGGCTTTTGGTGCTACGGGTGTGCTCCCCAAGGTTGGGAAGTTGTCGTCATTCATAGTAGGCACCGGAGCGGATGGCTTGCGGGCTTCTACCTTTGATTTAGGTAGTGTTCGTGTGATCATACTCATGGCAGATGCACGGCGAGGTCCGGTTGGCGGAGGTTTGGGCTTGAAAGATTTGTCCTCTACTTCCGCTGGTACAGGAGGAGTCTGACCAGCTGGATTTCTCGGTGTGACGACGGGTGGTGTAGGAGAAGTAGCTTGAGCCTTGAATAGGTCGAGCAGCGAGTTCTGATGGGTATTCCGTGGTGGCGGATTTTGTCTCACGGTTTGCAGCAGATTGGAATTTGGTGTATGCTTTGTCGCGTCCGGACCGCTCTTGAAAGCGCTGAGCAAATTCATGGCATGATTGTTCAGCCGGGGCGGAGGTAGGCTCGATGACGGCGGTGCGACTGGTAGCTGAGCAGATGATATACCTTGCTGCTGTAGCATTGGTTGCTGGTATGTTGTCTGCCGAGGGCTCGGCTGGTTGCCTTGACCTTGCTGAAACATTCCCAGCAGGTCCGCGCGGTTTGACAGACCTCTAAGTTGCGTTTGAAATGCATCGTCCTGTTGTGCAAATTGGGCTTGCATTTGACCCAGGCCCTGCTGAGATGGGAATTGAGGAGGCGGTTGCGCTCGTGCAAATGGAGATTCTTGGACGTGGGAGAAGTGTGGACTTTGTGGTTGTTGTGGATGTCCGAGAACCTGCTCCATTGGAGTCAGTGGCACATCTGCTGTCTGATGCTGAGGCTGTTGTGGTCGAGCAGCACTCCCATTGAGCATTGCGAGTAGCTGTGAAGCTTGCTGTTGATTTGCTGAGATTGTTTGCTGCTGTATAGCAACAGGTTGAGACGACATTCCGGCTACGCTCAGGAGCCTCTTCAACTCCGATGCTGGGTCATGCAGATTTGGTTGCGATGTTCCAATCTCTGGTAGCTGACCTGGCTGCTCCTCAACGTAGGCCTCGGAAGGCATCTCTTCAGCTTCGTCCTCATGTAATAGATCCATCCTGTGTTGCTTGACTATCCACTTCTTCAGAGGTTGCAAGAACGGCGCTACCATGTAAAACTTATTCGGATTGTAAGCTTCGCCGCCATCACTTTGGTGTCCCTGCCTGTTTTTCTTCAAAGTGGGCAGATCATTCAGCCGATACCATTGGATCTTGCTGATTTCTTTTCGGGTCTTTGGCTCGAAATGGGTGTCCATAGGCACGTTGCGAAAGACAAATAGTCTCATGTTCTGATCCCGCATCGTGATGTCGATCGCTTTCACTGACTCACGCTCAGGTACCAGACCGGCTTCATTTATATCGAAACCAGTCTCTTCCCAGACTTCTCTAATGGCACAATCCAGATCGTCCTCATCCTTGTTGATCTTGCCTCTTGGGAATGACCAGCTTGCACTCTTGCTCCAACCTTTCACCAGTAGCACATGATCCATATCCGGATTCAGCATAATGGCGCCTCGTACAGGGACTCGCGTCTTGTAACCAAGGAATTCCTGGTAGGCCGCCAGATGCTGATCATCCGAGAAGCTCGACGTGAGCGGGCAGTGACCTAGGATCTTCAGACTGAACTGCTTGAGGTTCATAGACGGTAAGGTCGGATCGATCGGCCGTATGAAGTCTTCGTAGAACCATTGTGCCTCTTCGATCTGAAAGCATATTCGAGCTACACTCTCCAACTCTTCTTGAGGTAAATTGATAATGAAACGGACGCAGAGGTCATCGAGCCCTATCATAATCAGTCTGCATGGTTCGCATCGCGCGATCACAGCGCGTACAATCAACTAGCTGCATCTTCTGATTCTCCATGCTGTCCAGTGTCGCGTATCATGTCCGCGGGGCTGAGAGACGGAAGATTGAGTCGCGCGGCCTAAGACGACCCTACCAGGGCGGGTGGTTACACCTTATATTGTTCAGTGAGCTCGGTGTGATCAGATGGTTTTGTCAAATCGTTCTCTTCCGTATCTGTTGACGTCGGCACGTCGGCGCGTCGCAACAAGTGTACAGGTGGTGGAGAGCTGTCCTGAAGACCGACGTCACAGTGCTGGCGCAAAGTCTAAATTTTGGCACTACTTCATGCAACAAAGTCACGCACCACTTCCTCCATGGACTCTTGAAGTACCATAAATTTCCTAGTATTGCGCAGGAAGTGGTCTATGGTGTGCTTCGCTTATCAAACTCTTTAAGACTGGCCCGCTCGACTCTCAGCCTGGAGAGATCGAAGCACTGGACGACCAGCTTCTCCACGAGGGCCTGATTACAAGATCCCAAAACACCTGGTTGTACCATGCCGTCGGACGACTTGGATTCGCATGCGCGGTCCACTCAGGACTACTATGCGCTCCTCGAACTCCCAGAAAGTGCAGGGGAGTCAGAGATCCGGAAAGCATACCGACGTACGGCGCTGAAATATCACCCGGACAAGAACACTGGAGCTGGTAGTGAGGCTGCTGTAGAGAAGTTTCACCTCTTGTCAATCGCATACGATGTGCTCTCCGACCCGTCTGCGAAGGCAACATATGACAATGGCAGACAGGCTAGGAGGGAGAAGGAAGCGCGGGAAAGGGCGTTTGGCGATAGACGCAGGAGAATGAAGGAGGATTTGGAGCGGAGAGAGTCTGGTGTGAAGCGCATGAGGGAGGAGGATGACGAGGAGGAGAAGTTTCAGGCCGAGATTCGAAGGCTACAAGCAGATGGGGCGAGAAGAAGATATGAGCAGATGGAGAGGCTGAGGAGGCAGCAAGAGGAAGAAGAAGCCAGGGAAGACGAAGTCAAATCTCCAGGCGTAGACACGCAAAGCGTGAATGGGCAGGCAGAACCAGCAGAGGTCTCTGAAATGGACCGGGCAGTCAAGATTAGGTGGAGCCGAGACGAGGCAAGCGACGTCGTCGACAAAGAAAAGCTCACTGGGCTTTTTGGGAGGTACGGCAAGGTCGATATGGTACTATCTCTGAAGGACAAGACCAAGACGAAGAAGGGATCCGAGGCCAAGCGCGTCCTTGGTACGGCAACCATTGTGTTCGTGTCTATGGCCGACGCACACGCCGCTGTGGAGGACAGAGAAGCTATAAGATCGGACTTTCCATTGCTCGAGGATGTGGCCTGGGCAAAAGGTGAAGCGCCGCAAATTATCAAGGATCTTCACATGAGAGCAAACGGTCTGCACAAGCCCAATGCAGCCAGCGATCGGACACCAGCCTCACCTCAGTTGAGTCAATCGGACGTGGCAAAGATTCGGCTGCGAATGGCTGCAGACCGGCGCAAGGCAGAATTGGCTAGTAGTGAGGGGGGTGGTGGCGGCGGGTTACGCAAGATTCCGTCCTTTGCGTCTTTCAAAGGTGGCAGTACTCCTATCAAGAAAACACCGATCCCGTCCTTTGGACCTGGTAGTCCAGCTGTCATCGCAAGCCCCAGCCTCGACCAGGCACGAAAGGACAGAGCCAGGGAGGATGAGAGAAGACGTGTCATGGAGGAATTACGGCAGCAAGATGATGACGAGACATGATACTACCAGGCTGGATCGGATACTACCAGTCCGGTCGTGAACCTGGCAAAGTGAATGACGAGGTACGGTTGGATACTACCAGGCTCAGCGGGATACTACCAGGCCCGACCCCCAAGCTGGGAATCCGTCAGGCAGGGAGAGACTGACTACCAGCATCATCAATGTGAGCAGTAGGAGCCTCTGACCAGAGCAAGAGGACTACCAGATCGACACCCAGGGCGACGGTCCCACCAGAATCCGCGCGCCTAAGCCGCCTCTGTATCCACATTGTCCCGATTTCCGGGATGTAGCCCGGCTCCATATGAATAGTTCGGTGGCCATGGCCGGTGCATTTCTTTTACACGCAAGATACCCCATCATGAGTAATGACAATACATTCACAGCTTTGGTGCTTCCTTCACTAGCAGTCTCCCTAACCCCTCCTTCATCGTGATTCCCATACCGTCCTTCCGAGGCCGCCGCGTCTGGCTGTCAACAAAGACATGCACAAATTCGCCCACAGCTTTGACTTCGTGGCTTCCTTGCTCGAACACTCCAATCTCGTGGGTGACGCTGGAGTGGCCGAGCTTCTTCACCCGCAAGCAGAGGTCAACCACAGCAGGGAACGAGACGGGAGCGAAGTAGTCGCAATGAGAATGTACGACTAAACCAATATACGGTGAGGTAGGCGGATGTAATGAACAGTGTGTAATCAGATATGTGTTGACCACGCTGTCGAAGAGGAAATAGTAGATGCTGTTATTCAAGTGATCGTACATGTCATTGTCCGACCTGATGGTGGTCAGCGGCAATACATCTTAGGGACGACCAAGAACGAGCAAGACAAGGCTAGCCTGAAATATATGACACCGTTGAAAGCGCTCTGGCGGAGAAAATATAGACTTACCATCTCGTCCTATACTCCAGCGTGAAGCCATAATCACTACGCCGCCGCTTCTTGAGCTCGTCCTGTGACATGATGCACAAAGAGACCTCAGAAGCTGAATCTCAGGCCTCGAAACAACGCAGAATCGATCGATACGACTTGGAAACAGAGATGGAGTGTTTGAATAAATCGTGTCGGAGAGAACTTGAGATACCATGGCCGACCATGAATCTGCCTCGGTTCATCTGGATGCCCGTTTTGGTCTAGCGTGGTTGTTTCCGTTGCGGCTCTATTCTTCGCCTGTGCGGCTTGATCACGATGCTTACGACTACGACTAGAGACAGATTCATCATGGCGAGTATTAGTATCATCTCCAACACACTGAAGCTGTCACGAGCGCAGTGAGTGCGGTTTCAATATCTACCACGACAAATGAGTGACGTTTGCGCCCTTTGTTCAACCTAGTGAGTCATGAACTTTCTCCCTTTTCCTATACATGTAGTACATATCGCGATCGCGATTGTCGTAGAGAGAATTTTGTCGATACTGAGTAGAGGATCGAGATGGCGCCGGCCGGAGACATCATCTACCTTCCCAACAACGAAACCTATAATCTCTGGGCATCAACTTACGACACGGATGGCAATGTGCTTCAAGCCATCGACAACCAGCAGCTATTACATAACCTGTTTCCCTCGGCTGTCCATGATCTGCTCAGCAACAACGATACATCTCTAGCCGTCATCGACCTCGGCGCCGGAACAGGTCGCGCCTCTCTTGGCTTTCTATCTACTCTGACCGATTATCTCCGAGCCAACCCCCTTGGAGCACGGTATACCATTCGCCTTACTCTCCTAGATTCATCCACCGAGATGTTGACGCTAGCGCGGACCAAGCTTATCTCAGCCATCGAGGCTATCCCAGCAGGCCTCAACCTCAACCTCGTACCCATGTTCAAGGAGTTTGACATTTCGTCACCTTTCCCTCATGATGTGGCGCAAGCGGACTTGATCTTCTCCACGCTTGTGCTGGAGCATCTGCCCATGACTACCTTCTTCACCGCATTAGCCGCGGCATCGAAGACTGGTGGCCGAGCGATTGTGACGAATATGCACTCTGCCATGGGTCAAACTGCACTCAACGCCGCATGGAATGCAGGGTCGAGCACGTCAGGGTCATCATCCATGACAGGGGCAGGTTTCAAGGACGCAGAGGGGAGGAAGATAAGAGTGATGGAATCCTGGGCGCACGACGAGGTCGAAGTGGAGAAGGTAGCGAGAGAGCACAGTCTAGAGGTGACGGATCAGAGAAGGGAAGTGACAGTCACAGCGGAGATGCTTGGAGAGCACGGCTCCGGTGTCAAGCTAGGAGAGCGGGGGAGGAAGTGGGTCGGGACCGAGGTATGGTCTGGCTGGATCTTTACCAAGCCATGAAGCACTTCACCATACTGCGAACAATCACATGTCCTACCACTGTGCCTTGCCGTGACCATCCAAACACTTACTCCATGCCTTGCCCCCCTCTCCTATCGCAACGTCATCACAGCGCCGAACCAGTGGTGAGCAGCCAGACCCCTGGCCAGACTCCTCCTTTGTGTTTCATTAATGCACGACATACACCGCACCTGTCGACCATTACCCACAAGCACATATCCACACGGGGAGCGCCGACCAGGCATGAAACGTCCGCCCACAGTTTCACCGAGTCCGGAGCGGAATGCACGCGCACGCTATCCCTGTTGCGATCAAGCTTACGCCATGTCTTCGCTGGAGCCAGGCACTGCTCTGTGCGAACGAAGCATGCAGGAGCTATATTTGCTTCTATGGACGAAGCGCGTGCACTTGGGGATTCGAGGGCAAGGCTGGCGATGTTTCTCCCTACAGGGCAAGCGAGGAATGACGCTTTGCGCTAAGGGCAAGAAATCACGATGCAAACAGGGGGACGTATCTGGGTAAAGAGGAAAGTGTATCGTAATTGAGGACATTAAATTCTTCGTGAAAGTGCGTACAAGTCCAAGTGCAAGCTAGATATTGACCAGAACAGAATTCGCCAGTTGCCAACGTGTCCATGCATGCGCCTGTGCCCCGAACGCCAGTCATGAGACCCAAGATGTTACCGCGGTAACGGAAGAAAGTGTAGGGCATGTACAGTCTAGTGTCCATACTTGTGCTTCTTCTTGTTCTTCAGCGCTTCTTCCGCCTTGTGGCCTAGCACTGCGCCCGCTATCGTGCCCAGGAACCCGTGGTTACCGTGCTTGTTGCCCATGTGGTGGCCGCCTATGCCGCCTGCGATGGCGCCCATGAGGCCTCGGTCGCCTGGCTGACCGGCCGCGGGATCAGTGGCGCCATACTGTGGGTTTGCGCCATATGTGCCGCCGGGCTGGGTGTTGGGAGTCTGACCGTACTGGGGCTGCGGTGGTGGGGAGCCGTATCCCTGCTGGGGATACTGCTGCTGTTGACCGTATTGCTGCTGCTGTTGCTGCTGGTTGTAGTCGTACGATGGTTGCTGATATGAGTGTTGGTAGCCGCCTTGTGCCGGGGGACCGTACTGCTGGGACTGGTCGCCGTAAGTTGGTGCTGGCGGTGGTGCGTAGGCGTTTTGCTGAGGGTAAGGAGAGCCCTGGTAGCCGCCTTGAGGAGGGTATTGGCCGTACTGGCCCTGCTGCTGGTGCTGATTGTTGTAGTCGTAGTAGGACATGGATGCGGATGTCGCGGGAGTAGTGGTTTGCGGTGATTTGGATGTAGGGCTGGGGTGAAGTCGCCGGTAGGTCTGTAGAAGAAGTACGGAGTGTTCGAAATAGATTGTGCGGTTGTGTTGTAATGCGATGGGAGACGAAAAGGATGTCAGCGCGGGAGAGATTTAATATACTTGTAGCTTGAGAGGCGTGACTTTGGCGGATGGACGAATGACGAACCCCGCTGCCCAAGCGAGGTCAGCCGCCTTGACGGGTGGAGGGGCGGAGCCGGCGAAGTCGGAACTTGGACAGAGGCGCAGAGAATTCGTCTGCACACTTTTACCCTCACAGCCACCTCGAATGTCTCTCTATCCAATCACATCTTCTTCCATCGCCCAGCCACGGTGCCTGTTCAGCTGAATCTGCCCTCGCAATGCCCATTCGTTGGGCATCGCTGCGGCAGCTCGGATGAACGATTGTCTTGGACTACGAAAGGCCACGCACTCAATACCACACAAGCATGACCATCCGAGTTTACTGCGTTACGCGGTATCGGTATCCGGTTGATCAACAGTCTAGTCCAGGAGTTCAGGAACACGGAACTGCGAGACACTTTTGTACCGTCCTTGACTAGTGGCTTTTTTTTCGTTCTCTTCCGTCATGGTCAGGAACAGATCGCCTGCAGGGCTTACTGTTTGAACTGGACTCTTTGAGGGCGTCATCAATATGGGTTTACTCGTTCGTGGTCGATGCTAGTGTGAGACTGGAACACTGCATCGAATATATACAAGGCAGACAGGGTTGTAGTGGTTTGACGGACAGGGCTCCTTGCTGGTGCGCATGGCGTTCTGGCGTCGCCCGTCACCTCCTCGACGGTCTCGTCCTTGTTTTCGACCCTCGGCCGTCGTCACACAACATTGTCGAGATGAGCTGCTTGGGGAGATCGACTATGAACGAAAACTAAGCAAAATAATGGGCAAAAGAGGCGCACAGGCGTCACCAAGCTGGTTTCACTCGCACAAACCTCAAACAGGGTCGGTCCTGTTTGATTGCCATTGATTGGCGCCCGGCCTGACGATGAAACGATCCGCACTAAAGAGCACTGGTCAGTTGGTTCCCCCAGAGCATCACTCGCCGCGCTTGCATCTCGTGCCAAATGGCGGTCCATGGTACATCAAAGAGCACGTAGACATGGCCAAATAGCCCTCGTCGTATTTATGGCATTGATCGCCGCCAAAACCCACTCGCGTCCGGTCATCTATCCTCAGGTAGGACTTTCTTTATTATCGAATCATCCACTCTTAACCCTGCGTTCTGCTTCCTCCCGGCAGCCGGTCTGCATCTCACGAGTTTCCTATTGTTGGCTGTTTGTTTGCTGGTTCCGGTATTGTCATGATCATCCTCATGGCCTAAAAATCCTACGACTGCCACTCGCTATAAACAATCATCTGTCTGTACATGGTCCGCTCTCACTTTCAACGCTCCTGGAGGGCTTAAAAGTCGCAGATACATGGATGCTCTACAAAGGTCGGTCCTATAAGCCCTACTGTTTAGAAGGCTCCAGACTGACTTGTCCCTAGCCCCGAGAACGATCTATCCACAGTAGCTTTATCATCTGTCATCCAGCCAGCACCCACCACTCTTGGCCCCTCCATACCAGTCGCTACTGCAACAGCAACTCCAGTCACTACTCCTCTACCATCGCGTCCTTCATCTTCAATGACTCCAGATAATCTTAAACTAATAATAGCTTCCTCCGTTGTTGGTGAGTAGATCCTACGAGTCAAGATCCGCATCCTACTGACACCGACAGGCGGCCTCGTTCTGATATCCTTCCTGGTCTACGTTGGGCTTCGTCTTCTCCGCGGCGATGACATTACCGACATCCTCAAGCTCCGTCGACGACCGCAAGCAATCCATCTCGACGATGAAGCCCCTCCCTCCGTGTCCCTCGGTGAGGAATCCTTCATCCACTGCACGCAACGCTATTCCGTCAGATCATATCGATATCCCTCCCGCTTATCCATGCTGTCCACCAAGAGCCGTCGTGAGGCTTCTCGATCCTCAACGACACTCAAGTCGCCTAATTCTCCTTACAAGCAATACTCGGAGCAATACCTTATCCGTCCGCCATCTGCCAAACGCCCCACCACCAGTCGCATCAACACCCATCCACTGCCAAAGGTCCCCACTACCCCCGACAGTTGCAAGGTAATGCACTCCTTCTTGTTCAATGCCTCCAGCGAAACTGGCATCTCAAAGCCAGAGATGGCACAGCTGAGGTCCGAGTCTTCTGGTTCATCTTCGCCGATCTCACCTATTACCCCACACGGTGCTCCAGAAGTCGTCGCTCACCCGACCTCGCATTCTGGCCGCCGTCTGACTATCACCGAGCGGTCCATCACTACTCACGGTGAACCTAAGCGCAAGTCTTTCCGTTCCACCGAAGACGATAAAGAACGTTGGTCTTGGACCAATAGCCAAGCCCCATCGACCCCCAAATACAAACTCGAGCGCACACCCAGCACCGAACTAAGTGGACCCCGAGTCGTGATGGAGCGGATCGACGAGGATGCAGCCGACGTAAAGCGCACAAAGTCGAATACGACAACACGTCCCAAGTCCTCAGCTGATCGCCGGAAATCTACCCGAGACAAGGAACGCGAGAAGGAAATCGAAAAGAGCCTCAAGAGCGCTATGCGTTCCAGTGAGATACCTGCCGAAGGACGCAATGGACGCCGGCTGAGCAAAGCGGCGCACCAACACAGCCATGCTCGCGTGCCTAGCCTGACACAGATCATCCGAAATCTGAGCGCAGCAGAGCAAAAGGGGAAAGAAGAAGTGCAGCTGATGGAGAGGAAACCCAGCAAACGAAACGGAGGATGATCCAGGGCAGGAGCGAATTGTATTTGGATTGCTTTCACGCGGATTTGCTTGACAGCTTTATACCCAACCATTGTCTAGAACGGGACCACGGAAGACCGTACTATAATCTATTGTTATTTCCTACTGTTTCCTCACTGCTCGTCCAACGAAAGTATGATCAATGAAGCAGCACACCCCTTCAACCATCTAATCTCCTCGATCCTATATCCCGCCCTCCTCGCCAAAGCATCCCACTCCCCCTCACCCCTCTCCCTCGCACCAAACATGCACATCATCAACACATCCATATTCCTCCCCACTCTCCGCTTGAGCCAATCCCCTCCTTCCCCCGAGTTCACGACATCAAACACCACCACCTTCGCCCCCTTTGCCAGCGCTGGCCTCAATTCCTCTAGGATCCAAACGGCTTGCTCATCAGGCCAATCATGCAAGATGAACCTCAGCACCGCCGCTCTCATCCCCCTCGCCGCATTCTCCTGCAGGAAATCCTGGACCTGGAACTGCACTCTCCCCTCCAGCTCCTCGGGCAAGGCGTCCCGTCCCTGCGCCACGGGTAATGGCAGATCCTGCACCACCACCTCCAGCTCCGGGTTCGCTCTGGCGAGCGCGACGCCCAGCGAGCCCGTGTTGCCGCCTAGATCCAGCACCGGACCAGCGCCCAGGGAGGCGAAGTCGTAGTTGGATACGATATGCGAGATGTGGAATGCTGGGTTATTCTGGAAGCCTTGCATGAGCAGGCTGTAGGTCTTGGACCATTCCGGGGACGAAGAGGCCCAGGTCGCGCTGTTGAGGGGGGTGGAGAAGGCGAGGTTGAATGCGGTTTCCCTTGGTGGAGGAGATGGATGGGTGGAGGATGGAGGAGCGGACGGGGAAGGGTCAAGGGGAGAGGCGCTGGTGATTTCGTGCTCTGTTGCTTCGATGAGGTGGAAGGAGGCTTTGAAGTTGATCTCCAGCTGGTAGCGCAGTTGGCCTCGGGCGATCTCGCTGGTGGCTACGTAGGCGGAGAGAGGGGTGTGTTTGACGCTTTCTGGCCCGGCTTCTTCGAACCATCCGCTTGTTGTGGCGTAGCGGATGATGCGGCTGAGGGTGTCGACTGGGACATTGCGCGCTTGTGCGAGCTCTGCGTAGTTGATGCTGGCTGATAAAGGGACAGCAGTGAAGATGTCGAAATGGGCGAGCCAGCGGAGAGACACGAGGGAGTAGATTGGGAGATTGGTATGGTGGAGGAGTGCTTCCGTTGGTGGGACGAGTAGTAGCTGGAGGGAATTGATGGCTGAGAGCAGATTATTGCGTGCAGAAAGCAATTCAGGGGCTAAAGGATGAGGAGAGGCGGACGTGAAAGCTGGTGCGAGCTTGAAAGACGCTCTATTGACACTGTCAATGAGATCTTGGAACGACATGCTGATAGACTGCAGCCGTGACCGTGCGACTGTGACAGGGGTAATCTGGGCTCCTAAAGCTCCCTGGCAAGACCAACAGAAGAAAGAGTACCACCTCGCAAGACTTACCTAGCACGTCACCGGCACACGCCCATCACAACAACCAGGCCTAGCGTCATGTCCCATCTGCAATTGTCAATCAAACAGATCCTATCTAATTGCTCCAAAAAGAGAAGGTCAGGGACAAATGACAACTGCGCCGCAGGGTGAGCTCGAGGTCCCTGCAGATCCGCGCCACTTGCTGCAGTCTGCGGCTTCACCGGACCGCTCCTGGTGTGCCGAAGTTGGGAATGGTTTGGCTGCTTATTAGCGCCATGGCGTCTACATGGGTTCCGTCGACGAGTCAGTCCTTCATTTGTTCCTGTGTCAAGCTAGTACCCCAAGGAGGTGACAAGGAGAAGATAGTGAGCTATGCGACACGATCAGGCCGTCTGTCTACTTTGAATGAGACAGATAATCGAATAGTGTCCGATTTGGTGTGCTGCATGTTGATATACACATGTACTGTGGCTGTACCAAAGAAAACAACCCTAGTCTACATGCCGGCTCCTAGATCCTTCCGGTATCATACAAAATGGCAGCGACATCTCCGAGCTGATGCCTCAACGCCAGGTCAACCCTTGTTCCTGCTTGTCACCGGAAGAATGCCTGGCTGAATGGCGGATACTGACGTCGATGGTACGACGAATTTGTTCCACTCCATTGTCGTCCGCCATCTCCTCAACCTTGCCGTGTCTACTGGCTAGAATGTTCTCCTGAGACTCACGATCGTCAGACCATGTCTTGGGTTCATCCGACTCTGTCATGCGAAGGTGGTTTGAAGTGTAACCAGGCTTGATCACGCCTGTCAGTCGTTGTAATCTATGTGGAGCGTCGGATGAAGGGATTGTGCCGTTACGATCTCCTCCAGAGTGATAATGTGAAACTGTCTTTCTGCGTTGTCTGATGAGAGGACCGAGTGCCGGCAGTGAGGTCGTGATTATGCCGACATTCTGCTCGACCATAGCCCAGGTCACTAGCATTGTGGCGTCCCCGTCTTTGCTGACATCTCGAATCTGCATCATCCTCAGGAAAGAGCAGACGGTGGTGATCAATCCAAGAAGAAAAACCATGACGAGGGTGGCCTTCCGTCTCCTGTCTGTTTGCAAACTCAAGAAAAGTGGTATGGGCAGGAAGAAGACCATGATATCACAAAGAATGGTCACCGCGGCAGTGCCATAGTAGAGCGGATCGGTCTTTAAACACTGCCCTGCTGTCGAAGGAACCCAAGCTTTTTGAACGGGATCGCAGTAGAAGAACAGGGCCAGTATAATAGCAATGTGAGCAAGGACACTGAACCAGAGAGCTCCCCAGATCAATAGCCGGTACTTGTTCATGGATGTCTGCGCAATCAGGCGAAGATAGGCCAGGCACAAGCCAACTTTGAAACCTGTGATGCAGACATTGTATACAGGCCGGCATGCAAAGTTCAACTGGAATTTGTCAGGTCCATTAGTGAATACTGGGAAAGATCCGATAGCTTACGGTTGCAAAGATGTTCGTGTCTTGCTTTGGCCTCAACCTCACAGGCAGACCGAGCCCGAACTTTGACTGAGCAATCGCCATAGAGCTATAGACCACAGATAGAAACTGTTCTCGGTCAGCAGAGCGTCAGCATACGCACCCTGAAACCTACAGCAGAAGCAAGGACTACCCAATCGTCAGCCCCTACGGCCCTGACGATTCGTGCCCGCACCCACAAGCGTACACCCACCACTGCCAGCATCAAGCCCGTGAAACATCCCGCGATCGCGAAAATGCGAGGGTACGACGACTGAGCGTCGACCTCAGGTGTAACATGAAGCGTCCAGGTCATAGCCAAATCAACAGACACGAAGAATTTGGAAAGGCAAACATTATGCGATCAGAATGAGATATACTATACCTCCATCATGCCGGACCTCGCATTGTGACCAACAAAAACCAGCATCAAGCCAGCAGCAGGCAAAACCACCCGCTCAAGCTGGGATCGCACGCCCAACCATCATGCATTCCGAAGCGATTTACGCCACGATATGCATGTTGGTCTCTTCATCCCGTCCTTGCGCGTAGGCGAGCGTCTCAGTCCCGTGGCGAGGACAGTCGTGCCTCTTTCACCGGTCGACAGGGACCAATCCGTGTGATGATTAGAGGTGGGTAAGAAGAAGGAGGGACGGCCTGAAAGCAGAATGGATGGCGGAGAATATGCACGCCAAGACGAACCGCTTGGTCACCTTCAATCTATCCTTGCCTCCTTGTTGTCGATCATTTCGACCATCATTTCGACTGTGCCGTACACCTGCAGACATGGGCTTTGATGAGCGATGCTTACTCGACCACGTAGCGATGGCTGTTCGGATTGGCATTTTAGGCCGGATAAGATGGCATTGATGTCGGTAAGTCGCTTGCGTGAAGATAGGAAACAAGTGCCGTAGCATTACTGCAGGTATATGCTCTACCATCTTCCTACGTCGTCAATTTCCTTTGATCGTTCACGCCGCTCTGACTACTCTGCAAACGCAGCATCGGTCCAAGGATGTCGCAGGAAAAGTCACAAGCAGTGGTTGAGTCACAAAAGACTACCACCTCCAATTCCAGCTCCGACACCCTCTCCGTCTCATCCAATGCCGTCGACGAGGCGTACAAATTCCTCAAAGACGCACACATCTCCGACGATGATGTGTCCGCTGTCGATATCAAGGCTGTCCGTCGGCGTGTAGACTGGCACATTGTCCCCATTCTCCTGCTGAGCTATACCTTTTTCTTCATCGACAAAGTGCTCATCAACGTATGTCCCTACCTACTCTTCCATCTCCAATAACTGACGACCCCAGTACGCTAACGTCATGAATCTTTCTCGGGACCTCAAGCTAAAAGGCAACGACTTCTCCAACGCGGCTACCACTTACGCAGTCGCCTACCTAGTCGCCCAGGCTGGCCACGGCTACGCTCTCAATAAGCTCCCCGCCGCCAAGTGGCTCGCACTGAACATTGTGCTGTGGGGCATTACCACTGCCGCCACCGCCGGTGTGAAAGATAATGCAACACTGCAGGTTTCCCGCGTCTTCATCGGTATATTCGAAGGCGGACTGGCTCCGTCCTGCTCCGTCGTGCTGAGCCAATGGTACGACAAGAAAGGTCAAGTACTCCGCTTTGGCGCATGGTTCATGGGCCTCGGTGCCGGACAGATTTTGGGCGGATTGATGAGCTATGGCTTCCAGCACGTCACCAACGCGAGCCTGGCCGGGTGGAGAATCATGTTCATCACCGGCGGCACGGCGACGGTACTCGTGGGCGTCATGGCGGTGCTGCTCATCCCGGACAGCCCAATGACTGCAAAGTTCTTGTCCGACGTGGAGAAGGCTGCAGTACTGAAGAGCGTGGAAAGCAACCGCACCGGTGTTGTGGGGAGGCAATTCAAAACGGGACATTTGGTCGAAATGGCCAAGGATGTGCAGGTGTGGTTGCTCACCGTCATTGTCATCTTGGTATGGAAACTCGCGTACCTACCTGTTTCGAAGCTGACAATGATACGCAGACGTGCACGCCTTCGGGTGTCATTTCGACCTACTCGGCGACTCTGATCCGCTCATTTGGCTTCTCACCAAAAGCCTCTGCGCTGTTGAACATTCCGGGTGGCGCTGTCGCTATCATCTGGACCGTCGTCGCGCATGTCGGTGCTCGCCAAACCAATAATCGCTGGCTATGGATTGTCTTCTGCTGCGCGCCGGGTATCCTCGGAGGAGCTCTCATGTCTTTCGCTCCTCGATCAAACCGCGCTGCGTTACTGACAGGCGTATACCTGGTCAACACCGTCGTGCCGGCATTGCCTCTCGCAAACCAGTGGGCTGCTGCCAACGTTGCTGGCATGACCAAGCGACCATTCACCCTCAGCCTCCTCGCCGCTGGGTTCAGTATCGGCAATATAATCGGGCCCCAAACGTTTCAGGCCAAAGACGCGCCGGATTATTTGCCGGCCAAGATAACAGTGCTCAGCGTGATGGCTGGAGGCGGAGTGTGCGCAGTTCTGCTAAGACTGCACTACGGGTGGGAGAACGCCAGGCGAGAGAAGAGTAGCAATGCTGTGCCCGTGGAAAGTAGGACTGAGGTCGAGGTCTGGCGCAACTTGACTGATAAGGAGAACAAGGACTTTAGGTACGTGTACTAAAGTACACAATTGTCGCGGTTGCCCCGTAGATGTCCAGAATGTCGTGTCCCTCGAGGACTATCCACATCACTCCTTCTTTTCCTCGATCGTCGTCTTCTCCATGGCCCTTTCGATATCTCCCAGCACCTTCGCCTCCCTCACTACACTTTCCCCACCTATGATGCTCGCCCTCGCTTCCCCCTGTTCGTCCGGGGCCAATGCCCACTTCGGCAATCCCGTCTCATACCCCCAAGACCCTTCCTTGCACTCATACCTCCTGGCGTGCAACCAGATCCCCAGCTCCCTCTCATCCGGGTCCGTGTACAGCTCCGTGCCGCAAACATCACACACCTGTCCGGACAACTTCTCCGCTTTCTTCTTATTATACTCATCCACCATCTCATCATGCCACGCCACTGCCATGGCCGCCTCCGTCTTCCCCATCCTCCCCAGACGCTCCATGATCGTCTCATCGTCCGACGCCGAATTGCTCCACGCGCCCAGATCGGGCCCAAACACGCGCTGATTACTGTATATCGGATCATTGGCGATCGGATGGCTGAGGTACTGCAGGTGCACGCGTATCTGATGCGTGCGGCCCGTCAGGGGGCGGGCAAAGACGATACTATACCCATCTGTGCGTCTCCCCGTCGCCTCGTCCCTCTCCCCGTCCCCGCTCCCCTCTTTCTCTCGTGGTGGATAGTACGCTAACCGCTCAAACACCGTCCTCGCCGTCTTCCCGTTCGCTCTGACCCGATTCAGCCCCAGCTTCGGACTGATCTGCAGAATGGGCTGTTCGCACACCACTTCGCCCACGGGGAACTCCCCCTTGACGCGACACACGTACTCCTTCCGTACCGTCCTGTCCGTGAGCTGGCGCGTCATGGCATCCGCCGCGCCCTTGTGTTTCGCGATGAACATGATCCCGCTCGTGAGCCGGTCGAGGCGGTTGCAGGGGAGAGGATCGAAGCCGGAGCCCCGTTCGGCGCGGAGGATCTCGACGACAGAGTTGAAGCGGTACCGTCCGGCTGGGTGGACGGGGACGCCGGCGGGTTTGTTGATTACGAGAAGGTCGGAGGACTCGTGCACGATGGCGACAGGTTCGGCGGTTACGGGGGGCTCGTGACGGTGGGTCGTGTGGGAGACGAGGTCCCCGTTTTTGAGGATCTGGGAGGGGGAGGAGACGGGTTGCCCGTTGATTTGAATGGCGCCGGTGAGCATGCATTGTTTCTAGGGTGTGTCAGTGGGGGAAGAAGCAGGGCCATCGTGGGGGAAGGGATGTACATAGTATTCTACTGGGCGGTCACGAAACTCGTCTTCGAAGATTTCGAGGAGCTCACGGCCCCGCCAGCGCTCTTTGCACCATGTATTGTAAGTGAAGTGGTATGGCGCTACGCGGCGGAGACCACCTTGGAGGTAGTAGGGCCGTGGCCAAGGGTCGCAGGGTGTGATCGCTACAGCAGGAGGGGAGGGGAGGTCTTTGTCGGGTTTCTTCTTGCGGAGCAGTAGAGAGGGTTGCTCGACAACTGCGAGAGCCATGGTCGGGAGACGGCCCTGCCTAGCCAGGTAGGCTGCGATTCGAGGCGATGGCGCCAGCTGGAATATTCGGGGTGCGCTGGATTGAGGAGCAGTTTTTGTCACTACATGCAGAACGAGTAAACTTGATCTGAAGTCGCAGCAGAAGTCAAGAAATTTTGAAGGGACCTCGTCAAAAGCCGCGTTTAAAAGCACGGGGAAGTTTAACCGACCGCGGAGCCACTTTAACCACGACTCGGACTGGATCATCGACATTGAGGATGAAGCTTAAGCACATTCATTACTTCTAATCTCTGATATAAGCTAGCTCTCCGCCATCAGAAGTCACAGGGTATCAAATTCGAAGCTGAAGACAATCTCAGTCATGTGAGACAACTAGCCTCACCTCGTCATCCATCCATTATCATCTTATCATTCCTCTGTACTCGCATCTCCTCATCCCTTCCCCACTTACTTCGCAGCTGTCACGCGATCAAGGCTGTCCTTGCTGGCCGCCACCGTTGAGCAGTAGCTCCAGCATGTCGTACTCTCCCACACCTGGACCGAAGCCTGTTTGCGTGACATCTGCCCCGTAGCTGTTGAGGATGGGATCAAGCGGAAGTGCAAGCCAGTCCTGTAGATTACCGTTCTCATCCACAAAACCGTCTTGTCCATTCTGCTGACCGGTAGGATATCCGTTGGGGTACCCGTTCAAGCTGGTCTGGGTAAAGCTGGGACTGGGCGGGTTTGTTGGCGGAGGCATGACATTGAAGGCACCACCATTGTCTTCAAAGTCAAACGCTTGTGTGCTGATACCGTAGAGAGGATTGTTGCTGCCGCCGTTGGGATGTGAGTTCTCGCGACTATTGCCATTGGCAAAGCCTTGCACCGCAGGATGCCCTGACCATGGCGTCGAGTGATTCAGCGAGGTTCGCAGTGCTGATGCGGACACCGGCTGGCTCGTCGGTATTCCATGTACATCTGCTGGTGACTTCGAAGTTCCTCGCGAGAAGCCATTCGGTCCCATGCGAGTCATGCGAACGAATCGAGCGCGAATACGATCGGTGAGAGTGCGAAGAAGATCAGCGAACCGTGAAGCGACATGCACATCGTCAACTATGCATGTCTGCAAGGCCTCGATTGTGCGATCCAGATAGCCAAGTGATATGGCAACATCATCCTCTGTGGCTCCCAGTGCAAAGGTCTTGAGAAGAATTATGGCGACAGAAATGATCCGGAAGTATGTCCTCACTGGAGCATGTCGCAGATGCTCTCCAGGATAGAGACCTTCAACCACAGATTTGAGAAGTCGTCGGCATCCATCAGTGACTTCATTGACGTAGAAGCGATCTGAGCCATAGCACTTCTCGAGGACAGATGCTGGGATGGAGGCACCAGACGCTAGTGCTTGAGCCATGCCTTGAGCAGCTTTGTTTGCGTTGACTTCTTGCTTTGGCGTATTCCGTGTGCAACGTTCGACCACTGCTTGCAAGCCTAATGAGTTGAGGTAGACACGGCAATATTCATAGTCGATCTCTAGAACATGGCGCATGAGAGCAGGAACTGTGGATGTCAGTCTTGGTCAGGATTTTCTAGACTGGTACTCACTATCTCGAGCATTGCTGTCCATGGTATGTCTCCACGAGGTGAGCTGCGGGTATAATCCACGAAGCAAGTCTTTGTATCTCCCAGTGCGAATGATATCGCGCGTGACGTCTCTGTTCGCAAAGAGCTCCTCGTTACCGGTCTTCATGATCGAGGCAATCTTTAGCCACAAATGGATCACTAGGTCTTTCGTGTTGGTCGCGTTGTGAAGATCGTAGATGTGGCTGAGTGCGGGCTCGCAGTAATTCTTGGGAAGCATAGACGTTAGCCCAACACGACCGCTCGTTTGCGTCATGTACACCATGAGCAAATCTTTGACATGAAGCCTGCGATGCTCGTAGGCAATGCGCTTGTCGTCTGGGATTGTTGTTGACTTTGAAAGGTGCCGTGCTGCGTTCTCATCGAAGACACCGATCTCAAATGCAAGTGACATAGCCATGGACAGTAGCATCCAGCATATTCGATCACTCCTCCAGCAAGGCTCCAGCCATGTGTCCATACGTTGCCCACCAATACCTTTGATAGCATCGCCATTGTCCTCCGAATCATTGAAAGCAGGTTGGATCTCTGGCATCATCAGTTCCGAGTCATCATCATCTGGTGGAAAGTGCATGCTACGCGGGTGCCACTCGGTAAGCAGCATCAAAGATTCGACGCTGCCGAGGGTACGAAGCCCCTTCCGACCATATGGAACAATGTCGCATCCCTGCTGCTGACCAGTGACATAGACAGTGCTGCCGAACTGTTCCTGGCCCCAAACAAGACGGTTGATCATACCCTCCAGATACGACCACAGCTTCTGGTGGATGGCTGAGGGTCGTGATTGTGAACCGGCACCTCCTAGCTTCATGTGTCGAGATGCGATGGTGAGAATGGCAACAGCCAGCATCGGCTCCTCCTCCAGCATAGTTGCATGACTAGCCAGAGAAGTAAAGTCGGGCATGACGATGGGTGTCAGGGGAGAAAGCTTGGTGTAGAAGTAGTCGACGTATTGGATCGCTTCTCGAGCACTGAACCATCCTGCGCGAACAAATTTGAAGCGCGACCAGGCTTTGAGAGCGCTTGTCAATTCTGCGGCAGACGCATTTGCAACAGATCCATAAGTGATGGCCGGGTCGATTTGGGGGATGCCAGGTGAGATGGCGCTCAGTGGAGGAGGCATGCCATTGTTCGTTACCCTTCGTCCGAGAACAGGACTAATGTGGGTGATTTCATGAGGACTACGGCCTTGCAGCACATCCGTAGGACGTGAGCCAGTGCTAGCACTACCAGCACGGTGGTGGGTAGCTGCCTCAAGCAGGACATTGAGCGCATCGTGTCCGCTATGAACCTCTGCGTTCTGGAGTATGGCAGCAGTCTGCATACTGACTTGCTCCTCATCTTGCTCGTCTCTCGCTGAAGGGTGCGAGGTATGCGAGTTTGAAGTGGTGAAGGAAGGGCGGTGAATTGGTCCTGGTGTCCTTGCGATGCCGCCCGGTGTCAGTGGAAAGGCGGAGAAGCCCCTCTGCGCCGGCTCGTCATCTTCTCCCTTGAGTCTCTTACGTCCGCCTTTGACTTCAAAGTCATCGGGTTCAATCTCGTCGCCGCCGGAATCTGCGGGTCGCTTCTTCCGTCGGGTCGCAGAGAAGAAGCACTCTTTTGACTCGCGACGGCAACGGTCGCATGGCGGATCGTGAGGATTATCGACCGGTCCTAGATTGCAACGAACCTGTCATGGTCAGAGCATGTGACGACGATGATAGGGTTGCTTGGCTTACCTTTCGCTTGCGACAAGGTATGCAAGCTGCGGGGCAGTCAGTCGCGTTCTTCACGGGTGAACGACATGTATGACTGTACCTTGATATGTCCTTGTATGAGCATTGCCTGCTGCGCCCGAGATCGGTGGGCTTGACTGGCCGTCGAGCACGGCAAAGGACGACTGAGTATCTGCAGCCATAGTCGAGAGTACCTCTTAGACCGGCGCAAAGCGCGCCGGAGACCGCAATCGGTGCTATCTATCCAGGTTGAGACTGGCGCGGGGGGGGTGGTGGAGGCAGTTTGGAAAGGTGAAGTGAGCTGAAGGTGAATCGGCGACGCAAATAATGTCAAAAGTGTCGATATTTGGGCGGTCAGCAACAAAGATATCAGGCGATGAGCAGATGGCTATGGATTTGGAGGATGGAAGGCGGCGATACGGGCGTGCCCAATGGGGAAGCTGGCCTCCATTGATTGAACCAGGGCTGCCCCGGTTGTTCGTGCGCTGATTTTCTGGTCGATCGTTATTCGTTCTTCTGGTCGTCTTCCAGAAACACCCTAGCAGCAAACGATCAGAAGCTCCTTCGCTTGTTCCTGGCAAGGCTTCAGGCTAGACTAGTCAGGATATAACCCCAATTGGAGTCATGGTGATGTGATGCTTGCTTAGGCGGTTTCCGTCGGCCTACTACTGGGTGAATCACCCTGACTATGATCACAGGTTGCAGGTATTGCAAATGGCTAATACGTATCAAGGAGGCTTGACATGGATGTCGCAGGCACATGCTGATATCCATCCGAGGCTGCATTGGCCTAGCACGTGGGATAACAGAATGGCCAGCAGGAGACTCACGGCCTCCGACCTGATATCCCCGCACTCTCAAGGTTTGGATGGCGGCTCCAGGTTTGGTTCACCATGCGGAGATTCCATTTCTTGTGACCAACGTAAACAGCACAATCCAATATGGTATCCGTGAGTCGCCGCAGATCGGTGTCTAGACAATCACTGGACCTGTCTATTGACTACGGAGAACCGACTCGGAATTTTCCTGACTCGTCCGTCCCGTTTGAACCAAAAGTTTAATTAGCGCGGCTACTGTGAAGTGCTTGTATGTGCTTAGGTCTGTGGGCCCTTCATGATATCTTCTGAAGCTGGTGTGCGATACAGCCATCATTGAGCGTTTTGCCGGAGTCAGGTCGGCCCAGCTGCGAAGAAGCATCGTTGAACTTGGTCGTGAGGGGTGGAGGTACCCTTTGGTGGTTGGATGCTTCCTACGAGATAGCGATGGACGAGCATGCTACACAGCTCAATCAGGCCTGAGGCCGCGCAAGAAGCTGTGCAAGATGATACTGTAGGCGAGAGTGTGGTATCCTGTGATCTCCCCTGCGCCCCCATTGTAGCACAGCCTTGAGGTGTGGCATTGTCCCTACTGCAAGCACGGCCTCCTGGGACCAAACGCAGTCGAACGTCCTGTGAGTGTATCCCGTGATTGCCAACCTCGCTCACTAGAATTGAGAAGCAGGAACATGTCGTCATGCACCTTACCGCCGCATTGCCGGGAAGCATACTACAAGCCGTGCGCTTGGTGGAGGTTCTGCACCGGCAAGTGGTGGAATTGGTCAGAACGGCTGAGTCGGTATCCGCATAACCTCATCGCTTCGCTCTGAGCTCAGTGATGTCGAATCTGACTCTACGTCGTGGCATGCCATCGAAGCCTGAAGGTTCGGCTGTGTGAGACTACAACCGCGCAAGCCGCGGTCAAGCTAGATCGTCCTGGCTTAATGAAATAAAAGACCAGGAGTTTGCTGTTTGCTGCCTGGCAAGTTGGTCTTTAGAATATTTGGAGAGCTCACAGAAAATATCCAGATTGGTGCCAAATGCCATATAATGCTTCATCGTGATCCAGTGAACGATATAGCAAAGAAGCAGAGCCCCGTATCTGCATGATCCAGATTTTGTATGGGGGATCTCCATGCGGCTCCGCCACTCCTCCAACGTGGGGCAGATCGTGGGGCAAGTCCACGAAACCTCAAGCCCCAGAGCCATCTCTGGTTTATAAACGGCGACAATCCCAAGCATGGCTTTCTCGTCCTTTTGGCATCCGGCGAGCATCGACAAAGACGGCAGAATATACACATACCTACCGCCATGACAGAATACTTCCCGCCTGACCTGTCTCCTCTCAAGGGCAAGGTCTGTGTCATCACTGGAGGAGCATCCGGGATGGCTGCCGATCTGGTCCGGCTATGTCACTCTGTAGGCGCTCACGTGTTCTTCGGAGACATCGTCGTTGCCGATGGAGAAGCAGTAGAGGCTGAGCTGAATGCTCTGAATCGACCGAACCATGCCTGCTTCATGCCATTCGATGCGACTTCATACAATGACAATCTGCATCTCTTCGATGTGGCATTCCGGACCTGTGGAAGAGTAGATCATGCGGTCTCTGCGGCCGGTGTGACAGAATTGGGCGAATTGACGGATCCAACGTTGACACTAGAGACGGTACGACAGGAGCCACCAAAGATTCTGATGAGAGTGCTGGACATTGATCTTACCGGACCCCTGTACTTCTCCAGGATTGCGAGTGTCTATCTTCGGCAGCCTGCGCTAGATGACAAGTCTAGTACCGCGGCTGCAGACAAGAGTCTAACGCTGGTGTCGAGTATTGCAGGTATTACAGAAGCACCAGGACTACCAGTATATTCCGCTGCAAAGCATGGCGTTATTGGTCTGATGAGAAGCTTGCGAATCACCTTAATGAAGCCCCCTTTCGGGAGAATTAGAACGAACGCGATCTTACCATGGATGACGAAGACCAGGATGGTCAAGGGCGTCGAGAAGAGCTGGGCTGCAGCCGGCTTACCTACCAATGAGCCAATGGATGTTGCAAGGATCATGGCTGGTAAGTCATCCTCCAGTTTCTCTAAACGTGGCTAACGAACTTAGGTATCATGGCTGATGGAGAATCAAATGGCTTCTCGCTATTTGTAGGTGGCGGTCGAGCATTCGAGACTGAAGCTGGCTACGACCGTACTCAACCGCAGTGGTTTGGCGAGATGACCGAGATATGGTTGAAAGGCCAAGATGTCCTCGGATCTGGTAACAACTGGCAGGCGAAGCCTTGAAGAATCATTTTGCTCATTCCACCCTCTTCTGCACCTTCGGCGCTCTGATCCGTCCTCTGATCCAGTCCGGCACGAAAGCTTTCACGCCCAGCAGATCATCTCCTGTCCCTGCTGTGACCACGAATCGGTCAGCCGCGTCGTAAGTGCTCGGTTCGCTCGTGACCGTGAGGTCGCTCATCATCTCCAGTCTGCACATGGCAAGACCGACATTGCCGACGCCGGCGATCCACTTGCCCGGCTTGCCTCGCTTCCCATCTACCTTGAAATCCGCTTCATTGTTCGGCTGTCCTATCGACCAAGAGGAGTTGTACTGCAAACTGTGAGGCGGCTCCGTATTCCTGTCGTAGAGCACTATAGGCAGTATTCTTCTCCTTACTACACCCGTGTGATGTGTTCGAATCGTCAATTCTTGACCCACATAGCAGCCCTTCTTGAAGTCAACCGCTCCCATAACATCGAGATTAGTGTTCATCGGGAACGCTTGATCTCGTGGAATCTCTTTCTGTCCCTCTGGCACGCCTCGCAGATATCGCCTGACGTTGTATTGTGGCAGACTTGCCTCGTCCAGCCCCTCGAGATCCGCCGTGTCTCTGATCGTTACATGGGAGATCAGCACTCGTCTTCCCATACCAGGTGCTCTCTGGTCGACCAGACCGACAAATTTACTGCGCTCCGCCCCATTACCATTGCCAGTCTGCCCTTTCAGTCCGTAACTCGTCCACCTCTCCTTCCCTTCTCTCCATGCAGCCACAGTCTTGACTTCGTCATTCTCAATCGCTCGTAACTTCACCTTGCTCCTCAGCTTGTGCCTCTTCAGATGTTTCAGAAGTCCGTCTCTCTCCTCCTTGTCCACTTCAACCACGAACCCGTCATCTTCTGCCTTTGCTACTCCCTCAGCACCGCTAGTTGCTCCAGTCCCAAGTAGTGTTTCCCACGAGGGTCCAGTGACGGGGTAGATGAAGACATCGTTGATCACTCTCCCCTGCGCAGTCAGAAAAGCCGAGTAGAAGCCCTGCGGCATTGCTGCCACGCTGCCGGGCGTTGATGGCGGAGGCGCGGAAGTCGGAAATGGATGCACCGAGCTGGTAATGAGTCCATGGAGGAATCTGGGCGCATCTACCCCGGAAATGTGAAGTAGTGAGCGATTCGAGAGGTATGCGTACCCGGAAGCTGGCGGAGGGGCAGGGTTGGACCTTTGAGCTGTTGTTGATGAGAAAGGGGCGGGTTGAGGGTATTGGGTGCGACAGCTTGGACAGACATAGCCTGCCTGCGGTCGCAGAACCTGTACAGGTCTGCGAAGTGACATTACTCTATTCCTATGTGCGATGTGATGTTTGCGGAGGCGACAAATTGTCATGATGCGGGCGCTGAACAGAAATCTTTGAGAACGACGTCATTTTTAAGATCTTGCGGAGAGCTCGAGGCGTGATCACATCCTGCAGAACACATTGTGTTGGATTTACTTTGCATGCAGTATGACCCTGCGGGTATCTACTTCGAACAGGAGAGCAATTAGAAATCGTAAACCTGTTGAGATGGCTAGCCAGCGTTCGCCCTCCTGCTCTTGCCTGGGCGCTGCTTCGTCTTGCCCTTCATCTTCTTGATGGAAAACGACCGGGTGTCGGCACTCGATTGAGCATCATTGCTCTTCGCGAACCTCTTCTTTCCTCCGTAACCGTACTTGTCGTTCTTCTTTTGACGTTTCGGATTAGGCTGTCCAGTACTGCTTGCTCGTCTAGCCGCCTTGTCTTTCCGCTCCGTCTCAGCAGCATCCTCTAGCGCCACATCGAACATATCATCTTCATTGGCATTACCAATAGCAGCTCCGGATCGTTCTGTGACACTGTCAGTATACTGATCGAACATCGAGCGACAGATCTCGACTCACTTTTCTTCAACATCTTGATCTTGTCGAGCGTCTCCCTCTTCGCCTTATCCCTCTCTTGCAACTTCGCGACCTGTACCTGTTTACCGAACTTCTTGAGGTCTCTCTGTCTCCTTGCCTCCGCTGCAGCCTTTTTACTTGCGGCGTCATCCACCAGCTTCTTCTTGATCTTGCCCATATGCTCGTCCGACTTGACCATTTCGGCGAAATAGTCAGTTGGTCGAGAGAACATAATGCCTTCCTTTTTGAGAAAAGATCGAGCTTGTGCTACAGCCTCCAGAGACTGCTTGTAGAAAGCTAGCTCGCGGTTGAGATCGTCGTCAATATCAGCGATTGTGGTAGGTGCTGGAGAAGTGACGGCTTGAGTAGCAGAGAAGGGAAGAGAGGAGGGCAGGGCTATTGACTTATAAGCGCGAGTGAGTGCGGCGGTGTTGTTGATGGTAAGGCGCTGATGGGGCACCACGTCCTCTTTGTCTTCCGACGCCAGGGACTCGATGTCAGAGAGCGGGATGTCATCGTCTTCGGCCTCCTCGTCGTCCTCTTCGTTTTCGCTTGAGCCATTGAGGACGGCGCCGTTGGTCTGAGCAAGCAGTGTGACTTCATTGTCATCGTCGGCCTCATCCGAGTCCGAAGTGTCACTATCTTGAAGGCGCGACAGGTCGAAGCCCGACTTCTCTAGCTCCTCATCGGCAGTCTCCCAGTCCTCGGATCCATCAGGTGAAGCGATTTCTTGCTCGGAAGCGACCTCGGCGACAGTATCTTTCTTTTGCCGCTTTGACTTTGGTGTTTTTTCGTCTCGCGAAGCCTTCGGTGTGTGGAACTGTACCTCAGTCTCATCCTGGTCGCCATCACTCACGTCCTCAACTTCCTCAGTCTCCTCTGCCCGCGCTCGCTTTCGCTTCAGAGCCTTCTTCTGCAATCGCTTCTGCTTTTCCAGTTTGTGATCGATACCCTTTTGTCGGTCGAGAGCATCTTTGAGCTTCGCACCTTTAGCCATTATTCACTCCTAGTTTGTGTTGAACTTGAAATGGTGAAACCCAAGGTCGAAGAAATTCTCGGATCACGAAAATTTCCCCACATGCAAGATGGACGGGCCGAAACTCTAATGCGTAGTTCCGACTCGCCGACCTCTCTGTTAAATGAAGGCATCTCTTTGACTTCACGAACGCGTCGTCATCAAGCTTGCTGCAGTCACCATGTCTTCAGAAATGCCGCACAAGACTGCTGAGGTGAGCCCGATATACAAAAGTGTTGTGATGATACTGATGTGGTCAAGGGTCCTGACTCTGCTCCTGCTGAGCTTACTTCTGTCGTTGAAGACCTCCTGAACCAATTGACAAACAAATTCTCTACAGTCTCATCAGAAATGATTGCAAAGAGTACGTGTCGCTCTATAGTTTATTGTCTAATGACTCATCATGCGTAGTGGATGACATGTCGAAGCGATTGGACAACCTCGAAGCCATCATTCAACAAAGCACTCAAAGTACAAATGAGGATTCCAAGGCATCATGAACAGTTGTTGCGTGTCTAATGGCTAGCCTGTACCTGCACACCTATCTGCTCGCATAAAATCGGGGGTATCACATCATCAAACGACATTGCCGGTTCCTAGTACCGTCGCAGTATGGGAGCCGGGAATCCCTTACCACCCATCTCTTGGAGCCTCTTCATCAATCGACTGGTAGGCTGACCTGGCGCCTCCATACGGCGGACAAGCTGCATCCTGACCTCGGCATCCTCGTCATTGACATGCACTCGGTAGTGCTCTTTGATCAACTTCTGTGAGGATGGATCTGACGCAGCGTATACCTTGTGCATGCAACCATCTAATGGACATGACCAAGTATCGCCCTCGCCAATTGCACGCAGTCTGACAGGGATACTGCTGCCCAGACCATTGAGACCAGGCACAAACATTTCGGAGCCCTCTTCGCTCTCCTCCTCATCGGGATCGTCATGACCCATGTCGATGCCTTCGTCAAGTATCTCGGCCCCTGGCAACACATCGTTGTCCACTTTATATTCCCTGCGAGAATCGGATACTGGCAGCCCTGGCTTGGTTGGTGATGATCTCTGCCCTTGTCGGTCTCCTGGCAGACTCTCATCTGGCCCGTCAAGCTCTTGCTCGATAGGAATGAGATTGACTTTTGGTCTCAGGACTGACTTTCCTTTCTTGCCCCGCGGTCTCTTGCCATGTCGCTCATTGTCGTCACTATCTTGTGGTGTGCCCGTCCTTGGTGTCGATGGCTCGTCCTTCGACTTCCTACCTCTCCCTCTACCTGATCGCACAGACTCTGCCCTCTCCGATGACCCATCCTGGATGTCCCTCTTTCTCTTACTTCCAGCCTTTGCCCTCCCCTTCCCACCAGCAAGCTCGAGCTTCATCTCCTCCACCTCCTCCCCGAACTTGTTCAGCAACCATTCCCAGATACCTGTCTTCTCCCACTCGACCTCCTCCTTGCCCTGTAACATACTTTTGATTAAGAATTGCCTGTGCTTATGAAAGACCTTCCTCCCTTTCTCCTCTCCCGCGAGCCCATTCGCCAGCGCAAACCCAGCAAACACCTCCTCCGCACTGACATCTCCTCTCCGTCTCTTTCCTTTCCGGCTCTTCGTCTCGTTCACCCGACTATACACATCCGCGACATAGTACAGCGCCTCGATCGCCTCCACCATACCATCATAAACCGCCTTATATCCCCGCGAAGGACGCACCGTGAACCATCCCGCTCCACCAGCGGCCCATATCTCAATGCGTCCGTCATCGTACTGGCCGTATGCAAACTGCCGCACAGAGGACAGCTCGATATGCTCTGCTCCGCCAGCGCGGAAACGGAGATGCGCGAGGTCGCGTGGGACGGAGGGCAATCTGGCGCGGAGGAGCAGCGGGGTGTGAACGTCGGCTGTGAGGAGGGAGACAAAGTCCGAGGAGTCCGGAGAAGGGAAGATCTCGACTGAGGAGAGGGTGAAGATGGGCCAGTCGTCGCTTGGGATGGAGGGGTCCACGGGGCGGAGGATACGGGATTCGGGGGTGAAGGTTGGCGGCATTGCGGTGTCCACAAGGGGCGAGATTGTGGGTGTGGATGAATGGTATCAATGCGACCCGCGCGACTTGGTAGAGATGGTAGTTGGCGTAAAGATGTTGGAGACGTGATGCGGAGCGCTCGAGTCGCGGTCCGTGGTTGGCGGCGCGCGAGCTTGCGGGCAAATTGCTGCCGCGGTCGCGGCGCGCTTCTCTCAAAAAGGAAATTTTCCACCAGCTGGAGAGGATTGTCAACTAGCTTGGTGAAACTGAGATATTCCCTACAGTGCTGCAATAGTAGACTACGCCTGAAGCCTTTGTTCTACTTGCATACGAGGTGAGAGCTTTGCGTAGCGCTCCATAGATGAGCTTCAGACGACTCGTTATGTCTGTCCCCTCGCAGGTGCTTGATGGCGTTTTTGGTAAGTTCGTTCAATACCGGCTCATATATCCTTCCAGCCTTGATTCTGCTGGTTTCAAGACTACCCGCGTATACACCGAGAGCCCCCTGCGTAATGAAGGCAATGAGTGTTAAATTCTATGGAGATGGGACTGACTTTCCTCAGCCGTCAATAAGCCCACGGGCATGACCTCCGCCGACATATGCAATGAGGTCAAGCACAAGCTCACTAAATCATCATTGTTCGCTCCGATGATGGGCGAACAGTCGTCCAAGCGCGATGACTTCAAGGGACGTGGTCAGAGGCTGTCAAGAAAGATGCGCCACTCCAAGCATGTCAAGATCGGCCATGGTGGAACACTTGACCCTGAAGCCTCTGGCGTGATCAGCTTTGGTGTCGGCGACGGCACAAAAGCGCTCAACTTCTTGCAAAAGGACGCCAAGAAAGGCTACGAAGCCGTGCTAGTGTTCGGTGTGGCGACGGACAGTTTCGACAAAGAAGGCAAAGTGGTTGGGCGGAAGTCATGGGAAAAAGTCACGCGGGAAGTCGTCGAAGCCACGTTACAAGACTTCAGGGGCAAAATCATGCAGCGACCGAGTGTCTACAGCGCATTGAGCCGAGGCGGCATGCGAATGTACGAATATGCTAGACAGGGTAAGGAAATCCCCGAATTGGAGAAGAGGGAGATGCTTGTGACTTCGTTGGAGGTGGTGGATTGGATGGAAGGTGGCAAACACGACTGGAAATGGCCTTCGGAGGAGATTGAAAAGGACCGGAAGGATGCATTCGTCAAGACACTGAGATTCGATGAGATTGGCGGAGTAGAGATTGTGGAAGGCAGCGATCAGAAAGGCTTGCAGGATGCAGATCCGGAGCAGGGCAAGGGCAAGCGTAAAAGGGGCATGCATGGCGACTTGAAGAATGGTCAGAAGTATCCAAGGAGATCCTTAACACCTGCAGAAGACGCTCCCGAGAACAACGCAGTCATGAAAGACGACGCTACGGAACCGCCGGAGAAACTCGAAGGAACCACCGGTATGACAACAGCATCGAATGAGGCGCTGTCAACAGCACCATCAACACACGAAGACCGTTCAGAGATGAAGCAACCGCAACCATGTCCTGCTCCGGCGCTTCGGATACGAATGACTGTTTCATCTGGATTCTACGTTCGCAGTCTATGCCATGATCTCGGAGTTGCAGTGGGGTCATTAGCGACTATGGTTGCTCTGAAGAGGACGAAGCAGGCCTGCTTCGAGCTTGGGAAGAATGTCATGGATTACGAAGACTTTGACAAGGGCGAAGAAACTTGGGGACCTCAAGTTGCGAAGCACCTTAATGAGTGGCCGGCATTGTTTGAAGAAGTGCAACAAGGCGCCAAGGGCACAAGTGATGAGCGATGAGCCCGACCAGAGGAATAGGCCAGACGTATGATCCACCTTCGTGGACAGGTCTCTCTCGGAACGATCAGCCTTGCACTCAGCGGTACGCTCTGTGTTGAGCTCGAGCAGCCTCCTACTGGGCACCTGCATTCACGTGAAAACTCTTACCTCATGCACATTTGCAGCTCCGCGGCGAGAGTCTTATATCCTCCAGACCTTTGTGTAATCCCTTTAGATATCACACCACACCTTTTGGATATCGTGAACCGGTCCAACTCTGCAACATGGTAAGTACTTTGTGGCTTCATACGATCGTGCCACTCACCAGCAAAGGCGGCTCGGCCTGTTGCAATTGCGCTCGATACCCGTTTGATCGCTTTCCCTACAGCTCTCATTGTCAGTCAGATGGGCCCTCTATTTATGATGCCTCCTATCGGTGTGGGGAATCTACCCAGTCCTCCTTCTGAGTCATGTAGCTACGTGGAAGTCGCCAGCCACTGCTCCGAATATGGCCTTTTCATGGGTCTCTCCTGCAACCGTGGTATTGCCATGTTGCCTCGTCAGGATGTGCCACAAGACATCATGGACATTCTCTTTTCCAACGGGCTTGCGACCTTCTCAGAATGCATCGGAGGATGAGTCTTCTGCAGTAACACTCCGTTTGTATACACCATCAATCCATGTTGCACACATGCTAATGTAGACAGACCAACGCGCAATGCATCAGGTTGAGGATGCATCGCCATTTTCCACACTCTCTCGACGAATGAATCACGCAATGGCGCATCGTTGTGTCGACCTCGACTCTTGCACATGGCAACATCCGGGCTTTTTATCGGGTGAAAGGTACGACACGTGCCTACACATGTTTCACAGATATATTTGGTATCACATCGATGTATCTGCTTTGAGGCAGCCATCTCTGCGCTCTCCTTCCGATGTAGACGTAGCATCTCGAAACCAGGACATACACCTTCACTTTCTACATACCAGGGCCAGACCACGCCACTTCATCTCTGCTCCATCACATCCACTTTTCTTCTCGAGAATCGCGAAGCCAACGTCCTATGACCCTGTGATCATGCTCTCCACCACCACAAGCAACATCTCTGACAACCCTTTGGAGATGAACATCACCATGAGCGACGCGCCTCGTGAGATGGTTGACCCAGTACGCTCCATCCTTCCTTTGGGCCCCCTCTCTCCTGATCAAGACTAATAAATCTCAGCGTCCTCTCTCAGGCTATACCCTCGCCCTGACCGGCAGCCCCGACGAAATCAAAGCCTGGCTTCACCGCGCGACCATCGATCGCAGATGTCGCGTAAAGGGCCTCTGCCGTCTCTGCAAGTTCGGCGAGATCGACGGACACGTCGTCGTGACGCCCGTGATCAAGTTCCTGCTGCACGACTACTACGTCAAGAACGGGCTGGAATGTCGTCTCGGGCTGGATTGTCCTTTGGGGTGTGGGGCTTGAGCTGAACGCGAGGTGAAGTTACAGGATAGGATACACATCGGTCGACCAGATATCCGAGATGGATTAGAGAGTAGCTGGCATAGCTAGTGCTATGAAACAGGAGAGGAACATGTAAAGGTTCTTGTCTCACAAATTCTTTGTCCCGGGGCGTGAATAGGTCGATGTGAATGGACTTTCACATGCCTTGCACCGCCATATCGCCACCACGTGGCTGCTATTACGATCGACATACATGTAATTAGCGACTTTTCCCTTCACGTCCCTACATCTTATCAGTCCACTTGCACATCGCAGCTGTGATCCTCGCAAGAACCACGTCGCAGCTTACAGCCACCTTTCTGTGCAGACCAACTCCATGTCTTCCACAGATAACCTCGCTGCGGCACTGCAAGAGCTTACGCTCCATGCAAACACTTCTCCTCCCTCCGTGAGTGTTCTTGAAAAGGATATTCATGTGCTGTGACCTTCCGCGGCGTACTGGACTAATGTTGAGCAGGATGATGCTCCCTATGCCGTGCTAGCCATCATGACGGAAGCCCTCCACGTCCTCAACGAACATATCGGGATCAAGCAGTGCATCGACTGTCCCTACTGTATCCTCGGTCTGCAGCCGAGGCCCATGGAGGTCGTGGTGCCGGAAATGATGAAGGTCTGCCACGACTTCTATGGAGCTCGGTGCAAACAGCTGCGGGACGAGGAGAACTGCGGGAGCGACTGCCAGGGATGTGATCTGTGCGGTATAATCACTGAAGACGAAGCAGGGGAGATGGCCAAGGAGGAATGGCAGGAGGGGTTGAAGTGCTACGAAGGAAAGAACGAGGACACTACCGAGGCTGGTGAGGACGAGTTTGGAGTAGGTGTTGACAAGGGCGATGATGTGGATATGGTCATGTAGATCAGCGACAGTGTTACTGCTCATCGGCGTGATAAGGAGCGGATGTCGATCTCGTAGCCAACCGTCACAACAATGAGAACGGAGATCCACACACAAGCCCTGGAGCGGTTCTATGATCAGAGTGTGTGACTATGTGGGTATTATATTCAAGACATTACTATTAAGAATATGCTCTCTCCGGAGATATTGTCGTCCAGTATGTGCAGACACCTAATCAGACTCCAGCGCAATGACAAGATCAAGAATCGTCCTCGACACGCAGAGGTCTAGAACCTTGAGGCGGTGAAGTTGCTTGCTGTGGCGTTGTATGCGCTAGGCCACCAGGCGATATCAACATTGGCATTCGAGCTTGGTCTGCCCGTGACGCCAGTGACATTCTTGTAGGAGCAGGTGCCGGAAGAGAAGGACACACCGTTACAGCCCTTGACACCGTCGCAGCTGGTCAGACACGAACTGAAGCTGTTCAGAGCCTTGCTTCCGATGTTGGCAGCGCCTTGTAGCTCATTGTCGCAGAGCAGATTGTAGGCGACGCCATTGCTGTCGTAGTACGGAGTACCTTGCTTAGCGAGGACCTCGCAGGACGATCCTTTCTGCTGGTTGCTGGATGCAGTCTTGCATGAGGCAGAATTGGCATCGACAGAAACGCTTGTGCGGTTGAAGTAGGCGACGATGGACTGGATCTTAGCAACGTTTGTGCCCTGTGGGGGTCCCTTTGCCCAGGCATTGCCGTTCGACCAGTTGTTCCATAGGTAGAAACCAGGAGTCGATGGGACGTTCTGGTTGATTTGGTAGACAAGTTGGCCATCAATGTAGAACATGGTCTTTCCAGGAACCCAGTCCATGCGGTACTCGTGCCAGGCACTGGTAGCGTCTGAGGGAGCTGAGACACTATCGCTGGTCATCGGGGCGCCGTAACCGGTCTGCTCATTTGTCAAGTGCACCACTGTTGTGTCATCTGTCAGGAAAGCGATATCTGCTTCCTGTGTATCGTTCGAGTAGAATGAGAAGCCTGCTGTCGTCAGTCTGGAATCAAAAGCCACTGAAAGATGACCTACCGTGCGTGGTACCAGCCACTGTGCTTGCCATTGCCACCGTCCTCACACTGCCATAGAGAACATCCTTTGCCGCAGTCTGGATTTCCGCGGACAAGATGGGGTCCGAAAGCTGTCCACCGGGGACTGTGAGCGATGCGTACCCTCCAGTGACGGCGACATTGTTCGCCATAAAGCGTCTGGCAAATGGAGCTGTGCCTGCGGCGATTGTGTTTGTGCTGACAGTGAGCGACTTCGGGATGGCCTTCAGCTTTGTAAAGTCTACATCAATTGCCTGAGTGAATGATCCAAGACCGTCAATTGTGTAGGTGCAGCCATTGAATGTTGGCTTTGGCGACGTCTGCAATGCCCTCCGCTGAAGATTCGCTGGTCCCTGGGATGGTGCAGCACTGACTGATGCTGCCAATGCTGCCGCAAGCAGACCACTCTTGATCAGACACATTGTAATATGCAGATCTACTGTCTGGTGAGGGGCGTGAGATCCAAAAGGTGGCCAAAGTAGTCAACGATTGTGCAGCTGAGGTAGGGGCAAAAGTAGCAAGGGCCAAACGCCTTGTAATATGAATATTAAGCCATTTCACCAGAAATTAACTGAAGCATAACGGCTTGAGGGTGCGTCGCTTGCCTACCCGCCAACCCAAAGTAGGATATGCTTCAACGCGTTTGTTCACTCCAGACCCTACTGGGCGACAATTTCAACGTCGTCGTGCCGCAGCAAGACTGAAACGTGGTATTCGAAGGAGCTTGATCTTCGAACTAAGGACGATCTCAGATGATTGACCAACCTTCGCCGAGACTGCGAGATAGGCGAGAATGTATGACCATGTGCCAGCTCGGATTGTATGAATGTTCTCATAGCGCTCTCGACGTACCTGAAGTTATACGGTACAGCAATTTACTTCTTGAGATTGCCATGAGCGAACAAGGCCGATCCAAGAGAACCACTCCTCGGCGCTGCCGGAGGCTTGTTGTTTAGAGTTGCTAATGAGCGTTGATGGCAAACGGCCATGAACACCACCAACGTACCCATACGACACGGTAGCAGGTTCTTCCATCTACTGCTCCCAACAGCCTGCAAGGGCTTCCAGATAGATCCGCACTTGACGCATCAATGGACTGAGGTATCTCTGATGATCTCAAGATGGAAATGATGCAAAGTCGATGTTTATGAGTGGAGTGCCAGACTGAAAGAAGGTGGAGGTGTCTGCAATTCTGGCGGATGCACACAAAGTCACGGGTCAACGGCTTTCGGTCCCAAACAAGATGTGAGACCACGGCATCTTAACAATCAATAAGCTTATCGACCTTCACATTGACTTGGATCAACCATAAATGTTCCCGAACAACGTCAATGTCGATGTATTCGCCTGTCTGACCAGTCATCGCCACAGCGACCCGGTTGATTTCGCCTCCTCGGGCACGGCCAGAGAATTGCAGGTTATACTATTGCTTGCTCTATTGCTTGCCCAGCTTTGGTCGATGTGGGACATGCCTTCCAACGATTCGAGACCTGACTGTACGCATCGTTGAGAACGTCGTACACAGCAAGTTGCGGGGCCATGCCCTCGTTGTGAAGGATAAGCATGTGATGCTTGTGTGATCGTCTCGATCGTCCTCGTCTCGACTCAGACATTCTTCATCAGATCATCTATCGCCTTGGCGGCAAAACGCTTTCTTTCGTCCATTGGCAGGGCCGCCCCCTCCTCTACATAGCTATTAGCAGTCGTCCAAGTCAGATAGAAGACAACAGACCTCTGATCGCCATGGCCTGTTGGAGAAGACCCTCAAGATTCTCCACCTCAAGATCCTCCCGAGTGGTACCGTCATCGTCGTTGTCTTCTGCAAGCAGAGATGCCTTCAATCCCCAAAGCTCCGCATTCATTTGTGCTTGTTCGTCCGCAAATGTACCCACAGGAGCCTGATCATCTTCGTCGTCCATAGATGCTGCGCTCCAGTCGTTTGTTTCGACGGTTTCCCTGATTCGATCAAGTCCTTGGGCTTCTCCGAACTCATTCTTGCCTGTCGCGGCAAAATCGATAAACTCGAAACCGTGATCCATACAGAAGTCTTCCCATTCTTCGTGTGCCAGAGATGAGGCGGCCACTTTCGATCCTGGCGGCGAGAGAGCTACTGCCAACTTCACACCCTCCCATTCGTACCCGCAAGCCTTGCTGATGATGGCTTCGATGGCTTTCATGCCTGCTTGGGCTTCATCCCGCAATGCATCCAGTGTTTCCGATGTCGACTGCGGGGGCTTGTTGAAGCAATAGATCCAGCCTCCGAGTGCTTGGATGACTTCTCTGGCCTCTGGTGCGGAAAATTCTTCCTGCCATCGCCGGAGATCACTGATTTCATCTATCCATAAAGGGATTTTCGCCGAGTAATAGTTAGTTTTCAGGTGCCATTCATGGATACTGCCGGCGATCGATCCATCCGAGTCCACAGTAGGACGGGACTGCGTAAGACCTGAGAGGCATCAGCACCAGGCTTACTTCTGGTCACGGATCTGCGTACTCTCGACTAGACCAGAGAGGTCGCATCCTGGCCGGCCGACAATGAGCAGCCGTCGAGGATGCTCAATCTTCATTGTGGAATCTCTCTAGTCGATTGACAACATTTTCCAACCCTATTTTCGCGGCATCACGATGGAGATCATGTGGTGCATCATTATCAGCAGCGATGCCAGAAGATTGTACGGAACTAATGTATAGCATTGAGAAGGGTAGCGCGCACAGCCACAGCTGGAGGCTGGACGGCAAAGCCAATAGCCGGTCAGGTGATCTCGCGCTGGAGGCGCGCTTAAGCAGGACTTCGGCCAACGAAACTCCGGGATGTCCAGCTTCGATCACAACATGATGCACAATTGCTATCTGGCTGTCTCCTCCAATTCATGTCACTATCGAGAAGTGTTATCAAGAGATCCGTGCCAAGTAATATGCGTCAAGCATCCCACACTGTGCATATGTGAACAACAGGCGCAGGAAAAAGGGACCATGCCCGCGCCCCGCTACTGCTAGCACAACTGAGAAGGCAACCGCCGAGACATGTACTCGATTCCACCGCTGTGAAAAAGTAAGAGACTGGCCGTCGTGGAAGCGTAAGTTTGTTGGCAAGAGAATCGGGGAGGAGAGAAGGCGGCAGCCTGACTTTCCACTGCTTCGCTGATGATCAGGAATGCGTAGCTACAACCCGTCGATAGTCACGTTCTTGTAGATGACTTGTAGATGTATCATATGAGATATGAGCCGAAATCAGCATTTGTTCCACGAATGATTAAACCGGTACTACCTGCATTTCGCAGCTTGACGTGATGGATCATTATCTAAGCCGTGACGAGCTTCGCGTGCTCCCGCGTCCCTGTCGCCGACCTTCTTACACAATTACGTTGCTCTCAATTGGCAGCAAAATGCCATGAACAATGACTGAAAGAAGACGCTCAAACCGTATGGCAGTGGCGGACGATGATGCCGTCGTTGCGGGTCCATCAGCTTCAAGCGGGCCCCCGCCAAAGAAACGGGTGAAGCACAAATCGACATCACAATTCCCGCAACACGACAATGCCAATGTCTTCATTAACTTTGGTGATGAAACATGGGGACTGTGTATAGATGATCTCCGTGAACGAAGCGAATGGTTCGAAAAGATTGACGATGGTCGCCTGCCACTTGGGTGCCGGATTAAGGATGACCATATCAAGGATTTAGATCCGCATGTTCACAGTTTCAGTCTCGAATGGTCGAATGTGAGATAACTGTGATACGTCGCAAGCATCAGCTGACAATCTCTAGAACGATCCCAGTCCCCATGGCGAGCCCGAACTACCTGGTCTGAGCCATCGAAGGACATTCAAAGAGACGAGCGATGCAGCCAAGGCATTCTTCCGCGGGCTCTGCGGATTCGATTTGGTCATGTTCTCAGATCCCGATGGACATGATGACTTGGAAGATATGATGCACGACTATCGTAATGGCGCGATCTTAGCACAGGTGGCAAAGTGGTATGCCGAATATCAATGCACAGAGGAGATCAAAGAGTCCATCCTGCGCGAGCTGTACGTAGTCCTCTTCGACAGAGATCGGAACTTCATCTCCAAACAATGCTGGTTCATCATCACCGCGGCAGACTGCTTGCAGGATGAGAAGCTGTTTGACGAAGCCGTCATCCATGCGGCATCTTTGGGAAAGAGGTTGGAATCGATCGACAAAGACGAATGGGATCGCGACATCTGTCATATCGTCTCCATGACAGCCTGTGCCCTGTTCGACGAAAAGGTCAACGCAATTGTCAACCAGATTGACGGTTGTTTCAAGAAGAACTCCTTTCCCGGCTTCATCGTGGAAGGTCTGATCAATCGACACCTCCACAAGAATGCTCTGATGAGCGACTTGTCGAGCGAACGGACCTACAAAGCACTGCGCCGCCTTTACGAATCCGCTGACGGCATGGAATTCTGGGACGTCGACCTGATGCAGAGAATCGATATGATAGACTACGGCCTCAACGCCAGTCAGCGTCGTGATCGAATTGTAGCTGTAGCTCTCGACCAGAGGTGCCACAGTGGAGATATTAAAATGGTCCTGAGGGAGACCATCGATCGCATTCGTCGTGTACTGCAGCCGCTTTTTCAAAACGACCACAATTACGGCTATTTCACGTGCATCAAATTCTGCGAGACCAACGAGAGCTATCCATGGGAACAAAGGCTGCATCGGGAAAGAGGGGACTGGTACTGAGAAGGGAATGCTGGCCATGTCCCAACAACCGATCTTGCATGTATTTAGCGATCTGTAGCGTTTACACTGCTTTCGGACCAAATAGTTCGATGAAATCAGCATCCGTTGTTGAGCATCTTTATTGTGGTGTCGTACCTGCCAGTGATTGTGGCTTGCATCTCGCTTCTCACAGCGCTTCGGGGCCATACACGGGTATCTTGCTCTTCTTCGCTATCGTGCCGCTCTGCATCTTGCAAGCTCTGAGCATCATTCGATGTCACCTCGCAAGCGCTTCTCGTTGTCTGATGAATCTCACTCTGTTCCCCGATAATCTCTTCAGCGTCCCCTACCAGTCGAGGCTCTCGCCCTCCCCACCGTCGCCCTACCCCTTGCCAAACCCACACCTCTACCCTTGACACCTCTCGTTCGGAACATGGGCGCATTCCTGAAACCAAACATATCAGCCAAACTCTCCTCCAAAGCCCACGCCATGCCTTTCCTACTCAAACATTCGCGAAAGAAAAAGGAAGGAAGGACGTACCGTAACATATCCGGCACGATGAAATATCGCACGTGTGAGCCACGAATGTAAACTTGGTCGAGATGGGTGACGCGGCCGTCGCGGGCTGTCACTGTGATGTCGCGGAGCTGGCAGTTCATGTTGTCTTCGGCTGGAAAGTGTTAGTGGAGGTCGCAATAGGTCGGAGGGGCAGGGCGCACCTTCAATGAGCTTGCCGCGGTAGACTTGACCTGAGGAGATCTCGACGGTCACAATGTGGCCCTGGTTCATGTTAGTGGGGGATCCATAGCTAGGAGCTGGAGTACATGCGGTCGCTTCATTGAGGAGCTTGATCGGAATGCCAATTGTGGACGTCATGTTGGCAGAAAGGACGGAAGTGATCGATGTGGAGCTTTGTGAGTTTGCGCGACCGTGGCGAAAGCGAAACAGGAAGAACAGGTTTCGTATGTGAGATATGAATGGACAATGAAGATCTGTCGCATGAGGTTGAACTTTTTTGAGCCGCATGCATCTCTGGGCTTGGCATTTTGGTGTTTCCTCCTCGGGCGACGAAGTCAGATTATGCAATGCTACGTACAGCTCCACCATGTCATTGAATCTGTCTGGCACACTCAACATCTTCAAGCTTCTGTTCAACCCTTCATTGTGCCTGCCGCATGCTACAGTCCCCAGATTCAGTGATCTGCCTTCGCCTCTATCCAAAGCCTTCAATGACGCCGAAAAGATCGATATAAGGGCGGTAGTGCTCGACAAAGATAATTGCTTTGCCGTCCCTCACCATAACGATGTTTTCGAAGACAACAAGGCAGGTCTTCACGTTACATCTCTTCTTCGTTTTCTCCTTGCATATCAGGAACCTTTAGTCAATATATGCAATTACTCATCAATCGCAGGATCGATTTCAAAGACTTCGCCAGGAGTACCCAGGAAAGCGCCTTCTCATCGTATCTAATTCTGCCGGCACGCTTGCAGACCCTACAGGCAACGACGCTGAGCTGTTGGAAGAGAACACTGGCGTGACAGTACTTCGTCATCGCACAAAAAAGCCTGGCTGTGGTCCTGAGATCCAGCGGTACTTTCAGCGTGACTCAAGTCTCAATATCACATCCCCCTCGCAGATCGCTGTTGTAGGCGATCGTCTCTTCACCGATGCCATGCTGGCCAACATGATGGGAGCCCGTGCTATCTGGATCCGCGATGGTGTGATTGAGGATCGTAGCATCGTGAGTCTCATTCGCGACGAGCTTCGAACAATTTCTGATACCATACAGTTCGTTAGAGCCGAGAAATCGCTCGCTGGATTCCTTTCAAAGCGCGGTTATGCTGCTCCAACTCCACGAAGCATGTTTGAGGGCCACTGAGATCCCCTTGATCAACAACGCTGGCGCTTCTCAAACAGAACGTGTGCCATGATGTGTGCAAGGTGCACCAGCTTTTATGACCTCATGCTCAGGCACGATACCTTCAGCGAATGGTACCTGAATAGCGACCGTCTCGAGATCGGATGGGTATGAGGTATCATGGCCGCTATCAGTGGTGTCAGTGGCCACAAGAAGGCCATTTCCTCCGCCAGCAATGTGGTGTGCCTCTGGTACGCCAATTCTTGGAAACGACAGCACTGCTTGACCTGTCAGGAAAGCACGCAGCCCGAAGGAATCAGCGACGTTCGAAGCAGGGACGCAAAGGTACCACACTAGGGGCGATGAGCATTGCGCACACCTCTATGAATTTGGGTGGAACGACAGTGTAGACTGCTTCCGAGGTACTCGCAAACCACAACTCGCACCTTACATTTCAGCATCTCCCGCAGTCTTGAGCGGTTGAGTGAACTGCAAGCATTCGAATGTCGAGTACTGCATCTCGCCCTTGGCCCTTGACACTACCGCTGTCATTGTGAGGTGTGTTGCATTGTACTGCCCAATGCAACTCCATACGTGCGAAAGTAAACTTAGACATATAGTGATCAAATGCAACCTTAGCACTGTTGGATATCAGACACTACACGTCAATGTCTTGACTCTGTCAGATCGGTGCCTTCAATATGTACTGCTTGTCGAAGGCCTGCTGCCGCCTCGAAGATATGAGGTATGTACGAGTCATGTTGACCCCACATGGTTCACCGGCACACGGGCCGCGACCATGCATCGTCATGCAGGTCCCAAAAAGCTGGCCGGTGTTTTCACGACCATCACTTCTTTCCTCCTTAATCGCGTAGGACCTACACTAAAACCTCATCTGCATCAGTCCCAGGCCGCATTTTCTTTTCCTATCTATCCAGATAGCTCTCTTCTGTTAGCCAAACAAAACTCACACGCCTCAGTCACACAACAATGAAACGCAAGCTTCCCCCACCCCCTCCGAGGGCAGCATACGCCGCGTCTCAACCCCTCTACACAGCGCTCGAACGCAGTCTGGAAGCCATTCCTGAGCTCCTCGATCACCTCTCGACTGCACGCAATCTCACACAGCAGAACCACCTCCACCTCTCCCCTGAAACAGCTCGACAATGCGCCGCCGAAATCTTTCGTGCCTCGACCAACATTACCAACACACTCGACTCCGCCATGTCAGAGCTGGGCAAGGTGTTGATAGATATGACTCCACCCGTGAGATCCGACCACGACGACCTGGATGACACCGAGCGGGCGACTTTGCAGGTGCTGCAAGAGCTGAAGGGTATGGAGCAGAATATGCCGTATCAGGTGGAGAAAATGGCGGGGGTGCACCTTCGTTTCCAGGAAGGGATGGTGGGTTGGGCACTCAAATATAGCGAGCTCGTACGCATGCAAGCCAAGGCCAATGGGAATGCCAAGCGGAGGAAGGTCGAGGCGAGCGGCTCTTCCAAGGAGCAGAAGCCTGGGGAGGGCTTCATGGATGGGGAGGAGGGTGTTGATGAGACCAGTCCAGATGAGGAAAGAAAGGAGCAGGAAAATGGCGTGGAATACCAAGACGTGACTGCAGAAGTGGAGAGGAAGTTACAGGAAAAGCTAAAGCTGGAACAGGAGAAGAAGTCGACCAGAAAGGAAAGGAAGCGGAAAAGAGAATCAATGCTTTCTGCTACGAGCGTGACTGAAGCCACCGAGAAATTGGAGCTGGACGGCGAGGAGATCGGTCCTGCTCCCAATGATCGCGAAGAAGCACGAAAGGAAGCCAGACGAGCAAGGAAGAGGGCGAGGAGAGAGCGGAAAAGTCAAAGTGAAGCAAATGGCGGTGCAGACGCCAACACGAATGGTCATGCATCGAATACAAAGACGAACGGCACACGCCCTGCACAGACCGGGGCCGATGAGCATTCGAGACCAGCTACAAGTGAAGGCACGAAGAGTAAAGGGAAGAAGAGATCAGGGGACGTACGCCCCTCGATGGGAGCTGATGTTGGAGAAAGCACGAGGTCCAGCAAGAAACGTAAAACCAAGAATAGCTGATGGGAAGGTAGGGAAAGACCAAGTGGTTGGCCATGATCAATGTTGTTCGACTCTCTATGATACCCCAGCGACATACCATCGCTCGCTCGAATGCATGAACTTTTGTCAACCACGGGTATATCTGCGTTTCCAGCTGACGCCACCAATGCTATCTAGACGATCTCATCCCAGTCCGGCGTGACCACGAACCTTCCCCTGACCTGTCCCATGCACCACGCATCTCCACCCACCACGCCGTCCGCCTGCTTGACATCACCCTTCGCATCGGCCGCACCACGATCACTCAGCATGCCCCCTTCACCGGCCATTACAGCCGACCTCTCCTCAGGATTCGCCTTGACGACCACCACCTCCTGCAAGAAATCCATCTTCGTCCCCAACCCCATCTGCAGCGCCGTTCCGCCCCAATCGATCGTCACTTTGCCCGAAGCATGGACCCTCAGCTTCCCCACCGCGCCAGAACTCAGCTTGGCCCCCGGCCGCGCGGGCTTGGTCTCCGTCGTCTCCACCACGACGTCAGGATCGGGTTTCACGGTGGCGTCCTTTGACCCCTCGGCCTGCGCTTCCGTCGCTTTCGCCGCCTCTACAGCCTTGACGGCTTCTAGCACCTCGGGAGCGTCTGCGTCTTCGCCCGCTTCGGGCTTGACTTGCTCCGCTGCGGTGAGCAGATCGGGGAGCACAGGCGGGAATTGGAACAGGTAGACCTTGTCCGCACGGTGATCTGCGGCGGCGGTCGCGTCGGCGCCGTCTATGCTCACGTCTTCGTCGGGGTTGGGGCCCAGCTCGGCGACCATCATCTCGAGGCCTTCGATATGGCGGGCGTGCTCGGCGCGTTCTTCGGGGGTTTGGAGATCGGGGCCGGGTGGGCGGCGATTGCGTGGCTTTTTCTCTTTGGTACCCTGATCCGCAGAGGTAGCGGTGCCGGGCTCTTGTTTGATGTTGGTGCCCTCGCCTTCGTCCGTGCTGTAGTCTTCGGAGGAATAGACTCCGGCGTAAGTGTTGGTTTCGTCCGTAGCGCGGGTTTTACCCCGTCTGGGGTCGAGGTTGCGCATGGCTCGTTTGCGGTCTAATTTGCTGCTCTTGGTGACTGAGATGGCTTGGCTTTTGGGTTGACGCTCTTGCCGCTTCGGGCGGACTGGGAGCATGGATCGAGGGGTAGGATCGTCGAGGTCGATGTCTTCCTTAGTATCCTCCATGTCGTCAATGTTGACGAAACGCGAGGGTCCAGGTGCTTCACCGTCCGTGTTCTCATCGTCAGACCAGAGTAGATCAGTGCTTCCACCAATGTCGTTACTGATGATGCCACCAGCAACCCCATCCTCGGTCTTGATCCGCACTTTGGAGCCACTAGATCCTCCGCCGCCGCCTCCGCCACCGCCGCCCGATCTCGATGACCCGGCCTGGGCTGAAGGGCCGAAGCCTCCGCCAGAAGAACGTGTGGTCGATGCACCAGTCGATCTCCTCTTATAGTCGTTGTTGACTATGCCTGCACTGAATGGTCCACTCGCTCCTGATGGCACTTGTTGCTTGAATCGGTCGCCCATGTAGCCGCCGCCACGAGCGCGTCCGGGCTTGCCATCTCCCCTGCGATACTCAAACTTCTTCTGAGGAGGCGGCATCTGCGCTTTCGAATCTGCCGCCTTTCGGGCATCGGCTTCCGCCTTGTCGGCATCACGCTGTGCTTTGGTGCGACGGCCTGCGAAGTTTGGCATGGCCGAGAGTCCACCTCTCCTCGCACCTCTTAGTGCGGCTGAAGCAGTCGATGGTGCGGGCGACGCAGTCGACGCAGTGCGATTTGGAGGCACTGGTGATGGCTGAGCAGAAGTTTGGTGAGCAGTGACAGGCTCTGCTGCTGGAGCATCTTGCATGGCGACATCTCTGCTTGCAGATTCAGGTGGCGGATGTGCTTGTTGTTGTGATGGTGCGGCGTCTGAGGGTTCCAATGGTAGTCCCGAGAATTCCAGTGGGTTCGTTGGGTCTTCAGCAGGGAATATCTGTTGCGCTACAGGACCTGACTGTTCAGCAGCATCGGACTGCTCCACTGAAGATGGCTGCGCTGACTGTGAAGCCCCTCCTCGCCCTCGCCCTCGTCTAGGACGATAACCTCTACTGCGACCACCTCTCGGTGCAGGTGCTTTTGGCGGCATTTGTAATCTGCCTATGCCACTGATGTTATCGTGAGATCATTGGTGATGTGTGAAATTGTCGCTTTGTCAGTTCTGCAATGAGCGTGAAGAAGTGATGAAAAGCATGACTCGCGTGTAAATTTGATCGACCCACCCGCTAGCGTGACGTACAATGGCTGATGTTGCCTTTACTCGATGGCGATCGGTCCATCAATTCAGGGACCAATTTCTAAGCATATCAGTGACTGAGCGGGAGGTGGATGCTGCCCGAGCCGTTGTTCTCGATATCGTTTGATGGCTATGTCAGGTGCAGGACCTCGGAGGGTGAGTAGATGGGTATCAGTCGTTCTTCGAGCAGTCGGAGCATTCGGACCTCTCTATTGATGTAGTACGGTCCTACAATTTATGTCTGCACAGTTACTGATCAATTTCAATGCATAAAATGTACAGGTGATCATACGTTATCCCTGATGAAATATCGGGCATGCCATGATCCAAGGCAACAAGGCTCTTAGCGTGCCGGAACATAAACTTTGAGCTTGGAGGATGGGGTGGACGCGGGGTCACGTCACACATGTGAATGCATTGATAATCACCGTTTCTCACACATGGCTGTGCTCATCTCGGTACATATATCGCAGGATATCGTAGTGAATTAAAGGACTATCAAGCTCGACTGTTCTCGAAAGCAACAAGCTAGACCTTTCGACATCCAACGAAACAATGGCGGACTTTACCAAGCTCCCCAGCTCGGCAAAGGTGAAGCCAATACCATTCACTGCCGATATCCCAGAGGAGAAGCTCCAGCAGATGCTACAACTGGCCAAGCTTGCTCCAATCGCCCCCGAAGTCTACGAGAACCTTGACACGACCCGAACGTTCGGTATGAACAGGGAGTGGTTGATCAAAGCTAGAGAGCACTGGGTCACCAAGTTCGATTGGCGAAAACATGAGAAGCGTATCAACAGCTTTCCCAACTACCATGTCGAGATCACCGACGACAGCGGAGCCAAGTGGAACATGCACTTCATTGCGCTGTTCTCCAACAACGAAAGTGCTATCCCAATTGGCTTCTTCCATGGCTGGCCGGGCAGTTTCCTCGAGTTCCTTGATCTGCTTGACTTGATCAAAAAGAAGTACACTCCAGACACTCTGCCATATCACATTGTCGTGCCGTCACTGCCCGGTTACACTTTCTCCGATGGTCCTCCCACGAACAAAAACGCAACATTCGAAGAAATGAGTGCTGTTCCAGGCAAATTGATGCATGCCCTTGGGTTCGAAAAGGGATATGTTGCACAAGGTGGTGATCTCGGTAGCTTTGTTAGCCGCTACTTGGGTGGCTTTGATGATTCCTGCAAGGCCTGGCACATCAACATGTCTGTCCAGCCACCACCCAAGAATGCCGCCGAGCTGCCAATTGAGCAGATCGAGAAGGACAATCAACATAGGGGTAAAACCTGGATGGATACCGGCACTGCTTACGGCCAAGAGCATGGTACCAGGACAGCAACGATAGGGATTGTCTTGTCCAGCAGTCCAGTGGCGCTGCTGGCCTGGATCGGCGAGAAGTTCCTTGAGTGGACGGATGAGGATCCTCCGATTGACCAAATTCTGGAGAGCATCTCATTGTACTGGTTGACCGATACATTTCCTCGATGCATCTACCCCTACCGAAGCGTATGTCTTTTTCTTCCCACGATGCTTACATACTAATTCGTGGTAGCTCTACGGACCCAACAGGGACGCCATTCGTGCAAAGACTACGCCGGAGAAGGGTGATACGCCGATGGGGTTCTCGTGGTTCCCCAAGGAGCTTGTTCCTACGCCAGTCAGCTGGGTCGGTACAAGCGCGAATCTGGTGTGGTCTAGGCATCATACTTCTGGTGGACATTTTGCAGCTATGGAGAAGCCCGCCGAGTTGCTTGCCGATGTCGAAGACTTTGTCAAAGCCGTATGGAAGTAAGTCTACCGTCCACGAACGATGTGGCATCAGTCGAGCAGGCGGCTAAGCCGTCGAACGTAGACAGGGAGGACCTCGACTATGAGCCGCTTGAGGGCGATCCGTAAGGTGGAGGAGATGGCGAGCGTAGATAGCATGATCGAATAGTACCGAGCCTCTCACTTGTTCTCCACTTCACACACTTTCTCCAACTCTTTCTTGACGACTTTGATGCCCTCCTTGATTGCGCTGTCAGGAATGCGCAACTCCTGCCCAGGCTTATTACCATGGGACGCGTTGCCATTAGTCGTCCCGCGGGTCCTGTCTCCGGCGACACCCTTCATGGCTTCCTCGAGCACTCTGTCCATCAGCTCATCGTATTTTGTGCATTCTCCACTGCGGACCAAGGCGATGACATAATTGCGCAGAGTCGTCGTCCATCCCGATGATTGCAGCTCTTGGAGTAATGAGGCCTGGATCGTAGGGATTGAGCCATTTGCAATGAGCGCGCCTGTAATTTGATTCTGCAGCGACTCCGCCGAATAGCTCGAGGAGCTGTTCACGGGCACTTTTGACATGATCGACGGTGTCAGGAGGTCGCGAGATGAGACAAGTGGTATTGAGACACAATGTGACAAAGGTCGATTATACGCGGCTACTAGCGCCACGTCGGCGGCTATTTAGACATATCGGGTCGCACTCCCGAAATGGAGCCAATTTGCTCCTCTCACTGCCGATCTCTATTGACCACGATCCGAGATTTGATGAATTGAAGACCTTTACGAATCTTGCAGACATTTGTATTGCAATTTTTCAACGAAACAACACCATTGCTGACCTCAGGCGTCTTTACACGACCGACGCATTCCATCTGTTTCAAGTTACGGGGCACGGCTGAGCGAGCGGTACCCTGCCCGATCTACGTACAGCACAAGCACACGAATCAACACCGCCCGCCCAGTGAAACCTGGCCACCGTCGCTTCCAAAGGGTCCTGGCTAGCTAGAGTCCACCATCGAGCTTCCCATATCGGCCAAAAACCAAATTCGGAGCAGCTTTCGCCGCGCTTCTGGACAGGAAGCGCCGGGGCGAGCACAGAGAATCTCTCCTCGGCCGCGCCGACAAAGAATGACGAGAAGATGGCTTACAAGTCAGCCTACACTGCCGATTCAGACGCCGACGACGAATTCGAGCGGCCAGAGTTTATGTCGCAAGCCATTCCTCAGGACTTATCGCCGTCCGAGTCCGAAGATATGACGAGTCCGGAGCACACACCGACGACCTTTACGCGGTCGCAAAGTGGTGGAAGCCATGCTAGTCCGACCTCGTTGATTACAGATTGGACCTCTGGACAGTGCGCGGACTATGTAAAGAGCTTGGGATTAGGACAATATGCGGAAGCAATGATAGGTGTGTGGGTATATCGATAGGATATGACGGCATGCTAATCAGTATCAGAGGAGGCGATAACAGGAGATGCTCTTGTGGAGATGCAGCACCAGGACTTGAAGGACACAGGCATTGCGAGTGTTGGTCACAGATTGACCATACTAAAGGGCGTCTACGAGATCAAGGTCAAGCAGAACATATCGATTGACCCGGACCACTATATCCCGCTTTGTAAGGACGAGCGTCATGGTGTGATGGAGGTTCTCTAACATCTACTAGCTGCTGAAGATACCGCAAAGGAGAATAATGCAACACAGGAAGACATTACCAGAATCATCGACTCGATACGATTGCGAGACCAACGGATCATAGCAGCAGAAAAGGAATTGCAAGCTATGAAAGAGGATGTCAGCCGTCTCATCGAAGAGAACCGCAAGATGAGGGAAGAGACGTTACCACTAATACGCAAGGCAAAGGACTGGTCGCATCCACTCCCCAACCCCGAGCAACCCATGACCACACCCCCGGCAGACCTCAAAGCCACCACGTCAGGCCTCTCCCGCAAGTTCAGCACCAAACGACTCTTCCTGGGCAACGCACCAAAGAACCCCTCTCCGACCGTCGCCGGTCCCGGCCTTCAAGACAGCTCCTCCCTGGACCCCTCCGCCGCAGCGATGGCAGCCTCCAACCACCTCACGGCCTCCATGTCCTCCCAACCTTCCCCAGGCGCATCCCAACAGCTATCCCCAACCTCCCCAGCCTACTCCGTCGCCCCCTCCACTCGTCACCCCTTCCGCACCCCCACTGACCGCATGGACGACAACTATACCCACTACGCCCCGACCCGGGACACCCAGGCCACCCTGACAGCCCCCTCTCTACACAACTCAACCCTCACCACCGCCTCAACACTCACTCCCTCCGACGGTCCGCGTAAACGCGACCGCGATCGCGACCGAGACCGCGAAGAAAAAGACAACATCGAAATCTTCAAGTCCTTCCGCGTCTCCATCGAAGACCCGTGCCACAAGGTCCTCCCCGTCGCGCTGAAGCGGTACAATATCAACGACGACTGGCGGCAGTACGCGCTCTACATTGTGCACGGGGACCAGGAGCGCTGTTTGGGACTCGAGGAGAAACCGCTCATGTTGTTCAAGCAGCTGGACCGCGAGGGGAGGAAACCTATGTTCATGCTCAGGAAGCACGCGAGTCCCGCAGGAGAAGGGTGGACGGGGCCGGGAGGGGGCGCGGTGCCACAGGGCACGGTGGGTGGGGAGGGGGCAAGGGGGTTGCCTGGGGGCGTACTGTGAAATTTTTCCACAAAAGGCGTGGTAGGGTATGGACGATTATGCATTCACGAAACTCGGGAGGAGGGGACTAGCATAGGGGGATGAATAGCGATTTTTAATCAATCGGAATGGGAATGAATTATCATATAAACATTTCCAAGAGGCATCACTCTGCAAAGGTTGAAGTTGAAAAAAAAACAAAACATGAACGATAGCACTTCACAGAATCGACGACACAAGATCATGATAATCTGCTGCATTCTAGCTACATCAAATAGCTGCCCTCAGCAAAAACAAAAGCCAGTCTATCCCTTCTCCCGCCACCGAGAGAGAAAATCAGACCCATATGCATTACCGCTCTTAGAATGTCTTCCACGACTTCTTAGTTGTAGAGATCGTCATCACCACCTGCCTCACCGAATTGGCCGTTCTGCTGACCCTCGGCGCCGTTGGCGTCAGGGAAACGGAAGAAGCTGCTGCCTCCACTGTTCTTCATGCTCTGAGCGAACGCCTCGTACCTCCTGATCTCCACGTCGGTGACGGAACGACGAGCGCTCTGCATTGCCTCCTCGAAGTGTGCCTTTGTGAGTTCCGGAACTGGGTCCTCGGCATCATCCTCATCCATCGCATCCTCACCGGCAGCCTCGCGAGCCTTGCGGCGCTCAATGTCGGACGAGATCGCCTGCTTAATGGCGAGCTTGACAGCACGCTGGGTGACGAAGCCCAAATCGGCACCGGAGAAGCCGTGAGTCTTGCTGGCAATGTACTCAATGTTAACGTCAGGAGCGACGGGCGTCTTGCGGAGCTGTGCCTTGAGGATGGAAATACGGGAAGCCTCATCTGGCAGTGGGACATAGACGAGGGTGTCAAGACGGCCTGGACGGCAGAGCGCATTGTCGAGCTGCTCTGGACGGTTGGTGGCACCAATCACGAAGACGTTCTTCTTTGAGGTCATACCGTCCATTTCTGAGACACGTTAGTACAGTCGGTTAGGAAAATCAAGCTAGTAATGACATACCTGTGAGAAGCTGGTTGACAACACGGTCAGAAGCACCACCAGCATCACCCTGAGATCCACCACGAGACTTGGCAATCGAATCCAATTCATCCAAGAAGACGACACAAGGAGCGGCGGCGCGAGCCTTGTCGAAGATGTCGCGAATGTTGCTCTCCGACTCACCGAACCACATGGAAAGCAGCTCGGGACCCTTGACGGAGATGAAGTTGGCGGCGCACTCGTTGGCCACAGCCTTGGCCAAGAGAGTCTTACCAGTACCGGGAGGACCGTAGAACAAGACACCTCTTGATGGCGAAAGACCGAATTTGAGGAACTTCTCCGGGTGATCGACCGGGTATTGTACGCTCTCGATGAGCTCGCGCTTGACGTCCTCGAGACCACCAATGTCGTCCCAGCGAACGTTGGGCACCTCGACGACGGCAACCTCGCGAAGCGCAGAGGGGTTGGAGACACCGAGGGCGAAGCGGAAGTTCTCCATCGTCACTCCGAGGGAATCCAGAACCTCTGCATCAATGGTATCCTCATCCAAATCGATCAGGTCCATCTTTTCACGAATCTGCTGCATTGCGGCTTCTGAGCAGAGAGAGGCGATATCAGATCCGACGTAACCATGGGTCTCGGCGGCGATAGTCTCGAGATCAACATCATCTCCAAGTTTCATGTTCTTGGTGTGAATCTGCAAGATCTCGAGACGGCCGGTTGGGTCAGGAATGCCGATGTCTACCTCGCGATCGAAACGACCGAAACGACGGAGGGCAGGGTCGATCGAGTTAGGACGGTTGGTGGCGGCCATGACGACGATGTTGGAGCGAGCCTTCATGCCGTCCATGAGAGTGAGGAGCTGAGAGACCACGCGGCGCTCGACCTCACCGTTAGTTTTCTCACGTTTAGGAGCAATGGAGTCGATCTCGTCGATGAAGATGATGGCAGGCGAGTTCTTCTCGGCCTCTTCAAATGCCTTGCGCAAATTAGATTCTGATTCACCAGCCATCTTCGACATAATTTCCGGTCCGTTAATAAGGAAGAAGAATGCACCAGTCTCGTTGGCGACGGCGCGAGCCATCAAAGTCTTACCGGTACCTGGTGGTCCAAACATGAGGATACCACGCGGAGGCTTGATACCGATAGACTTGAAGAGCTGAGGATGACGGAGAGGAAGCTCGACCAACTCGCGGACCTGGGCCATCTGCTTCCTGCAGCCACCGATGTCGTCGTATCCAACCTCGTTGAGGTTACCCTCCTCATCCTCGCGCTGAATGGGCTCGCCTTCGCAGTGGATGACGGTGTCTTGTGCAACGATACCAAACTCTGGCGGATCCACCTCCACCACCTTGAATTCCACCTGCCTCATACCACCTCTACACGTGAAGAGATCGCCTTGGCGGACTGGACGGTATGCTTCACGGAAGTAGGGAGCGAGGAAGACATCGAAGAGGGAGCCAGTAAGACCTTCAACGGTGTCCGCAAGAGGGAGGACAGCAATGCGCTTTGCCTGTGAAATTATCAGGAATGGTAGAGGAAGGATTTCTTGTAATACTCACGTATTTGATGTCTGGGCATGGGTGCACAGTGATGATATCGCCGTGCTTGACCCGGAGGTTGTGCCTGACCACGCGGTTGATACGCGCACTGCCATCATCCAGATCATCATCCGCCAGAACGATCAAGACAGTATCCTTCCTCTTCTTGCCCTTCACGAGGACAGTGTCGCCACGGAAGAGCTGTAGAGTCTCCATGGTGTTGTTGGAGAGAGCGATGATCGAGTTGTCATCGTTGGTGGCATCGGTAACGATGAGTGAGTTGGGCTTCTTCTTTTTCTTGAGAATAGCTGTTGAAGTCTCGTCGTTATCTTTTGGTGCGGCACCTGATGGATCACCCTTTGTGTTGACCTTGCTTTTCACCTCTGAATGAGGCGGATCTTGATCGGCAGTCATGATGGCTGCTGTGTCGACACGACAGGAGCTCCTGTTGCGGCAGCTCTGGGTTGATGAGGGGATTTACGAGTGAATGGAGATTACAAGCGCTGAAGTGAAGTGATTAGCGCTGTACAGAGATGAAGATGAAGGTTCGGAGATGGAGGATGTGCGATTCTTTGAAAGGTTGATTAGAGGTGAATGGCGAAAGGCAGCACGAAGCTTTGACAGCTGTGATCTCACTGTCGGGAATGTGCTTCAGAATGGCCGATGGATGACTAACCAGATCTGGAAATCAGTGGAAGCTCTGGGAAGTGCAACATCTCTTAATGAGAACGCCACGCATGAATTGTCAGCTGCACGAGATCCGATAGAGACATGTTCTTTCACCAGGCAGCCACGAGAGAATCAATTAAGGCATGGACACTGGTTGGATTAACCCAGCACAACTACAAATTGCCCGTTGGCGTTGATGCAAGGCGTAGGAACAGGAAACATGCACTTGAACACTACCTAATCCTGGCTACAAGATTTGCCAAAACTACGCTCAAAAGCATCCAACCCGTAAACACAACATTATTCGAGATATCGTTATTCGCCTACGATGATTGTCATAGGGCTCGAAGAAGCTCTGCACGAGGTACTCGTGTTGCCCCAGCATTTCGTATACATATGCAATTATAGACAAGGTAGGCTTGAAATGGCACATGCCGCCAGGCGAAGTTCAGTATGCGATTCTACATTTGCATGTGATTCCGCTCCAACGTGCAATCTCCTCTTCCCACTGCAGGTGCATCTTCACATGGCCCACATTGCAAGAACAACACCTTCGAGGGTAGCTGCTTCCCTCCAGAATCTTTCCCTATCTGAGCAGCACAATTCACACCCTCTCATCATGGCACCAGCGAGTATCGCTTCTTCTCAGAGCGGCGATGGAGGCGACACAATCGATACTTCGTTCGGTCCAGTCACAACTTGTCCAACTCCACCACTTCTACACCTCACATTGAGCTCATCACCATCTCCCACCATTGATCATGACAGTAAGGCAAGCAAGAAGCCAGTCGAGCCAAGTACGGTTCCACTTGTCCCGTTCGCTGTCCACGCTGCACTCCTCTTCCAAGCAGAAAAGACAAAGCTACCCGGCACAACCCTCGCGCTTGACCTAGCGAAGCGCAATTACATTGATGCTGAGAATCTGCGCAGGGGTGGGCTGTATGATCCGACTTTGCGCCCGCTGCTCTTCGTCACCGGCGTTCTGCAGCTGCCTGGTACACTCAACGCTGCTCTTGGTTTCTGGGACAGATCGCAACTGAAGCTCGTGAAATGTATGACGCCAGGCAGAGCGATGTTGCACAAAGAGGACAATGGCAAAGAGCAACCAGTTCAATACAGCGATGCGGAGACGAGCGTGTTAGGAATGGTAGTCATGGGCAGAGGAAAGGAGAACAGGCACATGTTGGACGAGTGGCATGGCGAGAGGTTCTTAAGGGTCTTGGTGGAGGTGCAGTTCCAGACGGAAGATTGGGTCAAGCGAAGGCACAAGGCGTTCACATGGGTGGAGAAGAAAGCGCTGGGCTGGGATGTCTATAGTGACGACTCCTCGGGTGCAGAATGTGAAGTATCAGAAGACAGCGAGTGCGAAACCGCCCAAGAGCACATTCAGCGGGATCAACTGGTGAGTGAAAAACCGGTCACAGGCATTCAGGAGTTGCAAGTCGATGGTCCGCGCCGTCTTTGATGGTATCGCGAGCCAAAGCTGGACGCGGACGCTTGATGCAACAGTGCATTAACTCACTCATATGGTGCCACGGCTGTCGGGAGAGGTCTAGTTGGCAGTCGGTATTCTACATATAATTTCAGGTCCTGCTTTTGGATTGAGAGCTTTACATAGCAAGAGGCCTGTCGAAGTGGCGAAGGAGATACCCAAGGCCTGAGAATCACTCCTCAGACCTTTGAGGAAGTTAGTAAATTTATTTTTCCTCTTCATTGGAAGCACTTCCCTGTGACCTCTTGGGGCTGACCGTAGTCGCTGACTTGGCAGTCTCCGGTACTCCCTCACCTTTCTTGCTCTTCTCTGGATCCTGGTCGATTTGTGTGGAGTGCCTGGTCGGTGTTGTGCTCAGACCTGCTTGTTTTGTGTCAATGGCTCCTGGGTTGCCAGATGGTTTGACAGCAGTTTTCCCCTGTCACCATGTCAAGTACATTCCACACTTCGTTGAGCAAAGACTTACGCTGTGGTTGCCATCCTCGTCTTTGTGGTCGCCAGCACCGAGGTCCTTCTGGTAAGCAGAGTCAATTCGCTTCTTAAACGCTCCCTTGGAATCTGGCTCGCGCTTGCGGAAGTCGTGCATCTCATTGTTCTCGTCGCCAGCGGAGGTCTTGCCCTTGAATTGGACACCGTCGACTTTCTTGTTGCCGGTCTTCACTGCCTCACCCGATGGCTTCTCTTCTTTCTTGTCCGAATCATCACCGGAAGACTCCTCCTTGGGAGCGTCATCCTTTGAGTCCTCCTTTGCTTCCTCCTTTGGCTCCTCGGGCTTTTCGTCCTTGGACTCGGCAGGTTCCTCAGCAGATTCCTCAGCCTCGGGCTCTGGCTCTTTGGAGGCTTCCTCCGATTTGGCCTCCTCTTGATCGTCAGCTTTAGCGTCGTGAGACTCTTCATGATGCTCCTCGTGACCGTGACCATGGGACGCATCTCCGTGAGAGGGGGCTGGCCAGAGTAGGTAGCATCCAGGGACGGTGACGGCGATTGCGCCTACGAGCCTAAGAGTATGTGAGAGAGCATCAATTGCATAGATATTGCGCATTGTTACCATGGAATATCGCTGCTAGCTGGATGAGCATCGCCTCCGCTCGCATATCCTCTTCTGAAGGTGGATCGAAGACCTTTCCGGACGAGCGAGGAGGGGACAGGTCGTGCAAGTCGGGCTGCAGCGAGCCCGCGAGCAAGTGCAGGCCTTGTGACAACCATATTGAAGCTGTGTTTGTGCAATTGGGTCGTGTCTATCGCAACATCGATTGGCCGTAGAGGTGGAAAGGCACGAAAAGTACTCGGCTGGTAGCTGCTAGAACCTCGACATGCTCTGACGCCATTGACCAATCAGAGCGTAGTGACGTTTTCATTTCACATTGCGGCTCTGGTTCACCTCCGCCATCATTTTTGGAAGACAAGCTCCGAGCTTTCTCCAGGTGCCATCGATTTGAACAACCATTTCACGATTTCACACAAAATCTGACGATATCGACCATTATTTATTTAGCTATAGCGATAAACAAGGCAGCAGCCGGTTGCTTTTATGCAATAAAGGTCCTGCCAGTAAAGGTGCACAGACCTTGTGCTGCCTGGTTTGCCGCCCCCAGCACTCACTGAGCATTCACCTCCTGGGTTGGCACCACTTTGCTTTCACGATTCTACCTCGACAGACTGCTCTCTAACTTTCTCCGCGACTGTTACTCTACTCTTTAAGATGGCGGGCAATGCACCCCCTGCCAATCCGACCTCCGCACATGTTCAGGCTCTGATCCCAAAGTTCACAAATTCAGACCCGGACATCAGGTATATGTCCCTGAATGATCTCCATTCGATCCTGCAAGCTGGACATCCGACTTTCCTTACCCATGATTATTCGACATGCGCCCGGGTCGTGGAAGGGTTTCTTAGCACACTGAACGATCAAAATGGAGATGTTCAGAACATGTCGATTCGCTGTCTTGGTCCGTTCGTCAATCGTGCACCAGACAGCATACTATGCCCGACAATTGAGAAGATCTCCAACCTAAAGGCCGACAACACTGTCGACAACTCCATTCCAGCACTAGCAGTCAGAGCCATCGTTGTGGCATTGCCAAGACCAGTTGCTGGTTCGCAACGCAGTCAGAAAGTCCTCCAGGCCTACAATGCGGTCAGCAAAGCTGTCATCCCCCGCCTAGTAGGTCACCTGGTCGTACCCATATCCAGCAAGACTGCTCCTGCGCCACCCAAAGGTATGCTTCAGATCGAGATGGAGACAGGTCAGGATACAAATTCCCTCGATATTCTCACAGAAGTCGCTCGCTGCTTTGGACCCATGCTGCAGGAAGCTGAGGTCAAGGCGCTGCAGAAAATCACAATCGAAGTCCTGGAAAGCGCCAAATGCAGTAGCGCTATGAAGAAGAAGGCAGTCACAGCTCTCTCAATGCTCTCCACCTACTTCTCAGACGGTCTATTGAGTTCATTCGTATCATACACAATCGAGATTCTGCGTCAACCAACTCTTGTCCCGGCCCAGAAGAAGCTCTATTTTTCGATATACTCATCCATCGCTAGAGCTATTCCTCACAAATTCGGGCCGTACCTGAAAACCCTTGCTCCATTCGTCTTGTCACCGCTTTCACAACAGGATCTGGATGATCAAAGAGAGGCTGCGGCTGAGTCTGATGATGAGGGTGTGCACGATCCGCAAGTCGAGGAGGTCAGAGAGGCCGCACTGGTAGCTCTAGACTCCTTTTGCGCCTTCTGCCCACAAGATATGACAGGCTACGCGGCAGACTCAATTGATACGGGACTGCGCTTCCTCAGGTACGATCCAAACTACGCTGACGATGATGAAGACATGGACGCAGATGAGGAAGAAGACCTGGAGATGGATCTTGATGAAGATTTCGAGCAAGAGACTGGATTCGATGACGAGGACGATGTAAGCTGGAAGGTGCGCCGTTGTTCTGCCAAACTTCTGCATACTGTTGTCGGTTCGCGTGTCTTAGCCAACGACGAAGTGCTTTATTCCAAGTTGGCGCCCGTTTTGATCTCGCGCTTCAATGAGCGGGAAGAGAGTGTACGACTTGAAGTCCTCTCTACTCTTGCTAGCCTGGTCAGCAAAGCTCGCGAGCCGTATCGTCTCTCATCAGACGACTCTGAGTCAGCGATTCTGAAGTCAGCACCGCCAAGCCGTAAGAGGAGGCGAGGAAGCTCCAGTGCTGGCTTCTCGCAGGTGCAGATTCACCTGACATCGGCGAACGGCTACACTTCTCCTTCGACCCCACCTCCCCAGAACGGCCCTCAGCAAAGCCTCGTTAACGTCGGACCAGAGATTACTCGTGCGGCATCGAAACTTCTCAAATCGAGCACGACTCAGACGAAGCAAGCTTGTATCTCACTAATCGCGACACTAGTCATTGCACAGCGTGGTGGTCTGTCGAAAAGTTTGGACTTGATTGTGGAGCCCATACTTGATCTTATGAAGTCGTCTTCGACCAGTGGTAGTTCCGCTGCGCAACAACACGCTCTTCGAATCGAGGTCCTTCGCCTTCTCCGCGCCATCGCCGATCTTCACTCGTCTAAAGTACTGCAGCCTCATGTACAGAAAGTCATACCAATCCTCGTCAACGCTGCCCAGGACAAGTATGGCAAGGTTGCAGTAGAATCAATCGAGACAATAGAAGTCTTTATCAAGGCTCTGACACCACCTCGCTCAGCGGCGTCGCAGCCACAAACCGCAAAGCATCTCAAAGAGCTTTACGATGTCATCATCAACCGTATCTCAGCGACAGACACTGATACTGAAGTTCGACAGCGGGCCATTCGCGCACTTGGTCTGTTGGTCGGCAGGACCTCGGGATCAAAGGGAACCACAATGCTAGGTCAGGATGATCGTCTGGCAGGTCAGGAGGTCATCCTCGAACGTCTCAAGAACGAGCTCACTCGTCTTGCATCCGTCCGTGCTGTCGAGACCATCGCTCTGCTAGCGCAGAACAGTAAAGAGTTCAAACCAGAGTGGATCCGCCAGGTCTCGCTTGAACTTGGAGCTCAATTGAGAAAGGCCAATCGTTCTTTGCGTGGTTCAAGTCTCAGTGCCCTCAAGATCTTAGCCATCAACCAGTCTTGTCGCCAGGCTTACGATGACCAGACGGTGCAACAACTTGTTGTTTTGTTTCTGCCAGTCCTTGGCGATACAGATCTTCACATGCTCGGTCCTGCATTTACCACATTGAGTGCCTACGCAAAAGACAAGCCCGATGTCGTGTTGACTTCCGATGTCATTGCTGCGGTTTGCAAACTTCTTAAGCTTGACCTACAGGGCAGCACGCTCGACGCCCTACTTGAGCTCGTCGAGACGTTCGGCCATTCTGGTAGAGGTGGACAGCTCATGCAGGCTTTGCTGAAAGATGTTGGGATCAGCGGCAATTCAGAGATCGTTGGTCAAGTTATTGGCACCTTGCTCGTCTCAGCAGAGGGTGGCTTAGACGTCACGCTCAACGACTTCAAGACTGAGCTAGCGAGCTCCGAAGACGAGAAGCGCAAGTGTCTGGCACTCTATGTTCTCGGAGAAGCTGGCCTTCGTCATGGACCGAAGAGTCCCCTTAAGCCTGAGGACTTCACCAAGTACTTCCAAGGGAGCCCAGAAAAAGTGCAGATTGCGGCGGCAGTTGCACTAGGTCGTGCGGGCGCTGGCAATGTCAAGGCTTACCTCCCGACTATTCTCTCAAGCATGAAGTCTGGCGGCAACTATCTCCTCTTGCACACCGTCAAGGAGATGCTTCAGCACAGCACTGCGGAGGCCGAGATTCTGGAATACTCGAAGGAACTGTGGGACATGATCTTGACTGCAGCTAAAGAGGAAGACAACAAGGCTCTGGGAGCTGAGTGTATTGGTAGACTGGCCATCATCGACCCTACTGCTTATCTACCACAGCTTTCTGTAAGTCATGCTCCAAGTCGCGCGCGAGCTCTACTGACACGGTATAGACCTACCTCGAAGACCCAGAACCTGCTGTTCGTGGAATGGTCATTGCGGCCTTCAGATACACATTTACCGATACAGATCAAGCATACGACATGCATCTGCAACCTCTAATTGTGCAAAGCTTGAGCAAGATGCTAAATGAGGAGAATCTAGAGAACCGTCGTCTCGCTTTGACCACGTTCAACAGCGCGGCGCACAACAAGCCTCAGCTTATAACGCCTCATTTGGCAGAACTGCTTCCAATCACAATGAAGGAAACCATTATTCGACCGGAGCTTATTCGCGAAGTCGCTATGGGCCCTTTCAAGCACAAGGTTGACGATGGATTGGAACTCCGCAAGTCGGCTTACGAAACACTTTATGCCCTTATGGACACAGCTTTCTCTTCGCTACCCCTTGGCGAATTCTTCGACCGTGTTATCGCAGGAATCGGAGATGAACACGAAATCAAGATTCTCTGCTGTCTGGTTCTGACCAAACTCATGACGATCGCACCAGTCGAGACATCAAGGAACCTGGAGAAGTTTGCGGATGCCTTCCGCGTCCCGTTGGCATTCAAGCCCAAGGACAATGCTGTCAAGCAGGAGCTCGAGAAGCTACAGGAGCATAACAAAGCCATCCTAAAAGTCATGGCGCAGATGAACAAGGCGTTCCCGTCTGAGGCCTCGGAGTGCCGCCAATGGGTCGAAGTGGTTGACTGGGCGAGGAAGGAACATCCAACAGCATCTCGTCTGGCCGAAGAAGAGCTTAGAGAAAAGGAGAGATGAAGATTTCGCTAAAAGGGTCGAGATTTGCGATGCGAAAATGGTCCCAAACTCAAGGAAAGCACAATATGAGTGAGACACGATGATAGACGACAACATCCACGAGCCAGTACATAGCTTATTGTCCTTTACATCAACATCGTACCTGCATCCACCGTGAATAGCGTGGCTGCGTACCTTGACATATGACATGACTCGTGCATCGTCGACCCCCAGATGAGTCGAGTTGGCCCACTGTTGATTTCGCAAATTCAACTCCACACCACCCCGCGTCAAATTATTCTCTGGTTCGAACCTCACTTCAAGCAAACCTCACTCGCTGCGCCGTGCTTTTCTGCTACAGCTAGCAGTGCAGCATGAGGCAAGTCAGTGACCATGTCTAGCGGCTCAGATGGCTTGGTCGACCATCTTCTTTTTTACATCGCCCTCTCTGGCACCCAAGGTGAGTTGTGGGAGAGACTCACTCTACCTACGTCAGAACTGACTGTGAAAAAGGACTGAGCGCTGCCGATTTCATCAAGTCGGTCGTTGAATTTCATGGTAACGAGGTAGCTCAAGACGATGAATCCTCGGCATCGGAGAACGAGGACCTGTTCCTCTCTGCGAAACCACCCAGGAAGAGGATTGTGCTAGATTCCGATTATCTCGACTCAGTCTGGTCCTGGCTATGTAACCACAAAGACGTCACTCCCACCACCAGCACTACGATTTCTGTGCCTGAAGCCTTGGGCGCACCACCACAGCAACAAGCGTTTCTGAACAAGAATGCTCCCACAAGACTCGCAACTACCGAAGACAGGATCTGGCACGCGATCGCAGATCATGGAAAAGACTGGAAGCGACTTCCCAAATCAGAGTTCCAATGTCTCTGTGTGATCGCAGCTCATGGAAGGGGTGGAGTCCTCCAACCTGATGTTGTTCACATTACCGGTCAGGACAAGCGATCTGTTCCTGGCCGAACGGACAAACTTGCAGACAAGGGATACATCACCAAGGACCCTGTCCTTGGAGGTGGCTCGAAGACTAGCTTCTTACGGCTCAAAAAGTTTTCCACCATCGTAGATCAGTCTGCGACGACGCTGACGGCATCGAACAATGCCAGGAAGCGGAACCCTGACAACACGGCCTCTGTCGTTAGATATGACCAGTGGTTCGATGCAATCTATGACACACTGTCCAAAGGGAATGGACTTGCAACCACTGAAGCTATCCGCAAAGCTGCTGTGAGTGATCCCGGCCGAATTACACTACACAACTGATCATCATAGGGAGTCGAAAATCGACCACACGTCCGATCGCTAACAAGGTGTCTGAAAAGACTCGAGACGACAGGAATGGTGAAGCGTGTCGAAGCTAAGGTCGAGCTGAAGTATCTTCAGAAGGGTAAGAAGTCGAGAGAAAGCTGGATCCGTTCCATCAAGCTTCTGCGCGAGCCCACTCAAGGGGATCGTGATGTATTCATGGCGGATATGAAACGCACTTCGGCCTACATGCAGCCTGGAACTACTACCAAGGCGGAGTCTGATGTGGAGAACGAATCAGATCTTGGTCTTGACGAGGACGATAATGCAGATCCTGATGTCGGGCTCCCAGATGATGAAGACTTAATTCTCCGAGATATCGATGATGATACTCAGAAGCAAGGAGAGGTCGAGACCAGTGCCACCTCGTATTGGACTTCAGACGTCCATTATTCGAACCTGATGTACGACGTCATAGAATCGGCCGGCATGAAAGGCATCAGCTCTATGGATCTCAGCAAGGCCTTGTCTACGTCCATGTACCGCAGACCATTCGACGACGCTATCGGACGAATTACTGATGAGTGGCAAATCGCTCAACCGCCACATCTCAAGCATCTAGCGATAATCCGAGATACTCATATTCTAGGCTCTGTCACGCACTACACATTCCGGACAATGCTCAATTATCAAAAGTCTGTGGAAGAGGGCCTCGCTTCCTGGGACTACCTTGCTCCTGATCCCGCACTGAAGAAAGCCTTGTTAGCAAAACCAGACCTAGATGAATGGGGGTTTGCCCGTATACCCGAGAGAGAATTCCTTGATACAAGGCTTCCCGCGACCGCATGCGCAAAAGCTGTTCAGGTCAAGCCGCCAACCCAGACCGCGGAGGCTAGATATGCACTTGCATCTCTCCAAGCTGCCTCAGCACACGATAGCAGTGTAGCGCCCGTCAGAACTCCTGCACCGACTGTCAGGCATGGAGAAGGCAATCTCGGACTCCTCGGCGCTTTCGGCACCCCGAGAGCGACCATGCCGTCCGCTACTTCTCAGGCGATGAATTTCACCACAACAATGCCACGAATCAGGAAGAAATCTCGCTTATCAGACATTGACGTATATTCTACGAAGACCCCCAGTGTAGGCAACTTGGAGAAACGTGCAGTGTGGACCAAACGCTACCACGAAGCACTGGCGACTTGGAAAGGAAGGATGCAAGACCGTGCAAAAAGGTCAATTCTGGCGGAAGAGATTCGAAAACAGCAGCTTCAAGCGCAGGTGCAGCCATCAATACAACCTCGCAAGAGAGCTAGAGCGAAGAAGCCGCTTCAGATCGACCAATTCGCAAGGGTGGATGGTATCCCCGATGATTGGCAGTCTGTGCTTTCTCCGAGCATGACCACCGAAGGCGAGAGACTCGTAAGCATGACGGGTGCACCGGACACGAATCTCGGAATGGGTATTGGAACCAATGGTTCTGTAGCACCAGCAGAAGCAGCAGAAACTCCGGCCGCAAAACGATCGAAAAAGCGCAAGCGCCCTCCGACCTACGAAGAGCTCAATGTGGCACCGGAAAGGCTGCAGGGCGTTACAGATCACTTGACGAGCATGAAAGGACCAGGAATCTACGTGCACGAGCCTCGAGCCACCATGATTCATCGTGACGAATCTACGCATCGTGGTCGTCCAAGGAACGGCATGATTGCCGTGTTCAAATCAGAGAAGCTGAAGCAGCTGGGCTGGTTCCATGAGGAAGGACCACTTCATCCGAGCAATCGTCTCAGGCTTTGGGTGCCAGACATGTTTGCAGGGGCTGATAATACTCTGGTCAGGTCTGACGACCAGTCTGATATCACGCCAGTGAAGCCAAAGAAGGTTCGGAAGTCGTCTACACAGGCGACACCAATTCCTGCCGTCGCAGAAGATGAGAGGCAGTCAAGCTATACTCAGCCCGCTATCAACGAAGAGGAGCCCGCGATTGATCCGCCAGGTAACGAGGACATCGCTTCCGAGGATGTGGCATCTCCGCAGTCAAAAAGACAGCGTATAGGCCGGCCTACAGAAGAAGATGTCATGCCAAATATTGGCGGCGTGGTGACTGCTACTGCGGCAGAAAAGGTGGCTCGTTCTTCTGAGGTCGAGATGACTGACGTTGCTGTTTGTCTCACTGACGGACCAAAGTCGGCTGGTGATAAAACCGCAGGGCCGACACAATCTCCTACAAACTCCACGCTTATGGCGACTATGCCAACAGAAGGTGAGGACGCAGAGAAAACCCGAGAAACTAGACAGTCAGAGACACAGCCAGCTTCCGGTCAACTGGAAGACATGGCCCAACATGTGGCAATGGGGAAGCCCGTGGTCACAGACTCCACACCGACATTTGCCGACTCCCCTGGCGACGCACAAGACCAAACCCATAAGATCAATGATGACAGGGCAGATCTGGGCCATGCTACCATACAAGACATCAACCATGGCATTCAAGAGCAGTTTCAACGAGATGCTCAGAAATCGCCTCAACAAATTGCTGAAGATGAAGATCAAATTATGCGGCGTCTAACCACACCTGTGGACCGCGACGAGTGGTCCTCAAGACTGACACCCGGTCCAATGCCCGATAATCGGGCCACTCTACCATTCTCTGCCGGCATGAACATGTGGGACAAAGTCACAGAGCTCGAAAAGTCAAATCTTAGTGGGAGGGGACCACGACAACAACAACCCAGGAAAGGCGTCAATCGAACAAGTGGGCAGGTCGAATATCAGAGAGCAAAGATTATTCTGGACGTCATACGCGATTGCGGCGGTGTATTCCCCGGTCGGGCAGAACTCTTCTTCCCTTTCGCCACCGTCTGGAAGGAGCGCTTCAACCAGCTACCTGATCGAAAGACCCTGGATCGTAGTTTGAATGGACTTCTGCGGTCGAAAAGGCTCAAAAAGATGCCTTTCAGCTTTGCAGTGGACGACGATGTGACTATCAATCGCAACATGCTCGTCGAATCTCACATCACCAAAGAATCGGAACTCGTCAAGAATCTAATGAAGGATATTGAAGAAGCTTATCCACATGCCTACATCCCAGCGGAGGCGAATGTATCCAAGACGATGCGGTACAGAATCCGGCAACGAAGGAAGACTGCCACTGATGGCGGAGAGATGTATGCACAACTTCCGGCCTTCTTCACCAGAGATAAGACAGCGGTGCTGCAGCCATCTCAGGTGCCTCGACTTGGACGCCTGGAAGAAGAGTTGCGTGCTACTGCTAAAGCTCGTCAGCAGAAGCGTGAGCTCGAGGCACAGCAATTGGCAGGATCGAAGGCAACGAGATCACTACGACCGAGGCATCAAAAGCTCAACAAGGATGAGCGGCCAGAACGGAGTGGTGCCGATCCCTACACTCTTGCAGATGAACTAGATCCGGAGATCCTGGAACGTACCACAGAATTCCAGCTCACAAATTACCACTACCAGCCAGAGGCTGCACACCTGGATCGTGGACCAAGCGGCAAGAGCAAACTCTCTCGCGTGATGCGCTTCAAGCCTGCATTGCAAGAGAAGCAGCGTAGACCACTGCTCACCAACCTACCAGGCCTGCGACACCGAAAGGTCGCACGACAGCGCCGCTCGTCCAATCAAGTAGAAGATGTCCCGCAAGCGGCCACCTCAGCAAATGGGTTGTTGGTCTTTGTCAACAATGGCGTGGAGGATTACCATAAGCCAACTTCAATTGAGACTGCAATCACGCTCACGGATCCGCTGGTACTGTTTCACAATCTCACAGGAACATTCTCTACCTATCAGAGCAGGGTCACTCTTAGTAACGATCCTATCTGGGCCGGCGCACCGAGTGATGTGGCCAATGATATCCAGCAAGCTCGGTTTGAACTCTCTTTGGCCGACATTGTCGCCAATACAGCCAAGTTTGATGAGAAGGTCTTTGTCGCCGAGTACAGCGACGAAGATGGCGCTGCCTTTGACGAAGAGATCGCGCGGGTTGAGCTTTGGGAGAAGAGCATGAGAACAAAGCGTGGCGAAGCATTGGTGATGGGTATCCCCACAAGCGGTTTCATCAACCATTTTGCACCGAGGAACTACCAAGCAGCACCATCGGACGGGCACACGAGCCTCCAAGGCCTGCCAAAGCGGCAGCCCGCACAGGTGCATTCCATCAGGCCAAGTTCAGTGTATGCCACGTCAAAGCCACTGACCACGTCGAGTGCTGGACATTTCGACGTCCTCAGGCAGGAGAAGCCTCGGACATGGGAGCCATCGCTTGCTCCTTGGCCTGCCGGGTTGTACCCTACGGCGAATTCATCGCGTTCTTCGCTACGGTTTGTGAAAGATCAGCAGGGCGAGCGAGCAAGAAAAGTGCGAAGAACTGGCGGATCATTGCTCAGGTCGGAAGGTCAAACATGGAGACAGCGACTGCACAACACCTTTGTGGAAACAGGCATGCAGGTACATCCGAGACCTCGCTCAGTCAAGCAATTGACTGGCGATCGGTTGAGGACCACTGCGACCCCGATGCCAATGACAGCGAAGGAGGAAGAGCGTTTGATCTACGCCGTGGCCGTGGTCACGACCTTGATGGGCGGTCTGCAGCAGACGAACAGATGCACGAACTACGCGGCAGTCAACCACGCCATGCATTTCAAATTCGACGGAGCTTACTGCCGCCAGCACTTCGGTCTGATCAAGCCCAAGCACGGTGTATTTGTCGAGCAAGTCCAGCAGCGTTTCAGACTCCTCTTTCTGCATGCGTTCGAGCGTGACGAGATTCCAGCCCATCTCGACTTGATGACTGTCGAGAACACCGATTGGGCCGGCCTAGTAGATTGGGCACAGTCCAAGTTGAGCAAACATCCAAATCAAGCGTCTGAGCTGCCAGAGACAAGGGAAGAATTCGACGAGCAATTCGAGATCGAAATGTGGACCAAGTACGAGCCAAGCAAGGATGACTTCTTCCAGCACGTCACTAGCACCGTCAGGAAGGACGACGTGATCACCTCGTATGCTTACTTCGATCCGTTGCCGGGTGTCAAGCATCTTCAGGTCAAGCAAGGACCTTCTATGTTGCTTCAGTCGTGGATCCGAGCGAATGTGCTTACGCCGGAAGACGTGTACGATGACAGAGCGGCCAACATCAAGCTCAGCAGTTTTGGGGATACTCCTCTACAGAGTGCGTTGGACAGCATGCTCGGTCAAAAGCTGATCCGAGGTGCCACTAAACCTCGAACGACACCAGGTCGCAACTTTGTCATCGGTATCCCACTTACAAGCGTGTACGTCCTCCCCTGGCAGTGGACATCCGACCTCCTTAAAGGCGCCGTCGCATTCAAGGACGACCTCGACGCAGCATTCGAGCAGAACCAAGCAGGAGACGAACCGAAGCTGGTGCTTCGAGAAGACATATCCAACGCCCAGACGATGGTCTTGCTCAACCTATCGGACACCAACCAGCTAGACATCAGCGTGGACCTACCACCCACCGATTCCGGTTTTGAACTGCCGTACCCGAAGATCACGAAATGGGGCTTCACGCAAGGTAATTACAAGTCAATGTCAATGGACAAGAGCAGACTCATGTTCCCCATGTCCGTCCGGCCAAGCGCGGATTACATCTTTTGCGAACGCGCCGTGGGGGGTGAAGGGATGGACCTGGACCCCTCGCCGTCCCCCTCGTCGCCATCCAAGGCCGACCAGATCCGCAACAGGCTCCAAGATAGACCCCTCCTCCAGCACCCCATCCGCGTCCTCCCCGTCCCCCTCAGCGTCCGCTGTGACGAAGACGAGCGGAGCGAAAGAGACATGCCCCACAGACTGCCGTACTGGACCGACATCCACGGGCGGTTGATGAAGCATCAGCTTCGGCAAATGGTCATGGTGGTGCTGTACCTCCTTCTCGGCCGGCCGGGTCTGACGGCGACGGAAATGAGCAAGACGCTCGGCGGGCGCGTGTGGGGGTGGGAGATGGCTTTGTTGTGCGACTGGCTCGGGGAAGTGGGCGTCTTGGAGCATGATGATGACGGTGATGACACGGATGATGAATTCGTCGGTGATAAGGGCAAGCAAACCGGGGGGGAGGATGTGGGATGGAGATTGTCGGAGTGGTGGTGGCTTGCTGGCGAAGCGGTGGATACGCAGGAAGGGAGGGAGGAGAGCGACAAGGGGAAGAGGAAGGGGAAGAGGGCGAGATAGGTCGTGAAGATGGGGGATTTTGCTTTTTGGGGCGTTGATCCGGTCAGATGGGAAGGCGGGGATGAGGCATGATATATACCCTGCATAGTACCGGCGTCGAGCACATGCGAAAAAAAAAGAAGCTTGCTACAAGTACGATATCGTTACAGAAGCTAGCTAGCGAATGATGCTGTGGTTTTTTTTTTTCATGCATGTCCTTTTCCCCCAAACCAGAATCCCTCTTGTCCCCTATCCCTCCTTGCCTTCTGGAACCAAGTCACACCTTTGGGTTCATGTTCTCCAATCTACAACTCCTCCTTCACCTTGTCCACCGTCTCCTCGACCGTCTGCCTGAACCTACTCAAGATATTACTCCTCTTGACCAAATCATCCGCCTTCTCTGGTGCGAGTCCACCCTTCTTGACCAAGCCCAGAAGCCTCTTGCTCTCCTTCTCGACATATCCTTCGTTCTTGCCCAACTTCTCAATGACTTTGAGGTAGTACTCGGCATACTTGTCCTTTGCTCCCTCGGCGGCCTTCTTGACCTCGTCGCTGACTTCAGCAAGGGTGGCCTGCTTGCCGGTGAACTTCTTCACCACGGCGTCCAAAGCGGCGATGGTGCCGGCCGTGGCGTCCAGGCCGCCGCCAGCGACGCGGTGGGTGCCGGCTTTTTCGTTGAGGAAGTTGACGAGGTCGGCTTCGGAGCGGCCCCCCTTGTAGTCCTGCGGGGTCGTGGAGCCGGCGGGGAAGTACTTGATTGTCGGGT